>JAMPIT010000502.1:0-1200000 GCA_026261815.1 Monarcha castaneiventris obscurior | reverse complement strand
ATTTCAAGGTTTTCCCACATGCTCAGAAAAATAAAAATAAGAAGGATCATAAATAGAATTAATCCAGCCTGGCAATTCCCTGGTCCAGGTGGATGCGAGGGGGGGATGCAGCCCAGGCATGGAGCAGAGTGCATCACCATCTACAGGTGCCTGCAAATATTACACAGCAGCATTAAAGATACAGGGGCTGACAAAACGGCCCCTTCCAGTAACAAAAACAGTGAGGCTGAAACCTGAACACCAGTTGAAACAACTTAAACAGAACTAAAAACAGTGCATCAAAGAAATAAATTAAAAATCAAACTTTCTGTAGCCATAGCAAATTAAACTGCTGTCAGCCTTTCTGAAAACTAGTTGAGGCACCTGAAGCATTTATACGCATTTATAAAAAAATTCATAGCTGGAACATTCAAACTTTGCCCACCTGGGATAACTGCTCTAGCTGAAAAGGGCTTATTAAAAGGGACAGATGCCATAAAAAATAGATGCTCACGTGTTCCAAAGGAAGAAGGAAAACTCTGAAGGATAAACTGACTGTCCAACACTGCACCAGCTCATGGCATAGTTCCTGGGATGCCAGCCCTGCCCAAGTGCAGCACACGGTAAGAGCCAGAAGGAAAAACAGAACGAGTTCTTTAGGAGGCCCTAGCACAGGGTGCCCAGAGAAGCTGTGGCTGCCCCTGGATCCCTGGCAGTGTCCAAGGCCAGGTTGGACACTGGGGCTTGGAGCACCCTGGGCTCGTGGAAGGTGTCCCTGCTCATGGCAAGGGGTTGGAAGAAGATGATTTTTAAGGTCCCTTCCAACCCAAACCACTCTGGGATTCTGTAATCCTAACCATTCCCTGTCTGACCTGGGCCTGCAGGCACCAAGGCATTGGAGTGTTGCAAGTGCAGGGAATTACCCTCCTTGAATAACTCAATTCCCTGCGTGGGCCCTCAGGGAGGAAATGATCCTCATGGTTAGAAGGGAACCTGCAGGAGACGGGAAGAGATCCCAGTGCATTCTGCTGAGCAGACCTCGCTCGTACCTGCTGTGGGTTAGGAAGCACATGGGTTTTTCCTTCCTCTGCTGACACCCTGACTACAGTTTGCTGATCTTGAGGCGAGTCTGGCAGCAGAGGCAGCTGCAGGGACCTGCACAGCCCCAGAGATGGTGGGAGGATGCTCAGCTTGTCACTCGTGGCTGGTTACTCCAAGCAGTCGGTCCTGGTGAGCAGCAGCCACCTGGTTAAAACTCCACCACCTCAGCTCAGCTCAGCCCAGCTGCTGTCTGAAGAGAAAACAGCACCACAAGAAATGGTTATGCCTGGCTTATTCCACACCCCAATGCAGCTCGGGACAAGCACACACTCAGAGGGGAACCTCACAACCCAGACTTTCATTTACAGGCTGTCCAGGGAAATGCCATGCACCCATCTTTCAGTTTTTTTCCCCATTTCTGTACAGCAATTCCTTCTGCACATCCATCCCTGCACTCTGACAGAAGGCAGGGGGATAAGAGCCTCTCTCCAGAGCTCAGTATAACACACCTATAGATTAGATCACTAAATAAAAGAAAGATCTAGAATAAAGGGTATGAGAGGAGTCCTTTCCCCTCCTTCCTTCATTTTTTCCCTCACGGAGTCCTATCTATCCCCAGTCTCTTAAAAATAATGAGATTCTACAAAGAAAGAACAAATCACCAGTCGCACACTTGGCATATATGAACTAAGGACTTATTTTCCTCTCTCATTTTTAGATTCAATAAAAAAATTGTAAGGAAAGGATTTGAGGACTTCAGGGGAAGTGCTTATTTTAAGCCCCCTTTGGTTCTCCATTGGCTCAAAGTTGTGTTCATTCTTCTGTAGAAGTACATTCAGTACATAACCAGAAACACTAAAATCTCCCAGTTATACAAATTCTCACTCTGTTACTGTGGCCAACCACTCCAAAAATACACAGCAGCAGCACAACAAAGTGCTTGGAACAGCTCTCCAAACTGCCACTTTCTGCCTGTCAGAACTTAAAAGCATCTGTAGCTGTTGAACTGCTCATACACAAGCAGGAATCCTGTCCCGTTACCTGAGCAAACTGGCACCTCAAAAACAGAGATGGAGGAAAGAAAAAGCTACTGTCACCACACAATGCTAGGAAACAAAAAACCCCAGAACATCCTCCCCCACAAACGCCTCAAAATAAACCCCAGAAAGCAGTTCTTAGACAATTCAACAATGCCAAAACCCAAAGTTTCAAGCGAGAAACTCTTAAAGAAAAACATGTTTCACACCACCAGCTGATGCTACAGAGCAGCTCAAAGATCCCTGAATTGAGTTGCTTCACCTCCTGCCTCTGAAACACTCACTGCAGGGGCATCAAGAAAAACTCTGCTAGAGGCTGAGTAAAGCTCTGCTCTCAGGGGGAGCAGAGTGACCTGCCCCATCTCAGCAAAAGCACAGCAAAGGCAGCCACAAACACCTGGCAGCTCTAGAGACACCTCCTGCAACCCGGTGTCCATCCCTTGCTCCATGGAACCAGCTCCAGGGACACTGCCAAGGGCTCAGCCCACGTGCTCGGCACATGCAGGGCCATGGGGTGCATGGGCAGAAGCTCACTTCAGTCTAGGTGTGTTTTGTTTCTGTATCCCTTTGGGACACTCTTCTTTCCTTACCAAGGAAGCTCTTGCAAACAAGCTGCACGTCTGACCCCATTTTTGGATATACACGAGTGGAGTAAATGCCACTGACAACCATTAGCAGAGTGACTGGGAGACAGCAGCAGCAGCAAAACACTTCACACATTCAGCCCACCACATGTTGGAACTCGAGAGAGACAGACAGGGGAGGGAGAGAGAGACTTAAGCAATCCATCAGTGTTGCTTTATTAAAATCTTTATTCACACAATGTTTCTTTATGTGGGATCTGACCCCGGGGGATAGGAGTAGAAAGTCATGATTGCGTTCTGTTTGCTTATTAGCAACTCCATTTGTGCAGCAGCTCCCAGGGGCCTCCTCTGGCAGATCCGAGAAGGGGGGGGTCTGTTTCCAGCATCTTGCTCCAGCTGCTGCAGTAAATAAATTACCTTCTTAATAAATTAGTACTTTTGAGTTGAAGTTTGTTTGGCAAGACACACTCCAGTTCGTCAGCTGCTGGAAGGGGAGCTGACTCGAGTGTCTCCTCCCCCTGAGGGCTGACTCGGGAAGGAGGAGGTGAATAGCAGATGGCTGATGAGGCTCTCTTTAATTGAGTTCTTGATTTCTGTGCTTCCAGCTTCTCTGATCTCACTGATAACCTCGACACAACCAGTGTGTGACATCTGGGGCCAGCGGGTGACACGAGCACAGTGAACAAGAATCAGAAGGTGTCACAGAAGCCTCCTCCACAGAGCACCTGCCTTGCAAACTGTGTTATTTTTCAGAGGTTCAAGCAGACCCTGTTGGCACGTGGATGCTGCTCCTCATTTCCTTTGCAATGGTTACAATTTAAAATCTCTCGGGGTTCTGTATTCAAGCAAAACAACCATCACTGCCAAAAGGGCAGAAATTGTCACAAGGCCAAAACCAGATCTTCCTGATTTTGGTTTAAGAGAGGAATTTATTTTGCTTTCCTGCTGCAGAACACCAACCTCCAGTAATGTTTACAGCACCCAGAAGCATCAATATCACAAATAAAAAACCAACTCCAAAAAACAACGATTTCTTGCTTCCTTCAACTGATAATGCTGGACTTCATGCCCTTTGTCCACAAGTAAACCAAAATAAACCAATACCCTGCTTTAAATCTCTGACATTTATACTGGGGAAAAACTTATCCCCAGGTTCCATCTGACAGCAAAAGCTTTAGCTTAGAGCAATATGTAAGTCCTCAACACTAATTTAATTTCAAAGACTGAAAGACCTTTCTTTGAACCCATTATTAAATCAAATGTAAATATCAAGAGCGATCATACAGAAATCAAAAATTAAATTTTGGTAGATCCCTCCCAAAACATTAAGAGCTCACGATTAAGCTCAAAGAGAAGAATATGCTTTTAGAAATGCTACAAGCCACCACCATGTGCTTCACCATCTCCCCTTTGGGTAAATCATCTGAAATTTCCTGGGAAACAGCTTAAACCAGCACTTGCTCCTGCCCCACAGGCACCACCCACAGCTTCTAAAGCGTGTTCTGTTACCAGGTGATAGAGACATGAGCCTCACAGTGTCCTAAAAGCTGGCTGTGTGTCACCATCCTGACTAGCAACTCCAATAAATAACTCCAGATCCCATCTCATCACCTCATTGCTCTGGGGCGCATCTGTGATGTGGCCAAGTCCAGAAGAGAGCAAGAATAACATAAAATTCAGTCTGAGGTAAACACATTCTGCTTTCAAGATACTCTGCTCATGCAATGAGAAGATGACTTCACCAAAATAAACCAATACCTGCATTTTTCAGATAAACTCTCTCCCTGACACCTCCTGGATCAGGTGTGGCCAAGGTGCAAGAACAGGAAACAGCTCTTGACCTGCCTTCCACACTGCAGCTGGAGAAATCCTGACAGGAAAATCAAGGCAAAAGGCTCAAAGTGACATTTTGGCGCTCTTGCTCTCAAGTCCAGCAACCTGGAATCACTTTGGGAAGGGAGCTCTTTCCTTACATTAAGGACCATGCTGGCTGAACGCTGATGCAAAGCTGTTCAGTTTGGAAATACTGATGAAGCTGCTTCTCTTCTGGAGACACACACTGAGGCCTGCCCCAAGGTGATCAGTTTTATGACACAAGCTCATTGGCAGCACAGGCTGCAGTGCTGAAGGACAACAGGACTGGCACAAGATGAGCGCTGCAAGCCTGCCCTGAAAAGTCAACTCTTCTCTATCCATGGCAAAAACATGTGAGGAGCCCAGGATGACCATCCCAGGCAGAACAACGCAGTGGGGGCTTGCAGGAAGCAGCTGGGGAAGGCAGAAAACCTCCTGGAAGTGGGCACAGCTTCTGAGCTCAGCCACAGCCAGACCAGGTGAATGTGGGACCCAAACACTGGTGTTCCAAGAGCAGCAGTGCTGAGCTGTGGGCACGGGGAGCAGCAGGAAGCTCAGGTGAGATGAAGCAGACAGGCCACAGCTCAGGGTTGTCTGCGCACGTCAGGTAACTGCTGGTAACTGGGGAAGGCCAGCAAACACCTCTTCCCAGTCCCATGTGCCCAGAGGCTGCACAGCACTCAGGGCTCACAGTAAGGCAGCCTGACCTCACTACACAGAACTGCTTCCAAGGACACATCCTGTCCTCCTCAGCTACCAGAGAATGAAAATTTGGGTATAATGGACACAGGACTGCAAGGATATTTTCTCTACTCAGACCTTGCCAGATTCCTTAAGAAACAAGTGACAAGACACATGGAAACTTACTGTAACCCCTTAATTATCAAGTGCTGTATAATCACCCTGTCCTCTCCTAAATCTCCAACCCTGTGGATAAATCTTTGATAGGACTTCAGCAAAAACCCTGAAGCATTATCACACATGAGGCAACCCCCTTTCCCGGCCTTTTATCAAGGAAAAGCCAAGTGAGCAGCAGAGGTCCCCTCTCCCACCCCTCAGACAACCAGAAGAACGTCCCAGCCCGGGGTGGGGTGGCACAACTCTTCAGTCTAATCGTTATTTCATTCGCCCCTTGCTCGTTCTCTAGAGCAGCAATAAAACGCCCAACCAGCTCAGAGCTGATTGTGTGCAACCCTGAATCAGACAGGGGGAAGAGAAGGGGAGAGGACTGTCCTGTTCATGTGTTTGTCCCCTCCAGGTTCAGTCCAGAGGAGTGTGAGTGTCCCACACACCCGCGCCGGCACCGGGAGCCGCTCGTATCCAGCGCGGTGCCCACTGCCGGCAATGGACACGGCACAGCGGCCACGGCCATCCCCACCTCTCACTGCTGCCAGCCCAAGGAAAAAGCCAGTGTCACCTCCCTTCCTCTGCCTCGGGAGCCTTCCTGTTCATGTCAGTCCATCTTGGCCACAGCCCTTCTGAACTGATTGTGCTGTTTTTCTATCGCTTTTTTGTTTGTTTGTTTTTTAAAAAAAGGAGTTTCATCTCGTGTTCGGCTACGATTACAAGTGAGACAGAGTCATCCTGTCTTCCACCAGCACAACATCTGGCCCAAACTGGTCTGTGCACTGCTTCACTGTGGCCAGGATGCTGAGGAGCCGCTGGTCCAGGGCGTCCAGGTGAGGGTCGGAGAGCACAGGTGAGATGGGGTCATGCGACATGGCAGTTTTTAAGGCAGACTTCAGGACTCCGTTCTTCAGGTAATTCAGCCTGTTCCAGGTAGAAACCCGGATGCTGCAAAAGAAACAAACACACGTCACCATCCCACGGTCCTGCTGCATCCCATCGGGAATACCGGAGCCGGCCTCCTGAGGGAGCCTGGCACATCAAGAATGGAGACTCATTGCAGAGCTTGGGATGGCAGGGTCCAGGTGAAACTGCATCACAGGCAGGATCTAATGAAACTTGGAAACTGAAGGTGATGAAGAATCAATCCGGTGTGACACAACTCCTGTTACACAGGAACACTTCCAGCTCCGAGCACAGAAGGGCTTCAGTCCTGAGGTCTCCCAGACACAGTTTGCAAAGGAAAAGAAGGAAAATCAACAAATTCAAACAAAACTCGGGTCACCACATGAAGAGCATCACTGACCAATAATGAATCACAAAGGACAAAAGGCAGCTGACCAAACTTCCAAGAAAGAGAACACAGCAGAGACCTTTCCTCTTCACTGGCCACTGAATTTGCTCGTGTCAGCCCATCTCAACTCAGCATGCTCTGTGAAGTCTCTTGGGATTCTCCCCCAAACCTTTCAGGGCCAAATCTTTAGCACCCCTGGTCTAAACTCTTTGGTTTGATGGCCTCTAATAAAACCAGCAAAATAAGCAAGTGCTGTAACAAACCTACAGTTAAAACAATTACGCATATGAATTCTTACATGTCATTTGCCTGGTGCCAGAAAGAAGGGATATCTGAAAAGCAGGAATTTGCAAAGTCTCTTACAGAGATAAACTTCTCCTCTAGTTGCATTTGGGAGAATCTAGATGACAAAGACTCCAGAAGAATCTCAGTAAAGCAGGAAATTAAACATACATTTAAAATTAATGTAGGAAAACGGAAGAATTTGGAAATTCTTTAACTGTTCTCCACATGACTTTTAAAAGGATCTTGCAGAACATAGGCCAGGTGTACTGCAGCATGCAGGGAGCTGTGCTCAGTGCGAGAAGGATGAGAGCTCAGGCTTTCTGCAAAGTTCCTAGGTTTCAAAGGTCCCACAGAATTTGGGAGACAGAACCTTTCAAGGACAAGCTTCAAGGACAAGCTCCATTTGGAAGGCTTAAAGGAGTTAATGTTGAAGTATCAGAGCCAGAAAAGGGATGTATCAGTATTTTTCTTTCTGGAAATTTTCATAAAATCCCAGAATGGCTTGGACTGGAAGGGACCTTAAAGAACATCTCATTCCTCCCCCCTGCCATGGACAGGGACACCTTCCACTATCCCAAGTTGTTCCAAGCCCTGTCCAAGCTGGCCTTGGACACTTCCAGGGATCCAGGGGCAGCCACAGCTTCTCTGGGAACCTGTGCCAGGACCTCCCCACCCTCCCAGGGAACAATTCCTTCCCAATATCCCATCTCTCCCTGCCCTCTGTCAGTGGGAAGCCATTTCCTGTGTCCTGTCACTGTAGACCCTTGTCCCAAGCCCCTCCCCAGCTCTCTTCGAGCCCCTTCAGGCCCTGGAAGGGGCTCTGAGATCTCCGCAGAGCCTTCTCTTCTCCAGGTTGAACACCCCCAGCTCTGTCAGCCTGTTCCCAGAGGAGAGGTGCTCCAGCCCTTGGAGCATCTATTTCCTAATGAGAAGTAGCAATGGCCTGGTAAGAGAGTGGACACAGAACAGAAATCAAAAAGTCAGTCTCTGAAAAGAAAAGCACAGCTTACAAGCCAAAGCAGAAACAGAACTCTGCAAAGAAACCACACACTTCACTTGAGAGGAGCCCCCTGAGCAGGGCTGCAGTTTTCTTTGGAAACCATCTCTGAAATGATTAAACGCCAGACACATTGGATCCTTTGCTTCTGTCAGGGAGAACTCAAGCTGGGATGTGGACTTTGATTTGTCAGGAGCTGGATGGGGACAGCAGCAGATGCAAAGTGCCTGTCACACTGACTATGGACAGATCTGAACCAGTGACCTGGAGGCGAGCTCACTTTCTGCAGCTAAGCCTCTGATGTACTGCTCTCATGAAAATGGATTCCTCAGCTTCTTGGGCGGTGACAATCCATCAAACAGACAATATCTCAAAAAAGTACAGCACTGTGGACCCGAGCAAACGTTTTCAGGTTGCCAGAAGGCTCCCAAGTTAATGATACTGCAAACATAAGGACAGCAAAGTGAACAGCACCCCTGTGTTTCACTTACATGCAGCACTGATAGAGAGGAGCCAAGATGCTTCTTTCATCCAGGGCAGGGTTTCCAAAGCTGAAAAGCAAAATTAAAACTGAGTGAACCAGCTGAGCTCCTAAGGTTGTTCTCAACATAAAGAGCTTTGTAAAGAATTCAAAGAAATCAATACTAGGCAATTTCATGCTCCAAGAGATCAAATAATTTAAATTAAAATATAAACAGTCCATGACCAATCACAGATGTAACTCCCCACAGCATCGGCTAAGCAGGTAGACAGAAGCAGCACCAGCAAACCCAGTTCTTTATCAGACCAAGACACCTTAGAAAGGCATTTCAGAGGAGTTTAGGAATGATGCAGGGGTAAGGGATAACTGGTATTCTGGGCATGGAGCATGGGAGCTTTGTCTGACACAGCTGGGCAGGGAAGGAACCAAACAGCAGCAACCACTAGAGCAACAGTTCACTATCAAGGTGATCAACTTAAACATTTCATGCCTACACTTTCTGAGGAAGCCAGAAGGCTTCCATAGTATTTCAAGCTTTACCTAAACACATGCTGGATTTATTTTTCGTAGTTTCATCACCTTCCTCATAATTCTGTTTTCAACAAAGAACTTTGCCCCCAACAAAGATAAGTTGCTGTAGGGGCCTGGCATTACACTGCCCAAATAATTCTGTTATTAGTAGGTTTAAAACGGGAATAAGCTCCCAGGGGAGTGGTCATGGCACCAAGGAGCATTTACTCTTACTTAAATGATTTAGTTTTAGGTAGTCCTGTAAGAAACAAGGAGTTGGGATTGATGATCCTTATGGGTCCCTTCCAAATTGAGATCTACCATGGTTCTATGAAAAACTGTCCCCTACCCATTATTTCAAAGGAGCTGAAAGAAATTTAAAAATTTTATTAAGTGATTAAATAAATCACTTAAATTTTCAAGAAAACAATTTACTGTGAGAGCCTGCAGATCCCCACCAGAAATATTTTCATAATGTTATAGGGACATACCATAACAAAGGGACTTGCCCTTTGAACACTGTATTTACTTCCAGTGACTGATCCATTACCTCCCTTCCTCCCAGCACATTGCCAGTGAGGAACAGAAGGAGCATTTTTGCCAAATTCTCCTAAAGCAGCAGTAATGAAGCAGTCCCAAGGTGGAATGCATCCTGCTGTCATACCAGAGTATTACTGAGCAGGCTGATGACAGCAAGGAAGGATGGAAGGAGGGATGGAAGAAGGGATGGAATCCACTACACGACAGATAAATGGGAAAAGAAAAGTAACCCCAAGCCTTCCAAGGATCTCCAAGGTCTCAAGTGCTGTGTACACTTGCTACAAGTGGTGTGCAAAGGCAGAGCAGAGCTGCCACAGGAACTGCTGGTCCTTCAGAGAAGGGGAAACTCACTGCCACTGCACATGGGAGTGCCCACCACAAAAAGAAATAATCCTGAATTGCTGGACTAAATAATGAGAAAGACAACTAGATGGTCTTTATGTTTTTAAAAAGAATTAATCAAAATGTTATGATTTAAACAAGGCTTTGTCTTCAATACGATTTTTAACCTAAACTATAGTGGACAACATACAAAGCAACTATAGCAAAGACAGAAGAACTCACATTCTAAATACATTTTTAAAACATTTTTATTTGGGTAAGAGTTAATGTCCACATTTAGAACATCATCATATTTTGCTCTTGGTATCACTTCTACCTCCATTTTATACTTTTAGCCTTTCAAAGCCAGAGCAGGCATATCCAGAAGGCAGGGAATGCCAAATTATTCAGAAACACATTTTGAAAAGATCTGCTTTTATTACAGCACTCGCTAATACTAACTGGTGATGAATAAAAAAGCGTAAGTTTTCAATCTTCCATTAATTAAAAGCCTAAAAGGAAAGGGCTTTTCAGGGGATAGGAGGAGGGACCTGAGCAAACCTTTGGAAGTTGCTTTGGGAAATACTGTGTTAATTGGAGAGTTTCTGTAGCTTGAGTAAGGCTTTGCCAAGACAGAAGAGTATCTAGAGCACAGAGCAGAATCATGGAGTCCTAGAGTGGTTTGGTTTGGAAGAGCTGGGTTTAAGCTCATCTTGTTCTACCCCCTGCCATGGGCAGGGACACCTCCTAGTGGGAGCTAGGGTACACCTCCCAGGCTGCTCCAAGCTCCATCCAGCGTGGCCTTGGACACTTCCAGGGATCCAGGGGTGGCCACAGCTTCTCTGGGCACCCTGTACCAGGGTCTCTCCACCCTCACAGGGAAGAATTGCTTCCTATTATCTGATCTAAACCCACTTTCTTTCAGCTTAAATCCATCCCCCCTTGTCCTGTCAGCACCACAGCCTTCGAAGGACCGTAAGACCTGGTGAGCGATTTCTGCTAAAAAGGAAAGACACGAAAGAATACGTTCATGAGAGAGAGAAAACAGAGACACACAGAGCAGGTAAGTGTGTGTGTGCCCTTGTGCTCGCCCCTGGCAGGCCAGCAGGGCTGTCCCCAGGCCCACCTTTTGGCGTTGTCCAGCAGGATGAGCATGCTGGCGCCCTCGTCGTCCTGGAAGCTCTCGTAGTGGTGCCGGTCGGCGTTGCCGATCAGGTAGTCGAAGATGGCCGTGTCGATGATGTCCAGCAGCCGCGGGCCCGAGTCGTACGGGGACGTTTTCTTCACGGCGTCGCAGTAGCTCTCGTCGTACTCCCACCTGCAGCCAGAGAGGGAGAGCAGCCCTGCAGGGAGCCACCACCACTGCACAGCAGCAGCAGGGACGGCTGCCCTTCAGCCACCCTCGAGGGCACCGAGAGAAGGGGAGCAGCCCCGGCTAGGGAAAGAAGGAAGGACTTGCCAACGGTGGTTCATGGAAAGAGGAAACCCTGCATTAACGTCCCAGAGTATGGAGCAAGCTGTAGTTTCAGCTCAAAGATACACAAAGATCATCTTCCTATGGAAAATGAAGTCAGAGTTTGCTTCCTCGCAACTCCACAGTGGCCGGGCTGCCTTGTGGGAAGATTGCTGCCATGCCTTGCCTCCCTCAACTTCCCAAGGAACAACTTCACTACTGTGTCTGTTTCCATCTGGCTTTCCAGCCACCCTCTCCTTTTTTCTTCCCAATGCAAATATCCTCATTGTGGTTAGCAGTGAGCCCCTCAGCCCCCAGGAGAAGGGCCTCACTGTGGTCATTCTCCTTCACTCACTTCACTCATCTCTTTCCTCCTGACTTCCTCGGTAGAATATCTCACCTCCTTCTCCGCTGACAAGATTCCAAGCTTCCCTCTTATCTCCTTCTACATGTAACCTTGTAACACAGATGTCATGTCTCAATTCTCCAAAGCTAGGATTTTAAATTTTCCCATTTTCTTCTTTACCGCTTTCAAAGCTATTCAACACCACCACCAAAACAGCCAAATCTCTGGTGTACACCCTTCCCATCTGTCAGCCTAAATAACAAGGACATCTTCCATGTAAGGACTGAAACAATTCCTCACAAAACAGCAGTTAAATTGGAAATGCCCTAAACCATCTGTGATTTGGAAACAGAGATGGAGGAAACACACACTGGAGAGACTTGCTGACATGCTCAAAACTGCAGACAGTCATAAGAGTACGAAGATCAGAATTTAATTACTATAACTGCCACATGATCCACTTTATCTTCTACTGGTCTGGAGCCAGAGGTCCCAGTATCCCATCTTTCCTCCAGGTATCCAAATCAGGGAGGTTAAAAATTTCTCTTCTCAATGTTTTTGATAACAGGTCACACACATTCCTCAAATGCTGTGCCTAAATCCCCCTAGGAAGAGGCATCTCTGCACCAAGGTCCAGCTCACACTCAACCTGTAGCACAAATCCACACAGCAAGAGTCTCAGAACCTCTTCTCCTTGTGCTGGATAAATTTCTTATGCTGCATCCCACTCTCCCTCAAGTGTTTCTTTTCCTCTCATTTTCCTTCAGAGCAGTACTTAATCTCCTTTCCCCAATTTTTCAGATATACTATGCTCTCTCTCCTCATTTTCCATGCAGTCTTTCAAGAGAGGCTTTTATCCAACACTCATTTCTGATCATTTATATTGTATTAGCACAGGCCTTGGAAGGTCAGGGATTTTATCTATTACACCTCCATTAAAAATGATGTACACTAATGTGCCTGTGTGAATTACGTTCCAAAGGTCAACTCAGAACAGCAGCTAGAGCAGGAAAAAATTCTTACAGTTATTTTTCCACAATTCCCAGGCACAGAAAAAGGAGAGCATGACACCAAGAATGTTTAATTCTGATCTCTCAAAGTGAAATGTGCAGCATGACAAGGTGAAAAACACCAGAACCTTGTAATCTCATCTGGAGGAGGCAAGCGTGAGTTTAAATACACCAAATATCAAATCAGCACAGGAATCAAGGTAAACCCCTGTGTAAGCAGGCAGGGTATGATGAAAAGCAGCCTCTCAATAGGAGGAACACTGCCATGAAATTCATCCTGTTCACTACTGCAATGTACCATGTACTGAACACAGCTGATTTTGACCTGCTGGGGAAGGGAAAGCATCTGCTGGCTCAAAATTCAATCTGTGCATTTTATACTCTGAAACAATGCAAGAGCACCTGTGGATGAGATTCTTTCTGAGAACAATCACATCATTGGAAATCAATGGATACTTTAGATCAAGGACTTAAAAACTCTTCTAATCACTTTCAAGTTCAAGACAGATTTGGAAAAATTTACTAAGCTCAAACCCATTTGTTCTGGTCATGGTAAAAGCATCCCCACCTCAGAAACTCAGATGTGTTCCATCTATTGTAGAATGCTGCTTAAAGAAGGACAAATGTGGGATTTAGCATTCTTTACATGCTGAGCATGGTCACCAAATACCGATGGCATACAAAGCAAAGGACTTTCCAGGGCCTAGCTTAAGTTAAACCAGTTCCACAACTCTGAAAACAAACTACAAGGACCATGAAAATTAGGTCTGGCACAGTGGTACCACATTTCAGGGGCCACGGAGGGGCACAGCATCAACAGAAGGTCCAGTGGTGCAAGAAAAGAGTCTTCGTTTGCTCACAGACAAGATTTTCAGAGCTTGGAGTGACTGCAATGTGGAGTTCTGTTCCAGCCAAGAGACAGGAAAGGGACGGCGCCCAATGTTGTGGAAAACAACGAAGATATTTTTTCTTCCTCATTTTAATTTAAATTTTATTCTAGACTTCTTGGCCTCTACTGTTGTGCTAAGAAAGCTGTCGGCACCACTGTAAGTTTTGAAAGCCCCTAGTGCTCTTTAATTAAGCAGTGTATTAGCAAGGGTCACTTCAGTGCAAATGATCATCTCTGAAGAGTAAGAGATGATCTGATGAACTCTCATACCTGGCGAGTTTGCCCTCGCGGTACGTCCGGCCCCAGGGGTGCCGGTGTTTCTGCAGGGGCCACACGTCCGGCAGCCACAGGGTCACCGAGCCCTCCATGATGTCCCCCTCTGCACAGGCTGGCTCCGTTTCCCGACAGTAGTAGCACTTCCCGTAGAAGCAAGTGTTGTTGCCTTAAAAAGAAACACGGAGAGGTATCAAAACAGCAGAACTTAATCCAAGGAATCCAACTGAAATTCAGCAGCATGTTGTTGAAGCAGTCTTCCCCACGACAGGATTTCACTGCACTCGTCTTCATGGTTCCTGCCTCTGAGAGGGAGAGGCTCAAAGGAGATTACACAGACATCCATTCATTCAGAGCAATTAATGACTAATATGAAAAGGAGAGAGCAATTTTATTTTCTAATGACTTTATCACTCTGAGAATTAATACAACATTGCACTATCAACAAGTTCTTGTGATCCTTTCCTAGTCCCTAGGACCTTGACTTTGCAATGTTAACACTGCTTGTTTTTCACATTTCATACTTCACGTGCCAGATTTCCCACTTATTTGAAAAAGTTGACCAAAGAGGTAAGTGAAAAAAGACACAGCAGAACTCAAAGGGATTTGGTGCCCTGAGACCTGCCACACATCTCAGCTACTTGAGCTGACTTGGCAGAGGAGACAGAAGCAAGTATCATTCTCACACGATCTAGGAATGCAGATCTGTCAAAGCTTCACTGGTGCCTTTTGAGGAGAGCAGCAACAAAATCCTGCAGCCTTTAGCCCACTAACACTGACACATCCTGTAGCATCAAGTAACTTGGAGCAGCCTGCATGAATGGTATTAGTTTACCCTTTTCTATCTGCCCCTTCTTAACCCACCTTCGCTTGATCCTCACCAAGTTAAATCCAGTTCTGTGCTCACAGATGTTCTTCCAAAATACTCAACTATGTCTCACTTGGTTGTGATTACTCTCTGTCCTTTCTTCCTTTGGCTCTACATCCAATATCCTCCCCAGACCAGGCCCAGCTCTCCAAAAGCTGTGTTTTTCCCTTTCCATCCTTACACATCCCCGCCTCTCAGCCAGCACTCCTTTGGAGCCCTCCATCTAGACCCAGCTCCTGTGCTCCCAGTATCCCATCAGACAACCTGAGGATGCCAGAGATCATTACCAACACAGAGCTTGCAGACCAGATCTCTTATTTGTATGGAAAGCCTGCAAATCTCTCTTCCCATCCAGGGCCTGCAGCAGGTCTAGCAAGAGACAGAATTCTTTGCGATTCTAGATGCAACCCCAGCAAACCTGCACTGAGTATGCATGAATTCTCTCTTCTTCAAAACCTCAGGAACTTGGTCAAATTCGGCCTGACAAAAGATCGTAACCTCCTCCACAGATCCACCCATTTCTTTAGTTCCTGCTTTGCAGAACAGCAGCTCCAAGGAATCTAAGGAGGAGCAATGAAAATTTCTGGAGCCATACTTCCCAAGTCAGCACTGCAGCTAGAAAACAGCTTAGTTATCTTGGCTGCAATTGGAAAATGTAAAGCCTGCCTGGGACTGGTGAATGCCAGGAGAGCCTGGTGAGGCTGAGCTGAAACTTTCACCTGGAAGTTCCACCTTGTAAGGGGCAATGTCAGGCAGCAAGTGAGACTGCCAGCAGTGCTGCTAACAGGAACGGTACCAGCTGTAAGGAACAGCCATCTCTGGAGCCTTCTGATTAGAAAATGAAACAAACAAAAGAGTAGTAATTGGATGGTTTATGAAAGCCTGGAGGAGTTAAGTCTGCAGCATAAGTAATTTCTTGGTGCTTAATGACCAACTGGTAGGAGTTCACATTAATAGCTTCTATTATGTGCCCTTCACAGCATTATTACAGTAAACAACACAGGGAAGTTCTGCTGTGTTTGGTTGTAAATGCTCTGCAGGCTCTGATGCAGTACAAACAACATCTAATACCAAACAGTGCCTCGGCTCTATAAATTATCCCAAATCACCACTCTCTCTCTTAATATTAAATACATTTTTATTTTGTTTCTTCTCAGGTCTAATCACAGACTTTTCTAACCATCCCTGACAGCAGAGAGAAAATTCTTATCCAAAAAATAAAAATCCCATCTGTAACAGCAGCATGAGGGAACACAGAGCAGTTGCAGAGGGAAAACTACTTGAAGAAAACCAAGTCCTCCTCCCCCACCAAACGGGGCTATCCAAGCTCTCTCCTGGCACAGAAAGAGCTTCCTGCATCATGGTTAACTGTTCTGTAGCTGTGTCAGGTTCCCACGGCTCTTTTTTCCCATTAAGCATTTCTCCTTTCCTGGGCAGCACAGTCCATGGAACCCACTTACCCACAGTCATGAAGGTGCCCAGGAGCTGCTCCGTGGCCACTGGTTTGATCTCTGTGCGCAGATTCACAAACCTGCCAACCACCAGCGGGGCTCGGCGGAAACCCAGGATTCTGATTTGGGGTGAAAAAACACGACCTGAGAATTTGCAGCACAGGCAGCAGTTCAAAATGAAAACAAAAAAACCCACCACCCTGACAGAGACCAAAAAGTAAAGCTGAAGCCCTGCAGCAACCTCCTCTCTTCTCTAAGGCAAAGTAAGGAAATTCATTTTTCGTATGTGCCTGGATGTTAAACTTGCTTTATAGGCCATCAGTGACACTCCTTTATTACAGCATTCGCAGCAGAGCAACAGAGGATGCACCATGCTCCAACTCTCAGAACTCAGACCTCACACCAGACATATCCATCATGTGCCTGAAGCAGGCTGAAGCAGTAAAACCAGATGGCCCGTGGGCTGGTCACCTGGAAAGATCATTTATAATTTGTGGGAACCACTATCTATTAAAATGTTATGTTTAAGCCCAGTTCAATTACACTTGAAAGCAACCAATCCAAGAGTTGCTTTGTTTGGCATGAGGAAGGAGAAGGGAGTAGAAAAGGTAGAACAAAAGTGAATGCCTGAGAAGTGCCTGGAAAAACAGAGGTGGGAAGAACAACCATAAAACTTGCAGTTACAAGATCCAGGTTCCACTCCCGTGCCTGCCACAGCCTTTGCTCTTTGACCACAAATGACTTGGGTATTTGTAACGGAATTTTAAAAGTGCTTAAAGAAGTACAAAGATCAAAAGAGTGGCAGCCCCAACTCTCTTAATGCACTTTTGACACCCTTTTGATAGCCTTTGCACGTCAGAAAAAAAGCCTGAAAAGGCTCTTCTGGAAAAGGGACAACTGACATTCTGCAGAGGCATTGGGAGAGTCACTCCGAAAACTGAAAAGGGTTTGTTTTAGATACTCATGAATAAATCCCCTTCCAGAAGTATAAAATAACTCCAAGAACACAAAATGTCTGTCTGAACAAGTCATGTGCATGAGGATGAAATTCACAGCCAATCCCGAGCTATGCACAGCCTGAGCAAAAGCAGGTGTTCCAAGAAAACAAGCACAGAGCTCAGATGTGGAAAACCTGCCCCTGTATTTTCAGAGCCACAGCTGAGAGGCCACGATCCTGGAAGGCACAGCCTCGCCATCAGTGGTAAACACACCAAATGATCCAGGATCCTTCTTGAAACAATGGCATCCTGGGACAAAATATGGGACTGCCACCATTCGGCACAAAGGTACAGATCAAAGTTCTGTGGCAGGTAGGCTCTGCAAGGTATTCCTGAAGAATAGAGAGGTGCAGAGCCACAGAGAAAGGCCAGAGAAAAAAACACAAAATCACGACCAAATGGACGGCAAAGAAGAGTTAAGCGGGATTTGGACACTGGAAAGAGGCTTTGATTGAATGTTCCATCACTGCTTTTTCAGGGAAACTGAAGCCTATATGCTTCTTGAAAGCACAAATGGACTGACATCTGGCTACACTCTTTTTTTGGTCTCAGTATACCCTGATTTTGGCCCACCAGCACGAGCTGGCTGTAGCAGCAATGGGTGTTACTCAACTAGTGATCGTCAGCCCCTCCTAGAATTACTGATTTCCACTGCCTGTGCAATGAGTTCCACAGGTGAATCAGGACTAACAAACATCTCATCTCTGAGTTCAGTCACTGATGTGATAAGGCTCCTATTTATGTACTGAGAAACCTCAGTTTAACTTCAACCATTCTGTCCTTTGTTTTGTTTGCCCTTCTTTATTCCGTTTCTCGAGATTTTCTCTTCATCTCCAAATGTTCCTATAATAAGGCAACAGAGACTGTGCTCATTTATTCTATGTGAAATTGCAGCCCTAACAGCATTTCATAACTATTGACATTTGGTGTCCGGTGTTTTCTGTCCCATTCTTTGTAAATCCTATAATTGTTGGGTTTTCCTGTAATTGCACCTCCAGCATGGGTCCACAAAACCACCTGGGTACCCCAAGCACAATTAGTATAGGAATAGCTGATTTTCCTCTGGGAGGCACTGATTCATATTTAATCTAGACAAAACTGTTAGTCTAGATATTAGTCTTGACTTTTTAGTGAACTGGACATGGAACTCAGCACATGCATTTAATATTTCCAACTCTTCCACAACATTTGGCTAAGCTCCTTCTCCCCTGTAATATCAACCAGAGTGGTTTTAGGGCTCACTCTCCTTTCCAAACTTTTCACAAATATCTAAAATGTTACACTCTTGAACAGACCTTCGAACTGAAGTTTCACAGAACAAGCTAATTCTTATTTTGGCCTCAATGTGGTATATTGGCAGGTCAGAGGTAGCTCACATCTGAGGTGTATTCTTCAAAGAACTCCTTTTTTTCCTGGTATTTCCCAAAGACAATAAAACCAGCTAAAGCAGTGATTCCATACCTGTCCAAGTGAAAGGCTGCCACCTCTGCGTTGTGTCTGTCGTAGCCAGCGTAGGGTTCTCCTTCCACTACATAATCCCTGGCATATCTGTAATTGAAATAAGTCAAATGAAGTGAGCCTGTGTAGGATTCCCGTCAATTTTGCTGTTCAGAGTAACAATTTAATAACAGTGCTACGTTAAAAAGTCTCTGGGTCACTTTCCAAGTGATTGCCTGTGGGAGAGGGGAAAAACATCACTGAGATTAAAGTGTCCAGACTGTTGAAGTGGTAAATAAGGAGGAAAGGTCAGTGATGTACAGTGCTCTCCAGAGCTTGGGAAGCAGTTCACATTCCAACTAATAAATTTTAATCCAACCACATGCCAAGTCACATCTTTTAACAAAGAACACAGACGCTGCTATGGAACAGGGGGCTATTTATACTGGAAAGCAGCAATTCCACAGACAATTTTGGGGTTAGAAAGGATTGTACTTTAACATGAAAATACAATCTTATATTGTGGAAGAGATGGCAAATGCAATCTTTAGTAGATAGAAAATCAGCAAGCGTGAACCTGAGGACAATACTGGGTATAAACAGAGCCTTTATTCTGGCAGAGAAAAGACATAATGAACAGCAAAAAATAGAAATTAGGCACTCATTGCAACAACAACGGTGTATTTTGGTGAAGCGGAAGGCTTTTCGCTCCCTTTTTTATCTTTTAATAGATGTTACTTAGTTTTTTGCTCCCTTTTTTATCTTTTAGTAGATGTTACTTAGTCGAGGCAAACACCAATTTCTGAGTTTCCTGACATTTGGAGCAGCGTAGACACTGCTTTAGCACCATGCTGCAGCCGAGTGTGAAATACCACAATCAATACCGAGGAAATGGGTGAGATGCAACATGTTTTCAAACAAAATAAGGCCAAATTAGGTTACCTATTTTCTCATTTCCATCTATGCATCAAATTGTGTAAACTGGATTATTTCCAGCAGAATTGGTTCAAGCAGTAGCAACAACAGTGTAAGAGAAGGCGCAGAGCTGTACTTTGATGTTTTAGCCTTGCTCAGGGAGGATGTGGGGTGAGATGACAGCCCATTTCCCCAGCCTGAGCACATGCTTCAGCTTCTCTGCAAGGCAGCTCAGAAGAGAATTCACCAGTGCAGGATTCCTGCCAAGTGGGAGCTTTCACCAAACCAGCATCTTACGTCACACATACCACCGGATGTGATGATAGCAACTACTATTTGTTAGTAAATTGGGCTGAATTTCAAGTAATTTTTCAGTGAGACAGCTAATCCTCAGAGCATGGCCCCGAAGGCAGGCCTTTGGTATGTACTTACAGCAGGCTGTTCCAAGCCCTGCCCAGCCTGGCCTTGGACATTTCCAGGGATCCAGGGGCAGCCACAGCTTCTCTGGGCACCCTGTGCCAGGGCCTCCCCACTCTCACAGGGAAGAATTCCTTCCCAATATCCCATCTATCCGTGTCCTCTGTCAGTGTGAAGCCATTCCCCTTGGTCCTGTCACTGCAGGCCCTTGTCCCAAGCCCCTCTCCATCTCCCTTGAGTCCCTTTAGGCACAGAAAGGAGCTCTAAAGTCTCTCTGGAGCCTTCTCTTTTCCAGAGAACACCCCCAGCTCTCTCAGCCTGTTTCCAAGCAGAGATGCTCCCACTTTCAGAGCATCTTTGTGGCCTCTGCACTCATTCATTAACAGGACAGGAAACCTTAATGTCTGCTTAACCCAAAATCTTTTCCTGTGATGACACTTCATTTGCAGTGAAATCTCCTAAAACACACCTGCCTTACTTTGTAACAACTTCCTTCACCTTTTCCCCAAAGACAAACAGTTCAAAAAGCTTTACAGCCAAGACTCTTCAGAAACATTTAATCATGTTAAATTTTTCTGAGGATCACTGTAAAGCGAGGCCATGCCAAGGAAGTATCACTACCTTCCCATTCTTACATTGCTCCTCCAGTACTCACCGTTGGCACACAGGAGGCTCAGGGGCTCTCACTCTGACCTACCCAAACCTTTTGTACAGCCTACATTCAACTACACCAGACACACAGATTTGCTTTTAAGACCACGGCCAACTTTCCTTCTCTCCCTGTTCTTGAACTGCACCCTCTCCCGGCAGTCTGACACAACAAGGAGGCAAAGCTTGTCTCCAAACTGCCAGAGGCTGCACTTCCACAGTCAGGAAACATCAGGAATAACCAGCATTCCCTCAGGACTGAACACAGTGATTATTCTTTTAATCTAAAGACCGGCTGTACTGAGCATCAAGGCTGTACAGCCTGAGACAGCTGGCACAGCAACCTAACGTTACTAGAGCACCAGCAAGGCTCTATCCTGCCTGTCTCAAAAATAACAGGATGGCCTTTCCATTTACAGAAAAATTTGTAATTTAAATGTGTCTTGGGGTGACTTTATGATGTGTACCCCCTATCACGGCTCTATGCCAAAAAAAATTAGTTTTGTGCCTTTAAACTGAGCTTGAGAGGGGAGGGAGAAACAAATGAACTTTTCAAAGCAAGTTCCCAAGGACACAGAGATAGAGACTGCTCTGCGCTCTCCAGCGGTAGCGCGGAGGGAGCTCCCTGCCTGTCTCTTCAGCCAATTTTTTTGGGGGTTTTTTTTTCCTTCCTTTTTTTTCCCCAGCTTGTTTCCTAGGACTTTGGGGGGTTTTATTTTTTTTTCCCCTTCTCCTCTTCTGGACTGTTTCAACAACATCAGAACACATCAGGAGAACTTCTCTTCAGGCCCGGAGGGGGCCTAAGGCCACCCCCCCCACGCCAGCCCCGAGAAGGAGGGACCACACCTACAAGAGGACTCTAATTTCTTCCCAGGTTTTCTCGTTATAGTGAGGGGTTTTACTATTTAGTGTTATTATCCTTTTCCTGTGTGTTTGTTAATAAATAGGTTTTATCTCCTTCACTTTCCTTCAAGGAATTTCTTTCCCGAACCTGGTGGGGGGAAAGGCAGTTGTAACCTTTCTCCCAGAGGATATACTGCTAGATTTTGGCCAAAACTGGCACAAAATGTTAGCGTTAGAACATGGAGAAAAAAGTTTACATAAATAAAGCAGTTACTCACGCAGCCACTGAAAGCAGCATTTACCTTTTGGGTTTGAAGACAACCTTCTGCCCCCCTTCGAGTATCAGCAAAGCCTTCAGCTGCGTGCCCTTGTAGCCCACGTCAGCCTTGACGATCCTCTTGGTGGTCATGGCGTGCATGACGGCGCCCATCTCGGGGGTGTCCTCGGGGTACACCTCGCGGGGCACCACCCACTGCGCCGCGATCTCCCAGGGCGACTGCAGCGTGTGCTCCAGGCGCGGGTCCAGCGCCACGCGCAGCCCCGACAGCATCCGCTGGAACGCGCGCTGGTCCTCCCGGCTGGCGGCCGACGTCTCCAGGTTGTCGATCAGGAAAACCTTGGTGAAGATGAAGATGACCAGGAGGATGGCCAACAGCACGACTCGCTGCTTCAGCTTCATGGTGCCCTTCGGCCCTTCTCCCCTGACCCTTTCTTCCAAGCGTTACGGGAAGTCTGTTGGAGATCAGGGTGAGGAAGGGGACGTTAGCTGATGAATTTCATGCCTAACTTGCATTGTAAAAGATGTCTCACCACTGAAGCATCTCCTGGTACCCCTAAAAATAAACAAAACACAAACTTACAATCCTGCAGAACCCACCAAACTCAAAATCAAGTTTATGCTTGGAACACAAGCCTGCATTTGTGGAAGCTTGTATCCTAAAGCCTGAACGCTTCTGTTAAAACACACTGGGTCTGCTGCCTTCCTGCAGCCTTTCTGCGATCTGCACAGAAGGGGAAATTGCCAGACAGCATCTCTGCACAGCTGAAATCATAGCAGCTGCAACCACCACGGGCAAGACTTTCGCAGGGAACTGTAGTTTAATGTGATTGCTCCAATTTCACACGCACTCCTTCCACTAGTACGAGATCCCATGACTGCTGGTGTCCTAAAGACCTGTCCCTCCAGAAAAGCTCCCAGGTAGATTTTAAGACAGCTCCCAACAGTGAGAACAGCTGCACTGCCTACTTTCCTTCAGGTACAAGACATAAGGACAGAACAGACTTAATTGTTTATTGCCTTCCATTTGCTGCCACTATAATTTACTCAGCTTTTTTCCCATTCTTAAAAACAAATTAGCTGGGGTGGGGGATGACATCTTTACTTCCCTGTGGTTAACTAAGCACCTTCCGCACTCAACTGTAAAACCCATAACCACAGAAAATACACAAAGTGACTACAATCTCAACAAAATTAACTAGAAAAAAAATCCCAGACCACTAACCTTTGCCTGTTCTCAGTAACCTCACCTATAACAGGTAAAGCCACATCCGTTTCTATATTTATAGGGAGCTGCAAGACACATCTGGCCCCTCGATAAGCCTTGGCCAGGGCAGCATTTGCATGTAAGGACCACACAATGCACCATCAACTGGATTCAGTTATGAGGACAGAAATTACCTTCCTAGCATTAGCTGAATGTAGTCAAAAGCCAAATGGCAAGGGGCCATGAGGCACACCTCTGAGGAGAGCTGGGAGCCAGCAGGAATTTCCCTTTGCACCAGCCACGCTGATCAGGCAAACCCCAAACCCCGAGCTGGGGGAGGACTGACACAGAAAAGCCTTCTCACGCGATTTAACAATAAGTGCATAAACCAGCCATTATTAATCATGTCACTGGAAAAAACGAGCTGCACAGGGCTCATTTACCAGCAGCAGACACAGGACAGCCAGGCCACGCCTGGCGAGGCACACACAGGTCACAGCCATCTTCAGAGCAAGCAATCAGTGCAGAATCAGGCTGGCACAGTGTAGGAGCGTTAGAATAAAAGGACATGCAAACCCACAGAGGACTCCACAGCACCTTCAACAAATTTACATGAGGTCTAGAGCAGACCCATCCAGCTCTCCCACGTCCCTGTTAGCACTCACAGCAGGACAGAGACCCCAGGAAGGGCACAGGGTAGAAGCCTCAGGGACGCTTCAAACTAGAACTGT
The DNA here is from genome assembly GCA_026261815.1 of Monarcha castaneiventris obscurior. NCBI lineage: Eukaryota > Metazoa > Chordata > Aves > Passeriformes > Monarchidae > Monarcha > Monarcha castaneiventris. Next base: position 1,176,468 of record JAMPIT010000502.1, on the reverse strand, counting down.
GGTCCCCTGTTAACTGCGTAATACTGATTTTAATCTATTGGAAAATAAGCGCTCGTGCTCATACTGAAAGAGAACAAATCAGATGTTTATATGGAAATTAGAGCCCGTTATTACTCTTCATCTAGTTCTGTTTTGGCAGCCTGTTCTTCTCCAGACAGCACTGCCACCTGCACACTACCCACTGCAAGCACGAGAATGACAAGCACAGATAAGGAAGATGCACCTGACCCAAAAGCTCTCATTCCTGCAGATACAGACTCACCCAGGAAGAGACCCTTAAATAATAATCATATTATTCTTAAACTTAAGCAGACAAGCAAAGCAGATCGGCTGCACCTGTACCCTCTCATTGTAACTGCATAATTCACCTCTTTAAAACTAATAATTCTGAATCATTTTGAGCACTGCTGTTATCAAGATCTGCTTCCATTCATTTTTAAAATCCATTAGAGTTTGTAAGGAGTTAGGCAGAAGAACACAGGTCATTTCAGAACAGCTACTCCTCGCTGTGAGATATGCACATGTGTACACACACATTTAAAGAAAGCCTCCCAGCCCAGCCATGGCTGACTAAAGCACAGGGCAGGATGTTCCACACCTCTGGAGCTCAACATGAGCACTCACTTTTCTACACTGATTTCCAGGAATGCCAAGTTTCTCCAGGGATATTCTTCTTGGGAATGGAGGGGAGAATACAACTGCAGTCACTTAAATTAAAGGTCATTTACTTAGTTTGTCTCTTGTGATGGCTTTGAAACTAATTCTGGCCGAAACACTCCAATGAGGCAAACAGAATTTACAAAAATAAATTAAATTAAGTATTTAACTATTTGCTGGTGAGTCGGCTCTCACTTCTTAGTGACATCTGAGGACATGAGTCATCGGCTGCTTTCCTCCAACAAACACCAAAGCACCCCCAGGTTGCCATGCAATCAATTTCCCAGTGCTCCACACACAGCCTGCACTTTGCTCCTTGGTGCCAACATTACAGTCTCTGCTCTACAAGCCAAGGGAATCGAATCCTTTTATGAACAAGTTTACTGTGGACAGCCAGAACTTGGGTTTACTGTTTTAAATTGAAGATGGCAAGGGTGACAGCATTGAGGCAATGTAAGAAAATATTTATGCAGTTTTGGAAGAAAGTAATTTGAAAAAGACAAGTCTTTGGCAAAGTCTTGGATTGGAAAGGAAGATTATGAGAACTCCAGAAGTGTCAAGCTGGTCCTGGAATGAGGTCAGAGAAAAGTGAAATAACAATACACCACCAAAATTTTTAAAAGGAAAAAATAAGGTGAGCTGTGAGCAGAACTCAGTGGAACAAAGGGCAAAAGGGTCTTGGACAATGACAAAAGTAAACCCAGCCAAAAAGAGAAAACAGCCAGAAATAAACATCCCTACCAGCTTTTCAATGCTGTAGGCAACTGCAAGGTTTGCATAAGAAATGCTTCTTGTTTTTCACTACCTCTTTGGGGTATTTCCTGATCAATTCTTTCTCTTATTACAACCAGGTCTGTATTCTCAGCAAGTATGAGTCTTCCAACTCAAAATACAAATAACAGCATCTCCTCAGTATCGTGGTGGGGTCACTGTGCACACAAACACATGAATTAAAACATGTCTTCTGGCATTAAATAACAACATTAGACCACTCCACTCCCAGTCCAAAAAACAGCACGCAATTTGCCTGTTACAAAAAATCACAGCCACTATAAGCGGCCTACAAAGTTACCAGAAAAATCCCACATGACACTTTTTACTGGAGTCACAAAATCAATGCCGTGCCTCATATCACAATCTTATTTTTATATCATAAAGCCTTTTAGCTGCTATCTCAAAAATACTTGTGTGTACAATTTGCCAGGATTTCATTATGCTCCAAGTCACTAACCAGGTCCGGGAGCAGGCAAAGGTTTAGTTTGGCAGCACAAGTACACAGAAATCATAGCTCAAACAGACACTGATCTGAAATGGATATGGTGGAAGCAGACTCTAATTCCTGTTTAATGCATGGGGTTTTTCTTATACACACTATACCTTTTGGGATCACCTATCAAAAGGCCTTCAGAAGTTCTCCAGTAAATCCTGGAAAAGGCCTTGAAGAAACATCGTATACAGTAGTGACATTTTCCTCTTCCCAAAATGTACTTCAGTCTCACCAGATCAATCTTCCTTCCCATCCTCCCCTCTCTGGCCAGCTCCTTGGTGGCTCATGCCTCCCCTCTCTGTGTGAGCCTTGTCATTCCAGTTTCCACAGGCAGGCTCCCACAGACCTTTCCTTGGATTTCTCAGACTCATTCTGTCACTTCCACTCTCTGCCTGCTGCCTGCCTTGTGTACAAGTTTAGTAATCTAGTGCTCAAGGCTTCCCACATATTTACTTGTCTGCTGTTTCTCCATCTCCTTTCCTGTTAAAACCCTCATTATCTACAGGCAAAATCTGTGACAGTCCACACTCAAAACTTCCCACAAACACAACTGCAGCCCCAGCTGAGAGCTACAATACAGATAAATATGAAAGACCACAAGCATTGTAACCACTGCAATATCGCTGCCTGCAGCTGCAGCAATCCTGAAATATTCTCACACAGCTTTGGAAAGAAACAAAATCATTTTGTCCATCTGTCTGCCCACCTTGGCCTGTTATAACCCTTAGTAACTTCAGAATCTGTCACCTGCATTTCTGCCAGATTTGTCAGAGGGCTCTGTATGAGCTTTAGAAAAACCACAGGCCAGATAGAGGACAGAAGCCTGGAGAAGCCAAGGACAACTGAGTAAATATCCTGAATCTTTCCCAGCTGCCGGCACAGCAAACAGGAACACCTGACTCAGCCGGCTGCACAAATAAGGACAGGGCAGACCGGGATAGAGGCAGCACCTGGGTGCAGCCCTGGGGAAGGAGAAGCTACCAGGCACCGAGGGCGGTAGGAGCCAGGCAGGAGCTGCTGGGGTAGGATGTGGCTAACAACTCCTCAGGAAACCAGGCTGCATTAACCCTCCTCGCAGGATGACTTTCCACCAAGCACCGTCTCCTATGGAAACAAAGTTTATATAATCACACTTTTCACTTGGATCCACCAGCTAACTCCCAACACATCTGAGAGAACAGTAGATGTTTTGAAGACAGGGTTTACACGTTTATTGGAAGCTGGCAGCCGGGGGTGCTGCAGGAAGGGCTGCGGTGTTGGCTCAACAGCTGTCTGCTTGCCTTGGCCATGTGGGCAACCCATGGGCACACAGCTGGGACTGGCACGGAGCTGGGAATGCCATGTGGGCAGGGAGGGACTGGGAGCACTACAATGGGGAATGGTACAGGACAGGGGCAGGAGGAGCCAAGGGCACTGGGACCAGGTCAGAAGACAGCCAGAACAACTCTCCCTTGTCCCCATCCCAGTTACTGGCATTCCACCTGACCACTGCAGGTCAATAAAGCCAGCTGGAAATACTTTAGGGAGCCTTGTTCTACTTGGAAATGAAGCCAAGGCAGTGAGAAAATTCAGCAGTTTCCCGTCTCCACTTGACATTCTTATGTTTATTCAGCTCCTACATAAGACCGGCACTAAAAATTTAATGAGGGTCCATGTACCCATCTGGCTTTTAGCAGCAATGAGCCTGTCTCTGCTGTAGGATGGTGCCAATCAGCCTCCCCCACACCCGAGGAGAGGCAGAGGGATCCTGGTGTCACAACTCTGTAGGAGGAAACAAAATAAACTTTGTACCATAAATGGAGGCAAGTCTTGTGCTGACTGAGTAGGTCACACTTAAGGACACAAGGGGTGCATGGAGTCATTTTCAAAGTAAAACAAGAAACAAGAGTATCTGTTCTGTAGTGAGTACCAGGTGGGATCCACTCACAGTGAATCCACTCACTACAAGCCTAGGATCTACATTTTACAGTTTACTCTGTTTGCTGAGCCCCTAGAGCACTATTTATGTTGTAGTGCCTCAGAAGGTACAACGAAACAGCCGCAGTGCTTATGCACATCTGTATCCAGAAAGGATCCGAAGGCAGATGTCCTTTAAAAAGGGTTAAACCCATGGCTTTGACAGCCACGGTCAGCGCTTCTATGAACACACATCGCATTTCTCCACCAGTGGACAAGGACCTTCGCCAAGCTGCGACTGGCACTCGGTGAGAGCCCACGGCGCAGACGGCTGCTCCCCAGGGTTAAGAGATGGCCAGAGAGGCTTCACAGCTGTACGGGGCTCCGTCCCCAGCGCAAAGCGAGCATCCCGAAGAGGAAGGAAGCGCAGGAGTGCAGATAGAAGCTCCCATCTGCCAGAGCTGCGGCCGTGCAGCCCCGCCGGCCACGGGCGAAGCCGGGGGGATCTGGGGGCCGGACCTGTCGGGAAGGACGTGGAGGGGCTGGAGCGACTCCAGGGAAGGGAACAGCGCCGGGGAGCGTCTGCAGCACAAGCCTGGCGAGGAAAGGCTGAGGGAGCTGAGAGGGCTCACCCTGGAGAAAAGGAGGCTCGGGGGGACCTCCTCAGCTCCCTGACAGGAGGTCGTGGCCAGGTGAGGTTGGGCTCTTCTCTCGGGTAAGAACAGGACAAGAGTACGGAGCCTCCAGCTGCGCCGGGGGAGGTTCGGGCTGGACACGGGGAGAGATTTTGTCACGATAAAGGGTGGTTATGTATTGGAATGGGCTGCCCAGGGAGGCGGTGGAGTCACCGTCCCCGGAGGCGTTCAAGGAAAGCCTGGACGTGGCACTTGGTGCCGTGCTCTGGTTGGCGAGGTGCTGTTGGGTCACCGCTTGGGCTCGACGATCTCGGAGGTCTTTCCCAGCCTCACTCACTCCCCGATCCTGCGATTCTCCCGCCGCCGCTCCGCCCGCGGGGGCCCCTCCGGCCGCCCCTCCGCCCCCTCCCTGCCGCCGCCAGGCCCGGCCGCCCCGGCTGTACCCGCCCCGGGCCGCAGCGGCCCCGCGTCCCGTCCGGTCCGCTCCCGTCCCGCTCCCGTCCCTCAGGCGCCGCCGGCCCAGCCCCGCCGCCCGCGCCCGCCGCACTCACCGCGCCCGCCGCCCGCCCGCCATGGCCCGGCCGCCGCCGGCCCCCGCCGCCGCCACAACATGGTGCCGCCCAGCGCCGCGCGCCCGCCCCCCAGCCAATGGGCGGCCGCCCCGCCCGCCGCGCGCCGCCCGCCCGCCAATCAGGCGCCAGCGCTGCCCGGGCCGAGGGGACGCGGCCGGGCGCCTCCAATGGGAGCGGCGGGGGGGCGCCCGCCAAGGGGGCGGCGGCGGCGTTAAGCCCGGCCCGGGGCCGCCTCGCGGCTGTGGGGAGAGCCCCGGCTGTGGGGAGAGCCCGGTTGTGGGGAAAATCGGGGAATTCGCTTTGTCACACCCGTTTTTCAAATGCACGTGGAAAAGGCTCAGCTGTGGCTGCGCTCCGCGGGAGCAGGATGCTGTGGCAACGGGTCCTGTGGTACCAACGCGCGCCGCCGTCAGAGGCACTTGGCTCCTCTGGCTTTGGAAGGATAGAATTGTAATTTAGAATTACAGCCCTCTTAAACAGGATTATGGTGCTATATGGCCCTATTATGCTACATATTATGGCTATATACAGTCCTGAGCAATCCACCTCTTTTTATAATCTAGCACCAATAAATTGGATGCTACTCAACCACAACATCAATAGAATTTTATATCTCCCCGTGCTGCTACAAATAACATCTTAATTTTTTTTTTCTCCCCCCCACTAGGTTCACACCCTCCCAGTTTAAAGCGACGCTGCGGTGCCAGTTCAGTGTGGCAGGCACGGCTGGAAGTTGGGCAGGGAATTCTTTTTTAGTCCTTTTTCACAGGAACATTTAGGTTGGAAAAGACCTCTGAGATCACTGAGTCCAGCAGAGTTGACTGCAGTGTCTTGGGCTGCTTTAAGACTGCAACAAATACTGCACTTGCAGACTGGCCTGAAGTGGGAAATAAGTATATTTCTTTCCGGGAATTTTCCCTTTCCCTCCTCCATTTTTTAGGACTCGGAACGAAAACTTTTAGTGGGACTTTTTAAAACCCCTTTGAAGGAAAAAAAAAAAAAAAAAAGAAAGAAAAAGTCATACCTAGTGCTTTATGACCTCCTGCTGCAGGGTTCCAAGTGCCTCAAGCAAACATCTTTGCAGACATCCACACAGGCAAGGTCTCTTATTGCTAGAGGGAAAGACACTTAAATATATATAAATATATTAATAGCACAGTTTCATTGTTATGGACTGCTCCTCTGCTAGCTGCTCACCCAATAAAGTTTTAAACCGAACAACAATCTCGGCTTTCATTATTAATTAGCACGTTAATATTTAAGTGGCGAGCAATCGTCTACAGCTCTAGAAACATTAAGAGCTAAGAAGTGGCCAAGTGTGTCAGGTTACAGACGAGCCACGGAGCTGGGGAGGCTGGGTGGCCGGGGGACCAGCAGGACACAGGGTGGTCCTTAAGGGCCATCATCTTCCAAAGCTGACAGAAGAGCTTTGTTATCCCTTGCCAAGGGTGCAGCAGACCCCAGGAAGATCAAGAGAAAGAGCTGATGGAGCTGGGGCTGCCTATAAAAATCTGCAGGTCACGGGAATAAGGACTGTCTCAAACTGGGGAAGAACAGCAGCAAAAAGCCACCTCAAATGCTGGGGCTGGTGTGGCAAGGAAGCCCTAGAGGCTGTTAAATAATTCTGTCTGCTCCAGGAAAACCTCTGCATGCTCCAAAGGAGAAAGCTTTGAATCAACATACACGCTGTCAGCAGATGCTGCTGCTGCACAGATCTTCCTATTCAAAGGGCTGTGTGATCCTGGCAACAGGCTGAAATCAGATTTATACAATACGAAAGAAATTCCTGAGTCAAGGATGCCACTCAGACCCAGCAAAGCATGTTAAGCATTGCTCTGCAGAAGATACATATATATATAAAAATAAATATATTTGTATACAGATATATAAAATAAACCCACGTGTCAATAAGCTGAAGGCACAGAAATAATTTGAGGCAGAGTGCCCCTGAGCTCAGGTGTCAAGCACTGACACTTGGATGGAAACTCTTCAGCTGAGGAGGTGCCACCCCCAGCTCTCTGCCTCCCTGCCAGGCAGTGGGGAGACAATCAGGGATCATTGCCTTGGCTTAGCTACGAAGAGGAGTTCTTGGATACCATGAAATGGGAACTGTGAAAGACCATGAGACATGAGACAGAGACTAGAGAAGGACAGGGCAGGTGAGCCGAGGAGCACTTCATGTGCACACAGACTTCTCACACCAGTGTGGTGGTGAACTCAGAACTCAGCTTAGTGCCCACCTCCCCATGCCTGCCCTGTAGGGAGAAGAAAGGGCCACGAGGTTCAGTGGAAAGGTGCCACAAGAAGGCTGTCACTGGGACTGCAGAGTGGCAAAGGGGTCCCTCACAATATGGTCAGCAAGGCCAGGTCCTTAGTACTGGGGTTAGATGGACAGAACCCAGGTCTGGACGATCTGTAAAGCCTCAGGAGGCTCCCAAGCACAAAAGCCCAAGTGTGGTGTGACAGCTCAGTCCAGGTGAGCTCGAAATCAGCTGGCAGCAGGGTTGCTGGCACCTGAGGAGCAGCCAGGCCAGGCAGGGCTGGCTCCTCTCTCCTGGACCTGCCCAGAGGGAAGGACAGCAACAGACTTCCCTTTGCACATCCAGCCCGAGACACTGCACCCTCCAGCTGCAGGTCACCACCAGCACATGAAGTCGCTAGCACCAATTGTCTGCTGCTGACAAGTTCTGCCTCATAACTCCTTCATCTGTTCCAGGGAAAAATCAACAGGGTTAGTTTGTATAGGTGCTTTGAGCTACCTGGGTGATTTTGCCTGGAGCAGATTAGGAAATATATACCCCATCTGCTCCCAGACAATGCTGGATGCAGGCATTAAAATAAGAAACTGCATGGGTCAGTATTTTAATGGAGCACCACACCCTGAACATGAAGTTAAAGCATTTATGCAAGGGATTAAAAATCTTTTTATAGCACTGTCAGGCTTATTTACACAGTTGTAAGTGTGTAATTAAATATTTGGGATTTTTTTTTCCTCCAAAACTCTGTTTGACTGGAAAGACAAAAACACACATTTAACATTTAAACTTCCTTAATTGCTTTTAAATGTCACCACAAATTAAACAGTGTTTATTCTCAGCCTAATTGACAGCAGCACGAAGACGTCACCTCTCCACCTGAGCACAAAGGCTGCAAGGGAACAGCAACACACATTTGCATTGCACAAGCTGATTTTATTCTCCTTGCCTCCTCGTCAGCACCTGTGCCTGCTCCTGCCTGTTTTCCTGCATGAGCTCCTGGTGGAGCAGCCACCAGCTCACTACAGACCAAATCTCCTCGTGGAGAGGGGGAAAAGTCCTGGTCTCCTGGGAGAAGAAAACCAAGAGCAGTTAAACAAAGCCCAGATGTCTGCTGGGGTCCCGTGGAGGACAACCACTACCCTCAGCATCCTTTCACCAGGGGCTGTGCCAGGAGAAGACAGAGAGCATGGGGATCATTAACACCTCATCAGAGCTGCACACACTGGAAACCTGACAGGGGCACCGGAGTGGCCACTTCAAACTGACTGAAATTGGATAAAATAATAAGTAAATTTGAAAATCTCATTTTAAAATTCAGAGTAATTTTTCAGTTAAACTTCAAGTCTAGTTTGGCAATTTCATGAAGCATCAGTGCCCAAAATCAACTTTTGGAAGGTAGAATCCCTGCCCATGGCAAGGGGTTGGAACTAGAGGATCCTTTAGGTCCTTTTCCAACTGAAACTATTCTGTGATTTTTTGAATAAAAGTAGTGGGCATTGTTCTGAGCCTTCTGTAAAATATTAGGGTTCAGCACAGCCTGGGGAAAAGAAAGGGAGAAGAGAGGCTGCCTTGCTTGGAAAACAAACTCCACAGGGACCGATGGTTCTGAGGAAAAGGGGCAGTACCTCCAGTACCAAGATTGTACCTTTCTCTTAGAAATAATAGAAGTGTTGGAGATACTGGATTAAAGCAATTCTCAACCATCTCACAACAAGTCAAGCTCTGTTCAGCTGAGGAGCTGAAACAAGTCACTGTGCTGTGACAACACGCCAGCCAGGCTGTTGTGCACCTTCTCTTGTAGGTGTGTATTAGCCCAAAATAACCCAAGATACTTAAATCACAGCTAGCTGACTTTAGAGCAAACCAAGCAAGTTGTGCAGAGGCTCTTACGGTTCTTCCTGTCACTTTCTCAGGCTGTCATCAGATCATGGGGATTTGTTTTTTTTTTTAAATGTGTGACCTTTATCCGATTCCTGGTATGAAAGTCCTTCCTTCTTCACGTGAGCCTCTCTCTGAGAAGGAGAGAGGTCACAGCAAGGATCCTAAACACAGCCTTGAGAACTGACCTGGACAACTTTTAAGTCATTTAACCTCGACCCCAACTTGGCTGCTTATACAACAGCTACAGAATGAGAACTGCTTTCATGGAAAAGGCTTCTAATTCCTCTTCTGGTGATTCAAGACATCACTCAAACTTACCCAACCTTACTAAAGGAGCAATTGATGCTGAGTGTCCTCCGTGGCTACCAGCTGACACTTCCTTACAGATAACCCCCCTTGATGGTTTCCCTTCAGGGCTGCAGGCAACTGCTGCAGAATGCAGGGTGAGTTTCCCTTTTGTTCAGAGCATTGTGGTGCTGTTCAGTGGCATTAAATTGCGGAGACAACCGAAAGGAAATGCCCCTCTGTGAACAGCAATCCTCAGGATCACAGCTGGTTTGGCAGAGGGGCGGCCCGTGTGACCCCAGCCACAACTGGCAGAGCTGTGGATATTGCATCTGGAGCACAGCCAGGAGAGGTTTCAGGGGGGTAAGGACAAGGAGAGAGCAAGCCCAGTCTTTGTGGGGCTAAGCTACTCACATGTCAAGTCTAATTCTACTTCCATGAACATCTCCTGTCTTGGAAGCTGGATCTGTCCGTAAGAATTTTTTTAGTGTCTGTAAATAGTTTTAATCTCAAAGGTTTTTCTGAAGTGTCACACCGGCTCTGTGCAGAAATCCCTTCCTTGTTCATGGGCTGGGGTCACGCCTGGAAATGAGGGGACTGCTTGGCCAGCTCACTGCTCCCTGACCTCAGCAGGGTGAAAGCACAGAGCTCGAGGGAGGGGTGACAAAGCTGGTTAGTGAAGGAAAACCTTACCACAGCCCTGGAACAGCCGTGATTCTGAGATGGGAGATGGTATCTCTATAGTCATTGGTACACTGGAGCTCAGACTTCCTCTGGGATGGAGTGAGGGTCTAGCACTGAGGCTGATCAACCAGCACCATTCCTGCAGGGGGAAAATGATTCCTGAGCTGCAAGACTAATGATATCCAACCTTGCTCACCCACAAAGATCGACAACTCCAGCTCTGGCAAACTGAGTTTATATGACAACTCATTTCTGCTGCGTATTCTGGCTCTGCTCAGCCCAGTTCATCTGTTTCCCCTTCTGCAAACAGTGTAAACATCTGGGAATTAAACATCCCATCACCCTCGGAGGAAATGCATTAGAGCAGGCACCTCTCAAGGTGAACAGTGCACTCCCAGCACTCAGGTGTCCCAGGCAGCACGTGAGGAACAGGACAGCTCCAGACTTCCATGCCCTCCCCTGCAGTGCCTGGCTGCACCCACAGCACCAGGAGCCTCCCCAGCAACCACCCTCTTCCTTCTGATCCTTAATCCTGCACGTGAAGGGGATCCTGTGCTCCAACGGGAGTGCAAAGGGAACCTGATCCCTTTTTAACCAGGCTGCTCTGCCCGGGGTCAATCCAGAACACAAGCACAGTAAAGCACGCAGGACACGCTCCATAGGGCCAGACCATCCCCTGAGTGACTTGCAGCAAAGAACAAACACAAAGCTGCTGCTCTGCATATTCACAATGCACATTTGCCATTAAACCTTTCAGCTCTTACATTTTTAAACGAGAGTCCAGACTGGAAAGGAAATGATTAGCATCCTGACTTCACCTTGGCATGGAGCAGCTCCCTCCCATGCCTCCAGCCTGTGCAGAAGAAAGTCCTTCAGGAAACTCAACCCATTTCAGGCACATTCTTCAGATCTTGTGGGATATTCCCCCTCATCCTCTTTTTGGTAAATGAGCTTAAGTGGTTTAGCTACAGGAGTAAAAAAAATATTTCTAATAGAAAAGATACATAGGATTTTTATTTTTTAACCTGACTTTGAAGACAACAAAACCTTCATTGGAAAAAATGAAAGTCTCGCTAAAATATGACATGAACGAATCTAATCACTGGCCTGTAGGATCAGAAACAAGGATCAGCAAGACCTGGAGAAGGTCCCTCCAAACATCTCCACAGGGTGTCAGTGTTATTTCAAATTTGGGTCATTTTACGCTGGAATCAGCATAAATTTTCTCACCACATTATTTTTATGAGTCTGTTCCTCAGAGAGCAGCTGCCACCACAGAGTTGTGCCCGTATTTCTCATTCGAATTAAATTAAATTCATTTAATTAAAACAAAATGTCTTAAAACGGGGAGACTGAAACACACAGCCACGGTGGTCTGGGGACAACGGGAGATTTCAGAGGGATCTGCAACGGGGTCGACATTCACCATTCCAAATCTGCTCCCAGTCTGCTGGTGGGATTCCCAGGTGCTGCTGGGCAAGGATCTGCCAGCAGGTGATCCAGAGCCCTTTCCCAGGCACTTACCCACGGCTCCATGTCCTCTCCCTGACAGGCACGTGGCCACCACGAGCACGTCTGGCACATCAGGAGTCTGCCACGACCCGTTCAGCGCTTGGGAGCCGTTTGAGAGCTGACTCTGAGGCAGAACAAAGCTGTTTAAGTCGACCCTTGCCAAAAATTATTTTCCAGACACGTTACTACCATGGCTGTGCTGGAACAAGGTCCCACTGTACTCGGGCAGCCGTGGCAGATGTGTGCCGTGACACACAATATCCCCAGCGGCGTGGGCGCCCCGAGTGACCACATGAGCCAGCTCCAGCTCCTCTGCAGGGCTCTGCTGGGATGCCCTCTGATCCAACACTCCTCATCCCAGCAGCTCCCTTCAGCTTCCAGGGCTCCAGCCTTCTGCAATACCCAGGTAACAGCTCCCCTTCCAACCCGTAATTATGAGAGTTCTTGGAGGGTTGGATGAGCAGCAGGGATGAATCCTGAGTCAGGAAGTTTCTACCACTGTTAACTACTCAGCATTTCAGTTCTTTATCATATTAGTCTAAAGCGTGCCATTTCTTACCAGCGCTAAGGACATCATCCCGAAGAACTTCTCCTGAGAGCAACGCTCAAGAACGTGCCTGTAAGAGGCAGCAAACAGGCAGCACTTTGTGTTAGCCCTGCACAGAACACGTTCTGCCCCAGGTACCAGGCAGCACTTGGACAAAGAGCGGTGTTTTTCAGCAGGACCATCAATTTAAGTTGCCCCTTAATGCCATACTCCTTGCCATTTATCCCCCTCCCCTCTGCCAACCTTTCAGATGTGCCAACACCATGGCCTGCAAGGCTGGGCAATATGCTGAGTTGCAGAACTGACCTAAATTTAAAATAATCTGGCATCAAAGTAAATCAGTATCTATTTAACCCAGATTAATGATCCCATCTAATTCACCGACTGCCCAGTAGTTGTGCCACCAGGACCAAGTGTGGGAGGAGCACTGGGTGGGAAGGAGGCACTGGATGTCTAAATCAGTGCTGATCAATTTATACCCCTGGAGTTCGACTTGGGTTAAAGCAATGAAGAGATGAAACCCCAGATCTCCAAAAATGCCTAAGAATTCAACTTCCCTCAGATCACAAAATGGTTTGGCTTGGAAGGGACCCTAAAGATCCTCTCAATTCCACCCCCTGCCATGGGCAGGGACACCTTCCACTGTCCCAGGGTGCTCCCAGCCCCATCCAGCCTGGCCTTGGACACTGCCAGGGATCCAGGGGCAGCCACAGCTTCTCTGGGCACCCTGTGCCAGGGTCTCCCCACCCTCACAGGGAAGAATTTCTTCCCAGATTTCAGGATTTTCATGTTTATGTCCTGCATAAGCAAAGAAGGACAACGAACAGCAACATGTCCAGAGAAGGGCAACAGATCTGGGGAAGGGGCTGAAGTACGAGGGAGCTGGGGCTGGTGAGTCTGGAGAAAAGGAGGCTCAGGGGAGACCCCATTGCTCTCTACCAGCACCTGACAGGCGGCTGCAGCCATGTGGGGGTCAGGCTCTTCTCCCAGGTAATAAGTGATGGGACAAGAGGAATGGCCTTGGGGAGGTTCCCATCGGGTATTAGGAAAAATTTCTTCATGGAAAGGGCTCTCAAGCCATGGAGCAGGCTGCCCAGGGAAGTGGTGGAAGCACCATCCCTGAAACTGTTCAACAACCATGTGCATGTGGCACCTGAGGACACAGCTCAGGGGTGAGCACTGCGGTGGTGCCGGGGGAACGGCTGGACCTGATGAGCTTGGAGGTCTTTTCCAACCTTAGCAATCCCAGGATTCAAAGACAGCTGGTTCTTTCTGCTTTCCCCTGCCACAGAAGGGACCAGCCTCACAGCAAGCCCAGCTCCTGCTCAAAGCTACCTGGTGGTCTGCAGAACATAAAAATATTTTGGAACAGCTGCACTGGATGATGGCAGAGAAGGAATATTGACTGGGACCGCTGTGGCTGTTCCTTAAGTCTTCAAAAACGAAACAGCATGGCAGCTATTTAGTATGGCTTTTGAAAACTCAAATATTGACAGAAGGAAGTTTTCCAAAGGATGCCAGCAGCTTTTGCTGCAGCCCCAGCAGTCGGAACGCTGCGGTGTCAGATGTGGGCAGCAGCACAGAGCAAGCCCACGAGCTCCACACAGCACTTTGCCCTCTGCCAGGCCTGCACTGGAGCCGGGGGTGGCTGGGGCTGCAGGGTGGAAGGGAGATGCTGAAATGCCCCGAGGAGCTGCAGTCACACATGCCAAATCCTGCATTTTACTGGGAAAGGGAGAGAGTGACTTCACTCCTTGCCTCCCCTTCCCCACTTCCCCTGCCCCAAAATGGACAGATGTGGCTTTGCAAGAAATTAATTACAGATGGAGGCAAAAAAAAAGAAAAAAAAAAAGGGAACCCCCCCCCTCCCCCCTCAACCACAAGGCTTTTTCCTCTGCAGACTTGAGGATGGATGGAGCGACCTGGGAAAAGTGGCAGATGGAAAACCCATTACAGATGTGAGGTTTGGAGAATAAGGCTGAAGGACAATTTGAGAGTTGTAAATTTTAACTTTGGGGGTTTAAATGCATTGCTTAGCAACACAAAACAAATAGGAAACAAGAAGCCTCATGAGAGACGCTTAAATATTTTAAAATCCCTGTTTGAGCTGAAGACTACATTACCAGAGATCTGAGGGGCTGCTATTCTCAACAGCTACAGTCAAGTCGAAAAGAAAATGAGGACTGTAATCTCATTTCCACACCAAAATGTACATAATTTATTTCGGTCAAGGAAAATAGTTATTTGTTTGTTCCGCTTCCTGTTTTGCACGCTGCAAACCTGAATAAGATCAGAGTGCAAAATGAATTTTTTAAGCATTTTGCTCCTCAGGAAAGATTGCCATGAGGTGTTCAAATACAGGCAGGGAAGCTGCTTTACTGGGCATGTATATATTGTATATGATCATTGCTACCATATGTCTGACTCTCGCTACATGCTCCAGTGCCATTTTATGCTGCTGCATAAATCATCTCCTAAAATTCCTGACATCTCCAAGGATGGCAGGGGCCTCCATCTCCAGGGAGAGAAGGAGAAGGATGAAAAAGAACAGATCACCTGGAAACAAATGTTGAATGTTTTACACAATTTCTTCACCACGGAAAGGGTAAGAGGGAAGGAAAAACAACAAAAAAAAGACATTACCAGATTTGAAAGGTCAAATATTAGTTTTGGCCTTTTTTTTTTTTTTTTAATCTACTGAAACAGTAGAAATACCAAGTAAAGCAAAGTATGAAGCTTCTGAACAAGCCTGTGGCCAAAGCCTCACCTTCTGCATCAAAACACGAAGGGAACTCGTTAAAGATTAAAAAAGAAATTCCCAAGGAACCAAAACTCCTTTCAAAAATCCTCTTCTTCTCAGAGCCTGTAAAAGCAGTTCTTCAAATGCATGCACACATTTTCATATACCAAAAAAGCAAACATCAGGCAGTTCTTTGCCTTATTCTGGGGCATCAGCCCACGGTGTTACCTCTGGGATGTGCTGAGCTGGATGGAGCATGCACTGATCCTCTCCTGAACTGCTGAACATGACATCACCCTGCTGCTTTCATGAAGGAGGGCCACATTAGTGGAGTTCAGAAATAACCCAGACATTCCCACTTGGTTTTGCTGCTTGAGCAAAAAGGGATATGGCAGGCCCACAGCTTTGGAGGGTTTCCCCTTTTCTTTTTATTTCTTTTTATTCCTTATCTGAAAGAAGCCAAGCACAGAAGCCTAACCATTAATAACCTGAAATAACTAATGCTTGCAAGAGTTAAAACCAGTAGGAAAGCTCCTCGGCAGCTTAGAAGTCCAGGCCAATAAAACCAGCTGTTCATATAAATACTTCACCTTCAAAATCAATGAAAAAAATAGAAGCATAGTGGACACATCTTGCTTAATCTAATGGCCAGAAATACGAAGAGCAAAGAGAAAAGGCATTCTGACATGGAATCATGGAATGGCTTGGGTTGGAAGGGGCCTTAAAGATCTAATCTAAGCCATCCCAATCCTAGTGGACACCTTCCACTGTCCCAGGCTGCTCCAAGCCCCATCCAACCTGGCCTTGGACACTTCCAGGGATGCAGGGGCAGCCACAGCTTCTCTGGGCACCCTGTGCCAGGGCCTGCCCACCCTCACAGGGAAGAATTTATTCCAGATATCCAGTTTACTCTCTGTTAGTTTCAATCCATTCTCCCTTGTCCTGTCACTCTACACCTTTGAAAATTGTATCTTCTCATCTTTCCCGTAGGTTCCCTTCAGGTACTGAAAATCCACGATTTTCACCCCAAAGCCTTTCTTCTCCAGGCTGGATGACCCCAGCTCTCCCAGCCTTTCCTCCCAGCAGAGCTGCTCCATCCCTCTGATGGTCCTGGTGCCTCCTCTGGACTGGCTCCAGCAGGTCCATGTCCTTCCCTGGGAAGGGAGCTGGGACCCCAGAGCTGGAGGCAGCTCTGCAGGTGGGGAAGTATTTCTGTGCAGACCCTCAGCAGCTCATAAGCAGCACTCCATCAGCTGAAACGACCAGATGTAAATACCACGGAGAAGACTCAAAGATCCAGCTCCAGCTGTGCTTCATCTGCTGGCAGCAAGAGATGTTCAACAGGCAACTAAATGCTGTTTTGTGGCCGTGCCACGATGATGGTGTAAATCAGCAGTGGCTGCTGCCTGTGCACCTGCCTGAAAGCCAACACTGAGCCATGCCTGGGACAGAGGCTTTTGGGAAACAGCTTGGTCTTGGGCCAAAAGAGGCATGGATGAAAATCTCCTCCAGGGAGGATTTCAGATGGATACTTTTAGCTTGGCCAGGGACAGGAGCAGAGACCACAAGCAGGCTGATGGTAGAAACACAGCATGTGGTGGGTAAATGTTCCCTTTTCTCATGTTCCCTTTTCCCATCTCCTTATCCAAACCCAGGACTATCAAGACTTCTTTCCTCCACTGTCCTTGCAAGGTTTTTATTTTTTCTCTTTGCTTTGCAGATCAAAAAAGTGAAGGGGCGCCTTTCCAGCCCCTGAATTATATACTAGGTTATTAAATCACCCACAGACCTCATTTACCAGACTCAATTTGAGAAAATACCTCTTGCAAAAATCCCTTGGTAGACTGCACCCACAGAGGACCTTAAACAAGGCCCCAGCAGCTCCCAGGAGGCTTTTCTAGGATCAGTTAAAAGTATTTGTCAGGATGGTAAATACACGCCAGAAACTGATGGTCTCACCTAAGCACAGACTCCCCGCTGCTCCTGGTACCACCCCTCACCTGGGGTAACACTGGCTGGAAAGTTTTCCAAGCTTCCCTTGGATTGCTAAGGGCCTAGTTTTCCAGGATTAAAAAGGCAAGGAAGCCTGGCATCTTACACCGTAAAAAAAGCCCTTGTAATTTTCTTCATTCTACTCTCTGCAAACTGCTCATGGGTCCTCGATGCACAACACAGGAAGCAAAATAAAGCACAAATTCATTATTTCCCCTTTGCCAGCTGCTTTTCCTTGCAACGAAACTTCCTTTCCCATCATGATTCCATCACAGATGTGTTGTGAGACCGGCCTGCTGCAGCACCGCTGCCCAGCCTGGCTTGCATTTTTCTGGAAGAGAGTGGCATAGAGAAGGCGTAGTGAAAGCTGAGCCTCGCTTTGTTGGATTCTTTCCTGGATAAAGGCAGGAGCTCCTACCAAGCCCCACATGCTTGTGGCCAGAAGGTTCCCCCAGCCAAGGATGTGACACCAGGTCACTTGACACAGGGAGCTGAACAAAGGGAAAAAGCCCTCAGAGTTTACTCGTGCTTTTGGCTGAATGCAGGCTGCTAAAAACTGCACTCGAATTAAAGGGCATTATGGTGTGGAAACTGAAATCTCATCAGATATTCCAGTGGAAAACAGAAGGAGCAGCTTCTCCAAGCTGCTCTTGGAGCACGGGAGGCAGCGAGCAGCCAAGGGGCTGGGCAGGCCTGCCTGGCTGAACAAGACTCACTTTGCTGCATGCTGCTGAAACTTGCCACTGTTGGTGAAACCCTGGCTTTGACACGGGCTGCAGGCAGAGGAGATAGATGTGGGGCAGGAGAGATGATGGGGAAAAAGAGCACGGAGAGAGATAGGAGGGGAAAGGGGCTGCTCTGTTCCCAAA
Organism: Monarcha castaneiventris obscurior; assembly: GCA_026261815.1. Taxonomy (NCBI): domain Eukaryota; kingdom Metazoa; phylum Chordata; class Aves; order Passeriformes; family Monarchidae; genus Monarcha; species Monarcha castaneiventris. The sequence continues at coordinate 1,158,673 of JAMPIT010000502.1, read as the reverse complement.
CTGCTGCCTGCCCCATCCCTCGTGAAAAGGCCCCTTCAGCCAGACCTATCTGTCAGCCTCTGACCTGCCTTTCAACATCATGATGCTCTTTGATTTTATTCATTCCTGCTGGAGGCTTTGCTTAAACATAAACAGCAGAGCATTTCAGCCGGAATTAAAAAAATACAAATAAAAGAAATGAGAAATTCCCCAAGCCTCCAGGCACATTTTAAAACACATTAAAAAGGACAGGACAGTACCAGCTTCATACATACCACAGCTGCAGTGATTCGCAGCAAAAGTCAGGAAGGCTGAATGTGCTAGTGTTTTGTTTTAAAATATGGGCCTCACATTCAGAGAGATCTCTTCAGCACCGAAACCTGAAGGAGAGAGTGAGAAGCTCAGTGATTCCCACCTTGATGTTTCTGCTTCTCCATGTGCAGGGCAGGCTCTGGGAGAGCAGAAGCTTTTGTGAGGTCCCCAGGACTCTGGGAAACACAGGCAGCTTTACACCAGGATTTACAACCAGTAGGTAAAGAACAACTCCAAAGGTGTTTTATTACTTGTGATGGGGGACTATCAAAGAAGCCACAGGCTACTTTGCCAACTGTTTGGTGTTACTTCTTTAGTTCTTATTGGCAACCCTCTAGGCTATGGCTTTATTTTTCTTTCCCCCTCCCACTCAGCTTACCTTTCATCTTCCAGTCTCCAATATTAACTCAGTTTCATATTGGAAATTAATCCACACAAATGTTTAAGAAATTCAGCTGCTAAAAAAGAAAAATAGAAAAGAAAAAAGGCAGCAGGTCAAGTTGCTGACACACACAGAGGCCAGGATGCTGCTCCTGCACTTTATCCCAACACTGGTTGTGCAAACAGAAGATGAGTTCTGGAGTTGTGTTAAACGAGCCACCAGTAAAGGCAGAAAGCTTTTTTGCACAGATTTTGACATTCCTATTTTCTGGTTTGAAACATGGCCAAAGGATGAACATGGATGATTCTCCTTTGGTAAGCAGAGGGCTTTAATGCCATGTCCCACCTTGTGATTAACACTAATATCTTGGTTTCTTGATTCTTCTGACACGAAGACCAAACAGAGATGGAAACTATGTATATTTACCATATCCTTCTGCTTTTAGCATTTTTCAAATACTGCCCAAAATAGAAGTTCAGACTTGCACTGTGATTGGCACGTGTGCAATCACTGTGGGAGACAAAAGATTAAGAAATGTAAGTGAATATTGACTGACACTTGTTTGCCCTGTGTGACAATAAGGGGGCCCAGGCCAGGGCAGTTGTGAGTTACAGCATCAGCAGAGATGGACTGGCTGCCCGTGTAACTTAAACAAAAATGGGGAGAGAGAGGTGGTCCATGCTCTTCATCCATGCTGGGGCATTTAGAGGCAAATAAAGCTCTATTAATCTTTTCTAGCTTGTATGCACAGATGTTTTACTTTTTGTAACACTGTTTTGAGTTAAACCCAGATGGCGTAAATCAAGCTGTAATGCTCATTAAATACGTTTTAGAAAAAAAAAAACCAAACCCAAGCATTTATTCCATCCCTTCAGCATTCCAGGCAGTTCAGCAGGGCAGAGCACCCACCCTGAGCTGGGATTGCTTGACCCTGGCAAGGAAACACAGTCCCAGCAGTGGCTCTCTGCAGATGGCCCATCCAGCCAAAACTGAGGCTTCCAGACCAGTGTCCCTCTGGCACTGGTGGCACTGGTGTGTGTCAAATGCACCCAGTTTCTGACAGCAGCCACAAGTCCTGGACCACACAGGTTCATCTTTTTACAACCAAATACATCTTTTTCCTCCCAACAGAGAGTTACAGGGCATTTTAGGAACCAAAATGGGTTTTTTTAAGTACTAACCATTTTTCTGCTTTTTTTCCTTCTTTTTTCCTTCTTTTTGTAAAGAAATCTTCCTGTTTATAGAAATGCCTATACATCTTCTCCACGGATTACACTGTTTATAGTGGCCATTAAACTCTACACAGACCCCTATGTAAATGACCAGTTAAGCCCAAGCAAACATCCACCTTGTTTTTCCAATCCCACCATTACTTTTGCATTGACTCCTGTTTATCTGCTGTCTTGCAATGCCTTTTCTTGGCCTTACAACCACATAAACTTGCTCCTGCAACCCCTTCTATAAGCAAATTGTTTAAAAGAAATACCTATGTTTTTATGTAATAAAATGCGAAAAAGCAAAACCCCAAAGATGCAGTCCAGTGTAAATCATGATGGAACACTGATAATAAACGAACCTTATTCATGCCAGATAAAGCAACAAATCCTAATTTAACACACCAAATAATTTATCCTTAGCCAGAAAGACACTCAGACATTCAAACAGCCGTCTTTGTACATACAGAGAAGCTGCCAAGTCTCCATACTTGAATGATCTCATAGACTCTGGGAAAAAAAAAAAAAAGAAAAACAAAACACTTTACCATACTAGCTGAATGCACAGGGGGAGAAAAAGACCAAAATGAAAGCATTTTAGTGGTCTGGGTCCTAGTACAGATCTGTAGACAAGTGTGGGGAAAAATTACGGGTGCAAAGTCACAGAGAAAGAACAGATCCAAGCAAAACCTTCTTTAGGTTTTCTGGCCTGTAATGGTGCTATCGATGAAGCAACGAGGAATAACCACCCCTAAATATCTACTGCTGTCGTTCTCTCCCCAACTCACATCAAGCTTAACTCATACTCCTTTCTGAAACAAGGAAAAGAGGGACTATTTACAAGAGCACGGAGTGACAGGACAAGGGGGAATGGCTTCCCACTGCCAGAGGACAGGGATAGATGGGATATTGGGAAGAAATTCTTCCCTGTGAGGGTGGGGAGGCCCTGGCACAGGCTGCCCAGAGAAGCTGTGGCTGCCCCATCCCTGGAAATGTTGGATGGGGCTTGTAGCAACCTGGTCTAGTGGAAGGCATCCCTGCCCATGGCAGGGGGGTGGAAGGAGATGAGTTCTAAGGGCCCTTCCAACACAAACCATTCTGGGATTCTGTGAAAAGGTCTGTAGCAAATGATGACCACTGCTGGAGAAGTTAATGTGTAAAGGCAGTAAAGTTTTCCTCTGAATCATCAGGAAAAGGTGATCAGTTTTCACCTTCAATGCCTTTTCCTTTTGGTGTGAGTTAGAAGGTGGCTGAGTTAGAAGGGTCAGGAGAACAGGGGACAACACGGATGCAAGTAAACAAGAGGACATTGATCCATGTGCTGCTACCTGGGAGAAATATCTGTGTGCAGCCCAGCTGGCTTGGGCTGAGGACTGAGCACAGATAGTTACTGAGCTCAGCTTGGTGCCCAGCTGTGTACACTGGACCTGATCCTCCACTTGGGTAAATTTCCAGCTCAATTAGGCTGTGGATGATGACAATTTTACCAGCTGGAGACTGGCTGCATTCGGAGTTTCCAGAAACACTGTGGTGCCTTTTATCGGGCAGCTGCAGATGTGAAACCAGCTCTGAGGGATCACACGAGCTACACCTTACCCTGCTCCCACGGGACACAGGCAAGCAGAAATCCCAGGTCTGAACAGCAGCTGATGGGTTTGGGTTTCGACTTTGCCAGTTGTTAGGTCAGAACGGGCTGGGATTCCCAAAGTGCCACTCAAACCCCTGGTGACAAGAGAGACTCAAGCAGTCCATTACAGAATTGAAAATGTGAATTTTCTTGAAGCCTTACCTGTAGCTCAGTATTTCCCTATACTGCTGTTCGCAGGCGAGGAGAGCCACCTCAGATGGGAGAACCAAGGCTGTCTCAGCACCTCTCACTCTGCCTCAGCCCCTCCAGGCTGCTCCCAGTGATGCCTTAGGTTTTAACTTTTATATTTTTCAATTTCTGTACTGCTTAGAGTGTAACTCTGAAGTTCCTTGTAGCCTGGTAATTTCTGCTCTCTCGTGCTAGGTAGACATAAGAAAGCCTCTCCAGGCTTTGCCTTCAAGGACAGCCAGGCTCTTCTAGGCCCAAAATGTGTAAACCAAAGGCTCTAAGGGGTGCAAGCTGAGGGGAATTACATCATTAAACTGGGGCTTTAACTGGAGAATTAACCGTGGTATGCAAATGAACCAAACGTATAAAGGTGTGAAGAACTCGTGACCTGGGGTCCATCTTGGGGTTCATTTTATGGAGGCAGCCTCTGGCTCCCCAGGGTGTACCTTGAAGGCCCTTAAAATAAATATCTATCTTTATTCCCTTACTCTTGTCTAGTCTCTGTTTCTGGGTGGCTGCAGAAGGCATCAGCAGCAGCGAGGCCTCCAGCATCCCCCAGCACTCACCCACAGGAGCAGTGTGCCCCATGAGGGCACGGGCCCTGCCACGTTTGCGTGCCCGAGGCGCAGGGCACAAGCCCAGCTCCGTGTCCGTGTGGGAAAGGGGAGTGGGGCCGAGCCCAGCCGGCCATCCCAGTCCAGGCCACCCCACCACACACCTGCAGGGACTCCACACTCAGCCCACAGCTCTGCAGCCTCTCCCCCCAGTCCCCTCTGCATAAATCAAGCAGCAGGGAGGCTCAGGAACATGACGAATGCGTTGGCTGGAATATCTCCTGCTGTAAAGACACAGGAGGAAGGGGGATACTAAACTAACCTTGCCTTGGATGGAAAAGCAGCTGGAATTTAATGTTCTTGGAAGCCAGCCCTGGCTGTTCAGACATGGATCTGCCAGGGAAGTCCCCAGCGGAGGCATCGCTCATTCTCCAAAACTAAAACGTCAAGAGAAGGCCCTGGAAATCATTAAGCACTCCGTTCAACATTTCTTGAACAATCTCAGGCAGGAGAGGGGGGGAAAAAAAGGTCTCTGGACCACTAACAAAACAGACATATTCTCAGTGTTAATATAAAACAGAGGGGGGATCACCAGCAATCTGAAGTGGAATTTTGCTTAATTGCGTCAATCTGAAATGATACAACATCAAACCAGCCTCAAAAAAAAAAAAAAAAAAACACCAAGAAGAAGGAAAAGAGCAGGAAGAAAACCAGGAGAAGATAACGAAACAGAAGTGTGTTTGGCCTGGGCTTTCAGGGTCTTCACCATCACAGCCCACCCTGTGCCACTACCCTGGCCCAGCTACACCCCCCACATGTGGCAAACTGTGCTTGGCCACCAGGAGCTCCCAGCGGGAGAGAAATGGTGCTCAAACAGGAGGCAGAAAGAAAACCTTCCCTGCAGAAGGGCTAGCAGATCCCACAGAAGCTGTGCCTCACTGGCACGAGCCCCACTCGGAACTATGTCACTGCTTTTTCCTAGGGCTCAAATTAAAAAGAAAGGAGGTAATTTTGCCATCTGCCACAGAAGCACAGCTCTAGAAAAAGCTGCGTGTGAGTTTCAATCCTACACCGATTTAGACACACACCCCAAGTGGCTTTTATGAAAATACATTTCTGGAGTTCGTTCTTTCCAGCCCTTCCAGGGTGAGGGAAGATTTTTCTCACAGGTGTCCTCCTTCTCCAAACACTCTGCTAGCGAGATGCCTTCTAAATCACTGCCACAGAGTCAGGGTGGAAATGCACACCACAGGCACCACCACCTTCCACTCGAAGCACAAATGATTTAAGTCATGCCCACTGAAATAACTAAAAACCCACTGGCCATTTTTGGGAGAAAAGAAGCAAACTTGGTAAGCAGCAGGTTAAACTGGATAGGGTTTTTTGTTTGATGTTGTCCTAAGACAATAAGGTTCTGTATTTTATGAGTTGGGTAAACCGGTTGCTTATTGTTGGCTGATCCAGTAGGTGCCAGAAACAATTTCTCTTTTTCTGTGTCATCCAGAAAGCACTTGGCAATCTCTTTTGGATGAAAGGTGTATCAAGGAAAAAAAAAAAAAAATCATGTAGTTAAGTGTCAGACTCTCAGGAGTCTGAGAGTGCTAACTGAGATCAGCTAAGTGCTCCACATTAGCTGAACTTGATGTTTTTTTCTAGTCAGAATCAGCAACATTTCTTACAATGCTGGAAAACACAGGTAACAGTGGTGCTACTGATGACTGCTGCAGGCTGATGAAGCAGTTAATTCTCGTGGCAACAGGAAAATAGACTTTATTCTGTTCCCTGGATGCCTGGACAGGTTCTGACTAAGAAGCTGCTATGGAGCAGACGGAAGGGGCAGGTTTTGAAGCAGACTGGAAGACAACGACCAGAAGGATTCCCAAAAGCAGCCCTGAGGGAAGCCTGGCACAGCCAGGAGGCTTCCTTGAGGGCTGGGGAAGGAAAGAGAGAAGCACAAGTCTGAGGTACTAGTGAGGATTTCCCAAATTTGTTTATGCACATTTATTATTGGACACATTTCAGCAGGAAAGATGGATATTGCTTTAAAAAAAAACACCACAAAATGAGAAACAGCCTTTGTGCATTGGGATGAGACACCTCTTCCTAGCCCAGGCTCCCAAGCTGAAACAAGCCACATTTATTCCAGTATCTAGCAGCATACACTGGATTTAAGTTGACAGAAATAGAGAAGTTTTATCCTCCCACAAGTTGACTGGTATAGCAATTTTCATCTAAAGCAGCAGCAGATCAGCAGGACAAACATATTCACAGGGATTTCCTGTCAAAAGTCACTCTAACACAAACATATTTTGGTGGCAGAAGGGAAAAAAAGCTCACTAGTCACACCAGCAAAATACAATTTCCATTTAAAATGAAGAGCGTGGCAGTTTCAGTTTAATGGAAATGAAAGTGTGTTGGCACTGTCAACTAACTGCAAACCACTTGAAAGCTTTGTTTAATTTTTAATTTAAAAAATAATACAGGAACAGGACATACTGTCAATACTTTCATAGATCCAATCCCACTTTCCATGTGTGCTAATGGAACCCTTACAGTTCTCGATTCACATGACTTCAATTTGGGTTACCACAAGAAATGTGTTATGACTTCAAATCTTCAGCCCGATCTTCTAGGGAAAATTAAAAGAACATTTTTTTCTGTAGATTGTAAGTAATTATCCAAAGTTAATAGTACAAAAATATCTGTTTTCCATTGTTCTGATTAATCTTTAATACCGACAAAGGAACCAGAGTCCAGCTCTGGAGAAACTGTATCAGTTAAACTTGTATTTTCAGAGTGGCTGAGACCCCCACCATTTAAATCAGGATAAACAAAGGCTCAGAGGTATTTGAAACCTCAGATTCTTCGATGTTCAGATATCATAACGTGAATTCTCATCTATCAGAATCTGAGTTTGCAAGAAGGTGTAACCAAAGGAAACTCTGGGCTACTCTCAGTAAGTGGCAGCTTTCGGAGTTGCACCATTTTGGCCCTGCAGTACAACTGGAGTCAGTATTTTGTACTGCTGAAAAACTCACACTAATACAGTCTTTTAAAAAGTACCTTTAGAAGATTGATTTTGCTTCAATATTTCAGAGTCTGAGACTGTTCAGAAGAGCCTTCTCACGTTGTCAAGTTGTGCTTTGTGGCATTGCAGACACTTAACCAGCAGTGGCATTTCTTCCATGGCCTGATTGAGCCCCACAAAAAACCCACGCTTATGGGTTTGAGGAGCTGTAACAGAAGCTCGCCCTCCTCCATGGTGTGACACCTTTTATCTACAGCCAGATTATACACGTTTACTCATGTAACAACATTCTCTTATTTTAGAGGTTTCTTTTCCATTTCTTGTGTTCCAGGATATGCGTAAAGAGCAGCTTCAAGTTTCACAATGTGGGAATAATGCATTTTTGAAATACTGAAGTGAATTAGGAAGTAGATTTAAAACAGTAACATAACCTTAAAATATGAAGTGTTGTGTGTCTAAATTGCTCTTTTTAAAGAACCATGAGAAATTAAAATTCATCTAGTTACCAACATTCAAAACAGCATTGACTTAATCCAATTTGTTCTTTCCTTGCCAGCAGCATATTTTTACTTTACTCTAACTGCCTATTATATTTTCATTGCATATCCTTGACACTGAAGGAACAAAATGCTGGCTTGATATTATCAGAGCATTCAATGTCATTGTCTAACTACAAGTGACAGGCAGAACAATGTATTAAAGAACTCTTGCTCACCTGAAGGACTGGATGAGCTCAAGGTGAACCAGTCTGATGCATCCCAAAAGCCTCCTTTGGAAGTTCTTCCTACAGGCACGGCAAGAGAGGAAAAAACCCCACTGTATTTGCATGTTTACCTTCACTGCTGAAAAAGCAGCACTTCAGGGATCAAATGGCAACAAAAAGCACTGAGTGAGAGAAAAAAATAAATGTGTAAGCCTTGCAGGGTTTGTGACCTCCTTTCACTCTTGGAAAGGACCAGAATGTGGGGCTGAATTAGGAGGGTTGCATATTTTCCCTTTTCTACTTGGACCTAATAACTAATTTTTCCCTACTGCTTTATTTGAATAAACAAATTTACTCATATTTTCCCTGGTCCCTTTCATGCAGACAGGATGGCAAGAGGAGCACAGGGCCAGTCCCCTTCTGAGACTGGTGGAAGACTGAGCAGGAGCAGTGGGCTCAGCCACCCAAACACATCATGAACCTCCACAAAGGCTTCTTGGGAGCGTTACTGATGAGCTCCTGGAAACCCTTCAGCTCAGGGACCTTTGTCCAGAGACTTGTTTTTATTTCTGATACTGTAAGCTTCTTTGAGTGCAAGAGATGGTTCTGTCTGCACAGAGCCCCATGAAATCCCTGAGGTTCCACGCCCACAGACACCCACCTACAGCCCTGGCACTACCAGGATTTAAATGATTTACCTTGCCCTGAATTTTTCTTGGGCTGCCTGCCTGAGACACGCAGCAAGGTCACTGATGGGCTCTACCTCCACACATCATCAGTGTCAAAAAGGGATTTACATCAGGAGAACTGATGGATTTTGGCCAGAAACACCAGAGCAGATGTGCTCTGACAAGTTCTTCCTTGTTGATTATTTTTTGCATTTATGATCCACTGGAAAGTGCACTGGACATAATTGTCCAGGCTGGCACGATTAGTGCTGGACACTGAACACAACATTTACTCCTTCTCTGCTGTGCCTCAGTTTCTCCATCTGCAGCACGAGGACAGGATGACACCAGCTCCCTCTCTGGAACTCAGACTGATGGATGAATCCCAGGGGAAGTGTAAACACATGAACTGCTGGCTGATACTCTGAGCTGGGCAGTAAGGCATCACCACATTCCCGAGGAACAGCTTCCCCTGCAACCTCACAGCCAACAAGGCACTGAATTTGGCAACTCTCACTTGGACAAATGTGACAGGAAGAAGAGCAGCACAACAGAGAGGATTTGAGCAAGACGTTGTTTAGTAAATATTCATTAGATACCAGAGTAACAAGCACGGCAGATCTATGTATAATGGCTGGGAGGCAGAAAACCAAAATCCTGAAAAAACCATCTATCCTGAAATGGCTTCCTCATTCCAGTGAGGTCTCTGAAGGAACCTCACAAATGTCCCTCCAGTACCTGCAGGGAGCCCAAGAGACAGATGGAGAGAGATTATTTACAAGGGTGTGGAGTGACAGGACAAGGGAGAAGGGCTTCAAACTGGTAAGAGACCCGGGTTACATGGGATATGGGGAAGAAATTCTGCCCTGTGAGGGTGGGGAGGCCCTGGCACAGGGTGCCCAGAGAAGCTGTGGCTGCTCCATCCCTGGAAGTGTCCAAGGCCAGGTTGGATGCGGCTTGGAGCAACCTGGGATAGTGGAAGGTGTCCCTGACCATGGCAGGCGGGTTGGAATGAGATGTTCTTTAAGGTCCCTTCCAGTCCAAGCCATTCTGGGATTCTATGAAATGAAATGCAAAGTTGTGTGCAAAGAACCCTATGTGTTGACATTACATGAACTATTTTAACTCCTAAAAGTAGTCATATGCAGATGTCTCTGATGAGATGGGAACCAAGATCTAACACAAAGTCTGGGGTATATTTCACATTGGCTCTCTGTTGGTGTGCTCGTACCACATTTGTTCTGCTCTCTATCATCTTACAGCTTCTTTTCAAAGAAACTAAAAGATTAGCAAAACCATTTTCACTATTAAGCCATTATCATATTGAATGAAATTGAGAAAGTGAAACTGTAAAGCTTTCAATACACAGAAGCCATCAGCAGTCAGAAATTACTTACCTGGCTAGAAGTTCACTCTCTGTATGTTTACTCTTTCCTCTGAAGCCTCTGATGCAGGTGTCAGAGACAGGGAATTACAACAAAAGCAGCACTGGTGCAACACCCTAGAATTTAATACTGATGGGGACCTGGTTACTGGGGTGAGAGTGACTCAGGTTTAGTAACTCCTATACACAGTATTTTGGGTATGTAATTCTAATTGGAATTTCATAAAATGCTTGCCAACACCAAATATCCCCAAATCAAGAAATTACAACAGATCACAATTTTCCCATTTTGACTGTCTTGCTTTGAGTAACTCTTAGATTCATATTTATACTCATTAAAGAGAATCCTGCTGTTCCAGCACCAAGAACTCAGGGTTTGCATTTGCTTTTGCCAGGTCTACCATGACACATTACTGAGCTACTCACACCACTATCAGTTTGTCTCTGAGCCACTGCTTTGGGACTGTTCCTGTGTGAGGGAATGGCTCTCTCTTCTCACAAGCTGTTTCAGCATTCCAGTCACTCTGGCACATTACAGCAGATCTGCAGAGTCAGGCAGTGAGAAACACAGGCCACAGTTTACCCTTGGCTGTCCCGTGCATCTCCAACAAGCAATGCTTGGGTTAAATGTTTAGCTGCTGTATCATTTGACCTTACAACATTTCAGCTCCTTATCCCTTTTCCACAATGACAGTGAAATGTTTTCCTACCTGAAAAGAAGATGAAAGATAGATTAGCACATTGCTGCTGGCTCTGTTCTTGTACGAGGCCTCCCTTTAGCTTAATAAATGTGTTGGGCCCATTTTGTGTTTCGTTACACATAAACCCCACACTTTTTTAACCTGAAAAAATATGCTTTTATTTTGCCCTTTGCAGATCTCCTTTGAGCAGGCCTTTCTCAGTGTTTCAGAATTAAAACAATACCATCTTATACACCGGAATTATTCATCAGGTGCTTGACATGCTCTATCACACTGTACCCATCGTAGAAAAAACACTTCTTTTACAGAGCACAATAAAGACATTCAGTAAAGGCAAGTTTTGTACAGCAGCAACTAACAGTCTCTTGTACCAGCCCAGGGAGACAAGCAGGTTTTCTTTTGGATCTGCATTTTGTCCTGAAGTACCAAATTGAACTAAAAATGGGGAACTGAATGAGGCAAAGGCAAGTACTACCCATGTAAGGATGTATGTTTCAGTATTAATGCTCAATTAAAGCAAAAACCGAATAAAACTAATTAAAACATTGGACATTAGAAGCATGGATTCAATCTTCTGTTTTAAATTTATTCGTTGGTTTAAAAACTGTAACCCTGCTCTGTTCTGTCACAGCACGAAGGTTATGCCAAAACAGCATCATCTGTTTACATCTGGCTGTCGTCTGCTCACATTTTCGTGACCTAACAGTCTCACTTACAAAAACTAACACAAAAAAAGGGAAAAAGATCATCTCCTTTCAGCTGGGTTATTTCATACATCTGTGGTCTGGTTCCTCTGTTTTTCCCACAGATGTGAATCCCTCCCCTCACACTGTGGTTTCTTCCCATGCCAAAGGAAAAGAAAACCAAACTAAAGGTGAAGTTACGAAACCAAGGCAATTTCAATTCTTTCAAACCTTACAGTTTCCAGAGGAACACTGAGTGGATGGACTCAGCACACACACCTGGGGGAAGACAGCAGCAGTACATCCGGAATGAAAATCATTCCAGCTGGGAAGCAAGGAAGGGATCAGGTGCCTTTCCTCCCCCAGCTCTCTTCTCACTCTGTGGATTTGGAGGCCATCTCCTGTGAACAGCAGCCTGAGAGACAAGAACATAAGGAAAGGGGCAAAAGGAGTCCTTGACACATTCCTTGACTTGGAGAAAAGATACAATTTAAAAAGTATGCCAAAGAACTCTCACTGCAGCCACTTCTGTCAGGCCCTGCAGAGATGGTACAGCCTTTCAGTGTCTAAAGGCAAGGAAGAACCTGACAGAAGTCAAAGACAAACAATGGAGCTAACAGAGCCAGACTTGGAACCTGTGCTGTGGACAGAGATGAGCTCAAACAGGGATGAGAAAGGCTTTTCCAAGAAGAATCTGAACCAAGAATCCCTTTGCTCTGTCTGTGCCTCCCACCTTGCAGAGTGTGGAGTCAGCTTTTGAGTTAATAAAGCAGCTAATCTTAAAACATCTGCCACAAAAAGAGCTTTCAAATGGAACAAAAAAAAGAAAAAATCACCAACTCATTAATTCTGTGTTTCTTCTCACACTATTGACCACAAAGTGTTTCTCAAACTCAGTAATCTGGAAATAAGAAAAAGGAGGGGGTTACAAAAATCTACTTTATTCCTTCTGTCTTTGTAAATACATTTGAAATGAACGGTTCCATTAAGGAGAAGAGGTGAAGGAGCCCAAGGCTCACACTGTGACAAGCATTTCACAACCTGACCCCACAGCATTTCCCCCAGGGCTATATGATCAGTAAGGCCCCACAGCATTACAAAGGCACAGAGAGTAGGGAAGCAACACCAAACAGGGAGCTGAGGAAATACAAGGCTTTGCATGCTATTCATTCGTTCTTCATTTTCAGTTTATCTTCCATGGAGTTGCTCCTTAAGAGCCAATCTGCCTGATGACTGCTTTCAGTGAGTTTAAATTTACCACAGCTTTAAGTGTAGAGACAACAGAAAAAAAAACAACCTGATACTACCAAGGAGAGAAAAACCACATCATTTAACAGAACGATCTCTGAGACCAGACATAAATCTCTTCAGTGAACTGTATTTCCCTGATAGTCTTTGGATTTCTTTTGCACCAGGAGACAACAGTATCTTTACATGCTTCATTTCAGAGGTTCATTGAAAAATGCCACTAAAATCCCAGCTGATCTCAGCTCCATTCCAAAAGACAGTCAAATTCCACGTTGCAAAACCTAGCTGTGGAGTTTCAATGCAGGCTTTTAGCTGAGAAATTAAAACTTCAGACACAGGCCATCTTTTAAATCATTTATTTCAGTAGGAAAGATTTTTGAAACCTGTTCTTCAATTCATTTCAACTAGCTTATGCAAACACACAATTTTCACACGCACACACAGAATAAAGTATTAAAAAAGGTGAAGGAAGAGGCTCGAGGACAGGCAAGCTGCACATCACTCAGCGAGATCATAGTGCAATCCCTCCATCCCTGGAACGCCTCACGCCAGCAGGGAACATTAAAAATGGCTTGTGTTTACTGCATGACACCGTGATCCCCCTCCCAGTGATGGTTGGTTGGTCCCTACAGGATTATTATAAAACACATCTATGTTTCCTGGTGCTTTTCCCACTGCAGAGCAGCAGTGTTTGAATGGAGACACTCCTGCACACAAGGAGCCACGAGTGCCAGTAAAGCAGGCACCCCAGAACCCTTTGTTTCAGTGTTTAATCGAGTTATACTGCTTGTCTGCTTTGCAGTTTCAGCTGCGAACAGCTTTGGAATGGTAAGAGATTCCTTCAGCAAACGCACCTGAAGGCCAGAACCCACCCGAATAAAGAGAAATAATAATAATAATAATCAAGCACACAAAGGAAACGGAGTATTTATGGTGTTTTTAGCCACTCAAGAGCAAGACCAGGCCACCAGCCAGGACCATGCCATGATCTGCAGGAACTTGCATTTCATTACATTTTGTACACTTTCTTTTCCTTAGCAACGTAGCTTGGAGAAAACTTGTCAGCTCAGGTCTGCAACAGCCCCAGCTACACCAACTAATTTGTATTTTCTCCTTTGACCTTTCTGCTCTCTTTGAATATTCTTAGAAAGCATAAGATTGATTTTCAAATTATCCTTCCAACATCTGAATTTATAAAAAGACTATAGTAAAACTGCTGTGTTTTTATAAGGGTGTATTCCAGGAAAACAAACATTGACTTGCTTAAGAACAACACATTCTTTCTTTCATTTCCCTTTCCAAAGCTTCTGAAGCCTTTGCTGCTAAAAGTCTCTAGCAGTTGTTTCAGTGAAGGACAGTGCTCCCCACACAGAGTTGGCACTAGAAATACAATATACAAAACCTTTTGGGATATTAAGACTAAGATTTATCCAAGCCTCCTCTTTCCCCAAACAGTTTTTTCCTGTGGTATTTATTTTACATTAACAAAAAGCTTGCAAGATAAATCATTGCCTAAGAATGCTCCTCAGTGTTTACATCAAAGTGGGACAGACAAAAGCAAGCTCCTTTCTAATAATGTGAGCTCCTGAGCTCATGTGGTCTAGACCATCACTTGGACTATGCTCTTCATTCCCCCCCTCCCCATACTAAATCTACTCAAGACACATACCAAAATAAAAATAAGTTAATTTTTAAGAGGTCTCAGCTACTTCTGATAAAAGCTGAACAAGCCCAAGCTACCAAAAACCTCTGCATTTTTCCTAAAAAGAGGCTATTCAAATACAGAAAAAAAGTAATACTAAAGCAACTCAAGCCACAGCTATTTTACACTGCCCAGAACAACTGGCTGCTGCAGATATGCAATGGCTGTCAGGAATGTCACCCCCTGGTACATGGAGGACACAGCCTGCAAGTCTGCCATGGTGGGACTCGCCACTGAAATAAAGGAATTGGTCTTCAAGTTAATAATAAGGCACTGTCAAAAGTCCTCCTCAAATCCAAGCACTCACCCTCTTCATGCACTATGGATCAGAAAGATGGTTTTTAAAAGGGGTAACCCCTAGGAAAGAATTCCGTGTCCACTCGTACAGATCCTTTCAATGACAACTTCCCCAAGCCAAACCACCTTATGCACAAGCTGCTTTTAGAGAAAAAGGAGAGAAAATGGCTAATATTAAAGAATAATAACAAAACTTTCACAGCTGTCTCCTTGTAGGAAGAACAGACAATTCACTGATGGGATTTAGTACCAGTCCTGGGGTCTTGATGCTGCAACAAGCAGCACAAAGAGCTGGCCACCAATAAGACTGGAACTACTAGTGCTGGTGAGCTAGAATACCAAAAAATCAGAAAGGATAACGCAGTGAAGAAAAAGGCCATGGACAGAGCCAGAAGAAAAAGTAACCCATGTTTTATCTTGATTTGGACAAGATTTGTTACAGCTAATCAAAAGCCTAAGATCAACTTGCCTTTTGTCCAAAGGGACCTCTGCTTCTTGTGTGCCTCAGCAGCACAAAAACCTGCAACTACTTCTGCTGGGAGAGAGGGGATTTGCTGTCACCATGAGCTATGTCTGACACTAATAGAGGAGAACTAGTGTTGAAAATACATAAATGCAAATGGAGGAGGCTGATGTTGCAAGAAACTTTAAATTAGATTAATTTACTTCTAGTGGGGAGTAGATAACTAATAAAACCCTGCTGTGTTTATTTATGCTTCCTTTTGCTCCCAATATGTTTTCCAATGTGCATACTTCTCTAAACACAATTTTAAAGCTGGGTGCTAAAGCTCATTCATTAAGTATTTATGTGACTTCATTTAGTATTTGTAGTTTTAATGCCTATAACTTGCACGTAAATACTTAATGAATCATAATAGCTTGAGTAATACTCCTCTGGCATGAAACAGACATTTGAAAATGAAGAAGTGTCTGGGATGAGCTATGTTTATTCAAACTACCAGAATTTTTTAAAAATGAAAGTTTTAAAAATTATTTTCTTTCTAAGGACATCGGAATAGAAGTCAGGTTTGAAAATCCTAGCCAAAAGTAGCACAGATTAAATGAGATAGAAGTTAGCAGTAAGCAGTGCAATGTTATTTTTAATGCAATGCACCAATTTCATAAACCAGACATTCCCTGTTGCTTAATCTTTCCCAAAACTTTTAGTTTAGCTAAAAAGATGGTTAGCAGTCAGCAGATAATTAATATTCATATTTGAAGTCTTGCTAGAAGTAAGCTAGAAGAGCTACTCGAAATAATTTTTGCTCAAATGCAGCCAAAACGAGGAATTGCAAGGGGCGCCTTTAGTTTCAAAAGCAAAACATTAAGGGACAAGTATCAGCTGAAGTGTTTCAGCATTAACAAGATAAACAATTACAGCAACACGTTAAAAATGAGACTCAAAAGAGAAACTGCCAACTGTGTGAAGCAGTCTGGATGACAGTCTTACCTGAATACCATGAGCTCGCTGCTCTCCTTGTTTCTCAGCAATAGTTTCAGTCAGCTAAATTATTTTAACTCCTTTTTTTTTGTTTTAAAGAAGAGCATTAGCACCTTCTTTACAGTGAATTTGACTTGTCTGAGTGGCTCCAAGGCCCAGCTGAGGCAGCTCTCCCTGAGGGAACACAGCCACCACCTTTGTGAGCACCATTTTATCTCCAGCTGTGTGTCAGTGTTCATGTGCTGCCCTGAAGGGCAAGTACTGAACTGCTCCCTCTAACAAGTGCCCAAAGCACTCCCTGCCTTGTCACTACTCACTCCAGTTATTCTGGCTACATGTTTTAAGAAACTCCTCCCACAATACCCAATCTCTCCCACAAAAACCCAGCGTACCTGAGGGCAGGAAACAAGGAAGAGTAGGAGGCCTAAGGGCAATGAAAGCTGGTAACAGCAACAATTCATTAAAGGATGATTTGTGAATTGTTTTCCCCACCATCCTCCTAACCATAAAAACCTAACTCAAAACAGCTGGAAAAACGCAAAAATCCAGAAATAAATGACATGTCCTGACCTGGCTCTGTCCTTAGCAAAGCTGTGGGCTGTCAGGCTGTGGCTCCCAGTTGCATGCTTCCTTTCACTAACAAAAGAACAGACACAGTTATGCTGCAATGAACCTAGAATAGCTTATTTAAAAATTCAAAATCCACAGGCTATTATCCACAATGCTTAAAAAAAGGACACACATTGTTAAAAAAAAAACCAAACAAACACTTAGTCATTGAGAAGAAACACACATTTAAGTAAGTTTTGAACGGAAAAAAAATCCAAACTCAAGTTGTGCAAAGTCTACTAAGTAACACTGCTGGCTGTGAGGATGTTGCCTTTACTCTACACCCAACGTGGGTAAACGTGGGAGAGGTCTCAGTTGCAGAGGGATTCAGCACAAACAACCCCTTCCCAAAATTCATGACTTCAGAGCAGGCTATTCATTCCCCATGTAAAAAACAGCAACAAAAAAATTGCAAGGGGAGCCAAATTCTCGTAGTCCTTGTGGTGTAATTCCGACAGAAGCATCCTTCTACTGTTTTCTTTCTACCAAGAGCCAATTCAGAACAATTCTTGGAAACATAAACCAGCCTATTACCCTTTACATCACAAAGTGGTTGGGGTTTTTGTGTTTTGTTTTGGTTTTTTTACTGTGAGACTGGATTATCCTTCTTTCTGCCCGCCAGAAATCAAAAATTAATCATTTCCATTACGTGATTAATTTGACTCTGGAAAAAACACCTCAAAAGTGAATTTATAGGCTTCTACTCAGATGCAATAAACAAACTATACATTTTCAAAATAACAACTACTAGTAGAAACCTTTATTAGATAGTCAGAGAACTCTGAAACAGACTGGTAGGTAGCTTGTTTCTGTTTAAAAAGAAGAATTCATGGTGGAATCGGCAAGCGTATTTATGGCCACTAAACCACAATGTCAATGGAACAGTTACTACTTTTTCACAGACTTCAAAGTTCCAATATCGGAGTCATATTTTGGACAACGTTTCCTTGCTTTACAAAGATCATATTTTTGAAGATTAAAGAAAGACTAATCATCCAGGAAACCAGGTGACGTCAAGGAAACCCCAATAAAGCAAGAATCAAAGTCTTAAGCATCAAACACACACATAAAGCACAGCTCCCTTTTTACAACCATTATGTTTTTCTCTGTGAGTAATTTCAGTGACCAAGAATGATTCCTGTCAAGGATGGAATTTTGATGGCCCCACACCTTTTCTCTCCTTGGGTTATCCTACCTTCTAATAAATTAGTTAATTGCCTGAAGATCAAAAGAGCTTCTGTATGTAAGGTCTGCTTTAGGCCATGTTATCAACACCACACAACGTCAACTACTTTGACCAAGACAGATACTAAAATCAATTATTGCCAAATGAGAACATGAAAGCTTGAGATTGTGCCTCTATCTTTTCAAAATGTCCATCTGAAGTGCTATTATGAAACACCACACACTAGCAGTGGTCCCTAGCTGATAATTAGCAGACACCCAAAGTCAAACGTCTCAGTGAGCTGTACCCAGGTGTTGGTGCTTTGTCATTCAGCTTTTCTGTGTAGGAGAGTCACAGGTGTGGACACAAACGGGATGAAAACACTCAGTTCTGACCCAACAGTGCTTTCAGTTCTGTCTCGTACACACACACACCTCCCAGCTGCCCAAAACACGTGTTTTCAACCAGGGATTAGGTCAAAACGTACCAAACTGACTTTGGCTCAGCCTCTGTGCCACTGTGGGAGCCTGGCTCCCATAGCAGGTCCAAGGTTTGCAAGCTCAGTGCTGCCCTAAACTCGCAGGTGTGTTCCATTTCTTACACTTGCAGGTCTGAGAGAAATAACACTGCTGCAGGCTAAGTGTGCCTGGGACCAGCTCCCCTCCAGGACTCCTGCTACAGCCTCAACATCATCTCCAGAACACGGAGTACCTTTCACCCGGCTCACACACAGCTTTTGATACAACTCCTAAATACCAGTTCACCTGTTTTCTTAAGAATGCCTAAAAAGGTGAGTTATTTTCAAAATTAGTATAAAGTTAAAAGAAACTCAAAACTAGCTACAATCTATTCAACTCAAGCACAGCACCGCCAGAAGTTTCACACACACTATTTGGTGTTTCGTGTTGTTTTTCCTTTCACTCTTTAAGGCAGTGGTTTCCACAGGTCAGTTCTGAGAACATAACGAAGCATGGTCCATGGCAATTCATGTTGCAAATCCATTTTTAATTTGGGGGACTCCACTCCCCAGCCATTAGTGGTTTTGTTCAGGGCTCCAGAGTTCAGAGATCGAGTTGACAGGTTCTGTTCTGGCACAGAATACAGCTGGCACGTTTTTCATCAGGACCTTGTTCTCAGTTATGAGATGGTTCAAATTGTCCTTTTCTAATTGTTTTGAATTTGCCTGTTATTCAAAGGTCATCAAATTGGCAGGAACCTGGAAACAAAAACATAAATGACAGAAGGATTTACTTCAGGTAGTAGCTACTTGCATTCAACTATTTCACAGACTAGACACCTGTTGAAATGCACATCATTCTGTATTCAAAAAAGGGAAGAAGGAATGCAAGTATCACCTAGCAGTAAAAATATACTTAGAGCTGTAGAAAACCCAGGTATACTCAAAATATTAAACTGTTGTATGGTTTATAATTTTATTATATGGCTGCAGAACTTCCTAATTTTGAGGACATTTAAGTAGGCAGCAAAACAACCTTAACGTGATAAATCTCAGCTCTGCTAGAACCCTCTCACCTGAGCCACAGCTAAAAATTTCTTGGCACACAGATCAGTGATTGATGTAGGCCCCTTAGTCTTTTTAAGAGCAATTAAAAAAATGAGGCATAAACACTTGTTTGGGCTTTTCCCCAAGGAAACCTGAATGCCTACTGCAGATATCACTCCCTTGCATGAAGATTAAAGCTCATTTGCAATACATTAGTTCATATTCCCATGTTCTCTCCATCAGGAATCTGTCTGACAGCAACATCTCTTGTTCAGCTGGGTTATTAAAGAGCCACCACATTCCTGGTGACTGTCAATAAACAGTTGGTTTGGTCAGATATGAATCAAGCATTTCTTGCCTTGCACTTACCATTTACCTGTAGAAGCAAGAATGCTCAGCTGGGCTGAAGTTGCACCATTAAAATCAAAAACAGTATCTATTAAAATAGTTCTTAGTATTGTTCAGCTGACTAGGTGTTTATACTCTATTGAAAACACATTTAAACATCCAATTTTTCTAAGGCAGTTGCACTGTTAACAGTAATAAACAGCACTGTCAACCCTTACTGAACCAAAGCTGTTTTCAGAGGCATTTTTCACCACTTACTTGCAAACTCTTTGCCACTAATTGCTACTATCCCCACTTTCTCCAGCCAGGAACATGATTTCTCTCCTTTGCACTGTCTCAAATACCTTCATAGGAGCTTCTGCAACCCTCCTTACTTCTGAAGATCTCTCTCAGAGGCAGAATTGAACAAAAAAGCACAGAAGGATCTGGAAAAGCCTTTTTGTTCCCCCTTGAAATTCAGTAGGATTTCTGCTCTGGGAACTCCATAAACAAATGTGCAAAGAGAAGGAAGAGTTCAGGGAGACAAAGTAACTTAAAAAGGATTTTGCTGATGAAAAAGGTCAGTAAGAATTTATACCAGAACAGCATTTAATAGGGCTGGAGCAGTCTTGTCTTCCTTTTTGATTATTGGAAAATGCTACTTTCGCTTTCAAAGACTGGAAAATGTACCAGTTATATACATTTTAGGAATACAAAATACATAAACAGCAGAAAATATGCATGCCCATGACCTGAGAAAAGGCACTTCAGGAGAGTTTTCTGGAACTGATATTGAATGCTGCAGTTTACAGCTTTTTATATAACTGTACAATAGCCTTTTTCAAATGGGCAATAAGAAACACTGCCACTCACATAGGTATTTTAGAGCATTCCTTACATTTCCCCAGCTACTTTAAATTAGCCTCAAGGTAGCCCCAAATCTTTCTTCATTACCCCAGAAGCTCTGAGGACTTGTTTGTGAAGGCAGAAACAGAAAAGCCAAGGCAAATCACTCAGTGCATGAGATGGGTGCAGAGGCTGCTCAGGGAACACACAAAGCCCTCAGTGACAGCTCGGGCAGCCCAAAGGTCCAGCAGTTCTGAGCTAAAAGCTCATTCCTGTCCCTTGTCTTGCTCTCACCTGTTGTCTGTTGCTTTGGCAGGCAGCACTCAGGTGTTTAAACCAGAGCATTGCGTTCATTCTGTTTCCAGCTTGAAATTTATATGAATTTCCTAAGAAAGAGAGAAAAAAAAAAACGGATGAAGAAACACAAACAATGCTGTACACTTAAATCCTACCCATATTCAAGTACCTCTAAATTTATCATAGAAGGCTCATATAACTTTACACTTTGGAATAGGTGCAATTGCCTGACCTATTGAAGAGAAGTTTCAGCTTGCCTGTCTTCCTTTCCATCATTCAAGATTTCACTAATGCCTGCATCAACTAGGAAAGAACAAAACATCCCTCAAAACAAAAATGTTTCTGTTCAATGCCATTACTGCAATTTGTTTATAGTATCATGATTTTTTGATGAAGTGCAAGATACCACTGAAATGCACCCTGGAAAGCTACATTTGAAAACATCTGAAAATCACTCCTAAACGTATTGATACATTTCAGACCAGTATCTGCAGTGGCTGGAGTTACACAGTGCTCGTTTGGGTTCAGGAAGGTCAAGTGTTACAAAAACATTTCTGCTGTGGCAGAGTTTAAGCTGACAAGCACTCACAATTTGTACCTCCTATCAGCAGTGCTATGAAGAGATGTTTGGAAATAAAACGTACAAAGACTTGAAGCAGACAAAGCATTAAATAATTTTAAGCTCCTTTATCAGGAGTTCTAGTCATTCTCTTTCTGCACAATTTGAAGTGCCATGGAAAAGGAACATTTTCTTCAGAGTTTTAGCAGAAAGCAGGCACTGTGTTGGAGTAATGGAAATCCACAGGCTTCTCCACATAGCAGTCAAGATCTCTGAGGGGTTTTCCCTCATTTGAAGGGCTACATTTGAACAGATGGTGTGGGTTTTGGTTTTCATTTGGAGAGAAGGGACTGCTCAAGCACCTAGTGTTAGCTGAATGGGTTTTCTTTGTTGTTACTTACATTTTCACACATGTGAAAATGCCTCAAAGTGTTCTAAATATAGTTAAAATGAATGCAGATGAATACTTCCAATTAAAATCACTTCTGGGGCTGTAAAGAGTTTGGAGAGTTCTTAGAACTCAGTGAAGACTAAGGATTCTCCATGGGTTACTGTTGCCATAGCACTCTGAAGGCAAAGACAACAGCTGAAACTGCGAGGATGTCACCTTTCACTTGCTGACCAATGACCTCAGCAAAGCAAATGCTGATTTTGGGCATCAGTGCACTGCTTACCCTTCTCAGAATCAGTCAGCAGGAAGAGATCTGGATGCTCAGGGTCATCTGCCATCATCACCATCCAGCCCACCACTGAGACACTCTTACTCGGCGTGGATTTGAACTGGAAACACAAAGGGAGATGGAAATGGGGTCAGGACAAGAGGCCAGATCTGCACTGAACAGGTACCCAGAAGGGCAGGTCCTCTCAGGGACACTGGTAAAGACTGGGTAACTTCAAACGAAGCAGAGCACTTCACAAGATTAAGAAAATTAACAAAGTTTGTATGAAATTAGTGAAAACAGAACTTAATACAATGAATATTAGAAACGAATTAAAAGGAGCATCACCGTCTGCAAAAGCTTGTTAGACATCTAATCTGCACTGCATGATTCCAACAGCATTCCTCACCACATCAGTGCACATCTGAATGTACAGTATAGCTCAAAAGTGTATTAATAAATGCAAACCTATTCCCTCCACTGCTCACAAACAGAAGAACTGAGCCTGCCTGTGCTGTAACTATTCACAGTTAGCATGCACTAATTATTGTAGTAGTCTGTAATTACACATAACATGAATCCCTGGGACAAGATAACACAACTGTGTAATTACATATTATGATCTGATGAAATAAATGGATCAAGTGAGGATGTAAATTCAATAAACAAGTGCCTAGAAATGGGCAGTCGTGCTCATTTATTGACAAGATGTTCAAAATGATGGGGTTTTCCAGTTCCAGGCATTGACAGGTCTAAGCCCAACAGGCCTAAGCACAACACTTGTCTTTGCTACACTAGTCCCTCTCCTGACAGCTTCTTGATCCCACTGTTTTTCATTCACTTGGTCACAGTATTATTTTCTCCTCCTCATGCTTCTCTCAGTTCCAGGCTCTACTCACCCCTTAAATCCAACTCATTCCCAAACCATAAGCTTCCTTCTCCCTGGCCTCCTTTTTCACCTATTAGTAGACCCTCCCAAATCGCTTTTCCTTACTTGCTCAGGCAGCCCCATCCATGCCCCAACCCCTAACTCATTCAGTTTCTCTCATGTCTTCAGCTGCCAGGTCTCCTCTTCCCACATTCTAGGGTCCAACAGAGACTTTTCCATCAATCCCTGCCCCCTCACCCTCTGCAGTGCTCCACCTCACTTCTCTGCCCAGAAGGTCTGACTCTGGTTAATCTAATGCTCGTCCTCACCAGATGCATCTTCCTCCTATCCTGTGAATCCCCATTCCAACCTCTTCATTAGCACAGTAATTTTGATCTCTCCTTAATTACATTATTAGAAATGATAAAACATCCTTGAGACTGTTTTGGCTTTAAGTCATTAAAATTAATCTGTAAGTTCTAAAATACTTTTGTTCTTCATGCTAATGCCACAAGGCAGATGCACAACATTAAGCATCTTCCGTTTCATTTTAGAACTATTGCTTTAGTATTACAAACCTGGAACTCTGGTTCAAGCAAGGAAAGAGTTACTGGTAAAAAGTTGGAAGGTACCATGAGCAAAGTAAGAGTTTATAGGAATGTTCTCTGCATGGGAATACAGTCACTTCATAAACAAAATTCCATTGCAAGTCTAATGCCAGTTATTCTAATCCATGCCACAGATACTGAAGACCTGGAAGGTCACAGAATCATCACGGAATCAGGGCTCCAAGCCCCATCCAGTCTGCCTTTGAACACTTGCAGGGATGGGGCAGCCACAGCTTCTCTGGGCACTCTGTGCCAGGGCTTCACCATTCTCATAGGGAGGAATTTTTCCCTAACATCCAGTCTAACCCTGCCTTTTGTCAGTTTGAAGCCATTGTCCATTGTAAGTTTATCTGTCTGGGACTAGCACAACCAGCTCCATTTTAAACCCTAGTTCAAAATCCATTAGAACTTGGAATGAACAGTAGTTGAAAGAAAAAGCATTTTAACCAAGTTCAAAATAGTTTAAGAGCCCAGGTTCTTTGTATATATACACACTAAAATTAGAGTAACTCGCAGCCTTTGGGAGGTGGACAGATGTGGCAGTGCCTCAAAAGAGAAGGAGATAAATGATAAAGCTCTATCAGACAAGATTTCATTACAGTGAGGGCTGTAACTCCTTTTCAAACAGAAACTAAAAGTTCTTTGAGGAGTTAGTAAGTAATGTCAGTCTGCAGTGAACATTAAGGCATTTTATCTGAAAGAAGGAATAAAGACAAGGAAAGGGAATAAAGGTAAAGATACAGCTCATGAGTTCTTCAAAAAAAAGGGAAGTGTATATAAAGGATTTGTTATGGACTCACTGACGACACAGCCTCAAAAAGTAAGATGGCACAACTTAACACTTAAAAGGGGCCTGCCAAATGCAAACTTCCAAGTAATCCTAAAGCATTAATGGGTCCTTTTCACAGAGATAGAAATTTGAGTCACAAAGCAGTTTTAATGGATTACACATCAAAATGTACCTCTTGAACAACACTTACTTCTAGAGTTTCATGGAAACAACACCTTGGGCACAAGCACCACCTTCCCTGTCTCAGTTATATATCCCAACAGGTATCCACAATGTGACACTGCCACATGCTCCAAACTGCTACAGCTCCTCGCTGTTCATTTCACTCAAAACAATCAGTTAATCATGGTGCTTCTCCATAAAATGGAAAGCTCCACACAAGGAAAGTGTTTCCTGCCAGCATCAATCCCTCATTGCGTGGAACACATCAGCTTTCCATCCCTGTGCTCAGCTGCATTTGTATCCCATGTTTACACAGACCCCCAGGGCAGCTCCTTCTCTGCTGATGCACACAGCCTTGCTAACAGCAAGTCTGCTTTGTTAACATGAAGGGAATGAAAGCTTCATTGTAATTTAATGTTCCTGGTTCCCATTTGCTTTTTGTAATATAGGCCACTGGAATGACTCTCATTATACACATGGAAAACTGCACAGCTCCAGCACCAGGCTTCACATAATTGATTTTTGCTGTTGTTGCTGTTCTCAGCTCAAGGGCTTTTGTAAGTAAATTTTTGAATCAAAAACTCGGAATTCATTTGTGAACAGACTTTTCACTCCAACATTTTGGCACCTACAAGTCTCCTCCTCCACATCTCCAGTTGAGATTCTACAGCTTTCTAATATTCAAATCATTTTCTCAGTGACTGAACATCCTTCCCAGAATGACAGCATTCTTCATCAGGGTATTTCAGTGAAAGTGCCTGAGCCACAGCTACCAAGTTTTCTAGACTGCAAATAAATGGACCTTATTTTGATTATAGCATGCAATGGACGGCTTGCAACAAACAACGACTTGTGCTCAAGCATGAAGCCTTAAAAAGTCTCTGTTGCTTTCCAAGTACCTACAAACATGGAAAAATCTCTCATGCACTCTAAGTTGTCACAGAAATTGGCAAGACTCTCAGTCCAATCACTATAAACAGCTATTTTACAGGTGTATTCACATTTTTCAGGGTGCTTATTTAAAGTCTAAGTTCAAGTGGCTGTTCTTACTACTGCCCTTTTCTAAAGGTGCACAAGTGCCACAGGTTTTCACAGAGGCTTCTCTGTGAGCACCATTCAGCATACAAGAGAAAACCACTGTCCACACATTCCTCTCAGATTGTGCTGTACTACATCTCTGGGCCCTGAAGTTCGCATGCTCATTCACAGACAATTCTCCATTACTGCAGTAATAACTGAAACCTGTTCACTATTTAAAATCAAAGCCAATTTTATGCTGTTACTCTTAGGAGATGCAGCACACAATACTGGATGCACTCCTTGGCCTTTGACCACAGGCAGGAGAAGAGCTGGCTTGTCCGTGTCTAAAAAGGAGGGGATTTCTTGCCCTTCTTGCTGAAATTACCCTGGGATTTTTATGAGGTAATTTTCCAAAGAGGTTGGCTATTATAAGCCTGGAAGAGCTTTGAGTGTCGGTGCATTCCAAGCTGCCTGGAGCAATTGCAGCAGCAGAGTGGTCAAAAGCATGCCTGTAATCAAGACACGTTCACCATGAGAGCTCCAGCCAGGAAACTTTATATAGCAGACTGACTCTTTTGTTGCCAGCGTTCCTCTCCATGTCACAGAGGCCTTGAGAAAGGAAGCAGAAAAGACAGATGTTTAAATGGCTCCAGAAGATGCTTGGAATATTTTGCTGAGGTAAATCTCCAATGTATCAATCTTTGAAAAAGAAACCTGCTTCAAAGCAGACGGCATCATCCTTTTTATCTGGGAAGTAAAAAACCCCAAAGCCTAAACCTAGCCTTGGACCTCTTCATTTTGTAGAGCAAACCTCTTAGGAGTATCACTGGACAGTATTTGGAGCATTTACTCATGCTCTAGCTATCTAGGGATGATTGACCATCTGCAGTTCATTCTCTCCTGATTAACTTTGCCTGAAAATGCAACCAAAAGTGAACTGAAGCGTGACCCTTGACAAGTCATCTGCACAGACTCCAGAACCAAAGCTGAGGCTTTGTACAAGGACTCTGTAGTGAAATGGGTGGAAACCTGAGCCATCAATAGCCAGGCTCAAAGTACAACCCAGGCAGAGCAGCTGAACAAATTACTGACCACCTACTATTGGCCTGCTTAATAAACTGGAGCCTCTTCCCCAATCCCTCAACCTCAGCAGCAGTGACCAGGTTATTTTCCACCTTAATTTCCACATGAAGGTCATGCTCTGAGTCACAACAACCTCTGCAGCAGAGATTTGCTGTGAACACTCACTGCAAACTATTTGTTTCAATAAAAGACAACCCAAACTGTAGCAAATAGTTATAACAATGTTAGCCTTGACTGCACCTGGGAAACCAAATCAGAGACTGAGCCCCCCAACAGGCTTTGCATCCACAAACAGAACAGAGCACAGTCTGCTGCCCTAAAAAGCTCAAAGCAAGACATGAGCTGTGTACAGCCAAATCCAAGGTTGTGCTGGACAGTTCAGTCCAACTTCACAGAGCCAACTATCACAAAGAAATTAATGTTCTCCAGCAGTCATTGCTTCTAACTACCACTCCTCTTCCTCCTTTTCCTGGGAATTGCCTTGCTCAAACTCCTCTCAGTATTTGCAAGAATGATGCTGTAGGCTCCTAATGGGAAATCCTGCCCACCCGGGACTCAAATGTGTCCTTGCCCGCCTCTGCAAACTTTCTTATTGGTCTGCTGAACATCCTTGGACAAAGAAACACGAGCACACACACACAAGTGAGACAGAATTTGGCTTCTTAAGCCTCTGTTCACCCGCAGTTTAGCTGCTGTAGCTGTCACAAGGTATCAGTGACCTGGGGAATGAATATTAGAAGTCAATTCAAGAGGTTTAGAAAATAATCTCTGAAAGAGCATTCTAAATGGATGTGGCTGTATTTCAAGGCAAAGTAAAGGCTTTTGCAGGAACAGAGAGTCAGAAGGATCAGGTACCAGACTTTTTACCTTTTTCCTTTATTTACTTTTTCAATAGAAAGGGCAAGACTATTTAAATGATTGAAATTGTTATTCTGAAGGAAATGTGTAAGCAGTGAGAATGCAATGTACTTCATTTACAGACAATGTAATTCCTTGCTAAGCAATTTTTTCAAGTTCTCTAAACCTGCATGCTATTTAGATTGTTTTAAAATGCTAATACACAGGAGTGAAAAAGCTTCTGAATGAATAGATACAAGTCTGGTAAAGTCCTCCATCATTTTGTAAAGAACAGTGAACCAGAGAGACTTACAAATACATATTCCACTCCTAAAAGAAAACAAAATGCAATTTTGGCACAAAGCCCGAAGGAATCACAGCAGTAACAGGAACACAAAGTCTGACATTACCACAAAAATTTCTTTTCCATTTCTCAACATTTCCAGAAAAAACAAGCAACTAGCTGTGAGTGACATAATGCCAGCACAAGTTCTCTCCTGGTTCCTCTTTTTTTTTAATCCTTTGCATTTCTACTCATAATAGCTTACAAGTCTGCTCTTTGCTTTTAATGAGGTGGAATCCTTCCCTGAAGTTTTCACTGAAGCCAGGGATAAATGCATCCAAACACACACACTTTTCCCAAGACACCCAGAAGACAGGAGGATTGGCTAATGAACCTTTATCCCGGGCTAAACAAATTGAGTTTTGACCTTACCTAAGCAAAGCTAGTAGGGGTGGATGGCCAAGAAGCCATGCAAATATTTCTAAAAGTAATTAGCTTTTATTTAAGCTACTTTGAGTATTAGAATATTGTTTCCTAAGGAACTTTCAATAAAAGTGGGAAATAATCTCTTAGATTAAGAGAACTTTACACACAGTTTCCACACAGCAACTTCAAATATCCAGGAGCCTGCTAACCAGAAATATTAAGCTTCAAACCCCTACCCTCTGCACATAAAAACATTAGGATAAGAAAACAGTAATTTGTACCGAAGAGAAAGAAAGTCCCCTTTACAAGGATTCCAAAAGCACAACTCAGTTTGCAGAATTCCATAAGCTTTATGCAAAGTAAATGTCCTACAGTGACAGTTGTCATAAATTAACCTGAAACACTGGCCAAGGCAACTAAACAGTGATTCTGAGGAGTGAATGAACTCAGAATCAAGTATCTCCAATTTTGCCCAGTTCCTTAAGAGAATCATTTTAATTAACCAGAGCCCTCGAACAGGAACAATGCACATCTAAACATCCGTGGCACAGGTACAGAAAGTCCTCTTGCTCCCTCCCTACACAAGCAAAGCATTTTTAGCTTCTTTCAAATCAAGCTGCAGCAAATAAAAGGAACACCAGCATCATCTGACATCGTAGCTCCCTGCTGAGCAGATGAAGTGTTCTGAGCTCCACTGCAGTTAATGGATTACAGGATTACATAGAAAAACCAAATGGTCTAGTTTTACCACATATAGGAAATTAGCACATGTTTAATTGTTGTATCTTGCGACTGCTCCATTTTTCCTCATCAGTGCTTGTCTGGATTTCAAACTGCAACAAACTGCTGCAAGACTGAAATCATCACAAGACAGAACTTCTGCCTTTGAAAATGGACAGACCAGTGACACAGCTCCTTTCCTAAAAGCCCAGCGAAGTCAGAGACACATGGCAGATGCAAAGCAGATGTTGTTGGTGTAGCATGCACACGTAAATGATATTTCCCTGGGGAATACCCATATGAGGTGACTGACTGACTGGGAGACAGGATAGTGCTGACTAGAAATCAGGCAAGGCCCGAGCTACTCTCAGTGTTTACATCAGGAAATCACATTTGAGCTTTGGCAGGTGATACTGGAATATGCCTGGTTTACATACATGTTTTCTCTCTGTAGCCTTCAGGGATTTTGCAGCGTAGTAGAAGAGTTGGGTTCCACACAGTGCTACCCAGTATTTCGTCCAAGATGCTACCTGGAGAAAAACATAAAGAAAACAAACCCAGAAGTGCAATGGATAAGTGAAATGTTTCATATCACCAAGCTGTAAAAGAGGAGGCACCGTCCTGCAAGAACATGAGAGCACTGACTGTCCAGCCAAGCTTCAGCCACGTTTCCAAAGCTGCTGTTTGTTATTCATGCAGGCCTCTGCAGGCATGAAAACTGCAGAAAGCAGAAAGAACATGTGCCTTTCCTCTCTAATTTGATGAAAAATGTCCTGCATTGTACTCTACACCTCCTGCAATCCCTACTGAACACCTCATGGAGTCAGAGTACCTCTGTCCCTTTCCTTTTCATCCTGGTGCTGCCATAAAGTATCCCCCATTGTCATGAATACGTATTTTGATTTATAATTGATAATCAACTATTTGCAATGCAAATACTAAGGGTTATTATCTATTGATAAATTGCAGGGATTTACCTACTGTTAAGGGAGATGAGACATAATTCTCTCTATTTAAAGTCATCAGTAATTGTAGAAAATTTTATGCAGCATTCTCTTCTCTTCTACTTCCTGGATTATGTGTACAGCCTTACAAACTGAATAAATGCACCAGGCCAGAAGAATGACAACTCTGGCAGTGACCCTAAACCTTAATCAGTAAGGCAGAGGAGATCTCAGATACTTGAACTAGCTGCCCAATGGCCATTTTACTGTATTCATAACTGGGCAAAGGAAGAAGGTGAGAAAATTGATTTATTTACAAAAAAAAAATCTTACTGTAGGTTTTTTGCCTTCTTTCAACAAAGTCTTCCTCCTGAGAACACCTTGAATAGTAACTGCTCCTGGATACAAATGAACAGCCAAATCTTCAGATTCTAGGGAGCTGAAAGGAGCATGTGAAGAGTTGTGTGAAAAAATAATTTTCCTAAAGTAATTTTCCAACCATTACCAAAAACTAATGCAAATACCTTTATTGTAATTTGAAAATGTGAACTTTCTATTTATTTGACTTCATTGTGGAAAAAGACTTTGGCTGTTACAAGGAATTGCTGTTGTGGAATTAACACTCGCAAGCAGAAGTGATCAGAAAAATTTAATTAGCCAAGCAGGTAATCTTTAATTAAAAAATTAAAACTCAAAACACGACTGAAAGACAAGAACAATTAATTTTAAAAAGCAAACATCTGAAGTACATTGGTACAGCTGCTGTACATGTTAAACCTCTCCTTCAGCCCTTGCAGGAAAGACTTGACAATTTTTTTGGTTAGAAACACCAGAACCATTAGCACGTCAAAAACAAAGCACAGCTCAAACATGCACAATCTTTAAAATATCTGAAAGCAAGGAGAGTGGGCAGGAGCAGGAATAAAGAGTAGAAACCCAAACCACAGCTTTAAGGTGTTTCAATGCAACTGGTGCTCTACTGATTGTCTGCCCTGCCAAGGATCGGAGGGCAAGGGGCTGAAACAAAGGCCAGGTACAGCACTGAGGAAAGAAAACTGAGCTTGACTACAATCACAAAGCTGACTGGCTTCCAAAACACTTTCAATCAGAGAAAAGTTACACCAGGAATCATTTCAGTAAACGTCAATCAGAGCACGTAACTAAAGTGCTGAACCCAGCAGCTTTCTAGAAAAGCCAAGAGATTGAACAGCACCCCAAAATCACTTTGAAGTAAGCCAGGATTTGCTGTTTCATCCATCCTAACAGTCATGAATATCCAAAGTTAACTGGAAATGTGGCAAACTCTTTCATTGCAGCACCTCCTGAGGATGATGATATGGAGACAGTTTGGGACACTGACAGATGTGAACATGGGTTTAATTCATTGAGACAGTGCTTGCTTCTTAACATGACAGAGGTTTCACAGTCAATGGCCATGTTTTTTCCCAACTACAGTGACACAGCTGGAGACAGAATCTGTATCCATGCAGAATCAGAGCCGTCAGTTATGTTACTCTGTCAGCTTGCAAATATTAGATATATTAAATTGGGGGCAATTTGAGCGTGGTACTCATTTTAGGCATCTCTCTGATTTCAGGGAAGAGGTGCAAAGAAATTCAGGACAGAACTGCCAGCAAAGAAAACATCTGGAATGCCATCCATTAGCACCAGAAGCAGCTTTGTTTTCCCCATGAGAACTACCTGCACTGCTCCACAGTGGCAGGCAGCTCAAAAGTCACCCTGGCAAAACATCTTTAAGCCTTGACAGAAAGATCCACTGGTTCAGAATTTGGATTTGCAGACTGGAATGAACAGTCCTTATGCTGATATAGAGAGT
The DNA here is from genome assembly GCA_026261815.1 of Monarcha castaneiventris obscurior. Classification (NCBI taxonomy): domain Eukaryota; kingdom Metazoa; phylum Chordata; class Aves; order Passeriformes; family Monarchidae; genus Monarcha; species Monarcha castaneiventris. The sequence continues at coordinate 1,127,017 of JAMPIT010000502.1, read as the reverse complement.
AAGTCATGGAAGGGGAAAGTTTGAAGACTGAAGAAAAAGGTCTCTACCTTTATTTTGACATGTAAGTTAGAAAGGTAACATCAGAAAACACCCACTTAATTATGAAACCAAACCAAATCACCAACAGCAGAGGGAAGGTTTGACACCTCTGTGTGCAGTGGGAGTGTACCTGCTGGCCTTCATGTGGCCTCGATGGCCATTTCGTGACACTCTTGTCCCCGGACCGAGAGAATGGTACAACCTGTTCCTGTTGGATTCCATTATAAATTGTATGTATTACATATACTTTCATCATTCACACAAACAGCACCACTGCTAAAACAGCACAGAACTTTTTTTGTGTGCATATCACAAAGCCACTTCCTCCATGTAAGAAAAAGCAAATGATTTTATTTAGAAAAATGCATGCAGAAGTAAATAACATGGTTTTTCATTTCATCGGACGTTCTCTTTGTCAGAACTCACAATATGCAAGTGTTTTACTGGCACTGAAGAACAACACATTTCGAGAGCATAGTCTGCATTTAGCTTAGACTAAATAAATGTAAAGGAACCATATTGATAAAACGTATCATGAAATCTGACTTCAGATGTTACTACAAAAATGGTTTCAACTTCTATGAGTACGAAAGCTGTTGGGCTGAAAGGAACTGCAAGCTGCCAAAATACACCTGACACTGTTTAAAATCCTGTTGTGCTAAGTAACATTGAAATCAGCTCAGCAATATTTCCGTTTTCTCAGGTACACTCTACCTGTAGGCTTCACGTTTTAAAATCATTTACCTGATCCATACTGAGGAATTGTGCCTCAGACCTGCCTTTTGAACACTGCTTTGCTTCACTGAACCTTGTTTTTATGGATCAGACCCCTTAATCGACTGAATTCCATTTAAGTCAACATAAGCACTGTTGAGGCACTTTGTCCTCACCTCCTATTTTTTATCCACTTTTCTAGTTGCTGGTATCCTGCTGAAAGACTGAAAATCAGCAATTCTGTGGAAGCAGGCAGTGAAGTACAAGCCTATGGGAACTTCACAGGGCAAGCCTCCAATACAGTACAAATCTAACTGTGTGTCACCTGTGAAAGGGCTTTACAGGAGCTGGGGAGCTGCCTGTGCATGGGCAGGGCAGTGCTTCAGAATGGGAGACCTAAAGCAGCAGCACTGCCATGCCTCACCCTGAACTCAGGACAGCAGGCCAAACACACTTACAGAAGGGCTACAGGAAAGGGCAGCAGCATTAAAAAAAGAGAATCTGGTTTTTCTGTCATTTTGTTTTCTTACACCAGCCCAAACTATTGCTCTTGCTGTAAGAAGAATTATCAAAAAGATATTAATGAATCACCATCTACTAATCTGTTCCAGAATCTGCCATCATTTGTTTCTCAACATAACAGACACCTTTGAACTTAGGAATTGTTTTTTAGAACACACTCAAGATATAGGCAAATAAAACAATAAAGAAAAAAAAGTAATATTTTTGTATACATATATTTGGCATGCAAATTAAGTATGCTTTTTTCTTACCTTTAAGCTTGTTTTTTTTGCATAACAAGGAGGCTATCACTCTTGGAATCCTGCTATTTCAGGGAAATCTATTCAGACACACTCAGGATGACAACCAGTGAGACTGAAGTGTCACTTAATACACTGCCCTTAACAGGATGCAACTATCAGGACTTGGAATTTTAGTCCTTCCAGTAATTTTGATTGGCCTGAAGGGACACCCCGAAGCTGAAAACTCTTTCTCAAGTTTCAAACTAAGATTCTGTTGCACTTAAAAACAATCAGTGGCTCTAGTTCTCATCCCTTCTGCATTCCCCAGCTACAAGCAGAAAGGCCAGGAAAAACAAGAATACATTCTACAATTCCTTCTGTTACTTTGGGAACCTGTGTGTGGAGGAACTGTTTTCTTCCTCTTAAGGCATATGATGCAGATTTAAACATTCCTACCCAAAGACACTGTTCCTAAATCATTGAGAAATACCAAATTCCTACTTGCACTGCATAGAAAATAGTAATTTACACTGGATGTATCCCAATTTTGCCAGAGTTGGTAACTCCGGGCAACTAATGACTCTCCCTCACTTAAATGGAAGAATGGAAACCACTGTCCTTCACAGACCAAAACCAGAGAGAGACCCTCTCTAGTTATCTCAAATTCTGTCACTCGCATGTCAGTGTACTACCTATTAAAATTTAAAACCTGCCTCATCATCTTAAAAACCAAGGAGCAGCCTCAAGGTTGCTGCAGAGCTCCAGGAATTTCACACATGGTGTCAGGAATGTCTGTGAGGAACCCTATCTCTCTCCCTGGAAGCAGGCAAGAGAACTCACCCTGAAACACATGAAACCTCCAACAAGGTTCTCAGAGAGCTCTCCCAGGAGAGAGGGAAGGACAGAAGGCAAGTGGGATTTGGAAGAGGAATCTTCTGTTTGAAATGGAGCAAACCTTGTAAGGAGGGGGCCTGGGGCTGCCAGTTCTCATTAGCACGGGGATGAAAAACCCCTGCTTTGTCTCAGAAGTCCACACAACAATTCTGAAGAGTGTTCCCATAAGTTTAAACCTGAGGCTTACTAAAATTTGTAAGTTTCTCATGCTGCTCTGGGTAAAAACACTCAGGTCAGCATTTTGTCTAACTTAAGACTTTTTATCTTTGAGAAATAGCTTGATAGCAATACACAATTCCATAAGGCAGCAGGGAAGGAAAAGAAAGCAAACCTTCTGAATGTTGCATGTGCTCTGTGATGCAGCCTGCAAGTTCAGAGATTTCCTTTCTGACCCCATTTCTGTCCTCTGCTCATGTGGAATGTTACCTAATGAAATTGTTAAGGGCCCTTCCTCATGTATGGATTCATATTTAGGGCATGAAGCATCCAGGAATTTACCTCTGGCACAGAGAGATTTTCAAAGACTTCTTCCAAAATTGACACAGAACTGTAGCTGCTTCAGTGAGTTCAAGCAGAATATACGTTTGTGGTGACCCCAACTATAAAGACAAAGTTTTTTGACAAAAATTCCTACAAAAAATGTAAAAGTGTGGTAGAAAAAGTCATCCATGGCAAGTCTGAAGCCGATGGATTACCTGAAATAGTGTTATAGAAGCAAGCAGTGCACTGTATTGTGCATCTTCCTCAGCTGTGGGAAGGTGAATATTCCACCTTTGTCTGTGCTGTACTACAGCTGTTTGTCTTTTCCCACATTCTCAAATGCTCCATGAGAAGGGGCTGGAGTGGGCAGTGCCACCTGAGCACCTGCAGGTGCTGGATGAGGAGCAGCTTGTTAATTCTGGACCTCTAAGTCAGACATTAGCAAGGGGCACTGCTGAGGGTTCCCATGTCACACAGGGCAGGTTACAGTGAAGGGAAAAGAGGGTGAGAGAGACAAAAAGAGGTGCCAGGGTCAATGCCAAGGGAGCAAAGGGACCAGGAACAGGTGAAGGGTGTCAGGGGAGGTGAAAATGAAAATCAGACAGCTCATGAACAGCACATATGATATCCACATATAGAATAAAACCTTTGGGGTCTAATGGCTCTGTGGCTGAGCTCCTTGAAGAACGTGTGCACTGAGTAAGCACCAATTAGATAAAGCCCTATCAACTATCAGTGAGCAGAAGGTGTTTCTCTGCTGCTTTAACAGACCCAGTGAACTAACTACAGCTTTTCAGCGTTCTTACACACAGAAGATCTCTGGCTCAGTAAAAACAAGCATCATTTTCAGGACCCAGTGAGAGACTGTAAGTAACAACGTGAATACAGAAAAACAGGTTTTTCTTACCTTTCAAATGCTGGCCAGGAAGTCTCTTCACTGAGTTCAGAACCATCACTGCTACCTAGAGAAACATAAGAACAAGTGATACTTTATTTCATCATCTACAAACCAACTCTGTCAATTGTATCTGAAAGAATCAGAATATTTAAGATTCTGAATACCAGGATATTTCAGATGAAATAATACTTCAGCACAAAAATACTTCAGCAAAATGCTGCAAGGAAAACACTTTGTGATTTGCTTCAGGAATTTCACATAAACTGAGATGGAGACTGAAGGGACAGGGTCTAGTTCAACATTAGGAAGTTGAAGAAAAGGAGCACTAATAAACGGGAACTGTATTTTCAAAATATAGAGAACACCATAAACACAGATTTGTCTGTACTTAGAAGAACAGGTCACTTGCTTAAATTATTTCTTATCAAGTCATACCCAGTTATGACACAGAGGTGTGAATTCACTGCTGAATCTCCAATACGTGATTTGAGAAGCCTTGAACAACTTTTTAAAGCTGTCTCCCACGTACTCTATCAGATCAGTATTATTTCCTCCTGTGCTTTGTAAACTATTCCAATGTTACCACAATTACTTTATTTTAAGCACTGAAAACAGAGGAAAATCCCAAAACCCAGATGTCTGATGCATCCACTCATGGCAGTCCCATAAATGAGACAATAACTTTACAATTCCAGTAAATCCCATCAGTCTGAAAATGAGCACTTAAATACAGATACAAGGTGGGTGTTATCTGTAATGGTAAAAACCAGTAAATAATTATCAGTGTAGAGATGCTGTTAACAGAACTCAGTGGCTTCTATACACAATTCCAAGCTGTTGCCTTGCTGCTCTTCACCCTTCAGACCAGCCCAGCTGCCCACATGAGCTATTATCCTTGTTAAACTCCTCAAACCAACGTTTTTGGCTCCAGATCATCCCAATGTCCAAATTTCAGTACAATTCAATGTCAGTCAATGCTTGAAGCCACCTTTTGGCACACTAACTTGCCATCTTGTTTGCTCTGCTGCCTGAACACCCATGAAGAATTTATTCAGAATTATTCAGAAACAAACCAGAAAGCAAACAAACAAAAGAATCTGAATCAGTGCTCCTTACTTAAGAGTTCCCTCAGAGAAACAGCAGCTGAAAATGGGAACCAGTCCCCTGTAATTTTACACAGGAAATCAGCAGGGAAAAGTGGTGCCCTGAAAAATAATGTGTACAAAGTAAGTCTGGATATTCACTGAGTAAACACGGAGTAAAGATGGAGGCAATAAAGATTTACACACAGCAAGGGTAATTCCAGCCAAGAGCCATGAAAATCTCAGCATGGGCTGAAGCTCCCTCTGTGCAATATTTAAGAGAAAATACATGCCTTTATCTGCCAGCCAATTCAGCTGAGATGCCTCTTTTGCAAACATGAGCTCAACACCCACATATGAACTTGATCTCCACGGGATACTAGATAATTTGGTCTCAACTTGTTGTGAATTTTTCCTAAAGGAAAGTCCTAACCTGGCTGACACCAGCACTACAGTAAGGGCCATTTGCATGGTGGAAGGAGCTAGGAATCACACAAGTGATGTTCCAGCGGAGGCACGAAGGGCTGCAAGCAGGGAGGTGAAATATTCAACAGGTAAATCTCATTGCTCTCTAGGAGTGCCTTAAAGTTTTTAGTACTTCCATTCGCACATCACTGACCCTAAAGGACCCAGCTTCTGGAAGGGTTACAGCAGCAGGGAGCTCTGTCCACAGAGGAGGAGTACAGCTACTCCTCCTGGGACCCACAGAGGAGTACAGCTACTCCTCCTGGGACTCACAGAGGAGTACAGCTACTCCTCCTGGGACTCACAGAGGGGTACAGCTACTCCTCCTGGGACTCACAGAGGAGTACAGCTACTCCTCCTGGGACTCACAGAGGAGTACAGCTACTCCTCCTGGGACTCACAGAGGAGTACAGCTACTCCTCCTGGGACCCACACTTCCCCTGTGGCTGGGGGGACAAGTGGCCACAGAGACCCAGCTGCTAGGGCTGAGGAAGTGCTCGCATCCCAAGTGACTCTCTCAGACCAAATCCATCAGGAAACATCCTGGTGCCACAGGGCAGGTGAGCAAAGAAGGGACTATAAAAATAATCTGAAGCTCTGCTCAGCATCATTTATATCGGGCCTGCAGGGTGGAAAAGAGAACATGTGGATCCAACTTCACATTATTCCAGGCATTTCTATACAGAAAGACTACCAGGCAAATCATGAATTACTCCAGGAAAAAAAGGAGTAACCAGTTGGAGTAACCTATCCAGGTGGAGCCTGCTGTTACAGCAGAAGTCTTTGCAAAGTCCCAGAACAAAGCTTATAATTTCCTGGAAGAAACAACTGTCTCTCAACACTTTCAGAAAATTCTACTATCCACATCTCAGTGCTTTATTTCATCCTAACGAAACCACAGCTGCATTCTCTGTAGGGCAATACATGAAGCCTCTTCAAATAAAGAAGTAACACGGTTTGGGGATGAGGAGACACAATCAGATGTAACAATTCAGAGAGAACCTTAAGCAGGCATTTTGGGTAAGACCTCCCAGCTGACTGTCTTTGAAGAAGGCTCTTTGTGATAGAATCTCTCATGGTAAGACCTTAAGGTGCTGGAATCCTTTTAGCAGGTGGAATGACAATTGGGATGGTAGGTTTCAACCCCAACACACAAAAAAAAGTTTTCCTTGCATGTAATTGAAGTTTTCCTTCTGGCTACTTGGAGGAATCTGTCCTGCAAAATGGTGCAGCAATTCCTGTCAAGTCATTCAGCCAGCACTGAAAGCATTAGGGACATGTAGAATCTTATTTATTTTCTTACTGCTGCTTAAAATTAGCTTTATATTAACAAGAAGTGCAGATTTCACAGGACTGGAGCTCTGCTTAATTGAGGCCTGCGCGATAAATCCACACAAGTAAAACCCCCTAATAAAACAGCATTATGAAGTAATTCTTTATATTTAAAGCAGGCTGATACATTAAAATTCTACCTGAAATGACATTTTGATGGCAACTGTATCAGCTTTGCCAATAAAGTCATAATTCAATTGCTGTACTAAGTATACTACAGAAAGATGTAAAAGCTAGTGTTGCTTTGTAAAAATGCAAAACAATCCAGAGGTAGAGCTAAAATGTCACCTGTCACAAAGAGACAGTCCTTGGTAAAGTATCAGTACAGTGAGAAAACCTACAGGAATCTGGGGGGCTTCATAAACAATAAGTTTCACTTAAAGTTAAATCTATACAGAAATTGCCAATTACACTTAAAAGGAACATCAATTTGTAAAAAAATTGGGCAAAACATCATAGCTATTGATTTAACACTTACATTGATGCCTACAGGGGTTGTAAAAATTGTAACAAAAACCTGGAAAAGCTTGAATTTTAGCATTTGACTATTCCTCTAACATCCATATAATCCAACAGGGTTTTTTAGATTCTAAAAACCTCTAGGAGATATTCTGCACCACACAGGTTCTGATAGTAAAAACACCCCTTTCCTGAAAAGCGAAAGAAAACACCCTACATCCCTCCTTCCAAAACAAAACAGAGGTAAAAGGGACTGTTTTTAACTTAATAAAAGTTAGATGTCTAGCCAAGTTCTGTTTAAACATTAAGTGCACTATTTGAGTGTCACCTCAACTGGAAATATTTCATTCATTCAGTACTCTAAAAATATATCACCTTCTTAAATTCTTCTCAAGTATGTACTCAATATTTGAGTTTTTCCAACAACCTCAAGCAAGCCTTCAGGTTAAACTTAATAACAAATCCTAGGCAGTATAAGCCCTTTCTGTTAGTTAATGCTCTAAACAAATTTTGGCTTTATGTAAGAAGCCACCTAACACAAGACACTATCTTCCTAGTTTTCTTGCTGCTAATAAATTTCTTGTGCAGGACTGAAAAAAAAAAAATAAAATCTTTATGAAGGTTTTTTCCTATCTTAAGACTAACAGCAATTGGCAAGATGGGCTTTTTGCTAGCTGTGCCTGTGATTATCTGAGGGGGCTCAGGATTGTCTCCAGAGCCCCAGCACTGCAGCTCCACTCAGATGTGAACTTTCTGCTCACATCTGCAGAGGTGCACAGGCAGATGTCTGTGAGATGCCTGTGCTCCAGCCACACAAACAGCGTGGGGTTCCCAGCTCTGGGATGGGGAATGCCTGCGCCATCCCCTGCCCACTCCCCGGGTCACGGCACCCACTCACTGCCCCAGCTCTGGGGATACTCAACACTTAACACAGGCTTCCTTCATCCAGAAGTCAGTCCCCAAAGTTAAACAGGTGTTAATATAAACAAACCAACCCCAAAGAGTTTAAAAAGTCTTCAGACTAAAAATTCTTTCCCCTTCCCAAATCTGTCATCGACACTCTCCTGGCTCCGGTTACACCGTGTTTCCAGAGCTGGTGACGGAGCCGACAGAGCTGGAAATTCTACCCTGGAAACACAGAAAGCTGCTCAAGAGGCTGCAGCACAGCACGGCCCAGATAACACCATGGAGAGGGGCTCCATGCCCTGAGAGCTCTGCTTTGCTTTGGGGAGCTCACAGCTGTACTGAAAATCCTTGAATACAGTTCATGACCATTTAACTATTGTAAAGCTTAAGCAGCTCAGCTCTGGCTCCCCAGTTAACCAAACACAAATGGCAGCAACTCTGACAGAGGACTCGAGCAATATCGTGCCAAAGAATTGATAGAAACTTTTAACACCATCACTGAGTTTCATTGTGAAAAATCATCAAAAGCAAATAACCAAATGGATAAAGATGGGGCAGAAACAGGGGGTTTGTACAACTGCATTGACTGCAACACACCCAGAGCATGAGCCTTGGACCAAACAGCCCCAGTAAGGATTGGGGGAGAACTGGGGTGCCAGAATGTATCTTCTCCTCTCAAATCCAGGCACCTACATGTGCATTTTTAACCTCTATGACACAGACTTTTTATTTATCCTACCACTAAAGAAACAGTAGCTCACAATGGAAAAACAGGGTATTCACATTTAGGGCAAGGGACAGGCATCTATATACTTGATATGAAGGAAATATATAAATAAACCCAACATATTTCTTCTGCCCAAAACCCACCCTGAAATCTGATCTGATGACTCAGAAACCTACACACCTGAACAGCACAGCACAGGTTAAAGAATCAAACAAACACTGGCTGTGTAAAGGTCTTCCCTACAGTACAGGCTGCCAAGACCCCTGAAAGTAAATGCATACACTGTATACCTACACCTATACTTCATTTATTTAAAGAGAAATATAATCCCTTGTAGAATTCAATAACTTCGAGGTGGTGACTTAATAGAGGAATTCATTAAAATGCTGATATTCTCATATGCATTTCATGCCAGTTTAGGTTTGGAAATGTACTGTTCTTACAAAGGCACTTTCTTACATTAATTCACACTGATTTAAAATACCTTTCTTTGACTGCAGCATTAGTTCCTCCAATTGCATTAGAAAAAAGGCTGAAGTTATTCTCCATTGGTTGCAACACACAAACAAAGCCAAATGTAAAAGAGTTCTAGTTTTTCCAGAGCTTTCATCCATATCATTGTAGATTAGGAAAAATAAGTGGTAAAAAAAATAGCTTGAGCAAGAATTTGCAGCCAACACTGCTACAAGCACAATCCATAATTGTTTCCTTTGAATTTTTAAACACCTCAAGTTACAATCTCAATTTCAGCAGTGTTTCTGTGCTCATACCTTGACATCTGTTTTTAAGTGGTATACATGAGACAGCACTCCCAAAGAATAACTTCCTTTGCAAAATGACTTTGCATCCTGTAGGTTAGGGGCTCTAAGAGGAGAAATGTCACACAGAAGCAATATATGAAAAGAGGGACCTATTTTACACTGTCCCTTTACTTCTTAAGAATTATCTGAACATTTTGCCATTGTAAACAAACTCAGCTTAAGAAATTCAGTAACGCAGCAGAGCCAAATTGTAAGAAATGGTGGAAATCCAAAGCTTCTGAGAACATCAATGAAACAAGCTGAACATTGCTGCAAAGATACTTAAGAGCACACTTAAGCAATAAATATTTTAAAAGTGTAAGAAAATTGGGAATTAATAGAGAACCATGTATTCTTTAGAAAAATATCTTATGAATTAAAGGAAGTTTCATGCTATTTCTGAGTGGAACCAGGACCCAGTAAAATCATCTTAATTTATCCTACTTCTAGGTGAGGAGGTGACAGGAGGCAAATACAGGCAAGAGAACAGGTGGTACGAGTGTGCAGGTGGTTCCTTGAACCAAGAGCAGTGCTCACACCTCAGGAGGGCAGAGTGTACACAGTGACCTCACCAAAACAGTGACCTCATCCAAACACAGCCCTGGAAGAACAAAACCACCTTGTAGCTTCAGGCCTGGCTGATAGCAGTGAGTGGGGGTTCTCAATGAACTTCCACTGCAAAGTAAAAGCATCTGTCCCAGTTTACTAAAAGCAGATATTCTGGATTGGCTGCACAAAACAGACATTTTCAGCACTATTCATCTGTCTGCATTTTCATGTGTTGTCTCTCAAAAGTCTGTGCAACCAACAGAAATAAAGTGGGGTTTCAAGGACTCGAGTCACATAACTTCTTTTTAGCCACCTAAGAATGAGGTGAATCATATCCTTGAGTATTTTAATTCTCTGTGTGATTATAAAGAGCTCCAATTGTAACAAGCTTGAATGCAGCCATCTACATTATGAATGCCTAAAACTTACAAGAGACTATTTCCTCTTGTTACACTCCCGAATTCAAGAGAACATTTCCCATCTGACACTGTATATGGGACTGGACAAGTGTTTCTTCCTTCTTATTAGGATAGCCCTGGCACTGCTGGAAAGAGATTTCTCACTTTTTAAAATCTTTTGTCCTGTTAAAAAGCACCTGTTTATAATAAGGAAGGTGGCATGAGAACCAGATGTGCAGCTCCCTGATGCCAGCACAACACATGACCATCAGCTACTGTCCCACAGTGCTAGGAACAAGAATTGTTTTGACCCAAGCACATGACATTAATATAAAAGGGGCTGTATCTTTAATATTTTTGAGTTTGTTTGCTTGTTTTCAGAATGACCTGAATGTACACAACCAGCCTCCAATCCCTAAACTTAAGGGAATAATCTGATAAAAGTCTCTGACCATGGTTTCACATCCCAGATCTGCCTGTTCTGAGCAAACCCTATACTTGTCTCACTCTCTGCATTGCTGCTGCTTTAGGAATCATTCATTGCAATGAAAAACACCCAGTTAGTACACTCTTCATATGTGAAAGGTTAATTACATTGATGCAGAAATTGTGGCATGCTCTGCACCATTCCCAGAAGGGACTGTCAGCCTTTCCCAGCACGACATAACCAAAATGTCCATCATCACTTCAACGTGGGTTTCAGGTTAGAGACTGGCTGATGGATTCCTATGGACAGTGTTGTTCCACTGGTGGTGTTTTGGTATTTAACAGAGGCAGATCCTATCAGATCCTCCAATATGAAAGGCCTGGAAAGGTCTCAACACCTCTGAGCCCTCAAAACACAGGAGTGATTTAAAGCAGCATTACAGTTGTCTTTAAAGGCCCATTCAAGCTGCTGACATGGCAGAAACTCTGCCCATGTTTTGAAGAAGGATCATTTACCCGAAAAGTTAAGTCCTATGTAGGCTTATATGTAAAAAAGGTAGCCCTGTTTCTAGAGCAACAGGTTTAAATCCACGTTTATGGGCAAGGTGAGGAATAACACTCCTTTCAGTACACACATTCAGGAGACATTTTCCCGACCGTCTTTTGAAGCTGTGTTGTAGAATACCATAAACCTCCTCTCTGCTGCAGTGACTGTACTAATTCCAAGTCCTGAGTAAACAGACTACTTCAAACATGATGGAGGAACTCAGCAGCTTCAATCAACTTCCTTAAATCCTGCTGAGGCAGCAGCACAGAATGTCAGACAACTTACATTTCCAAGAATTCTGCAGTAATAGATACTGCAAACCTCCAGAACTTACCCTCTTCTTCCATACGTATTTCTAGCACCTCTATCAACCTTTTGTGTCATTGAATTTTCATCATCAAGAAGCAGCAAAAATAACAACACTGCTGGACTGTCGGAACAGTGATAAAACTGATTCATCTGAGTATGGGGAGGCTGGAGGTGAAAGAGAATGGGAGAGGGGAATTTCTAACCACAAATGCTGATCTTGCACAAAGTGCCTAAGGTTGCTGGTTTACCAGTCATTTATACAAGTCTTCTAAAGTGGCAATTTTGTACCAGTTTATCAGGTCATGCTTGAGCTAGAGAACAGAACCGAAAAATTCAGAGAGGAGACAAGGTAGGAAAATCCTATATTCTCCAAAATATCTAAATGGTGACTGGTTTTCAACTGTACCTTGTGAAAAACAGCCTGTCACTGCTGGCAAACCTTCCCAGCAAGGCTCTAACGGAGGTACAGAAATCATTTACCCTGGAACAAAAGGATTCACCGCAGAGAATTTCTTAGGTGTTCAGATAGAAAACATCTGTAAAACACTGCCCTGAGGAAAGGGCAATGCCACATCTTAGCAATGGTGACACAAACTTGGTTCTCCTGCTCCTTGCAAGCCCTGGGAATGGGAGCTGCCTGGATTCTGAGGAGAAGCACCACTCCTGATGGAAGGCTTTGAAATAGCAAACTTTGCCACAGCAGAGACCTTGCAGGGAACAGAGACAGGCAGTGCAGATTAAATAGTGGAAGCTGTCTGATGTGAACAGGTTCACTTAGACCAACTGCTTTGGTCGCATTCCATTTGCCTTCTCCTCCAGGAAATACACATATGGCTCCTGAAAGCAGCATCATCTGACAATATGTGAACTCCACGAAGGCTAAAAAGCAAAACTGCTTTTAAAATTCAGTTATCCAAAGAAAAGTGAAGCACTACAAGGATCTTTCATTACCATCCATACATAAAAATTGAAAACCATTGAATTCTATCAAACAAATAATTCTGAGATAAAGGACTGCAGTGAGAGGTTCCATTTGTCAGGCCTGGCTGCAAAAAGGTGGATTTGAGAGGCACTTGTGTCCTGTCCTCCCTCCACTCAAAGGATCTGTGTTTAACAGGAAAAAAGAGCAACTCTTGTCACAGAGCAGAGTCAGGAAGCAAAAGTTCTCAAAAAAACCAGTACCACCCTAAAGATATGAAGATAAATAATTTATCAAAATTAAGTAGATTCTGACATTTTGAGATATCTGAAAGTTAGATGTCCATCTTCTGTCAAAGTCAGAAGTATGTAGAAATAACACTCTTAAAACTGTCAGCAATTTACACTGTCAGGTCAAGATGGCATTTTAAATAGAAATCCCACTATAAAACTTTTTAAACTCGAATTGATTCAGGGGGAAAAAAAAAAAGATAATAGAAAATCATGCCCTGCACTTTCTTCCACCTCCATCAAGGAACAGGAGTATCAGAAGCTGTATCACTAACAGGGATAGAAAAAATTTCATCTTCTTTTCCATAATTTCTTGGTTCGTGCTGTATAAATTAATTCACCCTCCACCCCCTACACTTCTCAGATTTGTTCCAGACAGAAGCAGTATTTTAGAAGAGCACTGCTGCAGGCACAACCGGCACCTAATGGTGCTAAAATCTTTATTTTTGAAAGCACTTTTAAAAGTGCACGGGCTTCTTTGCAGTGGGTACCTATGGAAATGCCACTGGAAAGGGTGGAGCCCTCGGCCTGCCCTCGGGATGGCACGTGGGGCACCTAATGGTGCTAAAACCTTTATTTCTGAAAGCCCAAGCAGTGCACAGGTGGTTCACAGTGGGTACCTATGGAAATGCCACTGGAAAGGGTGGAGCTCTCGGCCTGCCCTCGGGATGGCACGTGGGGCTCCATGACGCTGTCGTCCAGGAGGTGCCGCGGGCCCGCGTTCGGGAACGTCGCGCTCTTGAACTCGGCCGTGTTCATCTTGTGGATGAAACTGGAAACCAACAGGGACACAACTGTTACAACCCTGCCTTTGAGATGTCCCAGGAGCTGCTTTAAGGTCCTGAAGGATGGCATGCACCGGGCTCCCAAAGCCACACTAACTCACGGCCAAGCCGTAAGCAACTGTGCACAAATTAATTAACTGCAGGAATCGCCAGTTCTAAAACTGCACAGAACCCGTGTCATAAAGAGGAAGTCAGGAGCACATTAATAATTAATTTCAACATCTTATGCTATTTCCGTCTGCTATAACACATAACTGAACTGCAGAAGTGCATTCTAGCTCAGTAAAGGTAAACTTACGCAATAGAAGTTATTAATTACTGGCTAGCTACAATCTTGCATTTTGAAGAGATGACAAGGGAAATGATCAGATAATTATTAGATTATATCAGCTACTATTACGAGTACACTTCTATGGAAAAGGCCTGAAGCCATACCAAACAGAGTTACACGAAAGTCTACAAAAGAGGTCTCCCTGTAAAAATACCAACAAAGCAGTTATATAATTTTGAATTTGAAATAATTACACTGCCATTGAGTTACTAAAAGTGATAGGTTCGTCATTCAGAAAAAGCCATTCTGGTTAACTCAGTGACCAGTCTTATCATCATAATTTCAGCCTTCCTATTTTGATCAATTCTCTTGGGTTGGGATACCACCATTATAGTTCTGAGCTTGCTCCCTGGCCACAAATTGCTCTGCAAGTGAAGTACTGCGTACAAGCCATGCTACTTTTTACAAGCAAAGCTTTTGTATTGAAAGATGACAGAACACTTAAAAAGAAAAAGCTCAGGAGTTTCAGGTTAAGCAAAATGCTGACTTGTATCCCAGACTGTGACACTTCCTATGTCCGTGGGGTATCAGGTTCCGAGGTGAAGGGGGTGTTGGTGGTAGCAAGGCTCCTTCAGCTGCCACAGTTTTCCGTCCACTTTGTGGAGATGCTCCGACTTCAGAGCCTGGGAAGGAAAAAAGACATTATTGCCAAGTCACTTCAAAATTACTGTCAGGGTCACTTCTTAGAAAATCATGGAAAAGTTGCACAAAACTTCCTGAACTCCCATTATAAGAGACAGCTGCAATAAAATTCATTGATCTATTGATAACTAAACCCCCTGCACTTCGGGCTTTTTGCACAGGATTAAAACCAAACACAGTTCAAACAGACCATCCAGTGAAAGTATTTTGCAAGTCCTAAAGGTGGCTGCATTCACTACACCAGCACTGGACAAGTCCCACTGATTCTACATTTTCAAACTCCTGCCTTCAACCACTTTTGGCACTGACCAAGAAGAATGTTCATTTTTGGAAGTATATTATGCCATGAAAAGTTTAGATGAAGGCCCTTCTGTCTAGACACAACAAAGAATGAATATTTAATAGCTCTTCACCCCAAATGACATTAACAACTTAGTGCCACAATACATACAAGAACCTAAAAAAACGACTCAATTCCTTCTTTACAGATCACCTTTAGGCTTTTTATTACAAACATGCGGTGTTTAAACTTCGCACTTCTTTATAGCCTCAGGCAAATATTTTCCACGTTTGCAATTCTAAAATAATGCACATGACAACCTCAAGTCTTCTCACATTTATTAAGCATTTACCTACTAAATCTTCTCTGGAAGCAGCAGAGTGGGGGGTGCTGGTCCCTGGTTCTATCTTTAATGAAAGTCTGCATTAAAGAAACATTAAAAATTACTTTATCAGGAAATAAAAGCATAAGTTTGTGAAGAAGCATTTTTTTCAATTTATGATGGCAAGCTGCCTGATTCTATGATTGCAAGAAATACTAAGAAGGTAATGCAAACAGTGCAGAGTTATCTTTAGCACATGCTATTTCCAAACTTGATTTTTCCTGCCTATTGCTTTGGTTCACACAGATCACCAGGACCTCCAGTGCCCTGGGATGGCTGGCACCCACATGAAACTGCTACTCCAGCTAAAACCTGGCAAAAAACAAAAATAAAAAAAATACACAACTTCTTCCCCCACCTTGGCTAAAATATTAATTCTTGGGACGTTTCATATTTTAAATTTTTATACAAAGTGCACTAGTGTGCCAAGTGCCAAGCCTTTTGTCTTTACTGGTCCAAAAGCCAAAATCTTTTGTGTTTTGGAAAATACATTATCAACTTGATTTCAGCCATAATTCAAGCTTTTTCTGTAACTTTTTAATGCCATTTCCAGCAGTCCCACACAGAAGGCAGACTAGAGGAGCAGGTAACTCCAGGAAGATAAAGTGTATCTTCTCCACAGAGTTTGCAGAACTAAAATCTCTGAAACTACTAACACTGAAAAAGTGTCTATTTCATTTTGGGGAGAAAAAGTTTAAAGTTTGACAGCTTCTCTCCCTCCCATTCCCAGACAGTTTAGCAACTATTCATTACAATTTTATAATTCAATCTTTTCAAATAAAATCTTTTAGGAAGAAAAAACATGTATTCAAGTCACAGTCACTGTTCTCTCAACCTTTTTGCTGACAGACACCTTAGTAAGGGGATGAAAAGTAGAAGAGCCACTTTTAAGTAAGAACAATTCTTCAAATGCACTCCTCAGCCAGAAAAGCATTCAGTCTGGAGATGTACAAAACCCATCAGAGCAAAACCAGACACTGTGAACAGCTTCTGATTTATGTGCCATAGTCTCCAGTCACTGCCCTGCTATCAAAACATGGATTGCACAGGATGCAGAGACTGCAGCTCCTTCAGCAGTAAAATTCCCACAGGTAGTGAGTCCTGCCCAGAGAAGGTGGAGGAGGGTGGAGTGTGGAATTCATGAATACAATGCGCAGGTAAGAAACTCGGGTTTGGGTTGGCTTTTTTTTTTTTCCCCTCCCTTCAAATGTTTGACCACAGAGCTTTACTCGCAGTGACAGACAAGTGACACTTCCCAAATCAGGCTGCAGAACATCCCAGGAAAAGGGGAAAGCTGGATGCTTCCACACAGACATGCTGAGAACAACTTACAGACCTCAGAAGGGAAGCCAAGGGTCTGAGTCCTCGTTAACTGTTCTGACATAAACTGAAGGGTCCCCATTTGCTGCCTTTTAGGAAATCCAAGTTAGGGCTGCTCAATGGCAAAGCACAGCTGTTCCTACAGTGTGCATCCCCCTCCTGCCATTCCAAGGGAGCTGCACAAGCAACCAATTCAAGCCCTCTGAGGTGACAAACTTCCCAGGCGGGCAGGATGGGAATGGGTGGGGAACCTCCTCGAGCACATCAGCCAATGAACAAAAACTTCCTTCATAGGCAACAGATTTGCCTAAGGGTGTTTCCTATCCTCAGTTCCTGTCTCTTGCCAGAGATTTCCCTCCCCCAGTTTTGCTGGACGTCAAATCACTCAATACAGTAATAATCTTTAAATTAAGGACATAGGAACCCTGGGTGGGAGGCTGTGAGGAACAGGAACTTGCCTCTCAAAAATCAAGTGCTTACATTTTACTCACATTTTATACCCTAACCAAAGGGAAAAGTACGAAATGAAGTAGATCTGAAAGAGAAAGCTTTAAGTCACCCTCGGTAAGAACCTGGGACTGGATGCACAGATGGTTTTGTTCTGATGAAGAATGACCTAAGCCATCTCCAATCACAGGATTCCTCTTACTGACTGAACAGTGTTACAGGTGAGCCACGTGTACAAAGCCTTTCTCAGCAGACCAAACCAACCTGAAGGGAGGGCTTGGTGCAGTCTGGCACAGAAAAGGGAGCAGATAATGCCACCCAGCATGGGGGAAAGTGCCTTGAGCACAGGATCCTGCTGGAACCATAGCTGCTTGCAACTGGTGTGTCTGAGGTGGATAATCACAGAATCTCAGAATGGTGTGGCTCAGAAAGAACCCTAAATCTCATCTAGTTCCAAGCCCCTGCCATGGGCAGGGACACCCACATAAAATAATACAATTCCCCAACACAAGTGCAGTCTCACAAGTGACAGGCTTTGTGTTACAGAAGCTGTTTTGTAATAAGTTATGGTCAGTTTATAGCATTTTGTACTTACTTGTAATTGTCATCTTCTACAAACTTTTGTAGCTCTTCTATGTACTGAACCGAGTTTAGGTATTTTTGGACATGAGGCAACATAGGAATATCTGGAAAATAGACAGCATCCATTAACACTGTGCCACTCATTGGTAAGCAAAGTACTTTCCAGAAACTATTTGAACAGATGCAGATCTCTTGCCTTTTTATGTGAGATGGAGCACAAACTACAGGCCCTACAGTTACTGAAATTTTAGAACTTCATAGCAATGCTCATGCATTGAAGCTGACACTCCCCACACATAAACCCTAGAGCTGCTCATCAGAGCACATCCAAGGGAAAAGTAAGACAACACCCTTGGCCAAAGTGAAGGCCCAGAACTGGAACATGGAGGGCTGTCTGAGGGCTCCTTCACAGCCCATGTTCTCTTCATACTGAGCTTTCAGGAAAGCCACAATCCTGTGCTCATTCACATTCCAGCACCACAAACAGCCTTACGGCTTTACTAGAATGGGAAGAGGACTGTGAGTGAAACCATCTTTGAAGAAAAAATACATTATCTGATTTATGCACAGAACTATAAAAAGACAAGCTGAATGTATTTTGTTATCTCCAGTAAAAGTACTACTCCAAAAGCAATCCTATTTTCAGAATTCAGTCATAAGATTATGAAACACAGGGATACAAGCTTATAAATACCAGTAAAACTACTGTTGAGTATGATGTACTACTACACATTTATCATCAGAAAATATATCCTGTAGTTCGCTCGATGTAAGAGAAAGGCAATTTTATTCTGTTTCCTCACCCTGATGCTCTGTCTTAACCAACAATACTAGAATAAACCTAGACTTCAGGGCTGAGAAGATGACGGAGGGTGTTAATGGCATTCATGTGGGTCTGGCCTTACTTAAATTGCACCACAGCAGACAAATAAAGCTTTTAAAGTTCTTCTCTTTAACACTGTGATATTTACACACTGGCTTACCATATTCACACGACTGCTGCAAATCTGAGATAATTCGAAGAATGTTGTTCATTAAATTTGTTCTCTGCTCACTTTCCAGAATGCTTGCTGTTGAGGGGTAGGCAGAGTCAATATATGTCAAGTCTGACAGATAAATACCTGAAATGAGATTAGAATGAAAAGTTTCTTTGTTTAGTGTCTTTCATGTAGCAGAAAAAAAACCCTCATCAAGAACATTGTGAAGAAATTTTGCTTTCGCTAACACTGAAGCAGGTTGACAAAAGCATTGTCTCAGAACAGGATTTTGAATTTACCTGGGAAATAATTTTAGAAATCTAGAAGTAATTACAAGGACATGCACAGCTACTCATAAACCTCATCTTCTCCACAGCACCAATTTACTACTTCCTTGACAAATATGAAGCATAATAAACACACAGTGCTAAAATACACAATCGAAATTAATTGTTTAGGAAGTCTACTACTTCATTGCTCCAATTCAGCAATTAAAAAACAATAGAAGAACAAATCATACCCATAACTCCTCAAGATAAATAAAAACTCAAACTCAACTTGCAGCAGCACGGGAAAGATTTAACTAGGGAGAATGGGCACCCAGACTGAAATGAATGAATCCTGCAGTTTGTAATAATCACAGCTCCACAGATCCAGCAGCCTTCTAGATAAGCCACTGCAAATCCCCTACCTGCCTTCTTCCCCTGCACTGCTCGTAACCTTGCTGCTCCTTCAACCCCCGATCATGTAGAGAAGAAAATCCTCCTCCCTACACACTAATGCTGTAGATGAAACGTTTACTTTATTTCTAAACACAACTCCACGTCTTGAACTTCATCCATTTGTCTCAGATAAGTGAAGCATATCCTGACCAACTCTGCTGTTCAAAGGAATTGGTCTGCATCCCTTGCATCTTTCACAGATATCCCAATTAAAACACTACACAAACTTAAATAATATTATTTAAGAAACTTGTTTCACTAATAGGGAAATTTTAAAATTACATTTTACTTCACCTCTCAGCCTTGTATAACCAAAATCATAACAAGGACTTTGGGTTTACAGGTGGAAGACTATTAATACAACCTCACAAGAACAGCAGTTGTGTTTGTACAGCACCTAACCAGTACAGTCCTCAAATGTGAGCTGGGGAACTCTGGGCACCCCTCCAAAACCAACACACACACACACACACATACACACACGTGTGCGCACACAGAAACAAATTAAAATACTTGTGGTTGAAAGGTGACATATAAAAAAGTGAATAAAAAGATATTACACATGACCTGATGTACTACTAAATCTCTCAGTTTTCTGTTCTGCTGGAAACAGTTTGTTAAAAACCAGAAAGGATCATCAGAAACATCAGGTAGTCACATTTAATTGCCATGCTACCTAGAGTGCATAAGCTGTCCTGAACCTGAATTTACTAACCCATGTCCAAACAAGCCTTAAAAATCCCAAACCTGCTCAGTCTTCCACAGAAGGAAGTAAATCATACTTATTAACTGTATTTAAGGAAATTCCCTGTAACAGGCACCTGCACTATTACGCAGGATTTTATAAACCACTGTATTTGTAGAATTACCTCTAAATGACTTGCACTGATCTTTTCTTTTAGCCAAATCAACAAGTCTTCTGTAAAGAGCAGTTATCCAAACCTATTTTTCTATGAAATCTAAAATAATTCTGAAAGCATACAAGGGCAATTCTCTTTCAGATGTACTGGCACTGCCTTCGTGAAGAAACCAGAAAGATCAATGGCAATAAACTGAATGCACTCGAGTGCTGGCTGAGCATGCACAGAACCAGAGCCAGATCCCGTATTTCTTGTAGAGCGTAATCTCTGTGGCTTTTGCTACTTCTAACACCAGTCAGATGTTATCAAATATTCTGATACCTACCCAAAACCATCACACACAGAGTTTTAACTTTTTCCACATGTATTGGAGAATTCATGCCTTTACCAACTGGAACTGTTTCTTATTAAGCGAACGTCAAGAATTGAATGCGACATTCTGTTGAACATTCTTCTAGACTACAAATGGTTCATTTTTCCTGTTGTATCCAGCCAGGCTGCCCCTTTTATTCCCAGCAACACAAATCGAGTTTTATCAGCCTGAAAGAATCTTTCTTCTAAATGAAGCCCAGCACTGTAATAACTTGAAAGGCATCTTTAGGCAGCATAGTAAAAATGTTTGATTTGTAATTGCCTGCTGAACTCTTGCACAGTCCGTTGCCATACGGTGCCTCCCTTCTACTGGCAAACAATCTTTCCTTGTTCCTAACTTCTCAGCCTCCCTACCCCCTCCCTTTCTGGAGGGTATGGATAGGAAATCCGAAGGAGGAGTTTCTCCTGCTCTCCGAGTGCTCGCGGTGACATCATAGGTGGGCTGAACGGCTGAGCCGAGCGTGTGTTTGTTTAAAAAAACACTGTCCAAAAGTGATGTATATGGAATCTGGGTCAGCTGTAGCTGGTTAGAGCACTTCTGCATGTGAGAATTAAACACTGCACTTTCAAAAAATATTTCTCTCTCTCTCCTGGAATAACGCATACTGCAGCATTACTTTTTTTTCTTTTTTAAGCTGATTAGTTAGCTTGGTTATCGTATGGAGAAACCCAACTCCTCAATACAGCTTGGATCTAACAGAGAAAGACAAAAGCAGTTTTCAGCTCCAGCTGCAGATTAACACTCCACACCATCGGGTAATATAGGAAGCAAAAGCAACTTGGCCTCTGGATTTTCCATCTACCACAGAAGCAAACCAGCTGGAAGACTTTATTTCTTGGTAAGTTTTAAAGTTATTCTTACTTACAAGTTTAATTTTGAGCTATTTCTGAATGCTGCATACATCTCCCTCAACATACAATTGTGAAGAAACAAATCCCTCTCAGCCTGAGAAAAATTTGACAACTAACATTAAGACTCATTTTTGTGGCATTTGGTAGACTTTGGAAAGAATTAAAAAAGGCACTGCATAAGAGCACAGACTAACTTGTTCCAGTTGTAGGAACGAACAAGTTTCAGTTGTTTAGCTGTATTGTTATCTACAGTTACAGAAAATTAGCACTACCAGATTCTTTGCTAAGCTTGTAATTTGGGTACTGTGAACATACTCATGTGAAATTCTGATCCCACCAGAAGGCAAAAGCCAAAAATCCTATCGATTTCAGGGAAGCTGGATTTCACCCAACACCAGAGCATAGACCTAGCATTACTAGAACTAGAAAATGGATACCTCAATAAAACCACTGTGAAAAGTCCCAGGCAAATCAATGCACATCTGTAAGTAGCAATCATTGTATATCGTTTCAAGTACGTTTTTATTTCTGGTACTTCTGAGGAGCAGAAGTTGCCTGAGTCCTAGAGCCAACCAAGAAACCAGAGTCACACACTGATTCAGAACATAATCGAGTTTGTAGCACAATCAATTGTGCAGCTGAGAATCCAAAGACACTGCTGCAACAGGCACTAATCCCTTCCTTCAGCAATTTCTGGGAAGTTAATTGTACTTCAAATGAACTGCAGTTTGTTTCTAAATACAGATCCATTTCATAAACATGAAATGCAGTGTGCAAAGCAACACTACATTAAGTGGAAAATTGAGGGGTTTGTTACAGTTCATTAGGGGAAGGAAGGGAGAAGAATGCTGCTGCAAGTCAACAATTAGAACAAGAAAGTTGTTTACAAACAGAAGACAAAAGTACAGATGAAAACCAAAAAAATACTTGCTAATACATAGGAAAAGTGTAGAAAACCTTCATGCTGACTTGGAAATTAAAATACAGTAAATAATCCAGAACAATGCAAATAAATTTAAGTCATGTATTTGCATTAACAAACTCAGAGATGTCTGACACAGTGAGAGAGAATAAAAGGGCTGATGCTAAAAGGAGAGACAAAGAGTTACAGAAGGCAAAGTTAATTAGGATTAAGTAGCTACCAGAGGAAAGAAGTCTGAAGCAGCCTTGATAAACAAGAAAGGTGGATCCTTTCCAAGTTCTTGAGCCCTTTTCCTTACTATCCTTTTGTGCTGATTTACATAAGAAGGAGAATCATCTAAACAACAACACAAGCCCCATTTGAAGCACATAACAGGACACCAGGCTCCATTCATTCATCATCAGCCAAGGGTTTGATTTATACTGCTTAGAACAATTCCTAAATCTTCCACAAATGAAAACAGCTGAGTCAATAATTTTAAAGCAATAAACTGGCTGAATATGAGGTTTTAACCCTCTCTGCTTTGCTGCCTTCCAACTTTGGAGTTTTTGAAATGTCGATTTTAAAACAAATAATGCAATGCTAATATTACGCTGCTGCCAAAAGAATGATCTAAAGTACAGTGAAAAAAATATACTATTTGAAGTTTTAAAGGAACTTACTAAAAAGAATGGAAATTCTGAACCTTTAAACTTTTGCAGTAATTACATGGCTCTATCAGGTCTTAATTATTGTTTTATTGGGCTTGGTTTTTTGTAACATGCCCTATTGCTTTTGTCCTTAAAATTCATACACCAAAGAATGAAGTACAATTTCCTATAGCAGGCATAACTAGATGCTTAATATCTTCAGTATCTGTTCTAAGCAGAACTCTGGAGCCCCGAAATCACACATTTGCAAACACAAAACACACCACTGCATTGTACCTGCCTGCTCAAACAGTGCAAACACACACAGCAGCTGCCAACAAATGCAAAGGAACCCCCAAGCTAAAGAACTTCACCAAAAAGTCTGGAAATGCCATGAAATTTTGCTGTGCTTTCAGAATACCTACGATGACAAAATTAACAAACCTCTTCTGCAGAGAACTTCTAAGAATTTACCATTTTTAAAAAGAACATGTTTTCAATGACAACCTCAAAACCCCCTGAAGATTTTCAGACTGCCTTTCCTAAAAGGAATCAGATTCATGGCAATCTCTGAGAAGCAGAATTCTGTGACTCAATACATCACGAATCTGACGAACAAAACCCAAGAACATATTATTCCTGGATCCCAGTCAATACAATTGAAAGTAATCCTGTTATTTCAGCAGAGGCAGAGGGACTTGCCGGAAAAGCACTTGTTTATACAGGGAGAAGTAACTTACTTAAATACAGAGATACACTGAAATCCATGTGAACATTTCTCCTAGAGGAAAGGTATTTTCCCCACAGTAGTATTACTTCCAATGTCATGGACCCAATTTTAAGCTAAAAAAAATCCACAAAAATCCTCACTCAGCCTGTGCAGACATAGGGGAACATAGCTGGGTTTATTGATTTCAGCTGCTTAGGCAAAGCTCAACAGAAAATGAAGCACGTGTAACACCAGTAACAGAGCTCCCTGATTAGCTGCTATCATGTTCAGAGCATCTTTAGGCTCAGTATTGTAGTCTACTTTCTCAAAGAACCCAGCCTGTTTCTCTTCCTGCTACATATAAGAGGGCACTGCTGGCATTTACCTCTTGATCATATTCTGTTGGTAAATATTTGGAATAGAGGTAAGTCCTGATACTGCATTTTCCACACAAAGAGAATCCTATATTCACATTTACCTGCAACAGCTTCGTTACATTCACCCATCTCACCCTGCACTGCCCAGGGAGAACGAGCCTTCGTCAGCGCTGCAAGAACAGATTCCAATTTGTGTTGTGGGTTTCCAAATTTTACATCCTGCTGAACATGAGTCACAGCAGTGCAACAAAGAACAAATAGTTTGTTGTGCAGAGAGCTAAAAAATGCCAAATATATACCAGCTTCCCCACATCCTGACCCATGCAACTCTGCATTTGTGATTACAGTATCTGGGGGGGAGTAACACAGTCTGTGTTACAGCAGTTAAAAACAGTAGTTACTGGCTTGTGTTGCTCTTTTAAATTGGAACTTTGTACCTTTAAGTACTTTTTAAAGTAATAAATCAAAAACTAATTTTGAAAGCAAGTTGGGGTGGTTTTTTTGCACAGGGATCCCTCTGGAAAAAGAAAGAAACCAGAAGAAATGGCATTAAAAATAAAATGATATTGAAGCCCTGTCCACAGCTCTGAGAGTTTCTGAGAAGCTGATGAAGAAGCTTGTGTTGCTGTGAATAATTGCACATTTTCTTCTGCAGAAGCTGTAAAGCACCAGCAGGCCAGAGCATACGAAATGAAACTTCTACAGAAACCTGAGACCCAGAACTGGGTGGCACAGAAACACGACAGAACCAGCTGAAGTGACAGTTTATTCCAATCCAAAAAGCATGATGTCTAACAAAGAGTTAAATAAGGCCTTTTAAAGCAATGGGATCTGTAATCACAAACTGCCTCGTTTCATGGCCAAGGTCTGCCCCAGGTGTCCCAGCAGCCCCACTCAGTGCAGGCAACCCCAGGCCTGCAGGGAGGGCTGGGGGCCGTGGTTCTGAACTGACCCCTGAGCCTCAGCCACCTCCTAACAGCTATGCCACTGCCTAAACATCCAGCCCTGGGGATCCGGGACAAAATGCGTCTGATCTGAAAGCCCTAAAACTATTTCCCAACTCGGATTTTAATTTGTCATTTAGCTCTTACATATTAGGCTATCATTCTGTGATACTTTGGATAAACAGCTCCTATTTTTTTAAGCTGCTTGCCCAGAACATCAGGAAATTTCTGAAACAGTATTTTCATTTCCTTCTAAGCTGATTAAAACTCCAGGTAAATATCTTGCTCAGAACCTATTCTTGTATAACAAGTTAGGCATTAAGCTGCTCAAACTTGACAAGCAACATTTTAAGACATTTAATTTTTTCAACATCAGCATTTTCATGGAAGCATAAACATTCCCTACCAGGTAGATTCTCAGAAGGAACTCATCCCTGCTTATCTGAATGTCTCAGATTACTACAAGACATTTGAATCATTTCAAATTCTAGGGCATAATCTTATGCAGCAGCTGGATTTAGCTATGCTGTATTTGACCCTTTAATTCATTTAATGGTCTGACAGCACACGTATAGACACAGATCTTGACACTTTAACATATAAGGGTAAAAGCTCAAAATGAACACATTTAATATTAAAAGAAATGCAGAAAGACTGCAGCAGAATACATGGCTAGAACATGGACTGTGTTGCAAAGTGCTTGGTTTTGAAATATTCATTTAAATTCTATGTATTTCGGGGGAAAATGTGCTGCTCTGGGGAAATATTCCCAGCTGTTCATTATTTCAGTAACTCTGTAGGGTCTTTAAAAGCTACCAAGAACGAAAATGCTACTCACTTTCTTGGACTATGAAGTACCTACAATACACTGTGAAAACTGTAAAATACTGGACTTTTACTATGGCTTCATCCTCAACCATATGCTATGAAGTCCCTTTCCCTCAATCTGCAAATAGTAAAAGCAAAAGTACTGAAAAATAATTTAGGAGATGCAAAGAGGTTTTAAACTCCGGACAATTAATTCAGCTCCTCCTTGTCAAGTTAGAAACCACACACACGAGTTTCCCATGTGCTTCCCATGATTCCTGTGAACATTTAACCTAAAGAACTACCAAATCTGAGCACTGTCCAAGTGATTAATATTTTAAATGTCTGAAATTACCAAAGAAAAACACACAACCAGCTCTGGAGAAAAGTGATACCTTTTCCTAACTCTTTTTTTCCCTTCCCCTTTAAACAGAAGTTAAGAGTTTCAGCAGAGAAGTATTAACAAAATTTTTAACTTGTGTTTTTGATAAAAATATTTACAAGTAGACAGAAATACCTATTGGTACAAACAAAGAGAAGTAAGTTTTTAAAAATAAACTTCCTCAAACTTATGT
This sequence comes from Monarcha castaneiventris obscurior, assembly GCA_026261815.1. Taxonomy (NCBI): domain Eukaryota; kingdom Metazoa; phylum Chordata; class Aves; order Passeriformes; family Monarchidae; genus Monarcha; species Monarcha castaneiventris. The sequence goes on along the minus strand of JAMPIT010000502.1, from coordinate 1,100,525 downwards.
GCTCCCTCCATCTATACAAGGTAAAAAAGGATTTTTAGTGTGTGTTAAACAAAAAGTTATCAAACATTTAAGCAGAACTTTTAGCTCTAACTCCTGATTGCATGTACATCATGGCTTGAAGCTTGTAACCCCTGCTCCCAGTGAAGCCAAAAAACAAAGACTTGACAGGTTTCCTGAGGCTGAGCAGACACAGTTTGCTGCAATAATATTAAAGCCAGTAACAGACCTGGGAAAAGCGACCTGACCCAAAAGTCACCTTATCATTTGTAATGTGAATGCAAAGGCAGCAGCACAGCTCTGGCTTCTCCTTTGGGATCCCTGTGTCAGGACTGCCAAATGCACTTACACTTGGACTCAGCAGGAACAGCAGGATAATTAACTTTCCCTGCTCTTACTGTATTTCTCTTTGTAATTATCCAAAGGCCACTGTACAAAGGCTATCCAGAGGTTTGCAGAAGGAGTCTGGAAAGGAAAGCCAGATCAACAGCTGAGATAAGAAGAGTGATCTGCTTCACAAAGCAAATAAACCATAAAAATGAAGGGCTGTTTTCTTATTTAAGTGCTACCTTTGGGTTTATAATCTCAAATATTTGAAGCTAAATAACAGCTCTCAAGAACATTCTCGGAGCTTTATCACTGCACTTTAATTCTTTAGAGTTATAAGAAATTCCTAATTTTCTTTAAAAGATGAATGAAACACTTCAGTATGGTATTTATAATGATAACACACCTGATACTTCAGCATTATTTGGATAAAGATGTGCTCAAAGACACAAAAATAGTGTGACAACAACTCTAAATGTTCATCTCAAGGCGACTAGATAGGGACACATATGCATAGCAAACAGTGTTCTAAGCTTTCCTACAAATTCCAAGTCACTTGAATAAGTAATTTTCAATATTTGAAACAGTATTTAATCTCCTACCCAACACTTACGTCCAAAAACAGTCTCAAAGATGCATTTTTTCAATTCTACTAAAACTGTGTATATATAAATATGAAAAATGGGTGTATATATGAATAAGTATGTATATACTATTTAACAAATTATACATCTATATATAAAGCTAAAAGAGGACCAGGAAGGCTTACATAATCCAAAATCCAACATTTATATAAATAATTTCATCTCCCTACTTCCCTTCCAGGAAGGTATTCTGCAAGCACTCTCTGTTCTATAACCCCGTGCAGGTAATTGCAGGGAGCACAGATGTGAGCAGTCAAACTGATGATGGAAGTGTAACACAGAATCTAAGCACAACGTTCCTTCTGAGAACTTACCCACTGCAACAACTTCTCTGCTAAATGCTGGGTCTCAGTGTTTGCTGCTCAGAACAGACAGGCAATCTAATGGAATCTAACCCCAAGTACGAGATTCCAAAGGCTTGGCTACCTACACGCAAGCATGGCAAACCCATCAGTTCAGGCAGTTTAACAGCCCAGGAGCCTTAGCTGTGCCTCTGATTTAATGCCTTTATCTTTTATCTGTTCACCAGGCTCCTGACAGGTGTCACACTTGCTGTGAAATGAAGGTACTGAAGTGGACTTTGGGTGTCCTGCTGTTCCTGCTGCCGTCCCTCGGGCGCTGCACGGAAAAATCCACGCCGAGTAAGGCGCCCCAGCAGAGGCAGCCTCGTTCAGCAGACAGGGCAGAGGAAGGGAGGAAATGTGGCTACACCTTCCTGGTCCCAGAACAAAAAATCACAGGGCCGATCTGCGTGAACACCAACGGCCCGGGCGCTGGGAGCAGGAAGGACGAAGTCACCAGGATGGACATCGAGAACCTGAAGGATGTGCTGTCCAAGCAGAAGCGGGAGATCGACATTCTGCAGCTGGTGGTGGATGTGGACGGAAACATTGTGAACGAAGTCAAGCTGCTGAGGAAGGAAAGCCGGAACATGAACTCCCGCGTGACCCAGCTGTACATGCAGCTCCTGCACGAGATCATCCGAAAGCGCGACAACTCCCTCGAGCTCTCCCAGCTGGAAAACAAAGTCCTCAATGTCACCACGGAAATGCTGAAGATGGCAACGAAATACAAGGAGCTGGAGGCGAAATACGCGGCGCTGACCGACCTGGTGAACAACCAGTCTGCCACCATCTCGCTGCTGGAGGAGCAGTGCCTGAGGGTGTTCTCGCGCCAGGACAGCCACGGCTCCCCTCCCCTGGTGCAGGTGGTGCCGCAGCACATCCCCAACAGCCAGCCCTACACCCCCGTGCTGCTGGGGGGCAACGAGATCCAGCGGGACCCGGGCTACCCCCGCGACAGAGACGTCAGGCCGCCGCCTGACCCGGCCACTTCTCCCACAAAGAGTCCTTTCAGAGTGCCCCCGCTGGCTTTGATTAACGAGGGTAAGTTACCTGCCACTGCCTGTCTAACCTGAGATTTCTCCATTTCCGAGGGACACTGTCCCCACCACAGAAGCAGAAGGAAGAACTGAGAGGGCTTGGTACAGCTCGCTCTTGCCCCTGATCTTCTCTCTCCTTCCCACCTCCCAGCGAAAGCTTTAGTTTGCCAAATGGCCTAAACCTCCGTCAGATGAATTTGTTCAAGTGGCTGATACTCAGAAATTCAATCTGAACAGTTTTCGCCTTCAAGTCACAGAGTATTGGGGGTTCTCTCTGCAGCTGGGTTTGAGTTACAAAAATAGAAAAATTCAGTATTAGCATAAACTTTCTAATATTTACCAATTTCTCTGATGATGCTACACGTTACAGTAGCTGGCAAGGGTGAATAAGACAAACTAATTCAGCATAAACAAATTAAGTAATTTTAAGTTTTTATCCTTTATACTTACAACTACACATTTGCCAGAAGAAAATTCTACTAGAAGAATTTTCATCCTTCTATGATGCCCTGCTTTAAAATGAACATCTAAATCCACCAACACAGTCATGCAATGAGTCTCTAAGTGTTCAGTTGAAATATTCAAGAGTGGTAAATCTGAAAGGATAATTGAATCAAGGCTGGATCCAATTGGAGGCACTCAGCTTTGAAAATTTAAAATCAGTAACTACATTACCAGCAACCTGATGCCAGTAGGGGATGGCAAGTTAAACTAAAACCATAAATATTATGAAAATACATTCAGGAGACTGGATCTGATCTTCAGGTCATTAGATAAATGCATGTATCAGTAGGAACCAGAATTAGTGACAAGACAATTAACTACCTCTGAGCTGCCCTGAACTCTATCATGTTTCTCACTTTATTAAAATTTCGACGGAATTGCAATTTAAAAAAACTCAGGGATTCAGAAAACCAAGTTTTCCTCAGACATCCCTTTGAGTGCTTGCTCTTGGCTTCTGTTAGCACAGCAAAAGGGTTTGGTGGGGGGTTTTGCATTTAGGTGGCTGTTTTGTTTTTGTTTCTTTCAAACTGCCTTTAGTCACAGTTAAAAGTTCAACTTGGTTCCTAAGATGAAGCCAAATATTTAGTTGTGACTGTTCTGCAGCATTACAACCAACCAGCTGCTGATGTAAAGAACAACTATTTTTATTCAAGGTCTGCAGGAAATTCAGGCATGAGCCCAAGCAAAATGCCAGATGTCATGCGAATTTCGGTGGCACATCATGACAGAAAGGAAACAGTTCCTATCAAAGCATTGCACTGATGTCTGGTCAGACAGCACAAGTAGAATCCTAAAAAAAGCCACGACTTCCTGCTTCCCAGCAAAGCCTCGCTTCCAGGTTCTGTTCTAACTGCATCCTCTTCTCCATACATGCCTGCTGCACATGCAAAATGAGGCAACAGCACTAAGTATTATCCTCTAAATTATCTACCCAGGTGTTCATTAACCCCTCCACCCCTAAAAGTTTGGAGTTGGAATCCTTTTTTGGAAGGGAACACAAAGAAATCTTAGGAAGCTTATTGTAACATTATTCACCGTCCTTTAATACTGGATTCTTGAGTTGGAAGTTTAAGTGTTTCTTGCAGTGCTTGGGAAAAGGAGGGCTGAGAATTGCTACAGCCTGGCAGAGCATCAGTCAGCACAACCAAAACTTGCACATTCCTACACAATGCGCAGTTACTACCCCTGATTTTTAAAATTAAGGTAAACAGATTTAATGGTGCACAAAATCAAAACCATGTCATAGAAGAAAGAATTTTACAGTTAAAAAATAAAGATTATTTATAATATATAAAGATGTCAAAAAAGACCAATGAAAACCAGACAATCCCAATTAGAAACAGGCCTGTAAAGACTGATGTCAGAATAAATACCTGGACCTCCTAACAAACACTTGCATGCAGCAGATGGGTCAGAAAGGTCAATGTGCATCTTAATATCGTGGGTGGAGAGTAAAATGCAAAATACATGGGGAACAGAAGCATGAAGTTCTACTTGCTGAGTATGGTGGTTAATTTGTACAAAAATTGCTCTAAAAATTGAGGAAGATTAATGTATCTGTGAATTGTGGTTGCCACAAATACCTTAACATATGGAATAATAACCAGTGACCCCCCAAAATTACTGCCACTGTTTTTGCAAAAAGTAGTTTCAAGTTAATGAAGTCCTTGAAAATCAGACACACCCTGCCCCCTGTTTCTAATACCTCTTGGTTAAAAATTCTTTTTTTAATATATGTCCCATTTTATTTTGGACTTTTCCTCTACTGATGCCCCCCAAAATCCTCTCTATGAACATTACACAAGCACAACTTCTGCATCACCTGTTCAAGATAACATTTGGCATCTCAAAATGGGATTCAGCCATCAAGTTATCGAGCTTTTAACTTAAAATATTTAATCCCTTTCCTTCTCCACTTCATTTAATTTAGCACAGAATATGATCTGCACTAAATCATACATCTAAGCCACAATTTTAGAAGTGAAATATTTAACAGATCATCTTCTCAGAGTATTTCTGACTTATAACTGTCTCAGTGACTTAGTGTACACAGAATGTTACAAAAGACTAGATGTGCATGAGATATTTCTTTCTTACATCGACTATAAAACCTGTAAGATTTTAAACAGAAAATCATGCTTTTTTCATCAGTCAGACCTCCACCCACACCAGCACTGAGGAGTTTCTCTCAGTTTCACAAACCTCAGTACTTCCACTGAACAAGATCAGTTCTTAGAATGTGAACTTGAAATAATTATACATTTTGAAGAATTTACTTCACTAAAAGGATTCCAAGCTCTACACCAAAAATTCTGGGATATGTTGGATTTTCTTACATTGAGAGCAGAAGTCTATTACCTCTACCACATTAACTTATGTTAATACACACAGACAAAGCTGAGCATCAGAGCAGACAAGTTGCATCCTGTGAACTTACAGCCAGCTGAACTCCAGAAGTGATCCAAGTATTACATAAACAGACTGGTACAATTCTGTCTGCCTTAAAAACCAATTAAAATGACCCCAAGCATCTGCTTGGGTCTCTCATGGAAAAACGAGTGCTCAATTCCTCCTCCAGTGATAATCACGTGGGATAACACCCAGATAACAGCAGATCTAATTAAGCTATTCCTAATGTTCAATTAACATTACAAAAGATAACGCTTCTTTGTTTATACTTTTCCCAAAGCAATAATTGTTTTACAAAAATACTTCTGGAACAACATCCCTGTCAGTTACAGAGCACCCAAATTTACTTCAGACAGTTCAAGGAAGGGGAATGAGACCCAGCTTAGCCCGGGAAATTACCTAACCCCTGGACAAACTCTGCAATATTCACAATTTACATGGAAATTTTAATTGTGAACAAGATGGGGAGAAAAGCACTTGTATACCAAAGCCACAGGAGGCCTCAGCCTCTACTTTTGATTAAAGAATCACCCAACAAATGCCTTCTGTGCTGCTTTATACATGAGCTGTTTCTCTGACTCATGAGTTCTCACTGAACTTCCAACAAAATTTGAGAAAATAAACCCTCTGGAAGGAGAGGAAAGCTGTAGCTAATTTATTTTCAGATGTACTGAGTTTTCAAATACATTTAGGGCATCCACCACTAGTCATTAGAACACACTTTGCTTTTCATTAGTAAATTACAGTTTCTCTAAACCAACTGAAACAATGACACACAAATTTTTTTCTAAAAAGCAGAAAATAAAAACACTACCAAAAACTGAAAGACAAACTAGGCAATGTTTTCAGAGACATGTAAGCTACATCCTTCTCACAGAATGACCAGATGGTCTTCTCTAAGTATTATTTGTAAAATCACTATTCACATGGACTAAAACAGAGCTTTCAAGCAGCACTCAGAACAGCAACAGCAACTTTGTGCAACCACAGCCCTGAAAACAAACATGTGGGTCCTTTTAGCTCAAAAATCCTTCTCCATTGCTCGCCTATTTCCTCCATCAGTATCCATCTACACACATCACACCAGGATGACACATGAAACTTAGAAAGATTCCTATCCACAGTTAACAGCCTAATCCTCACCCTGGGTAAGTATGCAATGGCACAAAAAATGCAGCTTAAGAATTCTCTTTGAATAAATTCCATGTCTATAGACTCTGGCAATAAATACCTCTTATAGCAGCTCTCAAAATACTTATATATTCAGAAATATAGAGGGCTGGTTGGGTATCCTGAGTTTGTTTTGGTTTTTACCTCCACCAGTTTCAAATTGGTGCACCAGAAAATGAAGTAAAATGATGTCTGCCTTTTGTAAAACAGAAGAAAATAATTAATGAAAAAAAAAATCATAGTGCTCTTCAGTATCAAGAGCCAGAGTACAATCCTTTGCCACAGCAGATAAAAAAAACTGTGTGTTGGTAACCAAAGTCTATTATTTGTTCAGCAAAATGAAGTTTTTTTTCAAAAACATATGGAGAGAGGATATTGACATGTTTATTTATAGATACAATTAATCTCAGTAACTTTTGCACTGCTTTCCCTGGTAGGTTTATACCTTAATGGAATTACTGACTTTCCATTACAAACTATTCCTGGACAACGGGCACTGCCCAGCCAAGCTTGAAGGTTGACAGTGTTTCTTTCCCAAAAGGTCCATTCAAAGACTGCCAGCAAGCCAGGGAAGCTGGGCACGCCAGCAGCGGGATTTACATGATCAAACCCGAAAACAGCAACGAGCCCATGCAGCTCTGGTGTGAGAACAGCCTGGACCCTGGAGGATGGGCAGTTATCCAGAAGAGGACAGATGGATCTGTCAACTTTTTCAGGAACTGGGACAGTTACAAGGTAAATTCCAGAATGCAGAAAAATCGGTGGGCAGAGAAAGACAACTGAAAGGAGCGAGCATCCCCAGAGGCAAACCCATTTCAGTGGGAATGCCCTATTTCCCTCAGTGCACAGCTAACTTTGGGTGAACCTGCCTGGGTTTGGAATGCACAACACAACTGGGACACATGGGATTCTAGACAGTGCCTGGGAAGTCATTTATTACAAAGTTCTAACTGAACACATGACTTTTATCAACGCACTGAGAACTACAGGGAGTACTTGTAAAGCTTCATTGTCTCCCTTATGAAAAGGCAAACTCAGCCAGTGGAATTATTCATTTAAACACACTAATAGATTTGCTGGATTTGGGAGCTCAACTTAAAAATAGTCCTAATAATGAATTAAAGGGAATAATTTCCACCTGTTAATTTAGGTTAGAAATCTAAAGATGTCAGGCTGGTGAGGGGAAACACATTGCTGTGTGTTACTGCGGTACCATGCACCAGCAGGCAGAATGTCTAGGATGACAAGAGGATGCTGCTTTGGAGTAATTACATGCTGAACAGGAAACTTGAAGATCATTTGGCTGAGGTAATAATACTAATAATAACAACAACAACATCATCATCATCATATAGGACACATTATTGTGAGGAGTTTTGCTTCTTGCATTCTTGGAATTCAGTGATTCAAATATGAATCCCTAAATCAGTAACAACTAAACCAATTATCCAATAAATAAACAAGCAAACAAATCAAATAAAAATGCAAAGTCTTTACTTCTCAGAGCAGTACATGGCTGGTTTTGGAGCTGTTAAATGTTATAAAATGTTTTAAGGCAGTTATGGAGTGCCATAACAGCAGCCATAAACATTTTGAACATAATGCAACACCAAACAACACTGGTTTGTGTTTCCTCTTACACAAAGGAAAGGAGACAGCAGATAGGAAATATCACTTCACAGCTACTGTGCTGGTAGTCTGTGATTTGAAAGAAAAGAAGTCTTTATATTTCATTTCTAGTAAATCCTGTAAAGAACACAGAGGAATCGTGTCATTAAATTCAGAGTAAAAACCAACACTAGTTGCAATACAAAAGCAACAGGAAGTTATTTGCCTTGAACATTGAGACTGGTGATCCATAAATACCTTTTTCAAGCTGGAAATATAACCTAAAATTCCATTATTCACCCATTATTACAAATCCCCTTAGCTTTGTCAAGAAACATGTTGTTTCAGTTTCCCTATTCTGCCACCCGTTATCTTAAAAAGAGGAGGACAGCAAGAGCACAGATGTTTTGCCACCATCACCGGTTCTGGCAGCATCTCATGCAGCTTTGCAGCCCCACTGCAGCAAAACAAAGCACTTCAATGCACAGGTTGAAGTCATTCAGAAGTTCAGAGGCTTTCAGTACCCAAGTTCCACAGGTTTATAACCCTCCTGCCGACGAGTGCTCTAACAAACGCAGAAAACCAAGCTAACAGCACCTTCTTCTTTCGCACAGAAAGGATTTGGGAACATCGACGGCGAGTACTGGCTGGGGCTAGAGAACATCTACATGCTGAGCAACCAGGACAATTACAGACTGCTGATTGAGCTGGAGGACTGGAGCAACAAGAAGGTGTACGCGGAGTACAGCAGCTTCCGCCTGGAGCCCGAGAGCGAGTTCTACCGGCTGCGCCTGGGGACGTACCAGGGCAACGCGGGCGACTCCATGGTCTGGCACAACGGGAAGCAGTTCACCACGCTGGACAGGGACAGGGACATGTACTCAGGTAAGGAGTGGCACGGCTGCGGGAGGCAGCTCACGGACGTTCCGTCAGCCACAGCGCCTCAGGACAAAAAAGGAGGCAAATTCTGATCAAATAACCCTGCTGGAAGGTGCTTCAAATTAATGATGATGAAACACACGCTGGCAGGGCCCCCTTCCAGCCCCTGCACCTGTCAGAAATTCAAATTACCCTCACTGACGACACACTGCAGCAATTTTCTGTTTAGCTCATCACTTGCACGTGACTCTGCAGTCAGAATATCTGTCCAGGTGCTCTCTGAGTAGGGCTGCTGCCAAATAATCACCAGGAACTAAAGCCTCTGAGGAGCGTGAAAGGAACGGCAAGTGTTAGTTTAGGTTTAGTTTCGTAGGTTTAGTTATGCACCAATACTTAAGAAAGGGGCATATGACTTGGTTTCTGTACTCCATAAAGCTCACTTTTTTTCCGCCCCCGTTTCCTCCAGTTTTTCCCTTGCAGTAAAAGAAAGACTAGGGAGCGCAGTACTTCAACTGCTTTTCCTCAGCTGTCAATAACCATAAAGCTGGACAAATCCTGCAAACTCTTAGACAAGCCTGTAACAGTAAAAACACAAGTTACAAGCAGCTCTTTGTGGAACTGTAACTCCACGTGCTGCTCGGGGCTGTATCAACTCACATTGCTCTCACTCGAGTATTTCCAAACAGCACATAACCCGAGTTCCTTGGGTGTTAGCTCATGGAGAAGCAGTGCTGGCGGGCTGAGAAGAGCTCTCTCCTCAGTTTTCAGCTGTCACATTAAAGACCATGCCAATAACCCCCTGCAGCAGTGGCTGCTGTTACAACAGAATTGCTAGTTTAGGAAGAACAGCGAGATGTGGCCACAACAGGCTACGAAGCACTTCCAAGCTGCCTCTGAGAGCAAGCCCGGATAGGAAAACATTTAGTAACCTCCACCTGTGCTGCCTGAAGCTGAAGCTCACCCCTGTCCTTCTGTTCCCCCAGGAAACTGTGCCCACTTCCACAAGGGTGGCTGGTGGTACAACGCGTGCGCCCACTCCAACCTCAACGGGGTCTGGTACCGGGGAGGCCACTACAGGAGCAAGTACCAGGACGGAATATTTTGGGCTGAGTACCGGGGAGGTTCCTACTCCTTGAAAGCAGTTCAGATGATGATCAGACCTATAGACTGAGGAGGAAAACCCCACAGCGCTCCCATAAAAACTTGTCAGTGTTTGAGTTCAAGGAAAATAAAGTATTACTTTTTAATCATTATTTTGCACAATCTGCCCCTGCATAAAGCAGGTCTACAGTTTTCCTGTCTTCTTCCCCTTGTCATGTTCCCCTCTCCATTTTTAGGACCCTTCTCTACTGTGACAGATGGTGTTTTTTTTTTAAACACACATTCACAAAAGCAGATGTTTTGTGCTTGCAAAGCATATTTATCTTTTGTTCAAGATCAACATACTTTATATGTAAACAGTCAAAGCTGGTAAAAATTCCAGCTCTTTGACAAGATATAAGCTTTTCCAGTTCAAAAAGCTTATGCTTCTTCAGGTTAGCTCAACCCTTAAATGTAAATATGTGAAATGACATTGTCTTGCTTTAATGTGAAATTTGATTAGTTATTTAACAATTTATTTAAAAATGTTGGTATTACTTTCAATGAAAAATCTGACTTCACATTACTGTTCGATATTTACTCCAAGAACCTACATAAAAAATTGGAGACATTTTAGCTTTGCCAGCAGAGAAAGATTTTTGCAACAAATAATTATTTCAAAATGAAGAGACAAATTAAACACAAAACACAGAAATTCTTGAGGAATTCTCTACACTGCTAAGATCTGCAAGTCCTACCTTCTGTGAAAATTTAGGCGAAATGTTCCTCGCATAAGAAAATTAATTGTATGAAATTATTGATAAACTTGAGACAATCAAATTACTCGGCACTTTTTTTTACTTTCAGCCTCCATATTCAAGCTTTCTAATTAAACTTGGAACTTAAACGGCAAAACTAAAAGTCCTGATATTAAAATCATGACTCGACACCTCTGTGCTCCACTTAGGAGTGATGAGGGCTGACCAAGCATTCACACATAGTAATTGAGAGAAGTCTCTGAATAATAAAGTTTTCCTCCACCACAGCTTTCTGCTCCCACAGTAAAACAAAGGTTAAAATCAGCTCTGGGTGTGTTCTCCCAGGCATCCCAAACTTGGGATGCTCTTACAACACACACATTTCCCTTCCCTCACCCCTACACAACTTTTGATACTGCCTATACTAAATTTTATGTTATAGATATCAGATTTCCACTGGGATTTAAGAAATTAATTAGAAAATACTTTCCCAACATTTAACAAAAACTACACTACATACTGATTCAAAATAAGATACTTCCAAAATCAGATAGAACAAAACATTCGCTTTAGGTACCAGAATCTCAAAACTAAAGCCTTCTTCCTGTTACACACAATTTTTTAATAACTGCACTTACAGCCACACAGGTTGCCTAATTTAACTTTGTATTACATAAAACTGAATACACTGTTCTGAATTGTAACCAAAGTGTTTGTTTAGCACCTCATATGCGCCTTCAGGCTTTTAAAGGAACTTTGTCCCTATTTAACATAAGAAACCATAATAGCTGAAAGAATAATCTAGTATTATTGTTATGTTAAATTAGTCAATATCAATTACTATGCAATGCCTCCTATGTAATTCAGAGGAGAAAAAAACAGCATTCTGCTTTCAGAGCATACTCTCTGGAGTAGATAAAGCTTCATTGATAATGTATGGCTGCAAGGCTTGTAGTTAAATCTTTGGTCAGAGATCAAAGCCAACCAGTTTCACCAATATTTAATTGGGGTGGACAGCAGTGAGGAATCAGTCCCAGCATATTCCATTCCCAAATTCCAAGAATTTTAACTGACACAAATGTTTACAATTACAATTCTGATATTGTTCTTCATATAAGGAATATTTGTTTGTTACAAATATCATACAGACCTCATTGATTGAGTGTCCTGCAAAACGTTTTTTAATTGCAAATGCTTAAAATTCAGACTCTCTATAGTCTGTTCTTTTTTCTCTATGGTAGCTGGCTAGAAGAGCAGTTCAGGTAAACTTAAAAAGGGAAAATGCCTTCCAAAACATCCCTTTAATGATCACTTTTGACACTCAACCGGCAGACTTCCTCTCCTTGGCAGAGAGCGTATTTTACCCCAAGAATCTCTTGCCTGCTACAAAAACAGTGTTTGTTTATTCAGTGCACTCAGTGAAAGGTGTACTTTGCAGAAACCCCAAAGTAAAATTAGCTTGCACTCAGCCTTTTAATTAAATCTTACATATTAGACATCTAAAAAGTGAGCCTTCCCCAATTTAAAGCTGCAGGATGACGTTAGCTAAACATTATTACAAAATACACCCAGAAACCTCGGACTGTACAAATGCTGTGCTCTGAAAGGAAAGACTTAATTAAGTTGCCAATTTAAGATTATGAGGAAGGAAAGCATAGCATGTCTCTTTCAGGCTGGTTCATACTCTGTACAATAATTCACTTTCAAATGCTTGTAATTCTATCAGTTTGTAGCTTTGGGGCTGAATTTTCTAAGTAGGGTGAATGACTTTAAAAGTTCAATGTTTTCTCTCACACTTTTTCTTTTGAAAGATTTTCAAAAGAGGCTGTAGCATCCCTCAGGCCCCTTGCCCTGGGAATTCAGAAGCAGTCTGCCTGGGAGGGGTAAAGCCTTCACCATTGCTCTACCATCAGTCCAAATTTAACCAGGCAGACCTCAAAAAAGTTCAACTTACATGAAATCTGAAACACGGTTTTCACGTCTATTTCCAAAATCTGTTGCAAGCACCATCACTGAAGCAGCTGAATATTCCTCAGATGCATACTCGATAACCTGTTTTCAGCTTTTCTGTTTCTGGATATAACTCCCCAAAGACAGCTATAAGAAAAATATCTCACAAGGTAGTACTGCTTAGTTAAATAAAAATCTTACTTCTCAAGATACGGCTCAGCTGTTTCATTGTGCAATCTCGAACTGATCAGAACTCTGGAATAAGACTCCCTTGGAGAATGGGGCTTTATTCTAAGGTGAAATACAACATCACATACACAGCTCCCATTTGCTGGCTGCTTTAGCTGCCTGGGCGATGCAGCACTGATGACATGTCCCACACAGTGCATCAAGGGCCTGGTGCTGAACATCTCTATTGGTGTTGCACAGCTTTTCACACTCACATTTCAGGAGGTGAGTCCACACTGATGATGTGCTGCTCCCACCTGCATTCCTAGGATTCTGGAATCATGTCACAATCATTGCTGCAGGGAGCTGAGAAACATTTTGATTTTACCCCCCAGTTAAATGTGGAAGGACATCATTATCTCGTCCACAGAGCTGTGAAAATAAGACACGAACCTGTACTTCTGTGGCTCTGCTCCTATTGAAAATCTACACCATTGCAGCTTTCTCTTATGGCCATGATGGCCATGAAAAAAAAATCTACACCCTCATCTGGTATTTGGCTGCAAAAGGGCAAAACACTCATCCTCGAAACTGCAGCTGAAATTCCTTTATATGCTCGTTTTCCCTATGACCTTCCAAAGAGGGCTCTCCACGACCAGTGCCAATGTTTCTCTAGAGGGGATTTGCAGTGTCAAATTGAATTGTGTGGCAAGTCTGATGCTCTGCACTCTTCCAAAGAGCATTTGGGGGCAGCGTGGCAGCTGCTGGATCTCCCCACCAAGAGTGAAGAAACCCCCACTGCTCCATGAGAGGGAATGCTCCTCCTGAGGAAGCCCTTCCCAGCACATGCCATGATCACCACTTCCATCTGCAGGCTTCCAGGTAGGCTTGTCCACGTGCTTTGAACCAGGAGCAGCACCACTCCCTCACAGAACCTTACGGCAGAAGTTTTCCTTTTAGGATTTGTAACCTACCACTGGTAACCTTGAAACAGTAGGTTAAACAAGCAATTTGAGTCCCTCCTGTTCCAAGTGACTCTTACATTAGTAAAAATGCCTTGAGAAGGAAACTGAAGAAATAACAAATCTATCCAGGTCTTAGCAGAGATTAAAGCTTTCATCAAATGAGAAAACTTGGACTCAACTATCAATCCTCCAGAGTGGATCCAGATTTATCATGACTGTATGTTCAAGGCAGCTTTGTTCCTTTTGCCACTTTTTTTAAACTGCACAAAAATTAATTTCAGAGGGAGAGCACCAGTGGGAATTTTCTATTCCTTTGGAGAATTAAAAAAGGCTTGAGGACATCCCTCATGCCACTAATAAGAACTGGTATCACATGAAACCAGGTCAGAGTGCATGCTTTAACTACAGCAGGTCACAGTAAAAGAGCATTTCTTTCCAAACAGAAGAGAATTACGTATTTCACTTCAAACTATCAAGTCAAGCCCAAAGGTTATTCTAATGCAAACGTTAGACAAGAAGCTGCTACTTATTGGGGAAAACATCTGTAACTGAACAAAACTTGAAAACTGTTTCCCAGTATTTGGCTTGGGATTTTTATCATCGGCAAGAAAGCAATTTGATGCTGGCTTCATGTTTCAAAAATCATGGCATAGGGGTAAAAAGCATCAGCACAGGAAACATTTCAGAACTGTCCATCATGTCTCTGCATCGTCCATGTACCCAAGGTGGGAAAGCCACATGGTTCACCACATCACATAATGCTTGGCTTCTTTTTTGTGCCTTCCAGTTCAGGCCCTGAAGGACAAACACTACAGAGCATTAAAATCTGGTCCCCCCACAGTGAAGTATTTTTTCTCTATTTCTGTATCAAGCATGTAAAATTCAATCAATTGATAATGAAGAAGTTAACAGCCCAGCTGAGTAAAGGAAGTACCAAGGTTCAGGAACAAAGAGAGTACAGCTTAATAGGCCTTAATGACCACAAGAGCTCATCTTGAATTCAGGAGTAAGAGCAACTTCTTGTCTGCAAAAATACGAAAACTTGGATATACAGTTCCTTAATTTTATGTGGTTACCAACATCTAATGAAACAAAAGCTACATTAAAAACAGCACACTAATCATTTTAATGTCTGCCCAGTTTGAGTAATACTAAATTAGCCTGACAACAAAACCAACATGTATTAAATGCATTCATCTTGTTTTTAGATACACAGGAATACAATTTACTAAAAATTATTCCATAAGGCTGAGTCAGTTACAACAACCCAGTTTCTCTTGTCACACTGGTGTATATTAAATGCAGCAATATCTCCAGATTTTACCATGTTCCAAACTCTAAGTTCTATTTATTTCTCTCAGAGGCTGGTGATTTATAGCTTCTCATAAATCAAAAGCCATCATGACTAGAATAGTCACGTATTTAGTATTTAGGAGGGCTAGCAGGCATAACAATTGAAGTACTTCTCCACAAGTCCCTGTATCTGTACAACACGTGGCAAAACAGTTTCCTAGAAAACTGATACTGTGTGTAAAAGCTGCGGTGTTTGGGAGGTTTAAGAGGTATTTTTTTTCTGAGGTTCTGTCCTGCCACATACAGAGTGTCCAGAATCACCTTGGGTTGTAGATTCTCCACTGAAGTACTGAAGACTTTCACAAACGCTTCAGAGATGGTATTTAGCTTGTGTAGTTACTGCAGAAACAGGCTATGACTTACCTAAATAGGGAATACAAGGAGTCATCTTCAAGCTGCTGATATAGTCTCTAAGCCTTTTGTAATTATCTTCTTTACTCATAACATATTCCAGCTTGTCAAAGGTGGCTTTATCCTTCCGACTCAGTAACTAGGGAAAGAAAAAAACCAGATGAGTTTAAGTTTGATCATTATCATTTCTCTTTTCCCCTTACAAGCACAGATTTCCACTTCCCAATTGCTGTTGCTGTTATTGGTGTGCAGGTTTTTTCTGGGGTTTTTTTGTTTTGATTTTTTAACTCGACTGCTTCAAAATTACATCATTTACACCTTATAAGGAGGAGCACTTGGAAAGTTTACAAAGAAAAGCAGCTATTCTGGATGTTAAATTTAAAAATTCTTCTAAAAATTAAACAGGTAAAAACGCTGGTGTCCTGGAGGATCCTTCTGGAACAATGTAAGCTATCAGAAGACTAATCTAGCTACCACAACTTCACGTGCTGTCCACATCAGCACTACTCATGCCAGTAACCTTTCCACTCTGATTATCCCTAAGTGTGTTGGCTTGGGATGGGATGGAGTCAATTCTTGTCACAGTAGCTGGTGTGGGCTACACCTTGGATTTGTGCTGGAAACAGTGCTGTTAACACAGACACGTTTTTGTTATTGCTGGGCAGTGCCTATTCAGAATCAGGACCCTTTCTGCTCCACACACCATACCATGGCATATGTTACCATTTCTTTGTCAGATACCCTGAGAAATCTTATACTAACTCAGATTCACAAAAAAAGCAATTTCCAAAATACCCTCTTATTCCTGAATTGAGATCCATCTCAAAGAACAATTTTCCAAACAAACCAATGCTATTAAGTTCTGATAAATAGCTTCACTTAAACTATAATTTCAAAAACAATGAATGCAGGGATACACATATCCATGTACTTGAAGGTCTGGAAGAGTATGGATTTCACCTATGGTTTTTTACAGAAGGCTCATGGACTTGTATTCTTCTGCCAACTGGCAATTTTACTGGCTCTTAATATTACAGAAACGCCCACTTTGAACAGAAAACTTAAAGTCGTGGTTCTCCTTCAGCATCCATTCCTCCTGCCTCCAATCCCTTTCCTTTGATAGAAGTAACAGCAACCAGGCTCTCTTTGTAAGATTGGGAAAGTAAGTTAAGATATTTTCAAAACATCTTGCTGAACTGCTGCTGCAATACTGCCTCAAAGTCTTCATCTCAAGTCTGAGTCAGAATTTAACAAAGGGTGTAAGAGGTTCCCACTGAACATTTTGGCAGGAGATTCAGCACTCCAAGTCCCAGCCACCATTTCTCCCCTACAATGCAATTACAGGGGTCAGATCACTAAATTTCTATGCATATTCCCTTTTTGCTTCAGTTAAAGATCAACCTAGGTGGGCCTGATGGAAGTGAAGTCTCCCTTCTGTAAATTCACCTTTGAAATAGATTATTTTTACTTACATTTCCTATATCCAACTCTTCATGAGGACAGACAAACTAAACACTGGCTTTCAGGAGAGAGCCACTTGTTGAAAGTGAATTGTTTCCCAAGACATACTGATCACTGACATTCCAGCAATTAATTGGCATCTTTAATTTAGGTTTGGTTCCAACACTCAAATGAACAGCATCTCCCATTCACTACAACTGCAAACTCTTCCAGGAGAAGGAAGCAGCAGACTGGCAGGACTCCTTTCCAACCACCTGAACATGACATTTATCTTCTGAAGTTCATCTCCTCAAAGCTGGTCCCAGTTTTATCAGCCTGGACTAGCTTTCTTTTAATAATATCCTAAAATATTCCGCTGTCATTTTGTGTCTGGAAGGTTTTTGTAGTTTTGCAGACTGAAAGGTAAGACAAGACTAACAGATATAATAATGGCCTGACTTCAAACTTGAATGAAATGAATGGTATTTTCCTCAAAACATGCTGATTTGCTCACTGTTATTCAAGCCTGATGTATCTTTTCAGGCTCTTTGGATATCTCGTAAAAAAGCTGATCCTGCCTGACTTCCCCTGGGGCTCACGGGCCCATTCCTGTCCTGCCTCCACTTCATGCACTCAGGGAGAAAAGTACAGAGAAGCCAAGCACATCAGAAGTGTTTCTGTGACAGCCAAGTTAAGGGCCCATTTCTTAGTCCTTCAGTTTTGAAGCTGGTTCTTTTTAAAATAATGTTTCTTCTTCTGTTTCTTAGATGAAAAGAACAGTGAAGAGCTGTACATACACAGAGACAATAAAAACTAAGGCTGACAGTTTATAGCAGCAGGGAAGGATTTGGAGCCTCCTAAATTGCTCTTGGCTTTCTAGCTATAGTGTGCCAGTGCTGAATACAACCCTTTTGAAACGCCAGCAAGAAGAGATGAGGTCTAAGGATGCTGGCTCACCCCACTTCAGATATTTAATGATTATTTGCTTACACTGCCCAAATCCTCACTGGTCGTCTAGAATTCCTTTACATTAAGTGGAGAGAAGCTGAATATTCTATTCTGTGAACCTTCTTGGAAAGGCTCACAAAATTCTTTTCAAGTTTCGAATGGGGCAAATCACACATTAAAAGCAGCACTTATTATTCTCCAGAGCTCAGAGTGTGTGCAGGCAATGAGCGAGACAAATTTCAGACAAATTCAGACATACCGTCAGAAGACATGAATTTCATCTTTTTTAGGAACATTAGATTACCAAGCAAGTATTTAATGGCTCCTTTCAACTCTAGATTCCAACCATATAAGGTGGCTTTTTTTTTTTTAAGGGAATGAATACACTTGCAGCTATTTTCCTGACTTTGTAAGTCGAGTTGATTGAGAGTTGCTACAAACCATCTCAGAAACGGAGAAGAAATCCTTCCTTGTTGAAGGTTTTGGAGGGTTACTGTAGAACTTTCCCAAATGCCTCGGTGACTCAAATAAAGGCTTGGTGTGCCTTTTCTTGCTTTTAATATACACAAAGCCAATGGCTTAGAATTACTTCAAAAATTTATAAGCTGAACTTCCAAGAGAAGGACAACTAAATCAGTTTGCAGTGCACACTGCTGGGAGCTATCCTGCAACTTGAATTTAAAAGGCTTTTGTAGGATGATGAAAAGCACAGACTCGCTTGGGATTGTATGAGGAATCAAACGCCTGCAGAAATGTGGGAGACCTTACCTGGAATTTCAGAGGCTGGAAGAGGGGTGAACTTTACAGACTGATACATATGTCAAGAGCACGCAAATAAACCTTGTAAGTGCAAACTAGTGCATAACCAAGCAACAAAAGAAACTGGGGACTCCCAGCTCTGAATAGCATCACCATGGTAGTATCTAATGTGGTTATTATTAATATTTGGTGATAGTTACATTTGATTTGAGTCGTGTACAGAAAGAGATTTAAAAATCAATTCAGCCTCACAGTTACAGAAAACTGACTAGGCATCAATTCCTCGACATAAAACCTGAAAACCAGAAACTCTCCTTGAGATCATTTTGAAGTGTTAATTACACTAAGATTTCCTCAGAAAGATTTTTGGTATTGGGAAGCAATGTCTAAGTTAATTGTGCATTTGCAAAACATGACCAGAATTCTAGATGACTATCTTGGCAGGAGTGAATTATATTCTGTTTTGGTAATATTTATCAACTGAACAACATTTTCATGCAGTTATCAGACAAAGAAACACTTTTTGCAACCAAGTGCATCCAAGGATGCACTGATGTGTGTTCAGTCTGAGTTTTCAGCTTTTTTTAGTGATCAATTGATATGTATCCCTTGCACAGGAGCATTTCAGTCACCTGATTATTTCTGTCACACTGAATGTCACTGAAACAGCTGGAAAACTACACAATATATGCCTGAAAAAGGACTGTTTTCTAAGCTCTGAGGTATCAGTGAGCAAAAGTAATTCCTAATATTCTCCTTATCGAGGATACAATGATAAAACAATATTAATGCCAGTCAAAAACCAGATGACAAATAATCATTCCGAAGAATACTGCTCTTTCACAACTGTACAAAGGCAGAACCACAAATACACTGCCTAAAGGAGCCGTAACTATGGAATACTAATGGAAAGTGCTAGAGTTAGTTATCAGTCAGAGAAACAACAAATCTCTTTATGGAAACTGAATCAAGAGTTTCGGAACATCTGCTCTCCGTAGCAAAAAAAAAAAAAATTCCAACAGTACAAACTCCTAAATTATTAAAGTATGACCCACTCTGGCATTCAGAATTTTCCAGCAACTAAATACAAAATAGCTTCTGGCCAAATGAGAAGCCTCTGCATTTAGCACAATCTGCAGGGAACTATTTTTCAGAGGAAAATATTTCTGCACCAGAACGGAAAAAAAAAATCCAAGAGGAAACCATAGCCTTCAGAGGAACTAGAAGCATTATGTACGCAGCAGAATGAGATTAAAGCTGTTTTACCTGCTGCACCCTTGAAAACAAGCTCCAGAATGCTGCATTTACCTAAGGACTGCTGAACCCCCCCTCCACTGCCCTGCTGCTCACTTACTGCCCACGTCTTGGTCAGCCTGAAGATGGGAGCGCTCTGGAGGCCCGACACCACTGCCATGAGAGCATGGAGATTGTTCAGCTCATACAGCTTCTGAGGGGGAAAAAAACACAAACAGTCATGGTAAGCAGCATTCCAAGTGCTGCCAACAATCAACATCTATACATGTTATATATAAATAAATAACAATATAAAGACGCAAAAATCCTGCACGGTCTAAAATGAGGTGTTACAGGGAACTGCCGTGCACCCAGACCACTTTTATGGCACCTCCTAATTTTTCATTACTGCATCTCTATGGTTTTGGATTACACTAACTAGCTGTTTCCTAGCCCAGAGAGAACCCTTCAAAGTATCTATACAGACACACATCCTGGGGAATATATTAGAAGTGCCAGAAATTTTCTGACATTCAAACCCAACAAATTCCTTTCATAGCATTCAATAGTATTTTAAAACAACATGCCAGAAAGGACAACCCAGTGGTGAATGATGTAATTGTGTCAGTACCTAAAGTTTATGCAGCTACCAAGGCTACATCAAAGCACCCAAAAAATACCTTAGCAGGATGAAATCAAGGATAGCCACATACCTGGAGTACTCCTATAACTAAAAAGCCATTTTTGGAGTATAACAACTAACTAGTGGAAAGCAACAACCCAATCAAAATTGAACAGAGAAAACATTAGAGTAAAAGAATTTTTTCAAAAAATCCCTACCAAACACTGTGTTTATGTGCATTTTCTTATGCATTTGGAATTTCCCTCCTTTTCTTTTTCCTTTCCCTCTGTCTCCAAAACTATCCACTGCCTTGGTGAATTAACTACTGGTACTACTGTCATGAAAGCTTAGAAATAGTCTGGAAAAAAATGCTCTTCCTGAATCTCTTCTGCAACTTCAATTGTTCTAATAGCTGTGAGCACCCAGAGATCCAAACTACATTCATTTTTGGGGCAGTGCACCCAAACTGAGGTTTTACCCCTAAGAGCAAAACTTTGCTAAAGAGAAACGATAATCACAGTATTGCAAATCCTGTTTAATCCATTTGGAAAGTTCACCGAGGTAAGTCAGGATTCCAGCAAGAAAAAATAAGGAACTCTTCCTATTCAAAAAATGGTGGAAATCCTTTTTCCTACTCGAAACTCAGCTTACTTCTTGCTTAGGAAGCCTTTCATGAGGCAAAAGGACCAAAAAACTAGACATTTAGCAATACTGACTAAATGCTGAACATCAAAGGAGACCTTCTATTTGCAAGGATGAAAGCGCTACTGGCAAGGATGGTTTTCTGGCTAACAGTTTTGGAACAGGGCAAATGATTCTTTCTCCACTTAACACACTGCCAGGAAACTTACAGCCCTTTATGGAACAAAGTCTTCACAGGTATCAGTTAGAAATGCCACTTTTAATGGCACCCCAGTCACATTTCCAGTCTGGGTGTTCAGACTCCCATGATTCCAGCCTTCTGATGAAGTCCTTCCCTCTCCTCATCCTCTTCTGGGAGGATTCTTTAGTAACCAAATGTAAAGGGCAATCAGTATTTTGTGAGGCAAGGCGAAAGGGGTTGGATGTTTGCCATATACCACAGTCCTGGCTGAAGTTTGTCCCTCCACTTACACAATAACCCTTTTTCCTCACACACACATCCCACACAAGGTAATACAGTTCACTGTCCCACAGGACAGTGTAGCTGATAAGAAATGAAAAGAAGGGCTTTCCCAGGTGCTACCAGCATTGAAACAGAAGTCACCAACCAGGACAGTCTGGGAACTTCAGGGGAATGCAACTATTAGGTCTAATTGCTTCAGGCATTGAGCAGTATAGATGAGATACCATTTAAGGAGCTATACAACAGGTTGCCAGCACAAGGAATTCACTGTGGAGTGGATTTATAGCTTCTCTGAAGAAAAGGTAATGAGTGTGACCCTTGGCACCAAGCTGCTTTGATAATAATAGCTTTGGTGTAAACAGAAACTCCTTCCAACAGCTCCCACTGCAGCCACTGCATGTCAGCAGCCACATGTAAGAAAAGCCAAGGTAACGAGCACAGAAATAAATTAGCTGATTAAAAAACCACCCCATACAATTGACAGGTAAGCAAAGCTCAATTATCTGATTGTTAGAGCACATAAATGCCTCCCAGCCAGCAGCATTCCAGCAGACACTGCAGCCTGCCCTGCACTGCTGAGGTCAGGCATGTTGAGGGGGCTGTGCCCTGAGTGAGCCCACAACACCCAGCCCTGGCCAGTCCCATCCCAGGATGAACCAAACCTGAGCCCACCTGGCTGCCCACATCTGCTCTGCACTATGGCCACACAGAGTTCAACCTCCCCCTCCTGTGGAGGGACATGCATCATGGAGACAATTTTTGTATGTTTCATTTCAAACAAAAACACAAGAATTGAGTTTTAAAAATACATGAGATGAAGATATATTAACTCACCAGACATCAAAGGATGCTTAAGAGAGATCATTAACAGTTTATGACCACAGCATGATTATTGAGCAAAGCCTGCGTACAAAATTAGCTCTTGCTTTGCCCAAAGTTGAGAGTCAAATCCCATAGGAGTAAAATATTGCTTCATTAAAAAAGGGCTTGTCAAGAGAGGGAATGCATTTGAATACAAAATAATCAATTAATTAAAGATTTTATATCTTTTTTTGCAGGTAACCCAGGGTGGTTGCAGCAGTCAGCTGTAGTAAAAGGCAGCCACCATCTGACAACAGAAACTTGAAAAACATCCCCTTCTTCTCACTGCAGTGAAGAAGTTTCACTGTGTTTGAAGGGCTATATGTCACTCCTGATTTGCTGCCCCTTTTCTTATGAGTGTCAGTCCAAAAGGCTTTAGGAAAGACTGAGAGCTCCAAAACGTTTTCTGAATTGAAGTCTATTTTTCAAATCATATTTATTAAGTTGGTATTATTGGAGTAAAAGATCTTTTCCTTCCAAAAGCAGACAAACCATTTCTGTTCTGATTGATGCTGTTTAAGCTGACTGGACACTTCCTGACATACAAAAACCAAACAGTTACTGATGCCAGCAGACACAACCACAGCTAAGTCAGGTATCAGACAAGTATTTCCCAATGTGTATTTCTGAACTGACCAAATCAGATATAAAACCTTTGATCATGGTGAATCCCACACCCCCCTTCACAATACAAATTCTTACCTTTGCAGTTTTAATGTAGTGGCTCAAAACTTCAGCTCGTATTTTTAAAGTCTGGGCATGCAGAATCTCTCTAACAACCCAGAAGCTTACCTAAAAAGTGGAAAAAAAATTCCTCTTTAAAAATACAAAGTTTCAACACTATACTTGTAAAAGCTTTATTTATTTTTATGGAGGTATGATCTATGGAAACACACTTGAATTCAGGGTAAGTTTGAGGATGAGATCACACAAAGCAAATGGCAGAACACTCAAACTTTGAACAGTGCTCTCCCAGAAAATAAAATAATGAAGAAATGTTATGAAAAACCTACAAAAGGAAGGAATATAAACACTAACACTGAATCATATCCATTGGTTTGCTTTTCCACAGCGTCACAGCTGCCTTACTCAACCATTACATGAACTGAACAGCTTTTCAACTGCAGCTCACTGACACTTCCAACACCTCAGAAAACAATTAATCCTGAACAGAACTGCAACACAAGGCAGGAAGCTCTGCCAGAAGCCAGCTTATAGGTTGTACTCTTCTTCCTGGCTCTGCCAATTAGCTGCTAATGTCCAGCACAGCATCACTCTCAGTTCAGCTTCCCAGGACTGCCTTCACTGCTGGGCAAGATCGCTGCTGTGCTCAGTACAAAGGAGATGGTTCATACTTACCTGAGCACCTCATAAAGGCTGTATTCTAAAAGTGGTAGCGTGTCTAAACTCTACTGTTTCCTCTTCCCTGCTCCCTCCCACCCTCTGCCCTCAGGAGAATGATAAAAAAGAGATACTTTTGTAACTGTGATAAAGAAGTAGCAAAGAATTAGCAAAGGGTAACAAATTCTGCAGCTTTTCTTCCTGTATTTGCTACAAGTTAGGAAAAAAATCAATTAACATCAGGATAGAGCATGACTGGCATTTACAAAACTACTGAAAATGCTATATGAAGAAATGTACATTTCTCATACATAAAAACCTTTCAACATATCGTGTTGCTTTGATTTTTAAGTGATGCTGAACTACTTTGTGCAAACTAACATTGTGTATGTATTCAGGTTCCTGCCCAAAATCTCAATTAAGAAATGAAATACCCTGCTCCACTTTGTTCACTATGACAGCTCCTTAGACAGAAGAGCACATGAAGATCCACACCTCCAAAATGACTACATTTGCAGTGAAGCTACAGAGATCTGATGAAAACTGGGATGTTAAACCATGACAGCTCTTTGGAACTGGGAAATGGAAGAATGACAAGAAAACCCACAAAAAATCCCCACAAACATCTTGCATAAGAACCACTTTCCTTTGGTCTGTTTGTCTGAGATTGTAGCAGCCAGGAAAGAATTAACCATGGAGCTCAGGTTTCTGTTTCCTTTCATTTTTCTTCATTTTCTTTTTTCTTTTTCTTTTTTGCAAAGCAAAATATCTCCTGACAAAGCATGTTAACCTCACAAACAAAAAGTGGTTGTTCCATGTGATTAAAAAAATCTCAGCACGTTGCCATGCTCAAAAATGGCAGATGTTTTGAAACCACTGTTTAAAGTTAAAAGGAAAAAGTATGGAAAATTGTCTCACTTTTAGTGGTACATTATCAAATTGTAATAACCTGAAAATGACAGTGACAGGACCTGTATTTAAATGACAGAGATTGCCGTTCCCTTTGTTTAGTTACAGAACAATTTTCCTTTAAGGACGGGGCTCCAGCTGCTGAGACAATCTCAGTAGTAGTGAGAGAAAAAGAGAATTGAAACTCTTGCAGCTTCTTTATTGTTTAGAAAAGGAAAATATGTAGATTGTTGCCAGGTCTCCTCCTGGAGAGAGAGTATTTTCTTTAATTAAATATTCTGAAGGTGTCCTTCCTGAGTCCTGCCAGGAGCAGGGAGTTGCACTCGATGGATCTTTATGGGCCCCTTCCAACTTGAGATATTCTATGATTCTATCAAATGCAGAAGTACTGAATACACAAAATATTTGACAGTACTTCAAAATTTTCTCATAAAAAGCTTGACCTCAGTTTGGTGCTCTGATGTAGTTACACAGCTTGAGAAAAAGAACTTTTTTCCCCCTGACTGATCAATGAGTTTTTAAGGAGATGCTTTCCCACTGAAGATCAAAGGAATTTAAATTTTTACCATAGACTTCTGTATCATAAAGAATCAGGTAAGGACAACACACGCAGCACTATGCCTTACACTGTGACACACAAATACTCCTGTTCACCCAGAAAAGCCTGGTTTCTGACCCAGACCCAGCCAGACCTCAGCCCAACAATTCCAAGCTCTTGCAGGAAGAAAAAAAAACCCAAACAAACCAGAACAAAACTTCCTTCAAAGCCTAGAGCCCTGCAATCCCTTCAGTGACAGAGTAGGCAGGAGATACAGAATTAAACACACTTAATCACTTCCACTTCAACCACTTCCAGTCCTCCTTGATGTGTTTTTACTGACATGAACACTGGGTTTTGGCTGGTCTTGTCTATTAACTGGTATCTTTAGACAGCACCATAACCTAATATATTCCACATATTGAAAAAGCAATAATTTAAATAAATACTTTTGTTCATCCTTTACATAAATAATACATATCTGTTCCACACATTCCTCTCTTGCTGCATTGAAATGTTATTATACCAACATCAATCAGCTAGATGACTCACAGCTTTTGGGTATCAATGCCTTTGATACCAGTTCAAGGCAGCATTTAATGCCTTGACATATAAATGCATATTTATATTCTTCCTTATTAAGGTCAACTGAGAATAGCAGGCTTAACTTTGAACATATCTGATCTTGAATCACATCTTCAGATTTTTAAATTATCCCATGTTTGCCTTATCTGAAATACTAATTCTGTTATGCTGGTGCTTTTAAGTTCACAGTCATTGCTTCCAAAACTCACTGTACTTTCTGTGCTAATCAAAAGATACAGAAATTCAAAGAGTATCTCTTTGATAGTTTCTGGATTTTTCTTTCAGGTATCTTGCATGCATACTAATCACTCCATTCCTTACTTTCCAATAATCCCAGTTAAACTCACTGCAATTCAGCAACACTACAATATTCAAGACAAAGTTCTACATATAATGTTTGCATTTGGGTTAAAAAAGGATGCAAAAAAAAAAAAAAATCAAACTAAAAAGCCCCATAAACACAGAGTGAGTAAAACACAAAATTTTCCTTTTGCAAGTGGGATCTCTTCCTTTAAAATTGTTCCAATGTACTGAATCTAGTTGACAAGTTTCTCTAATATTTTAAGCTCTGTGGCAGCACAGTTCCACTCCCATTTAAATAAAAACCTCAAGAAAGAGGTTTTCAGTTGAGGGACTCTGATAATCAAGAGAGCAATAGCGGCCTTTACATAAAGAGTTGCCTTAAAAAAACTGTGTTTGTTTGAGACATATGATGAAAGTTTATTTTTAAAAGGTAGGACAATGATCCAGTAAGTGAACTTGGCAATTGTGCACTCTGACAGGTTTACCAGTAACTGCAGCAGCAAGTATACAACTCACTTTCAGAGGAAAGCTGAAGAATGAGAGATCAGAGTTTAAAAAAAACAGTGAAGACGTTACATATCTTTAAACAATTTTTAATATTAGATATGTAGATCTACATGGAGTACCAGGTAACAATGAATTCTCCAAGAATAGAGAGTACTGGCATGGAAGGATTCAACTGATGTCTCTTCCCTGAACTCGATCTGTTTTTACAGGCACCACACACAATTATCCCATAACTAATGCTGGAACTGCCCTACTTCATCCTCAGTGGAATGTCATCAACTGCACAGAATCCTCACTGCTCCCAAAATGCTATCTGCACATCAATTTGCTGAGGAGCAGCTGTTAGTAATTTAATATTCTCTTAACTTAAAAAGTGAGAGCTGCTCATGGTTTTCCCTTGGCAAGCTGGGGCCCAAAAGGAAAGAGACAGATGCATAATGCTTAACTTAAACCCAGCCACATTTCAAAGGTTAACAAAATTTTGATGGCATGCATTCCTGCCTGAGAAGACCCAAAGTCCCCATGACTTTCCCGATCACTTATTTTAGGACCAAGCATTAGAACCCCCCAGGTAAGTGGAGCAAGCAGAAACAACCCTTGTCCTTTTCCCTCTCCACTCCTATACCCAGTAAGACTGAGGCTTTCCTTGATGCCAGAACAAAGGCTGATGTGAACTCCACGGAAGTCCTGACTCCTGTGGTAAGGTTTCCCCTCCTTCCTCCTGGCTACTGAGCAGATTTTACTAATTCTTTAGTATGGTAAAGTCTCTGCAGTTCTGCAGTACAGCACACAACAACAACTGAGAAGTGAGCTCCTTGATGAGTTACACTGCCTAACGTGGCTCTTACTACAAAAACATCCCACAACGTGCAGCAAAACCAAACATTTCTTTGAAGAGTCAACTTCCATGAATAAGCAAGGCAGCAAATGTTGGAATTAATTTCAACCTATCAATGAGATTAGTGTCAAAACCTTTAGTGTTTTTATACTAGCCTATACATTCTAACAGGAGCAACTTCAGAAGCTAGATCAGGAAAATGTCAGCTAAATGCAGAACAGCAACAACAACAAAAAACCAAACAAAAAAAGTAAACAAAACAAACAAACAAAAAACCCCAAACCAAACAAAAAAAACCCAAAAGAACTCGAACCAAACCAACAAAAAACTCCCCAAAACCAAACAATCAAACAAACAAAATTCTCAAAAAAAACTTATCAAAAAAATCCCAGAAAAAAAACCCCCAAAAAACCAAAGACAACCACCACAAAAAAAAAATTCCTAATTCTTGACCAAACCCCCCCAGATCTCAAGAGATGGTACACTCACAAAAAGTTTGCAGTGTAACATTTCCTCTTTGGTCCAGTGCAGAATCAGGCAAGTGTCCAAAACCCAAAACCCAGACAAGCATTTCAGTCAGTAGGTTAAGAAATATCCTTAATGTTGTCAGTGAAAAGTATTAGGATTTGATCATATCATAACAAGAATTGATAGAAAAAAGCCCCCTGAAAATTGTAGAGGTTTGGTCTGAGTTTCAGACTATTAACAAAGATCTCTGTAAGTCTGAGACTGGGTACAGAGGTTAAGTCTGGAGACAGCTTGTAAGCTTGAGACATTATTAAACATTTACAAGAGGAGAGATGAGAGTAAGAGAATTACTTCATCTGAAAGAGAAAATACGGCATTACTTAAAAGAAGCACCACAGTTTTGAGAGATGACTGGGTACCCACACAGCTGGACTCCTCCAGCTTTAACTGTAGAGAAAGGGAGACTTCTGCTCTTCTTTTAACAGTTGATTTTATACAGAGAAATTGTTACGTAAGAAAACCATAAGCTTCAAATATACCACCTAAAAATTACGCCAAATAAAGAGTTCAAGAACAAATTTTGTACAGAAAAATTGTTTGGAATCTTTTAAAGTTTGCCTAGAATCACCTTCAAAAGGTTACCGTGCTGACAAGAGGCTTCTATTTCTAGGGACAAAAAAAACTATGTGAAGCATAAGACACTCAGAACTAACACAGAAGGAAATTACATCTAATTACTAGTCCAGAAATCCTGTATGGCAAGCCTCTAAGCTGTAATTATGATTCTGTCTTTACATAAAAGACAGCCAGCAGTTATGGGGAAAATATGCACTTTTCATCAATTACTGCTATTTAAAACAGAATCACAGCTATTTCTTCAATACTGGTTTGGTCTTTCTGCATATCCTGTAGATAGAGTATCTGCTAAAAGGAGTTCCTTAAGTTGTCAAGTAATCAGCTGTGATCCAAAATAAAAGTGGTGTGCCAGAACACTTAATCCCACAGAGTTTCTAAAATGTGTACATGTAATAATGCTGGAAAAAAAAATAACTCACATGATTGAATCTTCTGGTGAAAGCAACAGCATTCGGTGCAGAACTGTATTTCTCTTTTTTATTCCAGCCACAGCTTGCCAGCTCCTGGGAGAACAGGGATGAAAATTCACTTCCTTAATTTAGTGCATAACACACGTTCAGAGCCAAAGGCATACAGAGACACAAATCTTGTAAGTTTTAAAATAACAGACCAACAATACATTGAAGTCATACAGTTACACTTGCTCTGATTCCTTCTGCAAGCTGAGATTCCACAAGTGTCATTTCTGAACTGCATTGAGTTACTGGATTATTACAATTCATCTTTTGCTGAATTAGGGCTTTCCTAATTTTGTTACCACAGAAAATCCTGCTCCAAACGTGAATCTGAGCTAGAGAGCAAAATGCCCTATTGTTTTTAATCACTTTCTGAAGATATTTAAAGAGCTGATACACCCTGTTAACTCAATCTAAGACACGTCCCATATTTTTAACTTGGCATGTTGCATTAAAGAAATACCAAAAAAGTGTCATCTTTTACAGTAACAATAAAATAAACACTATTTTCAGTCTTCCCTTCCAAAGGAGCCTATTTTGGGAAACTACATAATCTTGTTATTTACCATCACTTAATTTCAACAAAGCAGTTTTCATTAAAATCATAAATAACTAAATGAACCAAAATGAGCTCTTCCACTTGCATACAAGAGCATATGAATAGATACAAAGACACGTAGCATTCAGCACACCACCTGGTTCCACAGTGCTACCAAGAAAAATAATCAATACAGACACAGCTTAATTATTCAAGTGGTGTAATAGCAAAGTACAGCCCTTTGTTTTTACTTATTCATGTCTTCCTTCCAGATCATCTGCTCTGAAGGGCTCTCAGTTTTACCACCACACTGAAAACTACTCACTGAAGCCAGATTCACACTACACATCCAGCTACCATAAAACTTAGGTGAGGAGGCTCAACATGTAACCAATAACTGCACCCTTCAAGACACAGTTCAAAAGAATTTGTTATTGGATAGTCCACACTCCAACTTCTTTGACTTTTTTTAAATCAAGAACTTCTTAACATCTTTCCAACCAATGTCCCAAAACCACTACAGAATCTCATGCCAGTTAAGAAGGAACCTAAATTCTTCTACTCGGAAGTTTGTGGTGGGCTGGTATTTGTTAGAGAAAACTCAGAGATTCCTGGCCAGGCACTGGGAAGGATGTGGAATTTCTGGCTTTGTATTTAGGGCCATTCCTTCAAATTTCACTAGGAAGTTGTGCCACCCAAACCCATCCTGGAAAATGTGGCATGTTCAGCACAGGAATGCACATGGCCATGTCCTTACACCTGCCCTTCAGTGACTGTGCATGAGACAACCACACAGCCCTGAATTACTCCTGTTCCAAAGGAGAGCCAGCCACTGGAGAAGGGAGCCACCCAAGAGACTCCTGATTACCCTCTCCATCCTTCAGCATCTCTAGTTTCCACTGGAATCACAGCTCTGCACTCAGAGCAGCACAACGGAATTCATCCACTGGCGTCTGATAATCCTTCCTTAACAGCAGGAAAAAATTAGTTGTCACCTCAGGTTTAGGGAAAACGTGGTAATTTCTTACAAATTCAGGCCGTGTCCTTCAATTTCAATTCTCATCACTGAGTGAAAAGCTCATAAGGATTCTGGGCAGAGAGCTCCCCATTGCCGTGGCCCTGTACATCTAAGGGCCCACAGGGTACAGGCATCAGTGGCAACGGATTTGAGAATACTGCAAAACAGAAGATCCTGCTCCTGACTGGAAAGACACACATCCTAATGCTTTTCCAGAGGTGCTGAGGCACAGTCACACAGGCACTCAGGACCTGTGCAATCAGTTCTGATGCTTCAACAGCTGAGGGCGACATCCACATCACTGCTCAGGGACAGACACAGGTGAGACACAGAGCTTCCAGAGTTCCAAAAGCATTTTCCCCCTCCCTTTAGGAAGTGCTTCCCCATCTCCCTTGCAAGACCGATCTCCCCTGTGCATCCAACTTTCTTCTCTCTGGTCTAGAAACGAAAAGCAAAGTGGTTCCCCTTTGCCTGTCAGGTTTCCCAGCATGACCAGCTGACCACTCTGCCTCAGGGAGCCCCTGCTCAGAGCCCTCCTGCCCCTCTCTAGAACCTGCTCGTGTGAACTCGCTGCCCTTGGCACTGCCCATCCCACTGCCCAAAGATGCCATCAGCAGAGGAGCAGCCACCAAAGGCTTTGGCTTTCCCTGGATTTGGCCTGGAGCAGTCCCATAGAGCCCCAACAAGGACAGATCTCTGCACTCACGAGGGCAATAAAACACACTCATACACCACACTGGAATGCAGAAACCACTCTTACACTTCTATAAAAACTTTCCACTAGAAGTTTCAAACCTGAAGTAAGTATTCCCTGGGATTATTTCCTTAGTCTGCCAGTCAGCTCAGACACAGGAGCTACATCACTACGAGCACCAATTTCTTATTTCATGTGGTACATTTAAACTGATGTGAAAAGCCGAAAGACTTAGGATCAAGAATACAAAACCTGAACTTCCTCTGTAACTCATTTTGGTTTTCAATCCCCTTTGAATACACAGAATTTTATTGCCCTTAACAAAATACCGTGGGAACATTTGAATTACAACCTGTACCACATGGCAGAGAGCAAGATCGTGTTTCTCACAAAAACCTTTATCTAGGTCAAAGGGAAAGTTTCAGAAAGGGGAGAGAAGAAGCAAGGATTAATAGTAGAACCATTCTACAACTTCAGAGTAAGTAGAGATTAAGAAGAGTCAGTAAGTGAATTTTTTCTTCACTGCCTAGCCTGGTGAAGCAGAGGGGATGAAGAGGTTAAAGACAATAACCCAACAGAGATTTTCAATATGAATACATATGGGCAAATAATTTTGGACGATGTACTAAAACACGTGAAATAAGTAATCAGATTTTCCAAAAAAAGCAAGCTGATGGGTTCTGCAAGGGGTCACGTGGCTGTTATTTAATGTTAACACAACTACCAGCAGCACAGCCCAGCAAATCGAAGACGACTCCTTTCTGCTTTACAGGCACTGCTCTCTAGAAAGCCACAACCACTACAAGAAAGAGAGACCAAAAACCAACACTCCACTTGCCATTCCCAGGGAACAGAAGGAAATCTAATGACTGACTGGGGGAACTCCATAATTTTTTTCCCCCCTCAAAAAATAAAATGAAAATTGACTGCTTTCATGCAAATAGACATTTATGTCAGAGAGGTGTGTTCTTCATAATCTTTCTTTCTTACACTGCAGCCCACTATTAAATACCAACAAAACAGTAATTCCTTCTGTTTCCTTTTCTCAGAAGACACTGTTAATGAAGAAGGAAGGTGGTTTCCAGAATGCAGGAGTGACAGAGCCTGCTTACAGCTCAGGGAGAGGATCATGTCACCATTGAGTATCTAACCATGAAAATGGTTCAGGTCCCTGCTTCTGGCTCACCCCAAATGTAAAAGGATTCACTGCTTTCCTTAATCCCAAATTCTGTGGGCAACACTAAGCTCCCAGTCTGTTTGGTCACCAAGCAGGAGATGCTGAGTTATAGTGGGCAGTGGCAGGAACTGGAGCACGCATGTGAACCTACAATATTGCTAAGAAATTTGAATATAAACACAAATAATTTTATTCACTTGCTACAGACAGAGGCAAAAGGCTGCCGAAGTATGGAAGTGTGCTGTGAACGTGTTCACTGATTTTGATGCTAAAAGAAAAATTACTACATATTGCCCTGAGAAGTGTTATACAGCTCTGGTTTTTTTAAGATAACCAAGATGAAGTTCTGCTGTTGCTTTTTACAAAAAAAAAAAAAAAGCCACCTGTAATAATTAAAAAAAATATTTTAACACAATGAGGAAGATGGAACACAATAGTTTAAAAGATACTTAATAGGGCTCACACAGCCTGAAGATGATGAAAATTCATCTCCAGCAATTAAAAAAATTAAGCATCTCTGAGTACATCTCTCAGAAACCTTATTTGAGAAAATAAATGAAAACACATTAAAGGCTAAAAACTTTTATTTAGATACCATTCTGCAGTTTGGGAAGCAAAGGAGATTCACAACCCACATAACAAAATTTGCTGGTGAATTACAGTTTGCAATAAACATCCTGTTTTTAAATCACAGCACACTGGGAAAAACGTTGCTCCTCATCTCCCACCATGCATACAGATGAGAGCTGTGAAATTTGGTATCAGTATTTAGAATGAAAAAACCCAATTCTGCCTTTCAGTCATTCATTGAAGACTCAGTTTAGGAGCCCTTTTGTACAGGTGAAATCTGCTCAGTGGTGTTCAGTTTCATAATTACAAACTCCACAATGCCTGAATATACATGACAAGGGATGGACAGAGATTTACAAGTTGAATCAAGACATGGATATGGCACAGTGTGGAAGAAACTTGAAGGAAACTCAGAAATCTACACCACTTCCTTAACCTGCTGTCGAGACGCCTTGAGGTAAACCAAGCCTTCCATGTCTGATATTCCCTTCTGCAAACCAGGAGAAAAGCAATTTAATTGTGTTTGGCCTTTTCTGGCGTGAGAGCTGATCTTTACAGCCCTTCTCCTCAGGGGATTAGCAGAGTTTAGGCACATCTGTGTGCTGGGAAGGAGCGCTGATGGACAGGTAATAGCTGCACGCTGTCAGAGCCTTCAGCTGCCTGTGTGTGAACACTCCAGAGAGTCAGACAGCCACCCTTCCTCGTGGCTCTTTTACAGCATCACACCAGGTCTTCTTATGCAATACACAGAGATTTCTTATAAATTATTACCTTCTGGATATATTCACCTACACGCTCGTATTTTTTCTGAGTAGCCTTGGAGTGCTTTTAGCTGGCAGAATACTTTTATCCTGATCTTCTAGTAGGATCTCTCTTTTTTTTAAAGCTCTTCTCCAAGGCTTTAAAGCATTTTACCCTTTTACCTGACTCTTTTAAATGTTTTCCTACTATGTGTGTCCGTGTACTACTTTTACTAATGTTAAGTACTGCTATGATGTAGGCTCAAATCAGATCAAATGGAAAGCCCTCTGAGGGATCAAACCAACAAAAACCCCCAAAAACCCAAATCAACAAACTAAAACATGAACCAAAACCTCACACAGATACACAAGGGCTGGGAAATACCTTGCTGAAATCATATGAAAGCTGAATCATGACAACATCTTGAAGTACAGACCAAACTGCAGCCTTCAAAAAAATTCCCAGGTAACAGAAATTATGAAATCAATAATCACAGCCAAGAGACTGAGCAGGTGTCTCCACTTGAAGCAAAATATTCTTCTTGTATGTCACAAGAGTGACATGACAAACCTGCTGCCAGTGAAATAGTTTGTGATGGACTGAAGTGACTGATGACCTGAGAAAGACTTTCACAGTACTGATAAAATGGACAATAAACTGAAAAATAAACCCTCAAAAGTGCAAAACAATGCCCACAGGAAAATGTTAACAGTACAGCAATAAGGAGAAACAAATTCATAATTTATTATAGTCACTGTGAAGACACTGAAATGAGCTCAAGTCAGCTAAAATTTGAAAGGAATATGGCATTACATAAAAATAAATGAGAGAACACAAATCATCAGTGTATTCTCCCAGCATACCCACGGATCACACACATCTTGAATGCCATTACAACCAATTTCATTCTCCAAAGGAAACATGAAGCAGTTATGGAAACATGGGACAGGATGAAGTAGCAAAACAGGTATCAGTAGCTGAAACCTAAAACATTATGATTGGAATTATCAAATCAAGATGTTTGTCATTCAGAAACACTAAATCCCAGATGCTTCATCTCCAGCACAAGCTGAATTAAATACCAATACCAGTCCCCAAACAAACTATTATTTCCAGATACTTTTCTGTTAAAAAAAATCATCTGCTTCAGAGCTGTATGAATTGGGACAAAAATTAAGATTTATAGACATGTACTTTGCAATTCCAGAATTTATACTCTGGCATCGCTTTTGTTGTTTAAACTGGAAAACAAAGCCAATAAAATACTCACCTCTGGCTGAATTGCTTTAAAGACAGGCACATCCATTAGTGTTATCTGACCCTGGAATAAAAATTTCAAAAAAACATAAGTTAAGATCAAAATTAACCTTTCATTCCGTTTAGGTGCAGTGCTGCTTAAGAACTGCATTTTTCCTGTTGCCTTTTTTTATTTGGCTTTCATTTTGTATCTAATTTCAGAGGTTTCAGCTTCTACCACAGGGCCATCCTGCAAAACCAAAGAAATAAAGTGCTCCCAGCTTTACATACACAAACAATAAATTATGAGAAATTAATCTCAGGAGCATAGTCCTGCAGTTAGTCACACAGGCAAGTAAGAGCCTGAACTCAAACATGATCTAAGAGCCTCCTCAGGAAGACAAGGAACTGACTGCAGTTGCTCAAGGGCAGCTTCTCTTCAAACTCTCAATGTTAGTCCAGGCTACACAATTCTACTGAAACATCCCTACAACTTTTCAATCAATACTTGAACCATATTTGAGTAACTGAGCAAAGCAATTGTTCAGTTGCTCAGCAACAGTTAAAATTCAACACAGCCATCTCTCTTGCAGCAAGGCAGAGTCAGTAAGTGCATTTTCATTCTGGGATGTCTGTTTAGCTTTGGAAAGAGCAAAGTCAAAGACCAGGTTTTGCATTTTCAAATATACTCACAGAGCCTTATTTTAAGTTTATTAATCCTGCACAGTTTAGGAATGCTGACAGCCTATGTATCAAAAAAAAAAAAAGACCATTTCTTTCAAAGGTAGCCCAGAAATACCAATGCCATCCGAGTTAGGTATCACAAATTTTCTTTTAATAATGAATCCAGGGACCTTGCTCTGTTCCCTCAGCTGTCAGCTGCACAGCTTTATTCCCATTTCCTTGAAAACAGCAGTGCCCCATATATACACTCCAAGGCACACACTGACAGGTTTGTGACTCTCACAAATTGCACCTGCCACTGGATGCCATGTGGATGGTGGAACAGCTCCTCAGAGAAAGCCAGCCTTGCAGGAAAGTTTTAACTGGGATGCTCTGGTTGAAAGTCAGCATGTACAGCAATGTACCTGCTCTAATGAGGCAGGATGAGCTTTGCAAACACAACCCAACCTACACTTGGTAGCACATCTTGACCTCTAAATGCACTTTTTGACAGGAATTCTGACAATCAGTGATAAGCATAAAAAAATTATATCTATCATTAATCTGTAACCAGCTGAACACAACCATCTGGTGTTTTGCATATGCACCAGAGGAAGCAACAAACCCTTTATGTGCCTCACTTTTACACACTCATTTTACAACACTAATGTGTTTTTATAGACACATTAGGGGAAGGGTTAAACTCTTTTGATTTCCACTGTGAGAAACCCAGTCCTGGAACACCAGCCACAGAACTCCATCTCCAGTCTCCCATTTGTGTGCTTAACTCTATCAAGCTTTCTCAGAAATGTGTTATTTTTGGTGAATATGTGGCTGATTGGGTACATCATTATGCCCCCCAGTAAAGCAAATTAATAGGAAAATTGGTTGGGCTTGGGAAGGTGAAATGAAAAGAATGGGCACTTCAGTAAAATCCAAATAGAAGGTACATTAAGAGATCCTTACCAAAGACACAGGCATTTCAATAGTTATTAATGTTTCACTGCAAATCCTCCTCACTGAAACAAGATTACAATAACAGCACAGTAAGAATGAGCCAGGAAGCTGATTCTTTGCTCACACTGAAGAGAGAAGGCTTAAAAATAAACGTTGTCTTTCTTGCCAGCCCTCCAGAATCCATCCTCTTCATCAGCCTGAACTGCCTTGGCTAAATCTGACCTGCTTCAGTAGTGACTCCTAAACAAATTATTACTTTAAGACAGGATCAATACAAAATATTTATGAAACAAAAAGTAATACTAGAACTTCACAAAAGAATTCATGTATCAAAATAAATGCATACATTTTAAACAGGGATATTATAAAAGACATTTCAACACTGAAAAAACACACAAGTGTCAAGGTTCAGAATTAATGTTCATTACTAAAAATATTTGAAATTGCTACTAAGTATATTACAACATTTCAAAAAGTCTGACAATTAAAAACCTCGGGAAGTTTTAACAGAGAAACCTTTCTTCTAGTATCATGTTGATATTAGGCCGACGGAGCTTTTTTCCTTCATTGGTTGACACATTTGTGCTTTTATTAAAATCTTACATAACACCATATCACATTAGCACTTGTTCAAGAAACGCCCCTTCCTGCAGTTCCTTTCTTA
The DNA here is from genome assembly GCA_026261815.1 of Monarcha castaneiventris obscurior. NCBI lineage: Eukaryota > Metazoa > Chordata > Aves > Passeriformes > Monarchidae > Monarcha > Monarcha castaneiventris. Next base: position 1,063,175 of record JAMPIT010000502.1, on the reverse strand, counting down.
CAGAGCTTGACATTTCCATTGTGAGTTCCAAGGGCTTAGCAAATTGCTCCTAATTCAAAGGAATCAAGGCACTGAGAGCTGAATATGGACGCTGATTGCTAAAAAAGCCATTTGAGTTTGTAGATATGACAGTGTAACTCACATTAGAGTCTAAAACTACATTTAACACAACAGACTTTGGGAAACATTAACTTGCTCGTATTTAGAAGTCTATATTTGTAAGTCTGACAGCTGAATTTTTATTCTCTTAAAACGGGCTCGTTCACTGCTAAGTAAGTAAATAAAGCAGACTGAAAGGCTGGCAGTCTAATTAACAGCACTTGAAAGTTTCAAAAATAATTTGTGAGCTTTATGTTATGTGCCATTGCCCAACTCTAACAGCAACAAAAAACTTCTGCATTGACCATCTCCAGGGGAATTTAAACCCCAATAAACAAAGCCCCTAGTTTGGTTTCTGCAAGTGAGAGAGATACAATGCACTAATTTTCTCACTCCAGCTCCTTAACCCAGCCAATACAAATTCTTGGAGGGCTTCCCTCTCCCAAATGTGGTTTAATGCTTTAATATTCAAACCAAAAATTATAAGTGTTCAAATCAACTTGTTACATGAAGCACGCCAACCATAACTTCTCTGGTTTTGGAGCTGCCAGCTGCACAGACTTAAAAAAAATAAAAATAATCACATGTGCAATACAAAACTGGGAACTTGTCCTTACTTATTTAAATAAGCATTCTGATTGTGCAAAGATAGGGAAACTTGATCTTTTCTTTCTTTCCAGAAGTGATTATGTCTACCAAGTTCATTTCTATAATAAAGTATTTCATCACTGCACAGGCACAGGGCGAGCTGAATGGAGGTTTTGTTTCTGTTGGCCCTAGATCCTAGATAACAGTTCTTGAACATGATTAGGAAAGGTATGATTTTAATACATCACAGCTACATTTCCCAATTCTCAACCACTTGAAGAGCTGTACAAGTGAAAACCACCTTTCAAAAGTGGTGCATGATCATCTCCCCATCAGCACACTGGAATGGCAGCTGGAAGATGCTTCCCCAGCCCTACACAGCCACAGGAGTTCTGCATGTATAGAAGACCTTGCCTGGGGAGTCTCCAACAACAGCCAAGTTTAAAAATATTTTAGCTCTCGTGGGTGTTGAGAAGTTGGACTCGTTAACAATTAAGTACTTCAAAATACTGGAATTATTACCACACAGCTTCATATAAAGAGGTTTTACCCCTCTCTCGGGGAGGTCTGCCAGGTCAGAAATTTTACATTCAAACAAATTTTACATTTCTGTGTGCCGCTTCTTTGAGCAATATGGAGAAGCTTAATGAAATAAAATTTAAAAATATTTCCTGATTCTTTCTCTTTTCTATGAGGACACGTGGATTACCCTCCTTCAATAAAAACCTGTAACTTAAGAACTTCTGGTTCCAGTTAAGACGACTGCATTAAGCTCCTCTCCACATTCTTGTATCAAAGTTCTCACTGGACCTGGGCTATATTCCCACCTTTCCAGTCCCTAGTCCTTCTTGAGCATGAACTCTTTCTATCAGGCCACTTGCTGTTTGTACTCCAAGTTTTCCTGCCATGTACCTACCCTGAGGACAGGGCACTTCCCACACAGCTCCCTCCCAGACAGAAAGCCTCAGTGTAAAAAGAAACTCAGTTTCTGTTTGAGATGAAAACAGTCAGATGTCTGCATTCTGGTCATTGAAGAATACTGCCATCACCTGATTTTCCTTGAAGCCATGTTGGTTCAAGCAGCACTTCATAAATTGTTCCTTAATCTGAATTTCTAGAATGAATTATATTTAAGCCTTCCAACTTGGCTTAACACTGTCTCTCTGGGCTGCCAGGATACTTTTCCTCACTGAAAAAATAGCTAAGCCTCTGTTAAGCACAGCATCAGTAGGAGAATAATTCTGCAGCCCAGAAGGAACACCAGGGGATTCAAGTTCCTGTGTCGAAGCTCTACTTGTTTTCTCACAAAGTCCACTCCAAAACTTTTATCATTAATAGTTCCTCCACACGCTGTAATTAAGTTGCTTCTTCTTGCTCTCATAGGAACACATTTACTCTAATATTCTTCTGCAGAGTAGAGCTAACAGGATGTAGATAACCTGATATTTCACTGTCGTAAGAACGTCTCTGAGAACTCCTCCTTGTTTCATCAAAACCATTTCTAAATAAACTCTATTTGCACATTGTTTCCAAAATAAGCAGTATTTCCTTCCAACAACCATCTGACAAAGCTTCACTGGAATTAAAAAGAAAGAAATACACGTATATCTTAGCATGAGCTTACTCCATAGCACTTCCAGAGACTAGGGCAAAGAATAAAGAATCCTTCTTAGATAACCAGGTGGAAAAAAAAGCAATGGATTCATACAGCTGCGCTTCCCTTAATTCTACCTCAAATATTTACACCACGGTGGCTAAGCTGAAGTATAAAATGGAGAAGTGAGTCTAAAAGTAATAAATGGTCTAATAATTAAACAGTAGCTGTCTAAGGAATAAGAATTTACTGTAAAGCAAAAAATAAATATTTCTTCAACCTGAGGTTGGCCAGCACCTTAATTTGGAGCTCATGTTCCCAAGCAGTCTCCTTCTTCCCTTCAGCCTCACCCAACCTCCCCGTCCCACTGCCACTGCACCACTGACAGATCCCTCCCCCACAAATTGTGCCCTGTGTGCTCAAAACCACACTTCTCCTTGGATGAGAATGGGGAGCATTCACTGCCACCACGCCAACCCTGGACACACAACGGCCCCCCCAGCAGGCCCAGACACCACGGGGCAATCCTGGCACCAGCCTGGCTGTGGCTTCCAGCCCGGGAATAAAGAACTGAGCAGTGACCAGCCTAACAGCAGGTCTTTAAATCAGAGATGGTCTCCTTACTAGTTACATCCACAAAGCTGTCCATTGAACCCCTGAACGTGTCCTACTTCATACTCATTGAATGGGATTCTTCTTCCCCAAAATCTGTGCAACATGCAGGTATTCAACACATCCCCTGGAATCCTTCTGTAAGCTGCAAGGTGACAAAGCAAACTATAAATTTGCAACAGCAGCTGCAGGGCCTGAAGATCTCACCTGTTTCTGTGACTTGGCCCTTTCTAAAGCAGCCTTCAACCTTTGGAAGAACTAAAACCACCCAGTTGGTAACAAGGTTATAACTGACTATTACACCTCAATTACAACAAGAATTTCCATTACTGTTCAAACTGGCCCCCTTGAAGGGCTGGCAGACTTTTGCTTATGAGACAAAGGACTGCTACATGCAACAGGACTCCTCCTGTGTGCTCAGGACAGAGTTAGATGACTGCCAAAGGGGAGAATATGGAAATAAAATCATCAAAAATATCTGCACTTGGGTTTCTCTTTGGCTTGGTAGCAGCTTCTTGAAAATACAGGATTACAAGTGATACCTTTTGTTGTCCAACAAGTCTCTTACCCACTAAACGACTGAACAGATGGAGTTTTGAAATAACAATGATGTCTCTGAGACAGTGGGAACTGAAAATACATCTGTGTCTCTCATTGGTACTGAAATCACGAGCATGGATCTTATTTCCAGCATATCTCAAAGTGAATTATCTTTGAGATTTGTGCTCCTCCTCCTCTGGCATAGCTGTATTTCTCCTGTCTGTGCACAGTGACCCGCTCTGACCAAAATGCACCAGATCCCACAAGGCACAGGATGGCCTCGTGATGTTTATGCTGACTTGATCAGTTAACTCTCACCTTTGCACTACCTATGTACTGGAACTCTTTTCCACTGGAGCCAAGGTTTCCTCATCATTATTTAGACAGTTATCTAACTGCCTCTTGTGTGGCAAACTTAATTTTATTGCTGTTTTACTGGCTTTTTCACATTATCTTTCCTCTCAATCAATAAGGTACTTAGGCAGCCCACAAATTATTCCATCAGTTTACCCTTTTAAAATCAATGATTTTTTTTTTAACAGTATTAAACAGTTCAGCTGTCACAGAGACATGTCTGTATCCTGCACTGTATCCATTTTATAAAAGTTTCCTCATACTTTGAAAAAGCAACTGGCAGCATATCCATGTCCAACCCAAGAGGTACTACCCACCACCAGGAAACCTCACACACTTCTGCATCCTCAAGAGCCTGCCCCTGCTACATCACTCTGGTGGTCTTCACATTAACACTGAAACCCAGATGAAGATTTTACACCTCTCTGCTATGGCAGGACTAAACCCAGGAAGAGTAAGGAAGTAGCCAAGAAAATAAAAACAAGCTTAAGGGTCAAAGGTACATTTCCTTCAGGGTACCTAAGTTTTTGGTAAATTTACTTATTTCTACAATCTTCAGCAAGAATGATCAGAAAAAGACAGCACTCAAAGCAAGAAAGGGCTACTGGAAAAGCAGATATGTGTGCCTGGGGAAACAAACACTAACAAAGAAGTGCAGCTGTGTAAAGAAACATTGAAAAAGAAATTAAATGAATTATTTCCTTCCCAAAGGACTGAATACTGATGATTTTGCTCAATTGTTCAGAATTCTACATGCAAGATATTTCATATTGATTTACCGTAAATTAAACCTGTTATGAAGAACTATTTTAAAAAGAAGAAGGTTAACAGCAAAGATGTTCCTTTTGAGGGACTGAGCAAACAGCAAAACTATGCTTAGTAGTAGAAACCAAAAATTTGGAAAAAAACAGGCACAGCTTCGTAACTGTAATGTGAAAGGCTTAATTAAAAGATTCCTGTTGGTGAGTAGAACTCTACCCACTTTGAGGCATAACATGAAAGCAGGAAAAACACTGGATTTGAATTTGGATTTTTATCTAACCAGGAGTTCCTAGGCAGGTAACATTTAGAACACAAGGAGTCAAAGGCTTCTGCAAATGAGAGAAGGAGGATTAGATGGTGGAGCAAAAGGATTACGACATGTGGTACAAGACAAGGCACCTCTGTACATTCTGCTGTCGAAGTGAGTGACAGCAGCTCCACAGAGACTGACTGATCCATTCTGCTGCCCAGCAGCACCCACCACTGGGAAATAGTAGAGCCATTCAGCAAACTCATTCTGGCCTGAATGCATAATTCCACTTGAATTCATGTCCGTAGCCCCACATTCCCCAAGTACTTAGATTTACTCGATGTACAGGAATTGTAAGATAAAACTGGAAGGAGAGCCAGCCCCAAAACACATCTTCCCATGGAAAGTAGGTGATACCCTGCCCAGCTGTTCCTGACAACAGTGCAAGGAAGAGGCCCAAACCACATGACTCGAGCCTCAGTCAGGAATAAATCCCGTAATTAATTATGATCCCTAGCCAAGAAGAATTTAATGTGTAAGTACCACTTCATAATCCAGCTGCTTTAAATTTTCAGTGTTCTCATTAAAATCAATTTAGCCATTAATAATTAACTGAAATAGTTATTAACAATTACAAACCAGAACAAACTAAATGGGAATGTTTTGTGACATGTATTACTCCATATCAATAATCTCCCCAGGACAACTCCTCATGAATCTCATCACTTGAATTAGAAATGCAGTAAGAGCTTAGCAATCTTTCTAGTAACACACTCGAATCACTTAGAGGGATCATCTGTTATCCTCACCTCCACTGGGAGTAAAAGCAAAACAAAACAATCACCCAGTGTTTTGATTAAACATCTCATTATTCTGTGCACCCAAAAGAAGAAAACTAGAAAAGCTTCCTAGAGCAAGAATTAACAGAGTTAAGAATTAAAATGCCTCCAAAACAAAACTAAGTACATATCAAGTATAGTCTTGCAACTACAATATGCACGTCAGAATTAAGCTGCATCACGTAGACTGAAGAATCTTTGGTCTATGCTACATGTAAGAGTAGGAAAAATACCTGGACAGCAGAGCCCCAAAAGGTCACTTAATTTCAAACAGAATAGAGACAATGAAGAACTAAAGAACAGGATCTGTTTTTAAATCCCATGGATGACAGAAGTTAGGCAAAAGAAGTACAGAAATGGAGAAGCAGAGGAAAAGGAGCTTCACACACAAATTAATTAGAATTCCTGGACTTGCTTACCGCATATTCCTCTGGTGTAACCTTTAGAACATCAAACACCACTGCATCAAAGCTCTTCTTCAGTTCAGCTGAACCCTTGTCGCTCAAGGACTCGGAGCTGCTACTCTTCTGCAGAAACAAACAAAAACACTGAGGATATTTTGGACCTGTTCTCTGCTTTTTGTCTTCTCTTTTTTACACACCCAAAAGCAAAATTTCCGTTCAAACATCATCGTTAACAGAATTTTTCTATTGGGCAAATGATCAGTTCAAAGTCAGTCACAGAACACACTTCCTCCTGACATGGACTGCGAAAAATCAGACCCTCAAAATGACTTCTGGATTTCCATGGATTTCCTTCTAGCTGAAGGAGGGCAGGGTTAGATTAGATATTAGGAAGAAGTTCTTTCCCTGTGAGGGTGGGCAGGCCCTGGCACAGGGTGCCCAGAGAAGCTGTGGCTGCCCCTGGATCCCTGGCAGTGTCCAAGGCCAGGATGGACAGTGCTGGGAGCAACCTGGGATAGTGGAAGGTGTCCCTGCCCATGGCAGGGGTATTGGAACAAGATGAGCTTTACCATTCCTTCCAATCCAAGTAATTCCATGATTCCAAACGAATTCCTCAAAACATAACAGTTATATTTCAATGCATAATTAAATTCCATTTTTGTTGACGGGAAAGGTAATAACAACAACTGTATCAACAATAATACAGTCACACTGAATTTCAAACAGAAAAAATATCACTATGGTAAGGAAAAAGACAAGGTCTGCTCCAAAGGAATAGTTATCAATTTTCTTCCTCTTTCTCTTGAAAACATTAAAGCCTACAAAAACTACACTGAGCTACAAGCGTTGCTGTTGAAGACATTTAGTATAGGGAATGTTAGTGTTGTTTTTAAATTACAGTCATCCATATTTGCAAAAAACCCCCAGATCCTAGGCTATTATTCTGTGAACATTTATCTACAAAATAAAGATTTTGCTTCCCTGCAAAATACAAATGTGGTTCAAAAAATTAACCCTTCATATTGGTTTCATACATTTCATATACGGTTTTCACATTAAAGCAACACATTTGTGCTATAAGCAATCACTTCCTCTAGCACAGAGATGCAGACCTAGATTCTATTCATTCATCCCTGAGGGAATGGCCTGAAGTTGGGTCAGGGAAGGCTTGGGTTGGGTCTCAGGGAAAGGTTCTTCCCCCAGAGGGTGCTGGACACTGACCAGGCTCCCCAGGGAATGGGCAGGGCCCCGAGGCTACCAGAGCTCCAGGAGGGTTTGGCCAACACTCCCAGGGATGCACAGGGTGGGATTGCTGGGGTGGTCAGTGGGCCAACACAGTCAAGGCCCTTTCTGACACTCAGTGTCATTTTCCTGCTAATGTTCAAAGTTTTCAAGACCATGGACATGGGTCCTTGAGAATTCAGCCAGTTGAAATAAACTCTTGTCCATTTTCAAGCACTTTTGTTATAAGGACACATTATAAAAAAAATGCTTATTTAATAATGGATGCCCACTTTTAATTAGATCCTGACAGTACAATCTCTCTGAAAATCTGCCTTTGAAAACACCAGCAAAAACTCCAAACCAGACAGGCATCTTCAGTAACCAATATGCTTACAGAAACATTTCAGTTACAAGTCCTCTTTCCTACTTCTTAGTCAAGATAGAAAAAAAAAAAACCACTTGCTTAAATTCATGTAATTTTGCTAAAATATATTTTGCTCTATTTTATCAGACATCACATAAACATTCAAGACTATTTTGCTGAGTAAAAAGGTTGCTTTCCTCCAAGAAAATTTTTCAGGTGCATGCCAAGAAACAGTCAATGATACATGAAGCAATTATAACGGGAATACAAGAATCTATATAAAAACAAGCAATGGTCTTGGAGACTGATGCCAGCTTTCTTGACAATATTTGTGAAAATGTGCTGGAGATTATTTGACTCCAATTTTCCTTCCACCTTGTTTGCGGAACTCCCCATTTCCATACCCAAGCACATACCACACATAGCTGCTATCAAAACGCATCTGTAAACATGCAAATAAACAAAACATCCTTGGTGCAGTCCAGAGATTGGAGGAAGGAAGCAACCACAGCCAGGACTTTGTGGTTCTCATCCCTACTGACTTCGTGGAGTTCTAATTTCAGCCCAAGCCTCTTCCTTAACGAGTAGATGACAAATGGAAAACTACATTCACTTCAAAGTAAGAGGCATCAGCACATGAGGCCAATCTCCATTGCTTGGCTGATGCATACACTCAACTCAAGCTGTTCATTCCTAGAGGGCAGAAGCTTTGATGGGCAGGAGGGACCCCTACCTGTGCCAGAATATAGTCCAAGAGACAAAGGGAACAACTTTATTCCACTGCTGCTGTGTCAGACTGCCCCCCAGTACACACTCACAAGTACCTGTCAAAGAAAAGAACATTTCCCACCGGCCTTGCCAACCCAGCTTCATGTGCTAAGAGCATCTATTCTTGTTAAAACTTGAAAAGAAAAGCTTCCTTGTCTAGATGTGATGGAACAGAACATGGAAAAAGGCAGCTTTGGCTATGGCAAGACTGTAAATGCAAGCTCATGCTCTATTTTGGTATGCCAAGTTCAGGACTTTACATTTTATTCACACTAAACTGGGGTGTATGGAACCAACACACAGAACAAGAATCTGTTGGACGAGACCTGTTAAAAGAAAAACTTACATTTTAGTGCACTTCAAGTAAAAACTGAGTACTTGGTCACCCAGCAACTGAGGTTTTCCATCCTTACCTCCGAAGCAGTAGCTGCAATATTAACACTGCTGGACTGTCCGTTCATTAGGTCCATGCTGCCCACACCATTAATCTTCGGCCCTACATTTACAGCAGCAGGATCATCTCCAAGGCAACCGAATAACCATTCCTACAAAGAGCAGAAAGGTATCAGAAACCACCTTCTTCAGGGGTTTTAATCAAGATTCGGTGCCTAAAATCCTTAACAAAAATAAAGGACTTCCAAAATGGCTACACCACTCTGAGGTCCAGGCTTCAGATTCTGACACGTATTTTAAAATTACCTGCTTAAAACCAACATACACAACTGAAGGTTCCATTAAAATCCATCAGTTACTGGCAGTATTGACTTACCATTTTCTTTTCCACTATATTCTCTATATCAGGAATCAATATGTAAATATATGCAGTAGCCCTAACAAAATAAAGTCTACAACATCAGTTCATATATGATGTTTTTCTTTTTATTACCAAATTTAAAAAGTATATTTCAAATGTTAACTCTATTAGATAACTTTAACAAGATATTATCCAATCACTTCCTATCTTACATGACTCTTCACCAGCTTCAAGTGAAAATTACTACATTGAAAGCAATTAAAAGTACAAGTGAAATTTATACTTTTCTCCACAAATGACCCAAATTATTGCTTAGTAAAAAAACCCCAGACAAACAGAAAAACACACAAAGGAAATCTCCACACGCTAACTTCTAATGCATCCTTGCAAGAATACTATGACTTTTCATTTCTGCAGAGAAAAGGCTGCAAAGAAATGGAAACCTTTGGCATCCACTATAAAAACAGTAAGACTACCCAACCCCAAAGTGTTACAGAAAGTAAAAACTGGTTTGTGCTTAAATTAATGAGCTGTTAGTGCCCTCTAGTGCAAAAACTATTATAAATCAGCTTCCATGGACCTATTTCTATAGCAGGTGTGACTGCTGTTGCTGCTGTTTATGAAATTCACTTTTGGTTTGTAGTTTAACTCAGAGCTATTGCATGGTCTGAAAATAAATGGAAAGGGGAAGTGACAGGTAACTGGGTAATTCCACATGACAAAATGGTATTACAGCAGCTCATACTTAAGGCCTCTAAGGAATGAAATAAAATAATCCGAAAAGCTGTATCTCCAAGTGACCTAAACCAAGTATGTCAGACAGACAAGCCTGGAAGGCAAGAAACTGCAATATTTAAATACGAAAATATCCTCGAATTCTACAGTGTCACCATAGGAATGCAACACAGAAAGGAAGGTGATGAAAGAGAGCAATGTGGTAAATGTCAGTCAAACACTACAGCTTCCAGGTATTTTTGAGCATTACCAGTCCCATCTGAGCTGTACTTCTGCAATGCAGGACTGCCATCCACATTCTACCCTCTGCTGTTTTGGAAAAACTGACGGAACTGTCTCACTCACAGGACAGAGGATGCTACATTTCACTTTAATGTTACACTCCCAGCACATGTGCTTTAATTAAGACTGATTCCTCCACTAAAAATGCACTGAACTGCACTTAAACTTTATCTGGTATTATACTAACCCATCACACAAAGAGAAAAACACCTCATCTTTGTCTTCTGAGTGTCGCTGCTGTCCTGTCCTTTCCTGCCTCAAGTACCCTTCAGATTGTCTTGTGGAATATTGCCAAATGCACAGCTCCCCAGCGCCTCTCTCCCACAGCTTTTTCGTTTACTTAAGAGAAAAGCACAGAAATAAAACTCTAACTGATGCATTAAAAGTTTCATTTATGTAGTGACAGTAGAGGACAGAGGTATCACATCTTCAAAACCAGTTTCAGGCCCCCCCCCCCACATGCTCAAAGCGCTACATTTATCCCAAAGTAATCTCCTCTGCTAAAAAAACCCTACTCTTTAAAAATTTGGGGTTTTTTTTAACCACTGTATTTTTAAGGGAAGTAGACACTTTGGCTTTGTATGATACAGTTATGGGCCAGACTGCACAATTTCCTCAAACTATCTTAAACTAAAGGTTATATATTTGACCCTTGGCTCACATAGGCTTCAATTATTCCCCCTCCCCTTATTATTGGGAGGCAAAAAGGCAAAGAATTAGAGAAGTCCTTCTGTGCAAGGAAAAACAAAAACTGAGCTCTGGGGGCCTTTTTTTGTGGAGGTATTTGGATGGTACTAATTAAAAGAAATTAGGCATATCATAGAAGCCTATGGAATTGGCAGATCAGCCTCACATTAACAAGAGCAAACTAATTTCTCTATCAGCAAGTGTTAAAGCCCAGTTTCCTCAATGATAAGTCTCAGCTAACCCACAGCCACCCAGGGGAACTTCCTCCCTGTACTTCCTGACAGACTTTCCACCTCAGAGGAGCTGCCTGGAAGGCTCAGCAGTGCTGCACGTTCATCCAGGTTTTCCTCTTCTACCTGGTTACTGTGATGGGAATTGAGAGAACTCTGTCTCTTAGTGAGCTGTGGGGCCACCATGCTGAGAAGTGACTTCTATGAGGCACACAAACACTGGATTTTAAAAAATTTTTAAAAAGATAAATAGAAAATCCCTTTGGGAAAAAAAGCCCTCCCTGCAAAGGAAACAAAGTTTACAAAATGTAACATCTGCCATAAAGCTGTATCCTTATAGGGCTGTCCTGACAGTAACTTTGTGCCCATTGCTGCATCACAAGAGTATGTCTGAATACATTTATACTTTTTCACACTTTGTGAGGATACAGTAAGGAGCTGAATTAGTACTGAACTGCTATAAATATTATCAACCTTAAAGTTCCAGAATTGGCAACCTTTACAATGTTCTCATGTCTAGCAGCTTTCAAAAGTACATCACCACTCCCAGAACAAGGAAAAGTCACAGCAACAGTTTTGGTCAGTGTGCCACTTAAGACAAATATTGAAAAAATCCTCACACTGGAATAACTAAATCATTTCTTCCTATACCATCATTCTGCTCAACAGCAACAATCTGAACAGCAATATCAGAAAGTGATCAAGAGCAGACAAGTTCAGAGCAGCAAGCTGGGTCTGTGCAATGGCTGTCACCACTCTGCAATAGTGAGTCACAGACTTCACTGTGTACCTTGTATATCCAATTACCAAAACCGAATTACACTGAGTAATTTGAACTTCCAGTCTGTTTCTCCTCTCCAATTTAATAAATGCCTTTGTGCTCAGAAATGCACTACACATGGAATTGAGAGTGTTTTATACGATGCACGAAATACCTAAGCATTTCTGCCAACCTGAAGCCTCAAACACACTGTGTGGTATCTTCCTACCTCTTCATGCCGTACACACTGTACAGTAGAAAGCAAACTAAAAATACTGATACAAATATTCATCACACCCAAACAATAAAAATATCTAGACTACTGATGTGGTTTAGCCCCAGTCAGCAGCTCAGCCCCATGCAGCCACTCACTCACTCCCCCACAGTGGACAGGGGAGAGAATAAGCAGGACAAAAGCGAAAAATCTCGTGGGATGAGATGGAGACAGCTCAGTAGGGAAAGCAAAAGCCATGTGCTCATGCAAAGCAAGGAATTCATTCACTGGTTCCCATGGACAGGCAGGTGTTCAGCCATCCCCAGGACAGCAGGGCTCCATTCTGTGTAACAGTGACTTGGAAAGCCAGAAGCCACTCCAAATGCCACCCCTTTCACCTTCTTTCTCCAGATTTATATTATTATGTATAGATACATATTATTACATATAGGCCTAGAATAAGCCTGTTGGGGTCAGCTGTCCCAGCTACGCCCTGTCCCAATTTGCAGCGCACCCCAGTGCTGGCAGGGTGAGGAGCTGAAAAGGCCTTGGCTCTGTGTAAGCCCTGCTCAGCAGTAACAAAAATATCCCTGCGGTATCAACATTGTTCTCAGCCCAAATCCCAAACACAGCCCCAAACTAGATACTGTGGAGAAAACGAACTTTATCCCAGCCAAAGCCAGTGCAACTAAGCAGGGCCTGTTGCCTTCCATGAGTTTTTCTGCAAACTCAGCCAAGGCTGTGCTGATGATCATCCCCTTCCAGAGGGGACCTGCAGAGCCTCCCCAAAGGGAAGGCAGCTCAGTGAGGACGGGCAAGGCAAGCAGCAGGGTGTGCCCGAGCACAGATCTCAGCACAAACGGGACCAGAGAGGGCCCTTTGTTTCAGACAAACAGCTCTGTCCGCGGAGCAGATCGACTGCCTGCATCCCAGCGGAGTGAATCAACTGGTGCTGTAAATGCTGCTGCCGAGTTCATTGTCAGAAGTGACTGTGTCCCGGAGTCAGCACGGGGGAGCACGGACGTGGCTCTACAAAACCACCGAGCTGAGGAATTCCAGAGAGCTTGAGCTGGCTTCAACCCACGTGTTCCTGCCCGGTGACTGGGGACACCAGCGTGGGGACAGTGAGCATCCTCCAGAGACCAGGAGTGGGGATCTCACTGCTGTTGTGTTTACACTGCAATTGCTGCAGTTTGCCGAGTTGAACTTGCATTTGATCTGCGATTTTGGTGTATTTTGTACCACGCCGCTAAATCAGAAATCCTTTGTAACACCAACGATATTCAAATTGTTAATTTAACATTAAGCATTACACCCTCCATGTGTGGAATATCTGAAAGAACCTGGGCACAGCGTACTGGACTCTCACAGATGCCCAACACAACATTTATGCCTGACTCCCTTCCACAGCAGATATTACTGACTCGGTTTGGGTCAAACACTGTCCCAAAAATACTGTACAAACAACATTTTTAAATGACGACCCTAAAATTACATTTGAAACTTCCTGCCCAGAACAGTACAAAAGCTTTGAGGAAACAAACACAGTGAAGTTTTAGGAATAGCCCAAGAGTCATGATGACCAATATCCTCTTTGTTCTTACTCATAATGTCAGTACAAAGTGTCATTTGTTTTGATGACAGATCCCCATTAAGAAAACAAAAGTGCCTTGCATGGATCATCATTAACTATAAATGCAGAGCCACTACCAAAGACTTTAGGGACCAAAAAACAGTAGGGACCAAAAAAGTCTGTTCCGGACACAATGAACCTGAGCTCCTGATCTTGTGGAAACTAGCATGGAGGAAAACTTAATGTCTAAAAGGCAAAAGCTGAGATAACTGCAAAGAACCAACACAACCCACAGCCAAAAAACCTAAGAGACCAAACATACTAAAAAAAAGGCAAACCACACACTCCACAGCAAACCAAAAAGACCCAACAAACATAAAAGCCCCACAGCGACGCAGTCACCAAGGAATAGGCAAAGAACAACAAAGAAAAAACAAACTGCACCTTCCAAATGACATCCTTCAGTTTCACGTTCGAGCCACCAAAGCAGAAACCCACCCAGGTTACTGTACTGCAAGAATAAAGACAGTGTGTACATATCCTTAAAGAAGAGAAATGAAAGTCGCCTAAAGCCATGCTTTAATTCAGTTTTTGGTAAGTATGATGATATTAAGATAGCAAAACTGATAAAAATAGAAACTTCCACAAAAGACAAAATAATAGCTCAACTTAATATTACTCCATTCCCCTGCAGGAAATTTATCACTGAAAATAATAAAATCCCAGACCTAAAATCTCAAACATTACGAAACCTCCAGGTGCGTGAATCTTGGCAAAGCACTGCCTAATCTGCTACTTCTGAAGACTGAGATAAGACACAAGAAGACACACATTGGAGAGAGACGTGACAAAAACATATAAGGAAGCATAATATTAAAAAACCGGATTACTAAGAGTTATTAAATATGCAATACCACTACAAATATTAGAACAAAAAACATTTAGAAATACAGTGAAGCAATATAATACAGGACAAATAAAGCTATCTGATGGACAGAAGAATAAAAAAAAGCCCGTAAGCCAATCATTAAAGGACTCTTGTAGCTGTTTCCTGTAAAATTTCTGCTGTGAATTTCAACTGGAAATGATGCCACTAAAGGTGTAAGCATGAAGTAGCCAGACGAGACCCAGATATTTGCATTAGTTAGGGACCAACATTACATGCAAAACACTGCAGAAGAGACTCTAATGCTGTACTCTATGCAGTTCTGGTCACCTTGCTTCCAGAACATTTTTTCCATGAAATGCATGCACAGACGGGCATTCTGCAGATATTCTGCAGACAGTGAAACTTCTTTCATAAGTGGAACCCAGGAGACCCCCTTAAGGTACAAAACTGAGATCTGCATGAGGACACGCTTGCCATGTTTAACTATCAGGAAGATGCACCAGAAGTACGAATAAAATGCAAATTTATACTCAAAATCTGAATAACAGCAATTGGGCTCTTGAACAGTTTTCAGACAACACCACTAACAGCAAATATGCCCCAGCTGCTTAAGCTGATGCTGGACTCCTTCCTGACAGAAACCTTGTCACACGGTGCTGCAGCAGCAGCACAGCTGACCCAGTAACACAGACCCCGGCCTTCCACAGTCCTGCTGGAAACTCAAAGCACTTCTGTACTCACACAGCTCACTTATGCCACACATACATTCTTTCCCTAAGCATCTGTTGCTCAACAGTCACGGCAGTATCAGCTGGTTAAGCTCCAAGACAGATGAAATTAGAACCCACGGAATAGCAAGAAAGGGAACAAAAAAGTCTTTCATTAGGTTTGACACTGAAGTTTTAAATAAAAAAAAAAAAAGCTTCATTTAAATTTAGATTCTCTTTTTTTACCTTAGAAAAGGCTTTCCCTGGCAATTAGGTAAAATTATTATTCTTTAAGAAGACACTATTCACAGAGCACTTTCACTATAATTTGTCCTGAATAAATCGTATTGCTGCTTTTATGCACCTCATCCCCCACCTCTGGGAATGGAAGGAGGCTGGGGAAGAGAGAAAAGAGAGACAACATTAAGGCAATAGCAAGGCTCTGTCTCATTCATATCTTGGTTTCCAGCTCTCCAGACCTCTTCTCCATGGTTCTCCAGTAGCCAGTGCTCCCCTTTTTAATCTCAAGAACTGGTACAACTTGTAGCTCCCATTTCCTCAGATGAGTTGAAGAAAGAAAAACCAAAAGTGAAAGCCAGAATATCCTTCTCCAGGGCACAAGTTACTCGTTTACCAAATCCTGTTACAAAATTCACACCATTAGCTCAGTCTATCATCAACTTGCAACAACAATCAAGAGGTTCAGCTCAAAATGGCAATTTTTCCAGGATAGTTACACACAAATAGGAAGGAGATCCTTACCACTCTGACTTCCACCACGCAAAAGCAGCTTTCCTCAGTGGACTGACCCAGGGCCAGGACTTAAGTGGTAGATATTCCAGCACAAGGCAACAAATTTTAGCATGAGAATGGCACACAGCTGCAAGCAGTGGCAGATCCAGGCCCTCACACAGGCATGAATCAAGCAGAAGGAAAAGGATCATTGCAGGCAACAAATGGAGTAAGCCAAAAATGTGAACATGTGTACGTGCTGTTCAGGTTTAGCCTGAGGTCATAAGAGGTTGGCCTTCTGCTAACAAAAGGCCTCTCCAGCAGCAGCTGAGTGTTGAAAGACAAAATGTAGGCGTGCTAAGAAAATAGCTGCACAAAACCTGAAGAACTTCCTCTCACAAACTGCTTACAAATCATCAGGTGCCTGGCACTTCTTCCTTCAGAGATCACCGACAAGCCTCTGTTAGTAGTTCTTGAGAAAACTGCACAGAAGAAAGCTTTATTCCTTTGGATCTGGCTATCACTTTGCAACTGCTATCAGAAGAGGGAAACTCTGAATTTACGAGACATAGTTTGGTTTCCTTCCTATATGCCAAAAGAGTAAGCAGTAGGGAATTCTTTTAGCACAGAAAGTACATCAAAAGGGTAAGGTTCTACCCTCCTCATCTCCCTCCCACAACTAAAGCCAACCCAAAGTTTAATCTCTTTCAGCAACATTTCTTCTCATCCTGAAGAAGAAATCCAGGTTTGCTCAGTGAGGAACCAGAGAAGAACCCCTCTGCTTGCCCCAAAGACACACAACAGGAGAAAACATCACCTAGAGACATTTCTGAAGGACAGGAGCCACTGGTATTTATTTTCAAGAATAAGAAGTAAAAGGATGGCAAAGAAAATAAATAAGATTTAAACCAGAAGCAAATATTTTTAATTAATTAGGCCATTCAATAAAATGATAATCATTCCCCAATTGGATTTTCCAACACCTTCACCACATGGCCATAGAGCTGTCAGTTTTGTTTGCAAACAAGAGGAGCAGTAAATGATTAATATCCTCTTGATTAACTGATGCCTAGTTTGCAAAGTGTTATTATTGCTAAGAAGTGCAGGCACAATATCAGTGGAATTAATACAGGAAGAACAGATCTGTGTACACCATTCTGAACATGGAAATCATACTCAAGAGCATGCTACAGTGGAGCACTGAATGCTGCTACCATGGACTTCAGGATCCAAAAATTCTTTTCAGATGGGTTTAGATCCAGATTTGCTTTGTTTGAGGATAATACAAACAACACATAAATAGGGAAGAATTATTAAGACTGTGCATCAGCAAAAATACCACATTTCACTGTGAAAAGTCTCTAGAACTGCCTTCTATATTCCTAGCTTTTTAAATTATTATTTTCAATAAGGCAACACAAAAAATTTCAGCAGAAGGCAGACTTGAAGAAAACCATTATAATGATCTGCAAATGGATCCATGCCTTCTCTCAGAACAGAAAGTGTTTCACAGGAAAATGATCTGGGAAAAACACTTGAATATAATTTTATGTACAACCACACACTTGTAAGTTGTGAGACAGGGGTGACAACTGACAGCCTGAGCTTTGCTAGGCTACAGGAACTCAGGCACCAGCAATCACCACAACTCGCATGCCAAAAGCACACCTAAGAAAAAAAACAGTGACAAAAACTGAGCCTGAGGGTCCACAACGACTTCTCTGTGTCAACCTACACATCACAAAGGGATGTAAAGGAAACACAAATATCCATGCGACTCATTAAATAAACTCCTGGAAGCATTAAATGCTAGAGTTAAAACTACAACCAGCCAAATCAAAACCAAGATGATCAAATCATCCTAGGACAGATTTTTAACGAGAGAGAAATGAGAAACTCCCAACTGTTGCTGAGTAACAGGCTCCAAATCCACAGAATTAAGGACTCGGTACAGCCACCAGCCCCAACTGCACCCTTGCCTTGTACAGGAAGGCAAAAAAGCTTGACATTTAAGGAAAAGAAGGCAAAACTCCTCCCCCATGCAATGCCTGACTTTCTCACTCAGAAGAAAATACTGTTGAGAGAACATTTTACTGTATTTTTTTTGTAAAGCCGCTAATAGACAACAAGGACCTTTCCCAAAGAGGACACACAATATCTTAGTCTGGTTTGAAATTCAGCTTTCAGAGAGATTAAGTACAGTCTTTATCAATAACACCTGTGATAGCAACATTTCAACGATGTTCTCTATAATTATTCTTTCCTGAACATCATGCATTGATATGCACCGTTGCTATAGAAATGGTGCTAACAGGAAAAAATCTATCAGCCTATGAATTGCCTGTTTGGTATGATGACTATTATGGGAAACTGCAATAGACATTGGGGTAGAGAGCTGGATCTTCTGCCTGTGTCACTGTCCCCTGCATTCATTTATGGAAATGTGTCAAGCCCAGGGCAGACAACTTCAACAAGCAAACAACACACAAACAACTTACCGATCTGAGCATCCCATTCACCTCTTTCCCACATTTCTAACTCCCTTGGGAAGGGCCTCAGTACATCAGCCAACTTATGAAAGAACAGATGAAGACCCAAATACCCATAGTTTAATATTAAATACCTTTCTCCAACCAAGATCAGTCAGCAACTGGTGACCACCAAAGCTCCTGCCTAATAAAACATGACACAGAAACCGAGCTACATAGAGACAGAAACAAAGTAAACTCAAGTACAGGACTCCAACACTCAGATGGCCTACTCAGAGTGCCTGGAACTGTTGACCAAGAACATGCTTGCTTCAACTGAAATAATTCAGAGTGAACGTTTTCATGAAGGAGGACAGTATATTTTTGAGATGGTATCAGACTTTTTTCTTGTTATCAAAACAGAAACTTACAGCAGACCATAGGGCGATGTTGTCTCTTTAGACACTCAAGGTAGACAAGAATTTATTTGGAGGCCTGAAATTCTGGTAAACCCATTTATTGCTTGTGCACTAGCAACAGTTCAGTCACCAGAAAAATGTGATTTCACAATCAATGTGATTTCAGGTAAATGTGCAGTATAAATGAGAGCCCTGCCAGAGCCATTTCTAAGCCATCTATCTACATTATTGATGAAAGGATCTGCCCTAAAAAGGGAATGACATAATAAATATCTACACAACTTGTACACCTGATGTAGAATACAGTGCTTTCCAGAAGACATCAAAAAGACACTGAGATGCAGCAGCACAAGCATTAATTTGAAGAGCATAGCTGGCAAAGAGTAAGAACCAGCTACACAGAATAATCTGTATACTTCTAAGGGCAGTAAAGGCAAGCCTCAAATTCTTGTTACAAAACCAAAAGAAAGACACTGCAGGGGTAAGATTAATGACATGCCTTCGATACAGACTGTCAAGCAGGATTTTTAAGATTATTCCAGCACTATGAATTCAGCACAGTATGTTCACAAGTGATATCCTACCCAACTACTTGGATATTTGAGCTATTCAGTGGATGACTGGATAATTATCACTCAAACATATCCTTAAGCTTACGAAACACAGCTGTGCCCGTTTCTGCCAAATCAATGAGAGCAGACATTAAAGATTAAAGATTGATTTAAGTGCAGATATGTGCAAGCCAATAACTTGGATCCAAGAGTAACGACAGAGGTATCCTGTATACAATACAGTTGTGACAGAGATTTGAAGGAGAATGCTGTTTTGAATGTAACCTATTGGTTTTCAACAGACAACACTTTCCTTTTAAGGAAATCATGCCATTTAACATTTCATTTAACTAAAAAGAAAATTATATCCATCTTTTTGCTAATCTTTTAGCTGATAAAAAGTAGATCTAGAATGCTATAATGCAAGAAAGTGCATAGCATGACAGGGCAGGCTATCACAATTAGGGATGTAAAACCCATTGTCATGTGACCACGAGGGGATGTTAACTTTATCTTTCAAAAGCTCACAGATTAGAACCTTCCAAAAGAATCCCTTATGAACTGCTACTTCAGTAATACTGATAGCCAAAATCTGTAATCTTCGCAAAATGATTGGAAGATGCTTTGCTTTCTTTTCCAGGTTCACCAAAACCATCACAGTGATAAAGTAGCACAAAGCTCAGGGAAACCACAATTAGAAGAACTGAAGCAACAATCCTCAGATCCTAAGATATTTACCAGGTAAGCATTTTCCTGGCAACTTCTGGCAGGAAATCCTGCAGAAATTCTGTCCTAAATTTTGCACAAACATCTTTTTTCCCCCTTCTGCAGAGAGGACATCTTCTGGCCTAGAATACCCAACAGCACTGGATTATTCTCAAGCAACAGACACTGGTCATTCTGGACAAACCAGAAAAAAAGAAATCTTTACCTCATCTAAACGAAAATACAACACTTCTTTGAGCCCTGCCATGCCCTGTATTGCTGCCTTAAAGCAAAAATTCAGTCACATAAACATATATCTTAGCTAGGACAAGCATTTTTACCCTCATAAAAGATTCACCCTGAATAGGAGGAAAAAACATGACAAAATGGCCATGACTAAGACAGAGAACTGAAAGGGTCTCAGCAATAGTTTCTAAGTATTTGGAACAAGTACCCTAAGTTACAGTTTGGACAAGGATTTGATACTGCTTTGTCATGACTGTCATTAAACTGTCCTTGTTCTGGAGGTACAAGGAAATCCGTCAACATCAGAAGTATGAGTGGATGCTGCACACCAAAGGGGGAGCAGCCTTGCTTGAGCAATAAAAAAGCCCCAGTGAAGAGAAAGCTGTGCTGGGAACAAACTCAGCTGGGAGAGCTGGACAGGGAACCCAATTAAAAAAATATATATGTGCGTGTGTGTATATACATATATATATATTTAAGCTAAATTAATTAAGAGATTTCAGTATTGTCCCAAAGTCAAGATCATCCATATCATCAAGCTAAAAACCCAAACCAAAACACAAATTAGTAACACATTTCCCCATTCTGTACTAGCAGGATGCAAGCTGCCTCTTGCCTGCTGAAAGAATGGCTGAAAAAGTTGGTACCTTGGCTGCACTTTGAAAACACTTTAATCTTTTAGTTTCATGTTCAGCTTGCCAAGTAGGGGAGGTTCACGCTGGTCCTGCTGTTATTTAAACATAAAAGAGAACCAGCCACATCATAAATAGGGTATTAATACCTTGCTGGTGAAATACCCTGAAGTCACCAGCCACAACATGGTTAGTGTGTTTTGGCAGGCGATACTTTTGAAACAGCTTTATCACATAAAAGCACAGGTATTTTAATGGACCTATACAAATTTATATTTCACTACCTCCAAGACACCAACAAAAAGCTACCTAAGCAAAAACAGGCAATGCAACTACCAGTTGAAATGCAATACAGGGATTTACAGGGTCCTTCCGACAGAAGAATCTAGTTTGTTCACAAACTACAGAGCAGGGTTTTCCAGGCGAGTTGTGTGTGGCTAATAAACACCATAAATCTGACAGAGCTGGCCAACATCAGACAGCAGGGCTGCTCTACCAGAGACTGCTGCATCAACCAGCTCCCTCGCTGACAAATGAAGCCAATTCAACATCAGCTCCCCCTGGGACAGAAGCACATGCCCAACCCAGCCCCATACCCAAAAGAGAACACAATTCACAAGCACCACCTCCAAACTTGGCAAGACTCCTTTATCTCTTCCATGAGATGCCCTCTGATTTTAAGGTTTGTTACATTACAAAACACTGGCCTCCCCAGCATCAGAGAAGATGCTAATTATGAATTCCAGAAGACAGCAATTTTCTTCCTGTAAGCAAAGCACTTCTGCCAACTTTAGGAGAATCATAAATACAGAAGAAGGCGCAAAGAAACAGTCATCAGCAAGTCTAATGATAAGATCATAGAAACACACCCTACTGCCCCGGGGAAAAAAGATATCCAATTCCATTAATGGGCTGGAACTCAATAGGGAAAGATGACACCAGAGAAAGAGACAAGCAACAAAAACTTCAGTTCCTGAAGTCCATCACTTCTCCTCATCTTCCCTCCCTCACTTCAGGTAAAATCAAGAAGATATCCACGACATTCAGTACCAGACACAGAAATCTGACACCTGAAAGCAGCACACAACTCTGGCAAATCCCAAGGCAGCAAAGAGAAGCCTGTCTTTGCCCGGTCCCTGGAGAGATCTCACCTCTGTCCATATGTCCTTTAACTCCCCTATTGCCTGATTCTGTTTTCCATTTAAGACTACTACCTCATAAAAAGAGATGAAGAAAAAGTATGTACAATAATTTCCTAAGTCAAGAAAATATCAGCTAGCTTAAAAAAAAAAAGTAGGTACAGCTGAAATAAAGCTCTAAACTCTTCTACAACATACCTTTGTTTACAAATGAGGGATTTAAGCAAAGTTTTGTGGGTGCAATAGCTTAGCAAGACATGTCTCATGTTTGTCTGATAAATAATGCAAGGAGCTATCTTCCCTTTTTAGCAGTATCACTTAACAGGTGCCAACTGGATTTCTGTGTCTGTCTAGCAGTGCAACACAAATACAACACACCTCTGAATTGTATCAACATACAGATCTGCACAACGGATTGCACATTTTCCAAACCTACCCTTTATAGAAGACTTTTGGCCTCAACAACGCCCTCTCAATTAATGTCTTTACTGTCTTGTGAGTGATACAATTAAGATCAAGTATTATTCTTCAACAAAACCACATCAGCCTCAACTCAATAGTGCATATTGTTCACTCCTCTTAGTCTAAACATGCTTAAGAATTCATACCCATTTTGCATGCTTAGTAAGTTTTTCTATAAGCCCTGACATAATGTCACCTTAAATACTTTAACACTTTCCATTGTACATACAAAAAAAAAAATTTAGCAATGTGCAACAACAAATATGTGGATATTTCTTTCCCCTCTCCCTCCCAGTCACATGGCATTCATGACCAAAACCAGAAGAAATTAAAACAGTTCCAACTGCTGGTCTCGAACACAGGTTCAGACCTCTGCTCTTAACAAACCCATGTCCCTGAATAGCAGCTTATACACAGCTGGAGAAACACCTCTCTGAAGATAAATTGAATTGCCTAATCAGAAACATGAACTAGGTCCTAACTGAAGAAACCTTCCCATCACTAAGGCAGCTTCAGAAGAGTCGAGATTGACTTTTCAGAAGTATTAAAGGCAAGTCACAGCACGAAATGCAGTTCAAGTTCTGTTATTACATAGACACTCTCCATATTAAAAGGAAAGTCAGCAAGTTAATTACGTACAAGGGCAAGTCATTACATGCAGACACTGAGGAAGCTACTCCCGAGCAGGTCCTAGAGCACTCCATCTGTTTACCTGCCATTCCTCAAAGGTAAAGAAATACCGCACCTTAAAGTAGCTTTTTTCACTTAATAATGCTTTAATGTGCCTTCAGCTTTATAAAACACTGTACCTCTGGCACCCATCCCCCGTGAAAACTTATCAAGCTTGCTTTTTGGTTTAATCTCCTGGCTACAATTTGGTTAGCATCATTTTCCTCTCTAAATTCCTTTCAAATTATTCCAGGCGGACACTTGACCACTTTAAAAGATACAGGCAGTAGAGCTGAACAACCTCCACAAATAATCTTTTGCCAGCATACCTCTGGCTACACAAGGGTATAAAAGATAAGCAAAGAAACACAGTTTCATACTGCAATTAGATTTGGTACTACTACCTTCCTTTGTCCAATGTAACAAATATGTACTTGTTTAACGCACCATTAAAAACTTAGCAAGGCATATCACTAAGAATACCAAAATTTATTATCAAAGAGCTATCTGGCAAAATCTGTTCAAAATAAATCCAAAATAGGCCCGGCCTGGGAGGGAAAAAAAACCCAGAGGAGGATTATAAGAAACTGTAATCAACAGAGCAAACAACCAGCAATGGGTAGTGAGCAAAGCACTTTTCAAACAAAAAGTAGCAAAACCATTTCTACTATAGAGGGACATTTGCTATTACACAATAACATGGAAAACAGTTTCCTAAGAAACCACACACCTGACACCATCAGTGAATGACATATTAAAAGGTAATAGCAACAAAGCCTTAAAAGCTAGGTAATGTTTAACCTCATCCTATCTTGAGGGAGACCTACAAGGGCCAGGCTTTACCCACCCTAACAAATGCCTCAAGTTTCAGGCTGCTCACTGTCCCCACACTCATGTCTCTCAAAACCAGAGGGTTTCTGTGTAGCTAAGCAGAAATCTTCCTAATACTTCAATAATTTTGCACTCTGAGCTCCAGAAAATACTTGCAAATCCCTTCAGCTGCATGTAAGGACTGAACTCAAAGCATTCTACTCTTACACAGTATTCTTTTCCAGAATGCCCCCTGGCATATTTCTGTAAAAGTCCGATCAACAATAATATCAAAATTATTTAGAGGTACTTACCAGACAAGCCTGATGACTAATGCCTAAACAAACTGGTCAGTCTAAAAGTACATGACTAACATTCTAAAAATAAACGAGATAGCTGCCACTACCCAGGTAGACTTACCAATAAAGCACATGGGAAAAGTGGCTGTTGGCAGAGTGGTCTGGACAGGCCAGCAACAGCAGCACTGTTCAGGTGCCCTTTAACCACACAGGAAAAGTTAATTACAGGACCGTGGGAGAAGAAATACAACAGTCATGAGTCATCCACATAACCATGTGCTTTATCAATACACTTCATAATATTAAAGTTACTAATTAGTGACAGCACAAAACAGTGATGCAGTAATTGGAGAGTGAGTAGCTTGAATCTTTGGACCTTTTTATCTTCTACTGATCTGGCACTTAGAATCTGGCACAGTGAACACGTAGGAAACTGTGCAATGCTACCAGCATTCTAACACCTTGCATCCCCAAAATACTTTACAGACTTGTGGACATGATCAGCTATATTACCAAGTTTCCAGTTACACCATCATCACTCTCAACTCACTCCACCAGCCTACTGTAGAAGACAAAACAATGGTAGAGTTTAGCTCTGTACAAAAGGAATTTTCAGAAGTGCCACAAGGATCCTAAAGTGCCTCAAATTTTTCTGCATAAAATCTGAAACAAAGTTTATCCCAAGCTCCCAGACTTGCACACCCATCTAGGGGTTCAAGATAATCAGAAATCCACATAGCTCCACAAGCTCAGCTCTAAGCGAATGTCATCTGATCCACTTTTAATTTCAGCTGGTTTATGGGAACTTGATTTTATACTTGCCAGTTATCTCCATCACTAATGCTTTTTCGTGTTCCTTTCACTGCTGTGACATTAGCCCAAGATTGTGTATGGCTGAAGTGAAGAGTTTGGGGGAACTATCAAACTGAAAAACAAGGCAAGGAGGGTGGGGGGAAAAAAAAAAGCTTAATTTCTTAGCTGGGTAAGTTCCCTGATGCAGCTCTCTCTACTACATTGTCTCTCTATTTCTGCCAATACAGTGTGGGAAGTGAGCAGTCAATAAATAAGCTGCCTCACTGCACATGGGGTCACAACCTAATTCAATTACAAACCAACTTAAATTAGTTACAACTGTGGAGGACCCCAAAGTTATCAAGCAAGCAACAGAAATTCAGAGCAATCAGAAGATTAAACAAACAACCCAGCAATAAAACAAGTGGACTAGAAACAACCATTTAGAGAGTTTATAAATTTGAGTTTTACACAGAACTCACCTGTGCCTACACACCTCGTCATGCAAATTCATACATGAAGATTATAAAGAAAAACATTAATCTGAGACCTTCAGCTTTTCACAGGAGGGTTTTGCCTGCCTACACATTAATCTGAAAGGGATGTATCACAACAGAAAATGTGCTTTGTACTAGCCCTGTTTATTCACTTACTGGTCCGAGTCCAGTCACTCTGTGACATTATACTACTAATTCTAAATCTAAATTAAAATATAATACTACAGTGTAGACAATTACCCCAAACCCTGGGCACATTAATAACGTGATAAAAGCAATCCAATTTACAAACTGCATTAAGATCACTTTTTCAGGATCTCTGCCAATTTTATCTAGCCACTATTATCTAAGAAATACACCTTCAACTTCTGAAAAAGATCAATATCCTTCTTCCCCAGCACAATCAATCTGAGCCCATTTCAACGAGAGCAGATTCCATAGTCTCCAAGCTGTCCCTTAATGAATAATGAGGGAGGCACAAATCAAACAGCTTTTAATGCCACACTATTACAGCAATGGTCAAAGCATGGACAGCCAGACCTAGGTCACTTCAGACTTCATTGATTGCTGCCAACAGCACTGCTGCATTAAAGAGGAAAAGAGGTGACACATACACATCCCAAAGCCTAAGTGCCACTCAGGCAGCTCCAAAGCCAGCAAAACCTTCTGCACCACATTTTGCATCCAAATCGCTTTAAAACGGAATTACAGCATGAGAGCCAGGATACCTCAAGCTTCTCCTCTGCAAACCCTGCTGCCCATGTCTGCTCTGAGCACTTCAGCCCTCGGACAGCTGACGGACACACAGGACAAGCAGCGCGAGTCAAGAGACTTATGAGCTCCAAGAAATTAATAGTTTGGGCCAACCACTTTTTGGCAGAGGAGACCACAGCAAGCTTGACAATCAAATTCCCTCGCTGGCAGTTCTGCTTATACCTGGGCATGCTGGTTTCAACTCCTTAACTGACCCAGGCTTTTTATATTTCCTTACTTGCACTAGGAACTACAAAACTATCTAAAACCCATGGGAGAATGGGCAAAGATGACTTCCAGTCAAATTTTCCAGGTCCCATCAGTTGAGGGAGTATCAGTCTTCCAGTCAAAGACTTAAAAAACTGATTTTACTGCTTCAGTATGATTGCTAAGAACAAGTAATAAATGTGAGTCACCAGAGGGCACTAACACTTCCACCAAATGGCAAATGCAGCCCTTCAATTAGGGAGGCTGATAATTACATCCACATCATCATGTATATTTTATCTCGATTGAACTTCAGCCAGCTTGTTGTAATCCATGTTCAAATCTCAACTACATACTGATGAGGCACTGAGCTACATTAACTGTTGTGGTCACACTTGGAATACATGGGAGAGACTGGCAGTCTCCTCAGACAGAGCAGGGAAAATAGGGCAGGCACACGTTCACATGCAACCTCAAGCTTCCCTCGCCTATGGAATGTATGCGTACATCCAAATATAAATGAAATTCTGAAACACACAGGGCGAACAGGCCACAAGTCCTACATCTCATAGAATAAATAACTATTCTTAAGAGTTTGAATCAAGATCTGTCCTATCATAGGGGACTGCAAGCAAAATCTGCCTGCAGAAGAGGAAAGGGAAAGGCTGCCCCTTGACCATGGAGCAGCAATGGACGTGTTGTTCTCCCAAGACTGGCATCAAATCAACTGCCATGTTACAGCCTTAATCTTCAACAAAGGAGGCTGCTCTTTAGCACTGAGAAATAGGTGGGTTTTTAAATCACGAATATGATGCTCAGAAGAGAGCTTCTTGATATTCTGACCAAGCAGCTCTAGAGCCTCTCAGTGCCAGGCAAAGGTGTGTGCTGCAGCACAGCCACGGAGCTTCTGGGGCAGGAAACCTTGACTTGTTGATGCAATTGATAGAAAGAGCCAAAACACACCCAAACAGTGCAGATCTACAGAAACAAGGGCAAAGCCTCCAGGCCCTCTAGGGTACATAGCTGCTTCTTTTTCCAGCTTTACGTAAACTGTCATTCTTGTAGTCAGGACTGTAGGACAACAAAGACAGGGCAAGAGAAAGGGAATCCTATCCTTATGGAAAAGTACACCTTGCTCATTGAGCTGTTGTTTGTCTGTGCTGAAGTTACCAACATGTAAAAAGTTCCAGTGACAATAAGGCTGGGGCAGGAAGGACTCTGTGAGCAAACTCAGGGCATCTCCGTGGGTTCCAGGAAGACACCACTTGTGCCACATGACAGCCTACAACCCATCTGGAAGCCCGTCAGGAGTTTTGAAAGCACCAGCTGAGAGTGTACCAGAGTGGCACACCTCAGAGCAGCGAGTCCAAGAGAGTAAAGATCAGCCTCATATGCAGGTCAGGAACACTGTATTTTAAAACACTTTGCGGTGACTCACTACATTTCCCAGTGTTTTATTTGCTGTGCTATAAGACTTAGCAAACAGGTCCCTTTTTCCACACAAACTCTCCTATGAACTGAAACACAGACTGGGAGCAGCCTCCCTTGGCCACAAGCCGGGTTCAGTGCCCATCATCTGTGCCATTCTGAGTCACGGCAGGCAGCTCCAGCATTCACAACACACCCTCCCTGTTCAGGACTGACCCCCTGCCTGTGCCCCCACCTTCTCCACTTTCCAGAGCTCCTCCTGACTGCACAGAGCCCTGAGACACTTCACACTGCCTTGCTCCAGCTCCCATTTCAGATGGCCCCTTCCTGCTGGGCAGACAAGTCCAGGTGGGACCAGCTTGCCCACAACTAGGACCCCAATGCCATAATCCCTAGAATCCCACAAGGCTTTTATGGACCTCTGTAAAAGAAAAAGAGTTTCAGTCACACATCCACATGTTCCAGGGGACACAGAGCACCTACTTCAAACGCCCAACCGCAATATTAAGTCACACTCACTTCAGCAGTCTTTTAAGGTGATTAATTCATAAACAGACAAAACATGAAGCCCACAAAGCTTCTGCTCATGCAGTAACTATGACACACACACTTATATTAAAAGATGATTCCTACTGCAGCAGTTCCAGGTACTTAAATGCAAAGGTTTTTAACAGAAATGTTTCCTCGTTATTTTGAAAATACATTTCTAAGTGTGTTTTCTAACAAGAGTCATAAACCAACACTTAGAAGAGAAATATATCATGCCTTTGGTGGCTTACACTTTGACAAAACACAACCAATTACACTACCCACCTCTAAAGGATATTTTCAACTCAGCTTTAGTTATTGAATGGAAGGAGGAGCTCAAATGACTCAGCTTCAAGCAAATATGAAGGAAAAGATTAACCCCTAATCTCAATGAAGAAAAAAAAATAGTGGAACAAGCTGATTAAGATGAAGGTGTGGCTTATCAATTCAAACCTTTTAATACTCAAACACATCAAGCAGAACATTAGCACACTATGACTGCATTACTTTTCTGTACAAACACAGTCAATTTCAAAAATCAAAGTTTACACAAGTAGTTGAACTTAAATTTAGCCCTGTATCTTCATTGTTGTTCATTAGTGCTGAGCAGCATAAAGATCAATAAAACATTGAAACACTAGCATTTTTAATCTACAGTCACCAGGCAAGATAAAAGTATGGAAAGGAAAATACCCCTCAAAAATTCTGCAGGAAAACTCCCACATTTCTACATGAAAAAAACCCCAAAGAAACAAACAAAACCCACTGATGAGTAAACAGGATAACCTCATGAAGGGGGTATCCTAGGGGGAGTGGGGGTGGGGAGGGTGTTGTCTCCATTAGACTGAGTTAAGCATTTCTTATCAAAATGCAGCAAAATAAATTACAAGGCAGACTATCTGACAAGGGAGCTCACAGACACCAGGTGACTGCTGTACACCCTCCACATGAATTCACAAGTGCTTGTGGCCGTGCCACACCAGCACCTCAGTGCAGAACACACCCCCAGCTGTGCTGGGAGGAATATTTAATTCCAGACTAGCCGGAGTGTTCCTTTACACGCAGCCCAAACTCCAAACACAGATGTCACCAGAGGGCACCCTCTCAATTCCAGTGACCCAGCTTTAGCCAACTTCTGAGCAGGGCTGCAGACAATCCATGAGCAGGGATGTGCAGATGCTGTGGAAAGCAGAAATAGTTCTGCTTCTGCAAGAGATTTCCTTAAGAGAAAAAAAAAAAAAAAACAAAAGCCCACCATAGAAATTGAATTTAAAAAAAAAAATTTACTTACAGAGCCCAGAAACATAAAATATTTTCCAGAGTCTCTCTATCAGAGACACTGCTAGAAAAAAATCACAATTATCAATTTGTGTACAAATGTTATGCTGTGGCACTTGATGGTGCCAACTCACTCCAGCAGTTTTGGCACCCATGTGGATCGTATCAACTCCCAAAAGCAGGGTCCAAGGCAGTACAGCTCATGCAGAGGTGCCTATGGAAGTCCCTGGCTCTGTTATCAGACACTACACCTTACAATAAATAATACATGAAAAAAATGCGTGAGTATTTTCAAGCTTTGGTCCATGTATTATTTCTAATGCCCTGCTGAGAGTTAATAATGTTTTAAAACAAACACCTGCCGAGTTGAAGTTCATTAAATAAAATTATGCACAACCAGTGAAACACGCAATAGTTCTATATGCCAAAAAGGGTCTCAAACCACCAGTTGGCATGCACAGAATGTTGCACCCATTTTGTTTAGAAATAAACACCACCATAGTACAACTAAAATGAAGTCAGCTGCAGAAGCAAGCAGTGATAAGAGAAAAAGAAAAAATAAACATTGCGCATCCCATATTTTCCAATCTTGAGAAAAACCTATAAAGCTGTAGGCCTATCAAACATTTGATTGCCTGGTTATCTACTGATCCCATTTGAAAAGAAATAGTCTCCACCTATTCTAGCTATCTGTGATTGCAAAGCTCCTTAATTCAGCAGAGGCACAGCAGGAAGGGTGCAGGAATAAGAACTGTGCAAAGGCACCTTTTCTCACCAGAGGGATCTCTCAAATAGTGACAGTATAGGAAATCTGCAAACAGATAAACACGCCACAGAATTTCACCAGGCCTGTAACTACTAATAAGCCCACAGGGCAAGTGAGCAAGATAACTCCAAACTATTACCTGTCACCACCACTCACCGTGGTTTCAAACATATCTACAGAATTGCTTTTCCAGCATCTGCTGCCAGGAAGGAAATAATGCTAAACATGCCTCACGTCTAATAAACAGCATCTATTTGTCCATCCTCTAAAGCACATTCCTGTCTACTGGAAGGCAACATGCTCTGAAATTACCCTGGTTTACATGAAAGTGGTGCGACGTGGTGTTCATCCCCTGCTTACACCCACTGTCCATACTGCCCCTCGTGTCCCCATCCCTGGGCACTGCCCTGCCCCTCGTGTCCCCATCCCTGGGCACTGCCCTGCCCCTCGTGTCCCCATCCCTTCCTGCTGCCCTGCCCCTCGTGTCCCGGTCCCCGGGCCCACCCCTCGGGCAGGACCGATGGATAGCGGTATCTGCCCGCCGCAGCCTCCGCGCCGCCCGCTCCGCCCCGGCCGCCCTCCGGCCCCCGCGGTGCCCCACGCGCGGACGCGGCTCTGCCCGGCCCCACGCACCAGCAGCCCCGTCCCCGGGGGCTCCGCGGGCAGCAGCGGGGAGGAGCCCACGTTACAGCCCCGCAGGCAGGCACCGGGGGGGCGGACATCTGTCCCCGCAGCCCCGCATCCCTCCGTCCCGCAGCCGGGCTGCGCCCCGCGCCCAGCCCCGCGCACACACCGGCGAGAGGCGGCCCGGCCGCCCCCGCGCCAGGAGGAGGACGAGGAGGAGGAGGAGGACGACGAGGAGGAGGAGCAGGAGAGGGCGGCAGGTGGGCGGCGGAGCCCCGTGGGTGGGGGGGGGCCGGGACCCTCCCCGGATCTGGGAGGGGACGGAGCGCCTCCAATCCCCGGCCGGCAACAGCCCTGCAGGGCCCGGCGTGCGAGCCGCGGGGGAAGCCTCCTTTCTTCTCTCCTCCTCCGCGGAGCCGGACAATGAGCGCCGCGGAGGCGGGCGCCGGCTCCCTCCTCCTCCTCTTCCTCCTGCTCCTCCTCCTCCCCGCCGCGACAGCGCAGCTCACCTGCGGGAGAGGGGGGCTGGATGCCGGCGGGGCGGCGGCCCGGCGGTGCTGGCGGCGGGGCTGCGGTGTGGGCGCGGGTCCGTGCGCGGCCGCGGCTCGGCGGGCGCGGGGCGGCCGCGGCCACAGCGCCTCACACACTCACACACTCCCTCACACACACACACTCTCACACACGGCGTGGGGGGGCGCCCGCGCCGCCCGCGCATGCGCGCACACATCCCCCCCCCCACCCCGACCCGCCTCCTCCCGGCTGCGCACGCGCCGCTTCAGCGCCGCCCCACCCCCCCCCGCCCCCCCCCACGGCGCTGAGGGAGGGGAGTTTTGGAGTTTTCCCCCCTCGCTCCCTCGGTGGAAAAAGACCACCGGGATCGGCCAGTTCAAGCCTATGACCCCAGCACCACCGTGTCAACCAGGCCCAGGTACTCGGTGCCACGTCCGGTGTTTGTCCCTAAACACCTGCGGGGATGGTGACTCCCCCCGCCTGCCTGGGCAGCCCGTTCCAATGTCTGATTACAGAATCCTGGAATTGGTGGGGTTGGAAGGGACCTCTGGGCATCATCCAGGCCAACCCCCCCCTGCCCAGGCAGGGTCACTGGAGCAGGTGACACAGGAACGCGTCCAGGCGGGTTTGGAATGTCTCCAAAGAGGAGACTCCATGCCCTCCCTGGGCAGCTGTTCCAGTGCTCTGCCACCCTCACTGCAAAGTTCATTTACATTTACATCTTCACCCTTTCTGTGAAGAAATCCCTCCTGCTGTCCAACCTAAACCTCCCCTGGCGCAGCTTAGGACCATTCCCTCTCGTCCTGCCCCTGTTCCCTGGGAGCAGAGCCGATCCCACCCGGCTGCCCCCTCCTGTCAGGGACTTGAGCAGAGCCACAAGGTCCCCCCTGAGCCTCCTTTTCTCCGGGCTGAGCTCTCCGTGAGGCACCGCTTTCTAAAGAGCGAAAAGACACCGGGGGCAAGGAAAGGAACTGGCCCCAAAATAAAAACTATTACATTGCTAAGAGCTCCGTTCTGAAGGGACGCAGCGCAATGACTCTTACGATTTTTTTTTCTCTGCTCCCACAGTCGTTAGGGAATAATCAGCTTATGAGGGGAAAGCAAGGCCTTCAAGGTGTTGGCACCATTTCTGGAGTGAAAGCCCTCAGAAAACCACAAGGTTTTGCAAGAGTTGCTCTGCAGTCGCCAGAGCTGGCAGTGCTACTGTCGTGGGGACAGGAGTCGGCATCACCACCTTCCCATCCGCAGCCCCAGCCAGGCAGCCTCCGGCCCCAGTGAGTTACTGCAGTAATTAATAGCTACCGTTTATACGTATTCTGAATGCTTTGAAAGCAATGCCTAATCTCATTAAATCGTGAATTGACTTATTTTCCTCCTGTCGTGGAGTTAGGACGGTCACTGCTTCCTTCACATCCATGGGAGATGGAGTCGGTAATTTGTTCCTATACTGGAACTGCTGCCATTGGATCTATGGCCACCTGCTATGGGTTTTAATGAAATATAGAGCCACCTGCTATGCAGAGTGCCTGATTTTTAATAGACTTGCAGACTGGTGAGAATATAGGTACCAGGATCCAGATTAAACAAGTCCAGCAGGCTGGAAAGAGGGTACCACCTTTTAAATCCATGACAGGGAAATACGGCAGGAAGGATTTGTGAAACTACAGGCACAAGTTTGACAATAAGCAAGGAAAAGCATTACTTTTAGGTACAGTGCCACTTCCCCAATTTTAATAAAGCTCTGTGCCTAGAAAGAGAACACTCTTTTCTCTTGATTTTTTGTTTGTTTTTTTTTCTTTACCACAGTAATCTGGCACAGTATCAAATTCATTCTGAACCAGAATAAATGGAAGGAAAATAAAATGCCAAATGCCATCCTGCTGCAAGGTTTTCAACAGGTGAGTCAGTGGATGGAAAGAATGTTTCACCAGATTTGTAAACACAACAATTTGTAACATAGAAATAAGAAAATATTACAGAATCATTGAGTCATTAAGGTTGGAAAAGAGCTCTAAAATCATCGAGGAGTAAGAGAAAAGAAAAAGTAGTAAAAACACCTCAGAAGGGGGAAGCAATGGGATTTTTTTTGTAAGCTATTCTCCTTCACTAAAGCAGGAGACAAACGACTTTATCTTGTAAAACAAGCTTCTTGGCATTAGGGGTGTGTACATATGGGTTAGGTGACAAATTTTCAAAGACATTTTACAATCCCCTCACTAAATGCTTCCAGAAAAACTGCCTCATGGGTTGTGAGGAAAAAAGCAATGTCATGGACCAAAAACTAGCAGAGATTGAGCAGGAGAACATATAGTCATTCATAATCGTGGTGAAAATCCAAAAGAGTACGGTGGCTTTAATTTTGTTGCAAATACCCTTAAAATAATCTAGAAGAAAGGTGGTACAGAAGGAGACAACATTTGTGGGAGACACAGCATTACTCCCAATTGTGGGGCAGATACTTGGAGTGACCCAGCTGTGTAGGAAGAAAATACAGTGACGTTCAATTTTGATAAATAATCAGTACAGTGCAGTGGATACTGGAGGAAAGAATTCTGTGTAGGCATCGCAGAGGGTTCTAAACCAAAGGAAATAGTTTAAGAAATGCTCAGGCATCCCTGGCAGTGCTTCAGTAGAAATCTCTCCTCAGTTTATGAACAGTCATGCACGCAATGTATCAAGAGATGAAATGAGAAAACAAGAAAATGTTGTCTGTCTTGCCATCATTTCATGTAAAAAGCTTTTATAGAATGAGCAGGGAGGAGAATGTACATTAGACTGTGAAACTGAAATGCCCAGTTTCACTCAAGTTTTACACCAGAGCCCCATGTTTAGCTGCTTTTCACCTATGATTCCAGAATCTTTTCCAAGAAACCACCTTCCAATACTCAGTTGCCAACTCTAGACTCATAACTGATGTTCCTTATTATTTTATAGGTGCAGATCTTCGCCATTATAATAAATATTCCGTTTAAAATACATTATTAGTTGAATGTTGCAGCTGTGCTGTTAGATATTCAAATTACAGGAAGCAGTGAAAAGAGGAAATGACTAGATGAAAATAAGTGGCAAAACGGTTGGTTATAATGAGGAAAGGTGCCCTCAAAAGTAACGGGAAACTGCTGTCCCTTGCAACTGGCAGCTTGTGAGGGAATGGGTGCAGAAACCCTGAACCAACATGGTCATGGGAATTGCTCCGAATGAACACAGCTGAAAATCTTACAGCCCACAGGACACCACCTTGCCATGGCCAACTTTCACCCAAGAGAGCAAATTTAGGAATGGTATTTGTCTGGCCAGCTTGCAGTATTCTTCTGAATAATTATTTACTATGGATCTCAGAGGTTCTGTTTGGGACATGTGTATCCCAGATTTTATTAGCAGTGATTATTTTTATAATTCACTGCCCAACAAGCTGCATCTCTCTGCTTCACTGTACCCAACTCTCCCAAATGACAGAGGATATAACATTTCCTTCTGAAAGCAACATCTTGCATCTTTAACATAATCTAACAACTGAGAGGAGGAAATTTATTTATTTTCAATTTCACACATAAAAACCATTTTTCCATTAGGCAACACCAAATGCGTGTGCTTCCACACACAAACTGTAATATGCTGGCAGGAGCAACTGTAATGAAATGTTGACATTGCAAACCACAGCACTGGTTGTTGTAAATTCTAAGTCTACAAAAATGCCAGCAGAGTACAGTTTATTATACTTTTTCATTAACAGAATGTAACATAAGCTATTTAGAATAAAACATTCCTAATGTGAGTTACTTTAATGTAATTGACGTCACTTGTGTGGATTATAACCCAAATTATTCTACACATTTTAAGAAAAAGAGAAATAGTTCTTTATTATGACTGGACATAAAATGCTCTGGGATTAAAACTATATATTAATATAAAATCAAATTAATTTTGCTGTCTTTCAGCCCAGCTTTCTGAGTACTGCAGAAAAGTACCCAAGAAGTACCTTTTTAATCTTGTAACAAATGATTTGAAAGAGTATATCTTACATTTTGGCATCTAGTTAGTACTTCATTAATTACTAATTGCTTGGCACTAACTAAAGATCTTCTGTCATTGCCTGAATCTAGAAACAGTTATCATAAAAAGTCATCAGTTAAAATCAGTTTGCTATAAGGTGTCCCAACTGGATGTCTGCTAAAGTATACAGTTCCCTAAGGAATCAGAATATAGTAGAAAAAATTTTATTTATATAACCTGTAAGTGCTATTTTCTATTCTTACTCTTTGACTAAGTTATTCCGTGAGTCTGACTGCACTTGGTTCACACAAGTACATCAGGGTGAGAAACACTAAAGAAATATAAAATATTGCTAAATTTACTTGTCAACTTATGAGAAGAAAATTGTATAATTTTTTGTTGAAACTGTGTAATCATTTCTCACAATTGCAGAACAGTTGTGGTATCTGCCACCTTAATTCTGTTATTTCCTGATTTTAGAGTGCTTACCTATACAGGTCTGACTTTATAAATGCAGTGCCATTAATATTAATTGTGCAATTAATATCCAGGTTCTAGTAAGGTGCAGAGCCTGTGACATTTACACCTACATACTCCTACTTTTTGATCTGTGATCTTCTTGCCTTCGTTACAGGGAAAAACAGGAGTCAGAATCAGATAAATATAACATTTCTGTAACTATCACCATCTTCTTTCCTCTTGGAGGAAGGTTTATGCTTAATACATAATACACATATATTGGCTTCTACCCATTAATAAGGAGGATGAGCTTCCTGCTTCAATCATGACAAAATGAAATTTTCAGTCCATTCAGTTAGACTTGAAACCAAGCATAAAAAATACTTGAATTGATAAAAATGTCTGTACCAGACAAATCTGGTTCAAATAAGACACTGGACACCCTATGTGTTTAGAGTGTAGATCTGGAGGAGAAAAATGTCACTAAGAATGCCGTGCTGAAGAGTAGACGGATGTTTCACAGCTGCTCTCCCTCCCTGTGTTCAACTGACGTGCTAATATTTGCTCCCAAAGGTGTTGTGATTAACGCTCCAACACCTCCTTGGGCTCACACTTCTGCTTGCTCCTCATTTCCAGCAGTGAGGAAGGGGTGAGCTGCAATCAGAACAACACAAGAGCAGCCTGAACCAGCTTGGGGTTTTTCTTAATAGTTTAAAAATCACAGCTTTAAGAAGAGTGTAGCCAAGCAGCAGCTTCTGAATTTGCCCAAGCATACATGTAAATATATATATATATATTTACATGTAAAGTGAGTATATACACCTACACCTGCTTTAAGAGGACTGCCTCTTTACATCTGCAAAACATTGTTTTCCCCAGGTCAGCAAAGGCTCTTCCACACGTCTCAGCAGCGAGGAAGCTGCACACAGATGACACGTTACTTTCTCACTGCCTCTCTGAGACACAACCTATGGATTTTTCCACAGAAAGGGAATACTGTTCTTTACTGTGCTGCCTTCCCACGCTCCAGATGTGGGGAACTCAGAACCGTGCTTTATGTTTGAGCCGTTTGCGACACGGACACTGCTGGCAGCACCGGGGAGGGAGCCAGAGGCAAAGCACAGACTGGCAGCACAGCAGAGGCTGAATGCAGATGTCCTTCTTTTTCTGCCTCCCTGCTACATCACCAGAGACAGCACATCACTAGAGACGTTACTGGTAAACTGCTCAAAAGGAAGCAAGCACCATTTTTTATGTCGTATGAATATCTATCTACACATTTTCCATGAAGGATTGAGATGCTAGGATGCCTACGTGATTTATGCACAGTATGGAAGTAGCACAAACATGATGATTTACAACAGGTTTTAATGACCATCTGAAGGGGAAAGATACCAAATATGGTAAACAGCAACTGTTAATTGAAACTAGTAATATTTCATCCATGTAAACAAAGTAATGATCACGTCTGCCACAAGATTTCAAGAGATTTATCTTCCAGGCTCCCTAATATGGTTACATCTGTCCCCTGCTTAAATCCTATGTTCTTGCCATCTGCTCCAATGCACTTTTTTCCAACCTCAAGCAATGATTAAACAACTACGTGGAAAAGAAAAAAAGTATTTTTCAATTTTTGAGCAAAATGTTTAACAACTGATTTTTGAAAAAAACTGGAAAACCAAACTCACAAGCCCTTTGGCTCTCAATTGTTTCTGTGGTTGGAAATGTTACTAGTGAGATGCTCAGCTGAAGTTTCCAGGAATTTTTACATGCGACTGTACAACAGGAAACACTGCATCCATAGATTCAAATAGTTTTGTTATGGAGTGTAATAAACTGGAAGCAGATTAAACTACTGTTCAGTTAATCAGTCAAATTGTCATTGAGAGGTAATGTTGTATGGGGAAATCAGGAAGCATTTTGCTTTAAAAAGAAGAAATCTTCCTAGAATTCTTTATTTGCGCTGTGGGAAGCCTTGATAGTTGTACTCCTTTGAGATGTGCTTTGTACTTACCTCTCCTTCTCCAAACATGGAGGAGCAGGAAGGACAGAGCCACAGCTCACTCTCTTTTCTGTGTGAGGAGAACCAAAGAACAGCAATTTCACAGATCCTGTGCTTCTGCCTTCTGGGCAAGACTGCAGCCTGCTGGTCCTCATGTGGGCCACATTAATTAGGGGAGCACATCCCTCTGCATCCATCACCCTCTGTAGCCATAGAATGGTCAGTCATAATCCATCTCCTAGTGTTTATTTGGAGCCTTGGAATCCTTGAAAGGTATTAGAGATGCACTGAACATCTTGTTACAGGAGAGGCTTGATGCAATGACAATACTGTCATACTAACAAATTGCCTCATCCCTTCTCTAGGAGTTTTGGCAAACTTTATTTTATTTTCTTGGACTGTTGCTTTCTCCTATATGGATGAAATTACAGATACCACCTCATCATTCCCCTGAGCTTCATAGGAAGTAACTGGACTCGGTACCTCTGCTTTTCAGTCTTTGCTCCTTTGGCTGGGTTACTCTGCTGCTTCTATCCCCTACCATTCTAATTGTTACTGCTTGCAAAGATGGGACACCAGAATTTTTTGTACTGTTTGTAAAACTTTGTGAATTATTTTCAGAAATAATGCATAACAAGGCAAATTTATGATGGCTTTTTTATCCACAGGCAATAACCCTTGTCTGAAAACCTTGGAGTGTAATGTCTTCTGGGATAAATAGGTACAGCTCCATTAAAGGGCTTGCCATGCACTACTGGAGAACTTTGCTATGAAGGATCTAGAGAGTCAGGCAGTTCAGCTTTAGATTTAATAAATACCATTGCTTAAAGTACTAAGATAGACAAACTACATTGTTTTACAGCCAGCATTTTCAGAACAACTTATGCCATTGTC
The DNA here is from genome assembly GCA_026261815.1 of Monarcha castaneiventris obscurior. Lineage (NCBI taxonomy): Eukaryota > Metazoa > Chordata > Aves > Passeriformes > Monarchidae > Monarcha > Monarcha castaneiventris. The sequence goes on along the minus strand of JAMPIT010000502.1, from coordinate 1,024,083 downwards.
TTGGGAATGCCTTTGGGATAAAGCAGAGCAGCAAGCCATCCTCTGCTGTAGTCTGTGCATCTTGTGAGCTGCTGGTAATGCCTTTGGTGCCATGCTGCTGCATGCCAAGGGCTTTGCTGGGAGCTGAAGTTAGGTGGATGTTAGTTTTTTAGGTGGATGGGTGATGTTTTGCTCCATAGCTGCCTCAGTGAAAGTTAGCCAAGTTCTGGTATACTCACTCATTTTCAAATGAACAGAAAAAGGTAATGCCTCAGCTCCTCCAAGTACTGCATTTTTTCCTGTATATCTTGGGTACTGTCAGGATGATTGGGTTCAGTTACAGAGTCAGGACATGGAGAAAATGCTGAATGTTAGGACTTGGCAAACACTGTTCTAGACAACTTACATTAAAAGGAAAAGACAACATTTAGGAAAACACCTGCATAAGGTTTCAGTATTCTCCACCCAAACTGAGAAATCCATGTATAAAATTAATCCAGGTTTCTAGATCCAAATTCTGTCTTAAGGTATGAAAGAGTTTTCTTACCAATACAAATACCATGGGGAAACTAGACACTTTTCAAAATTTCATTTTAAATAGAAAGGATAATCATGACATTTTCACATCCTTATCATACCCGTGCTGAAAAGTCACTTTAACATTCATCAGAATAGCTTCTGAGAGATGAAAAAAACCACACCAATAAATATATTTGAAAAGTAAATAAGAAGTCAGTGTGTACGGAAGCAAGGCCTGTTTCTTGAGAAAAATCATCTGACTTGGAGCACTTGGACTAAATGGTCCAGTGTTTATAAATGTGGCTCAGCTGGAGATGGTTTCTGAACTTCTGAAATTTTGAAGAGACTTTTCCTGTATACTCTGGAAAGGCTTCAAAGTACACTCAGCAAGCAAATTTCAAAAATACAATGGGTGTACTTAGCTGGTGTTCACATTAAGTTTTACTGCAGTCTCATTGAGTCTGTAGCCAAACCTGACATCTATAAGCTAATTTTCATTTGCATATCATCCTTTCCCACTGAGATCCTTTGGAAGATTAAAAGATTTATTTAAATATTGAAATCTGAGTCTTACAAACCTAAACAAGACAGATGCTGACTCTGTGAGAGGATGAAATCTCTGTTTCCAGAGTTTTCTTTTACTTTTCAGTAGAGGACCCATCCGTCATGAGGACAAGGAACCTAATCCATGATACTGATTTGGAAAGAGAGTTTCTGACAGTTTGTGGTTAATACTTCCTACAAATACATTAGAAGTAAACATTCAACGCTGCTAAAATCTAAGTTTGTCACTTTAAAATGTTCTCTCCAGCTACTTCTGTATGTCAAGTAACGTAACACATACCTAAGGCTCAAAGGACCATTATTACACCCTGAAAAACTAGACATTCATTATAAATTATCCTTTGAGAGCTGCAAGAGAAAGTACTTTCCCACCAATTATTCTGACATAATGTAGGATTGGAGTATTTTATTCTATACCCCAGTTTATGACATCACTTTTGCCAACACGTAATCAGAACACTTTTCAGCACATTATGAACAGCAACTAAAATTGGACCAATTTGTTACCTTGTTCTCTCCCTGGGGAGAAGTGTAAATAAGCTACATTGTTTTGTGACGCTTTGTGTTTTAGATGTATCTCAACACACTCGTAGTTTTCAGTAGAGAAGATAAGATTGAAGAGGCACATACTGAACTTGAGTCAGAAACTAGAGTTTTCCAGTGGCCTTTCACAGGAACCATTCTTCTGGCCTTCTGCATACTGTTCAAACAAACTGAATTTGGGAACCTCTGTCTCAAGCAGCTGCAGCTCAGGTGGGGTTTATGGAGATAAGAGAAATACGATATAATATAGATTTGGTGCTGGGAGCGGATTTTAGAAGATGAACTTAAAATCAAGCAGTTTGCTTAATTATGGGCATACAACAATAATAATTGAATAGGATACAAGTACTATATAACTAAACAGAGCATATGGAAAGTATGGTAATATTTTTAGCAATAGATCCTTAGCTTAAACACTATTTTGCATTTTGCCTTCTGGCTTAAAATACATATCAAAAAATACAAAGAAGATCATGAAGGAGAATCTAAAAGAACTACAAGATAAGACTGTAAAACAAGAGAAACTATAAATAGTGTGTTTAAGTGCTTTGTTCTACTGATGTTTCTGAGAATGAGAAACATATTTCTTATCTCCATTATCATCATCATCATCCAGAGACACCAGGAGGCCAATGCACTTGTAGGTGCACACATCTGTAGGTAGTGACAGTTTCTACTCTCTTCAGATGCATATTAATGCAATGTTCTTGGCTCTGGGGCTCTGTGCCAGAGAACAAATAGTTCAGCAAAGGAAACAAAGAGCTTGGAAGATTTTTTTAATGGTTAGACATGTACATGTATAATAACAATGTGCTGACAGGGAGAGCAACTGCAAGCCTTACTGTTGGTGATGCTTCACAGCATAAACTGATCACTCACTAGACAAATTTCTCTTCTTTATCTATTTTACATAAAGTTCAGGTTTGTTATGCCTTGGTTCTAGTATTTGGGGGGTTTTTATGACCAGCTATTTATAATAGATTATTAAAAAGTCAGACTGCATCAATTTTGGAAGCAGAGGGAATAAGCATGTGCGTATGTGAAATTTATGTCACTGCGTATTTGGAAAAAGAACATTAGGATAGGATCTTAGGTAAAAGGTCTTCTGTTTCTCCCTTGTGTCCTCTGACCCCATTTGAGTTAAGTGCTTATGTTTGGATTCCTACAGGTAGGAAACATCTTTCAAGACTTTTCCCTTTCCATTTAATAAATTTCTTCTGCTGGTTTCTTTCTATTAAGTAACTGGAGACAGGTATTTAAACCAACTGCTGCATAATGAGCCAAGAGGAAAGGCAGCAGGTTGGATGGATGCTTACAGAAGTACAGTGAGAAGATATTACCCAGTTCCCAGCTCTTATCTTTCGTAAGCAGAACAGAATGAGGGCAATTTGACTTACTAGCTGGTCTACTGACCCACGAGAATAAAGGGAATAAAAATGCCCCTGTGTGATAAAACAGGCAACACTTGCAAAGCAATAACAGAACATGCATAATAGCTCAGAAAACATCCTTAGGAAAATAACTAAGTAACTTTATGCTTCTCTTTTCATTAGGAAAAATATAAAGGGAGAGAACCACCAGCAGCTGTGTGGAACAGAGCTAGCTTTTCAGGAAAATACACAGGGCCAGATCTTCCCTCCTACTTCTTCACATGTTTTCTGCTCTTCAGGCCCATGGAAACATGCCAGGAAAAATTAATTGGCAGAGGACCATATTATCTCTTCTGCATAGTTCCCATGTAGTGTCTCAGAGAAAGACCATGCAGCTAGGGAGCTGGCTGGAAAAGCTGTCTGCCTGGGGAAAACTGTCCTTGACTCCCACAGATCCCAGAGGATATGTCAGATTTCAGTGGGACCTTTCTCTCTTGTTGATCTGAGACAATGTGAAGAATTCTGTCACTGAGATTTCCTTCTATAGATGAAAAGCTGGGGCTCATTCGAGCACTGGGATTTTTCCATGTGGAATGGGGAAAGTTTTGGCCAGGAGGATGAATGCTGATTTAAGGGCAGTTCTCTTAAACCAAGCAGTACTGATGGGTAACTGACTGAGTGTAAGGCCAGTAAGTCTGCAGCTGCCTCAGAAATGTAGAAGAGGATTCGATCCTAGGTAAATGAAACAAGGAGAGTATAAAGTCCTGGCTTGCTCCCACACAACCCACCCCCTCCCCTACCCTTCATATTTGAGGTTTCCAGGCTCTCGGTACCCAGGAAGGAGGATTGATGTTGGTAATAGTAGCTTATTCCCCACTTTAATATATTAGGAACATCCAGCCTACTGATTTACACAAGAACTACCAACCAGCCAACCTTCATTTTAGTTTCCTATTAGGTACTACACATACTTCCCCTTCATGTCCAGTGGAAAATCACATGAAGTAGAAAAAAACCATTCTAGAGTTCACATTGATAAATTACTTAAGATGCCTCTCCAGCTGGGGTCTGCAAGGCATATGGAAGGGTCACAGCCTCCATGTCCTCAGCCCCTCAGGGGATTTCTGCATCCCTTCCATTAAGTGTCATTGGAGCCCTGTCCCCTCCTCCATCATTTCCTGCTCCCTTTGCTCTCAGCCGCTCCTGCAGCAGGGCTCAGTGAGAAACTGTTCTGTGTGAGCTCCCTCCCATATGGCCCTGCACTAATCCCCCCTCCCACACACAGTCAGGCAAAGAGGGAAGAAACTATGGATGTGGAAGAGATGCTTCCCGGAGCAGCAGTGCCTGCTATCCACATTATGTCAGGCAATTAAAAGGTGCAAAAGAACCCTGCTGAACAGTACTGCCGTTTTCTTCACCATTCTTTGCAACATCTGCAGAGCTTCCAAGTATCTTGCAAATAAAGATTCTTTTTTTAAGGGGGGAGTCTTAGAATTGGGAGACAGATTGCAATCATCTTTCCCCTCCACTTACAATGTCGAGGTACTTTACACAGGTTTCTTAATTATTAATTTTGCTCCCTTGTCTTTTCTGATTGATCAAAAGAAAAAACCCTGGGACTTGCTGAAGAGTGAGAGAAAACAGGAAAAAAAACCATTGACATTGAGATTTGTGAGAGTTTTTGAAAAAGCTCTGCTCCTGCCTATTTCCATTGAAGCTTTTTTTTTGTATGCAGAGAAAGGCTGTCAGGAAACATACCAATTGTCAGGTTGGGCTGTCAGCCCAGTGCCCAGCACCTCCCTGTCCCTGCACAGGGATATCCTGGCATTACAGCCACTGTCACATCTCATTGCCTAATGCTCGCCCTGACGCCGGCTCCTGGCTGAGAGCGTGTTCCATCAGCTTCTCACTTGGGAAACACCGAGCGCCGTGCGGTGTCACCCGCCCCAGTGAGCTCACCTAGTGACACCGACAGGAACAGCAATAGAATGGTTTCTCCAGGTGGCAGATTTACTGTGCTTCAGAACTCACAAGGTATTCACACAGAGTTTTATGTTAAGCAGAAACTCAGCATCAGTGTAAGGCAAACACCCTTGAAATGTCAACAGGCATTTTAAAACTTATTTCTCAAAACCACATAGTGATTCCTGTGAAAGAAAGTCACAGTCTTCAAACTAGGAAAAAACAACCTCCAAGCACATAAATAAACTCCTTTTGCTTTACCCACATCAGCAGCATGGTAGTGTGATTTGGTGATTAAATGAGGTGAGGAACATTTTGACTCGAGAGGAAATGTGAGGTTGGAGCCTCACCAGTGACAGTCGCCCAAGGGATTTGGGGGCCTCAACTGGCTGTCAGGTGCCACTGATTCTCATCTTGCAGGTCATGGCCTCCCCTCCCAGGGCATTCTGTTCTCCAGAGCCTCTGTTGTAATACAGTGCAATAGTAGGAACAAAACTGAGGATCAGAGCCCTGTAGTACTAAAACCCTTTAAGAACACATAAGAAACCTGGAGTTGAACTCAGTAAATAGCAGCCAGATCTCAGAGGTCACGAGAACACCAATTTTGCAGGTGAAGCTCTTTGAAAAAGCCACTGTGCTGTTTGCAACACAGCCGTATTTGGGCCTTTTATTCCCAGATCTGAAGCATCTTAGTGGGATTGGTAACTGTGACAAACAGCTAATGCTTTTTTACTTAAGTCAAGAGTTTGGAAATACAGGCTTTAATACAATACTGAAGAGAGTGATGACTTCAGTAAAAAGCATTCTAAGCCAAACTGAGGTGTGTGACTGCCTCTTCCACTGAACATAAAGAAATATACTCTAAGCTTTTGGATTTTATGCATACATACAACTCAGTGCATGTACATTTTTAATTGACTACACATTTCTATACAACCCTATGGGAAAGAAAAATAAAGAACCTTTCAAACATGCCTTGGGAACAGTACCAGGAGTGATCAGGACATGAAGCATCTCTAACCAAGCAACAAAATCTGCACATTAGAGCAGAAGACTGTCTGAAATAAGTTCCTCCAAATGGGACAGGGAAAATTACATGATTTTTAGGAAGTTAAAATCTATGGAATCTTAATTCAAAGGAATCTTCCTTCCCATTAACTCTTTCGGAAATGACCCAAATTACCCAAATAATTTTCTCAGTAAGCTGTCTTTAATACAATTATTCTGATGAATACCCTTTGCACTATAGGATTTCCCATGAGAAGATTGCTAGTGATAATTGTAACGTTTGTATTATTCAATACAGTAAAAGAAGACAGTCAGTGAAGGTGGTTCAATCTAATCCATTTCATTTCAGTTTGGAACAAGGCACTTGGCTAGTTATACATTATATGTACCTTCACAGAAGTAGCAGTTGATGATCTGTATTGTGGCACTTCTGGAAGTCACGTGGACATACACAGCCCTATTTGCAGGTCACGCTCTAAGCCACAACCAACAGGGTATTTTTTATCATTTTCATTTTCAGCTAGGGATTTCATGGTACAAATAAGGGAGGCAGACACATCTGAAACATCCAAATGGAAGAATTGCCCATGACAATGTATAATGTTTGCCAGAAAATAAATGCAAATAGTACTTGGACTCCAAACAACAAAACTGTCTCACAGATCATGCATCATTGTGCTAACCCAATTCATTTGTCAATTCCATAAATGTTGATAGTTTTTGAGCTTGTTAAAGAGACCACCAGATATAGACTGTCTCCAGTCTGATGCAGCTGCATTTCCCTGGGCAATCCATCAGGCTGTCCCTTCAGTGTCACTCTCCTCTCTGCTCAGAGGAGCAGGCTGGGCCTCAAGGAAGAATTTTCCACCTCAGAACCCTCTGGAATTGCAGAGCCTTGATGCTGAGCAAAATCTGAGTACACCAAGTCCAGTGGCAGCGCAGCGTGCTTGTCTAGACACCCATGAGCCAGCCCTGTCACGTTGTCCCATCTATCCCCACACAACAGACTGGCCTTGATCAATGATTACTTGATTCCTCATGTCGCAGACAGCAGATGGGACCCAAGGAGCAAATTAAAGTTGTTTTAGCTGCAGTGCCCCCAGGGCACCTGCAGAATGCAGCAGTGCTTCAGCCATGCCCTTTTCCCTCCCTGCGCTTTCCTGTCTTGGAGAAATGAGGGTAATTCCCAGCTGTCTACACAGCTGCACCCTTTCCAGAGCTCCCCCGACACCTGGGAGATCCTGCTGCAGCCAAGCAGCTTTACAATGCTTGCCTTCACCCTGTGTTACTCGAGGGTGTCGGGGCAGGATCAGCGCTGCCAAACTCGACTTCCCACACGGCCCCTTTGCATGTGGGTGCAGTGGAAGTGAAAACACCGACCCGGCTGCGAAGGAATCCCAGTTGGGATGTCTGCCACGGGCTGGGCAGCAGCGTGACTGCTCGGGGCTGGCAGAGGAACAACAGCCCAGGCCGGCACTAAAATGCTGTGCTGGTGTGCGAGAGCTGCGACACAGCTTTACTGCCAAGGTGTAAACAGCGAGCTTTGGAGGCGCGGCCGGGCTCCCAAGCAGGCTCAGACCTGTCCTGGGCTGAACGTGCACCCGGCTCCGGGATGGATGAGGCCGTTACACTGCCAAAACCGTGCAAAAACACCTGGCCACCCCTGGCTTCTTATTCTAGTGTTACCAAAAACAAAGGAGATGCCTTTGATGACTTCTGCAGCTTTTGTTTTGTGAAGTTATAAAATTTTCCAACATTTTCACGAAATGGTCAGGAAAGAGGAATATGAATATTTTCAAGCCATACAACAGTAAAGACCCGCACTCCTTGCAGCTTTGCCACAGAAGCTCACAACCAATGTCTTTTGCCCTTGCCTACTCTGATTGCTATCACAGCCAACCGTTCGAATTTGGAAGGAATTTGCTGCTGGTTTTCTCTCCCAGACTCTGAGCCCTCGTGGGTTACTATGCTTCATCTGGCTCAGGTTTCACAGATAACTGACTCCTAAGGATTTCCAAGGATCCACTTAGTTCTTGAAGAATCCACAAAACTGGGACTACACCATGTTTAACTTGGAGGGAAGGGCAGAGTAGATTTTATTTTATGTCGGTCACTCCTGTGAGTTTTCCAGTTTGGTTTAATCCAGATTCCAGTGCTTATTACAGAGAAAAGTACAATCATGAATAATAGTAAGAAGTTCCTTTATCTCATTTCTCCTGTATTTTTAAATCCAAATAAAACTTTCACAACGTTCTGATTCACATAGCTGGAATCTGTAAAACCAGGAAAACATCAAAGTACCTCTAAACTTGATCCAAATGTGGTGTTTTGTCCATGACAGCTTGGCCCAAAATCATGATGGGTGGTGGGCCTTGTGGCTTCTGACAGCAGCAATATCTCTTAGAAGCACAAAGGATTTCTTAATGGCATACTCTTTTTAAAAAATAAAATATAACTGTTTTAAACAAAAGATAGATGAAACAAAGCAACAAAAAGAAACACAGAATCACAACACAGTAAGATTAGGCCTTCAGATGACCTGAAAGCTGCATGGTAATACAAGGGCTTTGACCCAGCTGTATGGTATTTCTAACTCTGCTATGCAGCTGCAATTACAAATAGCCTTAGAGGATGTGCTGATCCTCAAGGAAAAAAATGGGATTTTTGAGTTGCAAAAAAGGATATTTGCTTGGCTAGTTCTGCATTTGCCATGAACTCTAATCTGGACCTGTTGCTTACAGGAGATGAAAATAATTACAGATAAAAGCTGCATAACCCAAAAAAGTCTCTGTTTCTACAGAGAAATTATCAGTTCACTAATGCGAAGTCAACAGTTTGTCTTAATTATTTGCTGGATTTTTTAAATTTTAAAATATGAACAGAGCATGTTTGTTTATCTAACCTGAGGTACTGCCAGCAGTCACCACCTCAATGTCTGAACTGCCAGCTGCATGCCTTTTATGTGACAGAGAGAAGTCTGGCACCTCAAAAATATCACAGGACAGAGAATTTGATAAAATGATTATCTGAAAATAATGAGACTTTAAAATGGATAATTTTCTCATCCACTTTTCTCATTTATAGAAGGTATTGTGCAAATTTGAACACATACATTAATGTTCCTTACACATTCATATCTTACAACTATTCACCTTTTCACCTTTCTTAATAAACAGGTTAAAGTTGCCAGGGATGTTCAAAGTACCACATACAATGTCACATTTCCTGTTGGCTCCAGTCCTGCCATGGACAGACAACAGGAGAAACTGCTGCTGTGGTGGCAAGCTGGACAATCAAAAATACCCAATGAGAACCAAAGAAAGACAGTGTGCCTGGCTAAAAACACATACCAGTGCATGAAGGAGAATGTAAGGGTAGCTAAACAGAGGGAAAAGGTTTTCTTTGCAATGGAAATCACAAAAACTCGTCACATGTGGAAAAGGAGCAGTGCAAGGGGTTCAGTGTCACGCCTGCCAACAGGCAGCAATGTGCAGTAATGCACTGCAGGCACTACAAATTGGAAAGGAATTTGAGACCAAAACAAATACATTCAGAATGTGCTCTATTTATGGTAAAAAGCATTTTTTCCTGGGTATCCTAAAATGTTTACAAATTAAAAGAGTAAAAAAAGAAAGCATTATAACCATGTAAAGAAATAAACAAACAGGAATGAACTGAAATCTGAAATGCAGCTACAGGAATGCAACACAGAGTAATTGTGTCAAGAGTAGAAAAATATTACTGGGGGTCTTCTTTAAAACAAAAGAAACCCTAATACTCTTTGAAATGTGAGCACGTGGCAAGCCACGCTCCCGAGAGCAGATGTAACTCCCCAGGATTTGTAAGACCAGAACAAACAGTCCCATATGTGCTCAGGTTAAAAGCACTCCCCAGATAAAGATGATCAAATTGGTATACAAACCTGCCTGCAGAAGAGGATGCACAAGATAATCCGAAGGAATTTGATTAAGTGCTTAAGAGCCTATAATGAATTCAGGAAGTAAAACACCACATTATTACAGGTACCAGTGTATGTATTATGTAAACACTGCTGGCACTGAAAGTTAACCTAAGGAGTAAGGTTGACCAAATGCTAAAATGAGACTTTATTAAGAAAATATTGATATTGCCCAGATGAATTAATGGTTTGGTTCCTGTAATTAAACATATAAATAATGTTCATAGTTCCACTGCAATAAAACCAGTTAATACTGGGTGTTAATTCACAGGGCCGGGTTGGAATACTGATAATTCTGAATAAAGAGTAATTCTGGTAAATCCTTCTTGACAGAGAAGCTGTAAAAGGTGCACTCACAACTCACTTTCTAGAAACTTTAAAAAAAGCATCTCAGAATCATAAATTTTATACATAAGCACTGAAATAACAGTACAGTTTAAAAAACAAGAAAGCAACCCTAAGATCTCTATCATTGTAAACACACATGTGCTGGGACCCATCCAGCAGGAATCCTGCCCACCAGCTTTATGTAAAACTGAGGTTTCTAGAATGTAGAACACTTCCTGCTGCTCAGAGCCGAGGCTGCAAAAGAACACATCAGCTGTGGAAATACAGCAGCTTTTAATGCCTCATAGTTCCCCATGAAAACCCCAAAGCTGCAGGACAAAAATGGGATTTTTTTAGAAATATGACTCAATGCTAATATATCTTTCTGAAACACAAGGTGATACAACAAACATGACATATAAAGTGACTGAAGCTTATCAGTGCTGGGGAAAGTAACTCCTGATGCAGTTATGGATTGCACTGGTTTCGGTGATGGGATAGATGGCAAAACCCTCTGTGATGTGCTCTTTTACCCCAGGAAAACTGTGCCCTGGCCTAGAAAGGAAAGATGATAGGACCTGGCCTACCTTCTAAGCCTGCTCTGTCTCCGCACTTCATTTGCATTTGAGCTCTCTAGTTACAGTCACTGTGCCACCCTTTTTTACGCAAAGAGTAAAAACTTACTGCATCAATACCGCTCCCAACATTCACCCCGCACGCACCTAAATACTTACAAGCTTCACATTGCTGAGGTGGTGTGGGATTGAAAGAAGAAAAGTGACTTGTCAACACCTGAGGTGCATAAAAACAAATCCAACTGATCAGAGGATGACTCTACTATCTCCTGTAAGGTGCTCCCAACTCCCTTTCCAGAGAGGGATGTGCTGCTCATGCAGAGATGAATGCAGAGTGGGGAAGGCATGCGGCTTCCGCTTTGGTAATAAGTGGTTTGGTAATACATGGTTTGACCACAACAGCCCCACTGGCCACAAAGCACTAAAGGAACAGTTGCAAAGGTCCTCAAGCTACCCAGGGAAAAAAATAGCACATAAGGCAGAGCAATTAATTGGCTGCTATATCCATATTGTACTGCTGTATACTGGAAAATAATTGAGTGGTGTGACTTAAGCGTGTTTAATTTGAAAAGTGGCCTTTCCTTAGCTAGAATTGTAATGATATATTTTTACAAATTGAAGTTTTCCTTTTTAACATGATCACTCTTGAGAGATGCCCGATGTCACCACTCAGCTTTGCATTTTAAATGGTACTCTTAGAAATAAACCATATAAATGCTCTGTTGAAAGCAATTTTAAATACCCACAATCCACACTGCCAGCCTGAAGGGAAATAGGGGAATTAAAAACAGAGAGAGAGAACTATTTCAGAACTAATAGAAGCTGCAGCAGAATGGACAGCACAGAGCAGAGCACTCCAACCCTTTTCAGAGCTGTATCTGTCCCAGCCTGTACAACTGTGTATCAGCCCAAGCTCTCCACAGCACTACCATACTCTTGTTGTCTCACAGAGAGGGGAGTATGTGAGTATTGCTCCCATATTTTCTTATTTGGAGAAATAAATTTTAAGAAATAGTGTTTTAAGATGCTGGCTTGAGAAAATGACTCAGAAATGACACCAATCCGTGGCAGAACACAGCCCTGTGGAACTACAAACCCTCTGAGCCAAAAGGACAAAATGAAGATGACCCTTGAAATCCTCACAGAGAGACTGCCAGCACAGGAACACACAGACCAACTCCTTCAAGTGCTTGGGGAGATCATCAGCGACCTGTCAGGCCTGGAGCAATCCTGTGTGAGAAACCTCATCAGTTACAGGCACCCACTTGTGCTGCAGAGCCAGGAGAGAAAGCATTTTCTTCTTGCTAAAAATATTCCCTTCCCCTCTTCAAAATGACAAAAGTATAACTGTGCCTGACCTATTTTTCGTCCTTATTCATTCTGTGGAAATCCTGCAAAATTGACACCTAATTTCCAGGTGCTGTTGCTTAGCTTCCTAAATTATTAATGAGTGTAATAATTATCCCTTTTCATCATCACCTGGGACAGGGAATAGATGCAAAGATTACAATCACATCACCACCCTCACATCCTAGCCTTTTCACGGTATCAGAAGACCCCTCCACCAGTTTCAATCCATAAACTGCATTACACTTGCATTCGATACCATGGTCTAATGATACATTGTGTTGGTCTACTCTAATTATCTCAGCAGCAACCCAGGGTGGATCACAGAAAGTACAGGGGAAATACCAAAGGGGAAAAACTCAGGGATGTCTCACTCCTTCACTGTGTTCAAGAGTGATGCCAGCTGGGGCCAGAAGCCTTCAGGAGCAGGGAAGCACCAAGTGTGCTCATTCTGACATGAGTTTACACAGAGGAGGTGAGGAGGAGGGGGAAGTGGGACTGGTAATGGGGCCTGACAGGGAGCTACTGACTGACAGGAAAACTTCACACATCTTGAAAATGTCCAGAAGTATTTCAAAAGTGAAAACAAGAGATATTTCCACGCCACACTATTTCCACAGATGTGTCTGTACTAGCAGAGCTGTGTCAGCTCCTATCAGAACGTGGCCAACGGGAAGAGCTTTTTTCTACTGGATTAGCTGTCCAGTCTCCCGAGGCCAGTGACAGACATCCTCATCCAGCACTTCTGGCTGAGCTGACTCAGGATGTTCTGCCTCACAGGTGTCCATCAGCACCTGCCAGCCGGGAGCTACCCCCAGAAATCTGTGAGCACTCTCACACTTTGGACAAAGCTGGATGAGTGAGCTGTAACCACTTTCATCAGCACTTTAAACCTCACCTGGGGTGGGCCAGGGCCCAGTCTCTGCTGCTGGCACATAAAGGGGGCCACAGCCTCCAGCAGAGCAGTAACAAGTACAAGAGGAAAAGAACGTGTTCCATGGCCACAGCTGTTGGCAATGTGTCTTTCCATGGCCTAAACAAAACCGAGGTAACAAAAGCATAGCTGCTCACCAGCGATACATCTACACCTGTACCTTTTCCTAGCACAACTGACCCTCACCGCACCAGAGCTTGGAGTCACAGCCCCAGCTGGATTCTGCTCTACCCCCAGGAGATGGTTTTGCTCTCAAGGCTGTAGGTGTGGAGATGTTCAGCCACCATAGCTAAATTCAACAGGGATCATGAAATGGAGCTCCTGACCACCGGGATGCACACTTCGGGAAGCTGCTCGTCAAGGAGGTGCATGAAACAGAGCCAGAGCCACAGTGCCACCTCGGCTGGGCATCGGCCACCCTCCAGGACAGGGGCAGGGAGGACGGGCAGGGCAAAAGGCTCTTAAATAGTCCCCAACACGTGGCCAGGCGTCGGGAGATCAGGCTCTGCTCCGAGCCAGCTGTGGGAAAAGGGCAGTTGAGGAATCTGAGATAAGGGGAGTCTGGCTGCAGGTGGAAAACAGGGAGCTGGAGCCCAACTAAGCAGGACGGGACAAAGAACAAATAATGAGCACCAAGTGGTCTGAATGACCGCGTTCGCCCTCCCGCTGCCCTGCCCATCTGCTTGGAATTTGTTTTCAAAACAAGTCCTATTTTCCCTACGCCTGTCCTGATCCAAGCTCCCATCTTGTCCTTTACGGATCCGGCGCTGTCACTCAAAATCATTTCGAGCAGAAAAGCTTAATTGAGAAACAAAGAAAACTTATTGTTTAACATACACATTCTTCACCCCGATAAGTTCCTCTCAGCTGTGTTTTCCCTTCACTTATTCAGGTCAGAGCCTTTATTACAGGCACTCAGAGACAACGATGATTTCACATGACCGACTGTGCTACAAATTGATCACAAGTCCTGGCTGTGTGTGACAAGGAGATCCAAACAAGTGCACGGTGTTGGAGCACCCTCACCCCCCGGAATGCACTCGCTGACCTCTCCGTGCAGCGGAACGAGCTCACCGGGATAATGAGCGCTCCAGGGGGGCTGCCAACAGTGGTTCTTCTCCACGAACGCCAAGCTACGAAAGGAGCGCCACCAACTAAAAGGGCTTCAGCTCCACCCTGTGGTCATGAGGAGCGCCCCAAACCATTCCGCTGCCCCTGCTCTGCGACCAGGGACACCACACTGGCTTTTTAAGATGAAGCACTGGAGACCTCTGCACGGGCACTGCTGTCTTACAGCTTGAGCTCTTCCAGGCCAGAATGGCGTTTCCTCTGTGGCCTGTGCCTTCATAATCTGGGGATTAATCGTTACTCTGAGATGACATGCACCAGCCATCACCATCCTCTCTGGGATTTGCAAATTTTGAACATTTCACGTATCATCTTCCAAATAACCAGCTGTCTGGGCCTAGCACCACGACCTCATCTCTCTCTGCAGTGATTTTGGGAGCGATTAGGGTGTAAAACTTCTCTTTTGTAAGTCCTGATCCTGCCTTTTAACTACTTTTCATATTTCTCTGATGAGGCACTGCTTGCTGATGTAACCCTTGCAAATAACTTTTAGAACTGGGGATGCTTTTAAGGAAGGTTTTTCTTGCCCAAGTTTTCAAGAAGGGAATGGCTCTCTAAATGAAGTTGCAATTTTAATGACAGGAACCTCGAGAAATTCAAAGCCACCTCCAGCTCTTTTGGTTGGACAATAATTAAACAGTTCATGTCTGACCTAGTTAATGCTCAAATACACATCAGCAACTCTCAGGCTCTAAGGCACAAGTTTGTGATAAGTGAGGTTCAGGCAAATACCACCTCTTCACCCACCACAAACTCCCCTCAGTATCCCTGTCAGGCAGGGTGCTTTGGGGTGGCACTGAAATGCCTCTTTGTGACTCTGGGGAGCAGGTTCTGGATTAGACAGACTCAAGTCCTGTGTAAAATGTTAGAGTCCTTTATTCTATTTCTCATCACTGCTCTGGTCCTTCCTACCTGCCCCAGGTGCTCTTTCTCAACTTTTTAGAAGGCGTGTCACATTTTTCCCTCTTTATTACTCCCATATCAGTATCTTTACTGTGGTTCTATTTACATTTCAAAGTGTTGAGCCTGTAGCATTTGTCTGTGAGTTTTGAGAGTCTAATTAGATGCAGTGCCTCATTTTTAGCTAAATACTCAAAAACACATGGAAAAGCTGAAATATATTTTAACCAATGTGTGCTGCATGTAAGCAAAGCTGTGGCTTGTTTCCCATCTGAAAATCTTCCAAACTTATTGACTTCAAGCATTCCCTAGTGTGTTCTCTCTCACCTATGTAGAGAGGCCCATATTTATTTTCATTTTAATAATATTTTCACCACAAAACTGGTTTGATATGTTTAACTATCAAACTATATCACATTCATCAATTAAGGCTTGAAAATGATACACAAACAACATGAAAAAAACACGCAGCCGTCTTTTCTTCTCCCACGCAAAATCTAACTTGTAAAACCAGAATTTCACAGCATTTTATAGCAGCTATTTAATTTTTCAGCTCATCCCAGATAAAGCTAGTTTTATATGTAGCAACAACTTGTACAGTGCATTGAGTAAAGCACTACTATGGTTTCATTTGCAGGAGAAAGGGAGGTAGCCAAGGCAGGGAGGCTCTAGCTTGCACCTACCACTGCCAGTCTGGGACGTGGGAGGAAGGTGAAGAAAAGGTGGTTGCTTCTGCCACTAGAGGCAGAACTGCCTCCATATGAATTCAGCAGGCATTTTATCATCAAACCCCTCAAAATCTGACCCCTTGTTAGCACAAATGCAGTGCCATGGGAGTCTGTGAACATTCTGCTTTGAAATAACCCTCCCTTCATGTGTGCCCATCTCCCTACCTTTTGGGTAGTGCTGTTGGTGGTTTAGGAGGTTCTTGTCAACTGAAAGTATTTTTACAGTGCAGGAATTTTATTTTTATGGAAGGTGGGGTTTTTTCCCCAGGTTGTGTAGTGAAAACAAAACCTGTAAGAGATGTAATAAGCAAATTTCTAAGAAAAAGGGTTCTCTTTACAGCCAGAACAGTTATTTCAGTCTTCCCTTTGCTATGTTATATAGCAAAGCCAGAAAATAAGTATTTTGGGGTTTGCCATTTAGTCACTAGCACAAGCACCTTGTTTCTGGCCTTTCATTAAATCTTTGGCCAAGTACAGCCTGATGACACAGCTTCAAATATTGCTTTAGCACTCAAGGGAATTTTCAGGGAGAAAAAGCCATTTCAGAGCCCCTCACCTTCCAAAAGACTACCACACCCACAGTTCATATTTTAATAAAGTTCTATCAGATAGATTAAACCCTGGATAGAAACAAGCATCCAGCTGCCAAGCATGTAACTGTTAGACCACAACAAATGAGAAAAAAATCTCTGGCTTCTACCAAACTCATGAGCTGAGGGCAGAAATGCTTTGATATTTTTATGAAACATTAACCTTCAAACGTAATTACCACAGGCACTGAGATTGCACCTGAAGGCTGCACTGTTGGGGAGAATTGCTGTAAAGTGGCCTGCAGGGCAGGAACGTGGCACAGGGAATGTCTGCACAGAGATAATAGGATACAGGGCAGCAGGAAGAGCGTAGCTTTAGGGGATGGAAGTGCTGCCACTGACACTTTCCACATGCCAGCAGAGGTGATGGTGACTTGGTTGACATTGCATGGACAGTAATCTTTGGAAACAGACACTCTGAAGCGTAAAGCTGATCTGGGGAGCAGGAAACCAATGCTGTCCCTGCTAAAATCTTTAATGCTGAATCCATTTCAGTAGCAGAAAAAAAGACTTGAGCTAGATTTACTCTGAACAGTTCTACGTCTACATTCTACCTTGAGATCAGAGGTAAAAGGAGCAGGTATTTCAGTCTTTGCAAGATTTCCATCCCTATTTTGCAGATCTGTGAGTTAAGGAAGACACCTAAGCATCCAAAATCTTGTGTGGCTACATGATCCTTATCTCCTGCCTGCATTACCTGGTGTCTGCAAAACACAGTGACTGAGACTGTGTGCTGTATCTTCTGAAATTACAGTGTGGGGAGGACAAGACAGTACTGCAAATCAGCTTTTTTATTATTTCTGGACCGCTGCACTATTCAGTGCAATGCCCTTCATGATGCTGGTACACTTAGATGTGTATCAGGACAGTATCTAGCCCAGAGTGATTTCTTCTTCTTCAAGGATCTGGGGTAGACTAATCTATTTAAATTCCTTGCACTTCACCACTCAGCCTGACCTTTAAAATCAGCGCAAAAGCATTCAGAAGGTGTATGCAAATATAAGAGATGTAATTATTAGAGCTCGTGTTTCAGAGAATGCAAATAAGAGTGGTATGGAAGGGGGGCAGGCGTTAAGGGTGTGATTTGCAGAAGCAATTGATGTGGAAGATCCCAGCATTAGCAGGCACAGGAGAAATGATACACGGCAGCAATTTCCAAGTTCTTCTTGGCTTTCCAATTTTTTCTCCCTGGGATAAATTTTAGGGAGTGTGCCAGGGATTAAGGGCCCTGGCTCGCAACACTTACATTGCATCCTGGATTGGGTTTCTGCCACCATAAACCAGAGGCAATGGGTTGGCCAAAGCATTTAGTGTTCCAGAGAGAACGTCACCAAACAGCTTCTCCAATACTCCACTGAACCAAACAGAAAGGATTTTGCTCCCGACAGCCAGAGCTGTGTGTCCCAGGGATAGCGCAGGGATGGCGCAGCATCCCTTTGGATTTGCTTACGTCATCTCACAAATCTGCACGCTCTGATGACTGTGATAAATTTGTGCTTTAAACCACTAATGCCGCAGTCGGAGCTGAGCTCGGGGGATTTTACAGCACTATTCCTGTCTGCCTCCAGCTCTGCAGGGGGCTTGTCTGGCTCCAGACTCGGGAGAGAGGCACCAGCAGGAAGCACAGGGAAGGGGCATGTCTTTCCTAATTCCTTGCCTCCACAATTCACAGCATACAAGCCATACAATCCTGAGTTTTGCTTCTCTGTTGATCTTCTGTTCCTGGCAAACTGGGTGCCTGAGGAGGGAGCGAATACACCAAGTTCCACGGTGGAAGTCGTCAGTCATGTTGTAGCTCAGCATGAAGCCAAGGTAAGCCCCACAAAGCCTCTGCTGGGAACATGGTATTAAAATCCTCACATGCAGATAAACTTCCTTCATTCAGGGCTGGATCTGCCCTGCTTGCCTAGCACACATTTTGGATGGAGCCAGAAAGGCCAATCCTCACAGGATCCTTCCTTCTTGGAATAACACACTGAAATGTGCAAAACCTCCAAAATGTTGCCTGAGATGGCACAATAACTGAGTCTCTTTCTTAGCCCTGTTTCCAGTGAGCAAAGCATCCAGCCCACGTGACAGTGGCTCATGCTCAGGATTTCTGTTGATGGAGCACAAGGAAGAAATTAAAATCCCTGATATGTGTAACAAACTTCCATCCCTGCACAGGAGATGCAAATTGGGTAGTGCTCCCATGGCTCCGGTATGGTTTGCATGGCTATGTGTGGAACAGCCTTTCTGTGCCTGCTGTCTGTCTGGCTGATAGGCCAGGTGGGATTCCCTCATGCATTTCTGCACAGTGAATTGTTAATTACTACATCCAAACACAGTCACAGTATTATTGCTGCATGTAGTTGTATTCTACCTCTCTGTACTTTCAGTACTTCCCTTCCTTTTCCCCCACCTGAACCCTGTTCTTTTTATTCCAGCCCATTCAATTAGTTTTCCAGGATACTCTGGTCCTCACATGTTTGAAGATAGCTCCCAAATTTGCCTCCTCCACAGTCTTGTTAACACATCCATGCTGTTCATCCTTAGGTCAAAATAAATAAATGCTAATCAAGGTCTTGGAACTGCAGTTTATGATAATTTACTGCCCTCCTTTCCAGATTCTTACCTTCCAGTCTGGTAGCAATCTTCTGACCTCCACTTAAAGGAACAGCTTTCCATGTGTTATCCAGTATCTGTCCAAAGCTGAGGTAGCAAGATCTCCTGCATATCCCTCATGGGGAAAGCCCCCAGCTCCCAAACAGGAGATATTCCCAATTACCACCCCTCAGTCACAGAAACATGAGGTTCTTTACTCACAGTCTCAACACTTGATGTTTTTTGTTGGGTTGAAAACTTGCCATGGGGGAGGAGTAGGTTCCGTGGTGAAGAACCTTCAGAAATACAAATGTGGAGGCTACAGACACAAATATTGTCACCTCTGCAAGAGTTAAGATCTGATTCCTCGAGAGCCCAGGTTCAGAGTGACTGGGAACCACGGCATTCCGTGGCAGCTGCTTGGCAGCCCAAGGGAGATCCTTCGCCACAGTTCCTACCAGCCAACTTCCCCTGCACCAGGCCCTGCTGCTGAGATGGGCTGTCCTGCCCTCTCTGAGCACAGGGGTTGAAGTGGTCTTTAATTCTCATGGTTTTCCAGCTCATCCCCGTGGACATGAGCAAAGCCTGTGATTATTGCTGTGCGTCCACTCCTCATGTCAGGCTTTTTATTTACATCAGGGCATTACTGCACAGCTGTTAATCATTAGCTCACCTTTCCTAATTAACATCACTTCTGTAAGAGAAATACTGCAGCCCAGCCCTGTGGGTAGGAAGGAGAGATTTGTTGTTTAGCTGGGAAGCATCTGCTTTGTCCTGCTTTTTATATTCCCAGTACTTCAGTGGGACACAAATTAGAGGGCAGCATGTGTGGGAAGTCTCCGTGGACACTGTCACAGCAACAGATTTTGATGTGGTCTCAGAGAGGACTGGAGTTAGCAGGGATGGCCTAAGGCTTTCAGGAAAGATGAGCATTCTACTGACAGCAATTCCAAGTGGATTGAATTGCAAATGTTACCCCTGAACCAGTTTGCTGATAAGGCTTGTAGCTCTCCCAGCATCTGCACAAGTGTATTTGCCCAAGATACTCCACATACTTGTTTTTCCTGCTGATAAGGGAGCAGTGGTTAAAGAAACACTTGTAGCAATGAGTGTGTTCTTGTCATGCCTGCGTAAGAATCGTTTATCAAATTCATTCCAGACTCACTCCAGTAGAGGCCCCTCCTATAGCTGTGACCCTTAGAAGCCAAAAAGTACAGCAGGAATGTGAGAAATGAGGAAAAACTGGGCACCAGTGTGGCATGTGCTCACCCACCACTCACACAGCTATTAAAGGGACTAAAATGAAATTAAAAACTTGAGGTTCCCTGTGGAGCCCTGGCAATGAAAATGCCAATCTCCACATGGAGGAACTACAGGTAGGTTGAAATAACAAAGCCAAAACTTCTGACTCACTGCATTTTCTCCTTTCCCACGGGGAAGGCAGCCAGCCTGCCACAAACTGGGCTAGGGCCAGCTCTAAGTTAAGCAGATTCCAGGTTGTTGGGCTCCTCCAGGTTCTCTATCAGCTGATAAAAGACCTTTGGGCCACCACTCTATCAAGCCCACCAGGATGATCTCTTTATGATGATGCACATCTCACCTTCAAATCCCTAATCAAAGTAAATGCCAAATGTTGTACCAGAAGGTACAAAAACTTCATTGTCATTATAAAATTTTCCAACTGTTTAATTGCATCCTGCTTTGTGTCTGTGGGGTGGGGGGGATGTCAGCAGCCAAAGTACCAGCACTGATGCTCCAAAGACTGTGGGACAATAATCCCCCTTTTACCTCATGCCAAGTAGTGCAATGAACTATCTGGAGCAAAAACTGCTTTTACTGTTTAGGGACTGGGGAGAGGCCAGGTTAGTATTTATTGCTTCAGCCTGGAAGGGCATCTATTGTTGGGGAGCATGAGCATGAGACCAGGCCTGCCCCAGTGAGAGAATACATCTGTACCAGCACAGTCTTACACCTGGGCAAACTGCAGGAAAGGTGTGAATCCAGGAAAGCTGCACAGAGCCAAATCACCAGGGAGACACCTGCCCAAACCTTCACATCCAGAACCAGCCAAATACTCGGATCCTAAAATCATCCTGAAATCAGATGCCTGTGTATTTTTGACCCAAGGACTATCCAAGCTGCTTCCCGAGGCTGAATGTGCCAAAGCAGCTCATTCCTGACCTGCAGCATTGCAGCCATTCCTGCCCTGGGCTGCAGCAGTTGTGCTCCCCACCAGGGCTGGGTGACAGGACCCACCCAGCTCCTCTGAGGAGTGGAGTGGCTGCAATCTGCAGTCAGGGGCCCAGCAGCTACAGGCCACTGAGGTAATTTTAGTAGTTTTGAGAGGCACTTGAAAAGCTACTGTCAGCACTGTTGACAGTAAAGGGTTGTTTTTCCCCAGGATTTCTGATCTCTGGCATAACCACTGCTGCTCGCTGGGGACTCCCCAGGTGCCCATGAGAACACCGAGCCTCTGCCCCTGGCCAGGGCAGGAGCAGCCCTGCATCCAAGTGGGAGCAGTAACTGGGGATATGATGCCAACTCTCCAGAGCACATCCTCTCAGCAAACACCCTCAGGAAAACCCCCCAGCAGCCGTCAGGCAGCAGCACATGGGCAGAGCTCTCACAGCACCTCGTGAGCCATGAGTGAGCAGAGCATCGCTGTGGTGAGCTGCGAGCAGGACCGAGGACACGGCCTCCTTCGGCCTTCCCATCTTTCCCTTCAGGCACACGGCTCATTCCAGCAGCACAGTTGTCAAGTCAGCAGTTGGGGCAGATGGACTTGCCATTTTAAGATCTCTGTTTTCCCAAAGCAACAATCTGGAATCTGCCCACGGGGAGAGTATTTCTTACAAAAAAAAAAAGCAAAACCAAAACAAAAACAGAACACCCCAACACAAAACAAAACAAACAAACAAAAAAACCCCAAACCCCAAACAAAAAATCCCAACAAAAACCCATGACAAAAAATGTGTAACTGAGGGAGCAACAATCTCTCTGACCTTCAGTCAACCCCAGAAGAGATGGTTAAGTATTTTATCCACTTTTTTAGCCTTAATGGTTGCTGCAGCAATGACTTTCTAAATGCTCCCCAGTAGAGCACAGATCCTGGCATGACAGGGAGCTGCCACTCAGTTTCCCAAAGAATGAGAAAAATCTGAAAGGCTCTACTTAATCCCAGTTATGACAGTCCCTATCAGGTCCAAATTCTTCAGGCCTTCCTGATCCTAATAACCATCCAACAATGTAAACCAAATTTTTGCAGTACCTTCTGATATTGAGGAGAAGGGAAGTCAGTCCTCCACTTTCACTGCCTTCCCACCAGAGAAGTCCTGAGTCCTGGAAAAAGCCCTTTGAAAGTGCTGAGGGAACCAGTGCACACAGAGGTGTCACTCAGGAACAAAGCTTTGAACTGTGAGACACAGGCTATGGATCCACACCTGAGGTCCAGGGAAAAGGGGCATGTTCTAGGTGCAAGCCCAAGGGCAAGGCCCCGTGTCCAAAGGGGATGTGTGCTCCCAGGCACTTCAGCTAACTGGGAGGCCAAAGTAAATTCTCTGACTGGTAAGAACTGAAATCCACCCAGCATCTTTTCAGAGCCTTCAGAGAGCTGGTTTTTGCGGGACATTCCTAGTTCGTGTCCCTGGTAAGGGCAACTCCTCCTTTCAGAGACGCTGCTGGCTCTGCAGCAGGATGTTCTGCACAGCTGTGGAATGCTCGGGGTGTCACAGCCCCGCTGCCTGACAGGGCAGGGCAAGCCTTGGCCTCTAAGGAAGCAAGGGCAAATCCACAGACAGCCCCTCCAACAGTACCAATCCACAGTGGAGTTTCAGGTGGGGTCCAGCACGGATGGTCCCTGTCTGGCTCTCGTGAGGGGAGGGAAGGGCTCAGGAACTGCATCCTGCAGCTCAGCTCTAACTCCTTCTCCCTCACTGCAGGCAGAACTTGCTCCTTGCCAAGCAGAGCAGCACCTGCTCCCACTGGCTGCATCCTGCTGCCAACAGAAGCCTGGACAGCAGAGAAAAGGGGGTGAGAAATGTCACTCACCTCTGTGCAGGTCACGTTTCACTCTGAGTGAGATTCTGTCATCACTGTATCACTGGGTCAGCACTGGGTATGTGTCCCTCATGATCCCCCTCCACTTGTGACACAACAGCCCTTTGGGTCCCATTATAGTGTGAAAGCTGGAAAAATTTGGAGGGTGCTGGGAACATCCATCCCAAATGCCCTGCTCCTGGCAGCCACCATGGAGTCTGCAGTATTGGTAATAATTTCCTCCATTTCGGACTAGGCTGCTTTACTACTGAGCTGGGCTATGGATGGTCCTGAAAAGGGGGTTCAGGTCCCCAGAACTCATGTTGCATCAGCAGGATGGAGCTGAGTAAGGACAAGGAATTCATGCTGGCGGCAGGAAGAACCAACAGGTAGCCAGGTTTCATGCCTACAACCAGGATATTTGATCTACCCCTCACAGCAAAAAGCAGGAATTTAATACATCTTCTGGAGACGTGAGGATATTTAATCTGTGGGACCAGGAGAAGAGTGAAGGACAGCAACGTGAGATGGGTCCTAGCAAGAACCTCTTCTCCTGACACTCATATCTCAGCATAAGCAAATTGCTATTCCATCTGCTAATGGATCTAAGCAGCAGCTGCTGCTTAACATAAAGCAGCAGTACATATCCTTGGAAATCAGTCAAGGTTGTACACTTGCATCCTGCGGGCAGGAGGACTCTTGGAGGGGAGCTTCTTCCACGGAGTTTCCCAAGTGAACTGCAAGAGTGACACGACAGGCTCCAGGGCCCTGTGCGCTCTGTCCAGAGCGGCTGGAAATGGGGGAAGAATTTGCATGTTCTCATACAGTGTTACACAGTGGAGTAAAGTGGAATTCAAAGCCCTCTGCAGGATGGAACACCTGAGTTTGGGACAGAAAAGCCCAGACTTGCCCCAGGTGTAAGTGTATTATCCCAGTGCCATCCTCGCTGGCATTTGTGCAGTGTTCCTGCTCCACGTCACGTTCCCTCAGCACAGCCTTTGCTCGGTTCTTCCTCCCCATCCCTCTCCCGTTGGCTCTGCCCCGCTTCCCCTCCCCAAACCACGACAGCAGACGCGACACCGGGATCGCTTTGCCCTCTAGATCTGCATCCCATCCCGACCCTCTTGTCCCCTGCCTCTCCTGGCCTCCTGGCCTGGCCGCGGAGCCGGGGGCTGTGCTGGCAAGGGGCAGGAGGTGGGAATTCAGGGCTGTCCCTGCTCCAGAGCCGCTGGCCGTGCCCCTCCTGGCCCGGGCACCGGGAGCGCTGCCGTGGGTTCTGCCCCGGGCACAGCACGGGCGGCCCGGCAGGAGCAAGGCGGGACCGCAGGGGCTGCAGCAGCGCACACGGGGCAGGGCCAGCCCGGAGGCACCGCACCCCTGCCGTGTGCATCCCGCAGCCTTCAGATCTATGGGAAATGAGGAATTCTGTGACGTGAAAACACTTTCCCAAACCATCCCCCCGAGTACGGATTTTACACTCACTAGGTTCTCTGTGGAAGGTTTTCCCACTCAGTATACACAAGGTTTCATATACATATGAAGAATAAATGTCAATGTCTTAGAATCCAGCAGTTTATGTGCACCTGTAAATAATATCCCTCTGCACATCCATGCCTCCAACGCTGCAGCTTTGGGCTGCTGCGTGAGGATGTGTGAGCCGGAAAACCGGATCACATCCACTGGTCTGGCGTGAGGGGAATAACCACGTTAATTAATACTCGGGAACTCTCTTTTCACCGCTCAGCACAAACCCCCATGGCCGGAAGAAGCAGAGAGCAGTTCTCCGTGTCTCCACAGCTCGTCGCTCTCTCACTCCCCCACACCAGCTATTTCCCAGCTTCAGGAAGCGCCGAGGTCGCAGGCACGGGGAGGCAGAGCTCGGGCTGCAGCCCTGGGAGCTGTGCGGGCAGGGATGAATCCTGCGGCTCCCCTCGGCCCCGGAGCCCTTGGTTCGCTCAGGCTGCTCCAGGTGGGAGCTGCTCTGTCCCAAGCTCTTTGTTACAGCGGAAATTCCTTCCCCTCCACCCTCTGCAGTTACACAAACGCAAGGACAACCTGAGCATAGAGAGGAGGATTTTAAATCAGTGCAAGCTCACGGAGTCCAAACTGTTTAAAGTTAAAGTTTATTTGTATTCTTTGTAGGAATATCAATAAAAGTCCTCAAATGTATCTATATCTGTACATATTACAAGAACCTTCAAAAATTATTCACAGAACAAAAATAAATCTTCTTTAGAACAAACCCAGGCAATGAAATGCAGAAATGGATCTCAGAGACCAAACAGTCCAGTGCTACAAGCATAAAAATACGGCTTGAAAAACAAGTTTATTCCTTTTTAAAGGTGTACATTGTTGAAATAAAAAATAAATTATTTAGAGCTATAATTGTAAAACAGTTCTGTGTAGGAACACTCTTATTAAGGCCCTTGAGACAGAAAATCTATTTTTGCAGGTAGGATTCCTGGCAGGCATGATCTGTAAGGACATGCTCACTCTCGTGGGAGTTAACTTAGTGTGGAGAAGGAAACACCTAAAAACATCACCCTAAATTTAACCCTTTTTCCTCTGGCAGACTCAGCTGGATACCTGTGGCTGACCATGCCCACCACTGATGGAAATACACGTCATGGTTCAACTCAGCCAGGAACTGTTCTCCAGGAACAACACAGACGTTTTTGCAGAACGTGAACCGAACTCATACACACAAGTAAGTATTGCTGACACATTCCATGGACATGGCTGTAAAATTCATGGACTTCCAAGTTAAAGGCTGGTGGGTTTATGCAAACACCAAAACATGAAATGAATGTATCATGGGGGAAAAACTCACAGCCAACCCAAAGCAATTACATGAATGCAAAATAAACCCCATTTCTTTGATGATTTATTAGATGGATAAAGAATTCATTAGTGGATACACCTCGTATTCTTGAACTAGAAAATACACACATCCCTTTCCATGCTCCTGTAGATTCCCTGCCTGAGTTATGCCACTGGAGAGGAATGTGGCAAAATGTGTAGCTGTATGAACCTGTGCTTTTGTGTATACCCATTTCCGATACACCAGGGAAGTAACAGCTGGTAATTCCTAGAGGTGGAATCTATTTCCCTTAAAAAAAAGGTCTGAATTCCTAGAGTTGCAAAGAACAGGGATTTACAGGATGCTGCCCCTAGGCCATGCTCCCTCTGTCCCTTGTCACCCTGCTCACCTCACACACTGCAGACACCACACACAACCTGCCAAGAAGCCACACACAAGAGGCTGCTCCATCTCCCTGCCCTGCTGTGCTGGCCACGAGCTTCTCCTGAGCACCCAAGAAGCCCAGGTGGCCTTGAGGTTTGGAGAGAACCCTCCTAGAACAGTACAAATGTGGCCAGCATGGACTGAGACACCTGGATGGGGTGACTTTCCTGTTCAGTCTGAGGAACACACGAGCATTTCCTCCTCCGGGCTATTCAATTTTTCCTGCACTACTTCATCTGTTCCCCAGTGAGAGCAGCAGCTCCTCGCACAGCATTAGACACAGCCCTAAGCCTTAGCTCAGAGTGTGAGCCCCAAGCCAGTGTCTGCCACGCTCTCCATCACAGGCTGCACCATTTACTCACTCGCTGCTGCAGAACCCACTGCCTAGGAGCCTAAACCCAAACGTGATCAGGCCCAGGCAGGGCTCCTACTCCTGAACAGACACACGGTTTAGTGCCACTTGGATTTTATCAGTCTGGACAAAATAGAAACTGGCATTTTCACATATTGTCAGCTTGAGGCGGCTGAAAAATTTTCTGGAAGGCTGCTCGGTAACAAACTAGGAGAGACAGCTGCCTGCAGGGCTCAGGAGCAGTGTTTTGTGCTGCAGGAGATCAATTCCAGTCTCGCAGCACTGACTCTGCAACCTTCACCCCTCCGGGGTCTGCAGGCAGCAACTCCTCGGCAGCGGGAGCTGGAGGAGCACCCTCGGCACCTTGGGGGAGAAACTGCAACAGCAGAGAAACAAGCAGCCCTGCAATGAGCTGTGAGCCCAGAGTGAGGGGTCAGCCTCTGAGAGAGCCGCCGCTTTTTCCTACAAGCCTTCTACAAGCTTGAGGAACACACAGGAGAAGGTACAGCATCAGAACGAAGTACTACCAAAGACCTCACCAAAACAGGTGGATATTGGGGCAGGGATTATTTCCCCTCTAAAAATCCAGGCTGAAATGCTGCCCCTATTGCATTTCTTTGCAGAAACCAAAGTGGACACCTCAGAGCCCTCAACATCAAACCACACAGCTCAGCCAGCGACCTCTAACATTACCAGGGAAGCTCCGGGGAAAGGTGTTTCCCAAAGTAATGCCTGAATAACTCTCCTAGAACAACACCTCTGCTTCTGCCTTGCTCTGTCAGTGCAGCCCCACAGGCACTCACTCACACCTCGCCCATGGCACACCCACATCACCTGCACGGTGCCACAAGGGAGCAGCTCACATGCCCATCCCAAAAGGGATGGGAACACGTTCCCCCATGCTACAGCTCTGCAATTACAGTACATGGCTACAGGGACATGCAGATCCCACAGAAATACCCCACAAAAAGGGTTTGTGTAAAAGAGCCCCTCACACGACAGGTTAACACAAACTGGAGAAGTTGCTACGGCTGCGATGCCTGAAGGGAGAAGGGAGGAACTCAAAGGCACAGTTTGAGGAATAAAATATCAGAGGTCAGCAAGGATCTAGAGCTGGAAGACAGTTTGGAAAGCATGGAAAAGTAATCATTGCTGAGCCAATGCAGAGCACAACCTCAGGTGTGTCAGTGCCAGCAGCACCGAGTCCCGGCCGAGCAGCCGGAGCAGCTTTGATCCCAAAGAGCCGACCATTAATCCCAAATCCCAACTCCCTGCAGACTGCTGTGCTCCAGAAGGCCTGGCTGGGATGGATACACACACATCCTGCAGCACAGGGGGCTCTGCACTGATGCACACTCAGTCACAGAACACACGGGGGTGGTGATGGTAGCTCGAGTGTGGTGGCACCAGAGCGCACACACTGCTCTGCCACCTCCTGCATCAGCCACAGAGCTGGGATGAATTCATTTCCAAAAAACAGGCAAACCTGGCAACAGACACTGCATTTGGGTCTCGGTACTGCCAATAATTCACGTGCAGGGAACTGGCTTAGACACTCCTGCGTTTTTCGTGAGACAATCCCACACTGAGGGACGTCTCAAGGTTTTGTCTCCAACTGAAGTAAACTTTTCCAATTTCCACAGCATGGGTGAATGGTTAATCACACTTGCTGTTACCGGTATATTTTTGTAATTAAAAATTTCAATCAGTGCTACAATAATTTCATTTACTGCAAGAGTTGGGGGACTAGAAATGCTGGAAGTAAAAATTCACACTTGACTCCAGAATCTGGGATTTTAAAGAAAAAAAACCTCTCTCAGATTAAATATTGTGGCATTTGATGAAATCATGAGAATTGACCATACCAAGCCATTTACTGTTCATCTGTGACAGGTTGTGAATGCCACTATCTCCCAGGAGAAGGTCACTTTGGAACGATATCCCATTCACATACAGTCTGGAATCATACTTCTCTAAAACACAACTGAAAGGAACTGGAGATGAAAGCTTAGTCAAAACTCCTGAAGAAAAACTGATGTGTACAGAACTCAAAAAAAAAAAAAAAAAAATCCCTTTAAAGTATCCAGAGAAAGGAAAATTTCAGCGGAAATGGAAGATCTTTCAAGAAAGGTGCAGAAAGCACCTTTCATTGGAACTACATTGGCCAAGTAAGTGGCTGAAATAGTGAAAATAGGCAAGCATTAAAATACAAAAATCCTCTAGAAAAAGGGACTTTTGCATATGGAATTTCCTGTGCTGGGCACGGGCACCCTTTGGTTAGCCCTTTCCCGAGAGGATTGACCTGGCTGTTCCCCATGGAGAGCAGAGAGGGAATTCAGGGTGCCGCTGCATGGGGCGTACGGTGAGGATTGGCTAGAAATTGTTAAAAAAGTATTTACAGGTCTGTAAGTTCTCCCAACAGAAAATATAAAACTGCATTAGAACTGGGGTAAAAAAGAAAGAATCCTACCACAAAATCCTGCAGATTACCTCTGTCTGACAGGAAGCCTGACTGTGCAAATTCCAGGAACCCAGCTTGCTGCTCCCCCTTTGTACCTTCTTCAGAAAGACTGTTCTTTGACAGAGTCCTATCCAAAGTAGGTACAGGACACAGCAAGAGCCAGTTCTCTTGCTAAAATGTTTGCTATCAAGTTTGCATTCAGCTAAAGACCAGCTGGGGAAGAGGGGAATAAACCCAGCCAATGAGTTTTCCTATGGAATTCCTTTCACTCCATTCATGTCCTTGTACCAGCCAGTTGCTGTCTCGGGTCACCCACTGCTCACCTCTCTCACCCACAACACACACGCACACACGCTCCCCTCTTCCTCCTCCCAGGACTGCAGTGCTTTCAACAAGAGAACAACAACAACAACAACAACAACAACAACAACATAATAACAATAATAAAAAAAATAGCAATAATTAAAAAATCTACAGTATTCACTTCCTTTTGGTATATTACATTGGCATTTTCTGTACACAACCCAAGAGCTCCCTCTATTTACACAGTGATCCTGAAGGACTTTTTCTGGGGAGCCTGGTTCTTCTGGCCCTGAGTGGGGAATTAAAGCCCACCCTTCACAGAGTTGCTTTTTCAATTTTATTGAATGTACAATACTATCTTAAAACAATTTAAAATACAACTTTAAAATACAATTCTAAAACAATTTTAGAACAATCTTTAAACAACTTTAGAACAATCTTTAAACAATTTTAGAACAATCTTTAAACAACTTTAGAACAATCTTCAAACAACTTTAGAACTGTCTTCAGAAACTGTAGAACTGTCTTCAAACAACTTTGGAACCGTCTTCAACTTTAGAACAATCGTTGAACAACTTCAGAACAATCTTCGAACAACTTCAGAAGAATCTTCGGACAACTTTAGAACAATCTTCAAACAACTTTAGAACCATCTTCAAACAATTTTAGAACTATCTTCGAACAACTTTAGAACTATCTTCAAACAACTTTAGAACAATCTTCAAGCAACTTTAGAACCATCTTCAAACAATACAACTTTCCTTTAACAGAAGAACTATGTGCAACAATCAGCGGCGGAGACGGGTCTTGGCTCTGCTCCGTCTTCCTCTTCCACAGAGCACCTGTGGAATCAGAAACTGCTGTTCTTAAATTCACCATTCTCCGTGATGGAAAGCTTGGGAGGGTTGCCATTCCGGACGTGCATGGTGTAGCGCTCCTTTACCTGCGTCAGGGCACCCATCAGGCGCGTGTTGGCCGAGTCCAGGAAGGCGATCCGCTTCTCCTGCAAAGACACCCCACAGCGTCAGAGCCGCAGCGCGCCCCGCGCCCGCGGTGGGAGCGTCCCGGGCCGGCCGGGCCCTGCGGCTGCGGGCAGAGGCAGCTGGGCCAGCATTCCCTGCCGAGATGGGCTGTCTGCCTCTTTCTGTTTTCGGGGTGCCACGGGCTCCGCTGCGGCCGCTCGGGCCCGCCGGGACTTTGTGCGCGACAGAAGGCGGCAATCCAAGTTACAGCGGGGAATTGATCTGGGCGGGGAGGCTCCACCCAGCCAGCCTCCAACGGGGCAGGATTGTGCCACAGGGGAGTGGGAGGGTGTCGGTGTTAATAGCAATGGGAGCCAATTTCAGTATTAGTTTTTGGAAGTATGTTAGAAAAACAGAAACAGGCAGCAGAAAATAAAAGTGGTGGGGGTTTCATCTGGCAGAGAAAAGTGCAAGTGGTATCTACCGACCATTGTCTCTGTGTTTTGGATGGAGTGTGCTCAGAGTAAACTCATGGGATGCTTGAAATAAATAAATAATAATAAAAAAAAGCAGATAACGGCAGCCTGCGGTGACGGTGCAACAGCAACACAGAAGCAGCAGCCAAAGCTAACGCTAGGGGTTACTGGAGGTGAGGGGGAGAGGGCACCGTGGGTGGAGGGGAGATGCCATCGACAGAACACAAAGAACAAACACGGAACACGCTGCTCCTAGACCCATTCCAGCTCGGGGGGCTCCCAGGCTCCATGAATCCACGTGCCTGGTTGATTGTCCTGGCACAGAACGTGCCAGCCTCCACCTGAAGCAGACAGCTCAGGGATGTGTGCTAAATTGACATAACCCGTCACCAGACCCAGCTTGCTAACAGTGGGACATCTGCCGTGGGATGCAGAACTGGAGGGGCAAGCCAAGGAGTCGTCAGCACAATCAGAGATGACAATTTTCATCTTTCCTAAAAAATCATAGTAATGCAGCTGCAGAAGGCAGTGCTAGAGACAACAGGAAGGTAACTGTGCTCTCCGTGCCACCGGCTGATCGGCTTTCGTTCTTTGAGAAGGGAAAATGTCTAATTTGCTCAACTGAAACAAGCTGCATGTGGGAACTATTCCCAGTCCAGCCCATTGAGAAACAAAATGGAGGGAAAAATGATGCACGGAAGGCATAAACATCAAGGAACAGTTCAGCCACACTGCTCAGGAGACTCACGTGCTACCACAGCCCCTTGGGATCCGGACCCCAGCACATGAGTGCGTGCTATGGCACTAATCAGCAGCGTTTGCTTTTCCCAGGGGGCTCCCCCACAGGGGTGAGCGCTCGGCTGCAAAGACAACGCAGAATTTAAGTCCTGCTTCTGTCACAACCCTGAAGACACCGAGCTCTGTGTAAAGCCAACGGAGGAGGAGGAGGCACAAGGCACAAGGCTGCCTTCGCCCTCATCCTGATCCAGCTGACGGGAGCAGGGAGGACACGGAGCCGAGCCTCCCATGCTGACATGAACCCTGCAGAACACAAGTGCCCCAGCAGGAATGTGCTCCTCAGCGAGCAGAGCTCCTAATCCTCCCCCTATATTTCATCTGGAACATATAATTCAAAATGAAAATTTTCCCTCTGAAAAATTTCTAAAAAATCTTTCCGAAGAGTTGAGAGTGAAAGGCTGGGTGTTTTAGGGCACTGCTGAGCACTCACTGAGCCAGTCTGCAAAACAGCTGGAAATCCACACTTGGAAAATCAATCTTAAAAGCATGAGCTTGGTGAGTAGGGGCATTTTCTCACTGAAAGGAAAATTGGACCTACCAGGCACGTCTCTAACACGCTCAGGGCACAGGGAGCAGGAGGAGCTGGAATGGGTAGGAGGTCAGTGTGCTGGGCCAGGACTGGGTACTGCTCAGCTAGAGAACTGATTGGGTTTACTTGCCTGTTGGAATTATCTCATCCCCATTTATGACCTGTAATTTAACACAGCGGAGATGTCACTCGCAATAGCAACTGGGCCAGTTCTCTCTGCAGCTGCGCCGCTCCGAGGAGAGAGTCTGGCCACACCTATCCCTGCTCAGAGGCCCAGAGCCAGGCTCCAGAGCCAGAACAGTTCGTGTCTGTGTGCATCGGGGCACTGCACCCCCTCACACCATGCCAGGCCGCTGCCCCTGAGCACAGAGCCCAGGTCACTGCTGCCCCTGGCAGCCTTTAACTCTTCAGCCAGGTGCCATGAACTGGGCTCCAGCCCCACTCGATGAATCTCACAGGAAAAAAGACCTTTCCTTTTCTAGCCACTGAAGGAAACAGACTAAATAAAATCTTCCAAGCATGACTTTAAGGGATTGCTACAGAACCCAGCAGACCCCTGGCTCCCCTGGTGAGTCTGTTCTGAATCTTTCACCAGGTTCCTCCTCTGCTCAGGCACTCAAGGAAGGACAGTGACAACTGCACTTCCCCCATGCACTGCCTGACACTGAAGCACTTGAAGTTTGCCAGTGACCTTGCTTGCCCAAGAAAAAGAGTCAAATCATTAAAGCTGCTGCTTTGCTCCTGTTTTTTCACCAGTTTCCACCACAGCTGATAAATGCTACATCATTTGATGAAGTGTGATCAAGGACTACACCCTTCCAGCCCTGAGGGTTTGAAGGTCTCACGAGTCAGCAGTGGTCCCCTCTGCCAGCTGGTGACACTGGGATCACACTGGTCCATGCTCCATCTTGCTAGCCCATAACCAACACCAAGGCTGAGAGCCTCCTGGCACGCACAGGTAACAGGCAAGTTTCTTACTCAGTCAAAATCTCTCCCCTCCAAAAATCACTTTTCATGTTTGCTCAGTGCCCCTTCCACATTCTTGAGGCAGATGAAAAATGCATCCACCCATTTCAGAGCCCAGGCTGCTGCCTGGATGAGCTGCCATTCCACATCTCTAACAGCAAGATGACCTGACTCTGCCTATCTCCAAAAAACACAGCTTTTTGCTGCTTTATATATTCCTTACAGTTCCACATGAGTTCCAATATTTCTAATACCCCAGTGCCATCCTTAACCATGTTCAGCTGAGACTCCCACAACCTCTCTTTGTGTAGGGAATAACTTGGGTTATTCCTGAAAAAATTATTAAGGAAAGTATCCAGCTGGAACTACTGAAAAGCCCAGAAGCAGGAAAGAGACCCTCCAAATGCAAATACCACAAATGTAACACGGCAGGCAGATACAAACCAGTCCCAGGTTCTGTTGTGGGATCAGCACAGACACAGAGGAAAAGCTGGAATGACCCCACAGGATACACCCACATGCACTGCCCGTGGGGTTCCCCTCCCCACAGCTGCCCGGGTGACCGAGGTGGGAGCTGC
This sequence comes from Monarcha castaneiventris obscurior, assembly GCA_026261815.1. Taxonomy (NCBI): domain Eukaryota; kingdom Metazoa; phylum Chordata; class Aves; order Passeriformes; family Monarchidae; genus Monarcha; species Monarcha castaneiventris. The sequence continues at coordinate 990,364 of JAMPIT010000502.1, read as the reverse complement.
AGGTTTGTGGGAAATGGGCATTTCCCCAGGACTGCCAGCACGGCCAGCGGGGTGAAATGCCACACGTGACATTCCCAGGGCAATGCTCCGTGGCAGCATTCTCTTTCCTGGGCTCCACTGTCCAAAGCCATGCTGTTGCTGGCACAGCTCAGATGCATGCACATGGCAGCTAAACTACGCTGGGCTGAGGCACAGCTTTCCCACAGTCCCAGGCCCACACTTGGAATAACAGCTACACAATGCACTCCTTTACTCCCCTGGGATCTCACAAAGGTTTTGGAGAAGTGATCAGTCCTGGGATTTGTTGCCAGGCTGCCTTAAAGCCCAGGTCAGACAGTACTAATTAAAGCCCCCACGTCTCTCCCAGAGGCAATAAGTGACACGTGTGACACCGCGGGCCGATACAGCTTGGGAGATAGAGAACAGTGCTGGGGCAGGAGAGAGGGGCGAATACAGGGTTCTACACACAGGTTCTGGGAAATCTCCAGCTCTTTACATACCTGTGCATCAATAATTTTCTGCTTTGCATCAATGACTGCTTGCATCTCAGCGTGATCTTTTTTCAGCTCCTCTTCAACAGCCATGAGTCTGATGAGCAAAGAGAGGGACAAATTAGGACAGTTTAATACTATTTCAGTGCGTTTCAGGTACTCTGGCCTGTTGGTTTGACTTCTCTGCTTCTCCTGGCTCTGCAAGAGAAGAATTCTGCTGCTCTCAGGAAAGCTTATCTCTCCACCTCACACTCCCAGGTGCCCAACCTTGTCATTCTCAGAACAGACATTGCCAAAAATGCAACTACTCTGAAAAACTAATCTCAAGTACAGGTTCCAAACAAACAAGAAACCAGACCTACAGTAAGTACAACAGAGACCTACGCTAAAAATTCCTCAGTATTTTCCTTCACTCTCCTGACAATCTCAGGCAAGTTTCCACACCTGCATCCCCATTTCTTCAGCTCTAAGGATGGAGAGGACACCCGGCACAGAGGACCTGCTTGTCCCGCCCAGTCCACAGCTTTCCCAAGCCTCACCTGCTGATGATACTTTTCATCTGGCTGTCCTTCTCCTCCTGCTGCCTGCGCAGCCTGTCCTCACTGTCCTCCAGTCGAGACTTGTAGTCCTGCAGCAGCTTCTGCATCTGCTGCTCCTGCACCAGGAGCCGCCGCTCGTACTCCTCCAGCCGGCGGCTGGACACGCGCAGGCGCTCCTTCAGCTTGGCTATCTCCTGCTCGTACTGCAGCCAGGAGGGAGGCAGATGCACAGGAGAAAAAAGAAGAGATTGGACCACTGTAATGCTCTGCTGCTCTTCAGGGGAGCGTTGGGTTTTTTTTTTTAAATGAAAAATAAGCTGATTGAAGTAAAGGAAATGATAAGCAAACTTGGGGGTGGGCCACAGAGAAGGAGCACATGGGCTCCCACTGGGCATCAAGCTGCTCCCACACTGTAGGGTATCACTCTGCAGCATAATTCAAGCAGTCAGAGGGCTTGGACACAGCTCCTCATCCCCAAGTGGGAACATCCTGCCTTGCTCCAGACTCCAGCAGTTCTCAGGCAGATGCTACTAACAGTACTCAACTGCAGAAATGGCCTGAGCTGCCCAAACGTACAAGCCAGACCCATGTGGGACCCGAATAACTCACTCTTCAGGACCTCATCAATCAGGGCATCAAACCACTGGGGAGGTCAGAGCAAACCAGTCACTGCAAACCAGAGCCTGTCAGGTTACTTGGCTGAGCTTTTGTTCTTCTTGTCTCTGTGGGCAATCATTACTGCAATGGTGCCACAAATCTCAATATATTCCTTTGTTTTGGGTTCATTCACCTTTCCTAACAATCCTATGTTTCTGCTTCTCTGTCCACTAAATGTTCTCCTCCTCACTCCCTGCCTTCTCAAAATACCAAACCTCTTACACAACAACTCCATCCCCACAGCAACATACAGCTCTAACTGTATTTGGAAAAATGGGATCTACTCCTGAAAAAACATACACTTTAAAAAACAGACCATGAAGATTTCTGTGCAGCTCAGAAACCCTGCAGTAGCTGGGTGACAGCATTTGCCTCAGGAGAAGCCCAAGACAAAATGTGACTGCTGCTAATGATGAAGGCTGAGCTGCAGCTCTGTACAGTCCCTCTGCATGTCCTAAGCTATGCTCAGCAGGGTTAACAATCCTGATTTACTTTACTTATGGAGTTAGTGCTCACTCTAACCAATATAACCCGTGTGAGAATGTGTGACGCTGTGACAGCAGGGCCTGCAAGTCCCTCTGAGCTCGCTGTGGGGTGCACAGGACTCGGTGGCACCCCCCGAGTCGGCTGCAAACAGAATCAAATTTACCTTCTCAGCATGCTTGACTTCGTCCAGGCTCTGAGTCGTGTCCTTCTTTGTGTCCTCGTACTGCCCGTTGTTGAACACCCAGGCAGCTGTCCTCTCCACTGGGGACAGCGTGGCCGAGTCCACTGGTGACTGCACCTGGGGCAGAGACTCCTGTCAGCATTCTCCAGAGAAACTGCACACAAACCAGCTCTCAAACCCAGTTCAGCTGGAGGAGGAATATACCCTTGAATCTGTCAGCCTCAAAGGATCCCCAAAACGTCTCCTGCAGGGACACTCCATCCTCCCTTGGCTTTGGACCCACAGCACCCGCCTGAATCCCTCTAAAACCAACACTTCAGAAATTTTCCTTCCTCTCCAAGTGAGCTTCTCTCTGAAAAAGCTCGTGTCTCCCAATCCTGTTCACACTGACCTCTCCCCTTTGCCACACTGTCAGCAAGGCTCTCTCACCCTGCCACGTCTTGCACAGAACAAACAGTGACAAAGCTCTGCTCACAGCTGCTCAGGTGAGACAGGCTGCTTTTCCTGGAGTGCTGAGGGGCTGAACTTGGGAGCAGCTTCCTCAGCCAGGCTGGGACAGACTACAGTGGAGCATGGGACTGTACAGCCTGGATCCGGGACAGCAGGGCAGGACCTGGGTGTGGCAGGATCACAGCAGTGCCTGCCAGGTTGGGATGGTCCCTTGCAGCCTGGGCCAGCTGTGCTGACTGGGAGAACTGTCCAACCTCCTTGGAGGCTCTCTCTCCTCTTTAAGGGAGTCCAAAAAGGGAGCCAAGAAAAGAAACAAGAAGCTCTCCTCTGCCTGGCTGGGGAAAACATGGCTTTTCTGGGGAAAACAAATTCCAAGCAATTTTCACAGACAAAGACAAGTTTATAAGCGCAGGAATTAGCATAATTACCCCTGAAAGAGCAACACTGTCTTATGTTTTCGAGAAATGCAAAAGATCAACTTCTCCCCAACTGCAGCTTCTTTCTGTACCCAGGCAGCTCTTCAGCTCCCTGCCTGGCCCAGTGGTGCACCCAAGTGCACTCTGTGCTCCCTGCCTGGGGACTCTGAAGTCCCAGGCTCAGCCAGGAGCTCTCCATGAGGGAGGAACAGCTCTTTAGGACTCTGGGATCATGTCACCCTCCTGCTGTGCTTCTCCTGCTCAGGAGGACAGGGCTGGTGGGTGCTGGGTCTGCTCCCACAGCTCATCTGTTCTGAGCAGCCATGGACACTCCGGCACTGGAAGAAGCCTCAGCAAAAACGTGAAGGCAAAAAAAAAGGCACAGGAGTTAGGCAAAAATCCCTGGATTTAGGCAAAGGCCTTTTCCGTAGAAGGAAGTTTTCACAGCAAAAACGCTAATAGCCCCTTAGGTGCAGTGTGGCAGCCTGGCAAAGCTCCTTAATTCAGATTTTTTTGATGGCATTTGCCGTCAGGCAGCCAGAGCAGGGGAGACCACGGGCTGTGCGTGGCTGCGAATTGCTGGAGAGATGAGGAGCAGCGAGGGATGAGCACTGTCACCCTCCACTGCAGCTATGGGGGACTCTGACAGCAGAAAGGTGACTCTAAAGTGCATCCCCAGCCCTGCAGCAGACTGCTGAGCAGCAGCAAACCTGGCCAAACAAGCTGCCAAGCGTAGGACAAAGTATTTCCAGCAGCCAGATTCTGAAAGCTGTCAAAGACCAAGCGGATGGCAAGTCACACATGCTAATGGGTTACAAGTTATTCTCTCATAAAGGGCAGGAAAAGAATTAGTCTGCTAGGATCATGTATTAATTCCCCTCTTTGCCTCTCTTCCAAAGGAACACACTGACATTTCTGTTCCCACCTACCTCCTAAATGGAAATGGAAGGCAAAAAGTGACCTCTCCCAGCAAACAAAGGGCCCGGCTCTATATTCAGATACAAATGGGACTTGTAGAGAACAGAGTCTAATAATTATAACGCCCACAAAACATGCCTAGAAAGAACATGCCCAGAAAGAACATGCCCAACTTCTCTTGTCTCTTTCTCTTTTTTAAATAAGAACAGAATTCCACAACAAGATTTGCAATTAAAAGGACGCAATGGAATTTGCCTCGAAAAAAATGTTGGCCACTCGATTTGGCACTGTTCAAGATGTTGTTCATGGGTGTGGGGAAGGAGAGAACAAATTGATTTCTCTGAATAAAGCAGGAGCAAGTACTCTAATGAATCCAGTGGAAACAATTAGTATAGAAAGTACAGTGGGAAAACAAGTGGATGCACATCCCCTTCACAGTTATTCTTGTTACTGGCCTAAAAACGTCCTACCAGCACCACACAGGGCCTGGCTGCATCCCATAAACACCCTTCACCTAGCCATGCCCCTGTGCCCCAGTGTAAAACACGCTCTGCAGGAGGACACAAACACACACACTTCAAATAACAAACAGTTACTTCTTTGGGTATTACTAACTTGGCATACCAAGCTTTGGTTTGTGATTCAGTGCTTCTGGTCTCGTACTTCAATGAACTTGAGGTATCAAAGTAGTTCTGAAGCCCTGACTGCTCCTGGGTTCCCAGGCACCAGCCAGGTTTTCCTGTAACATTCAGGAGTCTGCCGAGAAAGCTCCACTGTCAGGGAACCCCAAGAAAACCTTGGGCAGAGCAAAGGTTGTTCTGCCAGCTTCACCTCACGGCCCAAAGCCTTCCCCCTGCAAAACCTCTGACCTGCAGATCACATTTTCTACCTTCGCTCTGGTGCCAAGCACTGCAATACTCACTTTCTCTTTAAAGTTAGACTAATTGAGGAAAATATTTTCATATACAGCAAATCACAACAGGATTATTATTAGTTTTTAAAAAAAGATAAAGGGATGTTGGCTTTTTGACAAGAAAACCTTGATTTATAGTTGCCTATGAACAACTGATAAAGTGCATTAGGAGTTGGTAAATATAAGCACTCCTTTCCAGAAAAAAAATTGCATTATTCATTGTTTGGGATGATTAATGGAAAAGCAGCACTTATTTGAGGACCAGCAAGAGATTGCTTCATCATGGTGAAATATGGATTTCTCCACACTTTAGACAACTGTGCTTATTTGTTATTTTGGCAGCAGTTATTCTGTGATGTTTTATCTTTGTTCATTTCCCTGTTTTGAGGTAGCTCTGCTTTTAAATTAGTACCACAGGGCAAACGCAGTCTCACGTGGTGATCTGAGCTGCCGTTTGGAACAAAGCTGCTTCTGCTTTCTTTCTTTGTATTTGGGGAAATTTTCCAGTTCTGTTTCTTTCAGGGGGTGTGCTGCTACCTTAGTAAATGAAAAACAGTTCTTTTTTTAAAGTTTAGTACAAAAGCATCCCAGTGGCACAGACAAAGTGGCTTGCCAAGCTTGTGAGGGTGACAAGCATGACTATTCCTTACACTTGCTACTGGCCACTGGCACAGGTGCTGCTACTCTTGATTCAGCTCGACTTCGAGGTCAAGAAAGCTTTGGAGGCCAATGGGCTGAACAGCAAAGCAGAGGCCTGGAGAAAGGATTTCCTTACCTGCTGCGTTTGCTGGCGCTGGATCGCCCGCACCTTGGGGACGGGGCTCTCCCGCGAGGAGGAGGACTGGTGCCGGGAGCGGCTCCCGTTCTGGACGGGCTCGATGGCCCCCGAGGCGCCGGACACGCTGCCCGTGCTGCGCAGGGAGGGGCTGTGCGTCAGGCTGTGCAGCGTTTTGGCCCTGGTGCCCAGCACGGCCTGCTCCATCTTGCGGATCTGCGCCTGGCTGCTGCTGTTCTGCCGGGGCAGCACCACCGGCACGTGCTTGTCCGGGCCCGCGGGGCGCCGCGCCGAGTCCTCGCTCTGCGAGCTGCGCTTGCCCGAGTCCTCCAGGCTGCTGTTGCTGCGCCCGCTGGGCTTGAAGTCCTCGCTGTTGCTGCGGCTCCGGGAGCTGGCAGTGCTCAGGTTCTCCGGGCTGGAGTCCACCGAGGCCTTGGCCATGGGGGGGCTGGGGTTGTTGAGCTGGTAAACCGGGTTCTGGAATGAGAGAGGCCGGAGGCTGCCCTGCTGGCTCCACGCCGGGTGCAGCGGCCTCCGGACCTGAGGAGCGCTCTGCGGGGTGCTCTGGGTGTCCCACAGCTGCTTGATGTTGGCCACCTGGGTGACGGAGAGCTGGCTGCCCGCCAGGCGCAAAGGCACGTCGTGCATCATGGAAGCAGTGTCACTGTGAGCTGTGTGAGGGTCCTGCAGGTCCATCAGAGAGATGCTGCGTCCGTTGGGCAGGACACTTACCTTCTCGTCCTTATCTGAGCAACTCATGCTCTGCGTGGATGCCTGCTGAACCAGCAGTAAGGTCTTGCCCCTAAAATGTCCATCTACATTTTCCTGGGTTGGAGACTTCATCTTGTTTATGTCACTGTGGAGTGGAAAGGAATTTGGTTAATTTTTGAGCAGCCAAGACCCCGAGAGATCTGTCCCAGAGAAGTCTTTCTACCTCACTTAACCTCCCGCCACTGAAAGCTTCAAGGAGCCAGACTTCCTTTTATGAGCTTTTTGCGTGCAAGTCAGAACACACTCTTCCTTAATTACCACTTATCTTGGAGAACTGTGTTTGATTCAAGAAGTCCTTAATCTTTATTTTTTTTTTCACAGGTGAAATCTAAACCATTCCCACCAAATCCTCCCCCCTCAGTCACTTCTGTCTCTAGCAAGACTTCAGCTGCCATTTAACCCTTTGCCATAATGTAACAAGAGATGGGACAAAAGGAAATTGCCTCAAGTTGTGCCAAGGAAGGTTCAAATCGGGTACTAGGAAAAATTTCTTCACGCAAAGGATTGTCAACACTGGCTCAGGCTGCCCAGGCAGCGGTGGAGTCACCATCCTTGGGAGGTGTGTAGATGTGGCACATGAGGACATGGTTTAGTGGTGGCCTTGGCAGTGCTGGGCTAATGGTTGGACTTGATACTCTCAGAGGGCTTTTCCAACCTTAATGATTCTATGACTCCGTGTATTATGGAGGCCTTAAAATTCAGCGGGAGTTGTGTGAAGGCTGCTGCAGAGCTGGATGTAATCTCAGAGGGCAGAGAATTCCACGTGACAAAACTGGCCCTTGTACCTGACAGCACAGGTGCTACTCTGGGCCCGCAGCAGCCGAGCCCTTTGGCAGCTCTGCCATGCCACAGCTCCAGATGAACTGCTGTTCCAGCCTGAGAAATGCTGCACCAAGCACAGCAGGGACTATTTTTGGCTGTTCCATAGGTACTAAGTTTCACCTACAGCTCAGTTTTTCCACTAGCAGCCTGACGGCCAGAAGCAAACACCATGGCTGACCATGCGCTCAGGCTGGCAGTAAATCACAGAGCTGCTTTTTTATCAGCTCAGTTCATTGGCTCTCAGAGATGCAGTTGAGTCCTGGGTAAGTCCAAAGCTCCCGGCTCCCAGTGCAACCCTGTGCACCTCTGACTGGGATGTACTCCCCGGGAGAGAGGCACAAGCTCCCCGTTCCACAGCAGGGCTGGGCAGCCAGCTTGGGTAACGAAGCCCTCAACCCTTGGAATCACGGAATGGTTTGGGTTGGAGGGGGATCTCGACGATCATCCCGTTGCAACTCTCCACAGCTTTACCAACCCCACAGCTGCCCTCGAGCCCGGGCTGGGACGTACCCATCGGTGGGGTCCTCGGTTATCTTCTGAAGTCCCGAGGAGAGACTTCCCGCCACGTTGGGGCTGGAGCTGTGCTCCACAAAACGCTTCAGCTGCTGCTGCGTGGGTGTAGGGCTGGTCAGGGATTTTGTGATATCCGCAAGGATACGAGGGAGAGGTCCCAGTTTTGCCACGGTTGCCTGTAGGAAGGAATTTTCACCCTAATTGGATACAAGCACCACGCCATCCGGCAGGGTTTGTTTTTGGTAGCGGTGCACAGAGGCGGAGGGATGGAGTGGAAGGAAGGAGGGTGGGTGGTTGTGTGCGGGTGTGCCAGGATCGCAATGCAGTGTTATGGAGCAGCGCAACGACGGCGACCAGATGGATGGAGGAGACGAAACGGGGTGCAGCAGGCATTGAGGAAAGAAAAGGAAATAGAAAAGAAATTAGGATTGACCCCCAAAAATAAAAATCATGCTCAATAAAACAAAACTACTGCCATTCCAATGCAAAACTATCATGCAAAGCACACTGAGTCCTGGCTGGGTGAGGTCAAAGTGAAAACTACGGCATCTGCTCACTGAAGGGCATTCAAAGGCTACAGGAGCAGCCAGTGGGGGGAACTTTCCAGGCAAAGGGTGTCACATGGTGAAGGAAATGCATGCCAACAGATGAGGGGGATCATGAGAGGGGCGCAGGGGTTGAGGGTGATGGGGAAAGGGAAGATTTTCACTTCATAAGCCTTTCATTTTTGGGGTCCTACACGGATGCCATCTCCTTTCGCACCTTTGCCAACAATGAAGCCACTCTTCCCTACCCAAACATGAAAAATAACTGCACGAGAGCATCAGTGATCCTCATCCCAATATCACCCCACCAGCATGGGATGAAATGTGTGGCTCCAGTTACAGGTTAGCTCACTGCTGGCCAGGCTGAGGGTAAGAGCAGCTGGCCTTCAGCAAGGAAGGCTGCTCCTGCAGGCCCTGGCTTCTCACCCCTTTGGGCCACTGCTGGGAGATCAGCTACAGGGCATCTCCAGGCTCCTGGCACTGCAGGAAGAAGGCGAAGGAGCTGCAAATTTATTTAAAAATTAAAATTCTGCTACAAAACCAATGTTCTTCTCAGAGATACCCTTGTTTTCCCCGCTGTAAGCCGGTATTCAGCCAGTTTGGCCCCAGAGAAAGGTCTCTTTATGGACACTTTCATACAGCACTGTGGCTATTAAAATCACCAAGGTGGCTCCTCTCATTATTTCTGAGACATTCCCTGCCGTAAAGCCACAATGCATGTAACTTTACCCCTCAATTCTCTTTTTAGGAAACCACTGTACCAGCTCCCAAGGGCCTGCTGGGATAGATCCATACATCTAACCTACAGAAAGGGCAATGCAGATCCATACATTTGGAATGTACACCATGTACGTGTACAAGATAAGTTGAAAAACAAGATCATAACTTGTTATCAAACTAAGATTAATATACAGACTGTCTTTTTGAGTCAAGGACATTTCAATTTACTAAGATGCAACAAGCTCAGTTTTTTGTTTTCTCCTTTAAATAAAGTACTGTGAAAAAATAGATACCCAAGCAATAACTGCTTTGGCAAACCCTGATGCAATAAAAATTGAGTGCATTGCTATTCACTTTACCTCTCCAGTTTCAAAAGAAAGAATAATATACATAGAATATGGACAAAATAATGCACCTCTAAAAACTGAAGTATGGAACAGTTCCAAGCACTTGAAGAAGACTCACAGTTCAGCTTTTCTGGGCCTTATCAACTACCTTTGCTATTGCTATTTTAATGATTTTGGTTCCTGCAAACCCACATAGCTAAGGGAGAGCAAAGCTGTGCCTTTCCTCCCTCTAGAGCTAAATGGAAGCCGTGCCTATTGCTGGTGGTGTCCGTGGGGATCAGGACAGAACCTGGGCACTGCACGTGAGCTCAGCACAGTGCACAGCAGAAGGCCTCTTGCTGTGCTCCAGGAGGACACTCGGAGCAGATCCAGCTCCTCACGGGGCATTCCTTGTTTGCCAGAATCAAAGGCTAGGGAAATGAGCCCATCTCAGCAGGCCCTGGATCGGGCTGTTGATGAGGACAGCTCTGCAGGGCCAGCTCACTCCTCCATCAGAACTGGTGTGCAGGGATGCACCTCCCTTAGCACCAAAAGGGCACCACAACACAGCCTTTTTCTGTCCCAGCGCCCTCCCTTTCCTCCAGCTCGCTTATGAGAAAGGACTGGCTGCCCAGGGAATTCCAGGTTTACTTCCAAGCAATGCCTTCAGCACCTGACCTTCCTAAAGGCTCTGCAGAGTGTTTGCACTGCTGCTGAAGCCCAGCCACCTCACACGCCTTGCTGCAGGCCTTGATCCAAAAGCACGGGAGCAGTTGTGAAATGCCACTATCAAACATTCCCCTCTAAATCTCTTGGTTTCCCTGGATATTCCCTAGTGTTTACTGTTGCTACAGCACCATCCCTGCACCTCCAAACAGCTTTACCTTATCAAGCTGGGACACAACATCCCAGAGGAGGGAATGCAGCACGGAGAGCTCTTTGCCCAGGTCGATGTAGCCGTCGTATCCAGGCATGTTTGAGATGGTATCTAGGTTGGAGAGCTCCCTCAGAAAACGCTGCATTCCTCCCCACTCGTGCTCCAGAAATTCATTCATGAAGGCCATGTATTCTTCCTTAATACCAAACCTGCAGGAAAGGGAGGTGGGGGGAAACCCCAGTCAAAAAACTCAACACAAAAAACAGAGTACAAGTGCTTACAGAAAATTACTTAAACACTTTACTTTAGATCTGCCTTTCTGAAGATTTGGAGTACTTAAAAAAAAAAAATTCAAAATCTGAAGATTTTGAAGTCTTGGAGGAAAAAACCCACATGGGCAATTAAAGAGATTCACTGCTTTGTGGTACTTGCTTAAACACTACTACTTCACTGTTTACATTACAAATTACATCTCTCCCCCCTCCCTCCCACAGATAACTCTCTTTGTATCTTTCTCAGAGATCCCTTTGTATCATTCAGCTGGGAATTCTGGAGGGAGAGAACACGAAAATCATGATCCTAGGTGGGAACAGGCTTCTTTCCTTTTGAAACAGCACATACACTAACATGCTTGTGCATGACTCTTCTTGGTTTTATGATGTGTCCCCTCCACAGAATTCTCAAGGAGAATTTATCCGAGGTGCTTGCATCTAAGTGAGAAGACTCCTCCTTTCCTAAAGCTGGCTTCAGTTTGCCAGAGAACCAGCTGCCTGTGAGCACCCCTAGGAGCCAGGGCTCTCCCTGCACGCCACAGATGTCAGTGTCACTGGCACCACCTACTTGGCAAAGTTGGCGAGGTTCTGGATGACTTTAGCAATGAGGGTGAGAGTGCGAGAGGTCTGCTCATCGGGATACTCCTGCATGAGGTTGAAGAGGCTGGGAGACATGATGGCAGGGCACAGGAAGCGGAGGAACAGAGAGGCACTGATCAGGCGTTCAGTGATGTCCTGCTTGCCCCTGTTCAGGCACTGCTGCTTCCAAGAGGCAAACACCTCCTTCAGCTCACGAGGGAACACGCTGGAAAGCAAAACAACGGGAAATAAAATCGCACTGGCCACCAGATGCAAGAAGATGAACTGGTGATCAGTCACCTGCAATACTGATCTGTGAGAAAACATCGGCTCTTTTTGTACCTCCCCTTTCCCTCTCTTTCTCTCGAGGCCAGGTAATGTCATTAGGCATCTATTCATAGATCCCCATTTAATCTGGTGACACTTAAGTACTCTTTAAAACACCCCTTGTTCGTATGTGTTAAGTGAAGCCATTTCCAGACACGCTGATTTGCAAGCTAAGAGCTACTTATCCATTGCTACCCTGGAGCAAACAGGGTGTTAGAGGCCTGAAAACAAACCCAGCCAAACTGAGCTCATCTCCATATCTGACAGTTTTACCTTGCTTGTTAAGCTCTCAATACCCTGCCTGTGCTTCATGCCAAAGCAGAAGGGCCCCTCTTCTTCCACTGCTACTCAGAAACAGAGATTAATAGAAATCTCTCTGCCAGTGCTTCCTCCCTGTGATTTCCTGTTCAATTCCACACATCTGAAGGGTCTAAAAGTTTTCTGTACACATCAAAACTTGCAGCTTTTTATGCCAAGTCCCAGCTAAGCTGTTATTTTCTTGCTTTATTCCCTCCTTATCCAGTCCCACTCAGGACATGTTCCCTTGGCAGGGGGTTTGGGCAGAAGCCCCCACAGGCGTGGTTTGTGGGCTGGGACCCCTCAGTCTGGGCACAAGCTCCACCTGCAGTCTGGAGTCACATGCAGGAAGGCAGTGAGGAAAATGGATGGGTCTGTGCTCCTTCCCTGTGCCACTGCTGCTCTCTCCCCCTCACAGGAGGAAGGGCACCTGCGAGCACACGGGGACAAAGGGGGGGAAGGAAGATGCCTTACCAGTAAGAATTGATAATCTTGCAGAAGACCAGCTCACAGCACATTTTCAGGTTGCACTGATGATCTGCTAATTCACTCTGTGAGCACCTGCTGGGATCTGCTTCACAGTTTTCATCTGACTCATACACAGCTTTGATAAACTCCCCTGGAAAAAGGGAAGAGGATGAGAAACCAGGGTAGTTACAGGAAAAGCCTACTTGACACACCTTTAAATCCTGCTTATGTCTTTCCCTGGCAGCTGCCTGTCCTGCTCGGGGTGTCTGCAGCACAGCCTCCAGACAGCAGATGCTGGGCACACGACTCCTCCCAGCCCTCTGCCAACAGAGCACAGCCTGGGCTCTGCTGCTTCAGCCGCCCGTGCCCTCGCTGTCCCCAGGCACAGGGGCAGAACCAGGATGGCTTTGTTAGCAACCCTGCAGGCACCTCCCTTATGGCCTAGAGAGGAGCATTTGACTTGGTATTCAAACTGCATTATCACCTACAAAATTATCCACAGTCTTGGGAATGAAGCTGTGTGTCTTCATAATTTGTCATAATTGTCTTCATAATTTCCCCAAGAAACATGCTGGCAGTGGTATTTATTTATATTATTTCTAAATCTGCCTTTTTTTTTTTTTTAAATTTTAAAAAGTGTCACCTTGCTCTTGAATAAGAGTAATACCCAAGCATGAGCTGGATGCTGCTAATTTTCTCAGCCTCTTATATCAACACCTTACAGCGTTTTTATGGCCTGCATCCTTCAAAGCTCCGTGGCATTTCTGTCCCCCTTCCCTTCCGGCATCACAACAGAAACTGCTCACATACAAACCACATGAAGTTGCCTTTGTCTGGCAGACTGGAATGAACCACTCACTAGTTTCCCTCTCTATATGCAGGCATTCCAAGTGATTTTTAAACGGCTGGGTGTTCACTAGGAAAAACTCTTTATTCATTGGTTTAATGATTCCATGTCTTTCAAGTTCATCTCCTCAGATGATCTCGCTGGCTCTGAGCTAACACAAGGCTTGTTTGTGCAAAAGGGGTTTGTTTTTAGCATTTGCTTTCCTAAAACCCCCTAAACACCTCTCGGCCCCTCCCCAGATCTCAGCTTGGGGTTGTTGCAAGCAAAGCAGGCACCATTTTTTTTTTGGGTTTTTTTTGTTTTTTTTTTGTGATGGGGTCCAAAACATTTCTGCTGAGAGCATCTAAATCTCTTATTTGCAAAACTGTTGGCATCACTTTTGTTGAGCCAATTCTGTTTTAACTCTTGTTTATTGGATAATATTTTTTATCCTTAAACATATTTGAAACTTACTCTTTGTGGGCCACAAGACCCTGCAATAATCAGATACAAGATTCCCCTACAGACATGCTACATTGCTAACACCAACCACAGTGTCCTTAATCCTTTCAAAGAACAGGGCAGCTGAGTAAAATGACATTTAGAACCTGACCAAGAATTAGATGGGGATATTGTCATAACCAACGTTGCCCTGAGCTATAGACAGGCTGGACACCCTCAGGGGCATTTTCCATCTCTGCTGCCTATGACTTACCATCTTATCACTCAGCACTAAATGATGTATTAGAAGTCATTAATGTTAAAATATTTTCTGCAATTACTGCACATTAAGGAGCTTGCAGCCAGCTGTAATGGAGTGGTCCCACAGCTGATGTTCAGCCTGCTGGGAAGCACAGCCCCAAGTACCAGGCTGCTCCCACGACTGTGACTTACGCTCAGCGGTTCCACCCAGGAGAGCAGGACTACCACAACAGGCTCACTGCACTTCAGAGATGGCCAAAGTGGATGTAATCACAGAGCTGGCTGTGCTGACCCTTGGAGCACTAATTTAGCCAGCTATCTCCTTGATGCCTTGCCAGCATCTGGGATTGCTGAGGACAGGCGAGACTGCTGGGAAAGCAAGTTGCTTGGCTTTTTTTTTCTTTTTGTGAAAGGATGTGGTGTGGGACTTGGCTTTGGCCTGATCTTGTTTCTCTTGTATCAGTTTCCAAAGCTTTCTCCATCTCAGAAACAACAGGGGTGGCTCGTTGTGCAGCTGTGGGTAAGGAAGACTGTGCCGAGCTGCTAAAGGCCCACTGTGGTGCGTCTGCTGAAGACAGCCTGGGTTTGGTCCCCTTTACTGCTGTCTTTGAGTGGCCAGGAATTCCCCAGGCCGTGGCTTTTGGCTAGAGCAGAACCTTTTGCTGGAGGGGGGACAATAACAAAGTTATCAGAGTCCACCCTGGCACGTAACAGTGGGCATGAAGACCCCGTGGGGAGAGCGGAGTAGGAGATCACAGGATGGCCAGGCAGTTTTAATGAATATTCACCAGGCAGTGAATAATGAGCACTCGGGATAAACACAGGCAAGAGGCTTCCCAGACAGGATGCATCTTGATCTCCTGCCCTGGGATGCTGGGCAGCCTTGCAGCCTCACTCCCTGGCCTTGTCTCTCTAAGGTCTATGTGTCAAAACCCCTTTTTAAAGCCTGTTTGTGTATCAGATCCCACAACCGCCGTTGCTCACAAAGGAACTGCAGTGTTGTACCTCTTCATCAAGCTAGAGGCATGAAAGAAAGTTACCCAGAAAAACAGAACACAGTAATACAAACTTGAAGAGGGACTCAGCTGCATCAAATCAAGCTTGCCTTGCCTTGGGTGCTACTCCTGCAGGTGCCAAAGAGCACCCTTCTCCACGTGGAGAAAGGGCATCCAGAGCAGGACAGAGTGCTCTCTGTGCATGAGACACCCAGGCTGGGTGCTGAGGCAGCTCCTTCCCATCCCACCTTCCCAGCTCAGACACAGTTCAGGGTCAGCCCTTGCCGTGCAAACAGGGGGCAGGCAGGGAGTTTCTTACCCAGTGCATCCTGGAGGTACTTCTGTCCTACCAGCTTGAGGTATTCCTCAATGGCTTTGGTAGCGAGTGTGTTCTCCCTGAAGATCAAGACATCATGTTCTGCACAACGATCCACCTCAGCCATCACCAGATCTGTCAAGAAGTCCTGAGGAAAAAGGTCAAATGGCAAAGGTGATTTTAGCCAGCTCAGTCGTGCCAGGCTAACTGCAGAAGCCAAGAAGGAAGGATATTTCAGGATAATAAATAATTTCTCAGCCTGAGACAGGGGGTGCAGCTGCTACACGAACTAAGGGCCAAGGAAATAGCCAGGGCTCCTCTTGGGTTTATTATACTTAGAGAATGATACAGATCACAAATTATAAAGGGTGACGCAAAAGTCTCTAAAAAAAAGCCTTTACAGCCAAGCTTGTGTTTTAGTTTAGCTTCGGAACAGAACCTCTCACCAGTTTGTTTATCAGAGGCTCTGTCTGCTGAAAGAAACTGTGCTATTATAGTTATCTTTTTATAAGGAATATTTCATACCAACATGGATTTAAAAATCCAAATTGGAAGTGACGCACAAGTTATTACAGCTTGATGACATTTAAATAAGAAGAATGGCTTTATAAATTAATTTCACAAACCAAAAGTGGTTTAGGATTTGGGAAAAAAGAACTTAACATTCCACTTGCTGGTTATCTATATGGCTTAACTTGAACTGTATTCAATTGTCCAGGCAGGAACTGTCAGCAAGCCTTGATACAGAGAATAACCTCTTGATATAGGGTCTAATTCTACAGTACTATTTATTTCCTGAAGTGATAACTTTATGTCAGTCAACGACATTTAGTACCCTTGGTTTCCAGTCCATTATTGCTGTTTCTTTTCAACAAAATCCAAGATAATTCTTTTCACCTGGTGCAAACTGGGAACATCCAGCTGCATCCTCATCAGCAGAGAACAAACTGGAAGTGTACCCTCTTAGGAACTTTATGGCAGCCTGAGCCACCCAGTGCTTCCCATAAACAGAGGTTCAAAACTTCACACACCAGGAATGCAAAGTTATAACACTCATTTATCTACTCGCTGCAGCTGGCACTGCAGCAATCCAGAGCCTGTTTTCCAGCAGGATTTTGACATCATTTTTAGCCACCAGCTTCTCCCATCAGATAACTCGTTAAGGAACGAGTTCCTGTGACATTCACTGTCCCAGAGCACCAGCCAGCCTGAGATGTTTCCAAGGGGCATGCAATTATGCAAGCAGAAAAGGACCTTTTCTGGAACAGTTAGATGAGGCTGTGCCTTGGATGCTGTTTGCAGCCATCCTTGCATGTCTCTGTCCCTCTGACTTGTGCCTGGGGGTGCTTCCCTTGCTCTAGCTGGTTTCAGTGGAAGGAGCTGCCTATGGTGTGGCACTCCTCCCACAGCACCTGGGGGGCAGCAGCCAGATGGATCAATGCGTGCTAATGCTGCCCAGAGCTTCCCACGACCTGCAGGGCGCCCTCCCACAATCCATCTGAAGGAATCAGGGAGCACCCAGAAGTCCTGACAGCATCCCTGGGGCAGCTGGGATCACCATTAACTCGGTATAGATCCTCCAAATGGCTGTTCAAAGGCTGCCCAGATCGATGCTGGCATTGATCAGCTGACTCAGCGCTGCCTCAGCGCTGGCACCCGCTGCTCACCGTGTCACAGACTCACTCACAGAAGCAATTCTCCACTTTACCAGCCTCTCGTTCACTTATCTCTTGACCTACATCCTGATTTTGGAAACGCAAGGAAGGTTCCTGAACACTCAAACGTAGGTGCTGATTTTCAGAATAACATGAAGTTACAGAGTCCTCCCGCTTCCACTTTGTACACAGCATCTGCTGCTGCTTACTGCCATGGGCCCCCCAGTGCCCACCAGGAATCACTTAGCAGTAGCCAGAGTCACTCCAACAGGAGCCACCCGTGCTTACCTTGGCTCTCCCAGTGCTCTGAAGAATGTGCACCAAGGCAGAAGCCATCTCTTCCTTGCTCTTGACACTGATCACAGGTTCCAGCACGGAGCACAGCAGGGCGTAGTTGCTGGTAACATACTCCCCAAACTCTTTGTATTGCTCCATGGGCAAGATGTTGATGGTCTGGTAGCGGGATTTGATGCGAATGGAAGGCCCCCCTGATTTGCCTTTGCTGGCTGTAGGGGTGCTGACCGGGTACCATTTCTCCACAAAATGGCGATTGGTCACGCTGGACATGGGGATGTTGACCAGGCCCACGTAATTGTTCTTGTCCTTTTTCTTTTTCTTCTCTACGTCCTTGTAGATGTGAACTGTGACGTTCTGAATTTGTGGGAGACTGTAGAACTCAAAGTGCTCCCCCCAGAAAATGTTATCTGCGTTTGCTTTGCTGGTGGTGCGGGCGAAGAGGATGTCATCAAGGCACACCTCACAGAAGTATTTCTTCTTGGGGGTCAGCTCCCTGGCCTCTATGATCCAGAGGCGAAGCACGTTTTCAGCTCGATGGCAATTGTCCTGCGCAGAGGAAAATGATCAGTTTCCATTCAAAACCCCTAAAAGTTGAATATTTCCCCTTCTAAAGCAGCAGCAAAGGGCTGCCTTTTCTGTCTGAGGTAAGGACAGAGTCAGAATTCAGAATGAGATTGTCTGATCCAGAGAGAATCAGAATCTCTAGAAAATTGGACATTTTCTAAAACAGAGGCGAAGGGCTGTCTTTTGTATGTCAAGAGAAGGGACCAGAATATTTTTCTTCTTCAAAAGCTGTATTTGAAATGCTTTGGAAAACAAACACTCTGCACAAGAGGCTCTCCAAAGCTGTCAGACTGGTGAGGAACCCCAGAGCACTGCTAGCCTGTCCCTGCGAGGTAGGATGGCAGCTGTGGAGTGACTTACCAGCTATTTGCAGCTGATGCATAACTTGATTCCCTGTTTTGTTTAATGTTGGGTTTTTTGGGTTTCCCCCCACCCCTAGATTAAAGCATGACCCTTGTGGAGCCTTCCCCAGGTGCACAGCCTCAGAAATGCAGCCTGCAGCACCCCGAGCTGGTGCTGGGGCAGGGATCAGGAGGCACAGCAGCGTGCATTTACTCTTTAAAGGTCTGACCCACTGCACTCCCTGCAACAGCACAGGGCAGCTTCAGACACACGGATGAACAGGTGGCTCCTGAGACTAAATTAATTGAGGATGCATCTGTGGGAAGCCCTGGTACACTGGACTAAAATCCAATCATACCACCTCCATTCCCCCACTAATCTTATTTCCGCAGTTCCTATTACCTTCATCGGCTGCGATAGTCTGCGTATGTTTTCCATCCACCAGTCCCTCTCTGCTGCAGAGGAACAACTGAAGCATTTACTGCCCTTGGAGTAGGTTACCTGGAACGAATAAATGACAGGCTGAGTTCAGGCAGGCCTAGGAGACATGTCAGAGGCTGCAAAAAGCGAGGAGGAAGATAAACAATGCTTGAGTAGTAAAGTAAATAAGAAAAAGGCAGGTAAAAATACAGCAGCCTAGAAGGCAGAGAGGATAAAAGGCCCACAAAACGCAGAGAGCAAAATAAGTTTGAGGTTACATAAAACTAGAGAAAATAAAGTTAAATTAATAAAATTAAGAGCACCAGAGGCTCCTCTTAAAGACTTTTAAACACAGCTTTAATCAGCCAGTTAATCTATTCTTTTTTTAAGCAGTTGTTAATTGATCTGTGGCTATTAAAGCTTGCCTTTTTCCCCGTTAAGGCCCAGGGGCAGATGATTTGACTACTAACAGTGTAAAGACACACAGAACTGACAGTGCATTAACATAAGGCAAAACACACTGGACATGATGACTTCAGTGAATACAATATTTCCAGGGGTCCATATGGACAGCAACAGCCTAACCAAACCGAGGGAGCTGTGCTCTGCTCCAGCCCTGACAGCTCTGCCTTCCCACACCAGGGAACCACCTCGGTTTCTCCCCCTCTTACGTGGCCTGACAAGCCTCATTTACTCTTTCCATTCATTTGTGCACACAATTACAAAGCAGTTTGAGGCAGCAGCCTCAGAGCTAAGCTGCTGCCAGTGTTTTCCACCCAACTCCCCAAGCCTAAGCGAGCTGCAAAGTGCTTCCAAGCAGAAGATCAGGGCTGGAGCAAACAGGAACAGTTCCTGGATGAGTCCCGAGGGACAGAGCCTGATATGCTGGTTTACTGCCACGATTTTCCAGGTTGTAAACAGATCTTTGTTCCAGCAGTTTAGACACATCTGACTAATCCTGCTGAAGACAGAGTGACCTGTCCCTGCCACGACAGGTGACATGGCCTCAGCTGCATCCAAACACACACGGCTCCACAGTTGGAGCTGTGAGGGCAGGACTGTGCTTACACACACGGTTTCTGCCTGTTTCTGCAGCAGGGCTGGGAGCCACAGCCTGCAGCCTCTGCTGCAACAGCCAAGGGATCTTTGGATCCTGCTCCATGCTGCAATGGACATGTCCACAGCCGCTGAAGCTTCTCCTTTGGCAACTGAGAGCACTGAGCTAATGGAAGGGGGCTCTGACTGGAAGTCTCATTTCTCGGTTACATTACATTTTCTAAATTTAATTGTAGGTGAATTTGGAGAGGGTGAACACACAGCTAATGTACATACTGTTGCATGGCCATTGTGCTGTATGTATTAACCACACATCTGCGTGCCCACTACAAATGCTTGGATATTTATCAAACTGGAGAGGTTTTTCAATTAGAAGACCTGATAATTGAAAAAGATTTCTCTCTGCTCAGTGACTGATGCCATTAGCCTCAAGGACTTTAAAAGTCACATGGTGGCTCCACAGCCCCCACCCAAACCTCAGCATGGCCGTGGCTGCTGCTGTTTCCCAGTCCCCCAGTCCTGGAGCAGCGTTCCACAAGGGCTCAGGGGGACGGGCAGCTGCCAGTTTGGAGCCTGTCCCTACCTCAAAGCAGAAGTCTCGTCCAAGGATACTGTTGTGAAGTGGTTTGACAAAGACTGCTTCTTCTGCCGCAAAGTCCAGGGTCTCTATGGCGCTGGCTTGGTTCAGTAAAGACTCATGGGAGCGGGACTCCTTCAGCTTGGGCAGCTCACGTGGTCTGCAGGACAAGGAGGAAAGGAAATGCCTTTTTTTCTCTCATAGTCACCAAAAGAGCTGGCAAGATCCCAGACAAAGCTGCAGCTTGTCGGTGCTTATGCAGAGCAACTTCTACAATTAGTCTGCAAACCTTATGAAAATAACATTAGGCCAGTAACCCCAGACTCCCAAGGGAATATCCAGCCTAGGAAGTCCATTCCCACTGACCTAGAAATTGTAGCTGCCAAGTTGTCAGTGAAAGAACAACAGCAAAAAATTCAGAACTTAACTGCTGAAATTTAAACAAAGCCCAGAGGTAGCTTTGGATATAATACTGAAAATGCTCGTTACTAGCTAGATTAGTAGACAGATGTTGTGTATTAGCAGCAAAGAGCACATGGATCCCTAAATCTGTAACCAATGCAGAACGAGGATTACTCATTAGAGCAGATGACCCTTCACAATACACTTGATTTTTGACATACAAAGCCTTTACGCTAAAGTCAATTACACAAATTCCTTCCCACTTCACGATGCTCACATCAGTCATTTTGCATTTGCTTTTACAGCTGCTTCTTCCAATATTTTGGGTACCTTCTTCCTCTTTTAACTTCTCACTAACACACACTGCTTCTCCTTTCCAGCTGATTGTCCTGTAAATCCCTGAGCTCCACCAGAGCTGAAATCTCCCAAATTCACAGCACCTTTGTATCAAGACAGTTTTCTCTTTGTCCCCACCAGTTCTTGAACACTTCTCAGACATTTTCCTCCCTCCGCTATCCACAGCTTTTGGCAACCAACAGTGACACTATCAAATGTGCTTTAACCCTTTCTGCACTCTCCCAATATAATTTAGTGCAACATTTGTGCACAGTGGGGAGCTCTGCTGGCAAACAGCACTGCAAAATGTGCCCAATTTAGAGGTGGCGTGGCTTCACCTCTGCTCCTTCTGCCTCCAAACTCACACCTAGCCCAGAGGCTTCTGCAACAATCATACTTAAGGCACAAGCTGCATCTCAAGGTAAACATCATGTGCAGACACAAGTTATTGCTCCTGTGGCAGGAATTCAGTCGAATCCTTCACAGCTGACCAACAGGGAGGAAGAGCACAGAGACCCAGCTCAGCAGAGAAGGAGCTGGTCACCTGGCAGGTCTAGATTTTTTCAAGATATTGAAGTCCCTGTGTTCAGTGAGCCCTTAAGGTGAGTCCATGAATGTGGGCTGCCCACCCAGCAAGTGTGACTGGGCACAAGGAACAGATGTGGAAGCAGAGAGGCATCAGCTCTCTACACATCACTCAGACAAAGACAGTGCTCCTGTGTTCGTCCTCACAGTATTTCCTCTTTTATTCAATTCCCAATATCAAGGCTCCCAGTATCGAATGGAAAACGTTAAAAAATGTTATTTATAGAGAAAAGAAAAGCACAGCTACCTCTAACAGCTTCTGCAATTTTGAAAAGTAACTAGTTTTGTATACTTCCCTCACATATACAACAAAAAAAAGTTCCTCACATTCTTCATCCTTAGCAAAATCAAATTCCTGCTACCTGTGAGCAATTCTATAGGGGAACTCAGAGGCAAAAAAACCCCAAACGCTTGGAAAAGGCATCTTACCTAAGGCTGCTTAACAAAACCTTGGGTACCACAAAGGATACAGGCAATGCAACAAGCAGAGCTCACCCGGCTGCTCTTTTGTACAGAATGAAACGCTGAAGGTACCGGAGCAGATCCACACACGATAAGATTTATTAAACAGTAAGGGAGAACTTTGTTCCCATTTAATATATGGAATGACCTAAGTGCAGGCAGCAAAACCCTTTGATGGGAGGAATATTCCAAAGACAGTGATTTCAGATGCAAAGCAGCAGCCCCAGTCGGAGCGTTGGCTGTGCTGTGCTTTGTTCTAACAGGTTCCAGCAGCAGCTGAACCAACGCAAACCCAAACCTCAGCCATGTATAATTGAGCACTCGCTGCAGTTAAGGTAGGGCAAGTCTAAAATAAACACACCACAATACACCACTTTAATGTCATCTCTGCAAAAGCCTCTCTAATTTCTCCTCTCAAGAGAGCACTGCTGAGGTCACTTGGCTTCTGTCCCTGCCTCAAACTCTGAGCAATTCCTGTCCTTACAAAGTACTGAGAGCCTGCAGCCAGCTCCCGGTCAGTGGAGGAAAGCATGGAGTGAGCACAAAGAAGGGGAAGATGAGGGAAAGAGAAACAATTACCGAAGAAAGGAGAGAAAAAAAAAAAAAAAAGAAGATATGTTGCAAATTGCAGCTCAGCGGAGGTTGCGCTTGGAGCAAGAGAAGGCAAGCAGACCCACACGAAACAACTGTTTCGCAGTGCATCCCAGACCACAGCCCTTCCCTCCACACTTCCTGCTCCGGCTACATCTCAGGCCATAAATCCCACCCGGAGAGGAGGAAAGGCACAAGCAAATCCAAGAGGAGCTCTTCCTCAGGCCTCAGGTGACGGATTTCGGAGGAGCAGCGAGCCGGGCAGAGAGGCTGGGGCCAGGAGAGCAGCCACAGCCATGGTGAGGAGAGCTCCCTCCTCGTCAGCTGCACTCGCACAGTGCCCGAGAGGCTCTCGCATGCCCCGGGGTTGCCAAGGCACAGCATCCCCTAAGGAGATTAGGGGGGGCTGGCAGCCAGAGGAGGCAGCAGGCCAGGGGAGGCTGCTCCACAGGCGTGGCTAAGGTCACCTTTCCAGGCAGAGAAGCTCCTCCTTGTCCTCCCCGACGAGTTTGATGAGATCAGGACATTAAAGGCAACGTGAGAGAGCAAGGAATCTTCCAAGGAAGCCTCCAAACACCCTCTGGGAGCAGGGCAGGGGCGAAGGCAGGTACACACAGTAGCTGTACTCCAGGCCTGCACATCCCATCTTGGAAGTCACACCTCTTAGGAGCATCTCTTCTGCTCCATTGCCCCTCTAACTAAGGCGCTGTGAGCATTTGGGTTTGTTGCAGAGCAGCTGGAGCACTGGTAGTTTTGTTGACTCAGGGTCCTGTGGCAGACAAATGTCTGCCTGTTCCAGCAATCCCTCAAAGTTACCATATTTAAACCAGCTCAATAAACTGATTAAGTGGCTCAGAATTGGCACTTTAACTTCCATAAACATCAGAGCAACGTCCTAAAGCTGCTGTTAGATGCAACCACATGCATTTACACACACAAGTACATGCATTTGTGAGCACCACAGTATAGATCTCATCTATTGATAGATCTGCAAAGCAAATCACTGACTTGTGCCTGTATCAGCAGCATCCCAACCAGTACAGGCAATAACTATACAGAAATAATACTTCTCTGCTGCTTTAAAGCCCCATCTGATATGCTGAATCTGTAACAAGGAAAGAAAATTGCTTGCTGGCTTCCTTTTGGCATAGATGCCACTAATTCATGTTCCAGTGTCCAGCAAAGCAGCTGGATTAACAGGGTCCTTCCTGTATTAGGTAGGGAGCTAGTGGTAAAATGAGTATTGCTCAGACTCTGTCAGGAGAGAGGTAATCCCAGGGAAGCAGATTACTGTAAACAGGAAGATCACACATGCAAAAAGTGGGGGAAGGGTTGTTTGTACAAATCTGTTTCTGTTAAAGAGCTCCATTAACAGCACAAATCCTGTTTTAAATTACAACTAACCTCCCATGATCAACTTTTTATCCTGCTGCTTTTTCTGTCTATGCCTGTTGACAACAGAGATTGCAAAGGAACTACAAGGGAGTTCAGAGCACACAGTTACCAAAGCACCAACTAATTCATACACGTTCTCCATAATTTCTTTCCCATAGGAAAAACAGACTGAGGAGGAGCATGTCAGGCAACATTTTAAACTTCTCTCCTCTTTTCAAATGTTTTGGAGTACTGGTCTTCGGAGCTGCATTATTTCCTTCTAAATCAGAGCCCAGACAATGCCCTAAACCACTGACCTGGCAGCAGCATGCGACTGCCACTAAAAAAGAGCCCTCCAACCACCCCATCTTGCTGGCCCAGCCCCAAGCTGACCCTCTCTCCCTGCACACCATAATTCAGTAATTTTCCATGACAGGAAGATCTCGGTTGTAAGCTGGCAGCTGGAAACCTCTGGCTTTCAGTGGCTGCCCATGGCACACAGCAGCCTATTAGCAAAGGTCTATTATAGTCTACTGTCTATAAGGCACATAGAATAAAGGGTTAAAATCCTAATTGCTCTGGTTATGAAGCTCTCCTGCTGATTTTGACCTATTTAAAAGCCAACCTATAAGGCACAAAAGACTTCCAATTACTGAGCTTACCAGGGAGAGCACTGTATTACTTGTAAAACAAGCCTGTGGACAGCAATAATCCAAAAGCTTTAAAAAAAAATAAAAAAAGTTTAACAATGAACTTTCCTTTACCAAACTGCTGTGAAAGGAAAGAACTCAGCCCAAGCACCCGCTGCAGCCAAGTCTCCAGCTGGCCTTCCATGAAGCTGTTCGTCTGCACGCTTCAAATAATCCCAGCAATCCCCAAGTGCTGAGAGACACTCCCCAAGAGCAGAAAGTCGAATTCAATACTTAGCCCCTCTGCAAAGTCACAGGAGAGAGCCTGGGCTGCAATGCAGGGAACTTTCTGCTGCTATCCCAGCTCCCAGCCCTGAGGAACGGGACCCTACCGTCTCCAGCATCACCCGCAATTCACCCGCGCTCTGCCCCTGCTGCAGCACCAGGTTTCCCTGTCCAAACGCTCATTTTGTAGCAACCACACCCCGCTGCATTTTCCAACTGCCAATTATCTGAACATCCTATTACTTGGTCAACAATTCTACAAGTCTAACCAGTTTCATTAATTTTTTTTTTTTTAATCAGAAATTTAGGGCAGCTTATTTATCTGCAGGTTATACTCGGGTGCGATTAAACGCTGGGTTTTTCTGAGTATATTGTTCCAGTCTTCCACTGAGATTCTGCTCTTTCTGCCAAGGTCCTGCCCAAAGCCTCATTGTCTGAATCCTGGATTTGCAAAGCCCTTCCCTGCCTGCCCGCTCTCCCTGCGGATCACAGCTTGTCCAACAGACACCTCTCAGGGTGCAGCCAAGCAGGCTGCTGAATTTCACAGCGGGAGAGTCCTCCTCTCTCCTCTGTCACCTGGTCTCTGCTGTTAACGTTTCCAATTGGTTTGTTTTGATGGACCAGGAATACTTAATTGATTCAGTTTCATTTCCCTGCTAAGCTCAAGGTGAATGCTACATGGAGGAGCCTGGGCTTCGCAGAGGAGCATCAGCCAGTAAGAAACATGTATTTATAAAGGTGATTTTGCAGGTGGGTGAGAGAAGCCCAACACTAAGGAGAAGGTTCGTGACAAACACTGGGATCTTGTTCAGTTTCCAGTGAAAAACCAAACAACTGCACAAGGATTGGGAAAAAAACTGTCTGAAAGAAACACATTCACCAAATCAGGAGTGAGGCATCCCTCCAGAAACAAACCACTCCTCCCCTTTCCCCACACTCCAGTGTGCTGATAGCAACAGATATGCTGAATGAATGCAACCTGGGAGTGAGTCAAGCCTTAATAACGCATTGTGTAACACCGATTTCTATCCTGACAGCTAAATCAGGGTGAAAAATCCCCCACCCTTTTTTGAAAACCGGCATTAAATGAGCATGGACCTGAAACACACGGCAAGTTTTGCCTCCATTATTCACACGGCCTGTGCTATTTTCTCACCACCAAGAGGCGAGGAGGGAGGAGTGGGAACTCACCGAAAGTAGAAGAAGCTGTGGCTGGAGGAGTGGCACCGTTTGACCATGAAGCCCAGAGCCATGGCTGCCTGCATCCCTGCACCCCGCCGGAGCCCATCCCGAGGCCGAGCCCGCGCCCCGCTACCACTGCCTCATAATGCCATGAAATGACTCCTAGCAAAGCAGGATTCCCACGTGGCAGTAAATCCCAGCAGGGCAAAGCCCTCCCAGCTGTCTGCAGAGCTTTGCTGCAGGCACTGACACCATATGCAGCCAGTCGCAATCATCTTCGCTCCCTCCCCGTAAACAAAACTGCTGCTCCCCTTGGAAATGCTCTCAAATTCCCGGCCACAAACTGCAAGTATTCATTTGGCCTCTCCTTTCAAACCAAATTTTCCTTACGTTTTTTCACATGCTTTTTCATGTGTTTTACATATTATGGACGCTGAGAAAACATTAAAGATGAATGTGTGAGTTGGAAAGCTCAAAGGATGCAGGAGGAAACAGGCTGGAAAAGCTGTGAAAGATGCTACAGTGACATGGTGCCAGGTTGCCTCACGGTGAGAGCTGTTGGCAACCTGGTGAGATGCTGCACTGGCCACACATTGAAGAGCCTCTCTCCCACCTGCTGTGGCTCACAAACGAGCACAGCCTGAGCCCTCCCACATCAGTCCCTTGTAAAGACACCATACATGTGTTCAAGCACAAAAATCCCCCAGCAAACAACCTGAGCCTGAGTAAGAGGAGGGATGTGAATTACAGGCTGAGAGGTTGTGGATTTCTACACGACACCTGGATGCTGATCCGTGTTTCTAGAGGGGCACCAGAACTCTCTTCTCTCCCCACCCACTAACCCAGACACACTGAAATAAAGCTAAAAACCAGAAAAGGTATGTTGGCCAATTGTTTTCTGCTGGAACAGAAAATCTGATTACAGAAAAATCTGCAACTCATCTCCATCACTGCTCCCTACAGCATTCCTGACTCCTTTCTGTTTTAAATCAGCTCTGAACAGACAGCATCCCTCCTCTGTCACCATTCAGCATGACATGCAGTGTTACCACAATAACTAATCTTCCTTACTCCAGAATTTTAAAGGTATCTATCTATAAACATCCCCACTTTCTCAACAAGTCCCAAACACCCCAAAAGCATGAACAGGCAGTATGACAGCAGCCTCTGTTTCCTTTTAATCCTTGCAGGGTTTTAATGTATAAAGCTGTATAATACTTTCTTTGAAGGCAGGACCCTTGTGTTTGTCAGAGCAAGAAAAGGGAGATGCTATCAGTGGACCTGGCCCTGAAAACCTGTGTTACACCATGACATCACCTGGAACCACCTGCTTCAAACGGGAAAGGGCTGACTCACCAGGGCAGGACAGGAGAGTTCCCACTGCTACAGATGGAGGCTCATACAGAATGCGGGGAGCACAGAAGGTGAGAGAGTCCCAATTCCTTCTCATGAAATTAGAGTCAGCTCTGTGTTCAATAATGCCACCATGTGATCAAGTACCTGGATTTTATGCTTTCATGCTTTCAGGCCATCAGAGAAAATTCACATTTCATTTGAGTCTAGTTGAAAATTTGTGCCCACACGGGCAGGGAGTAGAAGGGGCTCTGCTTTTAAAGAGAAGGCAGCTTTGCTGTGTGTAACATCATGTCTTAACCCAAAGATGTGGGAATTAATTACAGCTACATTTATTAGCTTTCCCAGAACAACAGTGCTTCCCTGACACTACAAAAGCAAGTATCCAGCAGGAGTACCAAGCTCAGGAAAGGCAACCAGATTATTTATGGCAAAGAGATTTTCACATCACAAAAATTCAAGCAAAGCTGGTTTCAAACAACGGTAAAAATAACAGGTACTTGATGACACGGTGGCATTATTTAAGATGCTTATGCTCACTGAGTTGCTTTTATAGCCACGTTGCAGCCCCTGAAAATAGAGATTTATAGGAAAACTTGCATCAAAGCAGACTGGGTGGACTGGAGGGAGCAAGGCCATCTAGATGGTTAGTCACATCTGGTAAGCAGCAGGCTTTTCTGTAACTCCTGATGTTAACAGACCTCCAACATCCACAGCCTTGCTATCTCTGTGATTTTATGGTCTGCCTTTCAGATGGAGAAGGCAGCCCCATTGATTGAAGCAGCACAGCGTGACAGCTACAACTAATGAATTCAGCTCAGCTAAGGGAGAAGGGAAAATGCACTGAACAATGTCAAATCACAGAAGCCTGCCGTGGCCTCGAGTACAGGCCAACTTATTTCTCACTCTATCTAGTTCCCCTGCTGGGCTACCGTGGAATGTAACACAGAATATGTTTAACAGAAACAATCAAGAGACTTTGCAAATAGTTAGGAAACACTGTGTGTAAGAGCCTTTGCTTGCCTCATATGCAATTCATCCCCAGCCTGGATCTCCAGCTGAAAGCTAAACGAGCAGAGATACACCCAATGCAGCACTAAGATGGTGAGAAATTACTGAGTTTTCTGAAAAACAGATCATCTGTTCCTTGTAGTAACTCTGCAATAACTAAAACACAGACACTGCAAGGGTGCTCGGTGTGCCTGAACTGCACTGCACATCTCTGGGCTGTGCCAGGGCTGGCAGAACCGCCGTGGTCACACCAGCACAGCTCCTCATCTCACCACAGCACTGCATGCAGCAAGGCCAACTTCTCTCCAGCTGATCAATCCCGTGGTTTTGTAGCACGAGATTGGAAGTCTGCAGCTCATTTGAAACAGATGCAGGAAAAGGTGTTGGAGTCCATCTGCTTAACCTGAGCTTTTTGACAGCTGTGAAGAGCAGCAGTTTTCCAGCCCGTATCAGCAGTACCTTGCACACTAAACTTCTAACTTCTAACAACCCCCCAGGCTGCCAGCTGGACAATAAATCCCCTCCCTGGCTCTCCTCACTCAGGTGCTGTGTGTCAGCTCTGAGGCCGCACTGTGCCTTACCTGTCCTCGGAGTTGTTGGGAGAGGGCAGACGGAAACTGATATTCCTGTCCAGTTTGGATTGGCTCTTTGTCCTTTTGATGGATCCTTTCAGGCGCTTGCTGAAGAAGCCCTAAAAGGAGAAGTTGCAGAAGTGAAACAGGGGAACTGATGCCAGTACTGAATCACTCAGGGCACTGCCACTGAATCGAAACACAGAGGTGATTCCCACTGACGCCGGTTACAGGACGGGCCGGATTGGGATTCCTCTGGGCAGGAAGAAAGGCAGGGCTGGGTTGCCAGGGCCAGTTCCAGGAGGTGAGAGCTTCCAATTGCAGTAATTAGCATCACTCACATTACAGGGGCACTTCAATGGATTCCAACTATTACACAAGAGACCCAAACCCCACAATTATCGTTTAATAAGGAGTAATTATCGATATCAGTATTTGTTCTTACTTCCCCTCTACATGCCATGTTGTTATTTCTTGGTGAGCTTAAGAGTACAGATGTCTTACATTATGAGCTTCTGTTGAGCCCACAATTGCAGCCAGGTTTTCCTCTTTAATTTAGATATAGCACATTAAGTCCTAAAATAATTCATCAGTTCAATACTCTCGCTAGCCAGAATAGACAATTTCAAACATTTCACACCAGTGGCTTCAGATATCAGTTATAGTATGGGTAAGAAGCAAAGCTCAATTCAAAAACCTACTTAGGATCTAAAAATAAATCTTCAAAGAATGTGTCTTCAAACTACAATTGTTCACCCAACAATCGCAGCCCAGAGCCACGTTAGTTGGAGGGAGCCTCTGGGACCATCTCCTGCTCCGTGGGGGTGTGCTGCCAGCACTAGGTCAGCCTACTTCTGACTTGGTCTAGCCAAGTATTGAAAACCTCTGGAGACAGAGGGAACAAAGGAAGGGGAATCTGCTTTCTGCATCTGAAGGCAGTGCTACATTTAAGGCTGCCCTTCAGTTTCTGAGGCGTGCCAGCCAGCAGGCTCCTCAGGGGTGAAAGCTGCTACCTTCTCCTGATCAAGTGGAAAAGAAAAGGCCTGATAACTAAATACTGCAGAAAAAAAAAAAAACCCACAAAAAACAAACCCCAGAAATGTATCCTATGTGCTGGGAGAAAAGGTACTGTCCAAAGGGAAGAAGTGTTTTCAGCTGTGTGTGCCACTCACACTCTGCCCATGATGCTGCACTTTTCCTGGTCCTGCTCTTGAAAAAGTGCCTTTGAAAAAGCCCTGTAATCAATAGATGCTCCTGGGCTTCTCTTGGGGCCATTGCTGGAATTCAAGTAGAGGATGTACAGCACTTTCAAAGGCACTTTACTGTATTCTGACCTCTCAGCATAAAAGATAACAAACCCAGCCACAGGGATTCCAATCTGGTGGACCTCGGCTTCAGTCCAGTACCTCTCAGTCCACTCAAATTGCAAACATGAGATAACATGGCTTTTTCCCCTGTAAGGGCAAATAAGACAAAGCTGACCCAGTTCAGCAGGGGTCCAGGAATATTTATATTGAATAATTCCAAATGCTACCCAGAGAAGGACTGTGAATATTCATTTTTGTGTGCATGTCCAATTTTAAATTGGCACTGCTTTAACACGGAACATGTTCTTGGTTTAATTGAACATAATCTGTACCCCACTGGAATAAATGCTCTATCTGGGGTTGAATAAGGCTATCCAGAGCTGACTATACAAAAAAAAAAAAAAAAGGGTAATAATATATTTAAAGACAAAAATTATTCAAACAAGGGCTGTGCTTATTGGTCGTCCTCAAAAGACTTGAAAAAATTTGCAATATTTGCTCTGTGCTGGCAGTTCATGCAGGGCCAGTGATTACAGATGGACAACCTGGGAGCAGCATGAAAAATTCACACGTGCCAGAACTGAGCAGAGTTTTCCGACTTGCATTTGCCAAAGGAAACGCTTTTAAATACTGAATGCAGATATAAAAAAAGATGCAGCGATGAAAAATAAACTTCTATCTGCAACAATGCCACCTGACTGAAAGTTTTATTTCCTTTTGCTCCTATAGAAAAAAAAATCCCTGCCTATGTTTATAAAGCAATTCACACCATTAAAAAGACAAAACCACTTTTACTGCTTTTCTTATTGTCTAGTTGTTTCTCTTAAATACTTATTTCAACACAGAACAGACCCTTGTTTGGTTCTGATACCTAAATGTAGTGGAGTGTCTGAGCTTTAAGAATCATCATGGAGCTTCTTTAAAAACAGTGGGAATTTTACTGCTTAAACAAACACCCTCAGACAAAAAGATGCAAATTATTACCCGAACTACCCGAACGGATGAGACTATGTTCTTAATCAAAAAAGTACAAAAGATTTGGTAGGATAAACCAGCCAGGATGGAAATGGAAAAGAGACAGATTTGAGGTTCACGTGTAACAAAACAGATCTTGGTACAAGCTGCCCTCAGAACCACAGGTTTAGGGGAACAGGGAGAGAGCTGGGGAGAGGGCGATGGTCCACAGCCACACATGCCGTCAGGAACAGCTCGGGGCAGGTTTGTCATCTCATCCAAAAAGCATCAAACACTGGCCTAAGAAATTCCAATGATACAACATCTAAAAATAATTCAATCCCACTGAGAATTCTATTCATCTCATTTGGAAGTTAAGCTACTCCACTCTCCCGCTCTGCCGAGAAGCAATCTCCGCAGGAGAAGGGATAATTCAGCAGGCTGCTGGAAATTCCCCTCAGAGCTGCATGGGGAAAGCACAGAAACTCTCACCCCCAAGTATTTGCACCCCAGGGGTGGTGGTCGTGGAGGGCAGTTTCAGCTTTAGGAAATGCTCACTTTGTGCCAAAGATGCCAGCTGGCTGTTTGTCCTTAACCTGAGCAGAGCAGCACAGGAGCTGTCTGACAAATTCAAAGGCAGCCCAAGTCTGAGCTACCCAACTCCTGGACTGCTGCTCCCTCTGGACACGGGGATTCTTCACTCTGGGGAGAGCAGCCCATGCATAATAAATAATGATTGTCCTGGCTGCTTTGAAAGGGAAGGGTGAATTCAGCCATGAACGAAGGAAACTGTGTAACCATAGCACAAATCAGCCGTGGATAAAATGCAATGGTATCAGTGGAAGTTTCAAAGCACTACAAGTAGGGTAAAACGAGCAACAAAAATGGTCCATCTTACACACAGTGCTGTTACCTACATCAGCTCTTTCTGGGGACAAACACACTGCATCTGAGCCTTGCAAAGCCTCTAGAACATCTGTAACTCTTGATGAGGAGCACCAATGCATTATTAATAACGCCAGGTGGGTAACTTCATTTACAGAGCGCTGAGACTCATCCTCTCTGAGGGGAAGGACTGGATGGGTACAAAGATAACCCTCAAGTGACTGTGGATGACAGCAGAACTGCCTCCCTGCTGCTGTGCGTGGTGAGGACACAAGGCGTTTTACTTCTTAAGCTGTTCACAAGCAGCTATCAAGGAAAAAAATAGTGCCACAGCCAAGTGAAAACACTGTCCTGTGCCAGTAATGCTGTAAGGCTACGGGAGGCAAAGAAACAGGGTAAGATCACCAGGTTGTACAATGGAAAGATCAAACTAGCAGGATATTCCAGGAATGAGCAGCAAAATGGTGAAGTTTACTATTTCTTGCAGAAAAACAGCAAAAGGCCAATTTAACTAGCAGGGAGGTAAAGTTTGCTTGCGAGCCTGCTAACATTCGGCATTAAAATATTAGCAGTGAGTCCCTTTGAAAAGACCCTCAACCAACCACTCACACAGTAGAAAAGCAGATGAAAACAACCCCAGACAATATACAGAATGAGACAGCCACCTTCCACCATCTACTCATCCAAAAACCTGGCACTATGCCACTGAAGAGGTGGTTTGTGCACAGGCACAAAACAATAAAAATCATGTCTGAGTGTACAAACAGAGGATAAAGCCCAATAAAAGCAGAGTGGTGTTATGTAAATCTGCCGTAGCTTTCACACTAATGCATCACTCTTCTGATTTTCTCATCTCAGCAAGAAAACTAGAACAAAACAGAACTCCAGAAGTATAAACTGATTAAAGGCAGACAAGAGGGGGATTTACAAATGATATGTTTTAAAGACCAACTATTTATTTTAGGAACAAAGGCAAGAAGGGATTATAGATGTATAAAACAAATAGAATGGAAATTACCTAAGCTCCTCAATGCACCCTGTTACATAAGAAAACCAAAGGGCAATTTAACATGAGAGGCAGCACGTTTCACTGATTGTCAGGAGACCTTTCCTAATGCTATCTATAAATGAGCCCATCCAATTCACCACCACAAGATATTATACAGACAAATTTTTTCAGCAAGATTAAAAAAGGATTATGTGTTTATATAAGGAAGAATAACATATGTAGCTGCATTAGTCAGGTTTAAAAATAACAAGAGTGAGCAATAATCATGCTTCAGGACACAAGCTGATCAACAGCAAGGATCAGGAAAGATATTTTTCCCCTGATGGGACAGCACTGCAGATTTGGCCAGATAACAATTTCAACTTTCCAATGAAAAATGGCCTACAGCCACAGGAGGGATGCAGAATAGGAGGAACAAGTTTAGGAACAGTACTAAGGAGCCCAAGGAAATGCCGAGGATTCTGTAATAAGGGTACATTGATGTTACACCTGTTAATAAAATGCATCCTAGGATTGCGAGCACTCTGCATGATGTGCAGCCAAAAGTCCTACAGGAATCGAATTTCCAAGTCACTGGGAATGATACTGAAAAATTCATGAACAAGCAAGAGCTACCTGATAGCCAGGAGGGCCACATCAGCTTTTCAGCTCCCAGTTCAGCAAGGTGTTCAGCACGGTCACAACTGGGAGCAGCACCTGGCTGCCCTTGTGGGAGCTGCCCACTGCAGGAACAGCAGATGGAAAGGGCATCCTTAAAAGCCCCTATCCAGGAATTAAAGAATAAAGGTAAAAAGTCTGTCTGGACAGCAAAAAAAGCAACGGTGATAAAAAATTAACGTGATAAGAAACAGGTCACCTGAGCCTGTCAGGAAGGGCAGGCAATGATTTCCTGACCCTGGCTCTCTCCCTGGCAGGCAGCCACTAAGCAGCCCAACACTTCAGAACACCTTTTGATAACACAGCACACATGCTAATTACAAAAATTATTAAAAATGAGCCTTGTTAAAGCTCGTAACATAAACCTGAGGAATGGCTGCAGGAATACCTAGAAAGAGTAATTACAACAAGTGATAAGGTATCAGGGTAGAAGAAAGGGTCCAATGGGATGTGGTGGGGATAGTGGCCTGACTGCTTCTGCTTAACATCCTTGTTAATCATCCAGAAGAAAAGTTAAACAGCACATTAATTACACTGAGCTATATTAAATTAGGAGGTGAAGCGAGGGCCAGGGAGGACAGAGAAATAACACAAAGGGTTAGGAGCAATTAGAAACTGGTAACACACATTCCTGTGAACTTCAGTACCAGAACTTGGAGAATCAGTTGAAGGGAATTAAAAACACAAGAGCAAGAAAAGTGATAAAAGGGCCAGAAGGACTCATTTGCAGAGGACGCATTAATTAAACTTTGCATAACTTGACTAAGCCATGATTTGGAGGCGAAGAATAAAATGAGTCGGTGCATATTTAAATACTACTGAGCCAAGGACAACTAGAATGTGAGCAGTGTTTGAAGCCAGGTGCATTCACAGCTCCCCTACATCAACTAAGGAATAAAGGGAATTGGGCAAAGTCAGGTTTACACCAAACAGGAGAATAATGTTCCTGCTGTTGAGGTCCACCCGACAGTGTCAGAGCCTGGCAATCCCTATCATCTGACTCAACACTGAAGTTTGATGTAGTGAACAAATCTGCTGTGGCAGCAAGACACTGTGAAGGTGACAGAGCCTATGAACAGCACTGTCCCAGAATAAAGATACGGATGAAAGTGTGGTGAGCATCCTGGAGACAGCCAGTCACCCGTTTATGCTTTCTGACACAGAATTCATGGAACAGCCAGCATACCTAAGCCATCCCAGCATAGGCAAGTGACAAAAACTAGAGCGGATCCAAACAAACATGTCACAGGAAGAAAAGAGCAGAAAGTGGAAAGAAAAATGTAAATCTCTTATTGAGGGGACAGATTTGAGCACAGCCAGTTTTTCATGGAGGATGCTGTGGTGCCTCACACTAATGCAAATCAACAATTCCACCTCTGCACTGGTGCTGATGCAGAATTAAAAACAGGTATTTGTATGGCAGGGGGTCACACGGGCAGCACAGCTCAGAGCTGTCCTCCCCTGGCAGCACGGCAGGAGCAGAGCAGTGCTCTGGAGAAGCAACAATCTTGCTGACTGCATAAAAGATGAGGCTGGGCAGCCACGAGATCTCATCAAGCTTTGACCTTCACTCGCGCTGGCTGCATTGTCTTCTGTTCCATTTAGCAGTACTCTTAAAGAGCAAAGAGGCAGGCAGCACTTCTATAGATCCAATTAGACCAGAACTGGCCAGGAACAAACCAAGGAAGGCAATCTGCAAGTATCCTACATCAGGGTTCCTATAAAAATCCTTTTATTTACTTCAAAGATTGCGCTCTGCCTTTCCTGTCTCATTTGCACTTGTTTCTTTGCCTCTTTCTCATCTTTCTTTCCCCATTAGCCAGCAGACACGGATGAATCATATTATTTATAATAACAACTCTGAGCCAAAACTGGAGAGCGCAGTGAGAGTCTGAAGGGTGCTCCAGAGACTCCTCTCCATCCTGCTGCTGCAGGAGGCCTGGGGATGGGGATAGCCCCACACCTACCCCGGGCCCTCAGCTGCAAGGGCAGAGCAGTGAGGGAATGTGCCAGGCTGCAGCAGTGCCACCGGGGCTCCACGGGCCACAGCAGGGAACGGGATGCTCGGAGGCCGAGGGGCTGCCAGGACATGGTGTGTGTGGGAAGGGAAAAGCTGCTTCCTCGCCCACCTATGCGTCACAGGGCCTGCCTGCAGCCAGCTCCCCCTGCCTCCCTGCTTGTTCAGGCAAATAATAGCCATTATTACAAATATGACTTTTCCTATACACATATCTATAAACAGCACACCTCTGTCCAGAGGTGTGAAGACACACTTCTACATCTGTTTTCCTACCTTTTGTGCCCTTTTCTTCTCTCTCCATATTTCTCCCTGACACACCTGGAAATAGTCAAATCATCAATGTACACAGCTGAACCTAGATGGAGACTAATGTTTTAAAAGTGCAGACAAGAAAATTTGGGCCAACAGGGAAGAAAAAGAAAGGTCAAGCACCAAGAGCTCTTCTCTGTGTGTACACACTTCTCTCTGCATGGGCTGTGCAGTGTCAACACTGGCAGAGTCCCCTTTACTCCCCTTGGTGGGAGATGACCAGAACAAATCATGGAATCACAGAATGGTTTGGGTTGGGAGGGACCTTTAAGATCACCTCGCTCCAACCCCCTGCCATGGGCAGGGACACCTTCCACTCTCCCAGGTTGCTCCAAGCCTTGTCCAACCTGGCCTTGTCCAACCTTCCAGGGATGGGGCACCCACAGCTTCTCTGGGAACCGTGTGCCAGGGCCTCCCCACCCTCACAAACACATAGCACGTGCTGGTCCACGGAGTGGTTCATCCTAGGAAAGAGTGTAACTACTGAAGTTCTGCTTTTCACACACTAGTAAATTTAAACACACATCTTTTCCTCCAGTGCCTATGCAGGAGGTAGAAAGGCAAATTCCCTGAGCTTTACACATCAGCCCTTAAAAATAAATCCTCCATTGACCACCACCACTGAAGAGACTACTTAAAAAATGTATTGTCAAGGAAATGTTTGCTTAAAGGCAATTATGCTGTTATGAATCAAAATTCCAGATGCTAAAGCAATGCCAATTAGCAGTATTAAAAAACCAGATGCCTTGTTCTGAGTGAGTACCACTGCCTGTGCTTGAAAGGAAAAAACCTGCACAGAACATGCTGGAAGCTACTGTCCTATTGAGAAGGCAGCTTTTAAATAGCTGTTCTGAGAGACAAATTTAAAAAGCTGTAAAAGCAACTTATTATGAAAGTCTCAGCATAATTTTCCATCAGGATGGAAGAAGGTTAAGCTGTCCCCTGCCTTAAGCTGCTTTCTGTTAGAAATCCAAGCAGTGAGTAGACGAGGTATGGCACAGAGTCAGGGCCACGGGAAGAATAACTGAGACAGCACTATGCTGCAGCTGCCTGTAGCCCTGCAACCTGCACTGTGGGTGACAAAGTCTGAAAAAACAAAAAAGCAAGCTCCCTTATACCCTTTATAATCTCCTTTATGTGTAGAATAAATGCTTGTCAAATAGACACAACCTCACAGACACAAATTTGAAGCCATTACAGGCACCTTGGGCATCCTTCACTTGAAGCTCTTCTCAGATCAGTGATCCAAGACTGAGACTTCCACGAGGCACCCAAGTCACCTTTCCTCCTTCTGAGAGCTGGGAAATTCTTACTACCAGTCAAAGGCAGGAACATGATTCCTCCCCATCTTCTCAGGCACCTATTAGGTGCGTGCCAGTCTACCCAGTGACCAGTGTGTTTGGTTTCAGCAGCTTTTGCTTGAGCTCACCTGTACTGTTGAGCAAGCTGACTTCTAACTGCAGCTCGCTCTTTAAACAGATCACAAGCTGCCATGTTCTAAACTAGGGCGACCTCAGCCCCGACTCAGGAGTAACAGGGCATAAACGGGTTACTGAGAACAGAACCTCCAAAGCCAGAAGCCCTGTCCCCATGAGGAGGACAGGAGGGTGCATTGTGCTCCTGGGTGCACAGGTGGTCAGGCAGACAGAGCAGCAGAACCCAGCTCCACGTGGCACAAATAGCTTCTAGCTCTCTGCTGGTCTGTGCCCAAGGAAAGCAGCCAGGTAGTGCTTCCTGAGCCTATCTGCCAGAGTCCTAAAAGCCCAACACGCCACCAGGGGAAATGAGAAACATTCTGCAAGGCTCTTGTTATGAAAGGCAGCGGGAGCTAAGAAGTGTTAGAGAACTCTCAGGGAAGAATCAGAGAACCAGTAAAACATTACTTAAAAGACAGCACCATCATTAAAAGGAATGGTAGGAAAATGAGGAGGCACATAAAATAAACAACACAGATAGCCATCAAACACTTCTGCTACACAGCCTGCAGTTGTCAGACAAAGGCTACTACAATGCAGGTACACATCTAAAGGCCTGGGCTATCACTTATAGATGAAGGCAAAGAAAACAGAGAATTCCTTATAAATGAAGACACTGATAAGACTTTTGAAGGCTCTCAGGGTTCAGAAATCTTCCTGGAACTCTGCGGATCGTGGGCTCAGTATCCAAATCTCAGAACTTGACATAACAGAATATTCTTGTATCAACTTCACATACAACTAGACCAAGACCTTTTTTTCCCCAAGTACCCTCCAGAAAACAGATCTCTGAAGTGACAGAGGATCGTTCACAGAACACAGAATAGTTGAGGTGGGAAAGCACCTCCAGAGGTTGCCTAGTCCCTTCCAATCTGTATTATTCCATGACTCTGAAAAGGGACCAAGTAAGGACACCCAGCAGACTCACTGCTTCCTCGGTCCCTTTCTCCATTCCAACATACCACGAGTTCACAGGTTGCTCTAAACACTATGTATTCTACACACTCTGAGACCAACCTTAATCCCTGAATAATTTAAAAAACTCTCATTAAATCTTTTGGCTGTTTTTTTAATTTTGTTTTTAAAATGACACGATGCAAGATTTATTCCAAAGTAGGCAGATTACTTGCCAAAAGTAAAGAAGGGCATGAAAACATTTGTAATATTCGAGTTAGATATTTTAAAACATGAACAAATATTGTTAAAAATTACTGAGCACCTCATTGTAACTTGAAGAGTTTGTCCTCAGTCTAATAAGAGAAATGCCTTTGTGCTCCTGGATACACTGACCAAAGACTGACCCAAGCAAAATCCAGGCTGTAGCTGAACCATTCTCACACAAACTCACAGCCAACCAAACTCAGGAGAAAACCCAAAGAGCTAAAGAGGAATTAACACACCAGCAAAAATGTCATAAACTGAATAAACTATAAAACCATTTCAGTTTTCCATGTACTTCCCTGGCAACAGGGAAAAATAACACGCTGTCACCGACCTAAAGGAACTTGTTTCCTTGTCAAGATTGAATATGGAATGCAATCCCTGGAGGCCACTTCAAAAGTATTTATATAGGTCGCTGCCCACATGAACACTGATGTTCCTCTATCTGCAACTTCAGATCAAGGCAACGAGAAGGAGCAAGTCAGGGATCTACCAGGCATCTTATTGATAATATATGACACTCGACAGCAAAACCTCTTGGTCCACTGGAAATATTAACCAAAGATTCCTTTGCCCCCAGGCTCCCCCAGCCTGGCTGCACACGGTGGTATTTGAATCTCCTCCTCCCCTCCAACGAGACAAATGGCCCTTTGCAGGGAAGGCACACTTACTGGCACTCTGAAAGGAGAAGTGTTCGGAACATCCATGGAGTTGGTTTTCTCAGAGGTGCTGGTCCCCGAGATGCTCCGTCTGCGAGGAGATCTCTCTGCTGGGACCTCTGAGGAAGAGAAGAAGAAGGTGGTGAATGGGTGCCCGGGGGTGGGGAATAGTCAGGTTTTGTGCCCTGTAGGACGGAAGCCTCAGGAAAGTTTCGAGCTCATTACTAAACTGCTGAATTAACCCACCTATTTATCTATATCTTATTCACTTATTAACCTGCAATGGCATTTTCACCGGCAGATTCAAGGTTGTGAATCTGACTTAGCTGTGGGAGTTTAAAATAAAAAGTCCTGGTAAAGATCAACACCCAGACATACTTAATATTCTGTCACTGTTTGAGAGACAGTATTCAGGAAACTTAAATCTATTTTTAGTTTACATCTAATTTTTTTACGTAAGCAGTGCAGTAATTAACAGATAACGACAGTCAAGAGCCAGGGAAGCTCAGTTGTAGTCCCAGCTGAATGTAATTTGGCAAAGGTCAAAGTTCGGTCGTGTATGATCACACTACTTGCTCAGAGCATGCAACCAGCAGAAGACTTGTAAGTGCCTGGGTGATATGACATATATATCTGCAGATAAAAAAAAAATAGGTCAACTTCTCCTCGTTCTGGCAGTATGACCTTACTAAGACACGACTTTGGCATCTCAAATCCATGCAGACTGACGTGATGAGCACAAATACTGATAAAAGCTGTACTGATGTCTTTGACTAGTACAAACACTGGAATAATAGCATAACGAAGTACAGACAGCATTGAAAATCTCTCCACAAACACACATATATGATATAGAGCTCGATATGCATATGTATGCACACAGATACCTTTATCACAAGTGCTGCCCATCTCCAGCTCAATTGCCAGACTTTAAGGAATCCAGCTTCACAAAGCACCCCCCAGCACGGGGAGGGAAAAAATCACTTCCTAGCCGAAAGTCCATTGTTATCTTCTGAGTCTTAAAGAAAAGGAGCAAGCCGCGACTCCGGGCAGTGACATTTTGACTCCTGCCGTTCTCCTCTCGAGAGCCAGATGCAGCCTAAACTTCCATCGCCCGGCCCTGGGGATGCGTGACTGCCTCAGGAGGCAACGCCGGGAGCCTCGGTCCGCCCTCCCTTCCCCGGCAGCGAGCGGAGCAGCAGCAGCAGCAGCAGCACACACAGGACTGCAGCTCCTCAATCAATCGCTCCGGCTGCACATCCTCATTAGTTACTTTCAGGCTATTAACAGACGCCCAACTGCCGGCTTCCCCCCGCTACCGAAATTTCCCCTGCAGATCCTGAGCCGCAGCAGCAAAAAAGCAAGGTTTGTGGAGAGAGACAGCCGGCTGGTGCCACGAGAGCGGCGTTTTCCTCCAAAGAGCCGAGAAAAAAAACGGAGAGAAGCCTTCTTCAGGGATAACATTACTTGTGATGTCTTTGCACACCGGATTTTGATTTCAGCAGAGTTATAATACGTCTCTCCCATGGATGCTTGCAGACCGACAAAATGGAGCATAGCGGAGGAGAGGCGAAGCGATCTGGACCCTGCAGCATGAGTGTCTCACTCGGTAGATAACTATCTTTTTCAAAAAAGCAAACTGCTGCCACGGAGCCCCTCAGCCCTGCCTGGGGAAAGGGCTGCTGAGAGGGAGAGCGGCCCCGGGCAGCCAGAGCCCGACACACGGAGCGCTGTGAGAGCCCGGGGCACGGGCAGGGCTCAGGGCAGGGCTCGGGCAGGGCTCGGGCAGCAGTGCGGGCGATGCCCGAGCCCTGCCGGCACCGAGCGAGCACATCCCGGCCCTCCAGAGCCCGAGGGAGCCGCGGCCGAGATGCCCCTGCGGGCAGAGCCCTCCTCCTGCTCCTCCTTGGAGCAGCACCGGCCGCCTCCTCCTACAGCATCCTCTGCTCCAGAGGCGGAGGGATAATCCCCATCGGGGCACCTCTGGAGAACAGAGCACCTGGAGCAGGGCCAGGGCCAGCCCGGGGTTCTTGAGTCCCTCAGTGCCACCAGCTCAGGAGCCTGACGATGCACTTTGGCATCACCAGCTGCCTGCCTGGCCTGGATGAAGGGGAGCTTCATTTCCCGCAGCACCTCCAAGTACTGCTCTGCCCAGAGAGCTGGGTCAGGTGGGACGTAAAGAACTGCCCCTGACAGAGAGCTGGGTCAGGTGGGATGTAAAGAACTGCCCCTGACAGAGAGCTGGGTCAGGTGGGACGTAAAGAACTGCCCCTGACAGAGAGCTGGGTCAGGTGGGACGTAAAGAACTGCCCCTGACAGAGAGCTGGGTCAGGTGGGATGTAAAGAACTGCCCCTGACAGAGAGCTGGGTCAGGTGGGACGTAAAGAACTGCCCCTGACAGAGAGCTGGGTCAGGTGGGACGTAAAGAACTGCCCCTGACAGAGAGCTGGGTCAGGTGGGACGTAAAGAACTGCCCCTGCCATTCCCTGCCATCCCCATGTCCATGTAACGGAGCGATGTATTCCATTGGAAGGGGCTGGAGAGAGCACCTTTTATGTTACACTGAATAGTAACGAGGAACGTAATAGGTTTGGCTCCCTCCGCTTCTCAGGCGCAGGAAATCACATCAAAGCCGCTCCGGTAATTTAAAACAGTCTGTGTTAACTTTCCTGAGTCACAAATGAAAACACCAGCCCGGATTCCCCACTACATCCCACCACACGTTCTGCAGGAGGGGCAGTTCGGGAAAGAGCTTAACTTTAAACTGAATGGAGTTGAAAAGCTGCCACAAGGAAGGTGCCTGGCTCCCCTTGCCGTCCCTCTCCCCCCCAACACCCACCCAGCAGCAATCCAAGTTTTCTGCAAATAAAATGTTGACATTGCATCGGTAAAATGAGTTTCTTCTTTTCTCACCCTATCACAGAAGTGTACCAAATGGGGAAGGGAAAATGAAATATTCACTAGGTGCCGCCTGCAACGAACTAAAAATAAAAACTACCTTTCCCTCCCTTCTCCTTCTAAAAAACAACAGCAAATAGACACACTTAGTCCTTAGGAAAAGGAAGACCCAGATATAGCAAAATTGTCAGGATATGTTAACTGGAAATCAAAAGCTGAAGCAACTTTCTGTGACGCCTGTAGAACAGTATTTTTGCTGAGCCTTGTGAAAGAAATCTATACTGTCACCACCAGGCAAAAAATTAGACAGTTCCCTCCCCTGCTCCACTAGTAATGCTGGAGGCTACTCTTGCATAATCTTCACCTGCAGTAAAAATCAATGCACCTCTCATCAGCTTAGTATTAAATTACAACTGCTTTCTGCAGTGCTCATTCTCGGGGACCAAGGCTACAGATAAATCACACTGTTTATCCATCAAAACGATCTGAAACCCTTTTCAGCCCTTCTGCTTCTGGGAAGAAAAGAAAAAAAAAGGCAAAGGGGAAAAAAAAAACCCCACCTGAAAGATCTTCCCCGTTTCAACCTTCAACAAGTAATTGCAGAACCTTACAATAGTTTGAGAGGGAATGGGCCTCAAAGATCATCTAGGCAGGAACACCTTCCACTATACCACCAAAAAAATGAGCTGTAAACATCCCAAGGGGTCGCTTCCATCACCTGACATCTTGGTGATACGCAGTCATATTTATGTAAGTAAGTATTTATCCAAACAAGTATTTACACACTACGTAGCAACAGTCAGTTCCAAATTAGCCGAGCCAATTCCTCTGCGGTGGCAGATGCCTCTGAGGAGGGAACTGCCCAAGGACACAGGGCAGGGAGGTCTCCTCTCCCATCCTGTTGCCCCACTCCCCGCCCTGAGCAGCACCAAAGCTCGTTGTGCAGGCCAGGAGGCAGGTTTGTGTAAGCCAGGTGCCACCCACTGCTCGGGGCTTGCCCTCCTTTGAAGGGAACCCTCTCTGCCTCAGTGGTGCAGCCTCAGCGACCTCTGGTTGCCACAGGCCTCTGGGGTCTGACCTGAATTTCCTATGGCTGGGTGCTGTGGCCACTTGAAAGCCTTGCTGTGGTGGAAATTTGCATTTTCACCGTGAAGAGCTTTCTCTCCAGGTGGGAGAAGCAGACACTAAACAAAGCTCCCAGCTTTGCAGGGCAGCCACGCCAGGTAGGGACTGTTTGCAGGTACAGGAGAAAAGAACAAGAAGAGGAAGAAGTGTCTGAACAGCATTTTTCAGGTGGGTACTACCCAGTGAAACAGGAAGCCTCATACCAAAATAAATAAAATTGTTAATGTTTTCTATTGCAGTAAGCATTCTCTCTCATTTTGGTCACTTGGGGAGAATTCAGACTTGGGCCCAATTCACAGACTGTCATAAAAATTTCATTAAATGCCTGTACAAGAAGCTTAAGGTAAAAAGCAAACTCAAACCCCCCTAATCTGTTTTAAGTCCTGAAGTCCAAGTTTGTGTTCTGACTAAAATACATTATGCAAATCCTGCAAGGTATAACTTGGAGGAAAAAATGGAAATTTGCAGAGATAGCTTTTCCACATTTATCAAGGCAACCAGACGGGGAAAAAAAATCACAAGAAGATACATCAGAGCGAACGCAACCAAGTTTCAGGACACTGAAGTGCACAAAAGCTGCCAAGCCTGGAGAGGGAAATACAAAGGGAACCCTGCACAGCTCACTGGCTGTAGAACTCCAGCATCAAACAACTGCTAGATACAAAGGATGATCAAAAACTCTCCCAGTCCATTAGCAGGGGTTTGAAAAGAAGATACTGTGCTTTGCTAGGGATTGAGTCCATCAGGTAAGTTTTGGAAGACGACCCAGGGAACTATAAAAGATTTTTAATTTACAGACAAGCGATTTTGTTGGTGTTAGACACTTGCATTGTGCTGGCATATTAAAAAGGTGTAATTGAATTAGTGCCCAGTATAGAGGGTGCATAGCAAGCAACCTAAATGACACACTAAGTCACTTAAAAGATACTTAAGTCATTGATTCCTAAACGACTTTACAGCCTGAAAGACAAGACCTAACATGCAAAGCAGAGGAATACTAGAGGAGACTGGAAGAAAGGGCACAGATACACAGGAGAGAATAATTTTGGGGTTTCAAGTACAAACTCCCACGATTTATTTTCCCTGAAAGTTTGGGGGAAGCTGTACATGGCATTGAGTGAGCACACCATCAGACTGATGCATTCACTTTGAAGCAGAGGAACGAATCCTCCAGCTCTGCAAACCAAGTCAGAAATGAAGCAGATGCACGTCCCCAAACTGCTCAGCATATCCTCTGCCTGATGTGCTTGGCTGTACATACTTTGGGGCAGTTCCTCCTTTTTGACCTCCTCATGCAGCAGCCTCTAAAACCTCCCTTAATGGTTGACTCCACGCACAGCCAAACAAATTGCCCGGACAACTGTGCCAACACAAAAGCAGAGACAAGGAGCTACTGCCCGTGACCTGGAGATGCTGATGTCCTCGTTAGTTCCTAATGATCTTGGACTGCCCCTGCTAATTCAAATTACCTTGTGTTTGCTGCAGAGATTGCACACAGACAATTAACGCTGATCAGCTG
Source organism: Monarcha castaneiventris obscurior (assembly GCA_026261815.1). NCBI lineage: Eukaryota > Metazoa > Chordata > Aves > Passeriformes > Monarchidae > Monarcha > Monarcha castaneiventris. Next base: position 945,511 of record JAMPIT010000502.1, on the reverse strand, counting down.
ACGCATGGTAACTTGTTCCTGCAGCCTAATTTGTTTAGAGGCTTATGACTTAAACACACATTAGTATGATATCAATATTTATTGTTGTTATTAAACAACAGCCTTGAGCCACAGCTTTCCAAACCAGTCTTTTTGCTGCCTGTGAAAGGGCTGTGAATAGAGGCATTCTCTAAAAAGCAATCCTTTGGGATAGCCTCACTGGCTCTTGAGCGCACCAAAGCTCAACAGCTCCTGCCTGCTCCTCCCCGTGGCCCAGAAGGCTGCTCTGAGCCTCAGCACTTCTTGCTCCCCGTGGCAGGATTTTGTCCCTGGGCAGGAAGAATTATTGTTATGGACACAGGAAAAGACCCAGTGTACAGCAGACATCCGAGAGGTATCAGTGAACCCTAAACACGGTCCCAGAGTTAAGACACCTCTTGGGAATTTTTATTCTAAACGCATCTGCGCTTTTCTCTTAAGGGGAAAAACTTTGAGCAGTCTCCCCCGATTTATCTTGCTGCCACCACTCAGTTCAGAAGTCAGGCAAGCTGACAGGAACGAGATGAAGTGGACTGAACCCAGTGACCAGCTCGTCAAACAGAGAAGAAAACCAGAGCAGTACATTGCTTAGTCCAGTTTAGCTCAAGTGCTGCAGGGCATGTGCCCATCTACAAGGTAACCTTTGTCCAGTGTGCTTGTAAGTATTCCAAACAGGCTGTAACCAAGGTTAATTAACACTGCACACCACTTAAAAGCTTTTAAAAAGAAATAAGGTCAGGTAACGGAAAGACTGAAGAAATTAAAGCACCGAAGTAGTAAAGGCTTCCCAGTAAAGTGTAAAATCCCAAAAAATACAGTTCGTACCCTACCGTACCAAGGAACGAGAGAAGGCTTTTCTCATCTTCCGTGCTGCTATCCAGCCATTCGGCCACATGCCCAGGAGAAAGAAGACTTATTCTCCAGCCAGAAAACTTTTCCATACAGAACACAGCAAGTGAACGAAGCAGGGCAGGAAGGATGGGGAGGAGCTGATGGTCTTGGGATTCCAGTACTCCAGTTATTGTCTACACTGACAGACATGAGAGCGTGATCCTGCCCCGTGCTCTCAACCCTACATCTGGCACAGCAGGCATGGGTGGGAGCAGGAACTGGGATCTGGGCTTGTCCCTTTGTGTCAGCTTTCAGTCCAAGCAGCAACAGAAGGAAGGCAAAAAAGGGAAGCAGGGGAAACTGAGGTCTCAAAATCCCGAAGAGGCAGCAGGTTATGACAGAATCAACTGAAGTAAAAAGTAGAAATACATCAGTGCTGAAGAAGCTCCAATAAGTCAGCACAATAGCTCATGGGCTAAGTGCAATATAGCCCTACCACTCCTCACAGTGTTGGCTTTGTTTGGAGGCTCAGGTATTGTGCTTTATGCCAGAAGAAAAACCAGCACGCTCAGAGGCAATTTACATCCCCTCCCCACCAGTGCCGAGCCCGCATTCCCCTGTTTGCAAGCCCCTTCCTGCTCCAGCTATTATCCCAGCATCCCAGCCTTCCTTGCAATGAATCTGCTCATGCAATGGCAGGTTGATCAATCCGCCAAGAGGAGGCTCCCACCCCTGCCTCCCCCTCCCCCTGCATGGCGGCGGCGTGGATCGGCGACCATGGAATCCGCTGGATTCCGGAGGCAGGGAGCTGCTCCTCCTCCTCCTCCTCCTCTTCCTCAGCGCCGGGAGCGCCCCAGGGCAGCGGGGCAGAGCCGAGGCAGCAGCGCTCTTGGGGCTCAAAGAGGCCAATCGACACTGATGGGTGGCTATTTACTGAAAAAAAGGAAAAGCCAGCCGGGTGGGAAATAATTCTGCCCCGTCTGGACAGCAGGGAAGGGTCGCGTTTAATCGTACAGCCCGGGATTTATTCCACACAAAAGAGCATTTTGCAGGTTCGCACATGCACGAGCAGTGACGAATCCTGGTTAAGTGAGGGACTCCTGGGCCCCACAAATCAAAATTGCCTTTGTCCTCAGGGGATGGGGCTGATGCTCCGATCAAACTGCGCTCTTTAAAGAGACAGCCGCCTTTTGCTCACCAGTTTCGGAGCCTGTCTTCATTTTAAATAATTTATACACTTGCCAGTCCCTATTACAAACAAGGGCATTTGCTGACCACTGACTAAGACCCAAGCTACACCAAAAAAGCCATTAGATCAGCAAAGCAAAAAATTAGATACCAACCACCAAATGAAGAGGAAAAAAAAAAAAAAGAGCTATCAAGTCCCAGCAGGGAGGAAAATTCCAATTACCAAGATAAACTGTAGCAAGTATTGTTTGTGCAGGACGGATATTTTCATGAAACACCTGCCAAGCAGGGCAGATGCTCCCCAGAATTGACAATTACTTGAGGGGATGTGGGACAGGCAGCTCAGGAGTGAGGTACCCCAGCAGCGTGGACTGCCCAGAGCTGCCCCACAGAACAAGTGTGTGCCCCCACCCCAGTGTGGGCAGGGGGATTGAAATCCCAGAAACATCCCCTACATCACACAAAATCCTGTGATAGGAAGGTGGATTTCCCATCTATGCAAAAAGAGCTGATTTATTTATTTATTTTTACAAAATGAACAGTTCCAACAAATTTCCCTCTGTGCGTGGGAGGATCACATTTTGTCCAACTTCCACAACCTTTTCTTTAAGACTGTGCAAACTGATGACGTAAATCTGCGTGCAATAAGAATGGAATTAGAGAACTTTTAGAGAAAGGATTAGAGTTATTTTGGTCTATCTGGTTGGTCAATATGAAACAAAAATTTCAACTCCTCTCTTGTAGTTCCCTAATCAGATACTGTACCCACAATCACCTGGGTGTCTTTCCATTAAAAACTTGCAAGATTAACTATCAGCTCCATAAATAAAAGGTTCTAGAGAAAACAGAGTTATGAGTATTGATTTCCCTTGAATGCTTACCAATTTTCCATCCTTTCTAGGAGTACAAATCACATACAGATCCTGTTTTCCTCCCTGGATGCCTCATCTTGTGTAATAACTTAGCTTTATTAATCCCTCGCAATATTTTAAAATGTTCATGATAACAGGGGAAGTATATTAAATATCAAATATGAAACTGGCTCATTGGAGTGTTTTAAAATATGGAAACATAAAAAAACTTTGTAAAAAATGGAGCTAGAACTGGCAAAGACTTCAGTCAGGAGGATGCAACTGGGAACTGAGAGGACAGTGAAGTTTCTGATAAGCAGATTTCTCCTGTGAATTAACATTCCTGGGGAAACCCACAGAGGGGGAAAAACCTGCATAAATACATCCCTATTATTTATCTTCATTTTGTGTGGTTTAACAGGTCACACTCTCATGCAGGTCACCTGCCTGCAAGGGGGTCAGGAGGTGGAGACAGACATCAGAACAAAAGCAAGAATTAAAGAGTCCTTCTAATAAAGTAAGTCACAAACACAGTCCCACTAGAAATCCTGGAAATTTAAAGTGATAGATAAGATGTAGAAGAGCCACTGACACTACAAAACAGCAAATCCATCTAACCTGACTTGGAACACCTTTAGAACATCACCCATTGACTTCATCCACTCACTGAATTGTTTCTGGTTGAACAAAAGACCTGTCTTCCAGAAAAAGGGACATCCAGTTGTCACCATACAGGGCAAAGACACAAAGAGCCTGTCTGATCCCCTGTAAGCTGTTCCAGTGGCTAACTCCACTCCTGCTTAGCAAATTGCTTCTTAGTTCCAAGACTGAGTTTATCAAGCCTCATCTCCCAGCCACTGGGCTCTGACTGACGTTTGTATGCTTTGATAGTCCATTATCAAACCCTGGTATCAGAAATGTCCTCTCTGCTTGCATCCTTTGAATACTTAGTTTCAAACAATCCCTTCAAATCTACCTTCAGACTCCTCTGCAGCATTGATTTTGATTTTTAAACCTTTACTGTGCAAGAAAGGCAGAGACACAGCTCCACAGCTGCAGGAGGGATGTAGTGCTGGTCACAGCAGAAGTTATACTGTGAGTAGCTTCTTAAATTTGTATTAAAGGAGGTCTTGTGCTTGAAAGCTTTCCAAAAACTGTAAAAAAAGTCTTGCCCAAATTTTCCAGGACAGCCAGATTGTGAGATAAAATGCATATCAGCAGGAGAAGGCTATTCAAAACAGGACTGACTTATTTTCATGCTGTGGGACCTACCTATGCTGGGAGTTTGCTGAACCAATGCAAATCCAGATACAAACTGCTCCATCGACCAGAGCAGAAGTATGGAAAATATGAAAATATAGAGAGGTGGGAAGGATCAGCAAAGTAGTAATACAAAACCCCCCAAAAAAACAACCAAAAAAGCAGGGACAAGAAGCAGCTAATGTCTGCCTTGAGAGACTGCTTTCCAAAATTAGCTCCAGGAGCTGTAGAGAATAGCAGGTGAGAACATCAGAAAACCTGTTCACAGTGTTTGGGTTTATCTCCCTCACCCCCAAGTTCTAAAAGCAGATGAGTTCTCAAGCCTGGAAATCACACCAAGCCCTTCTGCTTTGGAGCATCTCATAAAAACGAATCATTAAGAACTTGTACACATCCCTCCCTGGTGATTGCTGCCTTACAGCCACTGACAGGACTCTGCACTTGTCACAAATGTCACCCTCCTTCAGTGACGAGTCTGAAACCTGTGAGGCTAAGCAGCTTTGCCATCCTGCAAATTCAAAAATCAGCTTTCTTGACCAGTGAAACTACCCAGAAGCACGAGTCTCAGAGTTTCCTACAGGAATTTTTAGTAAATGAGAATTCAAAACATAGGCAAATAATAGAACACAGACGCCTTGTGATGCAGATACTTTGTAAGCACATCGTCATGGTGGTACTATAAATCATAATGTATTCATGTTCTCTGCATGAGGCACTTCTGAGGGGAGGAAAAATGGGTCTTACATGCACCAGGGACAGGTGCTGACAGACTGATTGATGGATATTGCTTTAGTCAGTAGATGATGTCCTCACAGCAGTACACTTTAGGTATTGTACACCCAAGTCATTCTTATTAAAATGTCTTAGAGATAATTTAGGAGCAAATAAGAAACAATGAATGTTTGTTTCTCCAACTCCTGGATCAATGTCATGTGTCAGGCAAAACCACTCACCTTCATACCTGCCCATTAGGAAATAACAGTATTTATTTGAGGCACTTTGCCTCACAAAAATGCAAAGCAGTGCTAACTTTTCAAGCCTATTTTCAATGCCACAGTGTGGAACAAGCAGCTAGCTTGAAAATAAGTTTCCCAGACACCTAAAAATGTCAATTCTATGTGCACAAGGCTCCGTTTCCTTAGTTACATCACTTTAAATGCCCATCTATAATGAAAGTAATTTTGCTTTGAGGAGCAGCATTGCAATGTAACAGCCTCCTAACCAAGCTGTGATCTAGTTCAAGAGGATCCCAGTGGACAAGGCTGAGTAACTCAGCCTGTATTAGGACATCATGATGGAAGTATTCACAGTTATTTTGGAACATGGGTAAGTTTTTTGGCTTAAGCTACCTAAGCAGAAGCAGCGTGTAGTGCTGTGACACGATCCTAGGAACAAGCTACGAGCAGAATCATTCTGTTGCAGTGTAAATCAGATTTATGTCAGACATCAGAAGATGTGGACAGCCCCACTGGAGCATGGCAAAGTAGACAGAAAGCCCTTTTTAATCTGAAAAAAAAAAAAAAAGAGGATGGACACTCAAGTGTCTCTTCAAGCCAGTTCATTTACTGTGGAAAGAGAAACCCTGCTGATGAAGTGCCAGCCCACACATACACATTATCGTCTAGTGTTTTATCCTTTCAGATTGCCTAATGAAGTGATTTTAGCACAGTCACTGATCTCTACACTCACTCTCAACAGCTCTTACCCAGCTGCAGATGACAACCTCTGCACACTGATGCAATAGTCCCACTCAGCCGGGTAATTGTTCCCCTCACTTCCAGAGGGAGCACCAGCAGCTTTCCCAGCCCAGCTGAGATCAGAGCCCTGAACCAGAGGTTGCTCAGGAGGGGGCAGAAAAAAAGCATTTCCTAAATAACAATTTCTGGAGCAGGGAGGAATCCAGGGGCAGTGAAAAGCTGTGCCTGCTGACAGCCTGGAAAGATAAATAGGGACAGAATGGCTCAAAGTGAAGGTGAGAAAAACAACAAACCTTGAAGTTCTCTAGTATATAATAATGCAGGTAATTCAGCTGGGCAGAGCTGTTGGATTTTCAGAACTTCACCGATGAACAACCATGGGGTATTTTTTCCCACTTCCACACCAACTTAATTACATTTCTGTACTCACTCCAACTTCCTTGGTATCCTCAGAATAGGCAAGGGATTCGGCTAAGTTACACTGCTAGCAGGATGGCGAGTTTGTAAGCACCTATTAATGACCACTCCAAAAATATTAAGCTAATTTAATTCCAAATTAGGGCCAGGACGTTATTTACAGAGCCACCAGCTCTGGAGTGCCTTTCCAGACTGTGAACCATATGCCTCATGTCAACAGACATCTTGTTCTGAAGTACATAAACACCCAGCTATATATTTAATGAGCAGAATGTAAAGGGTACTTCATTTCCAATGCTGGCTTTCACAAGATGACATTTCTCCCAAGAGTTTTTCTTGCTCACCTTGCAGGCCACACAGTTTGCACAATTCATGTCCTCACAAGTGCTGTATTTTGTGAAAATAATTGATGAAGGCAGTTTTGTTGGCATGCTTCCACCATTCATGTTGGTCTGTACTATTAATTCCTGACCTACTGTTTTTTCCTTTGGGCACCCAAGCTCAACCAGAGCTGGGGAACACCCAGGAATGATTTTTCATTTGGATGACCTCTCCAACAAGCAAACAAATGAAAGGACAAGTTAGTGAGGGCTGGGGTTTGGGTGGTGGTTGGTTTGGGGTCTTCTGTCCTTCGATGACTACACATCATCACCCGGGTAACAGGGAACTAGGATTTTGAGAAAATTCACACGACAGAGAGCTAAGCATGAGAGAGAAGCTTTTCTTACCATTCAGTCTGCAACACTCTGGCTCCATCAGAGTGCCTGACACCCACAGGGATGGCTCCTGAGCGTTATGGGATGCCATTCACCATGGTCAGCGCGATAATCCACTGGCCGTGACGCTGAAGCTTCTGGCCAGCTCACACAGGAACTGCCACATCCACCCATCACCTTAAGCACTGTTTACCCTCTTCCTGCAGCCTTTGGTACCAGGTAAGAGCCTTACGTAGCGCTCCCACAACGAGTTCAGCTTGCTTGTTTTCAGCACAGCCTGAATACCAGCGGTTCCTGCAGAGCAGGGTTGAGGGTGCTGTGCCAACAGGGAGCTTTACTCCACCCTGAGGTCACTGCTCGCTCCCTTCAGGTATCAAGAAACCGCAGCTTTGCCAACACCACCAGGTGGGAGCTGAACTCTCCTTGACCGGCACAGGCCAAAAAAAAAAGAAGTTACCTGCACTTGTAGCACCACGTAATGAGACAGAAAACCAGCCCCAAAAAGCTCCGAGTGTGCAGCAGCCCGAAAGCACGCGGCTTGCACTTACCAGGTAGGCAGCAGAAAAGCAGGAGCATTCCAGAGAACAAGTGGCTGTGACCAGCAATCCGATTCCCTACCCCTGCCCGTGAATCATGTGGGCTCCCTCCCTCTTACCACTCGCTTCCACCTGTGTTTATGGGGAGGCTGCGTTAATCTCTGCATAAGCATCAAAATACAGCCACTGCCAAGGCCCAGGGCCCTGCCAAACACTAGAGACGGGTGCAAGAAAGGCAGCATATGGAGGGGATTTTTAATCTGTTCCCAAATTAGGGACCAGATTTAGTGGTGAAGCACGGAAGCACGGCAAGGGGAGAGACTGCATAGTTTAAGGAATTTTTACAAGGACATGCCAAGTCCTCCATCTTGTGGACATGGGCTTAATTTCTGACTGATGCAATATCTTAGAGCTTCCTCCTGGACACTCGGGTGAGAGTTTCCCTGGAGAAAATACATTTCTGACATTTTGGAGTGACCTTGGGACATCCAAGGCCAGGCCTTTAAGAGCATGAATGCTGTGAAAGCTGGCATTAGAATTATGCTTTATTTTGTACAGTTGGCATTTTTCTGTTGCCATTACCCCTGGAACCAAACAAACGTGGAGACAATTACAACATCTATTCTAGAAAAAGGACTGTCACAGTTTCAGTGCGACTGAGCTTGAAAATCTGATGGAAGCCTACTCCAAAATGAATCAAAACAATTAGGAAAATGGATAAATAAATAGAAAAAAATAGTTCTGATCTCCTCTTTTTAAGCCAGACATTGATTTTTCAACGCTCGTGGCTGGTGCCGCTTTTGAAGGTTGCCCAGAGACTCGACTCTAAGGAAACACAGAGCTGTTTCACTCCTCTGGCAGGTGCTCACATCACAGCATTGCCCTCCTAAAGTCCCTGCTGAGCACACTGCAGGTGCAGGAGAAGAAAAATGCAGTATCATGTGTTACCACAGCAGGCCCACAGCCCAAGGATCAGCACTGTTCTGCTAGGGAAGACTGTATCAGGAAAAATTCCTTCACTGAAACGGTGGTCAAGCACTGGGACAGGCTGCCCAGGGAAGTGGTGGAGTCACCTGGAAGTGCTCAGTAAATGTGAGCATGTGGCTTTCTGGGACACTGTTCAGTGGTGGCCTCGGAGGCAGTGCCAGGTTAACGGCAGGAGCTGATGATCTCGGAGATCATTCCCAACCTTAATGACTCCATGGTCCCACACAGACTCACCACAGCCATTCACAGCTGCCAGCACCTGCTCAGAGGAGCAGCTATTCCTCTGTAACCCAGTTTCTGCAGTTAGGTGTACCACAGCAACTTCAGCACCGTTTCCCATTAAATCCTTAACATAAATAAATACCCCTAGCCTGTCCAAATTTCACCCGTGGAGGTGACAGTGCTGGAACCATGAGCTCTGCCTGTAGCTGCACCATTTGCTTGCTGACTTCCTGTGCTGATTTCCCTCTCCCTTACCAGAAGCAGTCACCCATAGCTGAAGAAAATTAAATGGAAGGGGATCATTAGGTCTCCCTTCTGCCATTGGCCCAGTTTCAAATCCCACCATTATTAGTCCTCCTAAAAAACATTTGTGCTGTCTGATGCCAATTAGCCAAGAAATCGAGATAAAAGGAAGCATTCCCTTTGTGGAGAATTAAAGCTTGGACAAGGTACATACCTCCACAGGCTGCAAAATGAATCTGTCCCTTGATGCCAACGAGCCACTTACAAATGCCATCCACACCCTGCAATTTGCTGCATCCCCAAATTCTCTGACTTCCAATATTACACGTTACACTGCCTCCCAGCTACCAGAGAATGGCAAGGGGCAGGCTGAGGCTCCGTGTAGCAGAATGTCCCTTCCTCCTGCTTATGCAAAAACCAAGCTGGTTTGTTCCCATGGGCTTTAAAGAGCCATGACAGATCTTTCTGACACAAGTCACCTCAAGTATTCATTGCAATTCCACTTTTCCCCCCCCCTCCCCAGAGATTTTAAAGAGAGAAAGGGTGAGAGCACCCACGGAGTATCAGATAAAGCTGGGCACAACGTGAAGAATCTGCAGGAATGTAAGCTGCTGCTCACGTCTGCCTTCCACAGCTCCCCGGTATTGTACTCTTAATTCACTACCCTATTAACATGTTAATCATATGAAAGAGCCCCAAAAAGAGACAGGAAATTCTAAAGGCAACCTCGCGGTAACTACCCCAGAATCACCTAAATGAAGTTTGGAAGGGATAGGCATTGTGCTGCCTTGAACTTTTCTGAGCAGTTTGCCAAAAGTTTGCTTGTTTTTCAAAGAAACGCGTGTTTGTCTGAAAAATGCTAAGGCAGAAGGTTTTCATTTTCTGATCGTGTAATTCAAAAGCAGCTGCAGAACAAGCCCATTGGTTCAGGCTAACAAAAACAGTCTCTCCAAGTTAGTAAATTAGTATTCACCCTGTCTACGGATGAGGAGGAAAATGACTAAGGAGGACGTCGTAATCAGCACCTATTAAAGGTTTCCGAGGTAGAAAACATTTGACTCAGGAGATTCCATTCCCCGGTTCCTTAGACAACATTTATTGGTTTTGTACCTACTGGGAAATGCTCAACCATATCAAAAGGCAAGAAACTTAAATGCTTTCTAGCTTTCTATCCCCTAATGCATTTTAGGGCAAAAGCTGCTGGGAAAGCAAGTGGCATTGCTAATGCAGTGCCCTTTATATTGAAAGGAACCCAAATCTTCTTGGTTTTTATGTGCAACCTGTAGGACTCCCTGAACTGCTTTGATTTCCCATCACTTTCTGGAGGCCAGGAAGCAAGGTTGGCAACATCCTTCCTATGCTGGAATCATCACACAGTGCCAGCCACAAGTAAACACTGACAAATAGTCCCGCAGTGTGCCCTTGAATGATGATGTCTGGCCTTATCTAGAAACCCAATGCCACTTAAAAATGTACTGATTCGGGTAAAGGCTTTCAGCGAGAGGCAGAAAAACAAACCTCACGATTTAAGCGGCAATAAAATCAGATTTTTTAGCTCTGAAAGCTGTTTACAAAAACCTGTTCTTCATCCTTGCATCTGCACGTTGTCCTGAAGCTAACACTGAATTTCTGCAGCAGTGAGCAGGAAGAGATGTAAACACCTCTTTAGAAACCTGTGAAATAACGAATTAAAGAGCTGATATACACGCAGCACGCAGCACGGCTAAAACAACCTGCAAGTTCCCAGCTGCTCTAAGTCATTTTAAGTCGCCAGCAGAACCCCCCGGTGCCTCCTCCGAGGCAGCATCACCGCGCTGCACCGTGTCTCACCTGGGCGCTGCATCCCCTGGCGATGCCGGCAGCTCCAGCATGGTCCCGCAGGATGCCGGCGGCAGGCGGCCGGGCAGGAATGCGGGGCGGCCGGAGCCGGGCAGCGCCAGCCTCCCTACCCGGCTGCTGGGCTGGGGCTGAGCCCGAGCCGCCCCCCGGGAGCCCCCCCGGGCCCATGCGGCTCCATCCTCCCCGTCCCAGGGAATGCGGGGCAGCCGGGAGCCTCCCGGGGTGGGGTGGAAGTGGAAGGGGTGTGCGCAGGAGGAGACGCTCCTCTGGAAACCCGGCGGAGGCACAGCGAACTCGGGGATTGCAAGCAGCCGGCTCCGAGTCCAAAACCAGCCACAGGGAAACTTCAGATATCACAGCGTTTTCACTGTCCACAGTGCAAAGCCAGCTCAGATGGAAACACCGCATGAGCTGGACCAGGAACTACACCCGAATGTGTCCGAAAAACTGCACCTCCTTTCAAGACGTTTCCCCACTTCAAATGCTTCTACAGCTTAGAAAATACACAGCACCAAAAAAGCCCCAAGAGCCACTGAAGCAAACGATGAACTTCCCTCCCCCTCACCTTCGTTTTCTGCACTGCCTTTTATTTTTCTCTATAAATTCGGAGATCTGTGGCTTTGAGAGTGAAATGGTGAGGTCTGATGCCGACTGCCTTTTCCTGAGCTCTGCTCTTTTTTTTTTTAATTTGAGAAATGCCGAGAGCTGAACTTCCAGGCATGGCGTTTTTATTTATTTATAGCTCCTGAAGGCGCAGAAGCCAAACCCCACAGGGTTTGGTTGCTGCTGCCACCACACTGCCCTGCACAGGCTGGGTCAGTGTAAAAGCCGTGGTTTGCCCTCCAGCAGGTCCCACCTGCCAGCCGGGGGGACCAGAGCACACAAACACACAACAAGAATGTTAAGTTGTTCAGCCTGTTGCTAAACAGGCTAAAATTGCTCGCCAAGAGCTGAGGGGCTGCACGCTCCCTCCCAACTTTTGCTGTTGTCCAGAGTGAGTGTTTTGTTTATTTTTAATTATCCTCATTTTTTTCCCCTAATTTTCTCTAATTTTGCTATTTGATCTCAACACAATATTCTCCTCTGATTCAGTCCTTTTTCCCACAACCTTTTTTCTCGCAGGGTTACTCAAGACGAGCTCCTGCACATTCTCTCAGGTAACAACTTCCCACACCCTCAGCGTTTCCCCTGGAAGAAACAGTAGCTTTGGTCACCCTACCTCCTGCCAAGGCTCACGTGGAAAATCTGCAGGAAAAGCAAGCCTAGCCCTTGGGGAAGAAACTTACTGAGTGTGTGCTCAAACAACACTGACTGCAAAATAAGGAATAGAAAATTGCTGCTGCTCCCTCGCCCTCTAAAGCCAGCCACTGAACTACACCGAGGGACTCTGCACCAAGAGTAGCACTGGAACAGAAGAGAAACTCCAAAAAAAACAGAGGCATTCTCCCCCAAAAATCTGTCCCTAACAGCAGCGTAACAAAACACACAGCCCCTCTGAAGGACACACTGGTCTGACCTGCTGCTTGGAAATGCAGTTTGGGAATTGGGAATTACTGCAAGCAGTAGGGAAAGCTTGGGATCACGGTGGAGGCAGACTCTGCAGGAGAGCAGCGGGAGCTTCCAAGCCACCACAATCCCATCTCCCTGCCCACCCTGGCACGGCAGAGAGCCATGAATGCTCTAGTAATCACACAGCACTCTTCATTCCAGGGCTCTGCACCAGAAAGCATCACTCCAGAGGGTGGAGCAACATCACACCAGCCATGTGCACCACAGGGCACGAGGGAAAAGATGGAAAAACTGAGGACTGGCACATGAAAGTTAGCCTGTACGTCTCTTCAAAGGGCTCTTAGAGAGCTTTTATGGGAAAATCATGGCTTTTCACTTGCTTTCTTTCTTCTTATTATTATTATCATCATTATCATAATTATTATCATTATTATTATTATTCTTTTTTTTAAATTTTTATTTATTTATTTATTCATAATCTATCTGGATCTGTTTCCATGTTCTGCTTTCTCTATCATTTAGGAATCCTCTGTTTTAAAAAATCAGGTTCAAACAGAAAGGGTTAAAACTTCAGACTCAGCTCTGAAATATGGCCATAATCTGCCTGTTTCTCACAAAGAAGCCATTTTTAGTGATGGGGGAAGGTTCAGTCATGGTATCTATTTTTGTCAATCCTACAACTTGCTGCATGGACCTCAAGAAAAGATTTCTGAAATGCTGAAGAATCTGCATGACTCAAGCAAAGACATCTGCTGAAGACTTAGGCAGAAAGAGTGAGTGGGGCAATTAATAAATAAATAAATTAGAGGGGGGAAAGGCAGATGATATTATAAAAGTACTTGGAATTATTCTAGAGATCTACCCAGATTCAGAAACTTGGAATGCAATTTGCAAAGTCTAGGGATAAAAACTGTTTCCAAAAGACTGTGACATTGAATAAAAATTACTAGAAACCCCTGACAATATTACGTGACTTTGGTTCAAGTAACAGGACTTTTCTGCTACTGCTTCAGCTTGTCCATGCCACAGAACAGTGGGAAAAGACCACTGGTGAGGAGGAACAAGTGAGAGGACTGGAGTTTTCAGTGGTCAGATCCTCAGCTGAACTGCATCCAGCTCACTGAAAGGTCAAGGAAATATTTGCAGTTTCAACTGAGATGAAAAAATGAAGCAGAAAAACCCTTCAGTTCTTCACTGGGATATGCAGGAGATAAAGCAGCCTCAAACGTGCATCAAGTGTTATTAGTCTGTACCAAAAGCACTTTACTGGACACCAGTTGTATCCTAATGGGCACTGATCACTGCTGGAATGTAGAGCCCTCTCCAGCTCCGAGGCTGCTTTGGGAATCCAGGATTAGCTTGCAGCACAGAGGTGCCTGGTAGAAGAGTTCCCGACGAACTCCAGTGGAGTTCAATAGCCCAGTTTCCCTCTGTGGCTTTATTATCTTTCCTTTAAGTAAATTACCTCTCTGCTGAGCTGCTGAAACGTTTTTTGTCCATTTTGCAGATAAAAATCACAGTTCTAACTCTTTCCTCTCCCTGTGCCACGAAAGAGGGATCACTGACAAAGGGTGGCAGGGCAGTGAAATCCCCAGTGCGTGCTTGGGCCGTGGCTCCATCAAAGCCAGCACAGAGAGCAGCTTCCTATTACGCCCAAGCTGCTCTGGCTGCAGGCTGCTGCTGGGGGTGATTTGGAACACCTCCCAGGTCAGACTCAAAGCCAGCCCATCCACACAAGGAGGATGTGAGTGTGACTGAGCTGCGTGGAGCCCAATCGACGCCCCTGGCAAGCGACAGGAGCAGCACCAAGGAGGGTGGGAAGGCAGGGAGGCAGGAATGGGCACATCCCTGCACAGCAGAGAGAGCTCTGTGTGTTTAACGTCTTACAGGCTTCAAACGAGATGCACCTAATCCAACCTCGTACATATCTGCATTGCTAAGTATCAATTTATATCAATTTATCAATTGTTAAAGCAACAAACTGATCAACAGCTCGTTCTCTAAACTAATACCAAACTCTGAGCCAGATCAGTATTTTTGAATTTAGTTCAACAGTTCAAGTTAACTCTAGGCAAGACAGGGAAATTCGGGCAGTAGGAAGGAAGGCTAATTTTCCATTAAGTGTTAGGCCAGTTGTCAGCGATGGAAAAAAGGTAAGTGTACATGGTTGGGTGAAGTGTAATTGCTTTTTGCCACAAGATAAACAACTAGGAAAGAGAAGCTGCAAAACTGAACAATCCACAGTGAGTTCATGTATCATTTAAGGTAGATTTCTCTAAAGAATTTCATAACTAATTTTTTATTGCTGTTCATGAGAAAACAAAAGAAAATCACAGTTTCCTTCATAATAAACCAAGGCTTGGTCAGAACACACGCAACAAATCTGCCCCAGATGGTCCAAGAGCCACCAGTTCTTAGAAATTACTACATTGCACCACAACATGCTCTCCTTTACAAAGTGTTTTTCATGCTCACAACACAAAATCTAAAAATCACTGAAGCGATTTTTTTGTGTGTGCTCTGGAAGCAGTGGGCAGGGATGTAATATACATTTCCAAGGGGGAAAGAAAAAAGAGCCCTAATGGATTATGTGTCAATATTAGAAAGCTGAGATTATGTGTTCTTACCCCTTACCTCTGCCCTAAAAAGGTTTAAGATCTAAACAGATAAAATTTGCTGCATGATGAAACTCGGCTTTCAGCACAGATGATCTGTGTGCAAGGGGATAAAGTTTCAGCAGCATTCAGAACAAACCAAAATCCTTTGGCTTCGCTTGCGTTATAGAAGAAGAAAGATAGCAGCTTGGCAATTTTCTGTGTACAAATAACTCCAATTGCCCAGGGGAATGTCACTGAGATCCAGGCATCCTGTTTGTTACATCCAGCCTCCCTGGAGTCAGCTTTAATTTCAAGCGGAGTTGTCTAAACTCTTCATCCTTCCAAGGCAGGCAAATTGCACTGTACACTGTCCAAATTTCAGATTACTTCAGGGCTTTTCCCAAAGTTTCCTAACCTCTTTTGTGGATGCAAAAGAAAGCAGGGCACTTTTCACACAGTAGATGTTTCCCTGTGTAGCCTGTAAAGATGTCCAAGAGCAGCTGGATTTCACAGGGGGTGTTTTAAAAGGCAACTCAGGGTTTGTATGCATTTGCATTTCGGGATAGAACATGATGGGTAAACAATGTCATCTAAAGACTTAAAAGTTTGAGAATTTCGATTGATCTTGGCATAGTTACACTCCCTACTAACACCACCCAAGTCACAGCACTAAGAGATCATGACCCAAGGCACCAGACAGTGAAGCAGGCAAAGGTTGTAGTTGTCAGCAAACCCTTGTTTGTGTAATTACACGAGCCAAAGGCTTCAGATCCCAGCTCACTGAAGGCTCCCACGCACGGGTTTTGGCAGCTCTGGGCTGAAGGGAAGCAGGGAATGGAGCCACAGGGCTCAAAATGCCTGGGACCACCTGCAGCCTGTGGAAACATGGAGTGTGTCACATCCCACAGGAGCAGAACCGTGCTCCCGTCTCCACCTCAGCCCAGCATCACCCTGCAGCTGCTGGGGGCACTGCAACCGAGCTTTGTGCTACAAAGCACAGGTCAAAAAGGAAAAAAAAAATCCCCAACCACTCACTGGGGCTTGCAAAATGCCACGACAAAGGGAAGTGGCAGTAAGGCATCTGCTCCTCCAGGCTCCCGGGCCTGCAGAGAGGAGGATGGGAATCTCTCACAGGTACACACAAACACGCTCGTGCAAGCCCAGGTGGGGCAAACCCAGAGAGCTGCAAACACGGCAAGTCAGCACGTCTGAATCCACCTTCCTGCCAGAGACAGTGCCAAACACACCCCTCAGTGTGAGGGCAGAACCCAAGGCCTGTTCTGTATCCCTGCCATGCAGAACAGCTGGCAGTAGATGGGTATTCTGCACATGGCAGCACGGTGACAAAGCAGACAGTGCTACTGGGAAAATCACTTCATCAAGACACAGCTTAAATCCCTACAGAGGAGATACAGGGAGCTGTGAAGTGCATTTTTTCATCTCTACTTTCTAGCAGATACTCTTTGCAGGCCAAGTTGAGTGGTGGAAGGTGGAGGACAGCCCTCTTATTGGCACACAGTTTTCCTAGGAGTTACAGGACTTCCACTATATCCAATTCCTGCATATCTCCAAAATAAATCTTTGCTGAACATAAAAATCTCTACTGAATGCAAAAACTGGTGCATTGCAGGTTCTCCATTGAGCAGGTCACAAACAACCCCTTTTCTTCCAAAACAGTCTCCCTCTCCCCACCTCTAAAACTAATAACACTTTCCAGGTATTTATCTTAGTTCTTAGTGTACAAGGATCATAATTATGTGGTGAGCACAGAGTAAATCTACTTTTTCTTTCATCACAAACACTCATTCCAGCTGGAATATACAGAAAGCAAGGCTCAGCTTTGATATTTTTAGCTGTAAACAACTTTGTCTTTAAACCAGCAGTTATTAAAATCAGCCCAGAAATCTTTTGAGCTCTTGTCTGTTCTCTCCTGCCAGGTTTTTACCTGAAGGAAGAGCACGGGCTGGGTATTGGAGCAATCCTCCCCAGGCAGAAGGGCTCAGCAGAGACTTGCAGGAACTGTTCTAAGAGGTACACAGCAGGCAGCAATGAAACCAGATGTTGCTCAACTCATCTTCTCTTGCTCACTCCATTTCCAAAGCTTCTGGATTTTTAGAAGAGTGCAGAGGCAGGATTTCTGCCCAGCTAACTGCTCGCCTGGTAGCAATGCAGTTTGGGCCTGGCACCAAAACAAAACAGTCTGGGCCTGGCTTCACTTTCAATGCTAGTGATTCAGGGTGAGGAAAAAACTAAAATTTGCAAGGAGCATCTTCACCTCTGACCTGCTTTTAGCAACCTTTTTTTTCAAGAGATGCATACTCAGCCTGAGAAAAAGCAGGGTTAACTTGTTTCAACAAGTGAAACAGTCTTTTTTTTCCTCTTGGATGATTTCACCTCCAAACAGAAAAAGAAGATTTATTTGCTTTCTAGCCTTTCTAAGCATCAGAGAATCTCAAAAATTCTCCCTGATGATGATGCTCCTTCCTAATAATTTAAAAAACCAACAGCAACAAAGACCAAACCCCAAAGCCTTTCCCCACTTTCAATTCTTCCTGATATTTTCACATATGCAGGCAAAAACAAATCTCTTATTAATGCCACAAAGCTGCCAGAATCCAAACTTGTGCTGTGTATTCTCCTTAACAAGTCTCATTTAGAGTGAGCAGGTGGCGAGAAGGAAGCAGAGCAAGAGAGAAGACGATTATTTTGGGAAAGGAAGTGGTAACTGCTACTAGGCTGTCAAACAGCATGAATGGTGGAAATCTGAATCATGCTTTTACTGTATGAATGGCTAATTCCAACACACTATCATAAACAACGATCCTTTAAAAGGATGTAATCTCCCTAACAGGAAAAAATACACCTGCTAGAAAAAGAGCAGGATCTGAAGCAGAAGCAGAGGCAAAACAGAGATGGACCAGCTTGAGTTCCTCTTCCTGTGACATTCAGGTGCAGGTCTCCAGGGCCTGCATCACACTCTGTAACAGAATTGGCCCTTTGCAAATAACACTTGAAAGAAGGTTAGAGGCTGTCAAGCTGGAGCTAGGGAGAAATTACAGCTACATCTTTAGCTTTTTTGAACGGAGGCTCCTCTGAGTAAGTGCTGCCAAGATGAAATCCCAGCAAGTAAATGACATATTTAGAGTGTGCCTGTTCACTCACAGAGGTATTACTACAATGACAGGGATTATGCACCAAGGAAATTTTATGGCATCTATTTAACGGATGGCTTGCTGACACAACTCAGTGTACAGAGGATCTTCCAGGCAGGAATTAGGAATCTCAGCATTAGCAACACTGCCTGCAAGCAGAGGGCAAGCTCCTAAGCGAGCAGTGGATGCTGAGTGCCTCTGGAGTTACAGCTTTTAAATGATCTCATTAGTTTTCAGTGTTTAAACAAGTCACTTTCCATCTTGTGCTTCTTTTGTGTGTCTGCCCCTCCGGCCCTCGTTTGAGGGTGACCACAGTGGCTTCTGCCCGTGCAGAAGGGATGGCTCAGCTGCTCTGCTGGCAGCTGCTGAACCATCACAAATTACGGCTTACTGGACTCAAGTATGTGGAAATTGGCGTCTATCTTGGTACACGGGACTGTAACCACGGTGGTGCAGCAGCTGCCTCCCAAACAGCTGAGCCAACCCTGCAGCAAGGGTGCAAAATGAAAGAGACGGCGACGACGGCTTCAGCAGCCCGCGGGTGAAGCACACTTGACTTAATGCTGAACTCTGGGGAGTTACACATCTCTTGCTTCAATTTCTAGATGTAACGTGGGTAGTTGCTCTCCCACAGACTTCCTAGGAATGGTGCTACGCGGATGTGTGCATAATTCTGTAAAGAATGCCACAGAAATCTGCAGAATGGGTACTACTGCTGATTATGCAAAGCCCTTGAGGAACACGCAGTGTTCCATTTGCTCCATTAACAAAAAACATTCTCACACAAGTAAGTTATAACTTTATTGCTACAAATGAAAAAGAGCCCCATCGCCTTATCCCTCCCCTTTTTTATTTCCAATAAATAAATCTATTAATTAGTAAATCACGAGAGAGGCATGGCAACCTGACTCAGGGAAAAGAGCAAATGCCATTGCTGTGCCTCCGCCTCTGCACTAGAGCCATTCCTAAGGAGCTCTTCTGCAAGGAGTAATTTCAGATATCACTGTCAGATGCAATGCCTGCAGTTGCCATGTTATCCACATGCTTCCCTGGGACAAGCTCGATATTCTTATCAGCTCTGCATAGCAATTTCTGTACCAGATACTGTAGCTGCCTCTGCTGCGCCTTTCAGCTTTTGGTGTCCATTCCAAAGCTATTTTAGTGCAGTTGTTATCTGTGCTGCTTGTGATACGTCCTGGCTGCCACCATCTGTTTCTTTCTCTGTATGAAGATGTGCAATGGCTCCCTTCACTAATATGTCCCCTGGCTCAGTGTCTTGGCACAAAGCTATTCCCACTGCTTGCTGTCAGCCCTCTTTTTTCATTAGCAGGAATTCCGTAATCATGACAAGAGTCGTTTTTAACCAGGATGTGAAAACAAGGGAACTACCCAGGGCACTGCAATCCCAGATCACATACAACCTCCCTCTCACCCACACTCACAGACAGGGCATTGCTCAATTTTTCCCTTCCCACTGCACGCCCAGTTGCTTTGGCTACACACTTGGTGACATCTGCATTCCCTACAGCTGCAGCTCACACACGGAGAGGACCATGTAGGTATCTTGTACTTTCAATACATTCTTGTCAGGCACATATCGAATAACACACTACAAGACACCACTTGCATCTAAAACTGAAGCAAAATACACAGCGAGGCAGGTACCAAATAGCAGAGTGATCCATGCTCTCTGGCCCACAAGAAAAACCAGGAATGTTACAGGTTCCATTTAAAAACATAACACTGGGATTTCCAGCTATTGAGATGCCCAGTGAAGTCTAGAAAATCTGCACATTTTTTTGCACATGGTATAGAAGAAGAAGGCATTTAAATCTCAGATTTTTAAAGGTCTTTCTAGCTTGTGAAGCTACAAATAATATTCACTGCCTAGTGCAGACTGGCTGCAATACAATTCTTCATTCACCCCACTAGCCATACACCTGGAAAAAGTACTTTGCCTACAACACCATGTACACATGATTAATGCTGGGTTTGGTTCCAAACAAGAATGAACATTTATTCATATGGCAAAACGAGATGATCATTTAGAGGTGCATTTGAAATGCCACAAACAAATCCAGTCAGGGTTCTTTTCATGTCGCTCATCTCAAAGTATTTTGCAGTTTTCCCTCTAAATCCCCAACTTTGCCCTGTTTACTTTCAGACCGCCAGTCCAGGAATCTAAGAAATAGAAAAAAGAACCTTATCTGCCTTCCTCAAATGAGGAAGAGTTAAACAGTGCTATTGACACGTACAAATAAATAAGCAATACAGTTGCAATGTGTTAATTAACTATCTACAAGAGTGGGATTTTCCTTACTTGTGCGCAATATACTCCCAGAATAAAATTCTTAGTTAAAAAAAAAAAACTAGCTGAGGCTGTGAAATAAAAAATACCTTATCTGCTCTTTACCTTTGATAGCAGTTATCAAGGCTGCTTTACTATTGACAGATGTGTTTTTTTTCCTCATAGCTCACTCTCCTAGGAGTGACATTTTTCACAGCTGAACCAGGGAAGAATTGCTCCTAAGTCTCACCAGCCTATGCCTGGGAAAGCTTCTTGCATAGGCTGGGAAGAGAAAGAAGAGCCTGCTTGTGTGTGGTCGCTGCCTCTTCCTTCTTTTCTGGAAAGAGCGCTCCTTATGCAACCTGGAATGGTGCTCTTTATGCAACCACAGGTGGGGTGGAAAAGAGAGGGAGCTGGGCCAAACCTGGACTTGGGAAACCACTGCAACACAGCCTCTGTCTGTCATTTTTAATACCTATCTTTTCTTTTGCTTTGCCTAAATTTCAACATGGGTAATTACAGCCAGCAGCAGGCAGATGGCTGCTTCTTTTGGGAGCTGCACCCTGAACAGGCATGAGGTAAGTTAGAGAAAAACCTGTTATTCGGTGCTTGTTGTGAAAACAATTTCCAAGCAAAGGAAATTCCAGAGGTGAGGCAAAACATAACCACCTAACAGTTCTGAACCAGCGGGAACCACTCAGAGCCGTCTGCAAGAGCTGCATTCCTACTGACCCGCATCCAGCAGCTCTCACCTGCAGATCCCAGGGCTGCCTGGCGAGTTTAAAGACACAGCTAGCCCAGCGTGCAGCAACAGCCACGCTCCTCCAGCATCCCACAGCCACCTCCCGGGTGCTGGGCAGTCGCTTTGTTGGAGGCATTTCCCCACCCTGCGGTGGTCCCCAGGCAGCCGGGGCTGCCTTGGCCGGGCGCTGCGCTCCGGAGCTCGCAGCCCAGGGGATGCTCCCGTGTTTTCCCGTGGCCAAGGGCGCTCTTACCTAGCTGGGCGGCCCCCTCTGCCGGGTACTCGGGGAACTGGCCCTCGGAGGGGACGCTGACGGTGCGGCGCAGGCAGCGCCCGCGGGAGGCATCCTGCGGCTCCGGGACCCCTTCGGCAGGCACCTGCGGAAAAAACACGCCGACAGCTGTTAGCTCGCCGCCAGGACACGCCGACAATGTGCCGTCTTCACCGGGGGACTCCGTGTGCTGCTCATGTGCTGATAACTCTCGGGCACAGTTGGGTATTCGCGGCCTTAGCGCAGCATCCCGGGGGCTCCCCGGGTGAGGAGCGCACCCAGCCCCGCGGCGGCCCCGAGCAGAGCAGGGAGCAGCCGCTGCTCCAAAGGGTCCCAGCCACAACCCGACCCACCCCCACCTCACAAAGCCCAGCCCCGACTCACTCTCCTGCCTTTCCAAACTGCTTCCCAATCCCACGCTGGCCAAGCCAGGCACAGGCAGCTGCTCGGATGCTACGCACAAAACTTGGGAGAAGCAAAGCTTTTGGCAGCTACCTGATGGAGGAAGGCGCTGCACAGGTGGCCCCAGGCTGCAGAGAGCCTCCCCCAAACATGGAGACCCCTGAGCAAAGCGCTCATGGCTGTGCTTGAGCAGCTCCCGGCATGGCCAGGTAACAACCCAGCTCGGTGTTGGGGAACCACTGGATTTATTGGGGTTGCTTGCTCCAACCCGGACACTCGGCCACCTGCAGCCACGCAGGCGACCGGACCGCTCGGTACTGGCCACCACACCTTCTGTTGGTGGCCACCACGCCTTCTGTTGGTGGCCACCACACGTTCTGTTGGTGCCTGTTACTGTGGCTGGGCGGGGCTCCCACAGACCTTCCAACACGTTAATGCCACACAGCTTGTCCTACACCAGAGAATAAACGTCCCCCAATTTAAATGGCAACATTAAAGTAGCCAAGTAACTCAAAAAGATCCCCTCTGCATCTCTTGGGACTGGACGCATTTTAAACAGCTGTATAGTCCTCTGTGCTTGGGCAAATGGATTCATGGATGGGGAGGCACCAAAACACGTGCAAGTGCACAAATTAATACCATGTGAAGACCAAGGCAGACATCTGCAACCTTCCCAATGCTCCTTTAGCCCCCGCCACTCCAGCAGGCAGCTGAGCAAAGGATCGAAGAGAATGACACAGCCTTGCAGAGTCAGGACTCTCATGGTGATTCAGCCTTTCAGCTCTTTTTTTTTTTCCCCATCCAGCTTTGTTATCCTCTTTTTGCTCTGCTGAGACTTCACCAACCCGGGAATTCTCTGACCCTGAGCTGCCATGCTGAAGCTGCTGGCTCAGGGCTGGGATCTGAGCAGTGTTAACTCTGTGATAACGAGACATAGGGACAGTCCAAATGCTGATCATTTCAGCAATCTTAACAATTTTCATCACAGGTCACGTTTCCATGACAAATTTCACAATTTAATGAGGATGGGTTCAGAGCTCAGAGTCTAAATCCTTGAACAGCATCCCAGCTCACCTGCCACTGAACATACTTTTTAAGTATAAAAAGCCTGTATATGGGATTTCTAGCAGTTTGATGATGGGAGGATTTCAGAAGAAGTAGGAGGAAGAGCTTTCAAAGCATTCAATGCCTCTTAAAGGCAAACTAAGATGGTCTCCTTAAAACAAGGCAGGTGAAAAAAGTTTCTTCATCGCAGATAAGATTTTTCAAGATTGGAAAGAGTGGGTCAAGACATAGACTTGAGAATTTACAGACTCTTCTGATCCAACAGTCAGAAAATCTGGAACCATGTCAGAAAAACAGTTAAATAATTCATTTTAATTTTTACCTTCCTCCAGGAAGTTAGAAGCATGCTAAAATTTTGACATGGAAATCCACTTTAAAAATGTTGACAGCAAACATTTCTCTGGGCTTCTGGAGATTAAATGATTAAATTTACTTGGGAATTGAGACAAATCTTATCTCATGGCTGGGTCCAGCTTTGACAAACTCTTCCTTATAGGTGAAACACGCTTGCTGTAAGACCCCAACGTGGCAAGTCCTTTGAGGAGGGCAGTGGGATGTGGGAAGAGCCTCCCCTAGGGCCCCACGCAGCAGTGCTTGCTCCTGCTGTTTTCCCTTGGGATCAGCACTGTCACACCACCACTGGTGTCAGTCACAGGGGATGGAGGAGTAAGAAAATACACCCCAGGTGCCCTGGTGCTGGCTCTGTCACCAGCACCAGTGAGCAGTACACCTTGTCACAGAGAATGTAGGTCTTCGCTGTCCTTTGCCCTCGATTAAAACCCCCTCTAAATCCAAGAAGAAAGATGAGGTTTGGGTGCAGGGAGGAAAAAGGGAAGGGTCTAACACAGTGAAAAGTGTTGTTCATCTTCATTTCTGAGCGAACACAAGATGGAAACGTTCTGCAGGACTGCAGCCAAGGTGCTGACAAAGCCTAAGTAAAAAGCAGCCCAGAGCCAGGTGCAGCCATTTGTCACACCCCTCGAAGTGGAGGGGCTGTGTTGTCTGTCTGCAACCACTCTTGATGAACACTCATTCCCTGTCCCTCTTTCAAATGGCTCTCATTTTACAGACACCTCGACTGTACCCTCACAGCTCCTCCCACCCCATGGAACAGGTTTCACAGAGTGGATGAAAACATCCACACCTTTCTGACAGGGGGAGACTCCTCCTTGTAGAAAAACTCCCTGATTTGTATGGGCATCATTCTAGACCTGTTCTCCTTGTCTTGGAAAATGCTGTTAAATGTTATCACAGGGGGATATGTTGTAATAATTGCACATCTGCTGTCACTCAGGACTCCTTCGTTGCTAAGTCATCTCTCATGTTCCTACAGGGATTCATTTTCTTTCTACTTACTTTTTGGGCATTGATCTCTTCCTTTCATTAATAATTTTCATTCTTCAGTCTCACCTATTCTCATTTTATGAAGTTGACAAGGTGTCAAGTAATTAATGTGTTTCTACACTACACAAGGTGATACTGCCAGACTATTTTTGTCTAAGTAATTACAGATATTTTTGGATCAAGTTGCACTTCAAAAGGCATCTGATTCTCAACCTACTCTTGCTCTTGCAAAGCACAAAATTTCTCTTGTGCATACTTTATTCAAACTGCCTTGACAATAAATCCATAGTGACTATGGGATTTCTTTACTACACTGTTTATTTCTGTACTGTTCCCTCGGTCTTAAAAATCTGCAATCCATAATGCTGTATTTTGGCAGCACTAACTGAAAAAACCCAAACTTAGCCTTACACCTGAAACAGTGGAGAACTCTTCCATTCAGCTGTTTACATTTTGTACACGTTTTTCACTTTCTGACTCGGACACACATAGTTGCAGCAGGATTTTACAGAGTTGTATAAACACACATTTCTGCTCCCTTCCAGATTCACACAGGCCAAGTTTCTTGGATTTTTATTCCATGGAAGTAACAAAGCAGATGCACAGAGAATAAAATGAGATGTTTCAGACTTACACCTTTCAAGCTGTGTCAGCCTTGCGACGATGCTGTTACCATCTTTTCCTTCTTCCTCCACACCCTCCTGCTCACTGCTGGGTATCCCTCTGTCCTCAGCATTGTTCCCAAGATCCTCTCCAGCAGCCCAAAGGAATTCTGACCTACTCACTCTCCCAGCAATGGCCACGTTCAGAGCAGGAATCTCTCCTGCAATTCCTGTTGCCTGGTTTGGGTTAACAGAACACATCCTCCAGCATCACCTTTCCAATAATTTTACTCTAAACATGATCTGCACTTTTTTTCTTAAAGTAACTCCCTCTTCTTCGTTCACCTGGTCTTTGCTTAGGCTCCCTGTCCCAGTGGTCCCACCCAGGAGCTTTTTATGATTCCCCTTGCAGATACTTTTCCATCATTATGCTCTTAACAAGCATCTCTCCCCGCTGCTGCCTTAGGCCTTTGTGCACTCCTGTTTCTAGATCACATTTCATGGAGCCTCTTTCAACTCTGAATGACTTGCCAAGAAAAATTTAACTGCGCTACCACCCCTCCCCTTTCTCATGAAGGCTGCAAAGGGATACTCGTAGTTCAGAAAAATTAGAATGAGGTGTAAATCCAGAGAATCAGCCCCGTGTCCCTCTCCCAGATGGCAGTTCTGTACATTGTGTGTTTCTGTGAGGGGCTGTCTGCACCCTGCTGGGTGTACAGACTCAGAAGCCAGACTAAACCAACCTCTTGTTTTCCTGCAGAGCCCTCATGGCTCTGCAAGGAGCTCCCTTTTGCCTTTCACTTCACAGTAGTCACAAATTACTTGAAAATCAGAATGGCAAATCTGACTCCAGCCACAGGCTTCTGGAACAAATCCCATTATCAGCATGTGGAGTCACACCTGCACCAAAGGCATGTCTGCTTGGCCCATCTGCATGCAGCATTTCCCAAAACAAGCTATTTCTCACTGTGACAGTGCAGGAAGACTCCTTTGGGAGCACACTGCAAGAACTTACACTACTGCTTGCTTTCCTGGGGGTATTGCTACACTTAAACCTCAGGCTCTTTATAGCCTGATGCTGAGTTTCCTCAGCTTCTGACAAAACCCAGCGTGTATTTAAACATAGCATATAGAGAATTAACACACCAGTGACACGTTGGACTTCCCACATTTACTCCTCAGGATCTAGTCAGAAGACTCATCTTACTCCCAGCAAAATGCTTTCAGCTGGCTGCGGTAGGAGAAATCAGGACCCCAAAGTGCATGATTACCACCTTCAGGTAACTATTTGTGATATGACCCAGTGTTCTTCTCAATCCCATTTCCCTACTGAGATGCAGCCATTAGGCCCAGATAGGCTGCTACAGCACTGTTTTAGAAATGATTCTCACATCTCCTCAAGTTTCTTCAGCGTATTCTTTAATTCCTCAGGTGTCAGTCCTGTCAGACTGGAAAAGGAATTACATAGTAAACAAATACCATTAAATGGGCCTTCCATTTTGCCTGCATTTGATCACCTCTCCTACGCCTCAGCATTAATGCTGCTCTCTTCTAACAACTCAAGTCCTTCTCTAAACCATTTCCTCCCACTCTCCCTATGCAAGGGGATATTTCATTGCAAATAAACCTGAGCACAGCTGACTAATAGTTTGTTCTACACCAGACACAGGTCTCATTCTCAGTCTGTAACAGCCACATACAGGAGCTTCCAAAGAATCAAGAAAAAACGCAAAAATTCGGGCCATCTCCAAATCTAGGAAACTGTGATATTAGACTAAATCTCACGGATAAAAAGCCTTCACTTTTCCCTACCTTTACACTGACATGCTATGCACTGACTACTATGCACTGACAAAAAGAGGCAGGTTTACATACCTGTGGTGGCTTTAGCTACCATGGAAAGAAGCATTAACACAGGAAGACAGTGGCAGACAAACACAGGCTGCAGAGCTGCAGGAGGGAGTTTGCACTCAGGCTGCTGTCACCTCTTCATGCAGCCAGCATGGATTATAACTGTGTGCACCATCCATGCACAGGAGAGCTTAGCTCCCTTTTTCATGGCAAGGGGTTGGAAGGGACCTTAAAGATCACCTAGTGCCAGCCCCCTGCCAGGGGCAGGGACACCTCCCACCAGACCAGGCTGCTCAAGGCCTTATCCAACTTGGCCTTGAGCACCTGCAAGGATGGGGCACCCACAACCTCCCTGGGCACCCTGTTCCAGTGTCTCACCACTCTCACAGTAAGGAATTTCTTCTTAAATTCCCTCTCCCCCCTTGTGCTGGTGCCTTAGGTTTTAACTTTTATATTTTTCAAATCCTGCACTGCCTAGTGTGTAACTCTGAAGTTTCCTGTGGCCTGTCAGCTGCTGTTCTCTCATGCTGGTTAGATACAACAAACCTCTCTAGGTTTCCATCTTGAGGACACCAGGCCCCAAAATGTGTAAACTAAAAAACTGAAAGGGGGGCAGACTTGGGGTAATTACATCATGAACTAAAGTTTTAATTGGACAATTAACCCTGATATGCAAATGAACCCAACTTATAAAAGGGTGAAGAACCTGTGACCCGAGGTCCATCTTGGACTGCCCAGGGCATACCTTTGAGGGCCCTTCAAATAAATACCTCCTTTTATTCTCCTGTTCTTGTCTGGTCTCTGTGTTTTAGGTGGCCACCTCAGGCATCATCACACATTTCAAAGGACTGGGGAGTGGAATAAAGGGGAGATGAAGAAAGCTGCCTTGTCCTTCACCAGTCAAAGGCAGAAGGCAAATGCTGAGGCTCACCTCCTTCTCCCTGTTGAGCAGCACGAGCTGGCTGTCGGTCAGGATGCAGTATTTCCTCTCCCATGTTGTCATCTCGGTGTAGGGGGACTGGCCGCAGGACAGGCGGTGCGTGGGGGGCCCCTTCACATCTGGGAACAGAAAACCACGACCTTGTTAGCACGTGGCATTAAACACCAGCTTTGCTTTTGCTGTTCTGCAGCGAGACCTGAACCAAAACTGCCCTCTGTGCTTAGTGGGGCAGGTTCCAGCATTTTAAAAGGCAAAATGGGAATCCTGGGAGGCACCCATGTGCCATGAACATTTATTTACTTCTAGCACGACTTACAAAAATGGCAACACCAGAGATCAATATAAATGTCTTTGTCAAAGGCTGAAAAATATATTGAAAAGATAAGACCAAGAACTTTCATGAAAACTTAATCATCCTTCCACTCCCTTCTCAAAACCATTCAAAGTTCAAAGGGGTACTGCTCTGAATGTACTCTAAATCTTAATAAAGTGGATTATTTGAGACTAGGGATGGAGAGATATAGGAAGGAAGACAGGGATCAAGGAGGGCAGGCTTGAAGAAGGGAAGGAAAAATTCAAAGGGATGGGCATTTAATTGAGAAGGGCTTACTAGCATCTTTGGTGGGGAACCTGCTTGATGAAATCGATGAAATTTTCATTTAGCCACAGACATTACAGCAACAAAAACTCATACTTGAAAAAACCCCCCAAAAACCCAAACCAAACCATAACCCAACTTGTTTGGTTCCCAGTCCCGATCTATTAAAATTTATTTTAAAATCAATTTCCCGTAAGTCTCTCATGATTGTGCTGCATATGACGTTGTGCCTCTCGCTACCAACAAGGTCCCTTCCAACCCAAACCATTCTAGGATTCTGTGGTTAATCTCTTTATCAAGTTTGGATATTAAGCTCTGGCTGCTTTGTAATATTAAGTTTCATTTTTATCTTGCACTCTAGTTCTATACAATTTGCTTGCAACGATCTAAAAATCATCCATTCTCAATGTAGACACCGTAGATCCCTCAAGTCTCAAGGGTCTAAAACAGACTAAAAAATCAAGGGACTCCCTGCACAGGAGTCCAGGACCTCCTTTAACTGTTTCAGGAACAAACGGCGTGTTCCAACCCAAAATGTTCGGTAACATTACCCATCTGCAGTACACAGTGACACGCACGGAGGTAACACAGATGCTTCTCGCAGCTTCTCCCCAGCGCCACCACTAGAGGCCAGCGAATCCTCAATCACCCAGCACCTTCCAGGCAGAGCCAGCCCAAAGGCCAGCCTTAAACCTGGCAACCTTTAAGCAAGAGAAAGGAGAGGGCTGCAAGGCTCCTACTGCTCTGAATAATGAGGAAGTGTGCCTTTGCGCCCTTAATTTCAGGTAAAATAATTCGGGGAAGAAGCTGAGATGCAGAGTCAGGCTCCACGCTGTTACTTCTCCAACACAACTCAGTTTGTGAGAGTGGCAGCTAATGCTGTGTGCCTCAGAATTGCCCCAAACTCTAATTAAGTGTGAGCATAATTAAGGGAAACCACCACAAGCTCTGTGAGGCAAAAGTGCATTTGTGCACACTCCTGGAGCACAACAGACTCTCCCACAAGTTATGTATTAGTCCATCTTACAGACATTGACCCTCCAGGTAGATTTTTGGCATAACTGCAACTCCCATTTATCGTGGTGTCCAACCAAAACCAAAACCAGATGTAAAATAAAACCGCTCCTGCTCCTGCTTAGACCTTGGCTTCCCAAACAGCAGCACGAGCCCTACCCCTGCCTCAGCACAACAAACCTGACAGAGAGCAGAGGAGCGAGGAGGACGAAGCCACGAGCTCCTGGTAGGAGTGTGCAGCAGAAAAGGGGAGATGAGAGCTCTGGGGATCTGGTCTCCTGGGTAAGGAAAGCACACGATAAATCAGCAGGGGGAGAAGAGCATGAAGGCGTGCGTGCCCTGTCCTGCTCGTGTGGGTGGGCTGGCAGTGAGAGCTGCCTCCAGCTGCTGTGCTGAGCAGTAACCAAGTAAACTGTGTTTGGAGCTGCTGGTAAACTTTCTGATGGCAAAAGAGAACCCTCCTGGGCCGTCGGCTCCGACGCAGAACCGACAGTCACAACTTGCCCAGCCCCAAAAGGGTTTTGCATTATGGTTTCCTCTAACGACAGGCCTTGGCAGGATACCATCCAACTGATCCATGGGCTGCACAAAGGAACCGAAGAACAGAACGACTTCTTCCACTGCAACAACAACTCCAGGACTTCACTGAGTCATCAGGCGCCGTGAGCCAGCCACGGCTCTGTTGCCAAGTGGGTTGGCTACGTCAGAACAGCTTTGCACAGGCTGCTGGCAGAGTGACTGTGCCATGCTGGTGTCT
This sequence comes from Monarcha castaneiventris obscurior, assembly GCA_026261815.1. Classification (NCBI taxonomy): domain Eukaryota; kingdom Metazoa; phylum Chordata; class Aves; order Passeriformes; family Monarchidae; genus Monarcha; species Monarcha castaneiventris. Next base: position 915,575 of record JAMPIT010000502.1, on the reverse strand, counting down.
GGAGCTGTCAATCAGCCCTGGAGAACACCACAGCAAGAGTATTTTGTGTTTGTGTTGGGATCCTCCTGAACGCATGCTGGGGCACAGCCCCACCACCCCTGCAAGCCTGACCAGGCGCTCTCTTCAGCACGCTGCTCTTCCAGAGGATCAGATCCCCCAGCCCTCTCCCCACGCTGACCCTGCAAGTGCATCACAAACCACACGGACACAGAATGCGTGCTCCCAGAAAACTCACAAAGACCTCAGTGCAGCTCTGGTGCGTCGCTCCCACCTATTTGAGTTATTCCTCAGCTCGCCCTCCTGCATGGCTGATATCTTTGGAGCCTCCCACGACAGCTGTGACTTCAAAATGTATTCTGAAGTATGCTCAGACAGAAGACTCTTTGGGACTTTGCACAGTATCACATGCACACTTGGTCGCCTCACAAACCCTGCTCTGCTTCCTGGTACTCTTCCTCTTCGGTTTTCATTTTGCGTTCTTGGCTCCAAATTTTCACGTGAATGTAATAAAAAACCCACCGACCTCTTCCACTGAAGCCCCATAAAACTAATTAACCACCATGGTTTGAATTGCTATGGAAGTGAATCGCAAGAAGTCCATGTGTAACTAGGAACACTTAAACCTTTGGGAAAGACCGCAGGTCAGGACTGTCCTTTCTAACTGTGGGGCTGCTCTCTGTCAGCTCACAAAGCAAGGCTTGAGCTCTGGAGGTGAATGATCACTCACTGATGAATGCAGCTTCAGACAGGAGCTGGAGGAGAGATCAGGGAGGTGCATCTGGAAGCTCTGAGTCTGCAGATGTTACGTGTGGGATGGGCTCGTGCAGCCACACACCTAAATAGGCAAGGTCTGGTGACAGAAGATTTCTCCCGGGCCTGATGCAATCCCTTCATTCCACAGCACTACAATGAGGCATTCAAGTAAGCAGATCAGCAAGTCTACACACAGGATTAAAGGTCAGGCCTTATGTGCCTTCAAATGCTAATATCAGTTAAGTAACAGCTTGGAAAAAATCCCCTTCTTGGTACATCCCTGCTGCTGCCTCCTGCCACATCCGACATCGCTGGAGACTGGAAACTGCGTTGTTTTTCCTCAGGGCTCTGAAATGCCACTAGGCATGTTATAAATATCCACAAAGCTCCCTTTCTTTCCGTCAGATGACAACTTGTACCTTATTATTCTTGAAGTACAGGGCTTATTTTTAAAGAAGAGGGAAAAATGGAGGGCCAGTGATGCCATAATCACACATCAACAACAGAAGTGTTGAGTGGTGCAGGGCGAGGGAACATGGAAAGCAGCAGCCAGTGCCAAGCCAATCCCCACAGACAGGGTAGGACATCTTAGGAAAACTGATGGCAGTTAAGCAGTATTTATGGAGCACAACAGCGCTGTCAGATGGGAACATTTCTGAAAGCTTCCATTGCAAATACGCAACAATTATTTTCCTTAAAATTCCAAATGCATTCATGAGTGGAGAATATGTTCCAAAAAGCAGGCAACGGGCAGAATCAGAAAATTATTTCCAAGGGATAATGGGTGTTTCAGTGTCATTTAGTCCCCAACAGCTCTTCCACAACCAGAAAAGTGGCATCTCCTCTCCTCAGAGCTAGGGAGAAGGACAGAATTACCAGAAATCAAGCCAACAAAACTGCATTAAAGGCAAATCCATGCCTTCAGTCTCTGCCAAAAAGCACTCTCTACTTACCATCAATAAAAACACAGAAATAACCCTCCATCCCAGTGATGACAAGAGCACCCCTGGCATGCCTCAGAGCTCCTTTTTCTGAACTGCACTATTCTTATGGTGAAATCAAGGGCTAACTGAAGTACTTGCCAACTTTTCCTCGACTTTATTAGGGTCCGTACTCTGTTCCTAGTGTTTCCAACAAGGAGCTGCCAAGCAGCTGAGTAACTAATACAGTGGCCAAGTTTGTATGCTGGGAGGAATTTTTTTTCCCCTGAAGGGAGATTAGTAGAAGCCCTAACACCTTTTGACAACAGGTCTACTTGCCCAGTGTCAATGTTTCCACAGTGTTTTATGTACTTGCCATAGAGACAGGATGAGAGAAAAGCATCTTAGGTAAGTGCTGTCATCTGAGAGCTTGTCAGAACCCCAACCTGCCCAGCTGTGCATGACCACACAGCCCAGCTTGAGTAACCAGCAGTTCCAACCTTTATGGAGCGAGTTTGAGCTTGAAACAAGCCTCACCACTGACATGAAGCTTCAAAGAGAAATCTCAACTGCAAGTCCTTTCACTAAACTTCCACCATCTCAAAGCTCCTGAAGGGACTCAAGAGCAAGATGTGGCAGAAAGGGAGATAGACAGTGCCTCAACATGCTCCATTCCCTCAAAGCTTGGAGCAAGGCAGGATTTCTGCAAAAGAAGTCAGTAATGTGAGTGGAAATAAACAGCAGCAGCCGCTCTGTGGCACACAGCTGTGTGTGTATGTGCACCTAGTTCAGACAGCTGTGGATGCTCAGATGAGGACCTGCAGGATGCAGAAGGGAATTCAAGCTCTGCTGCCCGGAGAGCAGACGCAGGCGTCGGAGCAATCCTGGCCCAGCTGCGAGAGGGACAACCTCAACATTTGCACAGGGCAGAGGATGAGGGAGAGGTCAGCCACCGAGGGGCTGCTAGGGAAAGCACAATCCAGGCAGCTTCTGTTTGCTCTCACGCTGATACACAGAGCTCTTGTTTGCGTTTCTTATTTCTCAAAGCAACTCCCAGCCACCTGCAATGGTTTCTGATCCAGCCGGGATCAGAACAGCGCCGACAGCCGCTATCAGAAACAACCACTCAAAGAGAAACCTGCCACGAGGTACAAATTCACCGGGGAGAGGAAGGCACTCTCTCCTCCTCCAAGTTTGTGTGGACAGCCACCACAGTGCCCCAACACAGCAAACACAATGCTCATGACTAATGGTGTAATACCAGGAAAACTCAGCACACACTGTGTGTGGCCAGGCAGAGACTCCCGTGCTACAGAGAAAACACGGCGCTCTCTCAGGGCTGATTAATTCTTCTCTGAATCACAGTGCACTTAGAAATACGACCAGCACGCACTAGGAACCACACCATTAATCTTGCCATTTTGTTTCTAAGCACAACGTGGCTACTGACTGCAGGTTTTCTAGGAAGCTTCTCCCAGCTGCCCGTGAGGTACGGCAGTGCTCACTTGCCCCTCCAAACCACTCTGTGGCACGGCTCCATTTCAGCTAAGAGGTACCCACATTTTCGTGGTCAGCAACAGATCCCTGGTGAAGCAGGTGGCATGTTAAGTGTAGAAAGCACGAGCAGATCCTCTGGGATGAGAGGCACGCCATTTATGTAGGATGTTATTACAGAGGTAAGTATCTAGTGTGAATTCTTCCCGTTACATTTAATAGCCACACTCAGCCAAGTTCAGTACCCATGCAACCACCAGCCCTCGATTCAGCTGAATCCAGTTGCTCTCCTGCAGCAGCTGCGTGCAGTGATGACCGAATTCTTCTATGGAAATCCGATAGCCTGGGTAGGAGGTAAAGGAAGCTTAGTGAAACCATCAGGGATCTCAGAAGCTCTCACGCCAACCGCGTACAGCCAAAACACTACCTGGAAAATCCATTCTGCACAGAATAAATTCATAAAAGGTTTAAGTAGGTGAAAACAGTATTTTAGAAGTTGGCAGAAGCCATGACCAGTGCCGTGACTTTCTCAGATTCCGATGTATTTGGCACTGTAACACGCATTCTTCATGAGATCTTTAATTTTTTTAGCATAGGCCAATCTTGCCAATCTAACCTATTAACTTTCCACTGCTCTTTTATTGAGTGGCAGTGATCAGACACAGTCTCAAGACTGGTTTTCCACACTCCCAGTGAAGAACCTCATAAGCCACAGAGAGATTCAAGTAAAAACTGTTCAGACAGGTGCAGTTTTCATGCCCTGTGTTCTCAAAGACATGCGACTGTGGCAATTTTCATGCTTGCTGTGTGTGCTTCCATTTCCCTACCATCAGTACGTCAGCTCTGGGAGAAAGAACCTCTTAAAATTTAGGGATGGGAAGTCTGAAGGTATCTGCTGTTCACTGCTTACAGGTGAGGTCTCAAGGATTTTCGCTTCCTCTGAATGAGGACTGTGAGTCTCTTCTGCCAACAGCTGAAGGCATAGCTTTTCCCCACTGCAAAGCAGCTTTTCCCTGCTGGAGAGCTTTGCTGATAGCTGTGATGGGGTGGAGAAGGGTCACCTCGCTGCTCGGGATTCCTCACATGCAGCAGTCTCACCTCAGCACCAAGGAAGAAAGATTAACCTTTAAAACTCAGAGAGCGAGCATCAACGTTTTGTCCACTACCAGAGCTACCAGCCAGACTCCTGAATTTCCTACGGATTTTCTGCACTAAGAAAATATGGCAGGAGCAATTTTTACATGGGAAGGAGTAACCCATCAGATGAGCGAATGCCTCAGCAGCCAAGGGCTGTCTCCTCTGCAACCAGCAGGAGACAAAATACAGAATGCTACTGTTCAACAAGCCTGGCATCTCCCAGCAGGACGGGCTCTCGCTGCCTCTCCTCGCTGACATCATTCCCACCCCTTCAATTCCTCCCCTGGGAGAGATCTGACTTGTTTGCACAGGAGTCAGCCAGCAGAAAGCAAGGTACAGCAGCCTCCCTCCTGCAGCTGAGCTCCCAGCTCCCAGCTCTGCCAACTTCCCTTGGGCCCGACTCAATGCATCTGCCCTGCACTTGCAACGTCACCACTGTGCCTATCTGCAGCTCAGGAGTTTTCACACCAGGCCTGAGACTACGGCAGAGATCAGCCAAGATTTCCCTTCTTGCTTCCCCGTAACACGCGCGATTCCAAACCCAAACCTTTCCCAAGGCCTGCGCTCACACGTTTGCCACCCTCAGCCCCTGATACTTCCTAAAAGGGCTCAGTGTTCCCTGGTACCCAAGGGCTCTGCAGAAGCTCGAGAGCACAAATTCAGTTAGGCCACAACCATGCAAGCAGTTTCACTGAGATTTTATTTTCAAAAGGAAAAATTATGGAGCTGCTCCAAGAAAGAAACCGCAAGTCTTAAAATCTTACGACTAGTTTAGTGAGCAGATGCTGAGTGTGCCAACAGACTCAAGCCTTCTTGCAAAGTCCTAAAAACTGAGAGCTAGGGAGCTAACGGCACAGGCAAAAATTAGGCAAAAAGCTCAGATTGGCCTGGCAGGGGAATTCTGATTAGAAAGCAGAAAGTTGCACCGGCTTGCTGTCATCGAGCAGCTTCTCTGAGCAAAAGGTGTGGGAGCTCTTAGCAGTTTAAAGCCACCAATTAGCTTGAATGCTACTGAGCTCCTGTAAGCTCCTTACTTGCTGCCTAGCCGATTGCCAACTGCTAAACTTCCGAAGAGTAACTGATCCCTGCTTCCCTCCCGTGCCCATCCCCGTGGGCTGCACCCAGCCCGGTTCAGGGGACACGGCGTGAAGGATGTGCCTGCCTGTTGGGAGACATCAGCACCTCCCTGCATGGACCAGTGCCAGCCACTTCAAATCAGGCAATCCCCATGTTGGTGGCTCGACGAGTGGAACCAGAAATCACAACCCAACCAAGGTGGGGACCTCCCAGCACAGGCAGGTGCTCCCCATGGCCTGGCCCAGCCTCCCTGCAAACAAGCAGCTCATTGTGCAGCCTCGTGAATCTCATGACATCACCACAACAGAGGCTGCTGCCTGTGCGAAAAACCAATTTGGTTCCCAGGATACCTAAGATTTCAAATAACCCCCCCAGTTGCTTGAAGCCATTGCTGTGACCCTTCCTCCAATGCTAAGCAGGTTTCCCTTCCTTCTTATTCAGGTCTCGTTCCCTGCCCAGGACCACTCATCTTTGCTCCTGAATATTAAGTACATTTTTCTCTCACAGTTGAATTCCCACTTGGCCTACAAAACACTTTGGAATCTCAAAACAGAAATGGTTATTACAAACCTGTAGAGAGGATTATAAAAGATTACATGCCCCTATTACATAGCTGCCAACTTCTGAGAAGGTTCTCAAGTGACACTTCTCCCCAAAGCAAGGAGAGGCTTTCGTCAGAGGTTTAGAAAGCACAAAAATGGAGAATAGCAGAAAAGTTAATTATTCGTGGGAGAAAAAAAGTCTGCGGTTTTTCCTCTTAATTTATGCATGGTCCTTTTCTTACCCAAGTCTATGCCCTTCACCTTGTTCTCTCCTCTGCAGTGCTTGCTCTCACCAACCCCTAATCTCCATCTCACAGCCTCTTCAGCACCAGGCATCCAGAGTGGGCTGTTCCCTCTTCATTCTTTATTTTTTGCAGCAGGGCAGGAAGAGGACAAAAGAAAAAATGCCCTGAACCTAAAAAGGACCTTGGCCCAAGGCAGCTGTGCAGAAAAACCCCCAACAAATCAATTTAAAAGCAAAAGCTGCTCAGTTCCTGCACATATTTTTGGTGCACACACACAAAAATGTACCAGAGTACTTGGGGTCAAAATTAAAGGTGCGTGGCACAAGCAGTGCACAGAGTTTGGCAAAAGCACCAACACCAAAGCTCGCAGACTGCTTTACCCCCACCCTTCCAAGAAGGCATCAGCCAGCTGACATTCATCTGTCACAGACCACTTTTCAAGAGAGCAGGACCCTTCTGCTCTCTCCTGTCGAGGAGGGAGCTTTGGGAATGGCAAAGGCAGGGAAGCATTTCTGCATGGACGAGGAGGAGCCACAGGAACAGAGCAGGTGATGAGACAGGGCCCACAACAAGCCCCAGATGAACGACTGACAACCAAACCCACCGTCCTTCAGTGCAGCCAGAACTACACCATGCAGCCTTGTCTCTTTCAGAAGCTTTCATCTTGGGCTTGCTTTCCAGAAAGCAGGTATTTTCATTGTCACTGACCTCACCCTATAAACTTCGTTTCCCAGAGCAATGGCAGGGTTGCTGAATTCCCTTTCCCTGAAACCCATCTCTACAGAAACACACCCTAGGTGATCTCAAACCAGCCCTCCCTGTGTGTGGTGGTGTTTATGACAAGAAAGAATAAAGGAAAAATGAAGAATAATATGAAAAAACCCCCACAAAGATCCCCCATGATGCTTTACGTGCTCACTCACCCTGCCACCACTGCACAGCCAGCTGCTGCTGTACAATTTTAGCTATTTTCAGCCTGAATGTTTCTTGATGGCTGAGTAGACACACAAGCAATTACATGCTTCTTTTGGGTTTGGGTGCTTTCTTGCCTCGACAGACTTTGGGGAAAAGGGAAAAGAGGAGATGTGAGCACTGCTGATGTCTCATAGAGGGGAGTTTATTTCCTTTGTCAAAGGGAGAGCTCACAGGACACTAAAACCTGCTGCAATAATGTGCATTTTTTTGCATATTAACCAGGTCATTCAGGCATATAGGCTAAAGTTAGCTTTCATATTTTAACCACCTAAAACCAATGACTTAGTAAAGGACCTCCTCAAGGGATCCAAATATAATGTACAAGAAGCCCTGCAACACTCCCCACGCTATTCAGACAGACCCATTCTTCTTCCTTCATCTTCAAAATGCCTTCAGAAGAACCTGGAACCACCAGGTTATTACACACCAATTTGTGGATCTGACCTACTTAAAAGAAAAAGCACCAGAACGCTCCTCATTCCATTTTCCTCACTAACATCTGAAAAGTCTTGGTGCATCTCAGTAAATCAATGCTAATAAACAAAAGATTGGACTTTTTTTCATCATTTAATGATAGTTCAGACACAAAACTTTAGAGGAAGGAGACTGGATCTTATAAAAGTGCAATGGGGATCCTGAGCCATATTTAGATTTATGCAAAGAGATGTCTTATGGCAAATGACCCGAATCCCACACTTCATGCAGTACAGCAACGACCTGTAGTACCTCTTTCATCAGTTCTACCCTTTAACCTTCAGTTAAGGGTTATGTGAGGTTGGTTTCCCTGTGTAATTCAACCCTGCTATTGCACCTGGTTTAGGGAAGGAAAGCCGGCTTGGGGAGAAAAATCCCCTTTGGTTAAGCATGAGGAAGTCACCACCACCGTGGTCAAAGCAGGACACTGAGCTGCAGGCTGGCATCGAGGCTCAGGAGCCTCCTGACTCAGAGCACTTTGCTCTCCTCATTTCCACACAATGTCAGGATTGGCAATCAAGCTGAATTCTGAATTTCAGCGCAGAGTGGGTGATCTCTTTCTTCTTGCCTACTCTGCGTGATATTGCCTGGAGAAGCTGCGTGGAAGCTTCAAAAACCAGGTTGGGCAGGGCTCAGAGCAACCCAGTCGAGAGGAAGATGTTCTTGCCCAGGGCACAGGGCTGGAACTGGGTGGTCTGCAAGGTCCCATCCAACCCCAGCCACTTTAGGATTCCGTGTTGTGGGAAACCAGCCCTGAGAGAAAGAGGCAACACGGGAGGGAGCAGCAGTGCCGGGCAGAGAGCTGCAAGGGCTGAGCTAACCCCGTGGCAGGGGAAGGACGTTTCTTGAGGGCCACCTTGGTCTGGACATTTTTGCCATGCCGAGCTCCAGGCTCCTGAGGTACCACCTGAACAGGTGGAGCAGGTTCCCTGTGCTTTGGGCAAACCCCAAGCAGCATGATTAATGTATCCTTTGAGGATGGCCTGGCTAATTAAAAGGATCTTGAGGTAGGGTGCAGCATTTCAGGTACTCTCCAGCTGAGTTTTCCCTCTACTTAATGCTTCCTCCTCTTTCCAGTAGCTTAGGCTGTGATGAATAAAGGCCACATCCTCACCCCAAACACTCTCTGCCCTTGAGCCCTCACCTACTAACCTTCTTCCTCCTTACTCCTGCTCTTTCCCCCAAAAGTTGTAAAATATAAAGCTCGTGAAGACCAAACCTCTTGTTCTTCACTGTGCTGCTTTTTCACTGATTTGTATTTTCGAGCCAGATTTTTATACTGTAAATCTATGCTTTAAATTATATTTCAGTTTATATTTACATCTAATGCTTAAGCACAAACATGCACTTATTCCTGGACATCTTCCCTGCTCTAAGCTTTGCAAACTGACATCACAAAGCTCCCACAGCAAATCCAAACCCCTTTCTATCCAAAGGGTGAAGCCACAGGTGGTCCTCTCCAAAATCCTAGAAGGAGAACACATGAACTCAGCAAGGATAAATAATAACCAGTGGAGAGAAAATGTCTGTCCTCCAGCAATGCTAAACAGAAATTTATAGGTCACAACCTTGTAGAAACAGGTCTGGTAACATCTAGTTAGCAGTCCTGCTGAGCAATTGCATCTCATAACAGTAAATCCAACCAGAGCAGGGCGAAAGGGAGAGGACAGTTTTTATAGAAATGCAGTAATTACAATATTTTGAAGAGATTTGCTTTATGTTGCTGTTTAGTGGGGATCCCCTCCCCAGCAGGAATAATCAACCCACACCAGTGGGTTTAAGATTTATTACTGAAGCACATTTCACTCCTATTGGGAAACAATTTAGAAGGGCAGCACAGGTTTTTATTAATTATTTTATTTTTAAATTGAAATGCTAAGAATTTGCTGCCAGAAGATGGGTGGAGGAGCCAAGGAAAGTTCACATACCCAAGAGACTATTAACTAGAACCAACTTGGACAATACATTTGAGAAGCATTTCCTTCCAGCTACTGTAGAGAGCTGTCCTTAACATGCCTTTACTTAAGCAGCCAATTTTCCACCACTGAGTACAATGAGATTTCAAAACACACAAGAAATCAGAGCATAAACAGACAAAAACATCCCACTTAGTGACATAACGAAAGAAAATAACGGGGCAAAAAGCTTGAGCTTCTCTATTTTCTGCCTTTCATAAAATACCTTGGCATTTTACGCACACTGTGCTCCCCCTTCCCTTTCTTTTTTTTTTCCTTTTTAGTGACAGTATTATCACAAAATACCTGGCTTAGCTGTCTTAATGGTGTTCCTGAACAAAACATTATTTCTGGGGGATGAGGGCTAAATCTCACCCAACACTATGGCACAAGGAAGGGAGTTCCAGAGGAAACAAGCAGCTGACAGAGCAGGAATGGGACAGCAGGAAGGAGTGGTGAGCCGGGCAGAGCTGGTCCCTGCCGGCAGCACAAAGCAGGAACGTTCAAAATACGTATGAAGATCGTGCCACAGACAGCAGGAATGACAAACAGATGAGAGGCAGCACCAAAGAGTGAAAGACTAAGGAACAACTCCCTTTTCTCAAGAGTTTTAGCTTGCCAGAGACAGATGGTGCTGCTTCCACATGGTTAGAGCTGGATGGTACCCTACCCCCCAACCCCTGACGGATGTCAAGCTTATTTTTGTAAATCTCTGGTGATAAAAACCATCCATGGCATCTTGTTCATTTCCTCCTCACTACTTAGTTTGCCAAAAACTTTAAGCTCTGCTTTCCACACCACATCTACAGACCAGTACTATTTGTCCTGCTCTCAGTGACTAATGATGATTGTGCACATCCCTTGTCTTTGCAAAAGCCTTTTTCAACAGGAGTACAAGGACTGAAAATGGTACCTCAGTACCTGGGACCACTTTTGTTAGCCCTGAAGCAATCAGACACAATGATGAAAAGGGAAAAAAAAAAAAAAATCTATTTTTTTCCCCCCAAACTCTCATGTGATTAAAATCCATTAAAATGCAAACAGACTTGAATTTTATTTTATCCATCAGTGACCACACTTCACTGTCCCTGGGCTATGGCTGTCTCTTTGTGAATTCCCTGCACGTAAGAGGAGCCAAGCTCTAGGTTTAGGAGCAATCAATCTAGCAAACCTCGCTAAATATATATGTGTGTGTATGTTTCATAATGATTTCCATTTTTCAAGTTGATTTACATTGATCACTGAGAAGTACATTCAGCTTCATGTTTGCTTAGCTCTGAATAAATAAAGCGAAGGCTGTTGGGTATCCAGAGACAAATGAGACATTACAGATGTAGACAAAACCTATCATCACCCTGAAAGCATTTCTCTTTGAAACTATATAGCCATGCAGAAGTTATTCAGAGTGGAGATTGCTGTGTGTGTTTTTAATTCAGGCCGGGCCTGCTGGGGGCAGGGAGGGAGTCTGATGAGCCTCTACACTGCCACTTTTTTCTGCCTGTGTACCTGACAATTCAGAAATGCCTGACTCTCCAAGGATGTTTTCCTTTCCCCTGCGTTCCCCAGCTTCCATTTCTCAGGACAGCTCTCCTCAGGTCCATATGTCTAAGTGCACATACAGCACGCCCACCTGGATTTTTACCATTAAAATGACATCCACACCAAGCACAGCCATGCAAACCCAGCACAGTCAGTGCCCCAGCTGCCTTCATACTGCACAGCACTATTTCCTTGCCATCTGCAGACCTCGTCCCCTTTTGCAGACAGAAACCCCCTGCTTCAGGGCCGTGTTGGAAATGAGAGTTTCCACAGTAACAGTGGGAAGGTGTCGGAAGCCTGGGCACATATGCTGCACAGCACAGCCAGGCTCCTGCATTTGGTGGCTGCTGGCTCTGCAAGATGCCACATATGCACCCAATCAATTGTTTTGGTTCCCGTGCAAACACAAATTTTTCAATCAGTACGTTTGAGCCATTCATGTCTTTTGTCATAGTAACTCAAAACTCCTGCTCTACACGGACAATTCCCCCCAGAAGAAAAACCAAAAAACCAATGGCATTTTACAATTATATTTAAGGGCCTCCACTTCTGTTCACAGGCACGAAGCATTCACAGAAAGCTCAGAAGAAGGGAAATGTATTTCTTGGAAAGAAGTCTTCCCCTTTTCGAGTATATCCAAGCAGGAGCTAAGGAATTGTCATTATAAGGAGCTCCTCAGGCAGGTTTTGTGGCTCCCTGCTGCTGTGGATGCCCCAGCTGAAAACACCTTGTTGGCACAGCTAAAGCAGGGAACGCAGCAGTCACGTCTGTGTGGGGAGGGGGAACACGTCACCAGCAGTGCTGTGTTGGGTCTGGGCAGAGCCCAGAGCAGTCCCAGCTCCCCAGCCCTGCCCTGTGCCCACCAGCCCTCGAGCGTGTGGGAGGGCACCAGCCTGATTTTGCCCATGCACAGGGTTTGTCTGTGCAGGGCCAAGATACAGAGAACTTTGCACCACCTTTTCATGACATATTTGTAGGTTTGCTCTTTCCTTAGTGTGAATCACATGCTCTGACTTTGCTGAAGGACCAGGGTGACCACCTTGGACATTTCCTTCAGATTATGAATTAACAGTAAAAGATACAAAAAAGACATATAAAAGATGTACAAACCTCTTGATGCCTAACCCCACAAAGGCACAGGGGCCTCACCTGCCTCCCTGCCAGGGTACTTGACACTCTCCTAGACGGCCTGTGCTGCCAACCAAATCTTCTGGACTGAAAGGCTTTTACTGACACATGTCAGGCCTAACACTGGGATGCCATAAAAAGAGCCGAATTATCACATGTCAGTTACATCTGCAAGTGGGGGTGGAAGTCACAGTTGGAAATAATGAAAACCAACATCGAGACAATGATTTGTCTCTGCCACGACAGCCTGAACACTTATCCCTTCCTTCCCTGTTCCTTTTCAAAACTTCGTCCTAATTTCTGTAAGAATAAGTTTCATTACTGTTTAAGTACCACCTCAATAAAGGAACAGGCTGTGATACAGGACATCAGTGGCTTGAACCATACTCCTTTTATCAGCTCCAGGAGGGCTGGCAGGAAACCTACGACCAACCGCAGTGCAGCCCGAATCCTCCCCTGGCTGAGCACCACGCACTCAGCAAAAACAAAAGCAGCACCATGCTACACCAGCCGTGCAAGGATTCACTGCTTCATAAAGCTGGCAGAGGAACTGGTTACTGACAGAGGCTATTTATACAGGACACAGCCAAAATACCCCAGCAGCGATGTTAAAAAAGGCGTTGCGTGAGTGGAGGTAACTGAAGGCAACTGGGAGCTGTTTGGATCTGCGTGTTCACCTTCCTCCCTTCACAGGCAGCTCCCTCAGTGGCACTGCCTGGATCTGTGCTGCCAACAAAGCTTCTTCTTGTGTGCAAGTGCAGCCTGAGCTAACAGGAAAGACAAGGTAGATGGAGACACACTGCAAGAGTTGAAAGTTCGGCCGATTTTTTGTAGTGCTTTGTCAAAACCTGCCAAACCTGCCTGCCAAAGCTTCTGTGTCACTAAATGACTGTGAGAGGAAAATTGCTTTCAAGGGTATCTACATCAAAAGGGCTACTATTTTTTTCCTATGAAAATGGGTTGTAAATTCATAGACGTAAGCAGAAGAAAATAGACAGCAACTCATCTTAGGATGAGTGAGATGCAGCTAAAACTCTGACCATACCATCATCACAGAAATATCTGATCATCTCAGAAGATTTTACTTGGGAGCAGTCAGAGTATGGGATACATGAAAGCTCTTCAATACCTATAAAACATGCAAAAGCAGCTGAAGTCAGACATAAAATGAATAAGCAGGACTGATTACAACTTGCCATTGGACTCGACGGGGTACTTTCTTACACTTAACTTTTTAGAAACAGGGATTTGTCTTTGTCAAGGAAGGGCAAAAAAGATCAGAGGTCTTTGCACAATTAACAAATCTCAAGAACTAGAATTCAAACCTCAAAACCCCACGTAATTCTGATCCCCTAAGTCTCAAACCTACAGACAGCATCAAAAGCAATGTGTGGAGACAGCTGACACAAATAAATGCATTTGACTGCAGAAGTGGGTTTGCTCACTCCTGTTCTCACACATCACTGTCACTCATCTGGCTCCTCTCTGCAGCAGTTTTCAGGCAAGTGGTTTTTCACAGAACCATAGAATCCCAGAGTGGTTTGGGTTGGAAGGGACTTTAAAGATCATCTTGTTCCACCCCCTGCCATGGGCAGGGACATCTTCCACTAGCCCAGGCTGCTCCAAGCCCTGTCCAGCCTGGCCTTGGATGCTTCGAGGGATCCAGGGGCAGCCACAGCTTCTCTGGGCACCCTGTGCCAGGGCCTGCCCACCCTAACAGGGAAGAATCTCTTCTGAATCTGGAAGCTAAACCTGCCCTCTTTCAGTTTAAAACCATAACCCCTAATCCTATCACTGCATGTCCTTACTAAATGCCCATGTTTTGAGCAGGATCTTCTATACCAATTGCACTGATTAAGGTGACCAGCTTATTCCCCATAAGGGACAAAGACAGAGAATGCCTGCTCTCTAAAACATGAGCTTCTTTAAGAAGCTATTTCAGTAATTTTTTTTTTTGTCACCTTCTCTGTAGGAAATATTTTTTAACTTCATTTGAACAAGCGGTCCCGTAACTTGTAAAAAGCTCTCTCGCCCACAGAAGACCAGATGTCGAGCTTCAGCTTTCCTCAGAGTAAGAACAAAACCACTCGGGGGACAGTTGGTTTCGATGCTAACATGTCAAGAGTTTCATGCATTAGCCCATTGTTTACATAAACAGCTTCCTTTAAACAAGTGATGTTTTACAGGATTATGAAGTATTTATTTCAGAAGAGTCTAAAGAGTCTCTTGAGTAACTACCACAGAGAAAGTATCACCACAGAAAGCATAAGGCTAAATGATAAAACAAGTTAATTAGTTAAAGGAAGCAATCAAGTAACTCTATAGCAAAGTAATGGGATAAATAAGTGCACAGAGATAATCTTGCACATGTTTACTTCTAAAATGCCTTTGCTTTGCGTCCTTAATCACATACTGTTAGCACTGCAAATCTGCACCATTCGTTATTTGGAAAAAAACCAAGGGCCTAAAACCCAAATACTTTCCTCGGGGTTTGTTATTTTAAGGAAAAAAGGGTCAGCGTGCCTAGGAAGCGCTCGTTTTGCAAGCACGCAGGCAATTCTCATCTCGCGCCAAGCTCCACTTGTGGAAATGCAAACCAGGGAGCTTTGCCTGAAGAAAATGTTACCCCGGCAGAGCTCACCCCCTCACTGCAGGCCCCAAACGTGTGTGTGTGTCAGGAAGAGTTAAGGCTCCCATTTCCAGTGTCAAATAAGCTTAGCAGGAACTGAACCACTGGCTACGCTTCCCCTTTCCGCACCCTCTGGCAGCTGCGATTTAGGCCTGTCTTTAAGAAGAGCACAGAATTTTGAGAAGAGTCCCACCCAGTTTCTCCCACACTGCCCAAGCCTGGGCTTGCTGACCCCTGGAGGGGATTGGCAAGGACCAGTCTGGGCCCCTCCTGGGCTGTGGGGCAGGTGCTGACATCCCTCAGACAGCCCTGGGCCACGAGCATCTCCCGCTGCCCTCCGGGACATCCCTCCCTCCTGGGTCTCACAGCTGGAGTTCCTCTTTCTGGAGACTCCATTCTTGGAACCCAGAGCTTTGTCAAAGACTCCAAACCCGCCCAGCTCCAGACACAGCTTCTCCTTTGGAAAGCAACGACTGTTTTTCCTCCTCCAGCCGCCTCTCTCTGACCCTGTCTGGCCTGTTATCAAAGGAAAAGCTTCTCCCACCAAAACCCCAGAGCTTTACTTCACCAGGAGCCCTTTCTCCTAATCTCCACACTTCCACTCTTTGGCTGCCTCTAAGAAAGCTGCATCTCTTCAAACCCCTCTCCCCCTGCAAAGAAAAACACAGGAGACAAGACGTCTCCAGGCCACGATTACCCTCTCCTCAGATAACTCCCATGCAATAATTTCTCATGATCAAGGTAATCACAGATAATATTCCTGCATGCACCAGCTGTCAGACTCCTCTGCACGAGCAGCATGAAGCACAACACCCCGACAGCCCCACAGACACTGACCCCAAAAACGACACAAAGCAACCTGGAACATGACACCCTTGCCAGTCACTTGCCACGATTTCCTGGGTCAGAAAATAGCTCTCACAAATAGAAACATCCTCATTCATCCCACCGAATGTGAACTTTTGGGTTCTGACTAAGTGGTCTGGGGACCAAAGGCATGGAAATCACCAGTCAACGCTGAAGTGACCGCAGCTACTTGCATGGAGACACCGTCCGTTAAGTGGCATTAAAATCAGATAAGCAGAATTTTATTGGCTTTGGGTATTACCGCTAATTATCCCGTGTTGGGCTCATAAATATTCAGCTGCACAGTGCTAGCCTGCTGCCCACATTAAACGTTCCAATGCCTGGGATGAACCAGGCAAAAGGAAGCAGTGGGGAGGGATGTTTAAGTGATACTTACAGCTGTCAAATGCCAGCAATGTTCCCTGTGCATCCCCACACCCCTGTAATCACAAATATGCCATGTTAACACAACATTTACTGCCATGAGAGCACACCACAGTTTAAAAAAGAGAGACAAACCGGACAGCAATGTGTTATTTTCAGATTTTATAACGACACAAAACTACAGTTCAATGCAACGAGGGATTTTGTGCAAGCAGCTATCTTGAATCTGCTGTGATAATTAAAGGTGAAGGAGTTTGAACATTAAGGCTACACCTTTCAACAACAACATCACGTTTCACAGCACAAGGCATTTGCACAGCACTTAAAGGAACACATGAATAAGCTCAATTGTGTAAAACTTCCCTAATAAAAACCCCACCAAAAATAAACTACTTAAGAGCAAAAGAGATTTGGGAGTGGAGGAACATGAGTCAGTAGAAGGGCTTCTAAAAAGAGCAAGTGGTTTAAAAAACATGAATACAGAAAAGCTGCTCCAATGAGTAATAAATACTGAATTCCCACTCAGGAAGAAACAGCTTTGTATTTTGGGAATTGCTGAAAGAAATTGAACAGGGAACTGCCTTGGTTTTGAGTTATAAATGGGAAAATACAAATCTCTACATAAGTTTATATGGAAATATATAGGAAATAAAATTTAATAAACCTAGAGTGTAAGGATATTAAAAAGAGCACAGAGTTCAAATACCTTTAGTGAATTATAAAAAACCCCAAACAATTCTGGAAAAGCAAGGATATAAAATATTCTCTCTCACTCAAGGTACAAAAAACCCTCTATCAAATGAATGAAAGCTTGAAATCAAAATTAAAAGACTGGAGAAACATATCTTCATCCAGGTGACGAAAGAGAAGGAAGGAATCCTGAAGAACTGTCTTTATATAAGTATTAACAAGGGAGCAATTGTGAAAACTAAACACACTTTAAATAAAAGAAATCAGTGTTTACCCTCACCCCCTCAAACCAAAACAGAGATACCCAGGGAAGATATAGGTAAGGCATTCTGCTGAAGGATTATTTTGTCATCGGTCTACAATTAAACACACATCACCCTGAGATCCAGATAAGCAACAGTGAAATAAATGTTATCTGAGAACCCTCTCACAAACCCATTCCCAAGAGTGTGAAAGGGTCACTGGTAATACTCAGGAACAATAAGAACAGGTGCAGCTGCTCACCCACAACTCTCTGATGCAAGGCTTTGCCTGCATAGCTCCTTCCTTATCTTCTTTCTACCCATATCATAGTATGTTCTCAACCAACGAGTTTATCAGAATGACACTTCTCCTTCCTGACAAAAGCTGACAAATTTACTAGAAATTAATATGTTCTTAGATTTCTTAAGTAGAAAACAATAATAAAAGTGAGTATAAGACCTTTTACCTTCAGGCTTTGCACATGCCAGTGGAAATGCTGGCTGCAAACACCCGGCTCTAGGAGTGGTTAGAAATCAGCAGATATGCACCAAAAGCCCTTCATTCACACCCAAAGCTGGCCCAGGCTGCTCCTGGGCAGAGCCACGCAGCACACCAGGAGAGAGCTCTGCTATTCCTGCTGGGTGTCCACTCCATCTGTGCCCACACTGCAGAGGGATGCACACAGCCTGCCCTGGGCTCTGGGCACAGCCAGAGGACGCAGCTCTCCAGGGGCTCAGCATCCTTTCATCGCCTGAGAGGATGAGTGAGCCCATCCAGGAGGGCTTCCCACAGCCAAGAACCGATGAAGCAGTGTCTGAACATGCTTCCTAGACTGTGAGACCGACTGGAAAATATTTATCCAGATCTTGTTTACTCTTTTCTTTTTAAATCCCACTTCCCCCTTCAAGCTGCCATGAAAACAACTGGTCTTCTTTCGGGAGTTAAGCATTTCCTGAAGAAGGGAACCCCTCTGCAATTCTGGCGCAGAGATGAAGCAAAAAGAGGCCAGGCAAGCATTAGAAGGAAAGACAAACTTTTTTTAAAAGTTGATAATCTCCAAGCATTTCAGAGGAAAGTGGAAATACTTTTAATTGAGTGAGGCTGGGGAAGTAGAAGACTTGGCTCCTTGGACAGCAGAGAGACAGAACGTGCACCCCTGGGTTCTCCTGGTTCAAGTCCAAAGCATGCCTCTCCCACTGTGGATTTCACAACACACAAAAGGTCTCTTGGGTTTCAGTCATTGTGACAAGAATTTCTGTCCAAGCAGACGTTTCCTGGGGAACTCTGGATCAAGCGTTTCTGTGTGAAGCTGTTTGCATACTTTGGAGAAACCCCATGTCTCACACCATCCCGTGGCTAGTTTAAGTGCCTGAGCACTTTTACCACAGAGCTCAGCTGCACGAGGATTACCAAGTTCTGCTTCTCGTGGACAGGAATACATTCCTTTGCTTGGGTTTTTCCTTGAACAGTTAACAGGACTATAGGCATGGAAAGACACCCTCTGCCCACCCAAGCACCGAAACAGCCAGTGGACAATTCACAGACCCCCACAGAATTAAACTCGTGTGGTTTTTGGAAGAACACGAGATTTGATCCCTTCTGAGCATCTTGACTGTGGTTGAAGAACATGACAGATGTGTATTTCTGTCACCCCTTTTCTCTTCAAGTCACCTCCCACAGACCTCAGATCCAAACCCCAGGAGCTCACAAGTTTTACCCCTGTTTTAGCAGCTCTCAGCCTACAGTCCTGCACGGGGCAGGAGCCTCTGCCCAGCAGCTCCAGCTAATTATGGCACAGGCAAGCGCTTCTTTAAGGAAAAATAAAACCAGTGGAGAGCAATGAGTTGTCCTCTCACTGTATATCCTACACAGCTGCACCTCTTACAGGGTGAACTGGTTCTGTTAAACACAAGCTGTCACCTACCTGAGGGATCAGAGATTGAATGTTTGTGATGGCAAAGGGTGAACAGAAACCCCGTGGAGGCGTTTGTCCATCCCACCAAAAGCTCTGTTTTCCTGTGAAGTGGCCCAAGCAGGATCTAGCTGTTGCAAGTGATTTTATGGGTGACTTCATCAAACTTATTTCCCCAAACGCCTTCTCAGCTACAATTTCCTCCCTCGAGAGAGTTTGACTTTTAATCTAGAGACCCACTGTTTTTCTCTCAGTTCCTGAATTGTGACTCTCTTCACAAAACCAGTTTTGGCAGGCCCAGACAGAGGTTTGGCCCACCCCAGAGAGCCAAAGGGCTCTGTCACTGTCCCATAGCTGACAGAAAGTATTTACCAAGTGGTGCCTTCTCACAAATAATCCTTTTCCTTTGTTTACTTTGCACACTACTAAAATAACACAGCCACTGGCAATACTTAGGAGTTATGAGAGAACCATTTGGTATCAAAGAGCACCAGAACAGAGGAAAGAAGGATGCTCTGCCCCATATATACTGTGGGAGTTTGATCCAATATGCTCATATCCCACAGAATACCTTCCCAGAAGGTCTCAACAGTGAGAGCCTGTAGTAGAAACCTCTGTTCCTAATCTGAATAAATAGAGGAGAGATAAAAACCCAACCAACTCCTTATCGAGAAGACTTCAACAGAAAAGAAAAAGGACAAAAAAGTAGTTCTGTTACTTTCTTTTTCCCCATGTGTTCCACACAATTCCTACTGAGAAAGGTCTTGGAGAAACGAATCAGTGACTGTAAATAAATAGCCTTGAACAGATACAGCCCTTCTTAGTTATTTCTTCTTTTTGGTCATTTGTTTTTAAGCAATGTGACAGCTTGCAATAGCAAACACAAGGCCTGTCAGGGACATTCCACTGGGACTGGAAGACTGAACACCCCTGCAGACATTGTATATTCTTCTTTCACTACTACTGCTGAATTTTTTGGAATACTGATGACTTGTCCAGCAGCCTCAGCCGTACCCAGATGTTATCAGGTTTTTAATATGATAATCTGGAGGACTCTGGAAAGTGCTGAGGTTTTGGGGAGAAGGAAAGTTAATTTTTGGTTTTATTACAAATTTAAACTTGGTGGATTTTTTTCCAGGCATCATCAGTTACTGGATTCAAGCTGGGTAGCCCACTAGAAAGTTTCAGAACAGCCTGAGAAAAAAGGCAAGTTTATCCCCCTTCCCCCCTCCCTGCCTTAAGAGTGTTGTTATCAGCAGGGTAGATTTAAATGAAATCTCAGACTGGCATCTTGCTGACCTCAATCCCAGCTGGCTAAACCCTTGCAACACGGCTGTCCTTGGCATCTATCAGAGAGCAGACACCAATTCAGCTGCTTGATTACGAAATGGAGAATCTGGTATGAGGAACTAGATCCATTCCACTGTCTGGAGCTCTGCTTAAAAGACAGCTACATTTCTCTCTCTCCCTAGTACTTCACTGACAGGAGCAGGCTTGATACGTCAATCAGAGCAGCACAACACCCCAGAGGGTACTGTGCCTGCAGGACTGCATACACCACACACAGGGTGCACTTGAGAGGGAAGTGCTACTGCTACCACCAGCTGATGCTTGTTTTAAAGGGAACTCCAAGTTTTAAAGCACACACCAAAACATCTCATACCGCTCCCTCATCGGGAAAAGAACCTTTTTTTCAGTTGCTTTTCAAAATTCAAGGTAGAACATCAGAGCATCACCAACGTCACGTTCATAAAGCCAAGTTTCGAAACAGTTTAAACAACTATCGCACGTCTCACTGCACTCACCTGTTGGACAAACAGAGGTGGGACAAAACAAAAGCGAGTTCATTACCTGTGCTCCAAACAATCTGACCGTCCTCTGCCTTCCCTGCAGTTACGGGCTCGCTGGCAGGGTCCCCCTTTCGGGTGAGCATCTTTGAAACGCCGCTGGAGAGGGAGGCGAGCACGCCGCGGATGAAGTCGCCCTGCTGCCCGGCGTCCAGCGAGGGCACGGCCGGCAGGAACGGCCTGGCACTGCCAGTCCCGGGCTGTGGCACGGGCTCGGACAGAGAGCGCCTGAAGGGAACCCGCAGCGGCCTGGTCCTCGTTGGGAAGGGTATCTCAGGTGCGTCTTGGCGGAGATCGGCAGCGCTGGCAGCACCCATGCTTGCAGAGCTTTTGGAAAGGCTCGGGTCATTGCATTCCCCTTTCAGACTGGAGGAGCCCTCTCTTTTGCTTACCCTCCAGGGAAGCCAAGGATGTGTCTGCCACCTGTATGCTCTGAGAGGTTTCTCTGAGTCAAAACTCATCTGCTTACTCAGCTTCTTGCTTTTCAGCCGGTGGTACCAGTGATAGTCCTTCAGGGCAGCTGTGCCAGCATCCTGCTCTGACAAAGACCTCCTGAAGGTCCTGGGAGAGAGGCTGTGGTACTTTTGGAAAGCACTCATTTTCCACCCTTTGGGTTCCAGCGCTTCACTTACATTCCTTGTTGCTTAGCAGTCACGTAGCCGTAGTTCCTCACTCACCACTTTACATCCCCACTTACTTTGTTCATGGCTGTGAGTTGCAAAACAGCAGAGGTTCTTCCTGGAGACCTTGAGCACCAATCCCAGAACCAGGTATTTCCTACATCTCCACGAGAAGGACGTGCCCTCACCTGTAGCACACCGACTTCTAACAGCACACGGAGCCCTGCTGAGCTTGCTGTCGCTTCCTGGGCTGTCACATCTCTGCACCAAGCTCTCAGGAAATGACTAAAAGAGCCCAGCCATGAAAACCCACAGTGCCGTTCTGTGCCAATCACGCTTCACTTTTTTTTTTCAGTCTACATTAAAGATTTGGTTAAAAAAAAAAAAAAAAAGGAATGCGAAAGTACTTTGCTCTAGAGACACAGCAACGCCTCAGAAAAGCATTGAAAATTTGCAGTACTCAGCTAAGAGTCATGCATGGGCTCTTCAGTTAAGTAGCAAAGAATATTGCTATTTATAGTTAAAGTTTCTATTTACTACAGGTATGTTGCATCACTTAGGAGTGCCTCAGAGGTGCCTTTTGGAGAAAGGTGATGCAGGCAGATTCATCAGAATCCAGTGCTGGAAGCACGAGACCAGGAAAGCAAAGAGGAGGAATGGAGCAAGGAGAACAAACCCTGCAACTCAACGCAGTGAGAGTGTAAATACACTGAAGGGAAATAAGTAAAGAGGAGGAGAGAAGGGACCGAGAGGGTGGGTGGGACTTCACCAAACACAGGCCAAAGGGAAGGGTTTGAGGCATGGCAAACAGAACAGGGCAGCAGGAAGATACTCCTGTTTCTCCTCCCCCTTTCTTCCCTTTTCAAACAACAGAATAGGGGATTATTTTTTATTAATCTAGTTGCAATAAATGAGATGGAAAAAAACAGTCCTATCTGTTTAACCAAGAGGAAAAAGCCCTGTTGCCTTCACTACAATTTAAGAAACAGCTGACTGTTTTAAAATCTCATAAAGAAAATATCTGCTGGTGAACTGAGAACACGCTTGCCAAGTTTTAGACCAGAACACTTAAATCTCAAGTCTACTCAAATCCCTGAAAATAGGGGGTTTCTAATGGAAACGCTGACAGACCCTTGGCAAAAAAGTAACAATGAAAACTACTTCTCTGGTTAAATAAAATGATAATCTGCTCTGGCAGACCAATAAAGCTTAACTGACCCACTATGGGATCTCGCCTTTAAGCTAGGCTGCATTCATCAGCCAAAGTACATTCCTGACAGCTAGAGATGCAAAAACTTCCTTACTTATGTGTATATATGGGAAAGGGTACCACTGCTCCCTACAACAGAGAGGGAGTTACCCTAAAACCTCCATCAAATAAAAAAATAACTTCATTATTCAATAGCGAGTTTGACTTTTCCATTAAAAACAACAGAAGCAACTATCTAAAAATGACCATGTTTAAGAAGTCTCAACAAATAACCCCAGGAACAGCTCAGACACTGCAATGCAAATTCTGCATCAAAGGATGACGCTGCCTCTCATGCTTTGTGGACGTCATGCTGCTCAGAACAGAAGTCTGGAAGGACAACATGTACCTATACCACAACTCTGCCACGATTCCCATCCAGAGCAATGAAGACTCCAGGAAGCACAAGGAGCAGAGAACACAGAGATACTCCCGTGAAAATGAGACACAGACTCCACCAGGAAAAAGTGAGCTGGCTTTTGTCTCCTGCTTCTTGATCCCAGGGGTTGCTGATCACCTTTGGCTGCTGTCCATCTGGCCCCACGGACTCAGATGGGTTCTTTAAAGTAACTCCTGACTTGACCCTCACCTATTGCTGGTGAGGCCCTGGAGTCCACGTTTCCAAGACTGAGGCAAACCCAGCAGCATTGAGAACCCCAGTTTTAACTGGGTCTGCTGTTACTGGGCCTCCCACCCCTTCCAGCTATGGGTTCTTGTCCTTGTGGAGCCTTTTGCTGCTAATGTGGCAGCAGAGCTTTGGCCAAATGCTTTGAATTAGGCAGTCTGGTAAAAAGGCTTTATGGAACCTCAGGAGCGAGGATGAATAAATCCCATGGATGACGATGTGGTTGGCTCCAGTGGCACAAGCCATAATCAGCAGGGAAAGCTGAGAAGGTGAGGTAGGTTTCTGGTCAGCTCTGCAAGCCGTGCTTGCACAAGTTTGTGCCAACACACTGACATCTCCTTCTGGGCTGGGAGCACAGAAGGGCAGGAGAGGACAGAAAGCGCAGGCAGACAGTGCAGGAGCTGAAGCCCTCCTGGGGTTTGCTTGCTGTGGATTCCTGGTGTGCTTTGTAACTCCCGCTGATCTCTGCCAGGCTGGGCACCCACACTGGGCACCAACACAGACCCTGCTCTCGAAACAGCCCTCACAGAGCCCTTACCTGCCCCATCAGAGCACTGGGCACCACTGAGGAGGGAGTCAGCTCGGATAACGTGGCCCCAGCTGCACCAAGGCAGGGATGCAGCACAACAGCACTTAGGACAGGATGGAACCCCAGGCAAGACACTGCTCTCTGCATGAGGACAGAGATGATCACCGGGGTTCTCCCCTCCTTTTTCATCACCTGACGGTACGGAGAGATCCCTCCATCATCCCCTTCCCAATGCAGCTGCCATTACACTGGTCACTGCCTCACACAGAGCACCCCTTCCAGCCAGGGAACACGCAGAGAGATTAACCACGTCTCGAGTTACAGCACGAAGCAACGTGCAAAACCAGTTATGGGTTAACTGCTACTCAAAACTGTTTTTATTGGTGTGGCCAGGGGTTGGACCACAGCTCTGTACAGACCTAACAATACAGAGAAAGGCTTCAATAAGCACTCTACGTGAAGCCCGAGAACATCAAAGTCACAGTTTAGTTTAAGTTTGAATAACACTGAGAAGGCTTTTTACTTTTTTTTTTTACTTCTGATTTCACTTTTTATTTCATGTTACCACTGCTTAGACGACCACATTTCGTGATCAAAGGAAAGTTACCCGTGGCCTGGCTGAGGTTCCACAGTGTACTCCACAGAGGGTGAAAGGGTTTTCTCAGAGCGCTTCTAAGAAGGCAGACAAGGTTTACATGTTTATTAACATAAAAACACTGATACACAAGTTTGCTTAGTCTACCAGTAAGACAATTCTTTTAAATAGCTAACTCAAAAATTTTGGCCTGGGCTTCGAGTCAAACTGATCTCTCTCTTCCTTGTACACATCGTCAGTAGCAATGATGATGTCCAAAAAACCCCTCCTTGTCTACACTAATCCAGTGCCACCGAGTTACAACTGGTCTCAAGTGGCTCCAGCATTTCTTGTGTCCATAGAACATGCAGGCGAGTTATTCAGAAGGCAGAACTTTCTCCTTGATCTGCAGTCCAGTTACTCAGGCTCCAGTCCAGTCCTTCCAGAGCAGCAGTTTATCCTGGGAAGCATTGACAGAGTCTCAGTATCACAAAGAAATCAGCTTACAGCAGTGACTGCCACCACATTAGTGATGTGAGATCCCCAGCCGTGCCGAGCCACCCACACAGCTGTCAGCAGGTAAAATAATGTCAGGGGAAGAAACGAGTTTGTCAATTAAATTGAGAAAATCTGAAATATTTTCACTCTTGTTTTTAATACCGACTGCCTACAAGCGTGATCCTCCACTAGCAAATCTTCCTCAGCTTTTTTTTTTTATCGGTTGTGTTTGCAGTTCATTGTGCCAAATCATTCATTTAGCTTTTCAGAAAATTACTATTTTCCTCCTAACAATCCAGTCACTTAATCATCACATTTGACATGTTTAACAGCATGTACTTCACTGCTCCTGGATATTGACGGAATTTATGCACAAAATGCAGATTTGCTATGTCGGAATGTAACCGTATCTCAGCTTTAAGATTGTATTGGGAAAACAATCTTCCTCAAGTTTATACCATTTCACAGAAAATACACACAGGCAGCCTTACATTTGCACCGAGCATATGAAGATAAATCTTTGGCAAGGGCCTCCTGTGTGGGAAGTCCGCTCTCCACCATTCAGCTCTCTGGAAAAACTACCCAGCTCCACTGCACTTCAGCAATTTCCCAGACCATGCTGTTTAATAAATACTACCAGCCAATTAAAAAAGCAAAAAAGCAATACCACAGAAAACCCCAAATGCACCATTGCCAAGCAGCTGGAAGGAGGAGAACCTGGCTCTGATGTTACAAATTAATGTTTAATGCTTGCTCCTCACTCTCTGAGAGCTGTCTAGTGCTTGAGTAAAGGCACTATAACGTGTAAAACTCGAGTTCATAACTTATATTGTAAAAAAGGATGAACTGCACTCTCCCACAACTGAACTGCTCCATTCTAAATTAATTTTGGACCAAACAAACTTACCAGCTTCTCATTTTTTAGATTTTTTACCAAGAAATGGAGGGAAAAAGGGGAAAGAAGAGAGTTAAATAAATAAAAAAACCAAAACCAAAATGCCACACAACCACCAACATTCATGATAAACCCCGAACATTTAATCACTACACTTGCGTTTTCATCAGAGTCCTCTCTTTTAATTGAGAACATCAGCAGGCTAAGCAAATACCACTTCTGAGAAGACCCCAGCTCAAGCCCCCAGCAACCAGCCATCAAAATGAGCTTTAAGCTGCAGAAAAGGGAATCAAATTGCACCCTGTATCCTATCCCCAGAGAAACCAGAAGGCATAGGGAAGGTCAGGGATCCTGGATTTAGCAGTCTAGCTCCCCTCAGCTCTTTTCCCATTTAAAACTAGCCCGATGCTCAGGGCATTGGAACAGCTCATGGAGGAATAATCAATATATAAAGCAGAAATGAACACAAAAGTTTTCCAATTGACCCAACTTGACATGTAGTTAAATAGCACAGAAGATGAAAGATTTTTCCTTCCCTTTAAATTAGAGGCTTCTCAAAATATTAAGTTTTGTTTATGCAAGGCTAAGTAATTAATGACCTAACATCCCCTTCCCATCTCCTATCACCAAGATGCATCTGTTTCCCCCTGCAACATTTCCTGCAGGTGGATATGACTTTTCCTCAGCTCGGCGCAGACCAGTGCACCTGACTTACTCGACCTCTTAATATTTAGTGCTAATTAATGCTTAGAAGTTACACAGAGGACGAATGAAACAGAACCCCAGAAATGGTTGCATTTGGGATTAGGGTGACTCGAAGAGCCAGGCTTGGAGCTGGCATGGCTGGAAGCCAGAGATCCCTTACTGAGCCCAAACTAGAGCCCCTGAGAGCCAAGCTGCCCTGTGTGCCTCTCCCAAGCCTGGAGCTGGCAGAGCCTGCCAGGGACCACACTGCAAGCTCACCTGTCCCACATAAACCAGGACATGCTGTTTCCACTGTCACTATGCTGGCACCCCAGAGCCTCTGAACAAGCTAAATGGTGACAGCAGAGCATTTGAATGCCACAGAGCACCTCGTTTCCCTCACCCGAATTTCGGTGCTGAGGCAGGCTGTCCCTGCTGTCCCTGCCCCTCGATTCCAAGCCCATCCTGTTGTTACAGCCACAGCTGTGGCGAGGCAGCCTGACTCGGCTCTGCTTTTGCCATGGTCTAGTTTCTGATGAAAACTCTTCGAGATGCACAGGAATTTCCACCTGAATATGAGGAAGAACTTCTTCACTGTGCAGTAACCACACACTGGAAGAGATTGTCCAGAGAGGCTGTGGAGCCTCCCTCACTGGAGATATCCCAGACCTTCCTGGATGCAATCCTCTGCTCTGTGCTCTGGGATGACCCTGCTTGAGCAGGAAGGTGGGACCAGATGGCCTGCTGTGCTCCCTTCCAGCGTGACCCATTCAGTGATTCCTGCTCTCCAATTCCCTGGCAAAACCGCTACAATTTCTCTGCTGATACAAACCCCCCACGTGAAAGTCTCCTGGTTTCATTTTTCCATGCTGTTCCTGTGATCTGCACAAGAAACTGCTACAGCCCTGTCAACTGAGCAGAGCAGAGAGAGATAATATAAATTTATGAGATGCTGGGCTTTGGATGGCTGCCAGGAAATGTTAGCAAGAAAATCCCATTTCCATACATTGCGAATAAACCTGCAGAACGGCGATGCCAGGTTTTAATTTCACCAGCAATCTTTTGTTGTTGTTGTTGACGACCAAACACGGCTCGTGCCAAGTTTCGAGGGCCATAAAAATGTACATTTAGGAGCCAGCCAGGCACAGGCAGCAGCTGAGCCCACACACAGCTGCGAGCCACGCCAGGCAGCCGAGGGTTTTAGCAACACGGGCTGGAGGGTGCAAATAAATAAATAAAATACAATAAAATAAATAAATAAATAAATAAAATAAATAAATAAATAAATAAATAAATAAATAAATGGCCTGCAGGTAAACACTCCAGCAACTGCTCTGCTGCACGGAAAGGCCTGGCAGCAAAATGACCTGTGTGCAGTGAGCGAGCTCAGAAATTTGGAGAGATTTAGGGGCTTCTGAGAGAAAGGCAAAGCCCCCGGCCCCGAGCTCAGAAATTTGGAGAAATTTTGGGGTTTCTGAGAAGAAGGCAAAGCCGTCGGCCCCGAGCTCAGAAATTTGGAGAGAGTTAGGGGTTTCTGAGAGGATGGCAAAGCCCTCGGCCCCGAGCTCAGAAATTTGGAGAGACTTCGGGGTTTCTGAGAGGAAGGCAAAGCCCTCAGCCCCGAGCTCAGAAATTTGGAGAGATTTAGGGGTTTCTGAGAGAAAGGCAAGGCCCTCGGCCCCGAGCTCAGAAATTTGGAGAGATTTTGGGGTTTCTGAGAGGAAGGCAAAGCCCTCGGCCTCAAGATCAGAAATTTGGAGAGAGTTAGGGGTTTTTGAGAGGAAGGCAAAGCCCTCGGCCCCGAGCTCAGAAATTTGGAGAGACTTCGGGGTTTCTGAGAGGATGGCAAAGCCCTCGGCCCCGAGCTCAGAAATTTGGAGAGACTTCGGGGTTTCTGAGAGGATGGCAAAGCCCTCGGCCCTGAGCTCAGAAATTTGGAGAGATTTAGGGGTTTCTGAGAGGAAGGCAAAGCCCTCGGCCCCGAGCTCAGAAATTTGGAGAGGTTTAGGGGTTTCTGAGAGGAAGGCAAAGCCCTCGGCCCCGAGTATAGAAATTTGGAGAGATTTAGGGCTTTCTGACAGGAAGGCAAAGCCCTCAGCCCCGAGCTCAGAAATTTTGAGATATTTAGGGATTTCTGAGAGGAAGGCAAAGCCCTCAGCCCCGGGCTGTGACACAGCTGCCCCCACAGGTCCAGCTCCTCCATGGCCTTAACACTGAGCTGCGAAAGTGTTCTGCACTGACCAACTTCACTGTCCACTTGTGCAACTCTACAAATAAACCAGTATGCTTATACAAGTATATAGACTTCGACTACGTAGAGAAAAAAGCACTTATGCCCAGTCTGACATCCATTCCTTCATGGTTTTAGGCTGGGCTCAGTACCCTCAGAAATACCACACACAAGCTGCTCATTTCAGTTTTTAACAGCCTTGTGTTTCAGCAGGCAGAATTAACTTCCCATCACCCCTCTTCATTCCCAGCTGAAGTGTCTGGGATTTTTGTGGAGAGAATGGGGAAAAAAAAGGCATTGCTGCTGCAATCTTAAAGCAAAGGTTTTACCAGCAAAACACAGTTTTATTGCTAGATGGGATCCTTGTGTTCATCAAACCAACTGCGGCTTAAACTACTAAGAGAGGAAATACTGTTATACTACATAGGCAACTTAATGGATAAACATCCCAAAAATGGTCTTGGTAACTCAAGTTAATGGATAAACATCCCAAAAATGGTCTTGGTAACTATGCCCAAACACCAGGTGCATTTATTTGAACTTTCCAGCCGTGATTTTTATGTAACTAGAAAGGAACATATCCTCACTGCAGACTGCTGCAAAAATAAGACCTACCAACTCTCCACCAGGGATGTTAGGAGCTGGGTTTATAATTTCATTCTGTATATTTTTTAATTACTTCCTGTAACTGTTATTTTATTCCTCCTATTTTATTTATAATTTATTTATTATCCTATTTTATCCTTTTTTAGAGTGAATAAACTATATCAACAACTCCTTCACACAATACTAGTTTTGTAAATAAATTTTAAAATGCAAATACATTTTAAAAGCTTCTCAAGCACTGGAAATCCCACTGTAAAGCCAACTAGCAGCAAAAGATAACCACCAGCTAATTGACAACAATCGTCAAAATCACTGGAGAGTGTACTCTTACAGTGTCTATAAATAAACAACTTTGGCAACGTGCACAATGAAATTCGTGCATTTACCATCTAAACACCAGCAATAGAAATACTCTGTCTGCTGTGAGGACCTTTCAGACTGAATCCAACCATGAGCCCAAAACTGCCCAGGGCACCACTAACCATGTCCCTGGACAGCATTAAAGCATTAGCCACGGACAGGGGCACTGAGGGCTGGGCACACAACAAAACACAAGCAAGAATTTACACATCCAGAATTATTTTAGGCTCTGAATTTAGGCTGGGAAATTCCTCGAGCTGGATGAGAGCTGTCCTAACACCCACTTTGCAGCCCCATCAGAATGTTGTGTTAATAACAGCAAATTAAAGTGCAACAACTGACAACAAATCAGTGACATCTGGAATTTAAGATTAAACCTTCATCTCAATGGAGAAATAAACTCCAGAGAGGAAAGATGAAACATCCTGGTATCTCAAAATGCCAAAAGTCTGAAATTAAAACACTTAGGAGCAGCACGGAAAAAGGGTCTGTGCAAAATTCCAGGTGCTGCAGCACTACTACACCCTGCATAGAGAAAGCAGTGGAAGAAACAACCGAAAGAGAAGGAAAAAAAAAGATGGGGGGAGAAAAAAGAGCTTTTTTTAAACGCAAATGACCTTCTAACCAGCAGAGTCTTCTCTCCACAGGTTGTCTGTCAGGAACAGCCTGGAATCAGTGCAGAAGCCCCACGCCAGGGCCAGTGCTGAAGCGCTGAAATGAAGATTTCAGGAGATTCCAGTGCTGGCAATGGCGTTCAGAGCCAAGGGATGGAGCAAGGGGACCTGCAGGCACCAGAACAGCCCAGGGCTGGGGACAGAAAGGAGCACGCCCTCTTGGACTAAACCTCTGTGTGCTTGCAGTTTAAAGAACCATTAGAGATGCCCAGTGTAGGACAATAGCTCGTGATACACCTGAGAGGTGAACCTGTCTGTCCTAACACTGAGCCTGGCCTGGGAATTCAAATGGATAGAAAAAGTCTCTCCCCAAAAGGGAAAGATCCAGAATAATTTCAACCTTTGAAGGGAGAGGAAGGGGGGAGGAAGAGAAAGAAGATGATTTCTCTTTCAGAGGCTGTTTAGGGAACGAATTTGTGACACGTGCACACACTTCCTCACTACAGCACAAAACAAAGAAGTGGACGTGGTGAAAAAGGATTAGCACCAAGCACAAGTCACTGCATCCCAGGCAGGGTCCCCAGCCACCAAGGCCATCCTGAGGGCTGCTCTGGGTGTCAGCTGCACACGCAGCCCTGTCCTCCAGCAAGCCATGCACAAGCACTTCACCTCTTTTGTGCCTTTTCATTCATTATTGTGGTACCAGAGATCACTTCTGTTCCAAGTTCCAAAATGACTGGTTGTGTTTCATTAGGTGTGAACACCAGGTGACCAGAACTGCCTCTCTCTGAGGTCAGTCCTTCCCAAATGGAGCACAGTCCCATTTGTAAGCCTGTGTGAGCAGCCCTTCCAGTAGGCAGCCACTGTTCAGCAATCTCTTTTAAAAATATACCTATTCTCAACTCTTTTCTTCGCAAAAAAATTTAACTGAAAGGTTTAACAGAACCATGAAAAAAACAAAGGAAACAAACACCCCCAGAACTGCATGCTCTTGCTTAGAGCAAAATCCTCACAAGTTGACATTTCTGAAATGCCTTTTTTTTTTTTTGTTTTCTCACTTCATGGGTAAAAGGGAAAATGAGCTGATATTTGCTATTTTTACCTTAACCACACTAGCACTGTTAGTAAACCGTGCTCCATCCTCACCAAGCAGCATGGAACTGCTGTGAACAATAAAGCCTGACTTTGAAATTGCATCGTGAAGTCTCAAACCAACCTGCCAACAAGTCCAGAATATTTGCTCTAAATATAAAACACAAAGGCGCTCTGGGTTTTATAAAGACACCAGCAACTACCAGAGTTAGACTAAATTAATGAGCATGTGTATCCCAATTCCAAGAGACAGGACAGCACCCGTCTGGCTTCACTTAGGAACTTGTTACAATCTCTGCCTTATAGAAAGGTTTTTACGCATATGAAACACTCATATACCAGTGAGACATAAAATCAGGATGTAATCAAATCTCCACAGTTTTATGTACAGATCCCTTGGGACTTCGAGCTGCAAGACCGAACGTGAATAATTGCATCTATTTTCTAATAAAGACCATGTGCTCTGGGACACGAGTACACAAGTTTGCAAGGGCTCTGCATAATATTTTCGGAGGTATTTCTACTTCAAATAAGCAATCCAGTTAAGCAGAGATAAACACGCACACACATCGGTGACCTTGTTTAAACAACACACCAATCACTGGGATAAATCTGGTTGCCAAACCTAAATATAGCCCTTCAGGAAAAAACAATGGAGTTTGAGTAGAAGAGGCCTTCTCCTATTTACTGTTTACCTAATTATCCAAATGAATGTGCAGCTTGGCCTCTCTCCCCTTTTCGAGCAGCGTGACCACTTTCCCACTGGGAGCCAAGAGAGCTCTGGCTGTTACTGGAATCGCAGCATGATCCGGCACATTTGATGCTCCGAGTGCACTTGGTGCAATTTCAAAGCTTGTCTCACAGTTTGGGTATGTGCACACTCTGCTTCCCCCAGACAGCCCCATGCCTGACACAAGGCAGACAGGCACTGCAGGACTGAGTCACTGCTACAGAAACAGGCTTTTTTTTTTAAAAAAAAAAAAACAAAAAAAAATTTGAAATTTTTTTCAAATGAAGGCATGGGGGGAGGAAGAAAAATCCCATTCAAAACCCACTCCAAGTTTCCAACTTCAGGTGCCCAAGCAGGAAACGAAGGGAGGAGGGAGCACGGGGCAAAAGGAGGAGGAGAAAGTTCTTCTATTCAGGGTTATATTTTTAGACTATTACTAATTTTATTTTGTCACTGTGCTACAGAAGGTGGACCTGTGTGAATTAATGCAGCGTTATCCTTTCTAATTTTTGCTAAGTCCAGGCTGCAGTCTTAACCTAATCTCCTTACGTGGGACATGGCAGGGCATTCGCTCCCCCTGCCCTGCTGTGGCTCCTGTCTTTCCACCAGATATTCCTGCCTGCAGCACACATCCAGCCATGTATTCCCTCTCTTCTTCCCCAAAACATGTAAAGAAACAAGAAGAATTCCCCCCTTTTGTGTTTGGAAACAAAGTCCATGCACTGAGGGCACCGAACCTGAAATCCTGATTTGTTGTGAAGCACACCAAGATCACGGGATTTATAACCACAACCTATGGGAAGGAACACTGCCAAAATGCTTCTCCTTCTTGCTAAAAATACCCACATCTTAAAGTGTCTTTGCCCTCCTTGATCTATGGATATTTATAAGCCAATTTTTTCTGGGCAGGCTGAGGCTAGAGGAGAGAAATCTGTGCCCTCTACTCCCTGCTCTGTTTCAGTCTGTAACAGTTATGCATCCCATTTATTCTTATTGTTTCAAGGCAAGTGAGTTTGGACTTGTATTTTTTTTAACAAGTTGCTCTCCTCAGCTGTCATTATTAGGGTTATTGTCAAACTGTTTTTTTATTTCCTTTCTCCATGTTTGCACAGCACAGGCCCAACCCATTTGTGACTTCCCTCCCTAGATGCAAGTTGCCACGCATAGATCAATTACACAGAAATACAATGACTTACAGTAAAGAAATCATCTGGGAAAAAACAAACATATGGACCTCAACTTATTTATAAATATCTTCAAAAAGGAGCCTGGAAACATCCCAGCCCAGGCTGGCGGTGCTCAAGGCAGAAGTGGTGGGGAGTGGCAAGGGAAGAGGCAGACAGACAAGGGTTTTATTTTTTGTCTCATTAAAGTTTTGTTTTCTTCTTTCCAGAAAAACAAGAAAGGCCAGGAAATCCTCAGAATTTGGCATTCCCAACACCACCTCATCATTAGATGAACACAAGGTCCTCGCTTCCTGTTCCCTCCTCACTTCACAGCCAGCGAGGACGGAGCAGGACAACGTCAGCGTCAGGAATGCTACAAACAGAGAAAGCCCTGTAAGCCAACCCTGTGCAACACTGGAGTTATTCTGTTTACCTCTATTCCATACTAATGCATCCAGGATTTTCTAACTAGGAAAACCCAGGTCAGGTCTTAGAGTCACTAAAGCTCCTCCTACACTTCTCATCTCTGGATGCCAAAAACTAACTAGGCAAGCCTCCTGCAAAATAGTCTCTTCTCTGACCAGCAGCAGCCAGAAGAATTTTGGGGTAGAGATGGTTAAACAGGAAGGAAGGATGAAAGGAAAAGATGCCCAAGCTCAGAAAAACTCTCTCCCCACTTGCAAGCCTGATGTAGGGGAAAGGAGGGGACACAGGGACTGAGTTAGTGCTTCTCCTGCTCACACCAGGAGGAAAGGTGATGGAACACACACAAAAATCTCCTTTCCAAACCATGCCTTGGGCTCTGGCTTTGGAGCAGCTGGGCCCTCCTGCATACCAACCAGAGTGCCAGGCACAAACAGCTTTAGACCAAGAGGTGCTGGTGCTCAGGATTGACACACAGTTTTGAGACCCATGAGAAGCCGCTGTGGTTTTACCATCATGCTGCTGGCGTGACGTCCAGCAACAGGGGCCAAAACTCACCTCCCTGTACAAACACACCTTTAGGGACAACTGAAACCAAAACAAAATCAAGTTCTTCCTGTCTGAAAAGCTGTCAAGCGTACCAAGCCCTTCTTTTACCTTCTCAACTGTCTAGAAAACTGACAGAAGGAAACTGACAGAAGAAAACCGACAGAAGAAAACTGACAGAAGAAAACTATTACCCCACAATTAACTGTAGAAGAAGAAAAAAAAAAGGGGATAAATCTGAGTTTATCTCCTTAAAATATAAACTCCTCAAGGAATATAATTTGCTGCAATTAAAGACAAAAAGCCAATCCCCAAGATAAGCCTTAACAAATCACCTTGAGAGTTTAATAAATTGTGGTTTGGTTTGGGGGATTTTTCAGTGCATTTGTTAGTGCATTTACCTGGCCTGTCAAACATACTTCTGAAGTTCTCACACCAGATGAACACAGGAGCCAGAATACAAAGTGGGCAAGACAGTCTGGGACCACTGAGAGCTGTTTCAGTAAAGAGGTTTTGAATATTTAATTATTAAACTAGAAAGAAGTCTCAGATCTCAGCTCGTATCATATAAAACTTCACTGAACTTATAGTTACAAAGAGAGTAGGTTTAGATGAGATATTGGGAAGAAATCCTTCCCTGGGAGGGTGGGCAGGCCCTGGCACAGGGTGCCCAGAGCAGCTGTGGATGCTCCTGGATCCCTTGGAGTGTCCAAGGCCAGGTTGGATGGGGCTTGGAGTGACCTGATCCAGTGGAAGGTGTCCCTGCCATGGCGGGGGGTGGAACAAGATAAGCTTTAAGGTCCTTCCAACCCAAACCTTCAGGGATTCTATGATAAATTCATCTACCAGACACAGCGGAAAACCACACATCTGACATCCAACTTTTGGATTCAGAGTCTCACAGATGAGCAAGAAATCACTGATACCAAAGTGCTTGAGAAGAGTTGGTAATGCTACAGATATTACTGCCCTACAGTAAACACACAGTTGCTTTTAAACTATAAAAAACTTTAGTTGTCGATATGGAAAATAACCCTTACACAGTCTTTAGATGTAAAGTGTTACCTTAACAAGCTCTCTTTTGAGTCTGCATTTCAAGTCTTTCCTTTCTGGATCACTAAAGATTAGATACAGGCCATATTTCTGATGCACAGAAGGCATGAGCTCTTCTTTCTCTGTTTTCCTATTTTCTTTGCTCCCCATCATCCACAGACGATGTTCCCCAAGCAGCTGAGCAGTGGAATGCTCTGTTCCCAGAGCCAACACCATGAGTCACTGCCTACTCACAAGACAGGCTACGAGATCTCCCAGCACTCTTCCCCCAAATCCCAACCACTCTGCAAACCTTCATCGTGCCTAAATTAAACAGCTTTTGTTATCAAGTGAATAAAAATTCACATTTCCTGCCAAACCACTAAACCACATTTAAAGGGTAGAACGTACACCCAATTTAGCATTTCTGAGTGGTTTAGGTGGAAATTCAGATATGCAGAGACTGACTTTGCAAAGCTGTGATGGCCATCTTGACAGAAGGAGGATAATTGAGTCTGTAAAGTCCAGAGAGAATCAACTCGACATTTACTGGATCTCAGAAGTACAGGCAAAGGCCAGGAAATCCAAAACCCACTGCTCCCACCAGGCTGTTGTACCCTTCAGGAGCTCTGGCTGTGAGCTGCCCTTGTAGGAGCACTTGGTGGTTCTGAGCTCTTTAAAACCTTTCCCTTTGGTGCTTGTGGTTTTACAATTCCACAGTTTCAAGTGTCTCATCAAAGGAACCTGCAAGGAAAGGTGGGAGGACACAGACACCTCTTAAAACTGCCTTTGTCAACTAATCAGTCTGCAGTGGAATTCGAAGTCTGCAAGAAGTTTTCCAGAAATAGTGCATGATTTATGCAGAGATGATTGCACATCAATTTCTTATTCAGAATCTTTGTCACATTCACTGGAAAAAAAAAGCTGGGTTTATTTCTGTCCTTCATTCTTCTACCCTACTGAGTTCTTTCAGTTACTTTTCCCTCTCACTCTCCTCTGCTCTTCCCATGCAACAACTATCAAACACAGCCAATAAATGGATTAAATCACACAAGCTTTCCTGTTGTAGTCACTGTACTTTTCACAGCTGAATAGTCCACATCCATTCCATTCCCATTTACAGGGATTGATCACTGAATTGAACTGGAGAGTTCATCCACCTGCACCTCTGCTTTCAGTCTATTTTTGAAAGCCCTTCTTATAATCATAACTAGACTATCAAATGAATCACAGTTCAATAGATTCAATAATGCAAAACATTTCTACACCAACACCAACTCACATTTTCTCTTTTTAAAGCTGGCAATGAGAGAATATTGAAATAGAAGCTGCAGCTCTTTTACCATTGAGACCTCTAGATTTTGTAGTACATCGATATTAAGGGAACTTCTGAATGAACCAGAAGGTGGCAATTTCTGGGTAATCCCACCAAAGCCAGAGAAAGGCAGGGGGAAGGGAAATCACTGCTCTCACATTCTTTTCCTATTATTAAATGCAATACAATTAAATGCAAGGGTTCCTTGTAAAATAACTGCAGCCAATCACCACAACCTACACTATGGGGAAAATGAGGCAGAGTTCATGCAGCAGCACAGAAGAGGACAGTGCCACACAACACAATGCCTCGCTAAAGGATGAATAAATGGGCATTCAAAGCTCAGAAACACAGAGCCAGAAACAAGAGGGGAAACAAGACAGAGAGAGGAAGGGCAAGGGAAGAGAAGGAAGAAACGTGTGCTCATTATCTCAAGAGCTTAACTCCAGAGGTTCCAGAAGGAGTAAAGAAGCAGCAAAGAGATTCCAGTGCAGCAGCTTCTGACACGGACAGGTCTAATGCTGCCATTACCTCGCCATACACATTTGAAATTGATGTGCAGCTCTGGAAATCTGACAGGTAGAAAGCTGCAATTTAGCAAGGATAGTTATTTAAAGCACTTACTCGGGAAAAGGCTGAATTTAGCTCAAAGAAGAGCTGGCTGCTGCCTGTGATTGCCCCAGAAAGTACCTGGCCACGGCAAAAGTTTCACACAGGGACTTTTAAAACTTTAAAATCTGCAGGCACAAGCAGGAAATTAATGTTTGTATTTTTTCTGGCTAGCCCAATTATAACTTTCAGCCCCAGAGTTACTTCCAGTATTCACAAAACTGAGTTTAAATTCACTCTTCCTACTACCTAAGCCATCATCTAATTTGTTATCTCCTCTTAGGCCCTACTAAAACTGAAACTGGAAACCTCATTTTCTAAACGAATTCTCTTACTGTTATCTGACAACAACCCTCAGGATTACAAATTTAATCACAATAATAACAGAATACACTGACGAGTGAACCCAAATACTTCCAGTGTTTACACCAGCAGCAATAATTAGTGTTCTGTCATGTCAGAAAGGGATTTACCCACGAGGAAAGTGACTGGAACAATACAAGCAGCTTCCTTGCAGTCCCTTACTGAAGGGGAGATACAGACACACAAGAACAGGAAAATGATTATTTTTAATATAAGGTACCTTCAGAGGCAATACAATTTATTGAAAAAGTGATTTATTACTAGTCCAACTTTGCTTTTTAAAGGCTAAAATGTTTTCATTATTTCAAAAAATATTTAAAAGAAAACATATATTAAGTTTCCCAGCAAGGAGAAATAGGAGCTTGCTAAAATTTTTTACTTTACGTGGCTCAGTTTCCTCTCCCTCCTGCAATTATCTGTCTGCAGAGGAAATAGCACACAACGTTCTGTGCCTGGCTAGGAGGTTCATAAGAACAATGAATATACAAGGTAATACCACGTTATTTTTAAACAGATTTTTTTCTTTCTTGTTTTGTTGGGTTTTTTTGGTTGGGTTTTTTTTTTTATTTTTTTAAAGAATATGAAAAGCCTTTCTGCAGACAGGGTTCTGATGGCTCCATGAGAGAAGAATGCAGCCCTGCTAAATGCAGAACAGATTTAGAATTCTCCTGACACCTGCTCTGCAGGACTGCCACTCAACGAGATGCTTTTCTCGCTCAGGGTGCTCTGTAACACGTTCACTTGAACGGGCAGCAGAAATGTCCCTGCACTCAGGTGATCAAATCCATCCTGAAACTCCCTTAGCCACGGGTCCTGGCATGACAGCTCAGGGGCTACTACCCTTAACAGCCACACTGCCCTACAGAAAGGTCCCTGACATCTCATCCTCAGCACTCTCAGGCAGAAGATATCCCCAATGCTTCAATATGCCTGAAATCCCTGTTGCTACCATTATTTACCTGCCAGCACACAGCAGTGTAAAGATGGTGCAACCATTAAGGCTGATGCTTTGCTGCTGTTTGAGAGCTTTGATGGGACAACTTGAAAGTTCATTTTACAGCTTCCTGCATCCACTGCCACCCCGCAGAACCCCCTGGCAGCATCATCTGTGGTGATGCAGCTGAAATAAGGGGTGCCATAGTTAGAAAACAAAGGATACTGCTTAGCTGAGCCCTTCTCATTAAATTTTGTCACTTTGCTGCTCTCTAATGTGATGAGTTTTCCATCCAGTTTGTATTTTTATATTTCGTAAGACAGTGTTCAGGAACAACCGGTTTCAGTTGACTTAAATGCCTCTTCAGGTAGGGCATGGCTCAAGCTTATTTCAGTTTGTCCCAAATCCAAAGAACGGTTTGCATTTTCTCTGCAGTTGTACACCAGCAGACAGGCAAATTAAAGAGTGTTTAAAAGTAGCAGAGATCTCAGGAGAGGAGAGATAAATCCAGCAGCATTTGTTAGGCTGGCAAAATGCCATTCGCCGACTTTGACCATGACATTTTATAACCTTTTTGTTTTAAATAAAGATCAAAACCTTAGGATGTTCAGTTTCACCACCACTTCATGAAGCGCTCACAAGTTCTCTGGCATAACCAACCTTAATATTACACATTAATAGGAGTCAATAAAAATATTTCATTATATGAAAATATCACATTCTGTAGGGGTCATTAAAAAACCTACTGTCTCAAAGTATGTGGAATATAAATCCTGCTGAAATAGGATCTGACCACATCTGTTCTTATACAAAAGTCACCACTTAGAAGTCCCTTTTAAAGCCTGATGTTTCATGTAGTTCATTAATCCTGAAATCTCTGAAAGCTGCTCTAAGTTGCTGGTGGCTAATCAAATGCATAAATTTGGACCACACAAACCTATGAACACTTTCAGATCTCCTTCAAGTAAATCTCTCCCTAGCAACTAAGAATGGAAGAAAAATGTTATTTTTTAATGACATGAGAAGTGTTAAATAAAGAGGAATAGTCATCAAAGACCCTGCTTAGTAAAGACAAAATCAGCCTCTTTTGCAGCAGACTTTTTCTGCCAAAATTACATGTGACAACACAGACTAAGGTGGAGATCTGTATTTTTGCTGCTACCCACCCCATAAACACTGGAAAATAAATACTGCAAGTGTCCTTTGTGCTTCTTTATAATGTTTCCTTCCTGAGCCATTTCTTTTTCCATCTGACTGCCAACTGTGTTCCTTTTATCCATGGACCAGTGTGGAGACCTGGGCAGCAGGTTGGGATTATGGAACTGAGGTCTCAGCACTCAACACCCCCCAAATGCAGAAACCAGGCTGGCTTCAAGCACAGGCTTTCCCTGGGGCACAATGGGTGCCTGTATTTACACACCCTGTCCAAGTGCTTTTTCAATGGGTACACTTGTCCCAGGATCACATTCCCTTCATCCCATTCTCCCAGCATCCACAGCTTCCTAACATCCTGCAGGCATTTAAAAAAACCCATTTAACACACCTCCTCACAGTGTAAATAATGAGATTTAAGGAAAAAAAAAAAAAAACAACACAGCTCTCCAGGGGTTCTGAACTCGTGCTGAAAGTTATCAAAGCCAAGGCTATTTCATGTTGCCGTGTTGGCTGTGTTTCCCTCAACAAGAATTGTGCTTTCAAACACGAATGGACTCAAACTTCTCTGAAGAAATGTACACAAGGGATGGACACAAGGTAAATGTGTGCTCTAATCACCCAATATCTGCTAGACTTGCTGATAAAAAAACCTCTCTGTGTTAATTCTCAAATTCCAACTAGAACAATTCCATTCTCCTTATCCCTGCAGCAAGTAAAAGGGGCCTAGAAGAGACCTGGAGAGGGACTTTTGACAAGGGTATGGCTTCACACTGACAGAGGGCAGGGTCAGATTAGATATTGGGAAGAAATTCTGCCCTGTGAGGGTGGGGAGGCCCTGGCACAGGGTGCCCAGAGAAGCTGTGGCTGCCCCATCCCTGGAAGTGTTCAGGGTCAGGTTGGAGGGGACTTGAAGCAACCTGGGCTAGTGGAAGGTGTCCCTGCCCCTGACAGGGAGGTTGGAATGAGATGAGCTTTAAGGTCCCTCCCAACCAAACCATTCCATGATTCTATGACATTATTTTCACCCAGCTTCTTTTTGTACAGGCTGGTTAATTTGCCCAAGTCCCAAGCTATTTATAGAGAGATCAAGGAGATCTCCTCTACAGTTTCTTGTATTTGTCACAAAGCAATCAAGGAGATTACTCTGTTTCAAGTTACATCTCCATTCTTCTTGAAGGCAGAAATTCATGGATTCTGGCAAGTGCTCAGTGAGTAAGGAGAGACCAGTAAGTCTGGGCCAGAAGGGAAGAGCAACAAGACCTCCTTCCCAGCAAAGGGCAACACAATGCTTGGCACATCCAGTCCCTAACTTCTACAAGAGAGAAGTTCTTGTGCCTGAAGTGCCCCCTCCACAAACATGGTCTCAGCTGCAGCCCTGGCAGAGATGGGCAGCAGCCAATATTGCACACAAAAGCCCTAATTTCCAAGAACAACTTCTCATGGAAATTCACACACTGACAAAATTGGCACTCGCATAAACTTTACCACATGTGGCTCAGGTTGTGTCCTCCTATCCTGATCCCAGCCTGGAGCAAAGAAGTTGTCCTGTTCAGGAGGGCTGTTTCAGTCTTTGATAACTCACCTAATCAGTCCTAATTAGCCAGAGTCATTGAAGAGCCTTCTGCCCTATTAAAGAGTCATTCCCTCAGACATGGCACTGCAGAAACGGTTTCCCGCTGAGGCAGTTTGATGTGTCTGCTCTGCAGAACAGCACCATGAAGAAAGGTGCTTGCACCAGAAAGACACAAGGCTAATAAAATCAATTCTTGACATTTGAGACAGCCTCTTAAAAACAGTCACTGGGTATGCACATAATCACGCTCCATAATTATACTAATTTGCACAATTAAGAGCTGGATAAACACCATAAATTTAAATGAAAAACCCCAGGCACAGGCTGGTGCAGCTACTGGAATACTTTAAAATCCAAAATACCCGACACTGCTGATGACAATTTCTGTAACCATGCAACACGAGAGCACCTTACTGAAATCCAGACAGATAGTTGCCACCAAATCAAAAGAATAGGAACAAAGCAATAAAATAGTTTCTTCTACAGCTCATCAGAGTTGTTTTCTTCCCAACCTCATCTTTTGGTGCAGTCACAACTGACACAACAGTTTAAATGCTCCTGAGATGCCCGTCTCCCGCAAGCTCCCCACTTCCTCCAAAACTTCCAAATTAGATAGATGGCTGCTGCTACAGAGCCAAGCCATGGCAGAAATCCCAGGGCAGGCTAAGACAGACTTTAAACACACATTCATCTGGATAGCCATCTTCTCCATGGACAAAGGTTTTGGCATTTTCAGGTTGCCATCTCACACTGGAGACGAGAGATGGAAACAGCAGCAATGCCCAACAGCTCTGTGCTCGCTCCCACATTTCTCCTCCCAGGCACCCAAACCCTTCTGAGCAGTTATCTCTCTCCCATCAGGCAAGATGTTTCCCGTACTCACCACTCCATGTCTTTGCCTGCATCAGCATCTTCCTCATCAGGCTTGCCATACTGGAATTTTGTGTTGTCTAAACCTGCTCAGGCCCAAACCAGGTGGAAGAGGTAAAAAAAGCCACCTGCATCTTGCCTGTGCCAGCGCCGTGGCTGCTCCTGCAGAGGCTGCAGAGCGACTGGAGGAGCAGGGCTGAGCACACACACACACACACGCGTTCATGCACACGCACAGGAAGCCTGGAACTGAATCAGTATTAAACGGAGCGACTTCCTTCTTCATGCTGCAGAATCTCGGCCGTAAACAAGCTCTGCACATTAGCTAAGTGAAGCCGAAAAGTCCAGCAGTGAAGGACAAAAGAAGGGAGTGGCTCCAGCAAGGAATAACTATTTTAAATACACAAACATCTTCCCATCAGATTAAAACTAGCTTTTAAATTAGGCAGATTCTGAAGCCATTGTTGTGACAGGGTAACTCAAGACAAACAGGAGACGCTGCTTCCTCCTCTGGAGAGGTCTCCTGGATTTCCAGGACGAAGCGTCCCCTAAGCATTCCAAGTGCCTGGTCAAAAAGTGTGCATGAAAAGTGTTCCAGTCGCTCCAGGGACAGAAGGCAAAGGAAGGGGGAGGCAGATGCAGAAACAAGTCCCAGGAGAGGTACCAGCAGCTACAGCTGCCACAGCTGGCAGCGCAGGAGCAATGGAGGAGCAGAGGAGGGACACTGAGATGGTGTGTGGGTCAGAGCATATGGCTTTGGCTACCAGCCTGCCCCACAAGGCAGCCCCCAGCTCTCCAGGAACAAGGCCAGCCCAGCAGAAATGAGTGTGTGTGCAGGGATGGGGCAGGAGTCAAGCACATCCTCCCCAGCAGCGTTCCACGTGCAGCCTGCTCGTGTTCTGGGAGATCTCCACCTCACCACACAAAGCCTCGGGCTCCTTCGGTTTCCAGTGGCTTTCCTCACCATTTTGTGGCATTTACCTCACGGCAGCCCCACCTCTGAGCAAACAGAGCACACCACCAGCATGCACCAAACCCTTTTGCACAGATCCAGAGGGCTCCAACATTTGCTCCCCTGCCAACAACAAAAGCTCTGTTGATGGAGAAGAGAGCAGGCAGGTCAAGCTGTACTGGCCCAAAATGCTCCAAAGGAGGATGATGATTTCTTTGACAACTCCACTGGCTCCCCAGCAGGTAGGATGAGCCAGGGCAAGCAGAGCCCAAGAGAGAGCCAGCAGCAGCCACTTGCATCCAGCACTGCGCTCACAGACACCCTGCTGCAGACTGGGACAAGCTGGGTGGCTCTGGAGCGTGTCCTGCCCGGGGTGTGAAGGGACAGAGACACACAGACTCTGCCCATTTGCTCTGTCCAGCAGCAGCTCTCCAAACCTGCACGTCTGCTGCCATCAGGGAAGCCTGCCTCATCCCAGCATCCTTGGAAGGAGAGGAGAGGAGAGGGGAGGGGAGGGGGGAGGAGGGAGGGGGGAGGGGAGGGGAGGGGAGAGAGGAGAGGAGAGGAGAGGAGAGGAGAGGAGAGGAGAGGAGAGGAGAGGAGAGGAGAGGAGAGGAGAGGAGAGGAGAGGAGAGGAGAGGGAGGAGAGGAGAGGAGAGGAGAGGAGAGAGAGGAGAGGAGAGGAGAGGAGAGGAGAGGAGAGAGAGGAGAGGAGAGGAGAGGAGAGGAGAGGAGAGGAGAGGAGAGGAGAGGAGAGGAGAGGAGAGGAGAGGAGAGGAGAGGAGAGGAGAGGAGAGGAGAGGAGAGGAGAGGAGGAGGGGAGGGGAGGGAGGGGGGGGAGGGAGGGAGGGGGGGGAGGGGAGGGGGGGAGGGGGAGGGGAGGAGAGGAGAGGAGGAGAGAGGAGAGGAGAGGAGAGGAGAGGAGAGGAGAGGAGAGGAGAGGAGAGGAGAGGAGAGGAGAGGAGAGGAGAGGAGAGGGGAGGAGAGGAGGGAGGGAGAGGAGA
Source organism: Monarcha castaneiventris obscurior (assembly GCA_026261815.1). Taxonomy (NCBI): domain Eukaryota; kingdom Metazoa; phylum Chordata; class Aves; order Passeriformes; family Monarchidae; genus Monarcha; species Monarcha castaneiventris. The sequence goes on along the minus strand of JAMPIT010000502.1, from coordinate 871,537 downwards.
GGAGAGAGAGAGAGGAGAGGAGAGGAGAGGAGAGGAGAGGAGAGGAGAGGAGAGGAGAGGAGAGGAGAGGAGAGGAGAGGAGGAGGAGAGGAGAGGAGAGGAGAGGAGAGGAGAGGAGAGGAGAGGAGAGGAGAGGAGAGGAGAGGAGAGGAGAGGAGAGGAGAGGAGAGGAGAGGAGAGGAGAGGAGAGGAGAGGAGAGGAGAGGAGAGGAGAGGGAGGATGGACAGGGCAGTCGTGGTCCATCCCCAAGGGTCAGCTAAACAGTGACCATTCTCACCTTGGCTGGGACACAGACACAGCAGCCCTTCTGCTCGCAGTGATGCAGTGCTGGGAAAACACAAGTCCAAAGGTGGACATCCCCCATCCAGCTGCGGTGGGAGAGGCTGAGATTCATGTGGCTTTGCAGCACAGGAGATTCTTCCTGTCTCTGAAAGCACACCAGTTATGGTAGGTCTTGGTCTGGAGCCTTCAGCAGGCAGTGTCTTTGCTGATAACACTAATGAGATAGGGCCTGACCTCCACGTGGTTTCTCAAACCAAGGCCCACTGTGGCTGGCACAAAAGGCTGAGTGAGGAGAAAGGCAGGAGCTGGGCAGTCCTTAGCCCCAAGATGATGAGAAGTGCCTGTCTGGAAGAGCTGCCAGCCCATGCATTTTCAGCCATGTTTTTTATTTATCTTTCTCTCAAAGACCACTTATCCCATAAAAGGCCTTTATAACATCTAAACTAAAACATTGAGAGATCTGCAACTGTTCCAACACCCTTTATATTGCCACCTTGCAAAGCTGGCTACTGAAAGACCCCCATTTTTTGTTACTCTCTTAATGAGGCAACAGCAGATTCTTCTGCTTCTTCCTCTTTTCACCTTGTCTTTCAAGAAATTAAATTCTTACCAAAGTAAAGTACAATTAAATTGCTGATATCCCTTAAGGTTAACTGTGAGATCAAGGGGCTGGAGTCAATAAAGTGCTGCTCTCAAAATCAAAATTCACATGAATCTTTCCAGGTACAGTGGAGAAGTTTCACAACAACCCTCCACATAAGAGAAGTCAGCTGCAGAGAGGTGAGGGAGCACAGGGTAAGCCGTGTGAAAGCCCAGCAGCCTTTTGCCAAAGGGTTCCTTCTCATTCCACTGTGCAAGCCTGAAAAGCAACACTTCATTAAGGAAGAACTGCACACAGTGTCAAACCTTCATTTCCATTTCACCAGGAAAACCTTGCTAGCACGTAGGAGCTGGACTGAGAAATTATCCCTCTGTCTTTGCTCCCCTTCACTCAACCGGGTTTGGGTTGGAAGGGACCTTAAAGATCATCTCATTCCAACCCTCTGCCACGGGCAGTGACACCTTCCACTAGATCAGGTTGCTCCAACCTGGCCTTGGACACTTTCAGGGATCCAGGGGCAGCCACAGCTTCTCTGGGCACCCTGTGCCAGGGCCTCCCCACTTTCACAGGGAAGGATTTCTTCCAATATCCCATCTAACCCTGCCCTCTGGCAGTGGGAAGCCATTCTCTGTGTCCTGTCACTGCGTGCCCTTGCCAAAACTCCCTTGCAACTCTCTTGTAGCCCCTTTAGGTGTCAGAAGGTGCTGTAAGGTCACCCTGGCACCTTCTCTACTCCAGGCTGTACAACCCCAGCTCTGCCACCCTTTCTTCACAGCAGAGGTGCTCCAGCCTTTTCTTCTCCAGATTAGGTTCATGGCCCTTGCACCAACAGGTTCCCATCCTTCTTATGAGGGAGAGGCTGGTGCAGTCCAACACGCCAGCTTCTGCCTCAAATTTCTATGTATACATCTATCAAAAGACATTCAGAATTTAATTCTTCAAGTGTAATGAAATCACTGCTAGAGTACGAAACACAAACCATCTCTTTAATACCCATCAGCCAAAGAAGGCTTCACATTCATGCCCTCATCTCTGCCAAGTACCAAAACAATGACCACATGAATATTAACAGGGTTCCTTGGCAGGGTGATGTGGTTATCATGGGGAATCTCAGGAGACACTGCAGGACACTTGGGATTTGCACCAGTGTACAGAGTGACTGCTGCAGGCAGCAGAGGCTCCTCAGCCTGGCTACGGAGGGGCTCCATGTGGTAAAAATAACAAGCCCCAGGATGAGACTGCTTGGGAGCAAAGGAGAGAAAACATTGCTGCTCCCTGCACCCTGAGGAATCAAAGCCCTTCGAGCTTCAGAAAGGAAAATGTGAGAGCAGCTCTGCAGCTTCTCACACCCCGTAAGGGGAAGAAAAATGGTCCTGAACGTGTGATCCATTTAAGGTCGCACAGAAAGATGAGTTTGGCCAGTTAACCCCTCAAAGAGCTTTTCTGGGACAGACCAACACTAGCACAAGAGATGGCAGTAAGGAGAATGGAGAGCAGCTCAGGCTTCAGAGCAGCAAAGCTGTGCTCCAACTCTTCCACTCACTTCCACTCTCAACACCACTTCCCCAGGGTTTGGAGCATTCATTCACCTGTTATGCACCAAACTGAACAGAATGTTTTACACTTCACTGGTGAAAAGTCAATCACAGCTCCTCACCTGGTTCCAGAAACACAAGGAATCATGTGATTTCCTGAGCTGAGCCCAGGCTTTCTTGGCAGCCAAGGCTTTCAAACAATCTTCAAAGACTTAAACTTTAGACTAAAGCTTCACCAGCAGCACTTTAAACCCGAGCATCTCCCCTTTGTTTCCCATGTGATTACAGAAAGTTGCAGTAAAAGATTTCTTCCAAACAGAAACTTAAGACCAAACATTATTCTTATTATTACATATAAAACCAGCAATTAGAATTTTTGTTTCAATTACAAATATACTCAAGACCACAAAAATTATCACCTCGGGTAGGTAGAGTCACAGGGTACAGTTTAAGGCTGGGATCTCACAGATTTATGATACACCATTCTGGACCATGACAAAGAGGGCGTTGTGATTTCAGGTCACATTTGTACTAAGGATCCACCAGCTCCTCTAATTTTACAGGCTTTACCAAAAAGGAAGGACATCCTCTCCCCACCCTTAAATACTGATCCTTCTACAGACTCTTCAAAAAAGAAGAGGAAAAAAAAAACCCAACAAGTTGACACCCAGCACAGTGACCTGATGTTTTCCACGCGTTTGCCCTCCGATAAGCACAAAAATGCCTTCTGCTGGGCGTTTTCCCTGTTAACCTTCCTGAGCAAAAACATTAATGCTCGGAAGAAAACGGAACCTAATGCAGTAGGTAATGATACTAAATATAAGCAGTGAGTCAAATCACTTTGTTTCTCAGGCATGCAGCTCAACAAGTTGTTTCAGAACTGCAAAAATACAGTCCCTGTGCAGAGCTGATCATTCCTCATTTTTGTGGGGTTTTTTAGGGGTTAAGTGAAATGTATTCTTAGAAGTAGAGTTTCTCAGAACTCTACGAAACAAATGCAGTTCAGCAATTTTTTTATAGCACCTGTTACTATTAAAAGCCCTCATCACCAGCGACCATCTAACAAAACCTTCTTATGACTGGCCTAAGAAAAAGGAGGGGCAGAAGAAAGCACACAGGGAGTACCCAGGGCACCGCTGAGATTCGGTTCAGGCTGCTCCTGCCAACAAAACCACAGAATGGTAGCATGAGCTGTTCAGGCAGGACAGATTAAACTGGCTGGGATGGCCATGAGATGGGTGAATCTGCTCCCCAACTCCTTCAGCTCCAGCAGAAAGGCAGGGTAAGTCCAAAGTGTTCAACCACCCTTGGAAGCCAAGTCTTGAGGCTGGCAAAGAGACAGAAGGCAGCAGGAGATGCTTCCCACTATGCAAGGGACAGTGGGAGGCTGCTTTTGAATCAGAAAAATACACACTTGTTAAAAAGAAGAGACTGAATATCTAATGGACGAGTCAATGGAGGAAATCAATGATGCGTTAATAGCTTCGATCATTCTCAAAGTATTTGCACAGTCTGCATTCAAAGACTCTCTTTGGAAAAAAAAAACCCCACCAACAAAAAAAACCCCCAAACAAACCACAGATTAAAGTATTATTAAAAAAAAATAGTAAGTTATTTATTTACAGTCTACCTCTACGGATATTCACCAACTCCCTACCTCCCATCCCCACAAATTGTGTCCAATCTGGAAAAAGCCATCTAATTGAAAAACTCCATGCTTTAAGCCCTTCCAATACCATGTCTCTTTCTGCACATTAGGAATTAAGACAGGCAAGGAAAAGAGCACTGAGACTACATGGGAGATCACCATAAATTTGTCTCCAGAGACAGTCTTTATTTGGGAGCAGGAGTGTATTTATTTACTATGTTTAAATGCCAATAGCAATTCCATGTCTCTGGTTTGCTTTAGCAAAATTGGAAACAGAGTGAAAATTATCAGTGACTGCAGGCAGCACTAACACTGCTGTGATTGACAGAATGATCAGGCTTTACAGGCCACAGAGGGCAAGGGGGGGTGTGGGGAGAACCACGTACCCTTGCAGAAATGTGCTGGTAAAATGGCATATTGTCTTCTTGAATCCAAGACATCAAAACCGAATGTCTCTAATAGCTCTTGACAGGACAAAAAAACCACTGTGAAGAAGTCACAAAGATGGAGTCACCCTTTTCTGCAGCACGAATGCTCTAAAATGCAGCTCATTATTTTATCCAAGTCTCTGCAAAAATCAAAACTTCCCAGCAGCAGCTCTGCAAGTTCTCAGTGCAGGGCTGAGGTTCACCCTCTCCTCAACAATGAAGTTCACCTTGGCTGTGGAGGTGTGGACACGTGGTACAGTCCTCACCGAGGTTTCCAAGAGCTGTTTTATATCAAAAACCAAAATATTTCCAAACCTCAGACTCCTTCCCTGAGTCAGGTTTCCCTTTCTCCCCCAGCAAACTACATCCTCTGGAAGAAGTCCCCTTCTCCCTGCAGCTTCTCTCACCCGTGTTTGCACAATTCACAGTGCAAAAGAAGAGAAGGAGAGAAGAGGACAGGGAGATAAGGCCAGGTCCTTTCACAGAGGGATGTGCAAGGTACAGTGAGGCTGGCAGGGGGGTCTCATGTCCTTAGGTGGGAAGGGACCTTCAAGCTCATCTCATTCCACCCTCCTGCCATGGGCAGGGACACTTTCCACTGGATCAGGTCACTCCAAGCCCCTTCCAACCTGGCCTTGGACACTTCCAGGGATCCAGGGGCAGCCACAGCTTCTCTGAGCACCCTGTGCCAGGGCCTCCCCACCCTCACAGGGAGGAATTTCTTCCTAATTCCCAATTTAAATGTACCCTCCTTCAGCATGAAGCCATTCTCCCTTGTCCTGTCAGCAGCTACAGGTGGTGGCAGAACAACACAGGCAGCCCACAGCTGCCTGCAATTGTCTGTTCCACCTCCACACAAAACCTGCAAGGATAAGGCAAAAAAATTCCCCCAAAATACGAGCTACACAGTGACAAGCATTTCTCACCTCTTACACAACATTCTTGATGAACAAATTAAAGTTTGCTGGAGCTCATACACAGTATTTTAAAGTGAAAGTTTAAATTTAAAAAAAAAAAGTGACGTTTTAATTTCTGTCAAAGGGTTTTGATAAGGAAGAATTTGCAGATTGTTCTCTCTTTTCCCACTGTTCTCCCTCCCTTGGGACACAGGCAATTTTCTGCATAAACGTGCAAGCAAAGACATACTAAAGCCTGCTTTTGAGCTGCAATTTGAGCCAGACCAAAAAAAAAAAAAAAAGGGGGGGGGAGAAAAAAAAAAGAAGGAAAAAAAAGACAAGGAGCTAAATTCAGAAGATGGGAAATCTGAACCGAAAAATGAAAAAGAACTGCACAAATGATGCCATTGCCAGTAAGGGGTAAAGCCTTTGTGGCTGACACACAGCAGCCAGTGCCAGCCTGGCAGATCTCAGCCACAAGGAGCTTTCAGCGGCCTAACTGCCTCCCTTAACTGTTGAGTGAATAAGCCAGCACCCAGACAAACAGGAAATTCATTGGAGATTGAACAAGAAACAGCCAGTGGCTCATTCTGCAGGTTAATGTGCTTTTAAATGAAATGAACTATAAAGAGATTACAGCTTCCTAATCAAACCACACGTTTTAAAGATGAAAGGGAAGGAAAAAAAGCGGGGAAGTCAGGGAGACCGAAAGATGGGAAGCTAAAATAAGATGAGGTATCTACAACAGATTAAATGGGGCAAAGCCAGGAGAAATACACACCTGGGTTAGTCTTTTCATACTCTCCTGGGTCCTCACACCCAGCGTGAGCAAAGCTGGGAATGCACATGGCATTTCTCTAGAAAAATAATTCTGGGCTGCGCAGAAGAGAGACAAGTGCATTTCTATAAGCCCGTGTTCAGCACAGGCAGGAAATGCTGTTTGCACCTGCAGAACATCCATCTCGCTCCTGATCACTGTTACCACAGCACTGTTCCCAGCTCTTGCCACCAGCTCTGCTGGGAGGTGAGATAAATGATTTTCCTGCCAGCACCAGTGCAAAGGAAAACACATCAGATCTCAGCCTCCCCTGCACCTCTTGTTTCAGAGGAGGATTTCTAGCCAAAAGATGCTAAAAAGACAAAAGAACAAGTGTCTCCTCGCACAGCTCACTTGCTGGTGCACCGCAGAAAGAGTACATAATTCATTAGCATGCTAATAAATTTCCTATTTTATTGTAGGATACTGCCAAGTTAAAATAACAAAATACTGCTCTTACTCTGTTAGTGAACAATCTTACCTCTGTAAGTAAGTTAACTGACAGTAATTGCAGCTTTGGCTACTCTGCAAGGTACAAGAGCCTCAGAGGTATCCATTTCCCTCACTCTCAATCACCCCCTGGTGATATCAAATTTATTCATTGCAGCTCTATTGATAATTCTTGGAGTCTGAAATAGGTTTATTGCAGGTGCCAATACCATAAGAGAAGGATGCAGATATTAATCTTGAACTAAAGGGTTTCTTTACCAAGAAGGTCAGCCAACCAAAGTGACCACTTTAAAAACCAACCGACCAACCACAAACCCCACCACCTTTCCCTAGGACAGGACAATGTGTCTTCCTCTCACCTATTTAAAACAGTGTTTGAAATATTAAAGCACTCCCTTAAGGCTAAGTACTAAAAATGCAAGAGGTATACAAGCCCTTTTGCCTCCCCAGCTTGCCACCCCCACAGGGAACTGCAGCCTTGAGACAGCTCATGGCCACCAAAAAAGCTCCAAAAGGGAGCAGTCCTACTCCCCATGCAGCCCTGTCAGCTGTCCCAAGTCACTCCTCGGTACTGAAGCATTCCTCCACCTTCCATTCCTCAGTCACAAGGCCTGCTGGGCTCTGGAGTAGAGGGGATTCTTTTCTGAAAGAATTCTGCTGTCAGCGAGAGGTGACACTGCTCTAGGAATGTTATGAAACCTCTCCAGCACAAAACAAACAGAACCAACCGTTCTGTCTGTGGACCTGTGGGAGAGGGCAGTGCAGAGCCACCCTCCAGCTGGAGTGGTCCTCCCAGCAGGAATTTATAATCTTAGAGGCCAGACTGCTTAGGTGCTGCTGGAAAACAGCAGAAGAAATTTGCTGGTCTCTGCCTTTCTCCTCCTGGAATCTCCCTTCTCCCCCACCACAGGCCAGACGTGGTTAAAGACTGTGACGGCACACGAGGTCGTGCTTTTGCTGCTGGCAGACAGCTGCCAGAAACCTACTCTGAATCCCTCAGCTGGGGCACGCTGGTAAGGAAAACAGCAGAGTCCAGAACCACAGGAGAGTCTTGTAATTTGCTCTCCGAAATAACCCTGAAAGCCCACTGCAATCCACGTGCAAAGGAATGTGTTTTCCCCTCACAAAACCTCAAAGGAGCATTTCAGCCCCATGCCATGGTGGGAATCAAAACTGCCCCTTTTGATAACTCGTGGATCTACACACTGGCTGTGTGAAAGTCTGAATAGGCAGTCTAGTGAAGCAATTGTTTTTCCTGTAGCAGAACAGACAGGCAGTTGTTTTCAATTGCTTTGCACAACTCTTCCTCATGGCCTTTGTATCTTAAGAGTTGATGAGAGGAAAAAAAAAAAAAAAAGCTACAAGATATGGTAGCCCAAAAGAGCAAATCACATCTTCACACCAGATTCCAGGTGTGCTGCTAAATGGTACTTTGTGAATTTCCTCTCCTATGTGCTGGTACTCCTAGGCTTTGTTTGAACCACAATTAGAGGCTACCAAGCAGCAAAACACTCCACCAGCCTTCCTCTCTTCTCCTTGTCTTCAAATGTTTGTCTGGAGAGGGGGGAAAGCACAAAGCAGGGGCAGCATTTATGAGATGCCGATTTGATTTTACTGCAGAAACTGGGAATACCTTTAAGCATCAGCACCAGCTGCCTTGTTTGTTGGAGCAGAGCTGACCCAAGCTCTCGCTGCTTTCTCGTGAGCAGGACTGAGTCACCAGGCGGCTGCAGAACGTCAGCTCAGTGCTATGCCAAAGTTGCTCAAGTTTTTCTAAGAGGGGGGTAAGTCAGACATTTGACAGGCTGCTGGACTGCAACCAGTGCAAGCAACAGGCAGACAAAAACTTAGCTCCCAAGAGAGAAGCCCTCCCCACCAGCACAAAATAGCTCTGGGATACCATTTTTGTGCAAGGCAGAAGGCACTCTGGACCCCCAGGGCATGGTTTCACATGCTAACTCACCACTGGCACGTCAATAACCACCCAGAATAATCTCTGCAAAATGGTTTTATGTAAATGACTGCTGGAAGGGAGCATGGCTAGGGTGAGTGATGCCCACAAATCCTCTTGTGCTTTTACTCTTCTGAATAAAAAGTACAAACTTGGAATTTGAGTGAGGGGACAGCACAGGTCGTACCCTGGGCATGGAGAGAAGGCTTGGCCTCTAAGGGGCACCTGCTGCAAACCTTTCTAATTCTCCTACAGGCTGAAAAAGAGAGCAGATAAAAGATACCCTAAAAATCATCCCTACCAAAAGGATAAGAATTTTTATCTAAAAATAAGCAAGATGGCACCCCTCTTGCACGTGGGGTAGCAGTAAGGAAGGGAAGCACACAGACAAAAGAGGCAGGATGAGAAATACCACAAACTACAGAAGAAGGAAATGAGAGAGGAGGAAGAAGAGAAATCATAAAGCCAGACTGGTTGTTTTGGGAGTGGAAAAATAGATGAAATATAGGAAATGTCATAATCAAAGTGCATTATTATTGCTTCTTTCCTATAAAACCATAGGGGACAAGATCATACAGATATTTTCCACCTCAGCTAACAACCATGTATCCCCTGGCTAGTGAGGGCCAGGTGTATTTTTCCTATGACTGGAGGAAACGCTTGCATTAAAATTAAAAATAAAAGGGAATGCTCACTTAATCTGCTGTGCAACCTGAGTCCCCTCTTATAAATGGCAGGGGCTGGAGACAATGAGAAATTGCTAGATTACAGAGGCCTCTGCAATGCAGCGAGCAACAGCTGAGGGGTAAAGTTGGAACACCACCAGCGGGCTGCAGAGTGCCAAATTAAGTTTGCTTGCACAGTTGCTGCTAATAAAAACCACAAAGCCTTTCTCCCTGTCTCTGCACGGCCTCGTTCATCCTGCTCCATAACGCGGGACAAGTAAACACAAGTAAAACCAACGGAAGAGCTGCAGGAAAAAACCCTGTCTCCAACACCTTCCAGTATTCCCTGCAGCCAGGTGAGCAGAGCTGCTGCAAAGGCAGGTATGGCTTCACCTAGGATCCTTCACCATGGTGACATCCATGGTGACACAGCTGGGAGTTGTCACTCCAAGCACAACCTGACAAAGACAAAGCATCCTGGCAGGAGAGGCACTTCCAAAAGGTGCCATTTCAAGCCAGTGAAGTCATGGCACACAAATCAGACAGGAAAATATTTTCCTACTATCTCACGGATAAGCGGAGCTTGCCAGTGTTTATTGAAAGGTCTGTCGGGAGCTACAAAATGATTTCTTCATTTTTTTTAAAGGCACAAACTCCTCACCAAGCGTGAAGGGCTGTCCTGTGACTCTGAGAGCAAATGGAAAGCAATAACGTGCACCGAGTACAGGAGCTGCTCTGCCAGAGCTCGGTAATTACATGAACGAACTCATCTATTAACAGTGAGTCTAAATCCAGCCCCTCCAGGGGCCACAACTCAATCCCTGGCATTTCGAGAGGCACGGCGCTATTCCAAGGGAACCGCCACGGCAGAAGGGAAGAGCAGACGTGTGGTTATCAGCAACGAGGAATTACCTACTTACAGAATAATAAATTGTGCTATTAAAAAAAAAAAAAAAACCAACCCACATTACACGACGAGGAGCTTTATTTCACACAGGCCACATTTAGAAGCACATCAGTTAACTCTAATTTGCCTTAATATAGCAGATTAGCAGCAGAAATTCTCGGCTTGCCTCTAAACCGAAGGGTTTCCCAGCTGCATCAGCAAAGTGAAAATCACAGCGCTGCACTTCCTAAAGGCTTCATTGTCGGCAAAATGATTCTGACTTTAGAAGGCAGCTTCTCCTGCAGTCAGGAAGATGTGTCAGGGAATTATCCAGCCCAACAGCCCCTTGACAGTCAACCCTAGCAGCCCTCCTCCTGCACACAGGGAGAAAAACTACTGGAGCACAATGCATTTTGCAGAGCAAACAGATCCCAAGAGCTCCCCCCAAAATTGTGTTGCAGCCAGGAGAGTCATCTTTCAAAGAAACACATGTTCCTGACTGCTTTCTTGTGTAAACAACACTGTAAAATAGGTATTTACTTTCACAGGTCAAGCTTACCAAAATTAGTCACATAAAATATGTGCACGTTTTCTACAAGTTCGGATTAATTCCGTTTTATCACAGCCCTACCATTAAAGGCCACGATTCTGTAGAACAGAAAACATTTGGGGAAATACTTAACTTAGCTGAAGAATATCCCAGTTTCCTCTTTTTGCAAGTGGCCACTATAGATGCCATCAAATCCATACATGGCTCTCTTTGCTGCTTAAACCCTCCATGGCACAACATCCTGATCTTCACATGGAGCAGCCCAACGTGCACCCTGGACATGTTACAGATTGTTCTGAGTTTTGAACCGTGGTTAGAAAAAAGGGAATGCTTCTCCATTACTCACCTCTCCCCATTACAACAGGGACAAAGCACAGAGCAGAAGCTGCTCTTGTTTTGGCTTTTTTTTTTTCTTTTTTCATCTATATTACATGCAACACACAGGAAAAGCCCTTAAAAGGAGGAGGATTATTTGCATGTAGCAGAGCCCAAGAAATTAAAGCGGAAACATGAGGAAGGCTGCACAGTCAGATGTGATGCTGCACTCCTTAGAAATCATTTTATTACATTCCTCTTCAAGGAATTAGGCAAAGCTGCAGTACTTCTGAAGATGAACAAAAGGAAAAAGGGATAAGGAAATGGAAGGTGTGGCAAACCATAGTCAGAAACCAAAATTACTCACAAAGACACTCTTGTAAATAAACATGCTTTGTTGCCTGCTTTTTATTTTGCATCTTTGACATACTTCTCTGCTTATATTTGAGCTTATGTTTGTTTTTTCTTCGTAAAAAAAAAGGAAAACTGCACACAGCTCAGATTGTGTCTGTGAAAGTGTAATTCTGTATGAGCAGGGAACAGCCACAGGCCAAGTCAGCAACTTTCAACACAGCTGGCATCAGGGATTCCACAGACTATGGTCCTTTTGTTACCACAGCTGAAGGACGTCAAATATTTCTCTCATTTGACTAGCACATGTTGCTCTACCGTACTTGGGTTTTATCCAGTCTAAGTTCTCAATCTGAAATAGAGAGGAAGTTCTTAAAACCTGTAATTTTATATTTCCAAATGTGACTGAAGGATCAAACATTAATCCACCACAGTAAAGAAACTAAAATGATTGCTCTGAGAAGATGTTCAGGTTCCAAAATTTTTATCATCAGCTTTGCGGTAAAGCAGGATACTTGAATTATAATTTTTTTTTTTTAATCAGCCATTTTTATCAGATTTCCTCCAACAGAAAACACAGAGGAGATGGAAAAGCCACACAAGGCATAGCAGCAGATCTTAAAGGGAAAACTTTTAATTGAGCAATGCTGCTCGTAAATGAAAACAGAAGTTGAAAGAAAAATGTTGCTCTACACTGTCAAGTGTTACTTCATGTGAACTTACATCAGTAAGAGACCTGCTGAAATGTCAAACTTGGGGCTGTGCTCAGACACCTCAACGCCCCATGGCAGCAGGTGCTTGCAAAGGAAGAAGCTCCAGCTTCTTTCTGCCTTTGTGTTTTCAGGGGGAAAACCCACCCTAAAAATCACCTCCTTTCTAACACACTCAGTGTCAGTGACTGTTTGCTGTTTGGAGTAAATAACACCAAAAACTACAAAGACCACTCCTTCTGTTACTGAGAACAACAGTCTCCACACGAAGTTACTTGGCACAAGAAGCCACAACCATAAATTACACTTTCATTACACGTGGTTTTCCCTCTACCTTCAGTTATGCTGCACCACCATCCAGGGTTCTTTGGGAGACTCACACCCGAGATCCCAGGGACTCTCTTACAGTCCATTGGGCTTTTCTTCTCATAATGCAATTCTCAAGCTTTCCACAAGCCATCCTTGGGCCAAGTCCAGCTATCTCATTCAGTATCCAGCATCTCTCCAAGAGGAACGTGCACACTGCACTTACACCAGAGACACTTCAGACCCCATCCATGGGCACAAGTCACAAAACAGGATACAGGTGTGCACGAACATCCAGTCAGCAACCTTCTGGGACTGTTGCCAGTAAAGAAATAATCATAAGAACAGGTTTATTCAGCAAGAGAAATTATACCAGTTATGCAGAAGGCCTCCTTGTCCTGTTTCCTAGTCACGCACTAAATCCTGACTGGGTTCAAGGTACAAGGCTGACTCCTGCATGGCACTGTGTTCATCAAATGCATGAGGAAAATCCCAGCTTGAAAACTCAAAATGAAATTCAAGAGAGCATGTGTAAGCATGAGCTTTAAGCACGTAAAACAATGAGGAGGTGGAAGAGAAAGGGATAAGAACATTTCTCTGAGGCTAAGTATTGAGGCAACTGTCAAGGGAGGTTCTCCTTCGTGCAATCCCTCCTCAGTGCAGAGAAACACTTCAAAGCTAAGCCACCACTCGCTGAAATTCTTCAATTAAATTGGAACAGATACTTTGAAATGAGCTTCAAATTACAGAGATTGGCCCTGAAGGCTCCTTGTAAAACTTCTTTATTTGATAATCAATAAAATAATGAAGACTGGAGAAAAAGTGAGAAGACCAGCACAAATATCCTACTTGAAAATATGAAACCCACAAAAAAAGACACCCACAGTAAAAATAGCTACCAAACCCCTCACTGCAGCCTTCAGAAGTCATCTTTCTGCTGCCCTGAAACAATAGGGCTGTGTTCTCTTTGTGAGATGTTTTATTTCAGCCACCACACCCAGTTCTGGGAAGGGCAGGACGATAGCCGCTGATTTGTTTGCAAGATGGTGCAAGGTGAAGTCAAAGTTACTGTTCCTGTATCCTGTTCAGTTACTTTTTTTTTTTTTTTAATTTCACACTAGTAAATATGGAGACAAAATTCACTCTAACGCTAAAAGGAAAAGGGCGGACGGGGTAAAAAGTTACCCTACACAAGCCCCGGATTAAAACCCAGAGTAACACTGGTGAAGGGGCACAGCAGAGCTCCAGAAGAGCCACGGGCAGCTGCAAGCAGAGCAGAATTCCTTGGGATCTGTGTGCTCTGGGAGCGAGCAGGGCACAGGCTGTGGCAGCCCAGGAAACACCACAGCACAGCCTCCACCACGCCAGCTCAGCCTGAACTGGCACAGGCTTCAAAGCAAGGAAAAATTCTTCCCTCCATACATTCGAGCCTCTCAGCCTCTGCAAAGTCAACACCCTGCACAGAACTCTTCTTCAGGAGGGAACAAGTCAAAAATCAGATTTGCTTTGCATATAATACCCTGAGCTTATTTTCCCTGATGACCTAGATGGAGAAATTACACAAATCCAGACTCAATCAAAATAAACCAGCACATGCACTGGGGGGAGAGTGTGTGTCCAATATTTAAATTGTATGTCACATGGTACATCAGGTCCTTCATCCAGACTGAGGACAGACAGGTAACTTTTTTCAAAGCCCGCTGTGTTACGATCACCAAGCTGGCCACTTGGCCAGAACAATAAAAGGATTTCAGCCAAGCAAGCATTACTTCCTCTAGACTGTCCTTTAAAAATTAAACTCTGGAAAGATAACAACAGTCATGCTCAGAGCTAATTATAGCAGAAACATTACAGCAGCTAAAAATGCTAAAAAGAAGTGGTGGGAAAGGAAGGAAGGTAGCTTAAAGGAAAAAAAAAAGCAGGGAATGGCAAACCTGTCATATGTGACACTCAGCCTTCGTGCAGTGCTCACAGGGACAGGGAAGGTAGAAGCACATAAGGTCTGTGGACACCCCAAGTCCCAAACCCTGAGACACAGGCAAAGACAGACAGAAGACCCAAAAATGATGCAAGAAACCAACAGATGTATGAGTAATGCGCAAATGAAGTGGAAAAATTAAGAAAAGATTCTCAGCCTGTTTTTTTATGCCAGCTGAGAGCACGGGGAAAACTACCCTGCTGCCATGCTCACACCCAACTCTCAAAGGCCAGCCTGGGCAGAGCACAGGTACTAGGCTGTTTGATTTTAGGCTAAAGGAGAAGGCTGCACTCAGCAGTGATCTCAGTGTGAGAACTGTAAGCCTGAAGAAATCCCAAAGCCATGGAGCCTCGTGATGAGCAGCAGCGTGTGCTGCCAGGCTCCCCGAACAGCCCAGGAAGGATCTTGTTTACATGTGTAATCTGCACTTCAATTTTCTCGTCATATTATTTTCTTTCTAACCCTATAATCAAACGTTTAGAAGCTACTTTGACAGCACACATACTACTTTGTCCTTCTATTCCTAAACTTTGGCTAGTAATCAGGTCATCCAGCAAGGACAGACTACTCATTTGTTTGGGAGTGGCAAATCGATGAGTGGAGGAAATTCACAGCACCCTTTGCCCAGCACTGAGCCAGGTTAGCAGAACTTTTCCTTCTAGCAGGACCGGCTGTGCCTTGGGCTGTGTCTTTGGGGAATCCTCCTGGGATCAGCAAGCCTGAGAGCAGGAAAATATCACAGAAAAAAAACAAGAAGCCTCTAATTAATGAAGCTTTCCAACACAGCAGAGCATGTGTACAAACTGCCTCATGATGCTGACCTACAGTCATAAACCCACCAGAGGATCCAACACAGGCTGGAGGATGCAGAGGGATCCAGCAGCATGAAAACGACTGCAGAAATGACTGATGCCTCCCTGCCCTCCCCCAAATATCCTCAAATCATTAAGGCTGGAAAAAAAGGGCTATTTTTTTCCTGCACACTCAAGTAGCTGCAAATTCATAACTTCTCAAACCCACACACACTAACAACTGTCCTTATTTAAAAGATTCCTCACAGTTGCTACAAGCCGGGAATAAAATAAGATATGAAAGTACTGCAAAAAGCACTGTAACATGAAAAAATGTCAGCAGAAAAAATACTGGAAAGAGACAGAAAAGTTTTGATGCTTACTGCAGCTAGTTACTTGGTAGCATGATTTCCCCCAAATATCTGTAAAATCAGCTTGTAAAATTGGAAAATAAAGTTTCACCATCTGTGAAATCAGCACAAATACCAGGGATTCTGAGCTGAAACACAAGTTCAGCTCCATGCTAGGTGAGTTAAAAAAAGCAGCGGGTTTGGTTCACCAAGGATGCCTAATCAAATGGGACAACACTCAAACAAATGTGTCCCCAGGCTACAGCACGTTATCATTCTTTATTCTGCACGGGGCAAAAATAATCCTTGGGACCAGCCAGGAAAAGGAGCTGGGACAAGCATTGGACCACAGAAATAAAATTTAAACAGACAGCTGAAATTAGGGAAAAAAATAATTTATAATCATGTCCTTTGAAGAGATTGAACAGGGCTGGCTCTCCCCTGGGCCTGGAAGTCCACCTGCAAATCACTTTTCCCTGTACTTTGTCTCAAACAGCAGGTGCAGCCAGGTGGGATATTGCTGTGAGTCCATGATAAAATGCCATTTATCCCTGCAAACACTAATATTCATCAATTCTGCCTGCAGATAAAGCAATAAATGTTTGCTTCCACAAATGGAGGCAATGTTATTTAAACCATGATACTATTCTAGTAAATCCGAGACAGATGGGCCAGGATTCGGGGACAACTGAAGTTGCTGTGTTTATGATAAGGGAATTAGAGTGACAGAAAGCCTCTTGCTGGGAGATGTGGGATCTGGTAGATTTGCATTTGCTTCATGAAGATGAATGTTCTACAAATACACTATTCAAGGTCAGTGAGCCAGAACAGTTTGGAGGTAATGGGTCCATCCTAAAAGAGGGGACCCAAATTTCTAGGTAACTGTTCTACAAAGCAACATCCACAGAGTCCAGCACGTCACTGCAAACAAACCTGATGTGAAATTTTGACAGAGCCTGTTTCTCTCTCAGTGTCTGGAAACAGTAAGAGGTTGGGGAGAAGGAGGAAAGTAGGAGAGAAAATACTCCATCTCTCAGATCACAAGCATAAGAAAGAGAGGAAAAATGCATTCAAAGTTAAATGTGAAGAATATGTTTCTTTAGAATGTTAACAGTGATACAGTGTCTGTGATTTGCTAATACCAAGCAGACACAGAGTAACTAAAACTTTTCCATCTCATATAATCAAAATCCTGTTGAAATGAAGACAGGACGATGAAGACATCCTAAAAAGCTCCAGCTCCAGCCTGGCTACAGGTTACTTAAGTTGTTGGGGTTTTTTTGAGCCAGCAAAGAAAGAGTCAAAGGTATTAACAGAAAAGTCAGGCTAGTACTCTGTGACCAGGGAAGCCAAATTTATCCCCTCCAGCAAATGCTGACAGAGCCATTACTCAGGCAAGGCTTCAGATACGTCACCACTGAAGTCTTGAGTCCCGACATAATGCAGGGGTCCCTGCTCTTGGTTCATCTACCACAGCTGTTAATACACTGGGGGAAAGAGGAACAGAAGAATATAAAAGAATATAAAAGAAAAAAAGGCAAGCGTGCATGCACTCTTGCTACAAAATACAGATGCACACAGGCTACATGAAGATGATGTTAAAAACCTGGAATTTTTCTAATGAGCCAGTATTTTAACAATGCTATCTGAAGGAAGGATCAGACTAACAAGGCTGCAGGGCAAAAATGAAGACATGAAGAAACCAAGCACATGTGTATTAACTAAGGCAGCTGCCAGAACTTACTTAAAATGTTTAATCGGATGAGTAAAACAAAGGTAAAATTTAAGTGGCCAGGTTTAGTGAACAGAATTTCCACAATTTCAGGCATAGCAGATGCTGTGCATCTCCTTCGTATCACACTGTCAGCCTGCTTTCTAATTGTGTGCCTTCAAACCCCACCACCACTGATGGGATCGTGCTGAACTTCTAACAGGGAGTTTTATTTTCCCACTTGGGAAAAGGCTTCAAGTACAATAGCAAAGCCATTCCTCCACACAACTCTATTTCTCACTTAAGCATCACCCTATGAACTTCAGCCTGCTGATAATGTTAATGTCAGTGTTACTAAAGGCTTGGAGCCTGCAAGAGGAAAGACAGCCATTGTTTTGTTTGTATTTGGAGTAAATGAGGAAGAAGCTGAGATATTACAAGTTGAAAGCAAGGACAGAAAAAGCACGGAATGAGTATGTGCTGCATAGCTTAAAATAAGCAAAAAATATTGCTTCCTGATGGTCAACCTTCAAATGCAAGGAGGGGAAAAAAAAAGAGAGATGTCTCATTCCAACAGGAAATGAAGGTCAAAAACCACTGAAATCAACAGCTTAACATTTGAGATGGGGAGAAATAAACATATTGTTATTGATGTTCAGAGGGACAGGGTCAACAGGCAGCAGCAGCTTCCTACACCACTTGTTAGAAACATGGCAAGTTTAAAAGGCTGTAATATTTGTATGTATTTATGCCTTCACTGATTTTACAAGAGAAAATTACAACTAAACTAAAATGGAAAAACAATGAGCAGCTCAGGCTTAGCAAAACAACCTTCTAAACCTGTTTTCATCACATCTCCTGATTTAATGGTTGGCGTGACATGTCAGAAGCAAACGAGCTTTGTGTAATTATCATGTCTCCTGCTTGATCTCTGTCTTCCTCAAACACTTTTTAAAGAGTGAAACATTGCTTAAAATACAAGTGCAAGAAGCATTTCATCTTTACAGCAAAACCTGTTTCTTCTGGTCTTATCATTATTTTCACGAGAGGAGCTTTTACTCCTATCTTCCATCTTTACTACTTGTATCCACGTCGATGTTGAAACACCGCCAAAGTGTGCAGCAGGTCACAGGCTAAAGCACTGCTATTTTCTTCCTCCTTTTTTCCAAAATTTTCTTAGAAACAATTTCTTCCTGCAGCAGTGAACCTGCTCCTCTGCATCAGACTGGAATTCCAAAGCCTCTTTGTTTACTTCCTCATTTGCACACAACCCCCCCCACCCCCCATTTTTAAAATAGTGCAGTTCTGAGAGTATGCAATTTCTTAATAAGCTGTCACTGGAAAAGCCTCAAGATGGCAATAATGCTGACACTTACCAGCAACCAGGTAGTTTCAAAAAGGAAAAAGAATAAAATCAAATCATATCTAGACTTTGCTGTCTATCGTCAGTACTAACAGATGCAATCACTTCAAAAGTGTCACACATTTTATCCATGCTTTGTTTCTGTTACAGAAGTTTTGATAGGAGGTTTTGACAGTCATTACCTTATTCTTGTGCTGTTTTCCTAGGTCAGTAGATTGAGCTAGTGCATTTAATGTATCTTTAAAAATAGGTGTCGCACCCCCAAAGCCCAAACAGCAGGGGCAAGAGAAAGATGGGAGGTCAGGGGGAACCACGGGTGGAAAAGGGACAGGTTAGAAAAACCAGTTTTACATGCTAGAATTGCTGATTGTGCCACTATTTTGCTGGGAGATTTTATTTTGATTTCAAATGCTCGCCCAGCCTTCCCATACCCAGCTTTCAGATCTCTCTTCGACTTGCTGACAACGAGCTTGGGAGAGTGCGAGACACAGACAAAATGCTCAAGGCACGAGGACAAATATTCAGAGCTACTGATGGGAAAGAAACTCGGGAAGCAGGAGCTTTGGAGCGATCATGGACAACATATGGAACATGAGATTGTTATGGAAACTGAGCCAGTACTGAAGACAAGTCTTGGATGCAAACGAGGGATGCCAGAGGATGCATGTTATGACCATGCCTAGATCGGTACGGTATTTTTTGATATTTCTGGTGCTGCTCCTGAGCTGCAAGCAAAGAAAGGCAATCTCAGAATGCTGAACTGCAAGACTAAAGCCCATGTAGTGCAAGAGTCTGAGACGCCACCAGCTTCAAGAAGCTGGCAGTAGTCTTGAGTTATAAAATCATAGAATGGTTGGGGCTGGAAGGGACCTTGAAGATTTCCACCCCCTTGCCATAGGCAGGGACACCTTCCACTGGATCAGGTCACTCCAAGCCCTGTCCAACCTGGCCTTGAACACTTCCAGGGAAGGAGCAGACACAGCTCCTCTGGGCAACCCTCACAGGGAAGGATTTTTTCCTTACATCTAAGCTAAATCTACTCTTTCATTTTGAGCCCATTTCCCCTTGTCCATGCTCTAGTAAAGAGTCTGTCTCCACCTGTTTCATGGGCTCCCTTCAGGTACTCCAAGGCCACCGCTGAGCCCTCCCTTCTCCAGGCTGAACAATCCCAGCTCTCCCAGCCTTTCCTCCCAGCAGAGCTGCTCCATCCCTCTGATGATCCCGGTGCCTCCTCTGGACTCACTCCAACAGGTCCATGTCCTTCCCGTGCTGGGACCCCAGTGCTGGAGGCAGCTCTGCACAGATCCCTCAGCCCAACAAATCCCTGCCATTTAACAGTGCCCTACTCCCACTTTCTAGATTCCCTCAACCTTTCAGTCACAGCATCAGCAGAACACGAGGCTTCACTTATTACTGTCAGCAAATAACGCACATACCAAACCAAACGCTGCAGCCTCGCCGTTCGAGGTGTTGGATGTTTGCTGCAGCAAATTGTTTTCCAGGCAGTTGAAAGACTTAAATAGAATATGATGCGACTCCTTTGCATTGACTACCAAATAAAATTAGGAATTCAAATGTCCCAGAACTCCCCGAGTGTTTTCTGGGAACATCCCAAATGCACTGAGAGGAACTGCTGAGGCAGCATAACCTGGAACATGAAATTAAAGTGGAAATACCTATAAGTGTTCTTGTAAACAGATCATGCACAGCTGATTGGGATAAAGGCTGCTGTGAAAGACCAGATAACCTACTGAAATATTCAGCTGCTGAGGATAGGAGGGAAGGAAAGCATATTATTAAAATGTTTATTATGGTAATCATAGAAATTAATTTGAAAAAATCAGCTCCCACTACACAAGCCTCATAATGAGCTTATAGCCTAAACACTGATGCTTTGTCAGATTAAGCAGACTTTCTTCCTTTGTATTTTCTAATGTGATATAGCTACATGCTGGGTTTTTTCTTTAAAAGACATCTTCTTCAATATTCTATTACTAGAGAAACAGGGCTGAAAGACAGAAGTGTCAGCCTTTGAAAGGATTTAAAAATGAACTGAGGGGGGAAAATGTCCCGTTATCTGTTAATATGGGACCTTTATAAATTTTTTTTTCAAGCAAGTTAATGTCATTTTACAGTTCAGAACTTGCTAGTGTTGGGTTACAGAGATAACAGGATTTACATGATCATGACAATTTTTAAAATACCCCATCACTGTTACTAAATTTTACTTGTCCTGCAGACAAGTCAAAGCAATTTTCTACTTGTCAGAGATGATAAATCAGTTGTTGGGTGACACTGACAGGTGGATTTGTCAAATCTCCCATGAAGAACTTCGGTCTCTGCTTTCAAGCTGCCTGTGAGCTCCTGAGAGTGCAGTAACACAATTGATTAAGGGAGGGATTAGGCAGAGTTTGCATTTTTAGGGCTGCTGCCCCTTTCCCCAGCTTCCCTGGCATTTTTCTTTCTGCTTTACCATCCAAGTGGGTGCACAGCATCAAGCTGCTGCTGGGTTTTATTCTAGCACTTCACCCACAGGATTCCAGTTAAAAGTAGAACAGTTTAAAAAAAAAAAAACCTCCAAACCATACGCTGCATCTGAAAATACATTTTTTGACTTATAAATAACAATTCCTCTTTTCTTCAAGACAAAGGCACACCTTAGGAAAGATAAAAATCAACCCCCTTTTTTTCTACCCATTCTGTTTGCCACTATGTAAGTTACTCAAAAGAAACAACTGGTATTTGAGTGAGAGCAAAGAAGCTCTGCCAGACGTGTGAATGGAAGTTCATACCTTGTGCTTACCAGCCACAAAAAACATCCACTTACTAACAGTAAAGGTGGAGATGTTCCAGTGAAATACTTCAAGTGCTGACATTAAACAAGTTTGACAAGACCACTAAGGCAAATTGCTCCCTTTCTGGCCCTTTCTTCCCAAAATAAATGAGAATGATGTTAATATTCTGTCTGGGCTGCACTTTTAAAAGGGATAAAATTTTGCTTAGGAGCCATGGCGGGTGTAGCAGAGAGACTAATTTGGAAAAATAACAAGCTACAGATAATAGACAAAAAATTAGAAAACGCAGAAGAGGAAATGCTTTTTCCTACTTCCCTTGGGAGTCACAGCACTTGGGCACCAGGGCTCTGCAGAGACTTTCCTGATCCAAAGACCAGACAAATGCAAGTAGCAGCTGATGCTGGTGACACAGCTAAGAAAAGATGGGAAGCCTCAAAGTGAAGCCCAGAGGAAGCATTTCAAATGGAGTCCTGCTCCCGGGCAAGGCAGCCTGTCAGGGAGGGCTCTCCAGGCACCACTAGGCAGCACCTCATCTTCCACACCTTTCACACAGACCTTGGAGCAACAAGGGGGACCTCTTGGCTGAGTTTCACCTCTTAGACTTGCTCTGCTCCATCTCCAGGACACTGCAGGCATGGCTTCCCTGGGATTGCACATAACACTGCTGTGTTTGGCATGTACTTCCACTGCTCTGAAGTTCAAAGAGCCAGGAGAAGCAGCAAGGAATTTCCAACCTGCCATACAAAATGTGAGCTACTTCCCAGCTAATAAAAGGCAGCTCCCCACTCATGAGCCTGTTCACTGGAACACCTGAAAAGAGTAAGGTTTTTCATTTTATTTTCTCCCTTGTCAGCAAGGCATGCCAAAGAATTTGCAGGTTTCAGATGGAGGATTGGTTTTGCTGTGTCCTAGGATAACATTTGTACTGTCCTCTAAATGTCTACATTAAATCCTCAGGCTTAAGGACGTTTTTATATCATTTTGACAGAAGGATAGGTCATCCTTATTCCTGAGCTGCTGCAAAGCAGGTCTTCTTCCTGCACATTGTGCTCAGCGTTAGAGTAAGCGGGGAGAAAGACATTCCTAGCCACTGACAAAGCCTGCACAAATTGCCCGGCAGCAGCACTCAGCTCCCTGTATTCCCATTGATCCAGGGGCTGAGTCAGAGCTGCCTTCCCCCGCTGGAAGCGGGCAGTGTGGAAATGATGACAAGCTGTTTTAGAGGCTACAAGATGAACTAAGACCTTTGGTATTAGTGTAACGCAGACAATTCTGATTCTAATAAAGTCATTTATTGGAGCTGCTAAGTGCAGCTGTTCTTCCCTCACTGTACTGCGAGCAGCAAGAGTGAAGCTGAGGGGTGAGGCAAAGAAACCGAGGGGGGAAATGAAATAATTCATTTGGAAAACAGCTGGACAGTAAAATGGCCAGCCCTTAGGCTGGAGAGCTACTCTAGATTTACATTACCACTAAGATGAATCTAATTGCCATGGGGGTAAGCAAGCTACATTTTAAAAGACACACGTCTGTTAAAATTAATCTGCAGTTACTTCTAAAGATAAGCTGTAACTGGAATAATAGTCTTGCCAGAGAATCCAGAGCAGAGTTGCTAAGTGTCTTTAGAGGCAAAAAGTTTTTTTCCTTGGAAGTGCTGTGATTCCCCAAGAAAAATTTCTGAGGATTTCTTCCTTGCGTGAATAATTTATGTGTCTTGGTACTCATAACATGAGAGAGACACAATTATGAACAGGAGATAATGCTTCAATTTTAAAAGTTTTTTCTAATTCGGGCTTCATTTGTACTGCTGTGGAGGAAAGAGAATCATACTATCCACTCTTCCTCTTTCTGCTGCCACAGGAAAATTGTGCAAAGCATAGAGCCAGCCAACATCTCTTTTAATCCTAAACCAACAGCATTCAGATTGCAATATGAGTTTCAAGAATAAAAAGGTGAAAAAAACCACAGAGGAATAATACCCACAGTGGCTCATCAGAATATTAAGGAGATTGCAGATTGTCAAAGCTCTGGAATCAGATGCTGATAATTCAGAGCTCCTGCCCAGCTCAGCTTCCAAGCAACAAATGCATCTGCACGTGTTGGGGAATAGATTTGCATTCATTGTTTCCTGTATGCTGATGAAGGGAAAGATTAAAAAAAAAAAGGTATGAAATTCAGTAGCTATCCCTCATGGGTGCTGATGTTTCGCTTGCTTTGCTGGAGATTTCAACCAGAGAAGAACATCCTAAAAAGCTGCAAACCACTGACAGCTTTCACATGCAATGTCTCTGGACTAGCATGGCCTCTTGTACCAAGCTTGCTTCCAACAAAAACAGCAGCACCCCGCTTTCACCCAGCATTCTGCTGGCAGGAAACACGGAGAAATAGCTGGTGTACCCAGAAAACCACTGGGTCACTCAGCTTGGCACCTCGCTGCAGCTGGCACCCTCACTTGCTGAATTCTGCATTTTCTCCCCAGTCCCACACAGCTCCTTTAACCTCAGAGCCCTGGTAACGCTCAGCCCACCACCAGAGGTTGCCTTTTGAGGCAAAAGACTCCATTGCAGCTACTTTCAGCTGTACTTTTAGCCCCCAGACTCTTGCAGCGCTCCATCTACAAGGCTAACTGCACCTCATGTTTAGCCCAGCACACAAGCCCACAGCTGGTTAGACACAGGGCAGGAGGGGAGGCAGTGAGGATTGTGACTTACAGCCGTGGGCTACAAGTTTCTCCTCCAACACCTTGCTACCCGCAGCACCAGTGAGCACCTCTTGTAGTTCAAGTTCTCCATTCACCTTCTGGTGAAGGTTTTCCCGAGAGGGTTAAGGGCACTGTGCACCCAACCCCAGAGGAGCGAGGACAAGCCCAACTCCAGACCCTACCGGGGGCCAAATGTCACCTTTGTTGAAATTCCTTCAACATCAACACGCACAAAACCAATTTCCCTCACGGTTTGAATTGCCGTGCCAAGCAGAAACTGTGCAGCTAAAATTAATAGCACGCTCACTTCATAACAGAGGCACACACACACACACACAAATCTGGCTACTCTTTGCTGGAAGCCAAAAAGCCACCAAGGTTCCAGAAAAAAGACTGGAGTAGATTTTTCTTTTGGGTAACCAGTGTTTATACCAACTTGACACCAGAGTGAAATGGAGCAGGGGGAAAAGCAGCCAGTTTTACGAGATGACAATTACAAATGCTACATCCACTTTGTGAAATTACACAAGTGAATGCTTTTTTTCCAATGAGGCATTAATCCCCTTGTAAGACTTAGCTAAATGTTACGTATCTGCTGAAAACTGCACATCTGCATCACACTAACTGTTTTTAAGTGTCCCCACAAAGAAGTGAACGCACACCTCCTGCCCCAGATAAAAAGCCAAGGCACCACTAATTGAAGAGAGATACAGCTCAGCCTCGAGCTGGATCACCAGCAGTGGCAACTGCAGAGAAAGCCACAAGGAACAACACAAATGAAAAACACCCCGGAATGAGGAAAAGGAATAAGAACTGGGATGTTGCTTCCTCCAGCTGTGCAAGTGCTTAAGTAATAAGCACATGACATACTGCAAGGACAAGAGGCCAACTCAGTGCCCTCAAGAGTCACAGGGCTGGCCAGTTCCATCGTGAGTAATGGGAGTTCCAAGGAAATACAGGCATTTCCTTCCCTAATTCTCCAAAAACCCACCTCCAGGGTCTCAAAATGGGTAACAACAGAACTAAGTAAGGAAAGCACCCAGGGGTCAGTCACATCATCTACCCTGGGTGTAAGCAGAAGGCCACTTGGGCTGGTCCAAGTTGTTATCTACCAGTATTAAAAACTGGCTGGTGAGCTTCCAACATTTCTCATGGAAGGCACTTCCCTTTGGAAGAGAATGAAAACAGCAACCTTAAAACGGTGAAAGTAGGTCACAAAGAAGCCACATCAATAAAGTCTGGAAACAAAGCAGGAAGGGATACTGTGTCAGCCGCAGAACTGAGTGGCTATTATAAATGGAAATCAAAAGTACACCTAGAACATCTCAATTGGTAAACTGATGAAACAGATTAAGTACACTCCAAGTGATACACTACAGCTCTCCCTTTTTAAGTCTCCTGCAAAGCCCCTCTAAGTTTTAAACTTAATTGCATGCTTTTTAGACTGAACTCGTGATAACCCTTCTGAACCCCATCAACAACAATAGCAGTCTTGACAGCAAAGATTTATGTTGCTGGGTATCAACCTCCCAACACTCCTCTGCCACCACAGCTTCCGTTTGAGATTCATCCCAAAGCTTTTTTAGAGCCATCCAGGTAGAGACTGATCTGCAGACAGATGTGGTGGTGATGTTTCACAATGGGGTGGATATGTCAGCCAAGAGATCTCCATGGCCTGGCCAGCAGATACCTGTGGTCACCCCGCAGAGATGGCTGTAAATGTGATGTTCAGCACACAGAAAACCAGGGCCCAGCAGTCCACTCTCCTCTTTTTTCCCCGCCCAGAATTAGTGAAACATCAAAGCCAATGTCACCTGTAATCAGAGCAAGTAGTTTCTCAGCACAGGAGCAGCAGGTTGATTTAACTCTCAGCACCTGTTTATAGGAACACCTACCTGCTCATAGGGGAAACCACCTTAACCCCTACCAGAGCACTTGCTGTGTCCCAGGCTGTCTGGTTTCCAGCACATTCTCAGAAGAGATTTGGGCCACTGCAAGGAAAACAGCTCCTGTCTCTTGATATTAACAGCTACTGCACTTCAAATTCTTCATATAGACAGGGATTATACTCTATCTAAAAAAAAAAAGTGTAAATGAAAACATAGGACTAAGGACAAAGCCTCCTTCTAGTTGCTTATGTGTAATTCACAGTTGATTACTGGCTCACATATGTAATAATTACACATGACCAGTATTATATCACCATTATGTAGGAGCAGCAGGTTAAAGGTGCCAAGAGAGCCATTAAACCCAAATTACCAAAAACGTACCATTTGAGAGAACTGGCCAAGCACCCCGATGAACTGAGGATCCAGATAAATTAGAGACGTGGTGATTCAGGTGAATGCTGCTCTTACAGCAAACATGTATTTATCGTTGACAGCCATACTGCATTTTCAGACAGTTTTGTGTTTTCATCCTTTTCTGGCTTTTAACACAGAAAAAGCAACGTATTCTGACAAAACAAAATAGCAGAAAGCAAGTTGTGCCAGCACTGGAGAGATTAATGCCCTTTCATACCACTTAGGTTTTTAACTATTATTACCGCATTCCTCTCAAATTTTTTTCCAGCAAAGTTTCAGACATATTTTTACTTTTACAACATGCAAATTCCCCATTTCCAGTACTGGTCTGGAATTAAAAAAAAACATTTGTTTCCTTCTTATCAACCCTCCTTTTATCCTACACATTCATCATTTCTGCAAACAGAGGCTGTTTATTTCACATTCCCGACTTCCCTAATAGCAAGTCCAAAAAAAAAAAAAAAAAGAAAAAGAAGAAAAAGAAATTAGAGCGGAAAATGCTTAACTTCTGTCTGTAAAGCCTGTCTAGGCTGACAAAAAAAGAAAGAAAAAAAAAAAGAGGCTTTCTTCCTAATTTGATTTAATGGTTATAATGATTTAATGGCTATAAATTAAGAAATTAGCAACCACTGGAATCAGAATGAGGAGAGCTGAGTTACAAATGGCCTCGGTTCACACTGCTCTGACAGTACTTGCAGAATTTGACATGAACAACTACAGGAGCTTCTTTAAGCAGAGGAGTTGCCAGCCAAGGGTATGTGAAAGAAAACTGACATAAATATTTATGGCGAGACCATAAAACTTTTTCTGCTACTTCACTATGTGGGATATAAAACTCATTATCTCTAGGGAGCGGAGGCTATTTGAAAACTTTAGTGAGCAAGGCCTTAGTAAATGGAAGGAGTTAAGGAAGGACCCCATGAAATCCATTCAACAGGGTAATCAATCACCCCACACCTCACTGACATCCTCAGCAAGTGCTGCCAGCAAGCAAGAGAAAAGAGGACCCCATAAGCCAATGCCATTTAGAAGATAAATCTTCTCAAACCTGGTTTAGAAGGATGTTGGCTTCTTTCCTGATTTCTTATTTTCCAGGATACCTATCAACTAACTACCCACCATCCTGAACAAAAAAAAAAAAAAAGGAAAATAATTACAGTAACATACCTCAAAATAGGAAATACTTAGTATTATTTGACAAGGAAGTCTAATGATTTCCTAGCAAGTGTGAGCACATTGTGTTTTTGGTGCGTGATGTACGTGTTCCAGTATATTTAAGCAAGTAGGAAACGCAGGGAAGGCAGCAGCTTGTCTCTGCAGCCTGAGGTATAACCTCACAATGTAAATAAACATCTTTTCAGGAAGCTTTTTGTCTCCTCTTCTTGCCTAGTGCCTGCACTGCACTGCACTGCACTCCTAAGATAAAATCCCTAACTACCATGGAAAACCACTGTGGATCACTCAAGTGTTGGCAAAGCCAGCCAAACTCGTGTTAGGCACTGGAGCCAGGTCTCAAATGCCACAGGAAGGATCTTGGAGCCCCAAGCAGTTTAATCCCTGTTCTATGGTTTTCCAGGTTTGATCTGTGATCTGTTTTCCTCCCCCAGTCAGCAGTGAAGAGTTACCTACCTGAAATTAATGATTTAGGCACCACCCAGCCCTGCTCAAAAATGAAGAAAAGCTAATGAGCTAAGCTGGCTGTCCAAACACCTTCATACCAGTGGTCCAGCCTGCTGTCACTGTAATGAGACAAGTTTATTCCATTCTGAAGGTCAACAAAACTTTACCTTTGGCTTTTTGGGGAGTAAAAAAAAAAAGGAATAGAAGGAGCAAGCAGATGTCATCACCTGAATGAAAGTTCCCCCCCTCTGAGAGCATCTTGCCCTGCTGACCTACAGATCTGACAGCTAATAGGGTATTTGAGAGGATTATTAATAGTTACAGAGCATCCAAGTAAAGCAGCAGGCTTAGAGGCACCCCCAAACACAAAGCAGTGCAACCCAAGGCACGCAAGCAAAGCACTGTAGGCATCTCAGGAGGTCTGGCTTCTGTTGCCAAGTTTCTTGTATGTCCTTGGACAAGTTATCTGACCTATTTGTGCCTCATTTCCTCACCTTCTCAGCTCAGAGCAGCCCTCTCAAATAAAATCGTTAATGCTTTGGATGTGCTCACACAGCCAGGCAATGAATGGTGCAAGTAAGTGAAACTGATCCTTCCTCCTTTAGCCCTGATGGAATTGCTAATAAAGCAGTCACCATTTGTCAAGACAAAATGGAACAGAAAACTGAAGCAAAGCGATTGTTTAATTTCTAAATGAGATTCAAGGGCTGCATTCAGCCCTCCCAGCCACTGCTACTTTGCACACGTTTTCCTGGAACCCTCACAGCACACGCTGTGCTGAGTAGTGCAGCATCTGTCCCCTATCTTGTTGAGACCAGTATCAGTGCACTAAAGAGTCAGCTAAATGAGGGTGTGAATTACCTCCACTTATCTCAAGCCAATCCACTGACTCAAGTAATGAGATCCTGAAGAAAGCAAGCAGGCCTTTAACTCTGTCATGCAAGTATCAAACACGGAGTAGAAATCCCCCCCCAGAAGTGCCAAACTCACCTGTATTTCCTCCAAGCCCTTCCTAGCAAAGGATGATGTGTATCCCAAGAGGAGAAATGTAGTTATGCTGTTATATTCCATGTCGTAGCTTCAAGTTCTTCTGTGAGGGATCTCCCAAAAAGCAGATGTGCCATAAATTTCCAGGCTCTCCAGCTTACTCAGCCTAACCCTAAAGACTGCAATTCCAGAGCTGGGGAGCACCAGTGCTCTCTCAGGAGAGCGTGAAGCTGTGGTTGGTGCAGTTTGGCTTCTGTGAGGGATCTCCCAAAAAGCCAACGTGCCGTGGATTTCCAGGCTCTCCAACTTACTCAGCCTAACCCTAAAGACTGCAATTCCAGATGACTGCAATTCCAGAACTGGGGAGCACCAGTGCTCCCTCAGGAGAATGTGAAGCTGCAGTTGGTGCAGTTTGGCCCACAGCCACTGCTCTAAGAGCATTTCCTCCCTTTCCTTCTCACTCCCAGGGCACGGAACACCTTGCAGGAATGGTGGGATGAAGGGACAAAGCCAGAGGTGCTGCATGCAGACAGTGCTAACTCAGCCAGCAAGATAGGATGCTCCCTTAGGTGCTGGCCAACCCCAAAATGCTCTGCTGGCTACCAGGCTTCCACAAAGCCTTTGCCAGCAGGAGACATGGGGCAGCACAGCTCCAGACCTGCATTCCTTGAGCATTAAGCCTTGTCTGGAATAGCACTAAATTGTCTTTGACTCCTTCATGCCTAGAAGGCCCTAAAAACAGCCGTGTCACAAAACACCTCCTCCTGCATCCCCAGAAGGTGGTAGTAGGCATCCAACATTTGTTACACATGGATACAACGGACACAAAATGTTTATTCCCGGGAGGTTTTGTCTCCTTGTTGGAAATTTCATGTCAAAATCCAAGTAATCTTCCTCTTTTTCCATGTCCTGCCTCCCAGCACCCTGCTTCAATTCTCTGCCACCAGAGTTCAGAAAGCTTTCTCAGACTGAATGCTACAATATCTGTGGTCCACCTGAAGGAATTTTCCATGCTCTTTTCATGCCATCCAGATAGGGACCGAGGTGAGGAGGTTCTGCTGAATCTCTTGGACTGTTACTGTGAAAGCCTAACACGGGGAGGGATTAAGCCTGAGATCATTTTTAGTCACAGATTCCTCAGCACTTCTCCTCCTCTCACCACAGCACGCATTTCCATTCCCACACCTCCTTGGAAGCCAGGACTGAATGCACACAATCCCCTCCCAGCTCCTGACACTCCACCGTGTAATCCTCCGTCCACTTTCCAACACATTCGCTGTTTTTCATGTTTGCTGTATCCTTTATTCTCTGGTCCTGGCTACAAAT
Source organism: Monarcha castaneiventris obscurior (assembly GCA_026261815.1). Classification (NCBI taxonomy): domain Eukaryota; kingdom Metazoa; phylum Chordata; class Aves; order Passeriformes; family Monarchidae; genus Monarcha; species Monarcha castaneiventris. The sequence goes on along the minus strand of JAMPIT010000502.1, from coordinate 841,223 downwards.
TCCAAAAGACAAGCAAAGCAGCCTCTGTCCATAGCGCATCTACAGCGCAGTACTGCGTAAACCCAACGAATTATCTCAAGACAGAAGAAAACGGGCTATTTTCAATTAAACCATTAATATCCAAGCATGCAGACACAGCGGCTAGAGGAAGAGAAAAGGTGCCGGCAAGTTTTAATCAAGGCAGAAACTCACAGAGAAGCATATGCATTCTTATGCAAATCTGCACCAGACGCATCTCACATCTGCTGAAATGGGTGTCGCTTTCCCACAGTTTGCAGAATTAATGTGTTTAACTAAGTGCCTGCCACTGCTTGCAGTGTAAGAGCTAATTTCTAATGGGGTATTCCCAGTTGGGAAAAAAAAAAAAAAATCCCTTTAGATAATAAAGGATCTAAATCTAGGACTTGGTTTTACATTTACTTAAGTGCAAAGACCCCTTCACCTCCAAGAGCTCATTACTTTAGCACTGCTCCAATTTGCTTTACAATTAAAAATAATCCCGACTTTTGGAGAAGAGCCTTTCTACAGTTTTGTGACCTTTTGAAACCCTATTAAAGAGAATTAACAAATGCTATTCCCTCCTGATCACTTTCATAAAGGCTTTCTGAGATAGGAGGGTGTCAAAACACACAAAGGGCTTTGTGAGAATTTTACAAACCAAAATGCATCAATATTCCTTTTCACTTGGTTACTTTCCTTGCAGATACAATTTGTATTTCCATGATTACTATGTGTCTTCACAGAGGATTTCGAAAGAATTCAAATGACAGCTTAACTTCTGACCCTGAGGCTAAAAACGCATTTATGTCAGAAAATACTGAAGTCTCAGCTATTTTTTATAAAAATCTATAAATATCAGTTAAAAGGAATCCGTGATCTCATAATAAGTCAACAGGTCACAGTTACGCTCTTCTTATCTTCCCCTTTTTTTTCCCCTATTGTTTAAAAATAGGAAACAGCACCACATGAAAATGTTCAGCCAGAGATAAATCGTGTGACTGAAATACAGGAGTCAGGAAACCAGTGTTTCAAAATAATGTCATCCTCATTATCCCCTGCATACTCTGGTATTGTTGATGCCTCCAAATATTTAAGCGACTTCATAAATTAGTAACCTAGGCAACATTTGCAACAACACAGCCAGCTGAAGGAGTCCAGCTAAAAACTCCCGAAAAAAAATTTAAAACTTCATTTATGTGTAAATTCCTGTCAACATTCCTTAAATAGAGGAAAGGCAAACAGTTTTAATGTCAAAGGGCTGATTCTGCAATAAGATTTCGGAGTAAAGCAACCAAGGAGAAAGCAGGCTGTGTCCAGCCCTGAGCTCCACTCCAAGGCACCTCTGCCAATGCACAGGAAAATGAGCACAGAGGACCCATAATTCACCCCCTGCATGAGTGTAAGAATTCTCTGGAGCTGAAAAAGGGGCTATTGGAGGAGCTGTCACAGGGCAGGCATGAGCAGATCACCTGTAAGAGCACTTCACTCATCTTTCAATATTCCCTGCTGCTGGCTGGCAAGGGAAAGCAGCATCTCTGCCCACAGCACGCTCGACTGTTTCTCATCTGTCACTTAAAACCTTGGTTTTGATTAAACTCGGCCTTTTACAATGGGGCTCCGACTAGAAATCATTGTTACTTATCTCAACAAAACTAACAAAAGCTTTATACTGTTGGCATTCAACGTCTGTCCCTCATTTGGTACCCGAAGGCTACGATAAGGTCAAATATCACCACAGCAGGCATTGTCCAAACACTCAGGAAATGACATTTCCCGGCCCAACAAGGTTTATCTTCCAAGCCTGCTTGTGCACCAACTTTCTGGGCAAGTTAAAAATAAGCCTATTGATCAGAGGGGGAAGAAACGCTCGTGAACACTGACCTTCCCTCCTTTCCAACACAAGACTAGGGCTGCACTGACGCCGTGCAGCTCTCCAGCTGCCTTTCAGCTTTCCAAGGGCCTCAGCCACATCTCCGCTCATCTCCCGTTAAGCCCTTCCTAAAAGCAAATGTTCTCCTGCACGGGATTGCAGCTCCATACCCACTCGGAAAGGCAGGAGAACACAAACCCCAGCCCAGCTACCTGCGCACGCCTCAGGCAGGAGAAGACCCTCAGTAACAGCCACCTCACCTATCAGACTGCCTGGCTGCCAGGAGCTATTTTGCTTTTTACATGAACGCCACCGTTGCCACCTCCCCCGTGTTGGACGGCCTCGGGAGTACTCTGTAGCCGAGCTCGTGGAGATGGGCGGTGAGGTTTGGAAGCGGAGAGGAAGGGATCCCTCCCCGCGCCTTTCGGGCATCCTCGGCAGGTCCTGCACCACCGCAATGAAGATGCCGCCACCTGGTGGGACCTCCTCGGGCTCGGGTGGAGGCCGGGGGGCAAGCAGGACCCCGGTCAGGGAGGGTCACGGCTCCCACTCCCCCATCCCGGCGTGCACATCCCGGGAAAAGCCGGCCAGCAGCACGAGCAGGGCTGGAAGGAAAGGATCTGCTGTCAGCGAGATGCTGCTCGTTCCCAAAGCCTGTTGGTGCTCATCCAAAGCAAGATGGTTTGGAAATAGATAATCTTTGAGTTTTTAGCTGTGACTGCAAACAGTGGAACAAAACAAGAATATAAAAAGAAAAGGTAGATATAAAGCTACTTGCAAAGTCATAGCGAGGCAGGCTGTAAAGAACCAGAAATCCCTCAGAACAGAGTTGAAATCATTGATATAAAAGAGTTGAGCAAGGCAGACAACGAACTGCTGGAATGGATAACTCACAGAAATTGGGCTTTTGAGCTGAATTTCACATGATTAGCAGATGCTTCTGCTCAGTGCCCAAGCCACAGCTATTTTTTAATCCCTGCGTGACACTACGTGCATTACCGTGGCTTCAGCCCTGAGCACGAGCCTGGTATTTTCTGAAGACCAATACTTAAAAGCCTGGAACTCAGACCTGAGGCAGCCAAGAGATGTTTCTGTCTGGTTGCACAGGGTCTAGGGCTTTTTCTGGAGTCGGAGCCAGTGCAGCTCTGTCTGCAGATCGATATCCATGGAAAGGCACAGAGCCCTTCTAGCCTGTGCTTGAAGAGCCTTCTCCTCCTGCCCGGAGAAAGGGGGGCGAGGAGGGTCACTGCAGCAGCGAGGAATGCCTCCAGACTGCCCGCAGGGTTGGAGCACAAGGTGATGAAAGAGTCCACATCCTATCTGCACCCGGGTTTGTACAACTACCATCATCTTTTAGCACTGCTGCTAAAGGAGAAAGACATTTGCCAGTCCAGATAAGGCCCCAGAGCAACAATGTCTGTTCGCAGGATGAGCATTCAAGAACAGACTCTTCCCTGTGCTATTTTTTACATATTTCAACAACTCTTCTTTTGCAATTTTAGCACAGGAGCGTTTGCAGTGAGCTTAGAGCAGGCACATTATCAATGAATCTGACAACCCCGTCACAGAAGCTTGCAACCTGTTTAGATACAGACTGTACATCAGGCAAAAACCGATTCTGCCCCCATCACATGCAACATTTAACACCAATGCTGTGATGCTGGCTTTAGAATTCATTCCTGCAAAATCCATGGACGTTCAGTCAGCCACACCAGGCAATGTAATTGCCCTGTTTTCACAGTTAGCACGGAAAATGCTGTCTATTCAGTTATTGCCCTGCCTCCTCCTCACGAAACCTGTTTCAAAGAGCAGAGAAAAAGACCTTGAAACATGGGTGGATGCTTTCGAAAGTCAGTTATCAGCTTTACAGAGAAAAAAAAAATAAATCATAGCATTAATCCAGGCCAGACACCTCCCCTCTCCTACCCCTTTGCACACATGCCAGGAGTCTGAATGGAAGCCGTCACCCAGAACACATGTCGATACATATTTTACAGAAACATTAGTTGTGTGTCAAAACCAGTTCTTGGAAACATCATCTAACAGCACTCACATGATTTGTGTTTCACGAGCAATTAAACCTGTCACTCTGACAAGCAGATCTGCTGCTCCTGTCCACTATTCAAACATCAGGTTAGAGGAAACTAATTATATTTCAAACTCCATCCTTGGGTGAGGAAACTGTATTTCCATGATAATGTCCTGGCTAATTCACTTAAGCAGAAGCTGCTGAACCTCCAGAACGCAGAATGAAACAGCCAGCCTTGGAACTAGTGCAGCTAAGGCAGGAAATGCAAAAATAGCCAGACTGTGATTTAGATCTCGTAGTGAAGTCAGACAAGACCTCAGTGTCACACTGAAATCACATCCCAGACATTGTAAAGTCCTACTGTATTCACATCACTGTCATACTGCTGGCAAGCCGCAGAGACCAGCAATGATGGGACTTTACTGCTAAATTCCTTTCTCAGTGCTAACAGACGAAGTTTTACAGGCTCTGCTGTAAACCAGACTAGCTCCCCTCACGGCAGTAATTACCTCTTTGGACAAAGTGGATGGCACACCACCGCCAAGTAGAGATGCACAGAAACAAACAGCTGCCTGTCTTTAAGTGGCTGCTGAGCTCTTTTTCTTTAAGATACACGTTTCCACGACTAGGGGCACTTTTCAGGCAGTCGCCTTTCATTTGGAACAACTCTCCCACACAGCGGTTTCACAGACACACGTGGAAAAGAAATGCAGTGACATCAAAAGCTGTACTTCTTGCCATGCCAGAAAACGCTTCTCCACTTCTCATGTGCTCGATATTCCTTCCCTCCCCCAGCCATTCATGGTGAAATAATTAGTGTTAGTGTTCTCATTGTTTATCAGACAATACAGACAATAAGGCTAAGCTTTCTGCTCCTGTTTTCTTTCGCTATGCTGCTGTGGTTCCTCAAACAACTGTGCAAGGCTTTACTTTTAATCCTATGAATAACACTTGTCACTCATAGGTTTGTAACCCATATTTAGCTGTGCACAAACATGGCACAGTTTCAGCTTGATTCATTGTCCGCAAACTTCTCCAGATGTGCTCATGCAAGAAAGAAAAAGGCTAATAAGCAGGAGGAAATAAACAAATACTGGCTAATCCGATTGCAATTTCTCAGGGAAGGAGAGAAGACACTACCACATCAGATTCTTTATGAGGGAGAGGGATAACGAGTTGTTTTTAAACACAGACTAGGAATAATTAGTTACTGTCCTTGGGCTACAGGATGTATTTTTACATGCTTGAAGCGTATGCTGATTTTTATAGCCCCTGAGCTAGCCAGGCCCTGTCACGGGGAATTTTTTCCCATTTATCTACACGTTAGTGTCAAACTACAAGCACATCACAACATATGACTTTATCAACAAGCAACGTTCCTCACTGTGGCTAATTTTGAAACCACATTCCTGCTTCCACTCATGGGAGATAGAACCTTGGGTAACAATCAGATAGGCTGGTGCCAGACATCCTCTTCTTAAGTACATTCTCATTTTACCTCTAGAAAGTATTCTCAGCAAACAATCTGAAGGAGATCTTCCTGACAACAGCAGAGAGATGCTTTTGCATAAGGCTGCATTTTATAGTCTCAGCTTTAGGCTGGGATTAACAAGAGCAAGCTAGGCAAGAAGCAGCAAGCTAAACACAGTGCAAACTACTAAAAATCCCAAACTTCTATCACAATTAATTGTGCTAAGTATAACTTTGCTCATTGATGCACCAGACAGAAAGCAGACAGACAACCTCATCCCACTGCACCAGCTTTTCAAGCTTCCAAAACAAACACAAAGGTCTTTGAACAGACCATGCTCTCTGGAAAACCTGCAGCCTGATCTTCCTCATTTGATATGTGTGAAGGCTCAGGCTGGGGGTACTCACAATAATTACCTGCCATCAGCCAAGAAATGCAGCAGAGTTCTTGCAGATAACTTATTCATGTCATCGTTGTGTTTCAGGAATAACGCAACCAAGTAACAGATCAGTGACACGGGTAACAGAGAGCATTTGCTTCTAGTTTTACAGGTCACGGAAAACCTGGAGAATCTCCTTGGGATTCAGGACAGGGGAGGGAGACAAAAGGGACAACCACCGGTCCAAGAGGTATTAAAAAGTACCAACAAAAAAAAGTGTTTTTTACAGGTTCTGCATAATCATAGAAACATGGAATGGTTTGGTTTGGAAGGGACCTTAGGACAGTTTTGTTCCAACCTCTCTGCCATGGGCAGGGACACCTTCCACTAGCCCAGGTAGCTCCAAGCCCTGTCCAGCCTGGCCTTGGACACTTCCAGGGATGGGGCAACAATAACAATATCAGACAAAGGTAACGTGCACACACCACAACTGGTGCCTTTTCAAGGCTGGACCATCGAATTTGTTACAGGAGGGAAAACAAAATAATGCCTGCAGCGCTCTTCACTCTGAAACGTGGGAGCAATTATCGTCAGATTACCAAGACAAACAAGAGCGAGAGACAAGGAAAAGATAAAACAGAATTTCCACTATTTAGGTGCTGATCGAGAGATTAAATCCGACTGCACTTCAGCTGGGAGCCTAAACAAACCAGAGGCCCGGCCACATAAATCAAGCTAATTTTAAAAGGCTACACATACCAGGGGAGAGTTCGACAAAGAAGGGGAAACAACCCTGCGTCCTGTACGGCTGAAGATTTTAACATCCTTTTCATAAATTACCAAGGTGCCAATTTAACACAGACCAGTAAGTCTGGGGCGGCGGGACCCGCCGTATCAGCACCTCCCAGGCCTTTAGCAGCTCATTAATACTAATTAGATCCGGGAGCGCTCAGCCCTGCCGGCACCCGCATCCCGGGCACGCATCCCGGGGCTGCGGGCACACAAAAGCTCCGGACGCGGATCCCAGCACCGGAGCATCCCGCACCTCGGGAGAGGGAAGGCGTGGCGGGGGTGAGCCCGGCGCTCTGGGGACGGGGGAGCCAAGGAGCCGCGGGGAACGGGCAGCTTCGGCCGCAGGGGAAGAAAAAGAAAGGGAGAAAGAAGTTGGGGCCGGGAAGTTTTCCGCCGCTCCCCGCCCCGGCGCCCCTCACCGTAGACGCGGACCCAGCCCTGCTGCTGGCAGACCGACTCCCGCAGGACGCGGTCCAGCGCGCCGCCCGCCTCCAGCTCCTCCGAGCCCGGCTCCGGCTCCGCGAAGGGCTCCGCCGCCCATGCCGCCGGCTCCGCCGCCGCTCCCGCGGCCGCCTCCATGCTGCCGTGGGGACGACGAGCAAGAGGAGGAGGAGGAGGAGGAGGAGGAGGCGCCGCCGCCCGCGCTGCGCCCCAGCCCCGCTTCGCCTCAGTGCGGCTCCATCGCTCCCTCCCCCGGCCCGGCCCCTGCCCGCCCCTCGCGTCAGCGCGGGAGGAGCCCCGCGCCCCGCCCCTGCCCTGAGGGGAAGGCGGGCGATGGCGGCCGGCGCTGCCCCGCTGCCCTCACAGCCACCGCAGCCCCCTCTTTCTCCGGCCCCGCCTGCCCCCGGGCCCGCCTCGCTGCGTGAGGCGGCCCCCGAGGGGCTTCCAGATGGTTCCTCCCCTCAGCCCCGCCGGGAGAGCGGCTCCCAGAGGAATACAAATGGGGATAATCCCGTTGCGGCCGCAGCCGCTCGCAGCTGCTCAGGGTGATGGGCTGAGCCTCAAACTGCGGCTGCCGTGGGGTTGCCCAGGCTCGGACCTGCGCTCGCACGCCTCAGCGAGACTGATAAATCTTTCATGCACTCACTCACACGGGCTGTTTCTCTCAGGTACAGGAGGAGGTGTGCTGCAGGGAAAGGAGGACAACTGGCTTGATGAAATGCATTTCAGTTAGGGGCTTTGCGGGCTGGTTTGTCCTGCATGCCTATTTACTGACCTCCCCGAGTACACCATGTTTTAATTTCCTATTTCCCTTTTGTATTTGGGTGAATTTCCTAGTGCTTAAAGGTACGTGTTCTTTAAAAGTCTAGAATAGAATAGCTGTGAATAAAGCATGCAACCTGCAGCATGTTTTAAATCACGGCATCGTGACTTGAATTTTCAAAAGGGAAGGTGAGCGAAGGGGTTCAGCTTCCTTTGGGTTCCATCCCTGTAACCTCTTGGACTGAGGCTGTGCCTGCCCGTGATCAATAAGAGCTGGGTGGGTTCACCCAAGCGCTCAGATCCAGTGATTATCTCCATTAGCACAGGCTGTGTCCAAGGCCTCACCTCTGCACACAACTCCTCCCTGAGTATAAAGGCACTAACAATTTTTTCTTCATTGAAAGCGCAGTTGATTTAAGTGTGGACAGGTAGTTGTGCTGCCATAAAGCTGCTTTAAAGTAGACACAGCTCCCACATCTTCCAACCACACTCGTGCCATCTTGTTTTGCTTTGCAGCAGAGCAGAATAAGAGGGTTCACACAGCAAGTTGTGGCTGAAGAACAGCAACTTCACTTGGAAAGACTGAAACTCTCTGAGCTCTGCAGCTTTGGCAGGTCCCGATCCATCACCCGAACCCAAAGGTTTGTCTTAGAAGTTCCCAAAAGCTCCTCTTGGGAGCTGAGGACTTGCAAAGTGGCAGTGAACAGTGCCCTCCTGATCCAAGTGAGCTGGAGTACCCTCACACCATACAGTTGGGTCTGCGATGGAAGCTGCATTAACTGTTTCAATGGAGGAAAAAAGTCCTGCCAGCCCCATGATTAATTGATGAAACCTCATTTCTGTGAGCTTCTGTCTCATGCTTGACTGAGAGCTTGACCTGAATCTCGCCCTACAACTGGGTCATTCTCTACCTGGTTGGGAGAGAACTGGATGAGTTCTTCCATGGTGGGCATGGGCACCCTGCTGTGATTTCCAAGCGGAGCAGGAAAACCAAGAAACCTCCTTCTTCCAAATGTTAGGTTGTTTTGTGATGGGCAGACCTGGTGTAATCTGGTTTCCTGCAGATTCATACCTGATATCTGGCAGAGGGTGGACACCCTCAGTGAAGAGGCTTGTAGGATCTCGCTGCCTTACCTTGCTACCATTTTCTCTTTATTCCTGCAGAGGTTCCCCAGGGTTAGCTCTTGGACCTGTATCCCTCTGGTTTGTTTTGTTTAAAACAGACCAGTGAGTTCTGCACTTCCTGAGGTTGTAGGAGGTAAGAGACAGGATCAGGGGAAAGAAAGAAAGAAAGATTTTAATGGTGTCAGCCTCAGTTCTTTGGGCAAAAAAGATTTTAAAACTACCCCTATAACCAGGAGGAGTTAAACCAGGGTGAAATCCGGTGAGGATTTGACCCTCCACCACTGTGACAGGGGTGTTTCTGCACAGAAGCAGCACAGCTGGGACAGCCAGTAATATTTCCTTGCTCCTTCCCACCCTAAAACATGTTCTGCAGCGTGGCTTCCAAAGTTCTGGGAGTTGCGGGATACTCCTTCCAGAGCAGACATCTGCATAAATTGCCATAATAATGCCGTAAAGCAGTAGGAAAAGCAGTTTTCCCCTCCTACATGCTCTCAAGCCCTGCTCATTCCCACTGCTCCTGATAATATAAAATGTACATATTCTCCCAGCTTATCCTTTAGTGGCCACAATCCAGTAAACGCCTCAAGGTTTTCCCCTGCTGCTCTCCCCACAGCCCCCTCCGTGCCGCCAGCCTCCCAGAGACATCCCCATCCCTCACACGAGCCCGGGCTGCAGGAAACTCTCACAAGTGGCGGGGAAAGGGGGATGAAGCCTCTTTGGGAAGCAGGAGAGGAGCTGGCGTGTTGCGAGGGAAGGATGTGGCTGCTAAGCTTCTGCCAAAAGTGGAGTTTTAAGAAGCTGGGACGGCGCTGACGCAGGAGCGGCGCAAGACACCGGCAACTGGTTCCCATCAAGCGAGGACTGGTTGGATCTGCAAGTATGATGAAGCCATCCTAACAGCAAGGTCTGGAAGGACTGGCTAGTGTGGTTTCTGAAATTCACATGGCAGCAGAAGACAAAACCCATTCTCCAGCCTTTATCCCTGGAGTTCAGGGCAACATAAACAATAATAAAGAGCAGGGATGACTAAAATAGGAAGGCTGGTTTTGCGGGCATGACAGGAGCAAAAATAGACGTATTTTATAAATAAAGATGTCCTGGAAATCAGAGACTCCCAAGTTTCATGCTCACCAGTTCAGCTGTTCTGGCCGGGGGTCTTCTCCGCCAGTAGTGCTCAGGGGATTTGTGAAGGCATAAATGAGCAGTAATATAAGCACATGCATGAAATTCCCTTCGTGTAAACCAGCCCCATTAGTGGATCTACTTGTGGATGTCATTTTAACCCACAGGCTCTAGTTAAATTAGGGCTAGGCGTTTGCTCAGAATAGGTTAAATCCAAGCATTTGAAGAGAGCTGCATGTGTATTTTCATTAAGCCCAAGACTGTATGTGTTGTAGAAGAAATCAAACTACACCAGTGTGACTTGAGAAAAGAAAGCTTTTTGAGCTGACCTTCTTCCAGGAGAATGAATTCGTGTCTTCAGGAGTGAGCAAGTCTCACTTCAGTGATCTTATCTCCAAAAAAAAAAAGAAAAGGCAATAATAAAATGAGAAGAGACGTGGAGGAGGGCGGTAAGGACAGTGGAAGCGATGGGATAGATACCATATGAGGAGGAAAGACTAGAAAAACAGGGAGGCTCCAGTTTGGAAGAACAAAACCTTGGGGCAAATAAAGACAGAGAAGTCTGAAGAGGTCAAGAGAGGTCTGGTACGGGCCTGGAATTCCTTTTCCCTTTTCTTCACAACACGAGAGCATGGAGAGAAATGTTCAGGAGCCAGGTCTGAAGCAGACAAAAGGAAGTACTTTTTCACACAACACATAATTACATTGTGGAACTTATTGCTGCAGGATGTCACGGAGGCCAAAAGTATAAACGAATGAGAAAAAAAAACAAAAGGGATTACACAAATTCATGCAACCTCCGGCTTAGGAAGTCCCTCAACTGCTGATTACCGGGAGCTGGGAGGATATGCCGGAGGAAGGATCACTTTATACTCTCCCTCTTCCGATATCCCTTCCTAAGCATCTGCAGCTGGCCACAGCCAGGCCCTACTTGTTGCCCAAGGTGGACGTTTATTCTGAGCCAGTCTGACAAAGTTTGAACCCTCCTGGGAACTCCCTTATGGATGGAGCCTTAGGGACCAGAGGCATCTCCTGGAGAGATACAGGGCTGACCCCTAATTTTGTTACCTCCAGCCTGATGCGGTCACAGCAAAGTCCGTCGTGGCCACTCTTTGCTGATTTAGGCTGGTGTAATTGAGGCCAGATTGAGCCCTGGAACCTTCACAGAGACTCTTCCGCTTTCCCTGCCCATGGGATTAAGCACTGAAATCTCTGTGCTAAAACCCTCTTTGAACGGGGATGGCAGATAATGCGCAAACTGATTAAAAAAAACCCCCAGCACTGGGGAAAGTTAAATATTAAAGAGCCAAGGCCCAGTTTTAACTGCTGCTGCCGTCCCTCCTTCATCTCATGCCAACTGCCTCCAGGACACATGTGCTGACACTGAATTTCTACCTCAAAAAAGCGGCCGCAGCATGGGCTTTAAAACTCAGCCCATTAATGCTGGGATAGGAAGCAGAAAAATAGAACAAAGGCAGCAAGGGACTCCTCGGGTTCCCACTGTGACCACGCCTGATCCATCCCTGCAGCATCACAGGGCATGCTGCCCCTGCCCCAGCGAGGCATTTTGCCCCTTTGACTTCCCAGCATTAGCTGGTCTAAAATATTTTGCTGCCCGCTTTGCCCTGCTGTAACTAAACTATAATTTTCCCTAGCAGAGAGGAGGGATTTGGGAGAAACATCTGGTCTCGTTTCATCAGGATAACAGCTCCGTCTCTATTTATACCCGCACCGGGATCGTTGTGGCTCTCAGCTGTTCTTCTCCCGACAGCCCCTCGCAAGCTGCCGTGTCCTGCTCCGCTGGGGCAGGCATCGGGTCGAGGCCAGCCTGCTGCCACGTGAAACAGGAACCAGGCCCAGAAATGTGGGCTTGTGAGAGCTTGTCCCCTCCATACTTGGGCCTTGCTGTCTGCTGGGCTGGTGACAGTGTGCCTTGATGGATGGTTGCTCCTGTCCTTCTATCCTGCCGGAGAGAAAACGGGGAGGACCCGTCTGACTAGACAGTTTGTTGGAACTGGATGATCTTTAAGGTCCCTTCCAACACAAACCATCCTATGAGTGGGAAAATAATTTTCTCGGTAACCCCAGAGACTTTGCTGGTCAGGGATCAGGCCTGCAATGAGTCAACCTCGTTGGTCTGAATACACCAACTGGCTTTTCTCTGAGGTGCTAGCAAATAAACTGTGACCCTGCAGAGACACAGGAGGGTCGGGGACTCTGCTCAGGAAGGCAGCACGTCCTACTTAATTCACCGTGGTGGGAAAAATCCGCTCTGCTGCCTCCGCTCCGGTGCTCACAAGACATCACATCTCATCCAGCATGTTCAGAAAAACCCTCCAGTCAAATGGCCAAGTACCTGGAAAATTGCCACATCGCACGTTCAGCCACGCAAGTCCCCGTCTGAAAGGAGCGCTCGTACCCTGAATGATGATGGGGTGTGGGTGGGCATTAATCATCTCGAGCAACTCTGTCCCACTGCCCTGCTTTTCCCTCCTTGGGGCTGTTCCTCTGCTCCCATCCCGATCCACTCAGAGCCCCACGTGCCCCCGACACGCAGCTACTTCAGCATCACTCCCCCTCCTCTTCTCAGCAGCTCTGGGCTGTTCATTAATTATTTTCTTACACTCAGCTGCTAAAGGAGGAACCACTCAGAGACACCGGGCTCTGTAACCCGAATGAGACCAGCGTTTTCAGATGCTCCTATTGATTGTACTAAGGTTGCAAACTCCCTGGAGCAGGGTTGAATTTCCCCCTGCATTTATACCCTCTGATGCCCCTCTGAAGTACTCCTTTGGAACACTGTTCTCAGCTGTGACCTGAGGTTGAGGAGATCAATATTTGTTTACTCAGCTTGGGTCTAATTTTCGTATGCGCTGGGTAATCCAAGCCTGCCCGAAAACAACAGATAGGGCCACTCCTGCCTATTGCATGAATCAGACAGAAATGTGGACCCTGCCTGAAACACCGGCCTTTCAGCGCAACTCGAGGCAGGAAATATGACTCAGCCTTGGGAGAACATCATCCAAATATAAACCCTGGTGATGCTGTGGACAGTGAGGGGTGAGGGGTGACCGACTGAACCCTTGTGAGCTCTTCACTTCCATGGCTTTTCTGGCTGAGAAACACTCTTTTTTTCCCTCATTTGAGTCAGTCCTTTAACAGCACATCAAGTATTTTTGCAGAATGTGTCAGAAGTGCACCAAACCGGCCAATTTCTGTGTATTTGCTGAGAAACGTTCTCTCAACCTAAGCAAAACTATTCAGAGGGAGCAGCCTGAGGTAACAGCACCTTATCCTTCCAATGGGGTGTTCTTAGGGTGAAATGTGCCTTAATCCCAACCCCTTTATAAAAAGAAAATGTGAAGGCATATGCAGCACTAAATTTAATTTTTCCCCCCCTCCTCATGGGATTCCGGGAGGAGGGAAGTGAAGAAAGGCTGGTGCTGGAATAGAAAGGTCTGATTTTGGATCTTTTCTTTGGAAACAAAGCTCGAGGAATGGCTGGATGTGGCCATGCCAGGGTACCTGAAGTCTGATCAAAGGCTCTCACAAGTCAGCACAGGACCCTTGTTAAAGAAGGTGGAGCTGCTCAAATCCTCTTCCATGACAACATGTCCCCTCACCTTGCAGGTCAGGAACATCCAGAAATAAAAAAAAATCCTTCGGCCTGTGAAAAGCAGTCGGCTGGCTTTAAAGCCCAAATGACTTTTTTTTTTTTTTTTTTTAATGTCTCCTTTAAATAGTGGCTGCCTGTCTGCTGCTGCCCTGACTTTAAAACAAAATAACCAGCCTCCAGCAACCTTCAGAACAGATCTGTAAAACTCTCCAACTGACTCTAACAAGCAAAGGCAAGATTGTGACAAACCTGCCAGCTTTCTCTTCAGGGGCTGGATCATCTTCGGGGAGCCCAGGAACGGCATTTAAAAATGTAGCCTTTGAACAGGTCCTTTTTTTGTGATAAAGCCAGTCCCTGGGACACTGGGGAGGTGACAACAGATGCTGTGATGAGTCAGTGCAGAAAAGGTCGTGGGATGGACGTAGGGCCAGGGAAAGGCTGCAGTCACTGGACTGTAACTCAGCCAAAGAGGTTTGGGTTTTGTCTTTGGGCGAGAAATGAGGCCAATAATGAAGGAATGATTTATTTGTCCCGATTTTTCTTGTCAGGCTCCCGGTTAGGTGACTTGGCTTGAACTTTGAGCAAAGAGCAACCACTAGACTTATCCACATCTCTAGAATCAGGGGCTTCTTTCTCTGGGCTGCCTGTACTACAGGCAGATGTTACCAACTTCCCTCTGCTGCATTTTTGTTCTCCCTTGCCCAAACAGAGGGGTTCCTTTCCTTCACTGTTGTGAGCAGAGGCAGATGCAGATAAACAGGCACTTGTGCTCTGCTCTGTGGTTACCTAGGGAGGCTGTTTGTGAACAAAGGCTGTACCAGGACACAAATAACCTCATTTGGTGTAGCCTGGAGATGGCTCTTCACTACAAATACAGCCGTGGGGTTCTCCACGCTGCACTTCCAGACTGACCATGGGATCATTCAGCAGTCAGGAGTGAGCAAGAGCGCTGGGAGATGCTGACACTTCAGAAGAACGGGGGAGCAAACTCCTCCTCTCCCCTCCCAGTCCAGCAACCTATTGTTCCTTGAGATGCTTGAATAAATAAAGGAAAAACACTGCTCTGGAGCTTGTGGCAGCTCACACGCACACAAATGCAGCATCCAGCCTTCTCCCCTGTCCTGTGAGCAGACCCTGACAACTGATCCACATTCCCCTGCACCACAAACAGGAGCTGCTCGTGGTTTTACAGGGGCTGGAGGCCAGCTTTGGGAATTTCCTCCTGGACCACACAAAAGCAGTTGACCGGAGCTGCCAGCCAAGCCCAGCCCTGCCTCCCACCAGGAGGGTACCTGCAAAGATGCTGGGTTGGAGATGCATCGCTGCTGCTCACCTGTGATCCTCCTGGGAGCAGAGCCTATCCTGCAGGGTTGATGAGATACTCAGTCCCTGTGAAAAGCGCAGAGATGATTAAAGCTTCCTGCCAGTGCTTGTAGTTGTTCAGGCTGCGTTTCAAATAAGATGTAGGAATCCCAGGACAGGGTTGCATGAAAGACAACTGAGTCTCAGAGCAGGAAGGGTGGAAAACGGCTGTGTGGTGCTTGTCACAGCAGCCCTTCAGCCCTAAGAGTGCAGTCAAGATTTAGGAGTGCGAGGAGGAGATTGAGGACAGTGGTACAGAGGCAGGCTGGAAATCACAGAAACGTCTTGGGCACTTGAGAAGAAGCACCAGAACAGCCACACCTCCAGAGAGCACAAGGGTTTCAGCACATGGCAACAGCCACAGTCAGAGCAGTGATGTAGCTTTGTGCTCCTGAGCAGTGTTCTCTCCTGAGGAGACAGTCTGGGCTCCCTTGGTTACCACGTGAGCCTCAGGCCTCACTCCTCAGGCCTTTGTTTTTCCTGCCAGGGTCTCTGCAAGGTTTCTGATGCTCTCTCCCACCTGGTGAGAGGGCACTAACCTTCCTGGGGATTTATTGTAAGAGGCAAGCAGCAACATCCCTCCAGGAGGAACCTGCTGCTCACGCTGTGCCTACGTAGCATTTGGGGCATCAGATAGTCCACCCCAGTCAGTTAAGAGTGTCCAAGGAAAGAAACACTGCCATGCTTTTCCAGGAATAAAGCAGGCATTTGGAGCACAGCTGACAGCAGTGCTGTCCATACAGGAGGGGAGAGAGTCCTGAGCAGTCTGGAGCAACACTGGGCTGCTGCAGCACAGGGAGAAGACCAGCAGCATAGGATGGTACCCTTTTTACAGTCCCTATTCTTCCCTTAATTACAAGCTTAAGTGATGGCTAATAAAGATGCTCCAAAACAAATAAATTGAGCTGCTGCTGTAATTAAGTGGCTTTTGCTGCATGCAGTGAGCCAGACCCATCTGTGTGGTGGCTCAGCAGAAGTCAGGAGGGTTCAGCGAGGGATTCATTTCAATTGCATCTGACCTGCTTCAAGGTGGAGCTGACCATCCTGTTTCCTACACTGCCAGCCAAAAACACCGGCCTGTCCCCCAGACAGCCATCCTGGGCAGGGGCACGGTCACTCACAGACATTTAAGTTGGTTGCATCTGCCTTCATGGCAGGTGCATTGAGGTGAGACATTCCTTGCTTGTGGGAGGGAAGCTGGAAGCTGGTGGAAAGCTGCATTTGTTTCTCTGGGCAGAAAATACCACAGCAATGACGCTTGATGGCTGTGCCCCTGGTTTTTAATCAGGGCTGTACAGCAGAGATAAGAAGCAATTACTGCTGGCCGTTTGCTTCTTTGATGAAATGAGCTGACAGGCTCCCTGTGGCAAAGTGCAGCAAAAGGCTTCTCAAGTTGTCCACTTGAGCTCACAGGTAAGGGCTGACGCCTGGCAAGGGCAGATGTGAAGGACAGCGTAGCAGAGAGAGCCCACACCGTGACAGCCCTGCAGATGTACAGCCTGAATTCCAGGAGCCTGAGCCCCCAAAGCACAGCTAATGCTCCCACAAGCCCCCACTGTCCAGATGTGCAGTGCCCAGTCCTCTCTGCAGGTACAGTCCAAAATGTTTAGGGCTTCCTGTGCGTGAGTGCACATTTTTGCCTGAGAAATACTGAGCATCCGGGAGCTGCATTTTTCCTCCCAGCTCTGTATTTTCCATGGAAATGTAGTCTCAGCACTTCTATGGCCACGGATGGTATTTGAAAATCCACTTGTCCCAGAGAAGAGTCAGTTCACAGCCCTTTTGCAGGGTTCCAATCCAAGTTGTGCATGGTATCTAGTACCAACCTGGTATATCTAAAAATGGTACCAGCACTCAGCCTGAGCCTGCTCCCTTCTCCTTCACATCACCACACAGCACCAGGGCTGGTGGTCATGGCCCTAAGAAGAAAGGCCCTCTCTCCCTAAGCAATAAAACACCACCACCTATTGGAGCTAATCCTGGAAGGAAAAAGGGGATACACGGAAAATCTCACACCCGTTCAGTTGCAGTGCATCCCTCACTGTGGCACGTCAGCTGGAGCTCTGACCAGGGCACAGATCCTGCCTCTCAGTCCCACTGCTGTTGCTTTGCTCTTCAGAGCTCTTGTGGGATTTCATGAGAGGAAGCCACCTCTCTTCCTGATGGGGAACTCTGGACAAAAGGGTGGTCACACGCAGCCACGCTGCTTCACCTGCAGATACAAACACAGGTGGTGAGATCACCTCTGCCACCCGGGAGCTGCCCCCAGCACAACCAGCCAGCCAAGCCCTCCCCGTGCCAGGGAATTCGCCTGGCATGGCACGGGCTGGACAGCCACGCTGTGCCTGTGGCACTGCCACACCCAGCCCTGGCCCTGGGCCTCTGTCAGGCAGCTGCTGGGTGTGCTCTGGTCTTCCTCTAACAAATAGCCACACTGATTTCTCCACCCCCAATTTTTTTTTTTTTTTTTGTCTCATCATCCCTCCCCCACAGACATTCCCATCTGCCTTCCGGGCAGAGAGTTATTATAAGATGTTTCAGCCCCAGAAGCACATTATTTTCTCTGAAAATAGTTTTCTCCAAAAATCATGCGCAAACGGCAGCGCAGCTTTGGAGTGCGAGATACCCAGAGGGGAAGGGACAAATTTGTGGTTAAACTATGGGATGAAGAGTCAGCAGATCAGGGTTCTCATCCCCTGGCCCTGCGAGCTCTGACTCAACCCATGGCCCCTGAATGTTTGGTTTCCCCATCGGGAAAACCGGTGTGGTGACACACTGTGATGGCAGCACACAGCCCTTTTCTGCTGCTGGGAACCACCACAGGCTTCTGCAAAGGCACACTCTCTCACTACCAAAAAAAAAAAAAAAAAAAAAAAAATCAAGCCTTTGGAATCCAAAATGCTCCTCTGTAAAGTTTTCAACTGGTTTGGTTCACTGGAACTGCAAAGATCTACTTAGATACTCGAAATATTTACCCAGCATTGTTTATATTTACCCAATATTGAAAGTGGCAGTCAGTGCTCCACGCCCAGTCCCCTGAGGATGCACAGCCGTGCCCTGGGATGCTGTGCTGGGAGCAGGACTGTGAGGAGCTGCGGTGACCCTGTTGCCTCCAGGGCATCCTTTCTTTTTTCCCATCTTCGTTTCCCTGTCATTCATCTCTCTCCTTCAGCACCCTCTGGCTCCCCCAGGGTGTGCCTGCAGCTCAGCCCCACAGCAGGGCTTCCCTTGCCTTCCCCCCAAGCCCAGCACTGAAGATCTTTGCTCCCACACCACCATGCTGGAGCACTCCAAAGATACTCCTCGACTTCAGCTGTAAGAGCTTTATGAAACACTGCCCTGGCAAGAGGATGGTAGAGTCTTCCCTGCTGCAGGCTCTGGTGTTCATCCCTGGACAAGCCTCCTGAGGAGGAGATGCTCAAGGCTGCCAAACTGGCAAAGCTCCTGGTCATGGGAGGCCCCATGCCCACCTCTGCAGCCCCACAAGGTACAGTGATCACTGCAAAGGCTTGTGGTGTTCACTGGATCACTGAGAATAATCAAATACCCTGATACAGGGGAAGGAAATCGGGTCTCCAGGGAGCTTGTACCTGCCCTGCCTGGCTCCAGGATTTGCTGGTCCTCTGCTCCCCTCCTTCAGCTCCAATCATCTCCCGCTCCAGAACCCCCTCCACTTTGGATCTCTCCTTGTCCCCTCTGTGAACACTGACGGGACAGTGGCCACCACCTTCACACACCAGAGAAAGCCCTGCTCTGGGAATTCGACCACGCCTCCAGCCCCCTCTTCAAACCCTCTGCCCTGTCCATTTGCCCTGAAACCCTGTTTAACATGAGAACCTCTTTATTTCTTTTAGTATTTGGGCAACAGCTTACAATGGCATCAGCCCTGCTTTCCAGTCAGCCCCTTTAAATGCTGCATTAGCAAGAAAAAGTTACCTCTGCTCACTGACACATCTCCAGGCTCTTACCAAGGAGAAGACAAGTGTGGGCACTGAATTGGCACAGGTGACTTGGGCAAGATCTTCAGGAGGAGAAGCAGCAGCAGAGCTGGAAGCTGTTGTAAGTCCCATCCCAGCGAACTTACCTTAGAACAGGACAGAAACAAAGGTTACAAAAGGTGTAGAAGACTGAAGAAAAGAGGAAGGTCAAATCCAGGGTGCAAGGCAGTGGGGTGTTCAGATCTCCCTCCTCTCCCACATGTCACTTCCAGTGTCTGCCAGCCCATCCCAGCCTACACCCCCACCACGGTGGAGCGTTCAGGATCTGTTTGCCATTGTCCTTGAAAAAGCAGAGCTCTAAAAAAGTGAGGTTTTAATTTTTCCCAAATATTTGCACTGGGGAAAGGGGATGCCAAGCTTAAAATCCACAAGGCCTTGTGTACCTGCACCCAGGAGCTAAAAATCCTCACAAGTCTCCTGCAATGACCAAAGACTAAAAGCAAAAACATCCCAAAAGGAAGCATAGCATGGAACTGTCCCAGCACTGCTGCTCCTCAATGCTCGCTGCCCACTTCCCACCACATCCCATGGGACAACATCCCCTGTATTGGGAAGACCACGTGGAAAATCTGCTGGGCCTCGAGTACCTGCGCTAAGGAGCTAAAATCCACAGAATCTCCTGCAGAGACCCACCCAGGCTGGAAGAACAAACACCTTTCCATGTCCGGGCGATGCTTACATGGTCCTTCTTGCACCGAGCTCTTTGTGCTGAGCCGTCTCCTTTGGTTTTCCAGCCTGTGGGCGTTGTCTCTCATGCCTTGATCCCAATCCTGAAGTCCAGCGGGGTGGAAATGCTGCCTTCCCTCAGCACAACCACGGCAGCATTCCCGAAGAGAGGAAATCCCTGCCCAGCTGTGCCGCTTTTGGCCAAAATCTAGCAATATATCCTCTGAGAGAAAAACAGGTTACAACCACCCTTCCCCCCACCAGGTTCGGGAAAACAAAAAAATTCCTCGAAGGAAAGTGAAAGAGCTAAAACCTAT
The DNA here is from genome assembly GCA_026261815.1 of Monarcha castaneiventris obscurior. Lineage (NCBI taxonomy): Eukaryota > Metazoa > Chordata > Aves > Passeriformes > Monarchidae > Monarcha > Monarcha castaneiventris. Next base: position 821,273 of record JAMPIT010000502.1, on the reverse strand, counting down.
TTATTAACAAACACACGGGAAAAGGATAATAATGCTGAATAGTAAAAACTCTCGCTGTAGCGAGAAAACCTGGGAAGAAATGAGAGTCCTCTTGTAGGTGTGGTCCCTCCTTCTCGGGGCTGGCGTGGGGGGTGGCCTTAGGCCCCCTCCGGGCCTGAAGAGAAGTTCTCCCGATGTGTTCTGATGTTGTTGAAACAGTTCAGAAGGGGAAGAAAAAAAAGGGAAAAAAACCACCCAAGTCCCAGAAAACACGCAGAAGAAAAAGGGAAGGGAAAAACCCCCCAAGAGCTGGCTGAAGAAGCAAAAAGAAGGGAGCTCCCTCCATGCTCCCGCAGCCGGAGAACGCAGAGAAGTCCCTGCCTCTGTGTCCTTGCGAACTTGCTTTGAAAAGTTCTTTTGTCTGTTTGTTTTTCTTCCCCTCTCAAGCTCAGTTTAAAGGCACAAAATTAATTTTTGGGCACAGAGCCGTGATAGGGGATCCCCATCCCGGAGTCACCCCAGGACAGCAGGGAAGCAGCGCGGTTGCTGGGCTGCTGCTGCCACCTTCTGCCCGCCTGGAACTCGGCTGCTCGCAGCTCCCCCGGTCTCGGCCCAGGGAAAAATGCAGGAATACAGGAGTTTAGGAACGGGCTCGTGGTCCCCGTGTGCCGTGCAGGCTGCCCCCTTCAAGCCGTGGTTGTGGGTGCGGAGGAAGGGATGGCGAGCCCTGCCGAGGGAGGAGAGGAAGGGGATAAATGCACTCGGTTAATGCAGCTGCTAAGCGGACTGTAACAGACACAGCGTGAGCCGTTCACGGCTCTTCCTCAACACACAGGGAAATCAAATGTTTAATTCAGAGGGAACAGCAGGGCTGCGGGGTTTCCCTCCTGACACCCATCTAATAGGGGGCGTTTTTTGGCAGGGAAGCAGAAGAAGTGGTGTGACTGGCACTGAAGCTGTGGCGGCAGAGCGTGTCGCTGATCAGAAGGTAAGGATTCAGAGCCATTGTTTTCCAAAAATGCCAAGACTTTTGTCTCTTTGTTCAGGGCTTTAGTTCTGCCTGAACCGCTGCCTCACAACCCTCAGATTACTTTTCCCCCCTTACCCTGTCATTTTTGGAAGAGTGGGATGCTTGGGGGAAGCTTTTCCAAACAGCGGGCTGTTAAAAGATGTAAAAAAACCTACTAAACCAAACTTTTTCAGATACCAAGCCCCACCATGGGCTCAGCTCAGCAGATCTTTGGCCCCATCCCTCCTTGGGATTCCTTGTCACAGGTCTTTCTTTAAGCAGGTGCTGTAGCAGATCCCTGCAGGTGTTGTATGAGGACATGGTGCAATTGCCAGCCCTCTGTGGCACAATCTTGCTGGTTCTTGGCCACAGGACGTGGACTCAACCAGGGTAAACAGCAGCAGCAGCTGCTCAGCGGCCAGCACTTGAAGCATGATTCTACACCTGGGTATTTCAGCTGTCAGAAATCTGTCAAAAAAGCTGGTGTCTTGTCTCTTCAGCACCTCTCTGTATAAGCTGAGGTGATCATTTCAGGTTTGCACTTTGATTTTCCCTCCCTCTAAGCAGGGGAAAGCATGCAGGTCCCACGGGGGTGAGGATTGCACAGCGTGCAGGTGGGATGCAGCCAGTGAGAGCTTCAGTCAGCAGCCCTGACCTGTTGAATTTCAACAGTCTGAAGGTGTTGGGGGCTGCAGGAAAGGCAACTCCTACAAACTAAACCCACACAGACGCAGTGCAAACTTCAGAACCGTTCAACACCAGCTTTCCACAGAGAATGTGACATTCCTGGCGAGCCTGCCCAGTGCTGAGGCACCACAGGCCACGTGCAGTGGTGAGTTAATTCCCCTCTCCCCTCGGTGGGAAGCATCCAGAGCAGGCCCTGTCACGGAGCTGTCTCACCACAGAGGAGCTCCTGTCTCCCCTGATGGGCTCCAGGGCTGCAGCTCTGCTTGTGAGCAGCAGTGTCTGTGCCACTCAGCCTTCACCGGGGAGCTGCAGTGGGGTGTCCAACCCCTGCAATTTTTGGCAGCAGCCGCCAGCATAAATGCCAAGTTCTCCACTCCTCCGGAACATGGAAATGTCCCCTGACAAAGAAATGAAGCAAAGTCCTGAGGCTCATACAGAGAGACGGCAGCAGGGGAGGGGCCAGGCTGCAGGAATCATTTCTGTACCTTGATCCACGCCACCCTGCTCCTCCTGCTCCACAGCAGAGGCAATTACATGGGCTGTCTGAATGGTACAGGAGTGACATTTTCGGTACAGCCTGGAGTTGATGTACTCCTGCTTGTAAAGCCAACAGCAAACACGGCTCCTTGCTTAGCAGAACCTTTCACTTCACTACATCAGAGCTCTGTGCTGGGGCAGAGGGAAAGGGACGGGGCTCCTTTCCATAGAGGTCCTCCTGGGATGGCAATGCCCAGCAGATCCCTGGTGGCAGGGGGTTCCCATGGCCTGGAAACACTGGACCTTTCAGGAATCAATGGCATGCTTTTCCCACTGTGCCATATGCACATTTAAATGTGTGCAGAGAAAGTGCTGGTCACGCCCCAGCTTCCCACTTGCTTGAGATAAACCTCACTCATCCAGCCCGAGGTGCTCTGTGCTGCTCTGAGCAGAGCAGAGCAGCCTTTGCAGGGGTGCTGGGTGTGTGTTCAGCCTCTGGTGCCAGTGGCAGCTGGGAATGACTCCGAACGTGAGCTGGCTCCCAAGGGCAGCACAAGGCACAGCACAAACTGCAGCTGGAGCAGAGGGGAGGTGAAAGGCTCACAAGCAGCAGGGCAGCTGATGTGGCCATCGAGGCCATCAGTGGGGACAGAAGCACAGGAAGGGTTGGGTTGGGAGGCACCTTCAAGCTCATCTCCTTCCAACCCCCTGCCGTGGGCAGGGACACCTTCCACTAGCCCAAATTGCTTCAAGCCCCATCAAACCTGGCCTTGGACACTCCCAGAGGTGGGGCATCCACAGCTTCCCTGGGCAACCTCTGCCAGGGCCTCACCACCCTCACAGTGAAGAATTTTTTCCCATTATCCCCTCTAAGCACCTTCAAGGAAGCTCTGGAAAGTTGCACTGAAGTAAAAGCCCTCCTCAGCACGTAGGTTATGCCCCAACACCTCATGCAAGACCTCCAGCAGGTCCATCTTCTTTCCTCGCTCTCCTTGCAGGTTCATGTGGGAGGGCAGGATTGTGAGAGTGGATTTTCAGAGAAGAAATCCTTCCTCTTACCCCTAACCTGCTGCTTCTGAAGAACCTCTTGTGCCGTGGGAAAATTCCAAGTCCCTACCAGGAGGATGTTTTTTTCCAGTTTTTCCTTTATCTTCTCCATTCCCCAGCAATACCCATCCCCACGTTGGAGCACTCTCCAAGGTCAAAGGGGTAAGCTTGGGGAAGACTCCTCAGAATGATCCTAGCAAGTCTCCTCTTTTTTTTTATTTTTTGTAGAAGCAGAGTTTTGTGAGCAGTTAGGCCCCTGGCACAGGAACTCCAGAGTCCTCGCTCTCTAAGAAACAAAAATATTAAATCAAGAAATCCCATTTCCCCCTCACCCTTTTAAATCTTCTTTCATTGGGCTGGAGCCAGGGACTTGTTAACTCCTGGATGGGTACAGCAAGGCCAGAATTGTGATGTGCTTAGTGGCAATGTCATAAAAACCCACTCATTCCCATACCAAAGGGCTTGTGTTTTTAAAGAATAACGTGTTGGGATAATGCTTTAGAAGTGGATTAGTGGATCCTGATGCTCCTTCATTTGCATTTCCCCCCTGGAGCAGGTTTGAAGGCGTTCAAGTCATTTTTTTACTTATTCAATGGTATTTTAATCCTTAAGTAATGGCTCGGCTCCACAGAAATATTTACATAGCCACCATCCAGCACACTCAAGGATGTAGAGCAGAGGAATACCCAGGAGCTGGTCTGGCCCTGCGTTATTTCAATGCCAGCAGTGGATCCCAGGAGCAGAAAGCCCAGACTCTGACACAGACTCCTTCCCACGCATCATCCTGCCCCTTCCTTCCCTGCAGAGCCCCATGGCCATCACCATAAATACCTGTGACTGAATTTGCAGCTAGAGGAAGCCTTCAGCCACCTGCTCCAGCACAAGGCCACACGAAAGGCCATCATCTCCAGGTGGAAGCTGGCCTCTCCCACTGCTTATCCAACCCCATCAGCAGGCTGGGGGCCACTTTACCCCCTCAGCAACAGCCGAATTTTGTGTTTGGGCTGCAGTCTCTGCTTCTGGGAGCAGAGCTCCATGGCTCACTTCCAGCTGCTTCTTATGGCTTGAGATGTACAAAGAGCAGCTGAGGCCAATCGGGGTCCCACTGGTGCCCATTTGGGAGCCACTGCCATGGCAGGGATGAAGCACAGGGTGCCCAGAGAAGCTGTGGCTGCCCCTGGATCTCTGGAAGTGTCCAAGGCCAGGTTGGATGGGGCTTGGAGTGCCCGGGGTAGTGGGAGGTGCCCCTGCCTGTGGAAGAGGGGTGGAACAAGATGAGCCTTAAGGTCCCTCCCAACCCAAACCACTCTGTGATTCTGGATCAGAGAAGTGCCCCAGCAGCAGCTGGACAGAAAGCTCTGAGCTGAAGCGGGGACCAAAATGAGAAGGATGGCAGGGTACAGGTTTGTTTTGAGCAGGGAATGAAGTCCATCCACCAGCAGCAATGGCCAGCAAGGAAGGGACGCTGCCCTCCTGCCTTCCCTCCACATCGCCTGCCACATTCCCTGGAATTTTTGCCGGGGGAGAATGGATGTGCCTGCGACCCTGCCTCAGTCCAGCTCGGTCCCACAGACACTGGTACCTTTGTAAGAGCCGCTGCCAACAAAGGGACCCTGAGAGGCCGCTAACGAGCTGCCTGTTGCTCTCTGAAGCTTAACGAGAGAAACTTGAGCTACAGCGGACTGTGGAGCCACGACAGTCAAACCATCTCAGCTGTCAGTGCTTCAGTTTGTCTGTGCTGAGCCCTGCTGTTCCAGCATCATCGGCTCTGGCTCCACGAGCCGCTTCAGCGCTGCAATACCCCTCCCAGCTTCCTTTTGCAGCAGCAACTCCAGTCCTGCTTGCCAGTGCCTGAGAGCCTGGAGGAAGTTCTTTAACTCCCATCCATCCTTTAAAAGCTTTGCAAATTCATCTCATCACGCACAGCTTCTCATTGCAGAAGAAAAGAAGTGGGGGTGTTTAGCTTATTTCACTGGTAATAGCAGAAAATGGCTTATTGCAGCAAAGAATTTGTCCAAATAAGCTGTGAGCCATAGCCTTCCTGCAGATAACATCCAGCTCATTTTAGTGCCCTGGAAGCACTCTACAGGTGTCTGCTATTGAAGCATCATTGTACTTGTGATAAATGTGCTGCTTAAAGATAGCTGTCAGCACAGACTGCTGAATAATGCCTTCACTTTATACGCTCAGGCTGCTCCCCAAGTTATTGGCAACACCTAAGGCTGGCAGTCTGGCAGCAGAAGAATAGTCAGCGTGATTAGGGAAGGGCAGGACCCCGACCCTGTGGCACCCACGGAGCTCCCAGGAGCGTTTAAGGGCTTTAATAGGTGACACCCAGGTTACTGCATTTATTAGCTGTCAGTCACCACCCTTCCGTCAGCTTGCTCTGGTGGAATCGTGTCTTTGGTGTGCTCAGGTCACTCCACTGGAGGCTCCACGTTTCAGTTACACACTGCACATACAGAAATCCTAAAGAAGCAGGTTTTAAGCCAACCTAACAGCATATATTCTTACTCTTACAGTTACCAGTACTTATCACTGAATGCTGCTTCCCTCTGCCGTGGTTTCTTGTGTTCTTCCTTTACTCACACAAAAGAATCTTTAAGCCTTGAGAGGCTACTGTATGTTATAGCCTTACCTCTCCAAGGACAGAGAAGCCTTTCTAAGGCTCCCCTTCCTCTTTCACAGGTGTTTATTTAAATTAAAATAACGAGCACCTGTATTGGCTCGTAACTCTCAATTAGTCTTCAGGTTTTAGCCCCTACTTCTTAATCCAACTTCAATAATAGCTTCAGCTTAGCTCTTTCTTCCACAGCCAGCCCTCCAGCACAGCAGCCTTTTGCTGCTCTGCCTCTCCATAAGCCCTTGCTGTGCCTCTGCTGCATCCCCACCCACGGGCTGGGGCTCCATGTAAGCTCAGCCTGGGGGCTCTTCTTCTTTCTAAGCCACGAGTAGAAACACTGATCTCTAGATCAGCTCAGCACTGTCAGCCTGGCCTTAGACCCTGCTGCTCTGGGCCTGGCCAAGCATGTGTGGTCCGGGTGCTCTCCCTGGACCTGATTCCAGCCTGGGGACTGACTTACCCCCTGGATTTAAGACCTGTCCCATCCCCACAGAGGTGCCTGATGCCCGCATTCTCTGGGAGCGTCACCGCTCTCTCCTCCAGCTCCAAGAGGAGGTAAAACCTTGGCTGCTCATTTTATATTCTAATGCTAGCAATTTACCATAATTCGTTGCCCTTGCTGAATATTTCCCGCTGTCCAGGTGGCTCCTGGGGGGCATCTTTCCTGGGGGGCATCTTTCCTGGAGCATCACTGTTGTCCCGGCGTTTCCTGCCGGGTGCTTTCCCTTGCAGCGGCTCCGTGGGCTCTGCTGCTCCTCCTCACCCCCGCCTGGATGGCAGGAGGCACCCTGGGGATCTGTTCCCCATCTCAGCTCCTGCAGCTGAGCCCTGGCACCCTGCGTGGAAGCTCCTGGGTGCTGTGGGAAGGCTGTGCCTCCCACCCAGGCTTCCTTGAGCCGAGCTTAGGGAGGCAGCAGCAGCTCCTGGGCAGTGGTGGGTGTCTGCTCTTGCTTGCTGAGCACTTTGCTGTTGCCTCCTCCTCAGCCTCATGCTGGGGTCGCCGAGCAATTTGGGAAAGGAGAGCATTGTTGGCCGGGGTGTTTCACACCCCTGCTAGGCACAGTTGAGTCGGGTGGGAAATTGTGACTACCCACAGGGTGTTGGCTTTTTCAGCAACTGTGAAGGATTTCTTTAGTTCCTCAAAATGTCTGGAGTTTTAGTACTTACAATCAGCAAAAATTGGAGTGGAATATCAACGGAGCACAGCTTTCAGAAACTCATTTTCTTTTTCCTTTCAAACTGACAATAGGATTTTAAGAAAAACTTTGAATAATGGATATACTTTTGAATAATGGATGTTTCACAGCCAAAGTCCCTTGACTTTTCTTTCTGTGCCTGAATGAGAAGCCTTTTAATTGCACAACACGTGGCAAGGAGGTACAAAACGCTTTGTGTCTTGTGCTGCTGATTAACTGATGCATATACTCCCATTAAACATTCAGAGAGGGCTAAGTGTATCCCAGCCCGAAGCTGTGTGCTATGCACGTTGGGTTTTTATCAGCCGAGACTCTGCCACGAGATGTTTTGTGATTTTTCCTTGTCCCTGCCATGGCTGCTCATAATTTTCCTCTTTTGTGTGTGTGTGTGTGTGTGTGTGTGTGTGTGTGTGTGTGTGTGTGTGCGCTTTGGATCTTTCCTGCTTCTGGGGAGGCATTTTCCACCTGGAGAGCTTGCACCTTGTGCTCTGGACTCATGCAGTGGGCTGCGAGGTCACCTTGGGACGTCAAGAAGGCTCCTGAGCTTAGACTGTGGAATAAACTCTGTTCTCACCAACAGCAGTGGTTTTCTTTGCGAGGGTTCTGCTGGGAAACGGTGGAAGAGGTGCCTGTGCTGGGCTGGATGCTCTGGCATGGTGGGATGGAGGAGCTGCAGTGCACGGAGCAATTGGAGCCCCCTGGAAATTGTGGGATGCAGGCAGGGGAATTAGCAGGAACAGCAGTGGTCTGGGTCTTCCTTGCACTCATTCCATCGTGTTGCTGCCTGTCCTTGGAGCTGGCTCTTGTCCAAGTTAATTCCGCTTTCATGAAAGTTTAACTCTGCTGCAGAAGGGAAAAGACAAGTCGCCATGCCCCTGAAAAATGTAAAGGGTGGTTTGGGGTCAAGGGTTTTTTTTTGTCCTCAGTTTCCCCAGTTCTTGGTGCAGTGCCCAGCAACTTTGAGGGAGCCCAGGTGGGCTCAGCAGAGTGAAACCCTGCTGTGTCAGTTCTTCTCTAACTTCTGTCTGCACCATAAAAAAAAAAAAAAACCAAACCAACAAACCCCAAAACTTAAAACAAGAAGCTATGACCCCATCAGGTCCCCAGTTTTCTTTCCAAGCCCAAATTCGGGCTGAGGACCAAGCCTCAATGAATAAATGCTGCTGGAGGCTGGCTCCGTCCTGCTCCCAGCCCTGTCTCTGTGCTCTGGCTGTGAGGGAGCTCAGTTTATAGAGTGAAATCCTCTGAGTCTGGACTATTTGAACTCTTGGCATTACCCCACGGAAGCCTGGGGTGGCACAGAGGGTCCTGGGGGCTCCCTGCTGTCGGGAGTTTCTTTTTCACTGAGAGGTTTCTGTGATCCCTGCCTCTGCAAGCCGAATTCAGCTGGATTTCTGCCTTTAAGCAGAGCTCGTTCTCTCTCAATTTTGCAGCTTCTCGCCTTGGAGTACAACTGCAATTTAGCTTTATTTCACAAAATTTGACATGACTGGGAGAGCGTGATTTACTGGCCTTGGAGGACGCGGTGTGTGTAACTGTGGAGGGCGTAAGTGGCTTTTTCATGGCAGAGGAGCCATAAATTGAGATGATGAAAAAAAAAAAACCGGAGGGAAACGTCGCTGTCCAACTTTACAAGGTAGCAGCAGCAGGAGCAGGGCACAGCCGAGCGATCTGTGGCTGTCAGGGCTCTTTATTGCCCCTGATTGCCTGGAACGAAGCTGCTCCGTGGCTCACACCGGCAGGGCAGCGGCGTTCGAGTGTCTGGCGAGACACAAGGTGGCAATGTTCTCCAAAGGACGCCCTGGAACTCCTCGGTTCCTCCAGAACCGAGGTTTCCAGCTCCAGAAGGTTTCCGGCTGATGAGCTTTTCTGGCTCTGGCACTCGATGGACACCTTGGAAAAGGGTCGCTGCCTCCATGGCCACCAGCAAAGGAGACTGAGGGTGAGAAGGGGCTGGAGCAGCCCTGGCCTCGTGTTCCGACCCAGAGCTGGGCACCCCTGCCCTGCTCCCTCATGGCACAGACACCAGCAGGTCCCTTCTGGGTTTCTGGTGTTTCTTCTGGGGCTTGTTTTGACATCTGCATCACCCTCTTTGCCTTCTGTGCCCTCCGCACCTTCCAACAGACCCAGATCCAGAGGGACATTTTAGAGCATGGAGTTTTTGGACAAGGAGTAACAACCTTCTCTTGGTTGTGTTTTTGTGGTTTTTTTGTTTTTTTTTTTTTTTTTTTACTTAATGCCACAGGCAAAGCTGCAGGGTTTGTCTCACTTACAAATCCATTTTCCGCGGTTGAGTAGGGGGTGGTGTGGGGCAGGTGGAAGAATCGCCTCTGCTTGTTTTTATGCGTTTTTATGTTTTTATATGTTTTATGACAAATATTTCCGGGTCCCTGGGTTTCCCGTGCCAGTTTTCAGCCTAAAGGTTGCAAGGCATTGCAGTGTGGCCCGGGAAGGGGCAGCGTGACAGTCTCCAGGCTGCTGGTGCTCGTTTTACCCGCAAACGGCTGCATTTGCAATGTGTAATGATCTCTGTGAGGCAGTTAGGAGCGAGATAAACATCAATTTTATGGCTGGGAAAACATAAGGGGTGTTGCACAGGAAAAGGAGAGGACCTGAATACTGAAAGCTCTGCTCACTGCTGCCGGGTTTAGCTTGGGTCTCTCCATGGGCCCCTGCTCATCCCAGGCAGGGCAGAGGCTGCAGATCTGGCCCTGATGGGATGCAGGAGCTGCACAGCCTCTCCTTTGGGGTGGGGGATGCAGCTAGCCAGGACTTGGTATTCACAGCCAAGAGTTAGGCAGGGTTGGCTGAAGTGGGAATGAAGTAAGGCCAAGATGAGGAAGTTTTTTTGGGATTTGCTGGGTAACAGGAGCTCATGCAGAAGGTCGAGGTCACGGTTCTGCTGCATCCAGAGTGGGGATGTGTTCTGATTTTCACAAATAACAGCTTTTTGCAGCTCTGTTTCTTCACCAGACACAGTGCAGGGTATAAAATGCTTTTTCTAATATGCCGAATGCCTCTGGAATGCAATTAATATTCTTGCCCAAGTCTCCAAAAATTAATAGGCGTGTCTGGAAGCTGCTGAACACAGCTGTGTGTGTGCAGGGGGGCGGAGGGGAGGGACAGCTCAGTCCACCCGAGCTGGAAAGGACCTCACGTGGGGAAGGAAGGTGCAGATCCATCAGTGGGAAGTGGAGCTCCCAAAGTGGCTGCAGGAAGACGTGGAGGGATGCTGTGATGGCCAGGTCACACCCCTGGGACGGTGCTGGTGCTCATAGGTGGGAGCAGAGCCCATCTCAGCTGCTTCAGGAGTTACCCCCTTCTCCCACCAGGATGCCCGTGGCCTGGGAAGCTCCAAATGCCACCCCCAGCTGGAGCAGGGGCTCTCACAGCTCCTTCCCTTTGAGCCTGGGAGGGGTGACCAAGCTAATTATTAATCAGCTGCCACTGAGCCTGATTGGGGGTGAGGGCTCTCCCCATGTGGTGCAGGTGCTCAGCCTGCCTGGGAACCCGAGGCCGGGGTGGGTTTTGTTTTCTTGCTCTGTGTGACACCAAGGAGGCAGTCAGGTGTCTCAGAAGCTGGCAGCACCTTCAGGGCTGGCTTTTTTGCCGTGTAGAATATTTAAGATGAGTTTTCACGTTTTATGTAGCTCATTTGCTGCTTGTTTTTCTGCCCTGCGTGATGCTCAGGACGTCTTCACAAAAAAAAAAAAAAAGTGTTTGTTTACATATATATTTTTCACATTTATTGGGGGCTGAAGCTCAGAGATTAAAAAAGCTTCCTATCAATTCTGCTTAAAAAAAAAAAAAAACAAACCTCGTCTCAGAACCGAGTAGAAACAACATAAATCACCTCAAAATAGCTTCAGGTGCTGCAGCCTGAATTTCCACTGCTAGGTTGCAAAGGTTTCAGATGAGGTTGGGTTTGGTCGGGGGGACTGACCTGAGAGCCTGGGGCTGTCTGTGATCAGGGCCCCGAGGAGCTGCACAAACACACCCTGGGCATGAAGAAAAATGTTTTCTGCCTAATCTCGTTACTGTAACAACAGCGGTGAAATCTTTTAAAGCAGAGAAATGCGATGTTTCAGCGCGATAGCGGCGTCCCTTCGGCTCTGTGACAAATGCTCTCTGCAGCACGGGCTGCCTGCCTTGCAGGAGTCCTGCGAGCTTCATGGCAGTCCCGGGGCACAGGGTTTTGTGTTTCCAGGAGAGCCGTGACTCCTTTAAAATAGTAATTTCTTGGCTAGATGTGATGACGTTAAAAGGTTATCCTTTTCTTCCCCTCTTTCTTAGCCCGTCTGAGCCTTTCATCTCTGTTCTTTTTCTCCCGTCATTTTCGTTCCCCAGGCCCTTCCCTTGGCTCTTTCTTTTTCCAACACACTTTCCTGCTCTTGCCTTAAAGTTGGTGCTCCCTGACCATTTTAAACCACTTCTGCTCAAAGCTTTATGTTTCTGGTAGAGTTTCCTACCTCTCCCTCCCTAGCAAGAACAGGAGCAGGGTTTCCACACATCTCAAACACCAGTTGAGATGTGTGGAACACCATCACAAGTTGAAGCTGTTTTTATGCAAGACAAGCTCCCAAATCTTCCTTGCAATCCAAACCTCCCAGGTTAGGCTGGCAGCAGCAGCCTGAGGATCACAGAGCTGGAGTGGTTTGGGTTGGAAAGGACTTGTAAAGGTCATCTAGTCCAACCCTCTTTGCAGTGAGCAGGGACATCTTCAACCAGCCCAGGGTGCTCTCAGCCCCATCCAACCTGATATTCAACACTTCCAGGGATCCAGGGGCAGCCACAGCTTCTCTGGGCACCCTGTGCCAGGGCCTGCCCACCCTCACTGTAAAAAACTTCTTCCTTATATCTAATTTAAATTTTTTTTTTGTAATTTAAATTTTTATTTTAATTTAAACCCCCCTTTTCAACATCTTTATGTGATGCTGATTGAGCCCTGCAGGCTTCCAGTGTAGATTTGTGTTGTTGCTAGAAAACAGGTTGGAAACATCCAGCAGTCACCTCTTGGCTAGAAACCTATAATTATTAGCCAGAGACCAAGTGGAATGAGGTTATTTGTATTTATGAAATATCCTATCAATTAGTGTATTTTTAAAGTGTGGTTCTCATGGTTTCTAGGGATGCTGTCTCGCTTTCCCCGAGACCTGATCTGTCCATAACAGACCTTTTACTTCAAAACCTCCCAAAGTTTTGAAGGGCAGGTGTGGAATGAAGAGGAGGTGCTTAATTTCATTCTGCTGCAGCAGCTCAGCAGCACCAAGACAGCGCTGCCCTGGTTTGTGTTTCTCCCAGTCAGATTTCTGCACGGCTGAGTGCTGAGGATATTTTTTTACTTGAAATCTTGAATTCTGCAGAGACCGAGCGCTTATTTCTTAGGATCACCAGGGAAAATTTCTTACTCTCCCAGCAGGGTGGAAATTTCAAGGTCTGAAGCTATAATGTGTTTGGTCTTTCAACATCATTAAAGGAGGGGGTTTCTGACAGTGCCACCATGATGCAAAGCAAACTCTCCTGCCTGTGAATCCCAAATCAGTCCATGCTGTGGTGTTACAGGGGAGGTAATTTGGAGGCTCTGGGAAAGGGGGAGAAGGTGACACGTCACTAAACTGTTGGGTGGCAGATGATGGACCTTCTACCTAGCTTTGAATGTGGTTTTCTGTGATATCATTTGCCTTAATTTGCGCATTTTCTCAGTTTTTTAAGTGCCATGGGGAGTTCAGGGTAGGGTCTCCAGGCAGGAGTCCCTGGTCTCTTAGAGAACAAGGCTATTATAGTGCTGTAATGATTGAGAGGAGGCAGCGCTGCCCAAATTCTGCCCTGGGCAGTACATGGTGGGATGGACATTGTCTGCTTGACCTGTGGCTGGGTCTGCGTTAAACCAGTCAGGTTTCATTCATTATTATTTAGGAAGTGTGAGGATGTATGGAGGAAGACACTTCATAGAACCCTGGAATGGTTGGAAGGGGCCTTAAAGCTCATCTTGTTCCACCCCTGCCATGGGCAGGGACACCTTCCACTGTCCCAGGTTTCTCCAAGCCCTGTCCAACCTGGCCTTGGACACTGCCAGGGATCCAGGGGCAGCCACAGCTGCTCTGGGCACCCTGTGCCAGGGCCTCCCCACCCTCCCAGAGAAGAATTCCCTCCTGACATCTAATCTGAATCTCTGCTCTTACAGCTTAAAGCCGTTCACCTTTGTCCCATCACTATCAGCCCCTACTCACTTGACGGCATTAAAAAACTCCCCAGGAGAAATACCTGGCTTTTTCTGAGCTTGGAGGGCTGCGTGCTTCTTGTGTGGGGTGGGAGGAGACCCAAGTGATGGGAAAAGTGACCCTCAGGATGCCAAGAGCAGCGTGAACCCCCAGGAGCCGAGCAAGCGGCCGGCGCGGGGCGGAGGAGCGGAGGCTGCCCTTTGCCCACTGGCCCATGTGGAAATGGACTTTGGAAGTGGCAACAGGGAGCAGAGGAAGGGCCCCGGCGGCCTCTGAGCAGGTGTGTGCGGCTGCTGCGGGGGGAGGATGGCCAAAAACTGGGTGGGGGGGCCCGTGGTGGGACGGAAATAATGGGTGCCCAGATGTTTGTGCCTGGGGGCTATTTAGGGCGAGGGGTTGCCTGGATGGCGCCTAGAAGGGCACAAACTGAGCCACCTCTGTTCAGACCTGAGTGTCTTCCGGTCCTGAAATTACCCCAAAGTGCCTTAAACCTTGAGTGGGAGGAGTGAGGAGGGGTTCAGACAGCATCTGGCCATGTCCCTGCCTTGGGGAGGCCTGCAGTGCTGGGGCCACTTTGGCTACTGATGCTGCAAGAGGAAAGGTTGGGGGGCTTGAGGGTGACATCCCCCAGCAGCTGGGGCTTCACCCGTGTGCTGCCCTGGGCTCCCCTCAGGATTTCCTCTTCTGCATGGCACTGTGGTAACCAAACCTAAATATGTAATTAAATAGATAGCTAAATATAGCTAAATATAACTAAATATATAGCTAGATATAACTAAATTCCGCTTGGAATTGAAAGGCAGGAGGAAACCCCTGTTTCCACCCCATCCCATAGTTCACAAGAACAAACCTCCATTTCCCCCTGCTTGCTCATTTTTGGGCCTTGTCTCGCCCCTGGCTTTGCCCCTTCCCTTTCTGCACATCAAACGGGGTTTCAGTGCTGTGTCACAGAGGTGAGGGGGATTTCTCACCCTCTCACAGCTTGAGGGGGCTCTGAGTGCTGGGGCTTCGCAGCTGGGAGTGCAGGAGGATCGCACCTGGGTACAGGGGGGCTTTCTGAGGAAGAGAGGGACAAATTTTATAGCAGGGCCTGTAGCAGTAGGACAAGGGGTAATGGTTTTAAAGGGAAAGAGGAGAGATTTAGGTTACGTGTTGGGAAGAAGTTCCTTCCTGTGAGGGTGGTGAGGCCCTGGCACAGGTTGCCCAGAGAAACTCCTCATCTCTGGAAGTGTTCAGCATGAGGTTGGATGGGGCTTTGGGTACCCTGGTCTGGTGGAAGATGTCCCTGCCCACGGCAGGGGGCTGGAACCAGATGATTTTTAAAGTCCCTTCCAACTCAAACCATTCTGAGGTTCTTGTTCTGGGAAGAGCTGGGTGTCTGTCACTTTCAAAGGCAGACCATTGGAATGGTTGGAAGGGGCCTTAAAGCTCATCTTGTTCCACCCCTGGAACCCTTGGTGTTTTGGAAGCCTGGTGTTTTAAGGGGAGCTTCAAGTGAAGGAAGATGCAGAGATGACTTTTCCTCGCCTCTGGGCATTTTGGAAAGGGTCCTGGGTTTCCAGGATGCTCCCAAAAAGCAGAGAGGAGCTGGCAACGAGCTTCAAAGGGGGCTTGAGGGGGTTGAAAAGCTGCTGATCCAACACACTGTGCCTTATCATTTGCAGGCCACTAAAGCCATTTGGGGCTTAAGCTGCCCAAAACCAGAGAGGATTTTGCTGGCAAGCTTGTGATGGAGCCCTGGGCCCCCGTCCAGCCGCCCCAGCCCCGGGAGAGGCCGGCAGCCCGGGGGCCATGGGCAGAGGGGCCCCACGGCCCCCCGGCACCGCTGCGGCGGCAGCTCCTGCACGCAGGGCAGGCTCCTCGCCCCGGCTCCTGGCACGGGAGCCACCTCCCCGGGCACCCCCGGGACGAGGGCCACCAGCCCCGGGGTGAGAGCCGCCGACCGGCGTCCCGCGCCGAGCGCTGTGACAGCGGCTACCCCGGCCAGCCCGGCCCCAGGTGAGAGCTGCTCCTGCTGAGCCCTCCTCTTGGGAACCTGCCTAAAACCAGAGCTGCCCATTTCACTGCTCATGGGTCCTGCTATCCGAGCAGCCCACGGCTTCTGTTGTCAAGGCTGTGTAGCATTTGCAGCTCTGATTTCTTCTTAAAACTGTGATTTCTGTTTGACAAGCTCCGTCTCGGTCCCGAGGTGCCTTTTTCTTACAGGTTTGATTAAATGCAGTTCTTTATTCCTAAGTGCAAGGTGAACAATAAAAATGCAAGCGGTAGTGTAGGAGCAAGAGGCAGCCTGCAAGCTCAGCTGCTGAAACAGTGGAGAGTGGACGGATAAAATGTGGGCTGGAGGGTGCTCTCAGTGCTGAGAAAGAGCTTCGAGTGCTCCAGGAAATCCGGGTTGATTTGCCTGAGTTAATGCCCTCAGTGAATGATGGAGTCAGCACGTGGGGTTTTGTGCTGAGGTCGTACGATGCAGATGGGATATTAGGAAGTAAATTTTCTCTCTGAGGGTGGTGAAGCTCTGGCACAGGCTGCCCAGAGAAGCTGCCCCTGGATCCCTGGAAGTGTTCAAGGCCAGGTTAGACAGGGCTTGGAGCAGCCTAGTATTGTGGGAGAGGTTGAAACAAGATGACCATTAAAGGTCCCTTCCAACCCAAGCCATTCCTGGATTCTGTAAAACTGGGCATCCCCTGAAGCTGCAGTGCACAGCTTTCTCCCCGGTGGGGCTGGGGAAGCATCCAAACCTCCTCCTGCTCCTTCCAGGTGTGATGCTGGACCAGTTTCTGGCCCTGCCGCAGAGCAGGGGACCTGGGCTTTATTTCCATCGCCTTTCTGCCTCCAAAGGTGCCGAGCAGGAGGGACCCTAGGTGTGACCCTGGGCTTGCAGTGGTGCCCCTCCTGCCCTAGCTCAGTGTGTTGTGTTGTTTTCCAGGCAGGGCTATGAAGACCCCCCCTGGCAGTACCCAGCAGCTGGCTACAGCGATGGCTACCCCTACCAAAGCCACCCGTGGCAGCCCGTGGCCTGGCAGGATGACAGAGGTACGGGCTCGTCCTCTGCCTCTGGGGATGCAGGCAGCCTGCAGGAGAAGTGATGCTTTCTCCAGGATGGGTTCTTCTCCCAAGGCTTGCACATATCCCAGGCTTTCTCCCGCCCATGCTCCTGGGTGGGAGTGCTCTGTGCAGCGCTGGCTTCCTGCTTGCCTTTAGGAAGTGTGAGCAGGAGCCAGGTGCACCTAAGGGATGTGTGCTGTTCATGTCCATGGCTAAAATCCTGTGTCATTCCTGGTTCCAGCCCAAGTTTGATGGTGCTGTGTGATCAGGCTGGCCAGGGCCTCCTCTTTGCTCTTTCTGGGCTGAACAGAAGGGGAGGGAGGAAAGAGAAAAGGACATCGGTGCTGTGTTGGCAAATGTGTCGCGGGTGTTATCACATCTCCAGTGTGCTGGGATAATTTGGAAGCCAAATGGGTGGGCACAGCAAATTGCCTGACTCAAGGCTGTTCTTTTGCACCTTCATTGTTGCTCTGGAGGGATAATGCTGAACCTTGGTTCTCCCTAGACCTGAGGCAGCGAGAGTCTTACGGCAAGAGTTACCGGGACCGCCACTACTACAGGGGCTACCACCCCAACCTGGCCACGGGCCCCCCAGGGCAGGACAGGTAAAGCTGGGAGGTCTGGGCAACCTCGTGAAGCCACCTAATGAGTGCTAAATGAGCAGGTTGGTGGGGGGTTCAAAAACCTCAGAGCTCCAGCATGTCTCCCTTTGCTCCTGCCTGCAGGACACAGACCTACAGCTCCTACGAGGAGAGCTACATCTCCAGGAGGGAAGGGACAGGGGAAGGAGCCCTCGTCAGTGATTCGAGGGAGGCTGGTGGCCAGCCCGGAGAGGTAACCTCAAAATGGGCAGGGGTGGAGGACAGGAATCTCTCAGAGATTTGGGAACAATCCATATGTCCCCCTCCAGGCTCCTCCCCATGTAACAAGCGACAGAACAAGAGGAAACAGCCTTAAGTTGTGCCAGGGAAGGTTTAGACTGGGCACTAGGAAAAGTTTCTTCAACAAAAGGGTTGTCAAACCCTGGCATAGGCTGCCCATGGGGGTAGGAGAGGCACCATCCCTGGGGAGATTTTAAAGACGTGTAGATGTGGCAGCTGGGGACATGGTTTAGTGGTGAACACGGCAGTGCTGGGTTAATGGTTGGACTTGATCCTAGAGGGCTTTTCCAACCTTAATGATCCCATGATTCCATGATTCTACCCTTCCTAGGGAGCTGGCAGCTGTGTGTCACTGTCAGCTCTGTCCTCCAAGTCATGCTCCATCACTCTTTTGTCCTGATTGCTGGGTTTTGCCAAGACAAAATTAGAAGATCAAATCAAAGCTTGCTCTGGTGATTTTGCTCCTGGGTGATGCTTTTTTGGGTTTCCAAGCCCCATCTCCTTGGCTGTGTTGAGGAGCTCACGCCAGGGCTAGAAAAGCTTTCGGACTACAGCTGTGGCTGATGTAAAAGTTTTTTCTAAGCTGTTGGGTGAACCCAAGCTGGTGCAGGGCCTGAGCTGCTGGGGTGGGAATTGGCTGTGCTGTTCCTGCTGGGCGCTTTCCTGGAGCAGCAGAGCCTGCCCCGCTGCCTGGCAGCAGGAAAGCAGCAGTGTCCCTGGGTTTTTGAGCCAGGTTTGTTTGCTCTCCCTTCCCTGCAGCCCTCGGGCCAGCCCAGCCTGCTCCTGCAGTACCACGAGTCAGGACTCAGCTCCAGCAGCCATGAGCTCAGCCAGTACATCCGAGACAGTGCCGACCCTGTGCTTCCCGGGTCCTGGAATGTGGGACAAACAGGTGAGGTGTGATGGGGGGCTCTGACAAAGGGAAAGCAAAGGAATAAATCACTGGTGGTAGGATGTTGGCTGTGTCTCAGCTTGGTCCTCTCCTGGAGGAGGCTGTGCAGGCACAAGGCATGACTGGGGGGCTGTAGGGTGGGTGAATGTTCCGGGGGCTCTGCCTGGGCTGGTGTAGGAGCTGCTGGGCACATCTGCTGCCTTGGGGGACAATTCTTGCATGGAGGGGTCAGTGGAGGGCTACTTAAGTTGGTGGACAAGGCAGGGATGTGCTCAAGTCCTCCACAGTGGATGTGGGATCAGTGTGAGGGGCTCACAGGGGCCTGTGTATCATTGCAGGGGGGTCCTCCGTGTCCACCCCGAGCCCAGCAGTGCCCCTCAAGTTCCCAGAGCTGCACACGGCGCTGTGCTTTGGAGCCGGGGGCCACCTGGTGCTGGCCTCTCCCCAGTGCCCTGCCCAGGGACAGCCACCCCGAGTCGAGCTGCACAGCCTGGAGGTAGGACACAGCTCCAGGCCCCCTTGGTCCCCTCCCCGGAGTGGCTCCTCTTGCCCTGTGGGATGGTTCATAACCCAAGCAGCCTCCTCAGCAGCCTTCCCGTTCCTTGCTCCCATCTTCTCTCCATCCCACGTGGACTCTGGAGTGTCCATGGTGCCAGCCTGTGCCTGGGCGTTGCTCTCAGCCTTCAGCTCCCTAACCCTTGGTGCCTGTGACCTGCTCACAGTGATGCCTTCTCATGGGGACAGATGTGGTCTGTACCTCTCCAAAGAACAACTCCACTCATCCTCCTGAGCTGCTCCAGTACAGAGCTCACATTGATCCCCCCAGTCCACCACAGCATGCCAGCCTCCTATTTCACCTGCAGAAGGAGGCAGCTGCCACCTCAGCAGACATTTCTTAGAACTGGAGTCCATGTGACAGCTCAGGGGCTGTGCTCTGCCCCTTAAGACAGCCCAGGGTTCACTGCCACTGTTGAGCCACTGGCTTTCAAACAGCCCAGCTGGGGCTGGATTGATTGCTGGAGTCCAGCTGCTGAATTTACGTTTGTTTTTCAGGCAATCCTTCATGGCACAGAAGATCTGGAGGAGCTGCAAGCCTTCCCAGGGCCCCTGGCCAGGTATGGCAGCACAGCAGGTCCAGGAGCTGAGTCCTCCTGGCTGCCTCCTTTTCGACAAGACATGAGCTCAGGGCAGACTCGAAGGGTCCCCCTGGTTTTGAGATATCTGCAAAGGCCATGTCTAAGTTCAGCTTGGGAGCCCAGCCCCTTTGATGCAGTGTGGGTTGGTTTGGACGGTAGGATATGGGGTTTTTTGAATATTCATAGGATGTGGGTTTAGTGTGGTTTGTACCTCTGACCTTATTTTGTACTCATTTTGTCCTAGAAAAATGATTTATTTGGGGTTTCTTTGATGTCTAAAGCCCTGGGTCAACCTGTGGTTTAGCTTCTCCAAAGGTTTTTGTCTGAGCCTGAGAAGGCTGAGCCTCAGCAGGGTCAGACCCAGTGTGTGCCTTCACCCAGCATGAGCCTGGGGATGAATCAGGGTGTGTTGCACCAGGTTGTCCCTGTTTCATCCTGGTGTAACCAGGACATCTTCAAAGCAGGGAGAGAGGAAAAAGCATTCACTGAGCAGAAGAGCTGTGCATACACAGAGGCTGGGAGGGAGATCTGGAGCTCCCCCTGTGCTCTGCCCTCGTGAGACCCACCTGGAGTGCTGCAAACTGTTCTGGTGCCACCAGCATAAGAAGGACATGGAACTGCTGGAGCAAGTCCAGAGGAGGATAAAGGGACTGGAGCAACTGACCTATGGAGACAGACTGAGGAAGCTGGGGCTGGAGAAGAGGAGGCTGTGTGGAGATGTCACAGCACCTCCCAGGATCTGAAAGGGCTACAAGGAAGCCAGAGAGGGTGTCATTGCCACGAACTGTAGTGACAGGACAAAGGGGAACGAGTGCAGATGGAAAGAAGGGAAATTTAGGTTGGATATATGGATGAAATTCTTCCCTGTGAGGATAGTAAGGCCTCAGGTTGCCCAGAGAAGCGGTGGATGCTCCATCCCTGGAAGTGTTCGAGGCCAAACTGGACAGGGCTTGGTCTAGTGGAAGGTGTCCCTGCCCATGGCAGGGGGATTGGACTAGATGAGCTTTAAGTTCCCTTTCAACCCCCAGACTGTTCTGTGATTCTGGGTTACCACTTGTGCCAGAGGGGGCATCGGGAATGTCCATGTAATACATTGGAATGATTGAGCCAGGATCGACATCTCCATCTGCAGTTTCTTCTCTCTCCTGTCCCTGTTTCTAACTGTATGGTTATTCTGTTGTATGGCTGTGGTTCTGCCTGGCTTGCGTGTAGCTTAAGGGTTTCTGTTTTGGTCCCAAAGGGAGGTGACCCTCCACTCTGCCTCCACAGCAGATTGTGCCTGCTTCTGCAGCCTTGGACATACACAGATGGAACAGCAGCACAGCAAATCCAAGCAGTTTCTTTGCAGATGGATGGAGGGAAATATTATCGGGGGCAAAGAGTGGGTTTGAAATGTACTTTGCATCCCCGAAACACAGAAATCTTTGGTTTTGGTTTTAAGAGTCACTATAAATTTGAGTGTGTTGGAACTCAAGAGTAGTCCTTGGTACTGGGGATCGTCTTTCCTCCACCTCTTGCTTGGAATCTTTGGCATCCCCATCAGTGAACCTGGGGGCTGAGCCTGAATCATGTCCTGGATTGCTCTGCCTGGGGTTTGTTTGATGCCTCTTTGTGCTGCTGTAGGGAAGATCTGCACAAGGTGGATGTGATGACGTTTTGCCAGCAGAAGATAACCACAGGCTGTGATCTCTCAACACAGAGGGGCAGAGATTCCTCTCTCCTCTGGAAACTCCTGGTCCTCCTCTGCCGGCAGAATGGGGTAGGTATCCCATGGAGGGGGATGACCCTTTCAATCTCGGAAATGAGATGAGTAATATGTCCCTTAGGTGCCTCTTGATCCAGTTGCTGTTTTTGGGGAGGAGGGGTGTACCTTAAAAGAATCCCATTCCCATGCCACTATCCATCAGTTTGACGCTGCCTGGATGTTTGGAGCAAATCCTTCTCCATTGCTTTTGGTCCTTGGGAACCACCAACAGCCCAATGAAGGGGCCTGGTGCCACCTCCGTCGAGGAGCCAGCACTTACACTCAAAAGGGGGCCATTCCCTCAATATCCCCTGAAATCCACCCAACCCAGTCTGTAGCTGCTTGTTGGAATCAGGTGGATAAGGTTGCCAGAGGGAGCGTTGTGAAGGTCTCACATTGTGCTGAACCCCTTCCCTTCCAAACCCATGCTGGTGGCCACAGCTGGCCCTGTGAGGGGATGTGCTGGGAGGAAGATACAGCTGTGAGAACGGTGCGATGCTGTCAGCCCTGGCTTTTGGGGCAGCCCCCACACGCCTCATTCCTCCCCTTCCCCAGTCCATGGTGGGCTCGGACACGGCGGAGCTGCTGATGCAGGACTGCAGGCGCCAGGACAAGTACAAGAGGCAGGACCCCGCCGTGGGGCTGGCGGACGATGAGTGGGCGTCGCGCCAGCCGGGCACGCTGGACCTCATCACCGGGGAGGTCCCTCCCGTGGTGGAGACACAGGCACAGATAGTGGAGAAGTTCACCAAGCTCCTCTACTACGGCAGGAAGAAAGTAAGTGGTGAGTGGGATCCAGGACATGGAAGGTTTTTTCCTTGGGCCTCCTCAGGCAGGTTTTAAAGGGAAGGGTGGTCGAGAAGTGGCTGGTGGTTGTGGGATCAACCCTCCAAGCTGTGTTTGTACAACCCTCCAAGCTGTGTTTGTTCCCTTATGGCAGGGATTTCCCACCACTGGGAGCTGGGGTGGGGGACCCAAGTGAAGATGAGATGCAGAGGCTTTTACCAGCACTTCTACCACGTTTCGTTTCATAGAGTCCTGGAATGGTTTGGGACCTTAAAGGCCGTCTTGTTCCAAACCCATCTGCAGCTATGTGATCTCACGGGATACCTAAGGCACGAGGAGAAGAGAGGAGGGTTGAATGCAGAGCAGCTTGGGTGCCCAGACTGGGGTCCCACGGCATGGAGAGCTAACAGGCAGCACAGACCTGGAAATCTAGGAAACACCACATTGCTCTGAAGGTCCAAGTTCTTGTAAATTTTCAAGGTAGAAAGACAAAGGGACCTGGAAGAGATTTGAACATGGAAAAGATTTTTGGAGGATGCTACTTAAAGCCAGAGCAGTTATTGGGGCTCTTCTCTGAGCTGGGGGAGCAGAGGAGCAGAGGAGTGGGGGGAAACAGAGTTGGTGCAAACCCTATTTCTTCTCCCCCTCAACTGCAGGAGGCTCTGGTCTGGGCCATGAGAAACCAGCTGTGGGGCCATGCCCTGTTCCTCTCTAGCAAGATGGACCCTCGGACATACAGCTGGGTCCTCACTGGGTAAGTCGGAGAAGCTAAAGCAAGGTATGATGTTCCATGGCTGGCTTTCCAAGCCTATTATCCCTTCAGTGCCCCCTGACCTGGAAAAGAGCATTAATTCCAGCTGGAGCCCTTCCAGAGGGGGCAAAGGGGACAGAGGACATCCATCCAGATAGGCCTGAGTCATTCAGGCTCCCCAACAGGACAGGAGAAACCAAGTGGGGGGCTGGAAAGCGGGAGGAAAGCCATTCCCTGGAGATGGAGGGTTAATTTAGTCTGAGTCTTCGGCTTTGCCCAGGCTGCCCTAGCAAAGACAGCCACAGGGCAGGGGCAGCTGAGCCATCTTCCCTGTGATGCAGCCCTGTCCCAGCTGTTCATCCCACTTGTATGAGCGTTTCCTGGTGGAATTTAATGCACTTAGTCTGGATTGGGCTGATCCCTTCAGAGAGAGTTAAGCAGAAATTTTCTGTCTTGTGGAACCCAAATCCTTTTAAGGAGGTTTTATGCAGTGTTGTCCTGGAGACCTGCCTGCTCTGGAGGTAATACAGATCCTCATCCCCAGGGGCTGATGATCCTCTCTGCCTCCTATTTACAAGGGTAGGAAGTGATAGGACAGGGAGGAATGGCTTGAGCTGAAGGAGGGTAGATTTGGATTAGATATTAGGAAAAAATTCTTCCCTGTGAGGGATGTGAGGCCCTGGCACAGGGTGCCCAGAGAAGCTGTGGCTGCCCCATCCCTGCAAGTGTCCAAGGCCAGGTTGGATAGGGCATGGAGCAGCCTGGGATAGTGGGAGGTGTCCCTTCCTGTGGAAGGAGGCTTGGACTAGAAGGTGGCTTCTCGCTCACTCCATTCCTGGATTCTCTGGGAAACCCCTCAAGGCTTCAGTTTCCTGGGGCATTTGGGATGTGCTCTGGGGGGTGAATGAAGGTCTGGGGTCTTGCTCTGCAGCCCTTGCCCGCTGTCTCCTCACAGGTTCACCAGCACGCTGGCCACCAACGACCCGCTGCAGACCCTCTTCCAGCTGATGTCGGGAAGGATCCCTCAGGCAGCGCTGGTCCGTGAGCACGTGGATGAGCCCTGGCACGTGTTCCCCTGTGCTGTCACCCACCTCCTGGTGACCACCTCTGCTCACCTTTGCTCTCCTCACCTCCCTCCAGTGCTGCGGGGATGCCACGTGGGGGGACTGGAGGCCCCACCTGGCAGTGATGCTGTCCAACAGGGTCGGAGACGCGGAGCTGAACCAGCGAGCCATCGTCACCATGGGAGACACTTTGGGTGAGCTGGGAGCAGCTGTAACGGGGGCAGGCACTGCAATGTCACCCTGCAGGTCCCTGCTGGGGGTGGTGTTGAGGTGGCTGTGCCTGTACCCCCAGAGCTGCAGCGCCTGTGGGGTGGCAGGGGTCAGGGGCCGATGGATCTTCAGATGAATCGGGCTCAGGCACACCCATTAGCTGCTCTTGTGGAGACACCTGGAGCAGCTGGGCCCAGGGAAGGTGTGGGTGACTGCAGGGACTGAGCCTTGCTCCCAGTGGTGGGATTTTATGTCAATAGTGGCACCTTGTAAGAGTTGGAGCTGGCCCTGCTTGGGCTCCCCTTGTTCTACCACTGAACTGAAACCTCCCGAAACAAAAAGCAGTAACTGGGGAAAACAGACAAAAAACTGGGACAAGGGAGGGATCGGGGGTCTGTGTGGGCAGAAAAGTGAGGCAGTTGGGTTTGGGTTTTTGCATGAGCTTGAGGGCCTCCCAAGCAAAGCTGCCCACGTGGTGATGTCTCAGGACTAAGTGTTTGTCTTTTTCCTCCCATGCAGCCAGCAAAGGAGCAGTTGAAGCAGCTCATTTCTGCTACCTGATGGCAGATATTCCTTTTGGTTACTTTGGAGCAAAGGCAGATCGCATGGCCCTGCTGGGCAGCAGCCACCGGTGAGTGAGCACTGGAGGCTGGGGCTCTTGCCAGAGTCACCTGTCCCACATTTTCCCCATCCCTGGGATCTCACTTTTATTCCAAAGCAATCCCTGCTTGGGGAGGGAGCTCTGGTCACTGACCCTGCCCCTCTCCTCTGCAGCCAGGCATTCTCCCAGTTTGCCAGGACAGAGGCCATCCAGAGGATGGAAATCTTCGAGTACTGCCAGCAGCTGCGACAGCCCGAATCCTTCCTGCTCCCCTTCCAGGTAGTGGATATGCTCAACTACCTCTTGTGCAGCAGCTCAGACTTGCCCCAAAACGTGCACCCGTCTCCCTGAAGCCTGGAATTCAAGCTGTTCCTGAGGCTTGTCCCCTTGCTGGGCTCTGGGAATGATGGGGACGTTGCCTTGGCCAAGGGACTGGTGCAGGGCAGATTTTGGGGTGCACAGTGTGTGTCTGACCAGTGCTTGCTCAGGTCTCCTTGCCTTCCTGCTCTCTGGGTAACAGCTGAGCTTTTCCTGTTGCAAAGCTGCCTTGGGCACCATGGATTTGGATGGATATATCCCTGGCAGTGTCCAAGGCCAGGCTGGATGGGGCTTGAAACATCCTGGTCTAGTGGGAGGTGTCCCTGCCCATGGCAGGGGGGTTGGAACTAGATAAGCTTTAGTGTCCCTTCCAACCCAGACCATCCTGGGATTCTGTGAAGCTGCCGTGCTCCTCCCTGCCTGGCTCAAGGCGTGGGGGCTGGATGCCTCCATGGGGATGGGTGGAAGCGGCCCCGAGCTGCAGGTGACCTGCACACGCTCCAGGCTGCTCCGACTCAGGCTGGGGTGCTGTGCCACAGCACAGGGCACCCTCAGACTTGCCCCTCTGCCATCTCCCACCCGTGGCTGCTCTGCTTCCCTGTCCCAAGGTGTACAAGCTGCTCTACGCCTCCCGCCTGGCCGACCACGGGCTGCCAGCCCAGGCACTGCAGTACTGCGAGCACATCGGCACCGCGCTCCTGCGCCAGCACCCAGCCACCCACCCCGTCCTGGCCCAGCAGCTGGTGAGGGTGAGTCTGCACCTCCTGCATCCCAACCGGGGCCTGATGCCCGCTCAGGACCCACCGGGGTGGGCAGCATCCTCAGGGCTTCCCGTGGGTGGGAGTGGTTGGCAGCTCTGAGCAGCCCCGCGGGGTTTGCTGCCGAGCGCGGCAAAGCCAACACCTCCACAGGGTTTCTAATCCCCGTGGATTTAGGGTAGGAAACAAAGGTGTTGTGCTGCCTGCCAAGTAGGAGTGGAGCTATTTGGAAACAAAGGATGTTTTTAAGTCTGGAGGGGGTTTCTGAACTTGCAAATGTCATAGACTTCAGAAGTGAAGTCTAAGTGCACATTTCCCCTCCAGCACATCATCTACAATTCTCTTTACCTCCTGAGGGATGTGTTTTGGGGTGACAGTGAGAGGGAGCATGGCCCAGCTTGTAGCACCAAGTGCAGCCCCTCTACTGCCTGAGCAAGGGCCTGGGGCAGAGAGGGGTGAGGCAAAGTGCCCCAGGTCCCCGAGGAAGGCTGGGCTCTCACAAGGACAGGGCCGTGCTGAGGCTGCTTGTCGCCTTCCTCCAGCCTTTAGGACCGGGTTGGATGGGGCTTTGAGCAGCCTGGCCGAGTGGAAAGTGTCCCTGCAAATGGCACAAGATGAGCTTTAGGGTCCCTTCCAACCCCAAACTGTTCTTTGATGCCATGGGAGGGGCTAAAGCCACGGTGCTGTGAGGCGAGGGGCAGCAAGATGCCTGTCTGAAGTGGGTGCTGCTGAGTTCACCCAAAATTTGGCTGGCGCCTCTTCCTCACCCCGTCACTGAAGCCTATTTACTGTCTAACAGTCTCTCAGATCTGCTGTTCTGCTGGGGATAATGCTTCTCTTGGGAGAAAACACTTTCATCTGGAAAACTGGTGCATTCGTAGATGCTCTTGTCTTTGATGTTCTAGACTGTGTTACAAATTATGAAACACATTAGTGTTTGATTAAGACTTCCCCTCTTTTGAAGCTGGGGACGATACACAACCAGGTGCTGGTTCATTAATACTGGATCAAAGTGCACATTAGCTTTCGGATTAAACATTCCCCCCGTTTAGGAGTAATCACGCTGATAATTTCCTTTTTCCTGTGATTGATTTAGGACGAGCAGAGGTGTGTTTGCAGAGAGGTGAGACGGTGGGGCTGCAGGTAGAGCAGGCTCCTGCCTGGCTGCTGGGTTACATTTCTCTCGTGGCCAGCCCCAGTCCCAAGCTGGGGCCCAGCTGTGCGGGTCCTGTCTTGCTGGGAACTCAGGTGTGTTTTGTGCTGGCTTGGAGTTTGTGTTTTAAAAGGTTCAGGAACGGGAAGAAATGGCTGCTGGGGACTGGTGCAGGAAGGATAGCGGGGTCTTTGTGTGGCTGCGCTGCAAAGTCACCTCTGGGTGGCTTTTGGCCACCCTCGAGGTGGCAGCCTCATAGCAAAGCTAAGTGAAGATAAGTGGGCATGAAGTAGCCAGGGGAAACTGGAGAAATCCCCAAGAGTCCTAGAGTGGTTTGGGTTGGAAGGGACCTCAGAGGTCATCTAGTTCCCACTCCCCTGCTGTGGGGGACGCCTCGCACTAGGTCAGGGTGCTTGGTGGGCTGACAGAGAAAATTTAGTAAAGATGTGGATGAAGAGCGGTGCTCTGAGTGCCACCTCCCCTCACCCAGCTGTCCTAAAACTGGATCCTTGTCTAAACAACTCCTCCAGACAGGGAATTAGCTCTGCAGGGAGCCCTGCATCTCACCTCTTCTCCCAGAAGAGACTCTTGCTCCGCTGATGGGAGCTGGAGCCCTACAACACCAAGGTGGCTGCAGGCAGGGCAGCACAGACCCCTCTTCTGCAGGAGAAATCAAACACACAGCACCAATACTGCAGAGAGGGACCTGGGGGAGACAGTGGAGCATGGTAAAAAATACTGAGCAGCAGCATTACAGGATGCTGTTACAAAAGGAAGAAAATAACCCACCCGTGTTAGAGTGTTATTCTGGGTTGTGGGAGCACAGCTGGCATATCTGAGGCAAGGAGATGATAATCCCCCCGTGCTGGGGTCTCTGGGGTCTTGGCTGGGGCCTGTTTGTGCTGCTGCATGTGGAGACAGGGCTAAATTGGAGCGAGTGTGGGAGTGGAGAGCTGGGGTGATAAGAGATGGAGGGGAAAATGACCTGTGAAGAAGGCCTCAGGGTTATTTCTTCTAGGCAAGATATGGTGGGGGAGAAAGGGGTATGAGGGATGTGATAACAGCCCTCCAGCACGCAGGAGGCTGCTCGTGGGGGATGCTGCCTGCCTCTTCTCACAGCTTCCACGGGAGCAGGGATAGAGAGGCTTAATTTGCAGCAGGGAAGATTTCACTTAGATATTGAGAAAAAACTTTTTAGCTCTAAGGACGTCAAGCATCAGCACAAGCCTGGGAGGCTGTGAAATCTTCTGAGAGATTTGTCAATGCAGATCAGACAAACACCAGCTCCCATCCATCCTCATGGGGTAGGTGAGGAGCTGATGAACTGCCCTGGGGGCTGGGCTCTTTCCAGGGCTCCTGGTGGGATATCCTGCAAAAGTGCCCGTGTCCCAGGATGGCTGTTAGGTGGGATTAAAGGCACTCCTATTCCTCAGGGGGGCAGAAGGAGGGTGAGTTACCTGTCTCCTTGGCCTGAGGAGCATCTTTGACAGGGCTATTTTGGCATCTCTGTGGAGGTGCTGAGCCAGCCCTGCTGGAACTGCGGGGCACGGGATGGGCCGGCACCTCCGTGGCCGTGTGGGAGAGGGGAACAAATCCTGCCCAAGAGCTGCTGCTGTTTCACCCCGCTGTTAGGAAGCGATGCTGTTTCGCCGAGCCCAGCCCAGCCCAGGCGTGGCGGATCCCTGCGGGTCTGACCCGTGTGATGATCCCCGCTGTCCCTGCAGCTGGCCGAGCGGCTGAAGCTCTCCGACCCTCTGCTCCTGGAGATGCCGGAGCAGGACCAGGCGCTGGAGCCCGACTGGCTGGAGCAGCTCCGAGCCTGCTGCCGGGAGTGGGAGGTAAGGAGGGGCGAGGATGCAGTGGGACAGCCGCTCTGGACCGTGGTGTGTCTGCAGGAGCATCCTCCTGCTCTTCCCTGGATCCGAGGGGGGATGGAGGTTCAAAAGTTGTTTGTTCTTCCTTGGCCTGTGAGCTCCCAGATACGGTCTCTGCCCTGGGACCTGCAGATTCCAGTGGCAGCAAGTGCCTGAGGGCTGCAGAGCTTCACACAGGGCAAAGCACTCCTTGTTTTGGCTCCAGGAGGGCAGGCGGGGGCTGGTGGGGGGGTGATGGTCTCCCTTTGCAGGGAGGACATCGCAGAGGTCACCGGTGGCTGTACTCTTGGGTCTTTTAACTGTGGTCTGGTGCTTGGATTAATGCCCTTCATTCAGATTTCACATCTGCTTTTGGTTTCGTGACCTTTTCCATCTCGTTTCCCCTCCTGCCTGCCCTCAGGGGCGCTGCAGCTCCTCTCACTTGCTGGGAGAGAGCTGTGTCCGTGCTGGTGTGGGTCTCTCCTGCAGCCTGGGGTGGGCTGTGAGCCCCAGACCCACGAGCGCTGTGCTTTCCTTTACACTGGCTTCGTGGTTCCCTTAGTCTTCGTCCCGTGCCACCCCTTCTCCTCTCCATTTTAGCCTGTTTTCCCTCTGCAGGTGGAAGATGCTCTTCTTCCAGAGGTGGCACCCGCCCAGCTCGAGCTGCCCTGTGCTGTTCTACCCACGGCAGGTAAATAAAACCAAGCAGCAGGTTGCGGCCACCACAGCGGGCTTCTCCCCGGGTGGAATTATCCTTCGTCCCCGTGGGCCGGGAAGCAGCTTCCCGCTCCCTGGAGTTTTTACCAGCAGCAGCTCCGTGCATCCCCCCCCAGAGCTGGAAGGCTGCTCCTGCCGGGATGCATCCCTCAGGCGCGGGCTGCAAAGCCAGGGCTTGGTGCTCGTGTCCTCGCACAAAGGCCGGGTAATTGGGCCTAATTACCTCAGCTCCTGGGCTCCCTGGGGCTGCCGTGGGAGGAGAAGAGGAGCTGGGGGTGGGTGCTGGATGAGCCTCCCAGCCGAGCCTCAGGGGAGACGGCCCCGTTCCCAGGCAGTCCTCCGAGGGTGCAAACTGGAGCTGAACTAAAGGGATTTCACACTTAGAGAGCGAAGGATTCGGGAGGGAGCCCGTCCTGCCGTGTGCCAGGCTGCAGGATGCCTGTGGCTGGCGACCCAGCATTTCTCCTTCCCTGCTGCCTCTTTGATCCTTTTGCTTCGCCCTTTGGTGACCCCAAGAGTCCCCTGCAGTGCCAACCCACCCAGAGGGCCCAGAGACACCAAGATGAGAGGCACAACCATCCCCTGGTGTCCAGGGAGGAGCAGGGGAGCTTTTCTTTCCCAGCTGGGCAGGCATCCACTGGGATGTCCCGTTGAGGAGAAGTCAGGGGCTGGTGACACACCGGTGCTCCTTCACATCCACTCCACCAGCAGGACGCTCCCACACAGTCCCCTGCTCCTTGGATCCGGCTTTCTGCTGGGAATGCTGGCACTGAAGTGTGGAGAACAGAGGCTGGTGCAGACAGGATGAAACACAACTAATTCCTTCAAGCCGTTTCTTCCTATCAGCTTTCCCTGCTGCTGCCAAATTCCTTTTCAAAGAGCTCTCCCAGGCAGTAAAAAGGATCATCAATCCTGATTGCCTTCTGCTGCTATCAGGGCTGAGCCTGTGATCCTCCTTCCCTGGAAGGAAGTTGCAGGTGTGATGATCCCATTGCCTTGGCTTCTCCGAGCAGCCAGGTCTGCTCCATGTGGTCTCCACAGCTCGCCTTCCCTATGCTTGGCCCTTTTCTTCACTCTCAAGGTTGCCCAGAGTCACCACCTGAGGGACCTGCATGCAGAGAAAGCTGGCTTGGTGCTGAATCCATCCATCTTGGAAAGATAAAGCCCAAAGCAGGTGCCAAGCTGGGACTCACGTGGTCCTCCCTCTCCATCCTTACAACCTGGGCTGTCCTCCCTGACTTGTTCCAGCTGAGCTTGCCAGGCAGCATGAATTTGAGCATCCATCCTCCTCCCTGTGGATCTTGAGCATCTCCAGGCCATGTGGGAGCAGCTCACGGGTGTGAAGCCAACCCCGAGTGGGCTGCAGGTGATGCTGGCAGCAAAGCAAAGGTAGCTCTGCATCGAGAGGTGCCATAGTCCTTCCTGATGGCATCTGGGTCCTGCCTGCCATGTCTCACAGCAATGGGAGAGGAATTTCCCGGTGCCTGGTGTTTCTGGCAGGAGGCTGCCGAGCTCAGATAAGCAGGACACACACCTGGGACCGAGGTGTGTGTTAAATAAAACAAATCCCACTTGCTCAACCTGCCTTTCAAACAAAAAAAAAAAAACCCAACCCTGCAAAAATCTGCCTAAAGCGAGGAACTCATCCGTGGGTGCTGCTGTAGAACAGGAATGAAGGCTGCCTGGCGAATCTTTCCTGCTCAACATGTGCACCAGGAGTGGAGAAAAAGGCAGGAGGCCTCAGCCTCCTTTGAGCTGCTGGTGCATGCTGCTTGTGGGTTCTTTGCTTCCATAGCATTCCCCTTCTGAGTTCATTTATAGCCTCAGGCACATTACCAGGATTTAAATTTTTTTTTTTTTTGCCTCTGTCTTTCCCATCCCACCTTCCTTGAAACCTCTGGAAGGTTCCTGTTGCTGTGCTGTGTCCTACCTCCTCCCTTGCCTGGTCTCTGGAGTCTTTCCTCATTCCCCCAGCTCTTGCTGATGTGTAATGAAAAAGGGGAGAAATCTGTGCAACAGCCCGCTAGAATTACAAACATTATAAGAATTGTAAACTCCTGAAGCGTGAGGTTTTTTTTCTTTGCAGATGGAGAGCCTGGCAGTGAGATCCCCCAGAGTGAAGACTACCAGTACGACCAGTGGTTTGAGCCTGGGCCACCCCGGGCACTGGGCTCCCAGGAGGATGTGTCCCTCTGGTCCCCAGCACCTACTCAGGCTGTGGCATCACTGCTGCCCAGCGCTGGGAGAGAGCTGCAGCCCCCTGTGCCTGGCCAAGGGACACGTGCCCCTCTGGGGGGGGATTCTGCTGAGCCCCCTCCACAGCTGGGTAAGTGCTGCAGCCTTGTTTCCCTGCCAAAATCACAGAATCCCAGCATGGTTTGTGTTGGGAAAGGACACTAAGGATCATCTCCTTCCCACCCCCCACCACAGGCAGGGACACCTCCCACTACACCAGGTGGCTCCAAGCCCCATCCAGCCTGGCCCTGGGCACTTCCAGGGATCCAGGGGCAGCCACAGCTTTTCTGGGCACCCTGTGCCAGGGCCTCAGCACCCTCACAGGGAGGAATTTCATCCTTAGAAGTCGCCTTTGAGATGCACCAGTTCAGCCTCACCTCTTACTCCCTGGTGCTGGCAGGGACAGGGACCAGAATGGCCTTTTGCATCTCTTGGGGGACATCTTGGCCACCACATGGGTGGCTGTGCTCTGGAGAGGGGCATGGTAGGAGCTCTGGAAATACCTCTGATGGATGCATACGGAGCTCCTCAGATCAAACCTTGACTGTATCCTTCCCTCTGCTCCACAGGAGAAGCTGGGGAGCCCTGGGGTGCCAGGCTGTCCCCTGGAGAGGTGCAGCCAGCCCTGCCAGCAGAGCAGGTGAGTCAGAGGGGCCAGAGGCACCATCCCACTGAGGGTCCCAGCTGGATTTGGGATGTGTTGACCCATCCTTCCATGCACAGAACTCCCATGGAATCCCCCCATCGTGGTGCCAGTGGTTCCTTTGGGTGAAAGCTGTACCCTGCTGTGGGTGCTCTTGCTCCCCAGCTGCTGTGTAAGGCATGTGGGGATCCCTGGGGGTGCTTTCCTCAAGTCGTGGTGTGGAGCAGTCCCAGGGGCACTCTGCCCATGCTCGGTGCAGCTCCTCTGGGAGCAGCACGTGGCAGCTTTGCTGTCTGATGCCAGGAGGAGTTGCCCACGAGGGTTCGGACCGTCTCGGAGACCTCCACAGTCTCCCTGGGGGACAGCCAGCCCTCCTCGGACAGCGCAGACGAGGACGCTGCCCAAGAGCTGCCAGAGCCCGTGAAGCCAGAGGAGGACAAGGTGAACATGCCAGAGCCATCGTGAGCCTCAGGCACTGAGCTTGCCTGTCCCTGATGCCAGCCCTACCCCTGGAAAAATGGTGCATGCTCCCAGCAGGCACCCAGGGGACCCTGGCATCCACCCCTTCTTATCCCCTTCCACTCTTTTCCTCCATTTGCCAGAGCTCTGGATTCAGGTGGTTTGGCTGGTTTCGGTCGAAACCCACCAAGGAAACTTCTCCCAAAGCTGCGTCTGAGACAGACCGAGACTCTCTCACATCAGGACCACAGGTAGGGGACACAAAGCCATCCTGTCCCTGGTGACACGCAGGGTGCAGCTGTGGGAATGGGTGACACATCTCCCCGTTACCCACTGCTTCTCCCTCTGTCCTCGTGCAGGGGCTGTGGCCATTCTGTGTGGGGACAGAGTGGGACTGGGAGCCCTTTTAGCCTGGAAGTGAATCCTCGATTAGTAATAACTGCAAATTCACAAAGCCTCTTTGATCCATGAGGTCATCCAAGCCCTTGGCAAACTCCGCAGGGATCGCTTGCCCTCCGCTGGAGCGGAACACAGCAGCTGCGAGCGGCACTGCTCTGGCAGCTTTTAGGAGATGCAGGAGAGGGAAAACCTCTTTAATTGGAAGAGCAGCAGCGAGGGGGAAGCAGCCATGCGTGGTTAGCCCAGACCTGGCCAACTCCTCAGGGTGCCCCACGATGGTGGGGCTTGGAGCAAGAATCTCCCCTGGAAATTTCTTCCCGGTTGAGAATGACACAGTCCCAGAGCAGGAAATTTTGGGATATTCTTCTAAAATGAGGAGCAGGAGATGGAGAACAGGAGGGGACCCATGGACCTTGGCCCCTCATGCTGTACCCAGGCTTGGTGTCCAGCCTCCTGCCCGATTTTGAACTCTCAGGCTGGTCTAGCTTTGTGCCAAGGTTGCTTGCCCTGACCCTGTGGCCCCTCCTTAGCCATGTTTCCTGCCGCTGCTGGGGTACCTCTCCAGCAGGATGGGTGCAGAAGGGGTACCCCAAAAGCCTGGTGTGGTGTCTGGTGCAGAGCTCTTCTCCCCACACAAGGAGCTTCTGCTCTGAACGGGTGGATGTGATTTCAGGAGCGGACGTCGCCACCCCCACCCGATGCCCCTCTCACAGCTGGCACAAACCATTTGGCTCAGCCTCTCTCCAGAAATCCAGGTAAATACCTCATGGGTCCCCTCACCTCCCTCCCCCATCAGCCTTTTACAAGTTTCCCCCCTTAATTTTAAGTCGGCTTTTGTTTTTGGTTGCTGGCCCTAGGAGGAACGCAGGGTGAAAGTACCTTTGCTGTGAGTCCTGTGCCTGCAGAGGTGAAAGGCTCATGGCAGAAGGATGGAAGGCAGTCGGCAGGACAGCAGGTCAGGAGAGGAGGGAAGTGTATCCGTGTGGGATGGGGCTGTTCAGGACACCTCTCTGCTCAGGGGTGGCTCTGAAACCAGGGCGTGTCTGTTAAATTTCTCTCTCTTCAGCCCTTCAAGACCGGCTACCCTGGACCTCTCCCACCACTGGCTTCAGTCCCTCTCTTCAACCCTGCCCAGGTGTCTCAGGTGAGAGCATTTTCCTGAGGACGTGGTGCTGCATGGGGCTGGGGCTGGCTCCTGACTTTTGGGGAGGAAGTGTCTCCTGGATTTTGGAGTGGTGCCAGATTTCAGGTGCTCTGCTGTGGGCAGGGGGATTTCGGTGATACCAGTCCTGGGTATAAGGGTTTATTGTACAAAAATCAGTTGTATGAGGACAGTGATGGGGGGGTGTGATGAATGAGCGAAATCGAGGAAGGATGCTTGTGGATGCATCCTAAAGATGGCAAATCAACATTTTGGGGTACAGCCTGTTCCTCACACCACCTCTCTCTCTCTCTCTCTCTCTTGTTTTCCAGCTTGCTGCCCGACCCACCCAACCCAGGCTGCTTTCCCAGCATCGCTACCCCAAGCCACTGTGAGGTGGTGGGTGGGGACAGCAGAGACCAATTGCTGGAAGTTTTTTTATCCAAAACAGTGTTTGTGGTTATTTTGGATGGGGTGGCAGAGGCTGGGCCTGCTTGGTGTTGTAAAGGGTGTTGTAAAATAAGGGGGAGGTTTCTGCATTTCAAAGTCAGTAAATGGGGCGATGTGGGGCTGGGATGGGGCTGAACAGTTTGGTCACCCAGGTGGGACCCCAGGCCTCTATGTTCCTCCTTCACAAAAATTAGGTCTGGTTTGTATAACTCATTGTCATCACTTATGTATGGTTCCTGAAGCCCTGTCCAATTTTTCTTTTGAGCTTTCTTTGATAACATTTAGATACTTGCACACAGATATTTTAATCAAGTCCCTTCTCAGCTGCCTCTTCCCTCACTCAACCTTTCCTCATAAGCGAGATGCTCCTTAATGCTCTTTGTTGCCCTCTGCTGGGCTCCAGGTTTGGGGTTTTAAAGTCAGTATTAAACACGGGTGGGAGTGGAGCATTAAGGTGTCAGAGTTGGGGTTAAACAGAGGTAGGAGTGGAATATTAAGGTGTCAGGTTTGGGATTATAAAGTCAGGATTAAACAGGGGCAGGAGTGGAGCATGAAGGTGTCAGATTTGGGGTTTTAAAGTCAGGATTAAACTGGGGTGGGAGTGGACCATGAAGGTGTCAGGTTTGGGGTTATAAAGTCAGGATTAAACAGGGATAGGAGTGGAGCATGAAGGTGTCAGATTTGGGGTTACGCAGGGGTAGGAGTGGAGCATGAAGGTGTCAGAGTTGGGGTTATAAAGTCAGGATTAAACTGGGGTGAGAGTGGAGCATGAAGGTGTCAGAGTTGGGGTTATAAAGTCAGGATTAAACAGGGGACAGGAGTGGAGCATGAAGGGGTTAGGTTGGGGTTAAACAGGTGTAGGTGTCAGGTTTGGAGTTAAACAGGGGTGGGAGTGGGGCATTAAGGTGCCAGGTTTGGGGTTATAAAGTTAGGAGTAAACGGGTGGGACTGGAGCATGAAGGTGTCAGGTTTGGGTTTATAAAGTGAGGATTAAACAGGGGTGGGAGTGGAGCATGAAGGTGTCAGGTTTGGAGTTAAACAGCAGTAGGAGTGGAGCATCAAGTCATCAGGTTTGAGGTTTTAAAGTCAGGATTAAAAAGGGGTGTGAGTGGAGCATGAAGGTGTCACGTTTGGAGTTAAACGGGGTGGGAGTGGAGCATGAAGGTGTCAGGTTTGGGATTATAAAGTCAGGATTAAACAGGGGTGAGTTTGGAGCATGAAGGCATCAGGTTTGGGGTTCTAAAGTCAGGATTAAACGGGGTGGGAATGGAGCATGAAGGTGTCAGGTTTGGGATTATAAAGTCAGGATTAAACAGGGGTGAGTTTGGAGCATGAAGGCATCAGGTTTGGGGTTCTAAAGTCAGGATTAAACGGGGTGGGAATGGAGCATGAAGGTGTCAGGTTTGGGATTATAAAGTCAGGATTAAACAGGGGTGAGTTTGGAGCATGAAGGCATCAGGTTTGGGGTTCTAAAGTCAGGATTAAACGGGGTGGGAATGGAGCATGAAGGTGTCAGGTTTGGAGTTAAACAGGGGTGGGAGTGGAGCATGAAGGTGTCAGAGTTGGGGCTATAGATCAGTAATGAACAGGGGTGGGATTGGAACATGAAGGTGTCAGGTTTGGAGTTAAACAGGAGTGGGAGCGGAGCATGAAGGTGCCAGGTTTGGGGTTTTAAAGTCAGGATTAAACAGGGGTAGGAGTGGAGCATGAATGCATCAGGTTTGGGGTTATAAATCAGTAATGAACAAGGGTAGGAGTGGGGCATTAAGGTCCCAGATTTGGGGCTATAAATCAGTAATGAACAGGGGGTGGGAGCGGAGCATGAAGGTGTCAGGTTTGGGGTTATAAAGTCAGGATTAAACAGGGGTAGGAGTGGAGCATGAAGGTATCAGATTTGGGGTTTTAAAGTCAGGATTAAACTGGGGTGTGAGTGGAGCATGAAGGTGTCAGATTTGGGGTTAAACAGGGGTGGGAGTGGAGCATGAAGGTGTCAGGTTTGGGATTATAAAGTGAGGATTAAACAGGGGTTGGAGTGGAGCATGAAGGTGCCAGGTTTGGGGTTATAAATCAGTAATGAACAGGGGTGGGAGTGGAGTATGAAGGTGTCAGGTTTGGGATTATAAAGTGAGGATTAAACAGGGGTGGGAGTGGAGTATGAAGGTGTCGGGTTTGGGGTTTTAAAGTGAGGATTAAAAAGGGGTAGGAGTGGAATATTTAAGGTGTCAGGGGAAGGTGACGGGGGGCGGCTCAGATGGAAAAGAAAAGGTGTCCGGGGGAGAGTAGTCTGAATTGGGTTATGGGGCGCTGCCCCACCTCACCCATTGGACTCAGCGCGCCGGCCGTGAGTCTGTCTCAAAGCGCCGCGGGGCCACGAGCATCCGCCGGGGCTGCGCGGGGGCAGCGCCGCGGCTTCTCCTGCCCGGGCCGGGCCCGCGCGGCGCCGCCCCTTGCTGGTGGCTCACCCGCCCGTCGCGGGCCGGGCCCTGCTGGGGCCGCGGGCGGCCCTTCCCTCAGACCTTCCCCGAGGCGGGCCGCGGGTGACGCGCACCCCGTGCGTGGCCTCGGCAGTGAGCTTCCCCCGGACACCTCCCATCGCGCCGCCAGCGCTATTTATGGCCTCGCTTCTCTGGGTGCTTTCAGCTCACGGTGAGGCGCCGGCGCTACCCGGCGTGCACCGCGGCGCGTATGCTGATTAACGGCCGCCCATTGGTCGGGAAAGGGGCGGGGGCGTGTCTTCCGTGTGAAGGGCAGAGCGCGGGCTCGCGGCTGGGCCTCACGGGCTGTGAGGGGGGGGAGCGGCCGCGAACGCCCGCGGCGCCCTTAGGGGTGGGGCTGAAACCTGCCTGTGATAAGGTGTGGGCTCTCGATCTAGAACCGAAGCACTGTGGGGTTAAAACACGCCTGAGGTGGGGCTGAAACCTGCCCGTGACAAGCTGTGGGCTCTCGATCTACAGCCGAAGCACTGTGGGGTTAAAACAAGCCTGTGGTGGGCTGAAACCTGCCCGTGACAAGCTGTGGGTTCTCCATCTAGAGCCGAAGGTCTGTGGGGTTAAAACAAGCCTGCGGCAGGGCCGAAACCTGCCCGTGACAAGTTGTGGGCTCTCGATCTAGATCCGAAGCACTGTGGGGTTAAAACACGCCTGCGGTGGGCTGTGGGGCTGTGGGGACCCCTCATGAAGGGGCTGTAGCGTTCGTGCCCCATTGATCCAAGCTGGGGTCCAAGCCCGGCTGTGGGGACCCCTCGTGAAGGGGCTGTAGGGTTTGTGCCCTGTTGATCCAAGCTGGAGTGCAAGTCTAGCTGTGGGGCTGTGGGGACAGGCTGTGGGGTGGAGTCCAGGCTGCCCTGGACAGCTCCAGGGAGGTGCTGTGAGGACCAGCGGTGGTGTGGATGGCTTTAACCCCCCCGGACCCACAGTGCAGGGAGTGTTGGCTTTTAATAATATCAGTATCAAGGCTTTTAATAATACCAGCGTATCAAGGCTGCTGCAAACTCGGGGCAGCTGCCTGGCCAGATAGAGGTGCCCTCACCCGGCTGTCCCTTCCTCCAGGTCTTCTCGGCTCCCAGGACCGAAGATCTGGAAGTGACTGGCCAGGAAGAGACCAGGATGCTGCAGCTGGGGTGAGTCTGGCTGACTGCAGCACATGGTTCCAGCGGGTTTCCTGAGGATGGGCTCCTAATTCTGGGATGTTTCCGCCTCTGTGGGCACAGGGGGAGGGACCCCCATGCTGCTGGATGTCCTCACAGCCCTGTGTGCACCCACACACCTTTAAGTCCCTCAGTCCCAGCTGCAGGATGCTTTGGGCAGCTCTTTGGGGGGGGTCACTATGTTGCTTTTTGGCCTGGCAGAGGCTTTTTGCTGCCCCATGGTCCTTTGAGTCGGCTTAAAGGGGTGTGAGTGTGCAAATCTCTCACCTCAGGCATTAGACACCCTGCTCTTCCAAGACTGAACATGGACTGTCCTGTTAATCAGGCAATCTCTTTTTCGGCGGAAAATGATAAATACAAGAGGCTTCTTGCTTGTGGAAATTGCAGATCTGGCCAATAATTTTAGAAATAAATCCTGTGATTTTAGGATTGCTCCCCAGATTTTTGGTTTCTGACTCTACACTTCATCCCCCTGAGGCTGTAAGGAGTCAAATAGCAAAACTTTTCTGAAATACAGTGTGGTGCAAATCCGCTTAGACTCAGTGTGCAGCCATGCACGTGGGGTACAGGAGGTTCTTTTGCTTGCCTTTTGCACTCTTAATACCACGTTTGGGGATTGAGGGTCACGGGAGAGTTTAGAGGCTGAATCAGCCTTACCTGATCCACCTGAGTTGCGGATCAACATCAGTTAAAGACCTAAAAAAAAAGGAGTCTGTGGCTTCTTCCACCAGGGAGAGTGCCTCATTTTTGGTAAGAGGTGATTTTCCTCTAGCTGCTTTCTGTATGTGGGAATGTGGAGATAGGGCAGCTGTCTGCTTGGACTAGGAGTGCTGAAGGAGCTGATTTTTCCTGTGGGGCTTTGGTTTTTTCAGAGGTTGTGAATATCCCAGGGATCCTGGGTATGTGGAAATCTTCCCTGTGAGTTGCTTTCTTGTGGCCTCTCAGTGAACTCGAGGTAAACTGGGACTGAGACTCCCTTTTCCTTCTCCATCCTCTCCTGAGAGCAGTGGGAATGCATTAACCTGATGCTAATTGTTAGCGTGACTGATGGGAGCAATTAGGGTCTGTAACTGAGATCCAGTCTCTGCATGTGGAGTGCTTTAATGCAGCCTGGGGAAGCTCTCTGCTAAACACCCTGAGCTTGGGATGCTTCCAGGAAGCCCTGGGGTGCTCCTAAATGCTACTGCCCTTGGAGGGAGCTGTGCGTGTTCCCTGCACTGGGCTAACCCTGCCTGAAACAGCAATTTAATCCAGATTTACAGCCCTGTTTTGCTGGATGTTGCTTCCCCTGCTCAGGGTTGCTGAGAGGAGGCGCTGCCGTGGCCGACATAGCAGTTTGGGCATCTTTGTCCGTGATGCTTCCAGTCTCACGTGGGTCCCGCTGGGCATGGCAAGGCCACGCTCATTTAGAGCTGTTATTTATTAAAAGAAGTTCTGGGTGGTGACCCTGTCTCTGTCCCTTCAGCTCCTGGTGACATCAGTGACGCAGCTGGCCTTGTGAGGTCACTCATTTCCCTTCGTTTAATGATCTGCTGGCGAAAACGAGCTTCCCTTGCTCGCTGGAGTGTCACTGGGACATGAATATTGATGAAACCTCGGTGGTCCTGTGGTGCTGTCACAGCATGGAGGGCTCATTTGGAGCTGCCAGGCAGTGCGGGGAACTCTGTGATGGAGCGATAATAAAGTGGTGCTGAACTCTGCTCCGAGGTGCCGCTCGACACTTGGAACCTGCAGGCTCCTGGCACAGCAGCAAGAAGCTGGGCTGGCGTTCTCCAAAGCAGGGACACAGCGCTGTGAGCGTGGACAAGGGAGGGATCCATCCCTCAGACATCCACGGGGGTGCTGCAGGTATGGGAGGGTTTGTGGGCTGCAGCTTCAGGTGGCAAATGGTGTGGTCAATGGAACCTAAACGTTCTCCAAGGTGGAACTGGGACGAGGGCAGATGCAACGCAACCGCTCTTGAAATGGTCATTTTGGGCTGTTGGTGTGGAAATCACTGTAAGAAATGGGATGTGGCTGTTGTAGATGTGCAAGGGAAGACCGTGATTTTAAACTTGCAGACTGCATTAATCCAGGTGAGTCCCCTCCAGCTTCTGCTATCCTGTGTAGAAAAGTCAAGGTGACAACTGAGCTCCTGTAAACAATACAGTTTTTCTTTTAAAAATGAGGTATTTTATGTGCTAATTTGGAATATATCACACAGTATGCTGTGCCTTCAAAAAGGCTTTATTTAATATCTGTGCCTGAATGGCAGAGAGAACCCCAGGTTGTTCTGAACCTTTATGTAGCTCCTGCAGTGAGGGTCCAAGGTCAAGGTGTATGGGGTAGATGATTGGTTGCCTTTATTTTCCTAACTGTGGAGAAGGAGCTTCTTCACTCTTGGTGCAATGCAAATCTGATCTGCTTTTGCTTAGAGCAATCTTCCCTTTCTGCCTCAGGTGTTCTCTGGCTAGAGAGGTTGCAGGAGAGCCCTTCTGCAGGGATTTCTGCTGGATCGAAGCCATAGGATGTTGGCAGTGTCTGGTTTTAGTAATGGGCATTAAAAGACATACATTCTCCCTCAAAACCTTCCTATCCCAGTGCCTGTAGGAACTGCCCCTTGCTGATCAGGTTTTTGCACCATGTTATGTTGCTGTGCAGCCCCTTGCCACACTGAGGGACTGCTCCAAGCTCCTCTGATCAAACAGAGCATGGCCTTTCTTGCAGGTCCTGCCAAATGTGGCACAACTGAGCTCCTTTAGGTTTGGAAAAAAAGAGTGGATATTGGCTTGTGTGATCTCCAAGCCAATGGTCAGTGCCAGCTGTTGTGTCTCAGCAGTGTGGAAAACCTGCTGTAGTAGAAAGGTTGCTGGGCTGCCTTTGGAAAAGGTGCACATGGAAACAGATACAGCTGGACTCGATAGTCCTAGCGGTCTTTTCCAACCTTAATGATTCTAGGATTCATCCTTCCTCATCTTTGCTAGGGCACACTGGAGATCCTCAGCCCCCTAAGGAGTTTAGGAAAGGCTGACCCATTAAATCCTTTCAGAGCTCGTGCCCATGCACCAGTGTTTCTGGAGCATAATCCTTGTGAGTAAGAAGTAGGAGGGGCTGTGAACCCTGAGGGATCTGTGCCACTGCTCTTGGAGATTTAAGGGTCTGAATAGTACCTTGAGGATGAGGATTATATTCCTGGTGGGGGGGGAAGGAAACAAAAATAAATTATTATGCTTTTGGCAGCGTAGGGTAGAAGCATCACCTTTCCTGACCTGTTTGTGTTGAGCAGAGATGGTATCCAGTGGTAGGATGAAGAGAAGTTCCTTGCTGTCTGGTGTTAATTACAAAGGGAAAAACCACACGAAAATCAAATGAAATTGAATCCCACTGCATTTGATATTCCCAGAGTTGAAGGCCTCGGTACATCTCATTAGTTCAAAACCCCTGATGGAGAGAGCTGAGCTTCGAACGGGAAAATTGATATGACATTGAGACCTGGGAGAGGATTAGCTGCCTGCCTCAGAACTTGTCCAGAGGAGTCGAACATGCAAATGTTCCCAGAGAGCAGCTCCCTGCGAGAAGGATGCTGGATAATTAAGGCCCCTGGGACCACACAGTTGCAGCGAGGGAGGGATGAGGTCTGTGTGTCTGAGAAGTCCTTCCACTGCATTCTCTCTGTGGGGGAAATAATGCCTGGGCAGTACAGACAAGCCCAAAGCTTTGGGCGTGCTTGACTGCTGGTGACAGAGGTGCTCTGTTCCACCTCTCAGTGGGATTTGCGGGTGCTGGGTTAGGACTGAACTATGCAGGGTACAGCATTCTTGGACTGACAAATTGGCTCATCTGGCAAAGGTGTCTCTGGAAGGTGTGTGGCTGAGACATAAGCCTGGGTTTGGCCCAGGGGTCAAAGCTTTTGTGGCAAAGAGTTTGGTTTCATTTTGCGACCCTGCAGCAGTGCTGAAGGCCTAAACACACCTGGGTGCTGCAACCCACTGTCTTTAGTGGTATGAAAATGGCAACACCCTGGTAACGTGTATAGAAAGGTGCAACTGCTTTCCTAGTGCTTGGGCTGGTAGGAGGTGTTTGCTGGGGAATGCAGGCCCTGGGATGTACTGTGCCTGTCAGTTTGTACCTGTGAGTCTCTGCTTTGGGCCCTGCTGGGTTTCCTGTTCTGATAAGTGTTCTGTAACAGCCCTGTGCAGAGAGAGGATATTTCCCATTTTCTCCTGTGAACCCCAGCTGTGCTGTGTGCACGCTTAAGTAAGGTGCTAATGATGAAGAATCCATGACTAGGCAGCACACCGGGGTTTTCAGCTTCTGAAAACAAAATGTGTTGGTGGACTGGCTGTGATCCCTGTGGCAGGTGGAGCTTGCAGGCCATACCAGCATCACTGTGCTTCTGGTGTACTCAGAGGGCTGTTTCTAGCTCGGACATTGCAGTCCTCAGGCAGGATTACTGGAGGAGGGCTGGCGGGACCCCCTTCTTCCAGCAGGGTGATGGAGGCTGTGGAAGCCTGCAGGAATCTGGCCATCAGCATGATGCCTCTTTGGACAGAAACTCCTGCCCAAGTAGCCAGGAGGTGACAATCTGTGCATCCCTTTGGCACAGGCTTTCTCGGAGGGAAATCTTGACTCTCGTTGAAGCAGTGACCTGAGGCAGGGATCCTCCTCACTCATCTTCTGCCTGTGCCTCTCTCTAGCCTGCTTAAAATAACCAGACCTTCCGACTCTCCACTGGAAGAGCAGCTCCAGGGAGGATCCCCAGAGGAGAGCACTTGTCCCAGCACAGGGCATTGCTCATGCTGATGTTGCTGCTGGAGAAGATGTTGGCAGGAGTGAGGAGCTGTGCTTTATATAACTCAGTGTCACAGCTTCCGTCTGAGGGTAGCCTAGGTCAGGACTCACCAGCCTGGGAAAAGCACCAACAAGGAGGACTGGAGACATGGATAAAATCACCCAAGAAGATGATTAGAAGGTAATTGTTGTTTCCTGCAGGGTAAGAAAATAATGGACGTCAGGTTTAAATCAAACAGCTTTACATGCTGTGTGGGGGGGGAAGCTAATTCAGCCCTGGAAACGTGTTGTCCTGGGGTGTTGTGGCGGCCAAAAAAATATCATGAACCTTTAAAAAGGAACTTGGCAATTTCATGGCAGATAACTCTTGATGATGGGCCTAAACACAGCCCTGAAACAATTTACAGCTTGGGAGTTTGTAAGTGCTGGGCTGCTGGGAGCTGGAGAATCATCCTGGGAAAACACCTCCACCTTCTACCTTCTCTTCAGTTCTTGCCATTAGCATCAAGCCCACTTGCTGTGGGAGACAGGAGGCTGAGTTAGAGGGACCTGCAGTCTCTTGGCTGGTGGCTTTCATGGGTGGACAAAGCTGAGCAAGTGACCCTATCACACATCCTCCGAAGTGAGAGCCTCCTTTTTTGAGAGACTGGCATCAAAAGAGCCATTTTGGGTCTAACACTGGTGCCATGTGTTCCTCGGTACAGGCAGAGGCTTGAGAGAAGCCTCTGGTGCCCACGCCTGCCTGTGCAGAAGTGGAAGTTGTGTTGAGGGAGTTGCTTGGTGACAGTTCTTCCGGGAGGGTTTCGAGAACTAAACAGTTAAGCAGTCTTAATAAATATGTATCAAAATTTGTAAACATATGTATCACATCTCTTTGATAATGAAGGAGCAGTTAATAAGTATTTGCAATCAATGTTCCTACCTGGAAGCTTTCTCTGAAAGCATTTCTGAGGCTGCTCAAACAACCCATTTATTTCTATCATTTTAACAACCTGTTTTCTCAAGGCAATTGAAATTACTTGCTCAAAGAGCTGTCTCCCCTCCTCCCCACCTACGACATGCTCCATTTTACAAAGCCTTGGCTCAGTCTCTGCCTTCTGGCTGTGTCCTGAACGGCTGGGGAAGATCCTGGAATTGGTGCTGGCTGGGATCCTGCTGTGCTGGAGGTGTTGGCAGGGCAGGTGGGCAGCTTTGGGTGACAGTGATAAGCTGGGTTATAATCACTCACGTGGAGATCCCTGCCTAAAAAACACCTTCTGTGGGAATTCAGGAGCTGCCTGGATGCACGGCCTGGGTGTATGCGTGCACTGGAAATACCTGCACTGGCTGGAGGAGTGTTGGTTTGGCAATGTGGGGAGCAGGGCACTTCTTTTGCTGTTCTTCTGGAATAAGATGATGTGACATCCCCCTGATGTGTTCTGAGCACCTCTAGTACAATTCTTAGTCATCCGACCTCTGTGCCTGGTGCTTTCAGCACCAGCTGTTGTATATATCCTGGTTTTCCTCTGGCACAGAGATCCAGGTCCCTACCTGCTGCTTCCAGGATGTGTGGGCATCATGTAGGTTTGGATGACTTCTTTGGGCTGTTGGATCAGTATTTCTTCCTCTTCATAGCAGTGTGTGTGAGTGGGTGGCTGGTTCCCAGAGCAGTGATGTGCGTTCTTGAAGACTGCAGGATTAGTTGGGGTTGGAGTGCAGGGGTAGTTTAGGTCGCCCAGCCTGGGCACGTCCCAGGACAAGGCTTAAAAGGTCGGTGCTGAAAGTGGGGATGATGCCTGCCTGTTAACAGAACCAACTTACTCTTGGCTAAGGGAAGATGACAGGTGATGAGTGAAAGCTTCAGCTTCCAGGGTTCTTCCCCACGTACTTCTTGCAAGGGTTTCAGTTCCCGGGCTGTACTGGTGCTTTGCCTTTCCCTGGGAAACTGGGAGCCATGTGGCTTGGACGTTCTCTTGTTCCCTGGGGTTATTACCTGCCCTCCTCTCTGGGGATGTGTTTGGGCTCTGCTTTGTGAGATAACTGATAGGGCTGTCAGCCCCCTTGTCCCAAGAACCCGAAAAGACAAAT
The DNA here is from genome assembly GCA_026261815.1 of Monarcha castaneiventris obscurior. Classification (NCBI taxonomy): domain Eukaryota; kingdom Metazoa; phylum Chordata; class Aves; order Passeriformes; family Monarchidae; genus Monarcha; species Monarcha castaneiventris. Next base: position 776,315 of record JAMPIT010000502.1, on the reverse strand, counting down.
AGTCCAACATGTGTAGCCACCTTTGCAGGTCCCGAGGCCCCGGCAGGAGCCAGCAGGGTGACGGATGGGCTGACGAGCGGGGCTGACACAACTGGGTCAGCACCAGTGTCAAAGGGGTGGAGGCCGGGCCTCCTTCTCCCCTCTGCTCGGCACCCCAGCGCCTCTGGGCCAGACGGTGGCCACTTATCACCCCTTCCTTCAGTGCCTGCTGGAAGCTGGCAGCACCAGAGCCTTGTCTAGAAGAAAGACACGAGTCATGGTCCTAATGCTGCGCTGTGGAGCTGCCATATGTCCTCTCCTTGGATGTCGCTGCCGGGGCGGCCTGGGAACATAACCCAGTGCTGATGCTCTGTCAGGCAAACATCTGGTTAGACTGTGCCTCTGCTTTCCAGCATGCCATGGGGCTGCTTTCCCTCAGAAAGGTGAGCTTCATGCACCTGCACATAGAGATGCGTATATGTACCTTTTTTTTTTGGAGTTCCAACTCTGTGCTTTGCATCTTAATGCTGCTTTCCTCGCCCAGCCTCCTACAGCCTCTCCTCTCTCATCTGGAGCCAGCTTCTGTGCTGTGGGAAGGGTTGCTTGTTTGGAGAGGACCGTGCAAATAATCTCATGAGTTTCTCCTTTTATGGACGGGTGAGGAAAATTTGCCAAAGCGGCTGCAAGTGAGTCTTGTGAGCATTCTGGAACGATGAGCTGAGAGCCCTGAGCCAGTCTCACTGTGCAAAATCCATTAGCCATGAGTAGAGCTGCGTCTGGACTCAGCATTCAGTACCTGTTACGGCCTGAATTAGTCCTTAATTTCTGTCCCTTACAGTTAAAATGACTCAGACATTTCTTTTTGAGACAGGGTATTGCTTCTGACTGAATACCCTACAGCCATGGCTCTACTGACCATTAAATTGTTCTCAGGAATGCACTGATCCTCTCGTCTCCGGGTCAGTGTAGGCTGGTGCCGTCACCTGCACTTTGCTGTGGGGCTGGAAGAGGCACTTTGCTTTGCTGTAGGCAAGCAAATGCTGAGACACATCTGAGGACTTGATGGCTGCAGGTTTAATAAGATCAATACTACCTCTGCAAAAGATTATATGGTATACTAGGCAGCAAATAGACCACTTCTGCTGGACTTGGAAACCGTTTATAGAATCTGTTAGGGATGGTGAGATAGAGGGGACGTATCTGGAGTAAATTGCACAGTTGCCACAGTCGAGACTCCCACACGAAGGGTTTTGCAGTCTATTAAATAACAGAATTAAAATCAAAATAAATGAGAAAGTTTTGTCCAAGAAGTCATACCTGCAGCCACATCATCAGCCAAAGAACAGAGGAGAAATGTGCTGCCCAGAAGATGAGTGCTTGCTCCTGTATCCATTGGCCTGTGCTGCCTCCTTGAAGCCTTGAAAGATGTCGGGAAGAGGGGAGGGTTGTCTGTCAGGACAAAGAAGCCTGGAGATCCTCCTGCTCCCACCCAGCAGGCTGTTGGGTCTTCCACTCCACAGCTGCCTTGTCAAAAGTTGTCTTGTGCTGTGGAACATCCCTTGTGCCACACTGTGCTCTGCAGCCAGGGTTAATGCTGCTGCCTAACGTAGTCCACGGTGGGCTGGCTTGAGTTCAGGAGCAGCTTTTGGGAACTCTGTCGGCCTTGTTCGCTCTGCCCTTGCGCTGCCATCGCCTCCTGCGGTGTGCCCTGGAATAATTAGCTCTAATCACACATGAGCAATAGCCTGCCTGGTCACCCTCTCTGCTCCCGGGGAGCGCGGCAGGGCGCCCGGCTCCTGCCATTTCTCCGGTGCTCTGTCCGGTCTCATTTGAAATGCCTTGCAGGATGAATTACAGTGCTCCAAGGGAATCTGCAAAATAGGATCACAGGCCAATTGAATCCATCTGCAAAATGCGGGAGGATGATGTATCGCCCTACGGATGGATTCTGCTCACCCCTTCTTTTTTTAATTTTATTTTAAAACTCTTGGTGAGGGTAAGTAGGAGCGAGGAGCTGGATCAGGCCATGCTGACTAAAGGTGGGGTGATGCAGAAGGGAAGCAGGGGGAAGCAAGGAGAGGTTCACCTGATCTGCTGGCCAGTCTGGTCCCTCCGGAAGCAGACTACTGTATGGGAGTGTTTCATGGCGTAAAATGTGCTGGGAATTACCAGCCCTGGAGAGGCTTTAGGGACAAATAACAACCTGCCCAAGTCAATCAAAGCAGCTCCAAGTAGGAGCCGTGCAGGTGCTCTGACCCACGTGGACATTGCAGGTACCCCAGACCATCTCAGGGCAGAAGAGCAGCTGAATGCAGCCCTCAGGATCTGATTTAGCAATTCCTGGCTGGCTGGCCTGGCCATGCTCCCCTGGGAATGTGGCCAAGGTCACCCATCTTGGCCCTCATGTGGTTGGACTGCCAAGGAAGAAGTTAACCCCCTTGCACTTTGGGTGGATTGAGGTTGGGCTGGTGTTACTGAGCCTCCTCCTCCTCCGGCTGGGATGCTCCAGCCATGGCCTGAGGGGGAAGGGAAATGAATTAAACCCATCTTCAGACACGTTTGTATTGATTCTGTCACTTTCTTGCTGCTTGCTGACAGGTGATGGATGGCTCATAATGCGACCGGCACAGTACATTACGTTTCCCATCCAGGGACTCCTAAATCATTTCAAATTTTCAAATTCCCTAATCAATATTTTATCAGTAGCAGAAGAAAGCGGAACAGACCCATTTCTCAAGAGGCAGAAGAATGAGCGTGTGTGGATGCGTGCCTCCACATACATAGGCATGGGAGTTGGGGTATTTATAATCACAACTGAAGCACTGTTAGTATAACAATTATATCTGCAACCAGAAAAATTAAATACAGAAGTAGGACCAGGAGTGATGCTTACATTTAAGTGACTTCAGGATGAAGTAAATTAGTGATTTGGATTTCTGATACGAACATGGAGGATTAATGCCATGTGGGCTTTGCGCTCACTGCTCAGCTAGTTGCCCATCCTTATGCAGGGTGCAGGGGGGTCGAGGCAGCTGCAAACATGCCTGGTTTTTTGGGGAAGGAAATTGGATTTGCAACCACCTGTAATGCACTGGGACTCAGATCTGTCACTTGGCACTGAAGCAGTAATGGGGAAATATCCCTAGCAAGCCTGTCTGGAGCTGGATTATGCGGCGTGGGTGGTTGTTTGTCTGGAATTTTAACCAAGCATGGTGTTGCTTTCTTGGGACCGGAGTGGGCAGAGGAGGATCCTGTTGCTGTCATGGTGTGTTGGCTCCTGGGGCACTGGAAGACTAGATGGGAATGTGCCCGCAATCATGTGTGCTTGAACTGGTCCTGAGCAAACAGTGTGTGCCTTTCTACTCCTCTGCTGGCACTTCCTGCCACAGTAGGATGTGATCCAGGCTGAGTGAGGATTGAGAAGGAGCTACTGAGGCATTTCAGACTCCATGCTGTTAGGATACTGTGTGGAGCTGCTGGCTCCAAGCTGAGACCCAGATTCAGTGACTTTCCATGTCTTCCACACTGGGCTACCTTCACCAGTAGCTCCCAGTTCCTGCCTGGCATCTGGCTTTCTGCTGGGCTTTGGGATGGAAGAGCTCAGGCAAGAATGGAGCTGGTTCCCCCTGTTGTAGGAGTGGGGTCTGTGCAAAGTGGAGGCAGCACAGGGCTTTGTTCTTTCCCCTCCCTAAGATGATCCTGGTGAGACAGCCAGAGCATGCCTGTCTGCCCCAAAGATGGCTGCTTTCCCCAAATCCTTCCCGTGCTGGTGGTCTTTCGTGTGTGCTCCTTGCATCCCCTGACCTCGCCTGCTCAACAGTCTTTCTCCCTTCAATTACTCATTCTCTTAGACTCTTGTTTTCTATTCCCAGGCTGGATGTTTTCCAAGTAAAAGATTTATTCTTAAGCTATTTTTTTTCTTCCCTGTGAAGAGAGCTTCCAAACAGCACAGATGTGAGGCTAAACATAACCTTCCTTGTTACTGTCACCTCTCCTCAGCGCTGGCCTGGTTGATCGGGTGTTGCCTTTGCTTGCGAGTGTTGTTTCACAGCTCAGTTGTAGCGTGCTGCTGGAATGAATGCACCAAGGTAGGCTTGCAGCACAGAGCAGGGCTGTCGCTCCTGGGAGCACAAGGTGGAGCTCCAGGGTGGCACTTCCAAGCCCATGCTGACCTCCTGGCCCTTTCCCGGGCTGTGTGGGGATCTTTAGCCCTTTGAGCTGGTGCGCTGGCATAGGCTGCATAACAGGAGAGTCGGACTCTACTTCTAGAGGTAGTTTAAAAACCAGCTTTTTACTCATAGGAGAAACTTTGTGCCTTTCCATCCTGACCTCTGCACAGTTTAGGGGAGAAACACATGCTCTTTCCCCAAGGCAAGAGCTGCCTCACCAGTGGCAGGGAGATCTTACAATCCAACACTTCTATGCCAGCATTTTTTCTCTTAAGTTCAAAGTTTTCCGTGGGCTTGGTTTCAGAGACTGGATCCCTGCTGTGCCCCTGTGGAGGTGAGGTTTGCAGCTATACCCTTTTCTCTCTATTATCGCATGCTCAGGGCTTGTCAGGGATGGGGGAGGCCTCTGGTTTGTGCTGTCCACACTGCTTCCTCCCCCAGAGGCACTATGTGTAACAGGAGCATTGCAAAAAGACGCGTGGAAATAACTGATTTTCTTCTTCTGAAAGCCTGTGCCTGATCTGCAGGAGCAGCAATCCTTTTGAAGAGCTCCTACATACTTCATGTGTACCGGAGGCAGGTTGCAAGGCTGTTTTCCTTTTTGCTTGGTTAAAGATAAGATTTAATTGAACCAGGGAGAAGTCACTGTTTGCTGTGTCGTTTACTGATCTGATGGCTGTTTGGAGTTGGGTCTGAAAGTGTCTGGCAGTGGAGTTCCTTCAGCCACACTGCTCTGGGCAGTGTCTGTGATTCCCAGAGCACAGCAGGAGAGAGGAAAGAAGCTACTGAGGTGCCTCCCAGAGAGACAAGGTATTTGTCATTTAGCTGTCACCATCCACTCTTCAAAGCAAACTTGGTCACCCAGCCTGCCTGCTGCTTTCCCTCTTTAATGTACAATAGCACAAATTGCCTTTTCCCCCCTGCTTTGGTGTTAACATCCTCTGATTCTGGTGCTTTTTGAGGATACATCACACGTTTCACTGTGAGCAGGACAAGAGTCAGGCCCAGACCTTGGTGCTTCACAGCTGCCACATTTGCAACACACATGTGAGTCCCCATCACTAGCTGATCTAGACAGTGACTGCATTCAGCTGATAAACTCAGTCCTTCTGCACAGGAGGTGAGGCCCATCGTTTGGGCACAGATGGCCTTAAATACTGTTTCCCTGGATGAGAGATGTTCTGAAAAACTGTGTACCTAAGAGAGAAATGGGCCCTTGCCACCTGAAAAAGTTTGCTGTGGAATTGTGTGTTGCAGTTCTCATCTATATGGTTGTTGTGCCTGGGAAGGAGCAGGGAAGCTGGGAAACTCTCTGCAAGCAGTAGCAGATTAGCTCAAACAGGAGGGAATGGGATGAACTGGCTCCCCAAAGGCAGTGCTTAACCCCCATTTGTCCTTAGGACAAGCAATGTGTTCAACCCTAAGGCTCCAGGACGCAGCCCCACCCTACATCTTAAAAGGTCTTTTCCAACCTAAGAGGTCTTTTCCGACCTAAATGATTCAGTGATTCTGTATCTTAGGTGCTTTAAAACATACGTGGGTGTCCTGAAAGGATCTCAGGTCGGGAGCTGGGATTGATGTCTCTCGGGATAGGAGCCTGTGGCAAACAGATCTCAGCGTGGCTCGTCATCTCTGTCGGCTGGCAGTGCCCCTTTTGCAGTGGGGCAGAGCTGGTCATGGTACAGCTGCTGCGAGGACAAGGAGCTGCTTGGCAAGGAGGACATGGGCTGAAGGCACCTCGAGACTTCATATCAGAGCCGTCACTTGCCAGCCTGACCCGAATGCTGTGCAGGGAGGTGAATTTTGGGTAACTTAGCAGAACAACGCAAAGGCTCTGCGTGGTTTTCAGATTAGCTGTGGTGGCATGAAGGGGAAATGCCCAGCTGGTTTTAATATCCAGCTTAAGGGAAGTCCTTTTGTTCACTTAGTGTTGATTTAAAGTGGTCTGAGGAGGTGAAATCCTCTTGCCTCATCTGGGTCTAAGCTGGGTGCTGATAAGCAAAGAGCTGTTTTTCCCTGCCAGCCGCTTCTGCCAAGCCAGAAATAGCCTGCCCAAGTAAGCTCACCATAGCAGCATTTCTCATTCAAAAGTTAATAAGCTTTGAAATTGGATTTTAATCAACTAATCTTTGATCCTAGGCACTAGAGCTCGATTAGGAGCGTCCAGTAAACCAAGTTACATCTTTCTTCCCTGCTGTCTTTCCCCCCCACCCCCAATTTAGCAAAGAAAAGGCCAAGAAATGTTTCAGCATTTGAAGACCTGTGCATTTTAGGGTTTGTGTTGTGCCTGTTCTTTTGATCTAATCCATCCCATAGATGAATGGAAAAACTGATCTCTGGTGGACATCTGCTCTTCCAGTGTCTTTTAACAGCTCCTTTTGGGAAAAGGGCTGGAGATCTTTTTTGGCAAAGGATTGGATTCAATCAGATGAGGTGGGATGATGGATGTGGCCCTAACCATATCCCTCCTATTCCCAGCATCAAAATAGGGTAGCATGAATTCTGCATCCCACAGAATCATGAAATAGCTGAGGTTGAAGGGACCTCTGGCATTTTGCCAGGCTGCAAAGGAAATTACAGCTGGACTTCAGGGTCATGTAGTTACACTTCCGCTCAAGGGATGGATGCAGTTTAGACCTCTCCAACTTATTCCACCTCCCTATAAATCTGAGCAAACACTCCTGTCTCAATTTGCCCTCCAAACACTTTTCTCTGGATCAGATAGAGGCTTATTTTATTTTTTTTTAAGCTATATTTAGATTCTGGTGCACAAGCTTCTGTTTCCTGCAGAAATACTGGCTTAGCGAGCTCCCCGAGGACCACACAGTTCCTCCCTGTGCTTGTGGAATGGTCAGCTCAAATGGGAGAGGATTTGTTTGGGCAGCAGAGGAAGCACACAGAGGCACTGCGCTGCTCACAGTCTTGTTATCTCGAGTCATCCCTGACGCTGCTGTGCTGTCCAGGGTCAGGGTAGACTCTCTAATGAGCACCTCTTTCCCTAACAGCTCGCACTGGGGGAGCTGGGAGAGTGGCACAGAGGCCCCGGCGTGGGTTTGCCGCGGGTGGCTTGGGTTTGATGGGACGCTGGGGAAGCCGGTCACGCCGGCTCCGAGCGGAGGCTGCGCCTGGCTCCTCGCTCCGGTACTTGTGCTCGCTCTGCAGAGGATGTTGTATTTCCCTTGCCCTGGGCTATGCGCATCCGTCTGGGCATTTATCTTCTTTCCTCTGGGGAAAGGCAGCGGAGGGAGTGTAATGGCCCTTCCCAACGCGCTTTACAACCTAGAGTGTCTATTCCATATAAAACTACCCTAATGGCCAGCTTTTACCGTTTCCAATGCTTTTCAGGGGATTTAAGCTCTGTGGTGGCACTTGCCAGGGATATGAACTGTGGCGTGTCAGCTTTTGGGGGCTGTCCAGTCTGTGCTAGGCTGACAGGTAGCTTGAAGGGAAGCTGGTCTAGTGGGCAGGATTGGCTGGCCCTTCAGAAAACAGTGTGCCTAGGGTGAGTCAGCTTCCCCTGGAGGTGATGCCTCCAGCCAGCCACAGCCACATGATAGATTAAAAGTGACATTAATCTACTAACCCTCAGGCCAATACAGTTAGCAGAGCTGATTGTACCAAGGGAGGGATGAAGTTGGGCTGCTTAGGATCCTCTGAGGCCTCTGGATTTTACAGATCTTGGAGGGTACAGATCCCCAAACCTTCCCAAGCTGTGAGTGGAATTCATAAGCCCTCACTGGGCTGATCCTTAGAAGGAGTCTGGAGCACATCTGATGCCCCACAGAGTGGCAGGTGGGGTCCCAGAAGCTTTTTCCAGGCCATGCCCAAAATACAGGAAGTCTTCACTTGCGTAGCCCCAGCTGTGGAGAGATGATGGCCTTGTATAGGGAAATCTGCAGAGTCTTTCAAGCTTTTCCTCATGTTTTCCATTCCTACTTGATATTTCTAGCTAGGGCTAGTTTTTCTTCTTTTTAAGTTCAGAAAAAGAGCTGCCTCCCCAACAAACCTCAGTCCTGTCTTGGGTTACCAAAGACCAAAGTGTTCTCACTCTGGTGGCATGTGGTGGTCAAGTATTTTGTGAAGCTTTTTGGAGTGAAGTTGCCCAATCCCATGACAGAGCAGCAAGTCTGGTGTGGCAAAACAGCCTTGCAGGCCTCAGCTTGTCCTCCAGGCTCCTTGAAATGTGTGAACGAGCTGCCAGCAGCCGTGGCGGGTGTGAAGACCAGATCCTGCCTGCTTTGGGATGTGTGAATGTTTTGACCTTCTTAGGGCTTCCCATTGCAATGACTTCTGACAGGGCTCTGCATCTCCCAGCTTGTGTCCAGCTCTCTTGCACAGCTGACCCCAAATCTGAGCATGAGATCAGGTTTGGACACTTCTTCATGTGCTGTGGTAAATGTTTGTGTGGCTGAAGAGAACAGACATAGCTCAGAATATCTAGGAGAGAGTACCTCATCCTATTCCTTCCTCCTGATCATCTTCTCAAGGTGATTCCTCCTTGTTGCTTCCAGCCAGCCACTGGAAGGACTGGAATCTCTGGAGATGTCCCTTCTGGAGAACCACCCAAGCTAGAGCCAGCTGGTGAGCTACCGCTTCCAAATTTGAGATTTTTTCAATGGTGTTTGAATGGAAAGGCTGCATGTCCAGTGAGTTGTGGTTTTATGTTTGGTTTTGTTTGGGGTGTTTTTTGGGGAAAAAAGGAAGGCTAAAGGAATTGTGTTGTGCAGGTAGAGGTAAGCAGCTGATGGTCACAGAAGTTCGAGGTCTCGGGGACCTGCATGAGTTGAGAATACAGGAGAGCCAATTTTGAGTCTGTGTTCAGCTTGATTCAGAGCAATGTTGAGCTTTTTCCCTCTCTTAGGCTTACGGCCTAAGGAACCTCTTTTTTTGATCTGGGCTTAATCTCACATAACACTGTGGACCCATCTCCTTGAAAAAGGTTGGCAATATTGAAATAGCCCTTTTAACTGTCTTTTTCATGGCTGTGTTGTGCTGGGGCAGGTTTGGGTATGGCTGTGGGAGCTGGTAGGAGGATGCTATGGAAATGCTGTTTGCTGTGATAGTGCAAGCCTGGGCAAGGAGGAGGAAGAGGGATGGAAATTTAGTGTAAGCCCATTGCTCCAAGGGGAGGGGAGGGTGCTTGCTGAGGAATGTTTTGAAGGACGGGTGCTCAGTGGGCTGACAGAAGCCAGTCTGTGATGAACCACTTGGAAGATTTGATTATGCTTAGAAGTTTGGACTGGGGGGCCACCAGTGACATTATTGTTTCCTTTTAATGAGGGCAGAGTTTGTCTGTATTTCTTAGGGGGAGGACCAGATCCTGGACTGGTGTATGGATGGCAGTCCCCACCTCTCCCCTCGAGGGCTGGGGCTGGCCTGGATGAATTACAGATTTTACCTGTCTGCCCTTCTCCCTATCCCAGCACAGAGTCACCTTCAGCTCAGCCCAGGATGTGTGGCTCATTCCTTGTGAAGGACACAATGAAATCTTGCCCAGGTGACAATCTCCAGGGACTGCTTTGCAAAGACGTGCCAGAGCTGTGGCAGCCACAGACTCACTTAAATTCCAACAGCGAGCTAGTTGGTGCCAAATCCCATTTGTATCACTGAGAAAAATGGTAAAACCATTGTTAGGTGTTCACTAAAATACTCTAAATTTTAGAGAACACGAAGCATGAGTCAGGCATTGAAACCAGCATCCAAAGGAGGGAGGGAGTGGCGAGGCAGCAGGAGTGCTTATGAAATATTTTGTTTCACTGGCAAGAGGACAAGAAATAATTGGGCCTTAAATCAAGGAAATGGGAGAATAGGAACAGCAAATCAAGGGAAATGGTGGAAAATTAGGTCTTAGAGTAGAGAAATGTGTACACATGATCACCTGGTGGTTCTGGCAGAGATATATGCCCATAAATCTTCTCTTTTAACCTCTTCCCTGTTGCTTTATGGGGAATAGTGTCAGGCTTGCTGGCCCCATCCATCTTTTCTAGAGACTACTGGTTTTGGTTTCAACTTGCTTGGTGCTGAGCACCCACTGAGTGGCCTGAATCTGCTTTCGAGCCGGAGAGGGAGCTCCCAGGCTGCCTGGACTCCTTGGGGCAGCCTGCAGCCTGTGACCCCCAAGAGAAGATAATTGTGCAGATCCATCCTGCATGTGGGATGGGGTTGGATGGATGGGGTGAGCCACAGAGGGCTCTCTCCTAGAGCTGTAGAGTGTGTGTGTATGTCAATACCTGGGGGTTCACATTAGGAGGTGTGACCTGCTCCTTGTGCTCTGCAAATTGGCACAGGTCTCGATTGCTAGAGGGTGAGGTGGTCCCCAAGCAGGGGAGAACATGGCCTTTACTGCACATGGTCCAAGCTTTCCCTCTCTGACCATGATTGCAGATTCATCCCACTTATGATTCCCCACTTATACAGGATGAGGGATGTTCCCCTGGCAGATGTTGACACCTAGCAGAGTAAGGTAACCTGTAGTGTCCTGTGTGACACCTAGCAGCACCTGCCTGATATTTAGGCACATCTCAGCAGGTTCTTTCCAGCTGCAAATTCTGCTATTTAAAAAAAAAAAAAAAATCAAAAATTAAAAATCCCCTTTACGCCTCCCATAAGGTCCCAGGCTTATTTTTCTTTTAAAAATAATGAAATGTAAAAATAAAGCTTTCCCTGTTTGCTTTCTGCCAGCCCTCCCTCCCTTTGCACAGTGCTCATTAACTCCCCTAACGCTCGAGTCAGACGCGGCCTCCGGTTAAAAACAGCAACTGCCCTCGTGCCTTGCCTGTTTCCCAGGAGCTGGCAGCCAGACAATAACACCGATGGGATCATCTTCATCAGAGGATGTCAGCCCCTCTGTAAAATTTACATAACTTGAATTCGGAGTCGGGGGGAGGAGGGGAAAGGAGATTAAAAAATAAATAAAGAATGCGGGGGAAAAGGAGCAGAAAGAGGAAAGCTGCTGTTTGGGAGAGGCTGGCTGGAGAAGCAGCCTCCCTGCAAATCCCTGCTGAGGGCCCTTTTGGGCAGGTAGGAGTTTCTGCTCCAGGATCACAGGTGATGTGAGTTATGTTGCTGCATCAGTGGTTGGACTTGATCTTGGAGGTCTTTTCCAACCTTAATGATTCTGTGGTTTTCCCCAGCACAGCCTTTCTGATCCACTCTGATACCTGAGGGGTGAGAGTACTCAGCAAGAGTGGGGTGTTAAATTATTCTGTCAGAAACAAAAGTCGCAGCTGAACGTTGTTTTAAAGCAGCCACCCTGGGCCACATGGTTTGAGGAGCTCTATTAGTCAGATAAAAACATTGTCCCCTCATACTTAGGCAGAACCAGGGGTGTCCAGAAATGTCTTAACACAAAAGCGGCTCCTGCAAAGCCTTTAATCTGGTTTTGTTTGGCTGTTGGTACATGCTGGTGGGAATCTGATGTTGGCCCACCTTTGGCTGCCCTAGGGCAGCTGCCCAAGGAAGGCAAGCCCAAACCCAGGGTGTGAGGACTGTCAGGGTGACACTGCTACTCTCCAATCCCTGCTTGAAATGGCTGCACACCCCAGGGCAGGCTTCCCCAGAGGGAAGGGGAGAAAGCCATCACTCACTGCTTTGGTGTGGGAGGAATTGTATCCTCTCTGGGCATCTGGGGTGAGGCTCCTGAGCTACCTGGAGGAAGCTCCTTTACCTGTGGCTGTCAGCATAGCTCAGTCTGCTGTTACATGGCCTCGGGGTTCAGTGCTTAATGCTATCCTGGATCCCCTTTCAAGGCCTGGACCTTGGGGTTTTTGTTTGTTTTTTTTAGTTATCATCACTCTAAAGCGATGCAGAGGAGTGAACATTTGTGCCAGCAGCAGCTGAGGGGATCAGCAGCTGTCTGGGGCCATTATGCAGAAGTTCAAGTCCTGGCCAGCGTGCTGAGTCCTAATGATCCCCGACCGAAGGCACGTCCAAGAGATGTCAGGCAAAAATTCATCTTTTATTAGTTTATGCCTTTTTGGATGTGGGAGACGCTGATTGGAATGTGTGTCTGGGCACAACAGCGTTGCTATTCCTGCCTGCTTTTCCATCACCTCGCTCTCTCTGCTTGTTTGTTTGCTATTGTGCCTATATTATTTTCTTCTCTCCCCCCGCTTGCTTCATCTCTAGCATAAAAAGTTATTCAGCCCCCGAGTGCGCGGGAGCCTATTGTGCACGGAGAGCTGCAGCACAAAGGATTCCAGAGACAATCTTGTTCCCTCTCGCCAGCACAAGCTGCCCAGCCAGATTCAGAAACGCATCTGCAAGTCCTTAAAGGAGTTACGCTCTGTTTGACTGCAGCTTAAAGCATGGGGAATAGGGGAGGGAGAGGCCTTTCAGGAGCCTGGTGGGTTTTATCAGCCCACTCACGGCTCTGTGGCACAGCTGCAGCCCAGCCCGTGCAGATATGTTAGTGAATGCCCATGTTTGAGATGGAGCTTTACTTTGCAGCTGGTCTGAAGATTAGCAGTGGACAAACTCTCCCCTTGAGAACCTCGGGTTTGTAGGGTATGGAGCTGCCCCCCTCAGCCAGGCTGCAGTTTCAGCATCAGAATGGCTGCCCTGGAGGTGTGTGGATACTCATTAGTCCTCATGTTCAGCAGGGTTCAAATCTGGGTGCAGACCTCCTTGACTGCTTTCCTGTGGTGGCAGCTCTGAATGGCACCATGCTGTAGGCATGGAGCTTCTTTCTCAGCAGCAGCTTCATGTTTTCCAGGGCTCCCACTGCCCAGAAGTGCCTGTGCAGGCACCCCGGGAGGTGTGTTGCCAGCCCTGGCACGTGGTGGCTGTCAAGGGCACTGAAGCACTTGAGGTGAGTTCAGGAGGACCTGGGTTCCTACATCTCCCAGAGCTGTTCCAGGCAATGCTAGACTGCTCAAATGCTGTCTTGACTCTTGGCATAACCCCAGCTTCCATAACAGGGATGGCAGAAGCTCTAAGCTTGGGTTCTGCACATCAGTTTAGTCACTGCTCTGTTTGAGTACAGCTCTGGTGCAGCTGGGGCATAATGGGGTTTTTCCTGACTACAGAATAACAGAATGGTTGGGATGAGAAGGGGCCTTAGAGATCTTCCCATCCCAACCCCCTTGCCATGGGCAAGGACATCTCCCACCAAGCCAAGTTGTTCTGAGTCCTGTCCAACCTGGCCTGGAGCACTTCCAGGGAGGGGGGCAGCCACAGCTTCTCTGGGCACCCTGTGCCAGGGCCTCAGCACCCTCACAGGGAAGAATGTTTTACAAATATCTAATCTGACCTCCTCTCTTTTCAGTTTGGAGCCAATCCCCCTCTTCCCGTTGCTCCAGAACCTTGTCCAAAGTCCTTTTCCAGCTCTCTTGTAGCCTCTTTCAGCACAGGAATGGGCTGTAAGGTCTCCCTGGGGCCTTTTCTTCTTCAGTCTGGACAGCTCCAACTCTCCAGCTCTCCCAGCCTATGTCCATTGGAGAGGTGTTCCATCCCTCTGAGCTTCTTTGTGGCCTTCCTCTGGACTCGCTTCAAGAGGTTCACACAAACCTGTGGAAAACCAAGGGAAACCCCTCATCTCTAGATCTGCACAGATGGGAGGGCTGGTTAAACCCATGCCACTAATCATTCCTTGTTCCAGTCTTGTGCGACAAAGTATTCCCAAGCTCATAGATCAACCTGCAAGCTGAGACGTGCTCTCTGAAATGTCAGGATTTGGGTGACCTCCTCCGTTTCACCTTGGATGCTGTTGGAGTTCAGCGCTGCACCGAAGTAGGAGAAGAGGAGGTGTCCAAGCAAGTGGCAGGGACAAACAGCTTCAAAAAAGCTCTGTCTTTGCAGAGTGCTATTTCTTTTAACCTTTAAAGACTCTGCCTTGCTTCTTTTCAAAGCATCCAGCTTTGATTTCCCGTTCACAGTTGTCTTTCTGGCAGCCCGTGGAAGAATGGAGACACGGATGAGGGTTAAAGAACAGCTGCAGGAACATAATTAATGCTTTGCAACGTTTCTGAGGGCCTTTAGCACCTTGCCGTGACCCAGCCTGTAACATCTGTGCTTTGGCAGCAGCCAAGCTGTAAAACTTCCCTCCTCCAAGTCCTGCACAGAGCAACTGTCGCCTGCCCGAGGCGTGCAATCAGGGCGAAAACGCAACAAATCAGTACAAAAGGCAGGCTGGAGCACAGATGGCAGGTCCTTGGGTGCTGGGCTTGGCAGTGGTGAGGGGCTTCCAGCTGCTGATCCTTGTTAGGTGTCCAAGGGGGGAGGTGGAAGAATGCTGCCTTTGCAGAGATTTGAGAGGAGAAATAGGACACAGCCAAATTGGAGTGTCCCCGCACTTGCCCGCGTTCTCCCCCACGGGATGGATGTGGGCCAAAGGCAGAGCCCCAGCCCTGCCCAGTGCTGTCAGGATGATTGCCTGTGCAGCTGTCACGGACCCCGAGGGATGCCCAGTGTGTCCCCATTTGGATCGTGTTTTATCAAGGTCTGTCTTTTGCAGCACTTTTCCCTTTATGTGGCTAAAGGGCACCTTCAGGGCTTGCCACCCTCATTTTCATGTGAGCTGTAACTCAGCACAAAGGAGACACATAAGTGACTCCAATTCCCTAGGGTTCCAGCTAGCGTTCTCCTTTCAGTCCCAGACCCAAGTCACAGCTGGAGCCAACTTGGTGACCAAAGAGAAGATGAACAAAACCACTTTGTTTTTGAAGATTAATTTTTTCTTCTTCCATATCTCCCTTTTCCTCCGTGTTTCGCTGCAGCCAGCCCCGCTGAGTTTCCAGCCTTCAAAGCCCGTCGTATCCAGCTGGACAGGAGCGAGCTTGCCAAGGGGAACTGTTTGTCCTTTACTCTTTTTGGTTTTCTGAGAGGCCTGTGACTGTAGTGGATGCCAAGCAGCCCTGACCTTCACCTGACTGGAGTTCCCAGCTGCTACAGTGTTATTGCAGCATCTCTGCCTGATAGAAATTCAGCTTTGTTCCTTGTACCTGGAAATTTTATATGACAAATGGCTCTCATTTCTAATTCTAGCCTCCTTTTGGTGGACTGGAATGTCTGCTGCCTGGGAGAGGTTTGTAGATCTGAAAGGCTGGAAGGAAGCACTACATTTCTCTCCTTTGTCTCCTGTTAGAAGTGTGCCAGAGACACTAATCCAGCATTTGAATTTCAGCCAGGTAGCTGGAAGGGACTGCATCTCCTCGGCACCCTCCCCTGATGGACTATCCAGCTTTGCTTCTCGTCATGCCTCCCTGTACTTCTCTTCCTTAGGGCAGGAGGGAGGTGTTGCTGGAGAGACCTACTTTCTTTAAAGAAATCTCTTGCTTCACAAGTCAGATGAGGATGTTTTGCTGCATCTCTGATGAAATTTCTTCCCTTTGGAAGGAAAAGTGTCTGGGTTTGCAATAGGCTCCCTCCTGGTAATAAAAATGATGGGATTACTTCGGGGACAGCAGCTGGGGAATTAGGCCTGAGTAACAGCATATTATAACATCTCAGACATCTTTGTTTATGCAGCTTAAACAATGCCTGAGCCACGACATCCCTGTGGGCTTGGTGAGCCCCACCAGGTCTGTGGGCACCTAGGGCACCTCGGAGGCAGATCTCTGGTTTTGCAGCAGCTGTGGGTTTAACTCTGTGTCTGTTGCTACATGCCTATGCACTACTTTCCTTGGTAGGGAGGAATACAAATTACTGCCTCGCTGAGATGGCTTGGCTCTGTTTGGATTTCTGGTGCTGAGTTATTTTTCCTTTGGCTGGCATTCATAAAGAGGTATTGTGGTCTTTTTCCTGGTGGTAGTGCCCTAGGGTCTTAATTCTTGACCAACTCCTTTCACTGGATGCTGTGCAATCATTTCTTTCTCACCCTACAATCAGGTTTTTTTTAAGGGGACTGGAAGTAGCCATAGAATATTATTTTCATTTGGGAATTGCAGCTGAAACAGAAAGTGCCTTGCTCTGGTGGTCAGTCCAGTGTCAGATGTGTCCAGCTGTGCTGGTTGGAAAATGGTAAGCAAGGGTAAGCTGCAGGCTGCATGAAGGAGAAAAGGAGAGAGAATAATCCTGGGGGAGCAAAAGCTGAAATGCTCTGAAGATCTGGTATCAACAGTCAGGGGTATGGGGGAGACACTCTGGGCTCTGCAGCCACATCAGAGGTGAAGAGGAAATAAATGGCATGCCAGAGAAAAAAGGGCAATGGATTAATAAGTTACACAAATAGGATTGCTATCACTCCTGCTCTTGGTCTTATTCCCCTCAGCTCCAAGACAGTGATTTTAAAAAGAAAATGAATGCCAAGACGGCGTGTGGAATGTACACAAAATCCCAAGCGTTTGGTTAGGAAGCTTCTTGTTTCTCTCAAGAATATTCTTTATATACTCTGGGCAAATCCCCTTAAAGTTACTCTGTGATGAAGGCCCTCGAATACTGGTGGTTGAAGGAGAACATATTCTACGTTTGCACTGGAATTTCTAATTGTATAGGGAAAAACCTCATGTTTCCACCCAATTCTCCTGAAGCAGGGAAGCGTGACATTCTTCTGCTTTGCCTTTTATTAACAGTTCCTAGAGGTGCTGAGCTCCTGCAGTTCCCACTGACGTGAGCAGGGCAAAGCAACCCTGGAAAGTAGATGTGAGAGCTCTCCAAGGAGAGCTTGCCTTGCAATCCCAGTGCATCCTGCAACGTCCCAGATGTGGGACGTGGTGTGTTTGCTGCGTGTCGGTTTGCCTCAGGATTCTCACCTGCTTCACAGCCCTGTGTGGAGGGATGCTCAAACCACTGAGTCACTGGTCAGGCCAGATGATGGGGACCTGACCTGAGCACTGTTACCTTTGGGTGGTGGTTGTCTCCCTTTGATTGCTGGGCATAAATCTCCTGGGGGTTTCAGGCAGGGAGAAATCTGTCAGCGAGACCCTGGCTGTGGAGTCAGAGCGAGTGTCTGAGGCCCTGCCGGTGTGTGTTGTGCCCAGCCCTGTTGATGTGGCAGGGTGCAAAGGGCTGGTTAATCAAACTGCAGGAATTAGGTGCCACCCGGCCGTTTTTCAGTTGTCACCTGGTGATCAGACAGAGCAGCTGCTCCAGCAGCCCCAAGCACTCAGCCTGTGGTGTCTGACAGTGAATTAAACAGCAGGACCGTGCTTTCTGCTCCCTTGCTCTTACAAATTGGGACGGAGTCCTCAAAGCCACCGTTTACCTGCGTGGGGGAGGAGGAAGAAGCGGGGTTGTAAAATAAAATGAAACAGACCAGTCAAGTAATTTAATTCTTAAATCTTGTCTCCCTTGGGCTAATCTCGTCCAAGCCGTTCTTTGCTCAGGTCAACTGCTTTTAATTAGCAAGCTTCATTGATCAGGGCAGGAGTGGGAGCTGGTGGGTTGCTGTCCAGGTCTTTTTAATTAGAGGCTTTTCTTCCTTGCTGGAGGAATGGTATTACCTAGAGAGGAACCTGGCAAGAAGGCCTGGAATTGTTTGAAGAAGGCTGACCTACGATCGCCTTCACTGCATCTCTCCTGGCAGTGTCAGGGGTTAGTGAATTTTCAAGTGGAGAAAGAGGGAGGAAAAAGAACCAAGCCTGAAAGCAGGTTGTGGTAGCACTGGGAATTACTGTATAGAAGTAGTTGCAGGCAGGAGTGTGGGAGTGCGATTTTTGTCCTTTCTAGGGAAAGGTGGAAAAACCAAGGATCACTGCAGATGCCTCCAGTCTCCCCAGCATCTTCAGTCTGCTTTCTCAAATGCTGCTGCCCAGCTACAGGAACAGTGGAGCACCTTTGTGGGAAGGACAGTGAAGAACACTTGCTCCCTGCCTTGGGGAGGAATGCCCTGCAGTCTAGCAAGGTAGAGGCTGCTATCACAGTTTTTCCCTCTTACAGCGGTTCTCTGGGGCATCAATAGCAGGGATGGGGCTCACCATGCAACTAGCTTTGGGCAGGGGTGGTGGTGTTGCTGACTGGCTTCTCTGGCTGGTGTTCCCTTAGGTGTGCAAGGCTAAAAGTGAGCCCCTGAAGTCTTCCATCCTCCTGAAGGATGACATTTTACTCCTCTTTCCTGTAAATGTTAAACAACTGTATACCTGATATTAATCCTTCTTTACTCCATCAGCAGAAGTGGTAACTTCTATTTAGTGTAGATGCCCACACTTCAAGGATGTGGATGCATCTGCATCTCTGTTCTCTGTGGCATGTTCTCTGCCAGGTCCCCTCGTGGCACAGTTGTCCTGCATTTTGGATGAATTCTGGCATGGGTAGTCGACTGTGTGGTGACTGTAGATGCAAATCTATGGGCTGTCATGATGTGGTTGCTGGGTGATAGTGCTCTCTGCCTCTGGGCCTCTGCAATTCATAGTTAAGGAAAATACATCTAATATTAATTAATTAGCACAAATTCGCTATTTTATGTATTTGATCAACTCAGCCATGAAAATCCTGAAATGCAGTTAAATCAAACAGAAAGGAAGTGGCTTTGTATCAAACTATTGAATTAATATAATTATCTTATTGATTAAATCATCAAATCAACCTACAGCTCCTTTATCTGCTTTACTTGGCCATTTGGGAAGGCGTCAGCTCTCAATCCCTGAAGCACCATTGTCAGTGCCAGCTCCTGCCTTTATATTCCAGTCAGACAGCTGATCCAGAGGTGATCTCCAGCCGAATCTGCCCTGGAGAGCAAGGCTCTCATGTCCATTACAGCTGCCAACCAAAATTATATCTATTTGGGCAAGAGGTGATCTCTTGTATACCCGCTCTATTGTGGATCACAGAATGGTCTGAGTTTCAAGGGACCTTAAAAATCATCTAGTTTGTTACATTTCAAATTCCAGGGGTGGACATGCTGGTGAGTTGTGACTTTTTAGGGTTCCACATGCCACAGGAACACAGAAACCTGTCTTCTGGGCCAAGAGCTACTTCAGGGGCTGCTTTTGGAGCTGGGGAGATGCCCTTGAAATGTCTTATCCTGTACTTTGTGTGGCTGTTTCTTGCAATGGGTTTCCTGTTCTTGCATCCTGAGGGAAAAGTGTGTGAATGGAAAGATACTGGTATTATTAGGTGTTATTATGAATAAATACTAACATGGGCTAGCTTAGGGAGACCTCCCCACAGGACTGATGTTCTGCTGCAAGTCCTTTTAGCCAGTGGGTTTAGTTGCTCAGCTATTTAATGTATCACACTGGTTTGCTGGCTGGGGGTTGCTGTCTTAGACCTGTCAACTACGAGCCCTTGCTAATGGCCCTGATCCTTGGTGGCTCACCACAAGTGTGAGAGGAAACAGCGGTGTCATAAAGAAGGTATGGCAGGGAGAGCCTGGCAGCTGCAATGTGAAGCTGTAAAATGTGGCCCTGAGTTTAAATCAGGGTCAGCTTCCCATTGGAGTAATCCGGGTTTTAAGCAGGCAGCCAGCCAAGAGCTGGCTGTGATTAGTCAGAGCCATTATGATCTGTGAGCACACTTCTGTTGACCCTGCTGGACTCCCAACTTGAAAACATTAAAAACTTGACACAATTTGGTGCTAAAGTTGTCATCGAGCCCCTCTAAGTTTTATCTTCCATAGGCATGTGCAAGAGCCAGTTGCTCTCCCTGCAAGCAGAGAAGTTAAAGTCGGTTTTAGTCTTTGAAGCAATGCTGAGCTTGTGTAGGAGTTGGACAAAAGTTTGGGTCTTTTGAGCAAGTCCCTGCTTTGGGCTCTGTTTCCTAGTCCCAACCTGTGGCTGTCTCCGAGGTCCTGCAGCCACCTCGTTGCTGATAAGCGATGCCATTTCATCCTTAATCATTCCGGCTGACAGCAGCGAGGATGACGCATTCACAGCGCTGCTGCTGGAGTGTGAGTTTAGCCTCCGATTGTGCCGTGAGCAGAGAGCAGGCAGGAAAGGTTCCCGAAGAGGCTGTATTGTTCCTGCCAGCTCACGGCTGCTGGCAGGGGGCTCGGGCACTGACAATACTGCTGGGCTCTCTGAAATCTCACTCCTAACATGCCTCAGTAGGGGGTGAAAGGGTAAAAAAAAAAAAAAGGGGACACGATCCAGATTTGGCTTTGTGCCGTGCTCAAACTTCTCCATGGTTCCTCCTTCTCCAGGAAACAGTCGCTCTGCAGGTGAGGCGTGAAATACATCCACTGAAGAAATTGAAAGAGACTGTCTCAGCAGGGGAGGGATTCGAATTCTGTCAGATTTGGGGGGGAGGTTTCCAGCCTGCCTTGGATGCAGATTTCCCAGGGGTGATGCCTTTCGTCCTGCATGTGATTTTTGCTTTTGGCAAGCTGCCCTTTGGCGCTGCGTGTTGCTCGAGATGAAAGGCTGGAGCGAAGCATGTTCTTAACACTTAGGAAACCAGCTGTGTTGTCAGATTCACCTTGAAATACTGATGAACAGCTTTGCAGGGGCCAGCCCTTGTGTTACCCTGCCTTGTCCAGGCTGCTGCCTTGGCTGTGGTCCATAGATGTGAGGAAGACCACGGCCTCCCTTTCTGGTGGAGACAGCAGCAGGAGGGATGAGTTGATTGAGGACACAGAGAAGGAATGGTGTGGTTCTGGCCTCCATTTCTGGAAGTCTGGTTCAGCCTTTGAGCTTGCAGCCTGTGCCGATGTCCCCTCTGTGATGTGCCAGTCCTACCTGGGCTGTCCCAGAGCAACACCATTTCTCCTGGGTCCCTCCTGGAGAACTGTCACGTTCACCCATCAGTGTCAACTGACGGGACCTTCCTCTTGTTGTCAGGATTTGCTTTCCTCTGATAATGTTGAGACATGGGAGCTTCACCTTGGGGAGCTACTTTCAAGCGAACAGGATTAATAATGAGATTATTACTGTTATTAATGGTGGATGGGAACAGCTGAAGAAACATCATTCGGAAATGTGTGCAGGTCAGGCACTGAGAGCATCCTTGGCCTGGCATTAAAGCCAACATTCCTGGCTGTGTACAGCAAAGTGGTGATGGGTTATTACAAATATCTGCAGTGTGAGGGAGACCCTTCTGCTGGAGAACGTCTCTCTGTGGCGGGTGTGTGTGATTCTGATGGTGCCTGGTGTGATCCATGCAGTCAGTCTGGTGTCAGCTCTCTGATTTATAACCCTTACAGTGCTATGGAGCCCACTGCAGTGTCAGAGACCTCACCTCCCGATGCCTTGTTTGCTTTGCACTGGCAAATTTTAGGAGCAGCTCCCGTAGATTTGTGTAAGGTCAGATGCTTTCTCTTCTTCTTCTTCTTCCTCCTTCCTTCCAGTATGCCTGACCAGTGTGCATCTGACAGGTTGATCTGCCCCAGGAAGATCTGTCTGTTCCCTGTTGGACATCACAATCCTTTTCCCTCTTTGCTCCTATCAACCAGTCAAGGTTTGTGACAGGGAAACGCTCTGATTGCTGGACCGTGTTGGTGTTTGAGCATCACTGGGCTATGCATGAGTTGCAGGTGGGAGGGTGCCCCAGGTGCTGGATGCCTTGGTTTTCCCTGCTTGTCCAAATGTGGCATCTCAGGAGGATGCAGTGGGGGTTTGCTCCCCTTCCTCATCTGTATTCCCTCACCTGAAAGCAGATGCTGCAGCACAGGATTTGGTGTCAGTGCTGGCACGGCTCATGATACTGCACATGGCAGCAATTCCAGACTGTTCCAGCCCTGCAGCATCTCCCTCCTCTTTCCCTACCTTGTCCACATGTCTGCACAGGGCCATGGCCGTTCACCCTGTGGACAACTCTGAATCTGGACTGCTCTTTTTTTGGCAGAACAACAATCTGTGCTTAGGTCAGCTGTAAATTTAATCGAGCGGCACAAAGGATTTAGTGCACCTTGTGGATAAAAATTGCCTTGGGCTGGACAAAAGAAACACTCATGCCATTCCCTTTTCCTCCTCCTGCGACGGCTTAGGCTGTGGTTGTTTTTTTTCCCTTTTGTCTCCCGCTCCACAACATAAAACTCAGATGTTATTTGCATCTCGGTGTGTCTCAAAACACTGTGAGGCTTCTTACCTAGCAGTGATGAATTCAGTGTATGCAGCATAGAACTGTGATTTCCCTCAGGGTCCTTTGTAGTAATAATTTCTGTAAATAAAGGCTGGAATCAGGATCTCTGTTGTAATGGGATTTTGTTTGTGCAAGGGCTAGTAGCCACGTCCCCCCGATGCTGCCCTATATTAGGATTGTGGGCTTTATGACAGCTTTGTGAGTGGGATGGGAAGGGTGGGCTGGCACAGAACACCCTTGAAGGGACGGAGAGGAGTAGGACTCACCTATGGGAAGTGTTGGGAAGTTTGTAGGCCAGAGACCCAGTGCTTATGGGCACCTCCTCTGTCTGTTGAATTGCTGGATCTTGCCAGGCTGGTTTGTGTTCCTGACAGGCTTTCTGCAAAGACCCCAAGGCCAAGGTGAAGTCCCCATCCTGCGTAAGGTGCCAGAGCCTGTGAGTCTTGGAGGAGAAGGAAGAGCCGGAGAGTAGGTAAGGTCTGAACAGGCTGCAGAGACTCTTGCTGCTGCTGTGACTGCACTGATGTGTGTGTGGGAATGCTGCAAGCTCTGCGTTCGTCTCTGGACTTGCAGAACTCGCGATTCCGTGAGCCGGCGACGGCGGTGACCCGCATCCCAGAGCCGCTGCCTTTCCGAGAAGCTCAGGTCTGTAAAGCACACACCATTGCTCAGAGAGCAACTTGTCAGCCCCCTCAAACGAAGGGTGCAAGGAAACGGTGCCTTTAATTACGCCTGCCTGGGAGAGAGTGGGTGAGGAGAGCGTGCGATCGCAAGCCTCGGGGGCTGTTAGATTTTCTTCTCACCTGTTCTATCCGTAAGAAGCGCATGGGGGGAAGCACACGCGTGTTCACACATTCGCTCTGCTACCCCTGCTGGGTGCAGTAACTCTTCCTGTGCTGGTGAAGGGATGCTGATGGAAACTTGTCAGTGGGAGGACTGGTGGCTGTGCTGCAAGTGATGGGGACCTTTGTGCCGGGGCTGCTGCAGCACTGCAGAGCATCCTCTCCACAGGATCCTGAGCAGATGTGGGTGAATGCAGCGTGCTTTGAACACACACACCTCAGGCATGTTGGTTAATTAAGATTTCTATTCTTGTGCTGGCTGTATCTCATCCTGAATTGGTCCTGTACCCAGGTTAGGTGGGCTCAGTACCACCTAGTGATGTGAAGCTGAGCTGGAGCTCCGCTACACTATGGAGGTGAGAGGCTTTTCCTCAGGCAACGATGGCAAAGGATGTGTGCCAGCTTCAGTGTCAGCAGCAGAGAGTTGTGCTGTTCTCAAAAATAACCAGGTGCCAGAATTGTTTGTCACGTGAAAAGGTGTGCTGGCACTTCATCCCTCCCTGGCATCACCTGGAAGGCTCAAGTGAGCTCTGAGAAAGCCTGCACACCATTCACAGTGTAATTAGCACCACAAGTCTTGCTAATTGCTGAGGGTTTTTTCTCTTCCCCCTCCCTTTCTCCAGCACAAAATTTCTCTA
This sequence comes from Monarcha castaneiventris obscurior, assembly GCA_026261815.1. Lineage (NCBI taxonomy): Eukaryota > Metazoa > Chordata > Aves > Passeriformes > Monarchidae > Monarcha > Monarcha castaneiventris. The sequence goes on along the minus strand of JAMPIT010000502.1, from coordinate 752,795 downwards.
GTTATCTTGGGTTATCATCATGGTAGACAGTGTGCTAAGCCTGGATGCTCCTTCTGAGGACTGGTGTCAGGAATAATTACTGCCATGGTAAGCTGATCAGCCCTTCCTTATTAGCTGCTGTTGTTGTTACTCGACATTGATTAGTAATTTGTAGCTGCCAGTGCTTTCCTCTGCCCTCAAAGCAGATGGTTTGCTGGTGCTGCTGTGCTGTTCTGCCAAGGACAAATGAACATTTTCCCCCCTTGCCACCCACCCCGGAGCTTCCCTGCCCAGAGTGTGGTTTTTAAATCTCCAGCTCATGGCTGGGAGAGCAGCAGCAGCCCTGTCTGAATGCTGACTTTGCAGCTGAAAATTGCTGAGGGTCCCAGCCGGCTGCAGTGGTGGAAGATCTTGTGGTGAGTGACCCAGTGGTGGGACAATGTTTATGATTTCAGGTTGAGAGCTTTGAAGTGATTCCCTCAAGCCCTGCATCATCCTGCTGGTTGGAGAGGTCAGTGGAGATGCCACAATAAATATCAAATGGCTCCAGAGAGGTCTGTGATGTTTGTAGGTGGCTGCTCATGAGGGTTCATGTCTGGGCTGGAGAGCAGCAGTGAAGGTGGATTTTGGAGGGGAATGAGGAGAAAACACACCTGTAGCCTCTATCCTGTTATGAGATGTTCAGGTTTGTTTTAAAGTAAGGCTGTGATCAACTTGAAACTGCAAATGCTGGGAGAAGGGGAGCTTCCCAAGCAAGACCTGGGGTCAGGGGTCCTTGCTCACAGTGCTGACTCCCTCTGTGGTTGGGTCTGTCTCTTATGTCTTTCAGCTGCTCCTATCCAGTGCTGTGAGCCACGTGCCATCACTTGTTTGTCTGACCTGCTGCTCTGTGGACCAGCTGTGCCTGTCAAAGCAGGGTCAGAGAGCAGAAGGCAGGCTTGCAAGCCTGTGCTGGGGTGGAGAGGGAAGTTTGGGAAAGGAATATAAGAATGCAAGGGCCTTTTATGTGATCCGTGTCCCTTGTGTCAGCATGTTGCTGCCTCACATGTTGTCTCAGGACCTCAGCAGCGTGTCTTCTGAGCATTTTGGGCTGTCCAACGTGGCCCCTTGCAGAGTGGCATCCCGGGAGAGGCTCTCCCATCAAACACCTGCATGCAAACAGTAATCTCCCCTGGGCAAGCCCTCCGTGGAGGGGACATGGAGGGAGTCGTGGGCTGGCGTGGAGCAGAGCAGGATCCCCATCCATCTCCGGCCCCCGTCTGGACCTGTGCGTCTGGCACAGCCGGTATAAATCATGCACGGGCAGCAGAGACGGCGGGGAACGCGCCTCCTCTCACCCCTCCTCTGACTCGCAGCCCTGTGATGCCAGGGGGGTGGCAGGGGGCAAAGCTTGATGTCACTTCTTGGCACTCTAAGAAGATGTTATTCAAAGAGACGGTGACCTCTCCTGGCACGCAGAGCACTGCCGGGGACCTCCAGCCCCGCGTCTGCGGCAAATCGAATGATGTGCTGGGGGAGAGGAGGGCTGGCACTCAGACATCCATCACCAGCCTGCTGACCGTGGAGGAGAGGGAGAGAGAGCTGCCAAGAAGCCTCCCCTCCATCGGTCCTCGGAGGCGCCGGTAGCTTAAATCCTGGGGTGTCTTCTTACTCATCCATTAGTGGGCACTAACCGCAGCTCCCTGTGCAAGCACCTTAATGGCTGCCTCGTCTGGACAAGCCTTAATTAAGACCGAGGAGTGGTTTCTTTTCAAAACCTATGCTCAAGTGTGTTTTTCTAGTCTCTCACCTTCCCAGATGAGATTTCCAGGGCTCAGGCTAGGTGATTTTTCTTTTCTTTAGTAGTTCCAGTGATTCACCAGTTTAAAAACGTGAGAGGACTGCAGGACACCCGATCAGGCTTCCTTTCTGATCACACATTCGGGGGATTTTATTATCTTTTCTTTTCCTCCCCAGAGAGCTCAGGCTCTGAGGTAGCTCAGGTAGAAACCTGCAAACCACAGAAATTAATCTTTGCTGACAAAAGCTTTCCGACTAAGCACTGGTCTGGATTTGAGGATGTGCTTGACGCTCCCAGGTGAGCTTGCAGAGGTGGAGGGAGCACTGGCATGTCCCACCACTGTGGCAGTGGATCACAATAGGGTGTGCACTCACCGTGGGGCAGTCAGGGGGTCCAGGCTGCTCTTGGGGTGTGACAGTGACTGTGTAGTGCTGTTGCTGGGAATCTTGGAGGGTGAGACCAGCGAAGTGCTGGACATCTGCATCTTGCTTGCTTGCTCTGTAGGGCTGAGAGGCTTCTTCAGCTTGGAGGCTGCCTGCTCCAGCTCCTCTTCTTCACTGCTACAATCCAGTCTACACCAGTGACTTCAATGGGCCAGCCTTATTTTACCTAACGTCCTCATGTTAACTTTGTCCTCAGCTGAATTCTCTGGCTCATCCTCTCCCCTGTGACCTACCCAGCTTCTCGTCCAGCTTTCCCCTGCTGTGGAGGCCACCATCTCAGCCACAGGAGCAATGCTGAGCCTTGGCTGCTGGTTCATGTATCACTGCACAGGATGGAGGCTGCTGTGCTCTCCCCTTTCCTGGTGCTTTGGGTGGTTTCTGCAGCACTGAGCGCACCAGTGCAGGACACTGCAGGCAGCCCTGACAGTGTCCCGTGCGTTCCTTGCCTGAACTGCGCTGCTCTGTGGAGGACCTGCCTCCCTCTGCTGACGAGGAGGTGCTGCTGATGTGCCACTCCGGTCTTGTGGGATAGAGGCAGCAGTGAGGGGCTGTTGGCTCGGAGAGGAGCATGGGCCAAAAAACGTTCTGGACAATGTCTCTGCTGTATGGGAGTATGGGCCTGGTTTGAAGTGGTGTCTGCTGGGATCTGAGCCTGCCTTTACAGAGGACTGTGGGTGGTTGGCACTTTTCTTGTGGGCAGGAAGAGTTTGAGATCCACGGCTGAGCCAGGTGCTTTCACAGCTATTTCCATGTCCCAGGCGCTGCAGTGGTGCCGCACTGGTGTCTGCCCACAGGACAATTCCGTCCCCTCAGCATGGTCTGCCCAAGGGTGTAGAGAAACTGCCCCAGCTCATCTCTCCAAGCTTTCCAACACCCCAAAGCAGAAGAACAATCATTAGCCAAGCTCTGACCGAGTTGTCCTAAGGAGAAAAGAAAGACCCAGGTGTTGCGACATCCCTTAAAGCTCTCTGAGCAGTGATGACTGAAATCTCCCGGAGTCTGGCCCGTGCCGCGCTCCCAAACCTCAGGTTGCCTGTCCCTTCTGACAGCTCTTTTCCACACGGGTGCCTGGGGAGCACGGAAATTCCTCCCAGGTTTTTCCAGCCCCTTTCCCAGACAAGGCAATGGGCCTCTAGATGGCAGTGTTTCTGTTCCGGAGCCCAGCAGCTGCTTCCCAGGCGAGCTCTGTGAGTCCCTTTCGTGCCAGGCTCTGGAGAAGCTCCGAGATTAACGCCGGCCTGGAGTGGACAGCTTAGCACCCCGCTGCCCCTTATCGCTTCCTCAGTGAAAGTGGCTTGAATTTTGTGACCTCAGGGGAGCAGCGGTTTTAGCAGGCTGGACAGTAGTTTTCTGGCTGTCCTTCCCCTCCACGGGATGAAATTGGCTCAGGACTGAGTGCTCGGACAGTTGCCTGTTGGCCAGGGAGGTAGCAGGGCTTTTGAAGGTGGTGGGTGTCCTTTGCTGGGACAAAGCTCAGCTCGTTTCTCCTGTGTGGCTGAGGATGCAGATGGAGGTCTGCTCTTCCCAATGCGTATGCAGGCTGGCTTTGGGAACTAGGGCCTTGTCTTTGGCTGGGGGAGAGCTGGGAGCTTAGGGAAGGGAAATGTTGCTGGAGAGAGGACTGTAATTGCTCCTGCACCCTTGGAGCTGTCACTTGCTGTCACCTCCTCCCTGCACCTGGCTCTGCTCAGTGCCTGAGCGATGGGGATGCTGGGCTCAGTACCCTCCTCCTTCCCCAGGGCTTGTGCTGCCATGCTGGATGGAGACCACACTTCAGAGGCTGTGCCTGTGTTTATCTTCTCTGCTGGATGCCGGCGTGACAGGTACTTTCTTTGTCCATAGAAGTCTCCTTCTCCCAAGAAGGGAGAAAGATGGAGGGAGCCTGAAGGCTGCTGTCCCTCACTGGCTGCATTTGATAGCTTTGCTTCAAGCTTGGTGCCGATCTCACTTGGCTTCTGACCACATTTTATCATGGACTCCACCCATTTGTGGGCAAGAAGAGGAGAGGAAGACTCAGAAAGCCAGGGATGTGTTCCTGCCCCCGGGCACTGTGAAATGTAGCAGAGGTAGGCTGGGGTCCTGTAACTCTTCCCTCTTACAGCCCTCCTGGAAGCTGGCAACAGAACTCAGCCCCTTGCCGAGGTCCCCGGAGAGCTGAGCAGCGTGGAAGGCAAGTGCTATATTCAGCAAAGGTCGGGGCTGTTTGTACACGTCGTGGCTCCTTGGGGTTTTGAATCTAAGCGTACCCTCGTCTTGGAAGAAGCAGGTTTAGTCTGTGGACCAGAAATAGAGGCTGGACCCAGATCTTGCTTGAACTTGGCTGGTGTGGTGACAACAGCTGCCCTGGGATCTGGCGCAGTCTCCTCTTCAGCTAATTCCTACCACTTCCACTACGGGAAGTGATGAGATGGGTGTGACAGTGTTTCCTTCCTGCATGGCTAGGACTGGAGGAGCAAGCCCTGCTCCTGAAGCTCTCCTCTTGTCCTCCATCCCCTCCCTCTCCCCTCTGCCTGCCTGGCCTGGCTCTCCCAGCCTCGCCCCTTGCCCAGGGCTGCTCATGCTCCCCCTCAGCACTGAGCTGCTCCTGACCAGTGGAATGGTGCTGGTGCTGCAAAGTGCGGAAGGGGTGCTGGATTTCAGGGGCTGCAGGAGATGCCAATCGTTTCCCAGCTCTGCCACAGCAGAGGAAAAATCATTCCTATCTCTCTGTGCATCATTTCCCTCTGCATAAAACAGACAGTGATCCTTTTCTTGCCTCCTTGAGTTGATGCCAAAGGAGAGAGACCGGCTCCTCCTTGTTTTTTCCCCCAGCACAGATAATAGTCTCTTTGGGGTTGGCACGCTCGTGCCTGGGCTTTCCAGTCCCCCAGGTGACCTTGGAGCCTGGCTTTCCAGGAGTGTGGCAGCACAGGTGAGCTGCCTGGCTGTCTCTCAGCCTCTCAAGGCCGTGCAGCAGCTCGCTCCCGGCTCCAGCCTACGCAGGAGCTTTCTCCGCCGGCTCTGCACCTGCAGCCTGGGAAAATGGCTCCAGTCATGCTGCAGCGGGCATGGACAATTGATTATAAGTGGTCATAGATTACCTGGAGCAATGCTATTAAATTTAATACACTTCTCCACCGGCTCTTGGGGCTCAGCCTTGGGTTGTGTAACTGACATCTTGTTGCAAAGCATTTTGGGGACATTGCTAAGGGCGGGAGGCAAAGAGATTTGACTGCAAAAAGAGGGGGAAGAAGATGAGTTTCTGTTGAGATTTATTTCCTGCCCTATAATTGCCCAGAAAAGCTGTGTAAACCGTCTCTGTTTGTGGAACAAATACTGGAAGAGTTACTGCTCTGACCCTTTTTTTTTTCTTTTCTGCTGGACAATTGTCTGTGCCCTTGCTATTCTGAAGCCTTGATATGCTGCTGGCAGATTTATGCCATGTTGAAACCCACTTCTTATTGCCTCAGAGTTGATTGGAAGAAAGGAAACTTGCTTGCTGAAAAAATAAGCCTGCTGCCGTGTGCCCTGCATGCCAAGCTGGGGTTGAAGTTTAAGAAGTCCTCCTTTCTATGTCAGCTCCTTGGCTCCTGTCACTGTGTCATCTTTGAAAGGTGAGGGACCAGCTCCAAAGAGGATCACCACTGGATTTAGGCAAGAGTGAGATACCTAATGAGCAACCCACGCTGTGATGGAGCGAGGCCACTGCCTCCTCTGGAGGGAAGGGCTGTTCAGCGTGCAAGTCTTGCCCTGGCTTAACAAAAGCTTGTGGCAAATCCCCATGTGAGCAGTCTCACGATGATTTGGCAGCTGCTAAATTTGGGAATAAATCCACCTTCCATGGCAGCAATAGTAAATCAGATGAGGCATGTCCAGTGAGGGTTTGGAGTCCACTGCAAAAATGCACGCGGATTGTGTGTGGTTCAGAGCTTGCCTGTTCTGAGGAGGAGTTGGTGCTCAAGCTCTCTGGAACAAACCTTGGAGTTTTAATCCTGTCCTGGGTGAGATCCTACGAGTTTGTTAGTGCTTTTTGGGGTCTTCATTGCCCTGGAAGCCTCTGATATTGGTGCTTAGAGCCCCTTTTTCCTCTGTGTCAACACAGAAGTGATAAGCCAGCAGGGCTTTATAGTAGCCAGACAGCTTTGAGAGGCTGTACAGCAAAGGCCACTTGGAGTCACCAATCCTCCCCTTGAATGCCACACAACAGCAGATGCCACTGGCAAACCTCAGCTCCTCCTAAGTGTTGGGTGGCTGTGAGGTCTATAGCTGCTGGCCCTGTCCAAGCAGGGGGGGTTCTGTCTGTAGGTTTTATTCTGGGTAATGCAGGATTCCTGTGGTAGCTGGTAAATGCCAGCCCTCATTAGGACGTTTATCATCTCGTGGGTGTGCTTCTCCTTGTGTTGGAGGCTACTGGTGTTTCACCGAGTGTCTGAGCGGAGAATCAGGCCCGCGTGTGTGTGTGTACCCGTGCACTTCCTCCTGCAGGTGGCCAGGGAGCAGAGGGTGTGGGGTTTGATCCGTGTGTCTGTGTCCGAGGCTGCTTGTCAGCTGGAATCCCAGCACAGGGCTCTGCGGCATCAGCCGCCGCTTCCTTTTCGCCTTCTGTCACATTTGGAAGGAGGGAAGATGTAGCTGAGTCTTGCAGTAGTAGGTCAAAACATACTGCAGCACTGAAGATCAGAGCAAAAGCTTTCTAGTACAAACACATGGTTTTATTTATCCTGTTATTTTCTTTATCAAATACTTACTTGCCTTTACAGAGCAGCTTCCCACCCCTGGGAAAGCAAGTGTCTCTGGGAGGGAAGCTGGGCTAGTGACTGGAGTGGGTCTCAGTTGTGGCAAATGGGCAGTGTGGACTCTTATTCCTGATTCTGCCCTGGCTCCTGTCCTCCAGATCTCTGGGAAGAGCTGAAGAAATGAAGAGCAGGGGCTGTCACTGCATGTGTACGTGGCACACAGCATGGTGGCACCCCCAGAGCACCCTGGGCGCAGCAAGAAATGCCAGTCATGCTTGCAGCTGCTTCTGGCTGGGTAGCAGCTTGGTTAGGGTGCAGCCTGGTTAGGGTGCTGGAACGAGTTCTTTTATCCAGAAAGAGCTCTGCCTGGGATTCTTCAACGTCCAGACATGCAGACAGCTTATTTTTAAGGTCTCATTTGAAAGATGTCAGCTCCCCCTCCCTACTCTTCCCCAGGCAGCGAGAGCAGAAAACTAAATTTATCTGCATTGGGACAGAGAGAGCTGGAGTAAACCAGCCAGGCGCCGCTCCAGATCTGCTGGGTGGAACAACTGGCGCAGAGCTGTCTGTCTGTCCGAGCCAGAGGTGCCGGGGTGCAGCTGATGCTGGGCTGGCTGTGACACCTGCACGGCGTTTTCCACTCCTGTCCCTGGGGTCCAGAGTTTGCTGGGAAGTTTGCCTTGTTGGGGTGATATTTTATCAGTCTCTGGGTTAATGTATTTCTTCCGTCGGTGAGGCAAAGCAGTCCCTCTGCTTGTTGGGAGACAGATGAGGAACTACACTCCTTGCCTTGCTTCCCAAGACCTTGTGGGAGCCCCAGGGTGGAAACAGTGCTGGAGAAGAGGTGAAGCCCTTGTTGCTCAGGAACTTTTGAATATCTTGTAGGTAGTACATAGGAATGGGAACTGTGATGGCCTCAGATATTTTCAATTCGAGGGTAGCTGCCCACAGGTCCCTTTTTGGGCTCATTCTCGATTGGGGGAAGAGAACACAAGGCAGATGTTTGAATGGGTGTGTGCTGCACGCTGCTGTGTGCCTGAGGTAAAGAAGAGGCTCTTCACTGTGTTCCTTCCTGGGGCTGTCTGGGGCCATGGGCAGGTGGAGAATCAGTGGGATCTGTTTTTTTTTTCCCTTTCCTAAAACCAGAGCATCCTTCTCTGTCAGGCTGCTGCTAATGAGTTAGTTAAACAGCATCTCCTTACTGGAAACTCTTTTCAGTCCAATTAAGATCTTGCAACATGTCAGCTGTGACAATAAAAGTGAATTAAGGCTCATTTCTCCTTTTTTACGATGTTTATTAGAAGATGGGAATGCTCATTTAGAGGAGCTAATCGCGGTTATTTATTTGTCAGTGGTACCAAGAAGCCCCTGCTCAGGCTGGAGACCCAGTGCCAGATGCTGTGTGTGCTGGTAGAAGGGGTGGGAGCCAGCCCTGGAGAACCAGGCAGGAAGAGCCCAGGTGAGGTGGGGAGGCTCCTCTGACCACTTAGCCCCAGCTGCAGGACTTGCTGCTGCTTGGAGATGCTGGGAGAGCCACTGGAGTCAAAGAAGGCAAGAGGAGAATGCCTCATTCATCTTCCATCTCAAGCTGCTTTGATTCAATGGCTTGGCCAAGACTTAAAGCAAGCTATTCCAGGAGTTGGGCTGCTAGTGAAGATGCTGTCCAGCCCATCTAACAGGGAAAAGGAGTTATTTTATTGCTGTGAGGAGCCCAGGCAGGTGGGTGTAATAGAAAAGGCCTGTAGGAAGGTTCAGTGCTTCACCTTGTTTTCGAGGGGAGCTTCTTTGTGCTTCTCAAGCCCTTAACCAATAAGGTTAAAAGATGCAGTAATCAAGAGCAGAAATCCAAGGACATGGAGACACGGAGTCTGAGAAGTAGGCCAGGAAGGAGAAAGCCAAACTAACAACCCTCCCCTGCTGTCTGTCCTGCAGAGAACCAAGAAGTCAACCCTCAGTGCCTCTCCCCGTGCTGGAGGAAGGGAGTAAGGGGCTGGCCCCCCTCACCCTGAGGTTGCCACGTGGGGAGGGACAGAATTTACTGAAGGCAAAGGCATTGAGCACAACGAGACAAATTGTCCTGTGGGCTACTGCAGTCTCGTGCTGGCATCAGGAGTGACTGAGGCTGTGTTTTGGGCTTCCAGGTGTCTGTCTGTCAGTCCGTGCTCCTGCCTGGCTTGTGGGCTCCTTCCTCAGGACTTCTTGCTTTGTGCTGTTATGCTTATGAGCGTCACCCAGACTCTGGGTCCGTCCTTGCTGCCAGCCTCACGTGGACATGGGTTGGAGTTATGGAGGCTGCTGTGTGGAGGAGAGAAACTGGTGGCTTTGAAGATCATACTGGACATGAGAGCAGAGAAAGCTGAGCTAAATGAGGCTGCAGGATGTGCTGACATGCTCCCAACTCTGGATTGCCAGGCTGGGTGAGCCAGCAGCAGCCTGTGGGGAACTGAGACTTCCAGGCTGGGCTCCTGCTTGTGGCCACATGAGTACAATACACTGGGGCTCTTCCCTGTCCATGAACCCATCCTGCTTGTGTTGTAGCAGGCTGAATCTCCGTCTGTATTGGTGTGAAAACGTCGTTCTTCCTCTTTCAGTCCTGCAGCTGTTGATGTTTTGAAGTTAAGAAAACATTTAAATGATTTAAAAAAAAATACCCAGCCTAGGTTTATCAAGGGAACTTCTGATGAGGAGAAGGGGAGGGGGAACAGACACAGGAAGGGCAGCAGAGACTAACAGCCTGGCAGAGCACTTGTCATCTTGACAACACAGCGAGTTTCAAACCGGGCTCGCTCCTGACGTTTGCCTGGAGGTATATTTAACTAGTACGGGAGACGCTGGAGCAGAAGTGTGCACCTTTGAGCCCAAGGAAGCCTCCACGGGGGTTAGCCGAGTTTGGGAAGGGGGGAGATGGGCTCCAAATGGAAAATGTGCTCCTTCCCTGCCTGCCTGTCTGCGTGTAGCCAGACTGCGAGGCTGTGCTCGCAGCTTGGTGAGAGAGGATGCTAATGAAGCGTGAACCGGCTGCGCTCAGTGGCGGCTCCGTGCTCTCTGCCACCAGCCCACCTCTTCCTTTCATTCCTTCTCCAGCTGCACGTTATGTTTGACGAATGGAAGTGCGGGCTCCTCTTTGAAGCAGGAGGGATGGCAAAAAAATAGGGTGGGAGCTCAAATTCTGCTTTCTCAGGGCTAGGCTAAATTGTCGGAGGATACACAAGGCTCCTAGGAGAGATTTGCAGCCTTTGGGACTGATGGGAGACGCTGGGCTTTGCAGGTTCAGTGGGGTGCAAAGAAGGGTCTTTCAGCGGCTCTGTGCTGTGTCCAGAAGTCTTTTACTGTGGTTTTTTGTTTGTTTGTTTTTTTCAGGCTCTGACTTGGAGTGCTCTGTGCTCCAGGGCTGCTTCTCCTCTGTATGGGGTTCCAAACCCTCAACCCTTCTTACTCCAGAACTTCCAAAGTGCACCTCCCACCTCCCTCAAACGCCTTTCAGCTCTCCCTGCTGCAGCAGGACCTGCTCCATCTCTCCTGTCCAGGTATTCCTGCCCTCTTCCCCACAGCCCCTGGCTCTTTCCTCCCCTTCTTCCCCCCAATCCTTTCCTGCTTTAGCCAGGCTTTTGCTCACTTTCTGTCCCCAGACCCTCTGCTATGGGATTTCAGAAACAGAGATGTGAACTGTGCTTCCAGAAATCCTAAGATGGTGCCTACAGCCCACAGGCTTGTGGTGAATCTGCATTACCTGCACGTGGCAGTGAAAAGCATCGTCTCCTCAAACATGCCTGCAACCAAAATCATTGAATTGTTAAGGCTGGAAAAGACCTCTAAGATCATTGATCCAGCTGCTAACCCAGCACTGCTGTGTTCACCTCTAAAACATATCCCCAAAACAGTCCAGGCAGCCGCAGGAGAGCAGGATGCTTTATGCCTGGTGCTGTGTTGTGAGAAGGTTCTGTGGCAGAGCTTAAGGCTGATGCATTGACACTGGATGCTGCTGAAAAGGGATGTGATTGGCTCTTTATAGTGAGTGACTTTTTGGCATTTCTGAGAAGCAAACTCCCAGCTAGGAGGCAGAACGAGCTGGGCATGTGATATGGGAGTCGTGCCATGAGCCAGAGCATCTGCTCTATTGGAGGGTCTGAACTGGCCTCCTGTTGCTTTCATCACATCCTCAGGCATCTCATGGCACCTCACCGCGTGCAAAGAAACATCTGGAAGGGTGCAAATGCCAGTCTGTTTGTGCTGGCCCTCTGGAACAAAGCCAGCCACATCCCAGCATCGGCTGTAACAGGAAGAGATGGAAACACAGTGTTAGACACTGCAGTGGGGGCCCTGCCTGGGAGCCTTGCCTGGAAATGGTTGTCTGTGGCAGAATGGGGAGTGGGCTGAAATCAGGGATGTTAGTCCATGCTCTCTGTTGCAGCTGTATGGTTTTATCTTCCTTTCTAGATTGGCTTTAAGACATGGGAAAGCGTTGAGATTCTTCCCACAGGAGAGATTTGCTGAGGTCCTTAGCTGGTGCAAATCAATCAAGCTCTAACTCACAAAGCACCCTATGGGGACACAACTTCGATAGGAACCTTCCCTCTGAAGTTTGATGTGATTTCCTTTTCTTCCAGCCACACATTTTCCTCTTTTCATTGCAGAAATAAAAGCTGTGACAAAGCCTGGCGTAGCCCCAGAGCTGGTCCCCACCTCCCTTGTCCCAGCCTTCATGCCCTCCATCAGAAAACTGTGAGTCATCACCTCTTGGCTCCACCAGCTTTGTAATGTTTTTTTTTTCTCCTCCTTGTTCCCCCATCGCAGCTGGGGTGAAAAAGCGAGAAAGCAAATAGGAATAAATACCTCCAGCCATAAAAGTGAGATAAATCAATACCTCTTCTCTGAAGCCAGAGATGCTTAATAGGCAAGGATCACTGCCAGATTGTAAAAAATGTGTTTAGTGTGCGGCTGGGGCAAGTTTAACCCTTGGACATAAACAGCTGAGCAGCTTCTGTCACCTCTGAATTAAATAACTTTAACTGCAGAGGGCTGTGATTAATAGAGGCACCCCTGCTTGGGATGCAGCAGGTATTTGGTGCCTATGGATTGTCTGGGAGATTGGGATGGAGAAGTTGTTGCCAGGTCCCTTCTGCAGGCCCAGCGATGCTTTTTTTTCCATGGAGGTACGGCTCTGTTAGTGGGTAAGGGTGCTCCTGGGCACTGGGCTGAGTTGGTGAGACTTCAGCTGCCTTTCCCAGGAATTAAGGACCTTTCCAGCTCTCTGTGCTGTCTTTCTGTGGTGGGAAAGCAGAGGAGCAAAACTTGGGTGAGGCAGTGATAGGACCTGAGGGAATGGTGTGAATCTGTGTCAGGGGAGGTTTAGGCTGGATATTAGGAAAATGTACTTCACCCTGAGGGGGCTGGGCACTGGAACAGGCTCCCCAGGGCAGTGGTCACAGCCCCATAGCTGCCAGAGCTCAAGGAGCATTTGGATGTGCTCCCTGATTGTTGGGGATGTCCTGTGCAGGACCAGGAGTTGAACTTGATGATCCTTGTGGGTCCCTTCTAATTCAGAATAGTCTATGATTCACCAGGATGACAAGACAGAGCCAAGGCTGGAGTAACAGGGATTGTTGGAAGCCCCAGTGAGATGTTGCTGGGGGAAATGTTAACCCTGCTGTCAGCTGGAGTGGTGAGACCACGTCAGGAATAATGGGGATACTGTGGCCAGTCTTTCTGTAGACCAGTGAGGACAAATGGGAGCAGGTATAAAGGAACCTGGAGAGAAATTCAGGATCACGCAGATCCTATCACACCCTGGGTTTGGCTTCACAAAATCAATGCTAAGAGGTGATGGACTCTGGGAGAAGAACTGTTTAGAGAAAGCAGATGCTGGCACAAGGACAGCCAGTTATGGGCTGTCCATGAGCTCGGGAGACTGGCAACAAGCAGAAAGGCCACTGCCTTTTTTTCCAACCCCTTCCAGCAGTCATGGAGCAGGGAAGCACTGGGTCCAGTTTAAAGTGAAGCTGAGCAGGAGTGATAATTTCACATAACTCCAGCACTGCTGAGGCTGCGTGTAGGGTTTCTTACAAGTCCTATTTATGATGGTGTGTGTGCCTTTTGTTGGGGCTAGGAGCTCAAAGGTAGCCAAAGTATTTCAGGAGAGTATTAGGGTCAGTTTCCCATAACGCTTTCGTGCACCTGCATAAACTCTTTGTTCTCCTGGCACGCAGTCTCACACTCAGTTAAGTGCTGCCTGACACTAATATGTTTTCCTGAGCTACAGCCTTTTGCTGAGGAGAGCCCCATGATGGAAGGTAACTTGGTGTTCAGGAGCTGGGGGCACCTGACACAGCTCTGAAAGCTGGCTGGTTTCCGTGCAAAAGGGAGACAGGTTCTGCTGAGGTGATCCTGGAAACATTTGTGCTGTTGTGATGTTTGTTTTCATGGGTAGAGGAAATTGCATCTCTTGTTAACATAAGCTTGCCACAGGTGTGGGAGTTATTAAAGTAGCAGTGGAACAGGCTATTCCAAATGGCACTACTTTTGCTCTTCTCCCAAGGAGGGTATTGCTGTTAGTTGGGACAGAACAGACAGGTTGAGGTCATGGTTGGCATAAAATGGGCAGGATTTGTCCCACCACTTGTGCCAGACCTTCTTTATGGGAAGAAAGGGAAAAACCTGGGTGTTACACACAAAAAAAGGGCTTTTGCTGACTTTTGATGCACTGCCTCTACCTTGCTCTGCAGTCTGTCAGGCAGCTCCTACTCCTCCCTGCCAGATTCCAGGCATTCCAGTTTGGACCTGAAAGTCCTTGCAGTTAGACCAGGTGGTGTCACAGGTAGTTCTCCATACCTAAATCCACTTAAATAACTAAGGCCAGAAAAGATTTCTGAGACCATGAAGTCCAACCATTAACCCAGCACTGTGGCTTTTTTCTGTCTCTTGATCCTTTCAAATATGAAGAAAGGTGGACAGCATTGCCTGTAAGGGACTGTAAGGGCCTCCTGCCTCCAGGACCCCGGTGTTTTGGATGAGGTGGTGTCCCATGGACATCAAACATCTGTGTGGCTTCATGTGCATCATTCCTCACCCACTCCTCCACCTCCAAACGTGGGAGAAAATCCTCTCGGTGGTGCCTGCAGAGTTGTCTGTGAAAGTCCAGCCGTGGAAGAGCTGGTGAATTGTTTTCCTGCCCAAAGCAAAGAAAGTGCTCCTGCTAGGATAATCAATCTTCCTGAGAGCTCCCCCAGCCGAAGGTGCCCGCCCTGACTTTATGGAGTGTGGAGCATCTCCCCTGCAATGGCCACGAGTCCCCTCCCGGGCAGGAGCTCACCCGTGGGATGGGGAGTGTGTGTGTGTGTTTAAAGGTCGTAAAACGCTCCGTGGAGGAGGGCTCTGGCTGTTACACGTGCTGACAGGAGAGCTCCCGGCACTTCAGCTTCCTCGGCGGAAAATCACAGCGGAGGATAAATCCTGGAGAAATAAAAGGAACCCCATCGAATTAGCCCAGAACCGTGTGCAGGAGGTGGGAGATGTTTTCACAGTGTTTCATCCTCTCTTGCGGGTACTGAATCACTGAGGGTAATTTTCCAGCTTGGTGCGGTTCAAACCAGCCAGGGCTCCTTGTTGGTTAATCCTAATGAGGGAGAGAGGCCCCTCTGTTGGTCTGGCACTCCCACTTTGCTCTTGTGTTCCCCAAAATGGTAAGGAAGGGCACTGGCAGTGGTGGTTTTGGGTGCCCTTTTCCTTCCTGCCTGCACTTTCTGATGCTGTGCCCAGGGTTGGAGGGAAGGATGCTCCCTAATGCCAGCCAGCATTGGGCTGGGTTTGCTCTGCCTTGTTGGCTGCCCCGGGGCAGGAGCCGTCACCCAGGCTGGGATTTCTCCGGAGGCTGGGAAGTAGCTGCCAGGCCGGATCTGGGATGGGGGAAGGGAAAGACTTGGTTTCTTTCGGTATCTGAGGGTGGATTAAGTGGAGCGTTCCTTGTTAGCTAATTGAAACAGTCAAAATGTCAAATGAGGCATTTCAATAATAGTGATGTTAGGAGCTTTACGTTTTTATTTCCTTCCCTCTCTCCTTTGTATCGTGCCTTCAAGACATGGGGAGGGGCTTCAAGGGGATGGGGCAAGGACTGAAGCTGTTTTAATCCCCTCCAATTCCAACATTATTGTGTTTCAGCAAATATTTTGCAAAAGGATTTTCAGGCTGAACTTCAAACAGGCAAATTCCTCACTCCAGTGACTCGGGGAGCTTTACAAATTTAGAAAAGAAAATGAAGATTGTTTTAGCTGACATTTAAACCTCTTCTCTTTTCCCAGCCTGTCAGGAAGCTTCATACACTTCGGGTCAGACGCTCCTTCCCTGAAGAAGAAAAGGATATTTATAGCTGGGTAGGACCTTAAAGGGGAAATCTCCAGGCTGCAATACCTGTCAGATGAAGTTACTTATGGCCCCAACAGGAACTGTCAACCTGGAACCCACTGTAGGGAAGCAAAAAGGTGATGGTCCAGCCCTGGGCCACACAGGATGGTCTAGCTCGGGTAATTTGGCCTAATTCCTGG
Organism: Monarcha castaneiventris obscurior; assembly: GCA_026261815.1. Lineage (NCBI taxonomy): Eukaryota > Metazoa > Chordata > Aves > Passeriformes > Monarchidae > Monarcha > Monarcha castaneiventris. The sequence goes on along the minus strand of JAMPIT010000502.1, from coordinate 737,341 downwards.
AGGGTGAAGGTAGGCTTGGCTGGAGTGTGGTATTTTCCAGGCAAACATTTTCCTTATGGCTCCCTGTGTTTTGTTGTCTTTCTGGATCTCGGAGAGTGTTGACACACAGAGACGTTGAAGTGTGATTTGGATCACTCCTGCTCCTTGGAGAGGTAGGAGAGGGACTGACGAGAGAGGCAAACCCAAAGAAAGCCAGTTTGTCACACAGAGAGGCTGTGGCTTGCTTGCCCTGGTTGCTCAGGAGCTCCTGAGGGGCTGATGGAGCACCTGGCTGCAGGTCTCAGTTCCTCCTTGCTCCCTCAGCCAGGGCTGAAGCCAGGCTGGCAATGCCAAGCAGCCAGCAGCTGTCTGGGCTGTGTGTGGTGCAATTTACTCCCAGGGATCAGAGTGATTGGGGTTTCTTAAGGTAAAGAGGGCTTGCAAAGAACAGCAGCATGTCTGGGGACAGCAGAGCTCTGCCACAACCCGCTCTTACCCACAGCTTGCTCTACACAAAGGGTTTTTGTTGGCACATCACCTCTCACCCAGCACTGGTCTGGAAGGAGGGCTGGGGAGTGGGGTTGGGGTTGTCTTCTGTGGCTGATGGGGCTGCACAGGAGGTTTTGGCATAAGCATTTCTGCAAGCTGAGCCCTAGGGCTTGCTCTGGGGCCCCAGGTAGGACACCAAGGACATTTTGGTGTAGCCCAAGGTGGCTGGGATCTGGATGAAGGTTGGTGTCAGGCTAATGCAGCTCTGGGGCTGTTATTTCTGTGCGATATTGGCTTATTGGGCTATGGTGTGGAAACCTCTGGTAAGCTTCAACTAGGCCTGGGAACATCTCCCATGGTGCAGGTCCAGGTTCTCCTTTTGGCCAGCACGGGCTGGGTGTTCCATGCACCCTGTGTTTTCCCATGTCTCCCTGGATTTTAAGGGGAAGGAATCCAGGTGCAGTGTCCGGAGAGGGAACCCTGATGTGTTCTGGCCAAGAATCCTGGTTTAGCCCTAAGGGTGTGGGGGCCCATTCTCCATGGAATGGGCACGCAGGCACCACACAGAGCTGTTCCTTTTCTTGTGGGAAAACCTGGGGTGAAGGGAATAGCAAAACCCCTCTTTACAGACCACATCTCATGGAGGTGAGACCCAGAGGGATCTGGGATTCCCAGGAGATCGCTGGTGTTGCTCCTCTGGGCTCTGTAGGAGTGGGAGAGCCCAGGGCACTGTGCAGGATGTTCTGGGGGTGTCAGGCATGTTCTGCCCACACTTTTGGTTCTGCTTCCATGTTCCTTCAGGTACCAGCCCCAGCAAAGCAGTCCTGTAGCCCAACTACCCAGGCTTTCATGATCCCAGAAAGGAAAGGAACAAACCTCTCACACGTGGAGCTCTTCACCGGGGTTTTCCCATCCTCTGCCCACCCTGGTGGATGTTAACAAGCTGGTAGATCTAGACCTGCTGTGCCTTGATAGAAAGATTTATTTTTAGTGCCTTGATATTTAAAATGATCTGTTATAATTTCATGCTTAAATAACACTAAATAATGTTCCCTGTTTGCACAGTGTAATTGGAAGAGGCAAGTAAACCAAACAAACCAGCTATGACTGAGCTTCCTTAGTATTTTCAGACTGAAACAAACAGCAAAAAACAAGGGCTTAGCCAATTTAACACTTTGGGGGTATTTTCTAGTTGGCATTTCACTTTTTCATTTTCACAGGCCAAGAAACACAAGAGTTCTAAAGAGCCAGTGGCTTCTTGCCAAAGAAAACTCGGTTGATCTTAGATTGAAAAAAAAAAAAAAGAAAAAAAAATCAGAAGTGAACTTATTGTTTGTTTTTTAGGAACTGGCAGGGCTAATGACTCTGCAAGTGTCATGGGATTTTATGCAAGTGCAGAAAAGACTTAGAAAATACTCAGCAAGTTCATTTAGGCTCCTTTCATGCTTCTCAAATCCTGAGGCTTCTTTATTGCTTCTTTATGTCAATTTGGCACTGCTTGATTTTGCCGCCTCCCTCGATGTTACTGCAATGGCATTGCTGTGCAGGTCCTGCGCCGATCACATCCCATGTGACCTGTGTGGGCTTTTAGGGGATTGAATTAAAGCTCCTGCCTTTGGGTGACCCTTTTTGGGGATAGGGAGTTGAGGCCAAGCTGCCGTTCCCTGTGTGCGAAGCCCTCGGCGTCATTATTTAGGCAAGGAGATTTTGTGATTTTCCTTCTGGAAAATGGCCATTGGAGAGGGAATGTAGCCCGGGCTGATGAAGCTGCTGCACATCAGCTCAGTGGTGTGTCTTCATCTGGCAGGATCCCTCTCTGCCAGGGTTCAGGGAGTGTTTGGACAATGCTCTCAGGCTCCTGTTGGGATTCTGTGCAGGGCCAGGAGCTGGACACGATGGTCCTTGTGGGTCGCTTCCAGGTCAGGCTATGATTCTATGATTCTCCTGTTGGAAAGGTGTGAATAAGTTTTCCCTCTGAGTTCCTGTGCTGAGATGCCCCATGGAGCAATGTTCCTGCAGGCTCAGGCTGTGGCAGTGATGATGCTGAGACTCCTTAACAGCCCTGCATCCTCCTCCTGGTTCTTCCCTAGCCTTCCAGCGCCCTGTCCTCCCTCTGTCCCACCTATCCTGGGGTGAGCAGGCTTCCCCTGGTGCCTCCCCTCCTTCCAGGCTGGCGAAATCCTTCTCCATCTTCCCCTCCCTGCGCTCCGCACGAGCCTCGGCTCTGTTTGTGCCCACATTAGCATTTCTGCTGACTGCAAGGATCGGTTTAATTTCATGGGTGTCATTTCCTTCAAGAAATCTCTCTCTGAGCAGCAGCCCGACGAATGCCTGATAAAACATATTTTCCTACGGTAATGATTTTATGGACCCATAAGTCATGAATTTATTATGATCTCAGCCCCTGCTGCTGATTGCTGTAAAATGCAAAGTAATTAACAGCGAGCGGTAGCAGCTATTCCCACCTGGTAGCGTGTTCTTGGGTACACTCATGGCTTTGATTAAAGTAATGGCTAAAGTGTACAGCCCGGCTGTAAAATATTAGCATGATTAATGCAGTATCCTAAATAAGAAACAAAACTAATGGGCATGGTTTAAGGAATTAAATATATATATATACACATATATATATACATACATTCCTCTCCCGCCCTCTAGCTATTGTTCTGGCTCATTTATGCTTTCTTTTCTGTTAAATAATGTATGGGCTGGAGGACCAGGGGCCAGGCTACAGATGCATATTGCAGTTTCATAACATCTTAAGTGCTTGTGTTAATTTTTCACTCCTTCCTCCTCTTTCCCCTCAACCTGCCATCTCCCATGGCGTAGGGGGAGAAAGATAATTGAGTTTCCTGAACTTGGCCTGAAGTCAGATGTGATTTGATTTGGACTGCAGACAGCTTGGGGAAGTGGCTCCGAGGCAGCTTGGAGAGTTGGACACGGTTTCTGGCCTCTCAGAAGAGAAACCCCGGCGCTGCGTTCGCATTCCCGTGGCTGGGGGTGATCTCCGGGCTGGCTCAGCCGGCGGGAGCCCGGAAGTTTTTCACACATGAAGAATAACCACATCTGTCCAAAAGCTGCAGTGCTTCTGCTGGGAGCAGAATGCTTTTGCTTTTCTTTTTCTCAACAGCTTTGAGACGGCGGTTCGACTGGATTCGAGTGAAAAATTAGTGCAAAAATAAGACCCAAGTCAGATTTCTCCCTGCCACCCTTCCCAAAGCCACGATGAATTTGGTTTCTGGCATTTTCCAGTGGGAAATTTTCCAATCAGAAATTACTTCAGCTTGGGCATGAGAAAAGGAAATACACTTTTTTTTTTTTTTTAAGACAAGCACTTAGAAAATTTTATTTGGAAATGGAGAAAATATCTGGTTGGGAAAAAAAAAAAGGATAAAAAGGCCTTTCTGACCTACACATTTTGATCAGCTCTTCTCCTCCTATTTCGAAAGATGCATACACCAATGTCATCTAATTCCCTCTGATCAGCCTCTACCTTTTCAGGTGTATTGATCTGCTCTTGTTTATGAAGCTCCCAACTATTGGAAAGAAGAGTTTATAAATAACTACAGAGAAGCGGGATTCTGTATCACAGCAGTTCCAGCTGTGCTGCTTTTGTTTATCGCACAACACACGTTTTTTGGAACTTTTCTTAACCAGGAGGTTGCAAAAGGAAGCTCAGCATGCCAGTGTCACTGAGAATTGTTGTGTTGTATTGTACTGTGCAAATGGTGTTTTCTCCCTCTTGGGATGGAGAGGTTTCTGGGTTTGTTTTTGTAGATAAGATATAAACTCAGTAGTGGTTCTGCTAGTAAATACAAGTAGCCCCAAGCTCTGGAATGTGTCTTGTTGGTCCCTCCAGTAATTTGACAAAGTACCCTTCTAGCAACCTCCTGAAAAGTACAAGATGAACAGTTTTGTTGATCCCTCAGTGTCTGGAACAGTGGGAAGGGACTCTTTGCCAGCGTTGCTGTGGGGTTTGGATGTCTCACCCGCATTCGGTGGTGGTCAGTCCCAGGAATCAGGTGTGTTACCAGGCGGGTGAGGGAAGTTCTCTCTCTAAAATTGCCACTTCTGGAATTGTGACTACCTTTTGGGGGGAAAGGTGTAGAAAACCTGCAAAAGATAAGAGTCTGTGATTTTAAGTACAGGGGAGCTTCCACGCAAGGAGAGATGAATCAGACCGAGATGTATTTGAGTAGAGAGGCAGCTGGGAGAGTGGGATGATCAAGCCAAGTACAGTCCAGAGAGGAGTAGGATGGTTTGCAGTATCTTGTGATATGGGTTACCCAGTGAACTCATACAGCAAATGGTTTAAAGAAAATGAAGGCAAGTTCATTCTCCTGACATGCATAATTACATATATGTTCCATCCTCACTTGCTGCTGTGGGGTCCCAAAGAGGAGAATAGAAGTGAAGCAGGACTAGATCATCATGGAAGGCAGATCCCCGGGGATGCTGACTGTAATCAAAGGGTTTGCAGCAAGAAGAGAGTCATAGATATCCTCATTTACTTCCCCCTCCTGCCCCAGGGAAGGTTGTGGCCATGTTCTTATGCCTGCTGTGGCCTCTTGTCTTGACACAGGGTCTCAGAGTGCTGGAGGATGTGGTTTGGCTGACAGCACTTCCTTTCCTCAGGAAGGGATCTTCCCAGTCTTCTCCCACCATGTAAGACCTTGTGTGCTGGGTGAGGAAGCACAGGGCAGGTAGTGAAGGAAGGACAACGATGCTGGGCTACATCAGGATTCCCACCAGGACCATCGGGCCTGGGGGGCATGGAAGACACCACAAGCCCCTGGGGCTGAGGCAGGGGCCTGGAGAGGTAAGAGCTGGGTGTGTGGGTCTCGTGGCAGCCCTGAGCCATGACACTGGCACGGCAAACCCCGGCCTGTGAGGGTGGTGTGTGGTGCCTGGGCGAGGGGAGGCTGATCCTCTTCATCCCTCCTTTGGGCACTGTTCGAGTCGGCTGCCGCAGTCAGGCTGCGGGGTCATATTTGGAAGGCTTTCTCAGCAGTGCACACATGTTAATGATGTTTGAGGAGTAGTTTCTGTGGGAGACCTGGGAGCCAGGCAGCTCTGCAAATCAGCCCATTAGTATTTTTAAAAGAAAACCTCCATCCTATAGGAACTGCTTTGGCCTCTGGAGACGTGCCAGAACTGTATCCCAGACTGCACCGCATCCGCTTCTATTAGATCTTTCCCTCTCTCCTTTTATCCACCCCTTTTCCTTCCCTCCTGCCTAGAGCTTTCCCTTGCTTTTCTATCCAAAACACACTTTAGCTGTTCCTTTGGAAGTTTGCACAAGGCTAGGTTGGCGTTTACTTTTCCCCCTGCCGTCTCCTTTCTCCTTTTGGAGCTAATCACCCTGGTGAAATTGAGCTGTAATTCAGCTGGCAGTGGTCAGATTGAGCTGAACATGTGTGCTCCAGCACATCCCCAGATTCTTGCATCAACAAAAATGAGCATAGACAGGCACAAAGCAAAGGAGAGATCGCGTGGCCTTGTTTAAAACACACTGGTGCAGCAGCGTCAGCCACCTGAACAAAAGCTGCCTGTCTGCTTTTTGGAGGTGGGTGAAAGAAGAAGTTATTTGGCTTGATGTGCACAGCAAGAGGGGGAGATGGTTTTTCCCCCCTCCTCCCCCCGCCATCTGCAGCCTGGTGGCAGGTAGAGGAGGTTGGTTTGGTGGGGAGGATTTGTAGCTGCCGTGAGTCAGTCAGTGTGTCAGGGTAAATCAAGCCTGACGTTTTTAACATCTTCCCCACACAAGGAGGGGGGGCAGGGGGGAACGGAGGAAGCAATTGTAATTTTATGTCTATATCCTGCTCGACTAATCAAGGTGAGCAAGAGACTTGCCAGACAGAGGTTTTCCTCTTGTTAGCTTGTTCATTTCTCTGCTTTGCCTTTCCCCTTCCTTTCCTGGACTACTGTCGCAATCTCCTTTGCAGGGAAAGAAAGATCCAGCTGATCAATGCTAGAGGCTTGTAGACAAGTGGTTCTTGCTCCTCCAGACTGTCTCTTGTAGTATGTCTCTAATTAGGTGAGTGAAAACTCATGGAAAAACAGATTTGGGCAGAGGTTTGACTACCTTTGACCCTCTATCCTGCCTCCTCGCTCCTGCTCAGACCCTAAACTTACTGCTAGCCCTGGTGGCAGTGCTGTAGTGCACCATATCCTCTCCTGCCTCTCTCAGGAGCACCTTGTTCAGGTTGGACAGGCCTACGGGTGAGCTATGGAGAGGAAGAATATCTGCATCATGAGGGGAAGGTAATTCCAGGGATTTCCAGCAGCAGCGTGGCTTTAGGGTTGTGCTTGGTGTGCCTCTTGTCTTGCCTCAGGCACGTGCTGCTGCAAAGCCTCCCTGTGCCTCTTGCCTTGCTGCCAGCACAGGCTGCCTGCCCTAATCCCAGTGGGCTAATTCCCTCTGGTGGGCAAGGAGAGGGAGGGAGGCAAAGTAAATTCACAGATTGGTGCCACCCTTCTGTTGCCACAGTCCACGGGTGTAACACGTTAGGTGCATCCTGGTTTGAAAACTGGGATTAACAGGATGCTCCACCTCTTGCTGGGGGCGATGATCCAGTAGACTGGGATACCTGGTGGCCGTGGAAAGGCTTTTGCCCCAGGGGAACACCCTGGCAGCTTCAGAGCTGTCTTCCAGCCCGTGGCACAGGTTGTCCTGAAGGTGAGTGAGGCGGATCGTGCACAGTCCTGGGCTGGGGCTGTTGAGCAGCATTAAAAGCTGCACGCTGGGTCCGTGTGCTAGCAGGGCAGGGCAGCATCATTAAAATTCCTGGTGTGCACAGAAGTGGACTAAGTCATCAGCACAGGGCAGGGAGCCTCCAAGTTCTGAGTGCTCGTGCTGATTTACACCAGCTGGGGAACTGGGCCAAATCTGTCTCGTTCAATGAATGATCATTCAATTTTTCTCTCTGCTATCAAGCCCTTAAACAAAAGCCAATTGAAATCAATGGGAGACTTTCATCATTTTCAGGGTTATAGGCCTAAAAAATTGGATGCTCGGGGAAAAAGCAGGCAGGGGAAGAGAAAGGGAAGGAGGAATAAATGCTGCTGTAACATTGTGGCTTACAACAGAAACAGATGGAAGTGAGAAATGCTTTAGTTACGATTCTCTGGCAGCAACAATTCAGCAAAGCTGTACATGGAGATGTGTACATCCAAGAGCATCCTTCCTTACGCAGGCTGCTCTGTGGGTGCAAAGGGAGCCTGTCCCTCTGTGAATCCCATCTCTGCGTGTCCTATTTCTATATGTGATTAAGTTCTCTGCTCTTCCATTGCAGCTGAAGTTGTTATTAGTGGTAAGCACAAGCTCCACAGCTGGCTGTTCCACGCAGAAATGCAGGAAGAAGTGCTGCTTTCTGCTCCCAGAAACCAGCAGGATTTTGGTTTGGTTGTTTTTTTTTTTTTTTGCAGTAGCTGGAAGAGGGGGAGGTTAATATCTCATCCAGCCTCTGGCTGTATTTTGATAAAATCCTTTGTCCAATGGCTGCAAAGTATTTTGCACATACAGCAGGGCAAATCCCCTTCAGACAGGTATTATCTGGCCTATTTTTACAGCTGAGAATTTGCAGCCATTCGGAGCCATCTGAAGGCACAGCCTTCACCCTGTGATCTCCTCGGCTGAACGAGAGTGTCAGGATCGGTGCTTCCAGCCCCGGCCCCAGTTCCAACACAGCCCTGCAGTGCGCCTGGGCACCGTTAGATCCTTCCTCCCTCAGCCTCCCCATCCGTATCACAGGTATGGCAATCACCCCTTCCCCCGGGTAAACATCTCATCGTGCCACGCTGCCAAAGTGCCTTGGAGGGGAGAGGACCTGCAGATCAGTCTGCATTCTCCTTTCGGCTGTGCTTGTGTGCGTGTTTTCTGCTTTGACTGCTCTTCCCTTTCTTTGCCTGCTCATTAGTTCTGCCTGAGTGCAGGACCTCTCCAAAAAATGCAGTGTTGGCAGCAGGCATGAATTCTTAACGACTCCTGTCTCTAATGACAGAATCCAGGGCCAGGCAGTCGGTTTGCTTGCTGGGAGGAGGAGAGGCAGATGAGACGGTGGCTCTTTCCCTCGTCGTGGGGTGAGCTTGCAAAATCGCGGGAGGATCTGCAAAATATGCTCAGGTCTTGGACTGCTTCTCATGCTGCAAGGAGAATTGCTTGAGATGGCAGATGGAAAGAGATGCCTCTCGGGCTGTGGAAGGTGTTGAATTTGTTTTTAAAGCTTACTCTGGCCTCTCTCTGCTGTTCTACCCAAGCAATCAACAACAGATTTTGCCTTTTGAGCCAAAGCTGAAAGTCTCGAGTCTGACTTGCCCAGTGCCCTTTTGTGCTGCCCGACTAAATGCAGATGGAACATATTAAATCAGTAAAAATGCCCAAACAAAACAATACAATGATCAATTCACAGAAAAAATTGCAAGGGTTCCATTTTACTGAACAGGAAGAAGACTTGCCTTAATGGAGAGCTTAAAACTTATTTTTAGTAGTGTTTTCGTTCTTTCATTCCTATTCAGTCCTTTATTCAAAGTTTCCTTGACTCTTTTGCAGATGCAGCTTTTAACATGAGTTAGCTTTTCTCTTCATAGACTCTTTGTGTTTTGTTTAAAGAAGAAGGAAGTCTTGGCAAGTTAGAAGAGGTGGGAAGTGAAAGACAAGTGAGTCCTGCCTGGATGCCATTCTTTTTTGTTTCATTTAATGTCAGGAATAAGAAGGAAAAAACCATTAAAAGTCTTTGATTTTTGAAAGCCAAACCAAGGAAAATTACAATTTTTCATGCTGGTGATGCAAGCCTGGATTTTTAGTTTGGTGGATTTGTGCTGAAATGTTATTTGGTGAAATTGTTTTGCTTCTGATGAAATCTCAGTAGGCACTGAGAAAATTTCAAGTTGATTGTGGGATGACCAATCCCTCTTGGAGTTCTGGTTATTTCTTTCCATTTGTCCTGGTCTCTCCTTTCCACTTCCATCCTTGCTGATGCATTTTCCCATTCCTATTCCTGTTCCACTGAAATTGCCAGCACCAAGACCTTTAAAATGCCTATGAGGGATTTCCTTCCTGGATGGACTAGTTGGGTTAAGATCTTTGTGATTCCCAGAGATGTCATCTTAGCCTGACTGAGTAGCCTCCATTTCACACACTGTTGCTGGAAACTCCATTTTTCTGCTCAGAGTACTTCTCTCCGCTTCTTCTACAAGGAAAGGCAGATTCTGGTGCTGGGACATTCCGTGTGGCCCGTGGAGGTTGGTCAGGTAGGCTGGAACTCTGCCTGTGTTGCTTGGAGAGTTAATTCTGGCTTTGCAACGACTGAAGTTCAGCTTTTTTGCTGGTTTGTGGCTCCTTGGTACCTCGGATCCGGTAAATAAAGAAGTAAATAAATAAAAATGGTGGGATTCATTTGGGGAATGTTCAGAACCACAGGCAGATCTTTGATTTGGAGGAAGGAGAAGGTTGGGAATTATCCTGTCCAGGGATTCTGCTTTCTGTCTCAGTCCCATCTGTGTCCACAGGCCCAGGGAAATGAGCTGGTGTTCAGCCTAGTTCTGACAGATGAGTGCACGCTGAAACGCCAGTGTCTTGCACCTCTGGTGGTGGTCTTGGCAGAGTAATCTGAAAACCAGAGGATGTCTGGAGCTCTCTTCAGTGCTCTATGAAAGCTCCTTCTGTGTGAAGCCTATGCCATGACTTTGGAGACGAGACCTGGCCACATCTGGACCAGAGTGTTCTGCAGAAATGTGGAGCCACCACCTTTTGTGGCAGCCTGATATTCTAGACCAGTTCCAGGATGAAATATCCAAAATCCATCTGTAATGAGGTCTTTGGGACTCTCTTCTCCGTGTCTTGCTGGCAGGAAGTTCCCCCCTTCTGTGTGTACCTCCATCCCCTCGAGCAGGCGTGTTGATTCCACATTTCTCTTCTTCTTGAGGGCAGGTTTTAAAATCCTGTCATAATTATTCACAAGCTGTGATTGGAGCCCACGCTCAGAAGCACTATTTGCATCCAGGGAGGATCTGATTATAATTGTCGCTGAGAAGTTTGTTTGAGACTGATTCTGTGTCAGCTTGAAATTTCTTGGTGATGCTCTTTGGGCATGAGAACTGTGCAGGCTCGAGCTCCAGAGAAGGGTGGTGGAGGGGACTTGGAGATGGGAATTGCTTTTTCTTCAGAGAAGATGGATTTGGTAGGAATGCTAAGCCAGAGAAAGAGCAGAGCAGTAGAAACTGGAATTACCTGACTGGTCTTTGGGGCACCTCTGTCTTCTCCACCCTAAAGACTTGAGGAGGCAGCCTGTTTTCTTCAGGGTGGTTGATTTAAATCACCCCTTTTAATCATGATTTAAATCAACAAGCAGGAAATCTTGATTTAAAAACCACGTTTTAATCTTGTATTTTAAAGTTCATTTCCTAATGAAACGTGGTTTCTCATTGGTTGGCATAATTTAGTACTATTTTTGGCAAAGCAAAAGGGGACGCGACACCCATACATATTTATTGGTGTGAGTGTATAGCTCAATACATATCTGTTCTAACTTATATCTTCTTATTACATTGAAGGAATGGAAAAGCGTGTAATTTCTGATGTGTTAGCCACGGCTTTGTTTTTTACACTTGTCTCAAGCTATCCGAGGACAAAAATTAAAATGCAATTAAAAATGCATGAAGAAAGCAGTTAAAAAGTTTTTTGTTGGTAGTTAAAAAGTTTTTTGTTTTCGCAGAGGGCTGGAACGAGCCTCTGCAGATAATCTACTCCGTGTGTTGGCATTGAGGCAAGATCAATTACACCTCTCCCCTCCACACAGGTGTTTGTTTAACCTTTCCGTAGATGTCTCCAGTGAAAAATTCTGCAGCTTCCCTGTATCTGTTCTAGGGAGAAAGTTTTTAATCTTTTTTTTTTTTTTTTTAATGTCTAAACTTAAGCTTTCTTTGCTCCAAGTTAAATTATTTCTTCTTCTGCCACTGAACACAGAGAACAATCGACTGCTGTCTTAATAACCTGCAAGCTACTGGAAGATTGTTATGCCTCTGTGCCTTAGTCTTCTCCTTTTTTTTTTCTAGGCTGAATGAACCTAGCTCGTTTAACCTTTCCTTGCCAGCTCTTCCTAAAGCTGTGACGGTTTAATTTCTTCTCCTCTGGACTGCCCCCTGCTTTTTCATCTCCTTCTGCATCTGCAGTGAAATTACTTTGGGGGTGCTTCAGGGGGAGAAATTGCTTGCCATGCCGTGTAGGCAAACTGTGGAACTCATTGCTATGGGATACTGTGGATGCTAAAGATTAAATGGGTTTGGAAAGGGTTTAAGCAAAGTAATGAAAGCTGTTCCTGAGCTGTGTGTTGCTGGAAGGCCTTGGGAGATTGGGATAAACAAAGGGTAAAATGCTGTGCTCTGTCTCAAGGTTTCATTGCTGGCTTTGGGGTGCTACCAGCCCTGCCAGGGGTCGTTCTGCCATGCACTGCCCTGCATCCATGCCATGCTGCTGTGATGTGCTGGGAGCTTGTCCCACTGCTCTGTTCCAGAGAAGTGCTGGGATGTGCCCATGTCTTCCCCTGGAGCTTGTCTTTCCAGCCTATCCAGCAGCTGCCTTCCAACTAGCTGGAAAAACAGAGTCCAGCTCTGACCCGAGCACGCTGGGAATCAGAGCCTCAGAAAAGCTGGGTGGCAGCAAGGGGTGTGTGAATTTCCTGGGATTTGAATGTTAACCAGATGCTGTTTGAGCAGCCGGGGGCGTGGGGTGGTGCCGGTGCCTGTGCCGGAGCACCGCGGTGGTTAATGCCACCCCAGCCGGGCTGTGCGAGCTGTAAACAGCCGTGGGGAGGCAGAAACCTCTCTCTTCCCCAGAACTACTGCATTCGACAGCTCCCCTTTCATCTGTTCAGAAAGTGCTGAAGTGTTTCTAGCTCCTCTTCAAAAGCGATTCTGCACTGCCCAGAGGGGGCTGTAATTCACGTGGGGAGCTGGGAGAAAAATGATGCTCCCCACCTCAGCAGATGTGTGTGAACCACGTAAATCCTGACTCCAGCTCCTCAGTGAGATTTAAATGCGACAGTGGGAATGTGGTGACAAGGACTCTGTGGGTCACCAGCAGGGTTAAAGGTGCACCAGGAAGCTCTTACTTCTGGAAAGGCAGGGTTTGAGGATAGCAGTGCTTAGTCCTGGAGCATCTTCAGGGGTGGTCAAAAAGGTAATTGGAGTCTGACTTTCCTGTTTGCCAAGCCTCATGATGCTCTGAATACCCTGTTATTGAAGGTCTTTAGAAAACAGTCCCTCTTTGCTCCCATCTGTTCTTGGGCTTCCAAATCTCTTTTTCCTTTTCAGTTCACCTTATGGAGGGGAGCACTTTCTCGGAGGACCCTGCCTGAGTTTAGCTCTGCTGAGGCCACGGGAGCGCAGCAAGGATTGGGTAGGTTTGCCATTCCTTGGGGGAGAATGAGGCCAATTCAGCATTTAAGGGGAAAGCTGGAATGTGGCTTTTGCTGGGCTGGGGATCACAGAATCCTAGAATAGTTTGGGTTGGAAGGGGCCTTAGAGATGATCTAGTTCCAGCGTGGGGGCACGGAGGTGGAATTAGCAGCAGTGTTTCCCTCACCATGGCAGGGGGCTGTGGGCAGCAGGGCCTGGCATGGGCAAAGCAATAAGTTGCTCATTATCTCCCAAGTGACGGTCCCAAAAGGAGGGTGGATGTGTCTGAAACGGACTCATCACAGTTACTGTATCTCTTGCACCTCTTGAAAAACATTTGTGCTAAGAGATGTCTTTGTTTCAAGAAATAATAAAGCTGGGCAGCTTGCAAGCCGCGTGCTTGCCTTCTCCCTGGTGTTCCCGTGCTTGGCAGTGCCTTTGCTTTTGCAGAAGAAGTGTGGATTTGTTTTTTTAACTCTTGCTGCTCTGTTGAATGAACAGTTTGGGATTTTGCAGGCAGGCAGGGGGTGGACACCGGTCCTCTTTAATCTTGGGTGCTGAAGGTGATCAGAGCTTTTTGTACAGACCTTTATCTGTTGGCAACTTAATTAACTAATGGTCCCAGAAAGCTCTTACAGAACAATTGATTTTATTCACTTCAATATCGTTATCTCTGTCCTATTGGCACCCAGGAGGTTGTGCAGACTTTTTTGGGTGGTGAAAGCTGGTCATGGCTTCCTTTCCCAACCCTGTTTTTTTATCCATAGGTTTTTGGATTAGAGATTTAGCTTCAGAGGGAATTAAATCCTCTCTGTCTGTGGCTGTGTGGGGAGCACGTGGCTGCAGCTGGAACAGCCTTAGAGTATGAATGGCACAGGGCAAGGGGAACATGATCGGCATTGTTTCATTGCTGCCTTGCCTCACTGTCTGTGCTCCACACCTGACCCGAGGACACACGTGAGAGCAATACCAGATATCCAGCCCCTCATCATGTTGTGTCTTTTCTTTGCCTCTGGCCTGAACCCGGCTCTCCTGGTTACTAGTTCTTGCAATTTTGCTGGTAGCCCTCCTGGTGATACATGTCACGTTGAACTCCCGTGTCGTGGGTGCATGTGACAGAGAGAATCACAGCCCGCACTTTAATAAAGCTTAATTCCTCTGCCTCCATAAAAATATCTATGTAGGAAGACACAGCTGAGCCCTGAGGTCTAGATATGAGAAGGTAGAGGGAAGATCTCCCCCCAGACTGTGTGTGTGTATTTAAAGTGCTTTCCCAGTGCAGGGATGTGGACTCCTGGGGTCGCTGAGACTTCTGCAATAGGGATTGCTGGGGTGAACTGGGATTTGATGAGAATTGAAGCTGGCTGGGGAAAAAAAAAATTACCTGAGTCCTCCTCCAACTTCATACTGGGCTGGATTTTGCATCATCTTTGCCAAGGTCAGAAGAAATTCATAATGGCAGCTAGGGCCAGAACAAACAGGTTTAAGACTTGTTGGAATCTTCCCCTTTTCCTATCCCTCCAGCTTCCTCGGACACCTGGTCATTCCCCCTTCCACCTACCCCTTCACCCAGCAGTGCATCACCTTTGTTAACCAGATGTTAAGCACATCTGGTTCCTCTGTGTGTCCCCATTCCCATCCTACGGCATCCGTGACCCTACCAGCATCGTGGCAGTCTCCTTTCTGGGGCTGAGGGTGGCTGGCTCAGCCCCTCCTGCATGTGGTGCTCTGCAGTAGAGGGAGCTACTTCTCCTTTTATTAAAACACAGGTCAGCGCATATGGTGGCATCTCCATACGGATGAGAGGGTGCTCCTTCAGACCTGGAAGCAAGAACCATCCCCTTTGCCCCCGCAGATGCTGAGACAAAATTTGACTTTCTTATATATTATAGTCCCTTAGTGGAGCCTTCTGGACTGCTGGTGGCTGGGGAGATGATGTTGCTTTGTTTGAAACCCAGAAAGGGTCATTTAATCAGTTTGGCTTCCTGTATGGCTGGCTGAGAGCACCCCAGAAAAGTAATGGGCTGCTTTCAGGGGCAGCAGCTCATGCTTGATATTTATAGAGAAATGGTGCTTTGAAAAGACCCCGTTTTTCAGCCTCTCCTGCTGTTCTCTAGCTAGGGCTGAGCCTTGCTGTTAATAAGGGAAATGCAGACATCTCTTCACAGTAAAGACAAAAAAAACCCCCTTTGCTTTCCTTCCCATCTTGTCAGGAGCACCCTGCTGTGCCCCTCGGCTTTCTTCCCATCTCACAGAGGGAATGGATTCTCTCTCTCGGTTGTACTCCTCACTAGAGCCCTGGTTGCTGAGTGTGTCCACACAGCCATCCCATATCCCTTCAGCTGGCTTTTATTAGCGAGCAGAAAGCAAAGTGCAATGGTTTGGGGGGGAAGGGAGGGGTTTGGAGGACCTGAGGTTAAGTCTCAGTTGTGTTTTGGATTTACTGTAGAGCTTTGGGAAAGTCACTCGTGTGCATCAGCTCTCTGCCTGTGAGCATCGGTGTGGTCTGACCGACTTCTTCGGTATTAAATGGTACTTAGGTGTTGCTTTTAACCACATTCCATCCACGGGAGAAAAGAAGTGGGTGTTGAAGCAAGGGTCACTTTGAAGCCGAGCCTCAGCCGTTTGTGTTTCTCAGGTGCTTTCAGTAATATGACCCATGCTTTGTGTTACAGGCTGCAAATACTGCAAAAGGCTATTTTGAGCCCTGGTAGCTTTAATTGAGATCCAGGCTCCTGGCAGTCCTTGCAAAATGAGCCTGACACGCTGCACTCTGTTGTTCTAGTGAAAAAATGGGTTTCTTAAGGTTTTTGGCTGTGCTTTGGGTAGATGTTGGTGGTCTGAGGTGCCACCGAAAGACCAGGGGCTCTGGCTCTGCAGGACTCTTAAGATGCGTCAGAATTCTGATTTCATTTTCTCTCTGGAAAATCACTGGCCACATAAGAAACTCGGATGAGAAAATGCTTGGTTAAAAACTCGAGGGGCGCTTCATGGCAAACCCATGGGAGGATCCATTTCCCAGTTCTCCTCCTGTCTGCAGGGGCTATTAGGAGATCCTTTTATTCTGCTTGAAGCCTGCAGGTTTATAAACACAGGCTCTTCTCTTCAGCTGAGTTGAGAAGAACAACTTCCATTTGAATTCCTTTGGGGCTGGAGCTGTCTGTCTTTATCATTCAGTTTAGGAGTGTAGCAGAGGGGAGGGGGGAAAGCCAGGGGAGCACCAGAAGGGTCTTCGTTTGTGCTGGACTAGGAAAACCTGCATCATGTTGAGGATGGGTGAAAAATCTCATGATTAAACTTGTGCTGCTGCAGCATAGAAGGATTAGCCCCGTTAGAGCTCGTAGTGCAGCATCCCTGGTGTGGGGGTGTGGGTGTGTGGATGAGGAAGGGTGTGGGGACAAGGGGCAGCTTTCCCCGGGCTGTGGCAGCACTCAGAAGAACATGGTGGCATTTCTGGGGCCTCTGAATGTCACTGGTGTGTTGAAGATGGCTTTGGGCTCCTGGCTGAGAGACGCTATCACAGGGGAGCCCACAGTGTCTGAGAGGTGGCAGAACTGAGGCTGGAGGAAACATGTGGGATGGCTTCTCTGTCCATTTTCATTTTCCTGTGCCATACTCAGGAAGATTCAAATACTCCAGGGGCCTGTTCAGTTCTGAGACCTCAGCCAGTCTGTAGCTGGTGGGGTCACTTTCACCCTGCGGGTGGATTGGAAGGCTTTCACTGCCTCCTGCACAGGGATCGAAGGGCTCTGCTCCCTGGCTTGTGAGACAGAATGACTGCAGTTGCTGTGAGAGAGCAGGAAATCATCTCTGTAAAGCTGTCCAGAAAGCCTTGAATTCAGGTACAAGCCTCATGTTTATAGGAACATAAGAGGAACCATGGAAACTAAATATGGGTCAGAGCACCCGCAAATAGAAAAAACTGAGGGATTGCAGAGTTACACTGATTTCTCTGCCTTTGGATTTGCTGTGGTGCTTTCAAACCTGCCTGAGGTCCTGGGCTCTGAAGAAGGCTTTGGGATCCGTAGGGGGAAGGAATATTTTTGGGAAGGCAGCAGGCAGAAGACCTCACTGAAGTGCCTGTTCCACAGGGCGCATGCTGCTCAGTGGTACGTAAGATGTGCTGGCTGTGATGTTCCCGTTGAGCCCCGAGGGAGATCAGGGACCTGGAGAGGAGCAAAGAGCTTTCCATGCATTGTTGACATGGAACTTAAACTTTGCTTCCCTCTGTTCCCTTGTTTAGAGGATTACCCTGTGGAGCTCTGCGTGCCCTCCTGGGCCTGTCGCAGTGATTCAGCTGCTCTGCAGTCCTCAGCTTCATCACGGGGAAACTTCTTCACCTAGCTGCTGCCAGCATGCTTTTGGCGACCCTGGGTGTCCTGTCAGCTGTTACAGGCCATTAAAGGATTTGTTTCTAGGTGTATGAAAAGGCTTAATTCAATTCTCATTCTCTCCTGGCATTCCTCGGAGGTGAGTGCGTCCCCTCAGCATGAATCCTCCAGTGCCGCTAATTGACTTGAAAGTAGCTCGTGTCTCCTTGGAAATGTCACCCAGCCCTTTTCAAGTGCAATTCCAGGCAATCAGGATCAATACGTTTCTTTAGCTAAGGGTATTAGCACATGACTGACAGCCCTGCGGCATTAGCTTATTCATATGGACTTCCAGATGCTCATTTTTCTTCCCTGCCTCAGCTCCAGTGCCAGTGCGGAGGGCCAGAGCTTGGAGCGGAGCCATGCCCTGAGCTGCAGTTGTTCCTAGAGCACCGGTGGGTCCTGTGCTGGCTCTGCCATGCCTGCCCCAAATCCATGGGTTGTTCTCATTCCCCATCTCTCAGGTGAAGTCAGGCTGCATTGCCCCATCCACTGGCTCATCACGTCGTGGCCTCAAGGTGTTCCAGAAAGAAAGGGGCTGGATTTCTGTGCCCGTGCTGATCAGCCCGGCGCTTCGTTTGATAAAACAAGAGGTGTCAGCGCATTTTGGCAGCACCTTTGCACTGGGAATACCGTCAGTGGAGCTATCCCTCCTCAGATCCCTGCCCCCTGGTGCTCCCAGCGACGCTGCAGTCAGCAGCAGAGGACTCGCCTTGCCTTCCTTCTCATCGTGTGGCAATTGTGGGCTGGTCCTGCAGCCCAAAACTCTTGGGGTTTTCATTATGCCTTCCATCCAATTAGACATTCTTCTGCCTTCTTGCATTAAAAATGTTTGTGAATTCATCTTCCCAGTGCCCTGTGAGGAAGGGGCGTGTTGCTCTCTCTGCTTAGAGACAGGGGTGAAAGCGCTGGGATATTAATTTAGAGTAGCTTACAAAAGCACTTGAGACGGTGAATTTAATCTGAGCCCAGGTGCCCTCTGCTTTCCTTGCCTCTCCTTTAATAAGGCTGCCACAGCTGATGCATCCCCTCTGCTCCCCTGGAGAGACCTCCCATCCCTCCTGCACCCCAGCTCTGCCTCTTTCCATGGGAAGCAGAGGGGAACTCACCCCCTACTGTGGGAAACACTCATAAGTCTTACAAGCAACAGCTCAGGAAAAGATCATAGAATATTTCAGCTTTTCAAAGGAGGAAGCTGAGTTGCTGAGAGACCAAGAGCCATGTCCTAGGCAAGAGGACATTCCCCAGGCTTGGTTCTTCCGTGTCCCTGCCACTCTTGCTAGCAGTGCTCCCAGCTCTCCAAGAGCTCCTCCCTGGCACGTTAGAGCTGCAGGGAAAATGAAGCTGGCTCCCAAGCAGCAAACACTAACGTACAGAAGAATGAGGTGTGCTGCACTGGAGTACTGGGAAAACTTTGAGGACTTCTCTGGCGTGCTGTGAATTTGAGCTCAGGGCTGGTGATGGCACATCATCTGCCCCCACCTGGGATGTGTAACTGCTGCCGAGGCAGAGGTGGGGAACCTGTCAGGGAGCTGCTGAGAGCACGATCCCCGAAGGCACGTCAGGAGAGAAACAAGAAAGCCTGCAAGTTTTAATCTGTGGGTCTGCCTGGATACGTGCAGGTGCGTTGGCATCCCGTCTCCTCTGGAATTTGTCAGTAAGGAGTTAAGGTGCGTGCCCTGTGAGACAGCCAGAACAAGCGCATCCGAAACTCCAGCAATCAGAGGCAAAGCAACAATTACTAACGCTTCGGCATTTAACGTGGCAGAGCGCTTACGCCCCCAGTTATATTGTGTGCTCAATTCCAGAGCTCTCGGATTTGTCAGTCAGCAGGTCCATAGATCATGGCGACCTTAGCATCATGTCAAGGGGCTTCACTCCATCAGGGATAATGAGCATCTCCCACCGGTTTCTTCCCATCATTCATTTGAGATCCAGAAGTTCATCATGCAAATGACAAACAGCGTTAATTTTCTGCAAATAATTCCTCCAGATGTCCGCAGGATTCTAGCACTCCTTGCCCAGAACAGTAAAATATGTTTGTCTTCCTCCCTATAATTCATCGCCAGGCCCACAAATCTCCCCAAAGTCTCTATAAACAAAGCAGGAAGCAGAGTGCAGAGGATAATAGTTCACTGCAAACATGTCTCCGGGCATCTCTGTGCTGCACACGAGGAAAGGAGTGGTGGAATAGGTCCAGAAGTTTCTTCTCATGTGAGCTGAGTTTGACTGCATTTAGTCTTGCAAATACAGTGAGTGTGGTGGTCTGAGCCAAGCCTCACACAAGCACAAGTCGTTGTGGGAAGAAAAACTGAGGAGGAATTTTTATGGGTTTGAAATTCAGCTCTGTCATTCTGGAATGGCTCGATCTGGAGTGAAACCTCCCGCAAAACGTATCTGCATCACTAGGGGACTCTCCATGAGATCCGTGCTTTATCATGGATCTGCATCATGCTGTGTTTTCTGAGGAGTGCTAAAGCAATTAGCCAGGGTTTGGTTTCTCCAAGCATCTCTCAGCTTACTGGATTCCAGATCCAACCAAAAATACACAAAGAGATGAATTTCAGACAGATTTGGGCGACAGAGCACAAGGAGTTTTGCCTTGGATGAATTTGTAGATCTGATGCAGGAATTGGCTCCAGCCAGTGTATCTGGAACAGGGCAGACCCATGACGAGGCTGACAGAAAAATGACCCTCACACAAGGGGTCATAAGGCAGCTAGGACCCAAATCCAAGGAGGGTGGTGCAAATCCTGGGCACCTTCCCACATTCCAAGTAGAGTTAAGAAGAACTTGAGGGCACCCAGCTTGGTCTCAGGCTTGAAAAGCTTCTGTACTTGAGATTTATTTGGTTGGATATATATAAGTGTATGTATTGTTTTATTTGGTTGGACATGGACAAAAACAAGGTCATCCCAAAACCCTTCCTCCTCTGGCTGCTGAGAGCACCCAGCCATGTGCTCCTGCCATCAAGCTGGCAGTTGGCACCCACCAAGTGCTGGAGCCAGCCTGGCAGTTCAGTCCTGAGCTCCAGCATGGCCTGACCTGGAGCCACATTAAGGATGGAGCCACCAGCTCAGCATGTGCTGGAGGAGAGAGCATCCCAAACTCTGGAAGATCCTATGAGGGCCCAAGGCCCCTCTTTGCCAGAGGCACAGCGGGGCAGTGTGTGGTGTGTGGTGGGTGAGTCACCTTACATAGAGCAGGTGGGCCTTGTTGCTCTGCTCTTCTCTCCTGCTTCCCACCACGCTCAACAGGCCCAGCTTTGCTCTGGATTTCCCCTCTCCTGCTTCCCACCACACTCAACAGGCCCAGCTTTGCTGTGGATTTCTCCTCTCCTGCTTCCCACCACGCTCAACAAGCCCAGCTTTGCTGTGGATTTCTCCTCTCCTGCTTCCCACCACTCTCAACAGGCCCAGCTTTGCTCTGGATTTCTCCTCTTCTCTCCTGCTTCCCACCATGCTTAACTGGCCCAGCTTTGCTGTGGATTTCTCCTCTCCATCTGCCAGCTCCTGCCAGCCCTGGAAGCCTGCACCCGCTCCCTCCCTTGCTGGCCTTTTCACACTGGAAGGGTTTTTAAAGGTCCCTCTAAGCAGCAGCTGCTGCGTGGCTTTTTGTTTTTTTGGTGTTTTTTATGATGGGCTGGAAATTAATTTCTTTTTCACTGGCGTTGGACTATCCATTCCCCACGTCACAGTGCAGAATGAGCTCGTAACTCTCTTGACTGCCTCGTGGCTGAGTTATGGGGTCTTCTGCAGCGTAGCCCAAAGGGTTTAATTTAGCACTGGATGTTGGAGGAAAGCAATAGAGTTCTGACAACTATCTAGTACTTTTGCTGTCGGTGCACTTGGAAAATTTTTCTTAACATTTGACTGAAAGGTTCCTTGTTTTAAATTAAGCTCAGGACTTCTTGTCCTTTCCACAGATGGGGAAAGGTGGATGGCTTTTATTTTTTTTCCCCCCCCTTTCCTTTTTGTTTGTCTGGAGATTGTAACCATGTCTCCATCCTCTCTAGACTGAGCATCACAAATGCTCTCCACCCCTCCTTGCCAACTGTCTCCTATAGATTTCCAGTCACCGTTGTCTGTCTCTCTTGGACTGTCTCCAACTGTTCACACCGTCTGGAAGATCAGCATCCCAAACTGGACAGCGTGTTCCAGCTGAGTCTTTAGCAGCGCGGAAGGCACGCGAGGGTGACTTGGACTACTTGCACGTGCCATCTCTTCTGTGCTCTGATCCTGGTGGTTGCCCTTGGCATGATCTTGGACCCGATTTGGGGCAAGTGGGGTGAAGTGCTTTGGTTGCTGTCTGGGCCACCTGTTGTGGTCTCCTTGTCACCACACACGGACACTAATAAGGCCATCTGCTGCAGGAACCTGTGTCTCGGATCAGGGACGCTCGGGTGAGCTAATGTGAAAGGACAAAAGATGCCCGCTGCTTGCGGGAGCTGGAGCTCGTTAACCCCCCTGCAGATGCTCCTCCATACACTTCCCTTCATGAGACTCTTCACAGGCTGGTTTAATGTGCCTGTTCATGGTGAAATTGGTGGGGTTGTGTCCACTGGAGCACTCTTCTCCTCACAGAACTGTGGAGGAGCCGTGGAGAAAGAAACAAAGTCCTTGGTTTTTCCTCATCCCTAGCTCTGCTTTTTTGTAATTTCCCCTTGAAGCTATCAGCAGACTTCACGTATTTTTGAAGGCCCAGCTCATTTTCAGTCCCCTTAATGAGTAATAACATCTTAAGGGCACTGTCCCATGGCTTTGTCCCTCACAGGGCAGCACCCAAGCCTGTAGTATTTGCTCAGCTGAATGGTCACTGGTTTTACTGGACTTGCATGGAGGACATGGTGTGGATCCAAGTGCAGTTCAGGAGCTGGGCTCTTGCACGAGGATGATCATAAACGAACAGAATTTTTTATGTTGGAAAAGACCTCTTAGATCATCAAGTCCAACCGTTAACCCAGCAGTACAAAGCCTCCCCAGGGTCTTGTGGCCTGAACTATGGCCCCAAGTGCCACATCCACAGGTTTTTTGAACACTTCTAGGGATGATGATTCCATCGCTTTCCTGGTTTGCCTGTTCCAGTGCTTGAACACCCTTTCAGTGAAGAAATTTTTTCCTAATATCCGATCTAAACCTCCCTTAGCACAGCTTGAGGCAGCTTCCTCTTGTCCTATCCTTATTCCCTGGGGGCAGAGCTTGACCCCTGCCTGGCTACAGCCTCCTGTCAGGGAATTGTGGAGGGTGAGAAGATCCCCCCGGCGCTCTTTTTCTCCAGGCTGAACAACCCCAGCTCCCTCAGCTGCTCCTCACTGGTCTTGTTCCTCCTTCCTGACTTTGGGGTGTGGAGAGCAAAGCTGAGGCATTAGTTGTGAAGCAGGATGGCAGATAAGAGTCAGGAACAGGAGAGGATTTGATCCCAGCCCGCCTGCTTGTAGGCCAACCTGGCTGGAGGTGGAAGGAAAGGCACAGAAGGTGAGTAGGAGCCCTCAGCCTCCTGAGATCCTTGAGTTGTTCTCCCCCTGTTCAGCGCTGGGCCTACGACAGAGCATGGATCTGACACACCCTTGAAGACCTTTCAGCATTCCAGCAGTAGGGGTCCAGATGCAGGTGTGTTGTGAGGCTCTGATGTAACTCTTCAGGGGATGCTTGTGTAGCTCCTGCCTCGGTGGGAATGACCAGAGAACCTGCAGCATCCCTCTGGTTTCTCAGGAGTTCACTTACCCCAGCTGGGTAAGGAAATCAGGATAACTGGCTTCTCTTGCCTTTAGCAGTGCGTTTGAGGCAATCATCCATTTCTGGCATTGCTTGGGCACTGTTTGCAGTCCAAATGCTGACAAGTTCTGTGGGACAGCCCCTGTCTCTACCTCAAACTCATCTCCTGGAGTCAGGCGATTAGATGAGACTCTTTTTCATCTAAGTGCTTTTTCTTTTGCTTTCTAATCTGTGGAGGGAAGCTGGCAGATATCATCTTTAAAGGTAAGGAAAATGGAGCCAACGTTTTGTATTCCAGAATTCTCATTATTTTCCGACTAATATGCTGATTTTGGCTGCTTGGGGTTTGGCAGTGGTGCAGGGGTCACTGCTGAACAAAGCAGAAGCAGGCCCATCCTGGAGAAGCCTGCCTGGGTAAAATACGCATTTTCTAAGGGTGGAAAATGTGAATTCTCTGGGTCATGTCAAGGAATGAGGCCTTGTGGGTAATTTCCCTTTGCTCTGACTTGATGAAAGCTTTTACAAAAGGGAAAAGTGTGTTTTAAGAAGTTACTCGATACTTATCTGTCCGGAGTGCTTTTCCCAGGCTGGATTTGGGGAGGGATTATCTCAGATTTTCATTTAGTTCTGAAATCCTGGGTATTGGTTTTATAAACTAAAACCCCTTCGCAGCAGGTTGCTTGTTCTGTCTTGTTGTTTTAGCTTGATGCCTAGGAAGGAATTTAAATTTCCTGAACGGATGGGGCCTGCGCCTTGCTGGGGTAAATCGGCATCGTTCAAATATTTAAAGGCAGATGCATCAATACTGGCAGCTGAGGATCTGGCTTACTTTGATTAAAATCTGATCAAGATTACTCAGCCTTGCCAAGGGACTTGGATTACCAGTCTATAAAAAGAAGAGGAGGAGAGGAGAGGACATTAAATATAAAAATAATCCAATGAAGGACGTGAAGCTAAACTCGCTGCAAATTGAACAATAATGAAAACATCCTCCTTAAGCAGGTGGAGGGCAGCAGGGCTTGCAGGCAAGCAGAGGCTTGGAGCTGGGGCTGAGGTAGAAATACTGCCCTGGGGTTTCTCGTGGGCATGGCCTCATCTTTTAAAGGCATATTTTTTTCAAAGGAGGGCCTTGCTCATTAAAAAACCCCCAAGGAAGCATTGCAGGAGGAGATGTGGGTGACAAATCCTTCGGAAAATCCTTGCCTCTGCTTCCTCAGGAGACCTGGGCTAGTGCCAAATCTCGCTAGCAAAGGGGTGATTGAAGCTGAGGAACAGAAAATCAACTCTCTTACAGATTTCAGAATGTGAAATGTGCTTTTGTCTTTAGGGCTTCTTACAGGGGTTGAATTTCAACTCTTCTCTCCATCACAGCATTTTTTTCGCCCCGGTTCTTCATTATCTTTTAAATGTAAAGCATATTCAAGGAATGTTTCTACGCCATGGGATTAGGCTTGATAGCCAGTGACTGATGGGGACACTGCACCAAGCTCATTGCTTGCTGAGCCATTTCAGGAGTCTGTCCAACCGTTTGGCACGTGTCTAGATTTCCCAAGCTTTCTTATGGTCTCTAAACCCTGGTCTAACGGGAAGTGTCCCTGCCCACGGCATGGGCTTGAAAGCAGATGATCTTTAAGGTCCCTTCCAACCCAAACCATGAATCCCTGTGCTCCTGTGAAGTGCCATAGCTGTTAGTAGGGCAGGCACACTTGGGTCCTAAACCTGTTGGTTTTTGAAGCCCCCAGATCCCTGAGGTCTGCAGATTTTTCCCTCCTCTTTATGGAGCATGCTGGCTTGCTGGCATGGGAAGCACATCCCTTGGTGATGTCTGTAGAAGACATGTGGGTGGGAGGAGGTCTACAGGGGTTGCAGGACACGAGTGCCCTTTTGACAGGCCACGGTGAGCAGGATGCATGGAGAGCTGGCTGCTCTGAGACTGGAAGATGCTTTGACTCTGTCAGAGGGCTCTGGCAGCCTGGACAGTGGGGCTGAGCGGCCTCAAAGTAGTCATAGGATCCTAGAAGGGTTTGGGTTGGAAGGGAACTTAAAGATCATCTAGTTCCAAGCCCCCCTGCCATGGGGGGGTGACATGAAGTGACACATCTCAGGTTGCTGGAGGGAAGGTGAGGGGGTGGCTGTGGGGCCTCCTGGGCAATTATTATATACTTGGATGGTCAGTGCCACTGCCTGAACGCCCCAGCAGTGATGCCAGCCTGTCCCGTTTTCCTTTATCAGAACTAGGGTCAGATGAGGATAAGATGGTGTTTTAATAAATATTTGTTAGCAAGTGCCTTCCCCTCCCCCGTCCCCTCTGATATTGTTCATTTTCCTTGCAGTAACACGTGTGTTCAGCTTCTGTTGCTCCATGTGTCGTGCTCCGTTCCTCTGTCTCACTCGCAGCCGCAGAGCGGGAGGAACACTGCCAAGGCTTTTCCTGGGAGTTTGCTCTGGTCCTGCTCCTTCCCCGGCGGTGCTCAGCTGATGTGTTTTGTTTGCAGAGGGAATAAAATGCTCAGCTGTCAGCTCCTGAATGGACTGTCAGAGACCAAGGCGAGGAGCAGCCCCTCCTTCAGCTCTGTGTGCAGGTGCCCACACAGCCACGGTTAAGTTTTGGGAGAGAAAAGTTGCTAAGCAGTAAATGTGACCTTCTCACCCTGTTTTAAAAGATGTGAGGCTTTGCTTAAGGCATCCTTAGGATAAAGGTTCTTCCCCCCAACCTTCCTCATGTGCAAAACCAGGGTCTGCGAGTGGCTGTGATACCCTGTGAGGAGGCAGCCCTGTCTGAGGTGTGATTGTATTCTCACGGGGTGTGAAACAGTGTTTAAAAACGTTGATAATTGGAATGCACTGGTGGACATGTTTTTCAAACGCTTGCTTTCTTGCTGGAGACAGGATTATCCTTAGCCAGACTGAGTGGCTGCAGGGAAGGTGGGGCCGCAGTGGTGCCTGGGCCGTGCCCTGGTTAACTCGAGGCTGAATTTCTGATGACTCAGAAGGCAGCCCCTCAGCTGTGTGCAGGTCTGAGGATCAGTGGTGCTGTGCTTCCCAACCCGCGCTGCGCTGAGCAGGGCTGGCACCAAAAGCCACCTCAAGTCTCAAACTGTCTATAAAATGGAGCAGCTGAGGGTTCCCAAGTGTCAGGTTTGCACAGGGCACTCACAAGCATGTTCCAGAGAAATAATAAGGTGGATGCTTATTATTTAATAAGAGGGTTCTTGCTGCTTGCTTTGGTTTCTTTCAGGCCATGAGGGGGAGCAGGGGAAATTGGAACCATCTGATGTACATTAGTAATGACAGATTAATGCTGTGCATGAACAGGGGCTTTATTACTGCCGGAGCTGGTGATACTGAGTATCTTACACTTTCTGATTTATAATTCCGTCCTGATCTGGAGTCTTTGGCCAAACATCTTGGTACACAAAGCCTGAGGAATATTTGATGGGAAGGCCCCTTTTTTTCATGGGACATGCCTGCAAACCTTTGCTGCCAGGTCACAGCAGCTTCAGAGCACTCAGCCACCAGAGTGGCCAGAATGACACGGGGTTGGTAAGCAGTGGGCAGTGGTTTGTGTGGCTGCACAACCCACACCTGTGCCTGCAGCACCCTGGCCTGCAGAGCCCCTGTGCTCATTCAAGAGCTGTCTCACCTCAGCTCTGGCTCTTCAGGTTGTTCTCTGAGCTGTGCTTAACCCCCTGTCCCACCTGGATTTCTTCTCTTGAGCAACTGGACAGGGCAGCTGCCCACACTCTGTTGTAACACCCTTCCTTCTTGCCTTTTTTCCCTGAGAAAAGAGGGTTAATGTGGGTTTGGCTCCTTTTTGCCCACCCCTAATAACTTTGCACCCTGATGGCTGATTGCAGCTCTGTGTGCCAGAGACCTTAAAGATAACGAGTTCCTACCAGCTGGATATAAATAGATGGCCAGGGAGAAGACTTTATCTTTGCCCCTCTCTGCCAAAGGAGTTCAGTCCTTATCAGTGCAAGAGCATCTGTGTGTGAGAGAATGAGGAAGAGAGATGTCATGAATGCCTGTGGGGAAAACTGTTCTTGGAGACAGTACCCTACTGCATCCTGGGGAATCCCACTGTGATGTGCAGCTCCATGGGAAATGGAAGCACTGCTGGCCCTGCTAGGGGCTGAGCACTGTGTGAGGCTTTCTGTTTGTTTTCCCTGCAGCCTTTCATCGGAGGCTAGAAGGAGTGATTTGTGTGGTGTTGCCAGCCCGACTGAGCAGGAAGCACAGGGGCAGGAGCCTGGTACTGGAGCAGAGGGTTGCAGCCTGATTCCCAGGGGGATGAGGCTGTGTTAGCCTCTGGCTGGTTGATGGGGCATCTTTCTCCTGCAGCAGCACTTGTTTTCCCTGGGGAACAGCCCCTGTTTCTAGGATGGTCCTCCAGCTGATCACCCAGCTCCCTTCCTGCCCTCTTTGCCTTTTGCAGAAAGCTGTTTAATCAAGGGTGTATCAAAATCCATCTGTCTACACTGGTGTCAACAACTTGGCTTCAGGGACATTTTAAATCATTTTCTAACTGCATTCTGTAATGGATTTTGTTACTGAGAGAATGGAAAGCAGGGCAGCAAAGGTGTTTTAATTACATCTGATTGTGGCATCTTGCAGACCTGCCCTGTGAGTCGTTCTGGCACAGCACCATTTAGAGCCTGCTTTTGCCAGCACAGGCACATTAGCTGCGGGGGGGTTACTGATCACAGAGGAAATCATTGATATTTTACTACTGATGTCATCTTGGAGCTGTGTCTTCTTTCTCTACCTTGCTTTTGTGGCACCAGCTTCTCCCATTTTAGAGGATTCCAGTCCTATGTCATGTCATTTGGAAGCAGTGAAAACCAGTCACCTGCCCTAGTGTGTGGGCATCATACTGGGGTAGAGCAGAAGTGTGTTGCTTGCTCTGAAGAGAAGCTGTGTTGCTGCAAGGGAAATGAACCCGTTCCCCAGCCCACATCTTGGTTTCACACGCTGCCAACATAGAAACAGCTTCCCTTTTTCTGAGTCAAGCAGGGGAAAATTGAAATGCTGTCTCCAGCAAGACAGTTTGGGGGAAGAAGGAGGGAACGTGGCAGGGAAAGGCTGCTGGTCTCACCAGGCTGAAACATCCTTGTCAGACCCATGGGACTGGATCAGCAGGTGGAGTAAGTCCTGGCCAGGCAGGAGTGCAGTAGATGCCATAAAGCACATTTTTGGAAGTGCCTGCTCACCACTTGAGAGGAACCCCAGCTAGGTACATGTGGAAGTGCCAGAGCTATGGTATCTGTACACATTTGAGGTGTGTTTTCACTGCCACTCAGGGCTCGTGGTCTCTGCAACGATGCCCATGTGTTTTCTGGAGCATTCAGCAGGTAGCAGCTCCCAGTGCCCATACTTTGACTTGCCATTTCAAACTGCTTAACAGGCAGAAACTGTTTGAATCTAACCTGGGGTTTGGAGGAATGAGAGTCCGAGGAGGAGGAGGGCAGAGCTGATGTTATTTTTCTACATGACTGTTAATATTGCTTCCATTCTTTCCAAAGCTTCTGGCTCTGATTTAATAGGTAACCCAATGCTCAATATCCACAATTTTTCAGTGTTGGAGTGTGTTTGTGTTCCTGACAACACTCATCTGTGTCATTTCCTCCTCTTAATAGTTATAAGCTCAGCTGCAGATTAGAAGTGCTTTGTTTGTGATTCCTGGGTGCTCTGCACTTTGATGCATCGTCTCCCGACAGACACAGGGCAAGCTCCGCTCCTCCCGTCTGGCCTGGGCTGCAATGATGGATTAAGTGGGTAAGTAATAGAGTGGTAATGAGATAACCACTGACATCGAGCATTAACGTGGGAATAAATGAAGTTACCATCCAGAACTAATGGCCTGAACTATCACTGGGTTGTAATTAATGAATGTGGTGGCTGAGATTTACAAGGATATTGTAGGATGCTCCTTGCATGCAGCTTTGGGTTTTATGGCTTGGTTGGAGAGAAATCAGTTAACGCCAAGAACTTAATGAATGGGCAGAAGCTGTTCTTTGTCAGTTTGTAGTGCCCTTTTTGTGGAAGAGGCCAGAATGGCACATGTGGAATATCTGCCTTTTCATTACTTCAGGAACTGGAAGAGGGTAGGATGCTGTGGCCTCTTGGTCTCTCAACCTTTTAGCGTGAGACATCTTGCAGGTCTTGTTTCTTCTGTTTTATTAGGGCAGAGTAGCAGGAGTCCTGGTGGAAACAGTGCATCTGAAGTGAATCCATGGATGATTTCACTTGTATGTGGAGGAGAATGCTACTGACAGGGATTCTCCACTCAGGACCTCTGAACTGAGCAATGACAAGCTGCCCTGTTCTGCCCCGTGAAGGTGGAACATCTGGTTTCTTCTTCAGGTCTTCTCCTTCTTGCTGCTCTGGCTCTGTCCCCTGCATGTCACCCCTTCCCTCATCCTGCTCTGGTGTCCATCCAGTCCAACTGCCTGTACTTCTTGCAGGAGTTTCCTGGAGCAGGAATTGCAGTGTCCATGCCCATGGGGTTTGTCTGGTGACCGAGCCCTCCCTGCTCACCCAGCTTCCTCGGCCTGTGACCCTGCTTAACACTTCTCAGACATGTAAGAAACATTTCAGAGGTGGTTGCTAGGCTGATGCAGGAAACACAGCAGAGCAGTCAAAATTCTTCATGATAATTGGTGGGAATACTCCAGCCACCTCACTGCTGCCTTCCTCATCTTTCCATGGCAACCCTCCCTCTACAGCAGCCCAGGTGCTCGTGGTTGGATAGAGTAGGAGGTTTTGAGTCCTCTGTCTTCCAAATCACCCCTTGGAGCATGGAGGGAACATCTGTACTTTTAAAGTATGGGCACCATGTGATACAACAAATAACTTCACTCGCTCTAACTACATTCCTTTTTTATGCTGGCAGAGACAGAAAACTTTGGAAACATGCCTGAATCAGATCCTTGCATTCCTTTGGTGGAAAGAGCTGTTACCTAGTTTTTTAGTGGGGAGAGAAAGGTGCTGAAAGACCTGAGTGTTTCTCTTCCTTCCCGTGGTCTGAGCCACCACACCTCTCTGCGCTGGAGAGAGGAGTGGGACCACACTCAGCATCTGGTGAGCAAAGGGAAGGACGATCTTCTTCTCTCTGGATGGAGCTGTGGTGTCTCCTCCAGGAAGCCAGGATGGTGGCTGGAAGGAGCGGAGATGAGAGAGAGTGGAAAGGAGAGACAGAGGTCAGGCAGTGCCTCATCCTCCCTTCTGCTCCCTGCTGTAAACAAGGGAGTGTGGGACAGGAGGCAACACAAACAGGGAAACTGCCTGTTGGATGATGCCCAGCTCTGCCAGCATGGGCACAGTTGGGCATTGCAGAGCAGAGGCATCTTCCTGCTCCCCACTTCTCTGAAACATTCTCCATGCGTGTTCTAGCACCATTATCTCTTTCCAGACTTGTTTTACAGGCATTTTTAATGATTCCAGGGGAAAATGAGGCTCAACTGGCCAGTGGCAAACCCACCCTAAAGCTTCCCAGACTTGGGGAGGTTGCCACTTTGTCTGGAAACATTACTTATCCTTGGTGCCGGCTCTGTAGTTCCCTTCCATGTTGAAGAGGAGGAGGAAGAAGTTTCCATCAGGCTCAGAAAGTTCCTTTCCCCACTGAGCAGGAGGAAGAAATTTCCACAAGCCAAGACCCAAACTGGCCAAAGAATGGGCGGTGTATTCAGGGATATGTAAATGCTCCTCCCCCAGCCTTGGGGAGTTTATTGCCCTCCACGCAGTTCCCAGTGTGGCTGTCATTCCTGAGCAGCCCAGGCGGGCTGTTAAATGACGAGGGAAAATTACCCAGTCTGTTCTCCAAAAGGCAAGTGAGTAGGAATTTTCCTCCAACTGGTTCAGGACAAAGTTAATGTAGGGAGAGCCATTAAAATTAATGCTGGTAAACAAGGATAAAAACCAGCAGGGTTGTAACAAAATTTGGACCAGATTGGGTTTCCCAGCTGTCATGCTGCACGCTGTCTAAAAGGCAGGGGGTGGAGGGAGGGGGTAAGCTGAGCTCAAAAAAATCTTGCTGGGGAGGGTTGTGGGGTTGGGGCATCTGGGCTCAGTTGGCACCAACTTTGTGGTCCAGCCCTCTAATCCCCGTGGGCTGGATGTCTTTTTCTGGGAAGCAGTGATGCTGGTTTTTTCTGCTGGTCATTACATGTTTTATCTATTCATCTGCTTCTGGTTCTCCAGGGGCTGCCCTCCCCATTCAAGCCCTGCTTTGTGGCTGCAGGTGTTTTGTGTGAGCTGGTTTGGGAGCAGAGCTTGGGCTCTTGAGGCAATGACTTGCTCCAAGAAACTTGGGATAAGTTCAGATGGGAGAGGTGTAAAGAGGCACAGCAATTACCCTCTCCGTTTTGACTGCTCCAGTGGGAATGGGAGCATGCCCAGTTTGGGCAGAGTGAGGGTTACTGGGGATACGGGTCCACTGTACTGGGAGGAAGGTTTAATTCCCAGTCTCATACTGGTGGTGGGTACAGGCTAAATGGGGCCCAGAGCATGTCAGGGAACATACCTGGCACAGGAGCTGGGTGTTTCTACTCTCTCCCAGGTAAACAGCTTTTTCCAGCCCCACAGCATGCTAACATGAGCCAGGCAGCTTCTCCAGAATTCCTGGCACTGGATGCTCAGCTGGCTTGACACACTTTGGAATAAGTCAAATCTAGGATAACCAAGCCAAGATTTCTGGCCCCAGAATAGAAGTAATGCCCCAAATTTTCAGGTACCACTGATGGTACTGGTGAGAAGGGAGAGGTACAGAAGCAGTCAGCCACTTTTTTTCAGTGCCTGAGGGAGTTGGATTGTGTGTTTGGAAAAAAAGAAGTCAAGAGTCTGAGCACGGCCGTCTTCAGCACAGATGCCAACATCCGTAGAAAGCTTTCCACTCCACCAGTCAGCGAAAACAACAGCAGAAATATCCTTTAACTCCTCAAAAAGTGTCATATCCTTTGTATATCTTCCTAATGAGATTTCAGTGGTTTTGGTGGTCCTGCCCTGGATGGTCAGGCCTTGCAGGTTGGTTGGGTTCTGGAATCTCCCTGCAGAAGCTCCCAAAGCCAAGGGAAGCTGCTGAGGTAAGGAGCTGTGACGCCTCCAGCCCAGTGCAGGGAGCTAGAGCTGGATGTCTGTGGTTATCCTCTGTGAAGAGATGGCAGAGAGTCTGGACAGCTCACACCTCTTGCTGGAATGGAAAGCAGTGTGGAGACAGGCCCAACACACGTGTCTTCTTTTGGAGCTCTCACCCCTGTGGGAATCCACAGGCTGCCTCTGTGGGGAGGCATCAGCCCCATTTCACCAGTCGAGCTGCTGTCAGCTTGGTGTCTCAGAGGTGGTGAGCTTTCTTTTGTTTTTCATGAGACACCACCAAAGAATCAGGGTGACAGAATTATTTTTGTGGAAGTAACTATGTGAAATATTTTTTTTTTAATTTAGATTATTTGAAAACTAAAACTGTTCATGGGCTTTAAAATTCATGTCCCCTCCAGGTTGCTTTACTTTGTTTTGTTTCTTATTCCCTCTCCCTTATTCCTCAGAGGGAACCATCCAAACCTACACAGTATGTTATTTCTTCGAGAAATGCAATCGTTTTGCAGTCAAACCTGGGCTGGAAATGCTTCTGGTGATTCATTTGTCTGAGAAATTTAAAAAGGCTTGGATGGAACAGAAACCAGGCTGGTTCAGGGAGAGTTTTCTTGTGTGTGAAGACCCACTTTAGCGGGGGAGTTCTTTTAAAAGCTTTTTATTGGAAAAAGGAGTTTTTATAGGCTTTGTTTGGGAGACTTGGGCTCCAGCCATTCTTCCGTTGCAGCTTTTTGTATGGTGCTAAGATGTGCAGCCTGGCTATCCCAGTTCCTGCTTCCCACGCCTGCTGCATTGCAGAGTTCTGTGATCCCAGTGCCTTGAGCCCTTTGTTCTTTAGGGTCGCCGCTTCTGCAGCCTGGGATGGACGTGATGCCATTTTTGCCTTGACTGTGCTTTGTCCTGCAAGTCTTTCCCAAACACAAGGATCATATGGGAGCACAGCTGTGTGTTGAGGGCAGCAGGGATCTCCTGCTGCCACATGGTGAGGGGTCCAGGCCCTACATTCATCTTCAGGGTCTGCTCAAGCTCCTCCTCAGCAAGAACCTCTTTCTGAAGTTTCATGCAGCGAGGTTCAGAGCCAAGCACCAGGAAGGCAGATTCGTGGCTGGTAACCACCACAAGTCCCCTGCAGAACACCAACATTTGGCTTTCTGTTCCCTCAGACAACAGGGACCTGTGGAAAACCCCCAGGCAGTGGCTGAAATCAGATGAGCTGATTTGTCACATCCCAAGAGTAATCCCGGTTTTTGGGCGCTGTGGCTGTTCTTATCATCTCCATGGGATGTCCCAGAGTTAGTTTGATTGGAGGCAAGGAGAACCATGGAAACAGGGCTGGGTGGAGAGGCTTGGGCAGTGGGGATGTTGTGCAGGGGTGAGGAGCAGTGGCAAGTGCCAGTCTGTCTGGAAACAGAGCAAGAAGTGGGCTGGATAGAGGAGACCACCACTCCTTTAATGACTGCTGTGAGAGCTGCCACCTCTGCTGCCTGGTGCTGGCCAGGTCCATGGTGTGACTGCTCATCTCCAGTCCCTGCCTCTTCTGTGCCCCACGTGCTGCTTTTCCTATAAATAGTCCGGGTGGGAAGCGGAGCACGGAGCCACCGCAGATGGCCCCCGGTTACACGTGCAGTCGTGTGTGAGATCCCAGATAGGAGCTGTCAATTCCTTGCCTCGAGCCACCCATGAAACCTCATTAAAAATGGTGTCCTCTTCCTTAACCCCCGTCACCCCCTCGCCTCCCACTCCGACTCGCCTGCATTCAGGCACCCTTATTAAACATGCACTTCTAAGCAAGGAGCGCTGACTTTCCCTTAATTGAGGCATAATAATTAGAGCATTAACACATTAGGAGGGTGAGACAGCATGTTTAGCTTTTGTGATTAATTATCTGAGGATTGTAATAAGTTGTTAAGACATTAATTACTCTGGCATGTTTATTGCTCTTTATTGCAGAACAGACACTTGGTAGCAGCAAGTGCTGGTTCGTCTGGAAATTGAGTGAGAAGTGGTCTGAAGGGAGGAGACCACCTACCCTATCCACAAAACACTGAGCTGCTGCTGGTGGCAACGAGGTGGGGACATCCCCCTGGGTGTGCCTGGGTGGCCAAATAGGTTTATTTCTCACAACTGGGTATAGAAATAGTACCTGAATCCCTTTGCACAGTCCAGAGCCTGGAAAGTCCTTTCTGATCTTTTCACCTGGGTTTTTCTCCTCTTTCAAATGAAGTGTTTCCCTCCTGATGCTTTGCGCTCCCCCTGACTTGGATCGTTGTGTTGCCAAGTTTGGTTAGCATGGTTCAGTCTCTGTCTGGATCTTACCAGGAAGCTTGTCTGTATTAAAGACAGGCTGAAGTCTGGAGTGTCAGCAGAAGCCAAGGAATGAACCAGGGCTCCCCTGGCCTCCCTCACCCCTCCATTGGATGAGTTTTCCTCTGGAGTTTGGGGAAGTAGGTGAGGGAAGGGGTTGGAGAGGTTTGGACTGCTGTAGCCTCCTCTTTGCACAGCAAGCTCCTCTGTGTCCCATGGACAGCTCCATGCAGGTCACTCAGGTTGGGACTGATGGCAGAGTTCAGGCCTGGAGGACAAGTGGTTCTTGTGTGTTCCTGAAACTCTGAGGAAGAGAAAAGGCACTGTCATCAAAAGGACATGTCATCAAATCAGCAGGATGGCGTGGTAGGCCTGTTCCCAGTCTTCTGCTCTTCCCATGAAATACTCAGGCTCATGGACCCTCCCTGCCCATCCTCTCCCTGCAGGTATCTGGCTGGGAGGAGCACCGGAGACATGGCGGCAGCCCCAACAACTGCCACAGATAAAGAAATTTGGGAATATTATGAAAAACAAGAGGAGGGGGAAGCCATGGGAGCAGTGTGTTGATACCAGTTTCCTTTGGGACCCCTGCAACCCAGTATTTCCTGTCTCTAGGCTCTTCTGTGTCCTCGTGTTATTGCAACATGTGCTTGTGTCTGATGGGTGCAGGGGGCAGGAGGGGGGATCCTCTGTTGCCTCTTTCTAGAGTTAAAACACAAGACGATCCTGATTAGTCTTTGTCCTGCCAGGACTGACCCAGTGGTCACTTTCCCTGTGGCTTCCACCAGCTCAAGGCAGTGTCACTGTCACTCAGTGGTGTGAATAGCAGGGAAAGAAAATTCCCTTCCCTGGATATAATCTGGGATCTGTCCTGTGTCAGCTGAATGTGATTTGCTGCCTTCAGCCCCTCGGAGCCCGGTCTGCCTCTCTCCAGCCCAGCTTGGGATTGGCATTCGCTGCCAGGGACCTGCTCTTTGCATGCAGAGCCTGGGAAGTGTCAGCCTGGCATTCCCTGCTCCGTGCCTGGGGACAGGGCAGGTCATGACTTATGCATTTTGTCATTACAAAGAGAATTTCCTCTAGATGTGTGCAATAAGACAGTGGCGCTGACCTGTGATCCTGGCATTGAGCAGCGTTAATGACTCCCCTTTGCAGGTAATAAGCAGCAAATGTACACATTTTGGGGACAGCTGAATATTTTTTTCTCCTTTTAAGACTGCTGTCTTCCTAGGCCAGACTTAATTAGCAGACCTCATTATTTCCTGAAATGTAACTTGACTTCTATTGAATGGGAATTGTTCAGTGGATGGGAAGCAGCAGAGCAGTGCTGCAATATTCATATTGTTTTAATTGCAACATTAACATTTCATGCCGCTCTTGGCACATTTTCAGGTGCGGCCCTTTAGCTCAATACAACACCGTGAAAGGTTGGATCAGAACAATTAGGATAGAGTGACTGGATTTCTGGATTTTCTTTTTTTTTTTTTTCTTTTCTTCTATTTTAATGAACACAAGCTTGAATTCAATCCCCATCCCTCCTTTTGTTGGGCAGAACAGGGAGTCACCACCCCTGGAGTGTAAATCCCTCTTTTTTTTTTGTTGAATAGAGGATGTGCTGTAACACATGTTTAAATTGTCTTTTTGCAGAGCTGAAGCCCCACAGGTACGAGTGATACATGATCCACTAAGCTGAAGGCATCTCCTGGGACTTGACCTTTACCAGGTGAATCAGAGAAGTCCCAAAACATGTCTGGCCAGCTGGGATAGTGTCACAAATGAGCTGGAGGGAAAAAGGTTATTTGTCACTTCTCAGCTTCTTCCAGGGCCCTGGAATGCCTGAGGCTGGAAATGACACTGCGAACAGATAAGGACTGGGTTATCAGTGCAGATCCTAAACGAGCACAGGGATCACCCTGCTCTATCCCCAAACGGCATATAGGGTTTGGCTTTCTCACAGAGGGGTCAGACAACCCTGAAATGCTGGGCTCAGCCTTAGCAAGGTTGCATCACACTGGGTGACGTGAGAAATTTAATCCACTCTAAGGGAGAACCAGGAGGCTGGTGAGTCCGCTTCAGGAGGAGGGAGAAGGGTTTCTGAGGCTCCCTCTTTCCTCCTGGGGGAAGGACACCCATGCTGCTGCCTGCCAGCCCCGTGCTGGCACCGGCAGGTCTGTGTGGGGCTGGTGTGTGGGGCTGCTGGGCAGCAAGGACCTGGGTGTGGAGGAACGGGCTCCCATCAGTCAATGTGCTAATGGGCAGCTTGGTGTGTCAGTGATCCTGCTGAGAGCTCACCGGGCACTGCTCAGACTGCAGGCTGCCTTCCTGGCATTTGCTGGCAGCAGTCTGTGGGTGAAACATCTTTCTGGAAGGTGAAACCTGTCCATGCAGTGGAGAGGCAATGGGAGGAGCTGTGGGGGCACGGGAGCTGGTCTGCCCGTCAGTCCTTCCCCTTGGAGCTGGGCATGTCACTTCCACTTTAGGCAGCAGCTGAACTCATCCATGAGTCTGGGAGGGCAATTAAGGCTTGGAAATGCAGGAGGGCCTCAGCTTGGCCTCTCAAAGAAGGGCAAGGGAAGGGCACACATTCCGTTTCCACGGGCTTTCCGAAGGCTAACGTGCCATCTTAGCTGGCTGGCTCTCCTGTCAGCCAAACAGGCCTGGAACCTCCTCCTGTTGGTGCCATGTGCAGTGGGATCCATGAAATCTCATCTCCTCTGGGTGTGCGGTTTGGGTTTGGAGTCTCTGGTGTCCAGTAAGTTTTTTGTGATGAACGGAGCATCTCCCTTTCCCGGGAGATTTATAGCATCTCTCCCACACAAATTGTCTGATGCCTAATAAGGGATGATACACTACAGTTTGGAAGGTGCTAATAATGTCTCCTCTGTTTGGTAGTCTGTTCCCATGGAATTTATAGACTCTGCCTGTCTCCAAGACCTCTGTTGCTCTGTCACATCAGCTTGAAATCTGTTAGCAGTGTCAGAAGTTGCTGGGGAGTGGGCAGAGGACAGACTGATGCAGCAGGATTGCATATGCTTTGCACTCCTTGGGAAATCAGGCTGAAAATGCACAGAGCTGGGGACGGGGGCAGCTGTGGCTCGGGTCACGGAGCTGAGCGTTCGGGAAAGCAGTCTGGCTGTGTGGGAGGAAGGGGATGGGCCCCGAGCGCTCTGCCCCAGCCCCTGCTGGCGCTCCTCGGGCACGTTCGAGCTGCCTGGGGCGATCAGCGAGTGCCGAGCGTGGCCTCCTGTGGGAAACAGCCCCCGCGGACGATAAACGAGCCAGCCCAGAGCTCCTGGCTGGTGTGAAGAATTGCCTGGCTAAAGGATAATGAATGCCACAGCAGGAGACAGAGCGTTTCTCTGAGGCCATTCATCCCCTTTATCACCCTGCTAACAAGCCCCAGAGCGACTTTAGAGAGGCTTCCGTGGAGCAGCACCATCCCTCAGCCGCGCTGCTGGCTGGGTGCTGGGGGTCAGGGATCCAGCGCAGCGCGGCAGCAGCGCTCAGCGGGAAGCCACGGAGCATCTCCCAGATAACAGCCCCGGGTTTGGGTCCCTGCTCTGGGGACTGTGCCTTGGCTTTGGATCGGCTGGCACAGGGACCATGCCCTCCCTCGGGCCGTGCACGGTGCCACCTGAGAGGTCCAGATGTAAAAGCCGAGCATCCGTCTTTTCTAAAGTACTTCTGGGCAGCACCTGCAGCACCCCTTGGAGGATTGCTCTATCCTAACTCCCAGCTTGCCTAAGACTGAAGATTTGTAAGATTTATACAAGACCCAAGAGGAGTTTGGGGCCACCAGCACGTAGGTGAGTTGGTTCTGCTTCACTTGCAGCGCAGCTGAGCCTGTGCGTGAGCCTTGTGCGAGGAGGAAAGGGCAGGAGTGATGTGCTCTTCGTAAGAGCTAATAAAAGCTAATCCATCCCTTTGCTCCAAGACAGTAAGGAAGCATTAGTGGCTGGCTGAGTGCCTCCTCCACTGCGGCAGCGTGCTGGGTGCCTCCGCATTCCCTCTGGCTGGGAGCAAAGCGTGTCCTCCCGTGGCGGGGAAGGCATCTCTGGCAGAGCTGTGCCACCTGCAACTGCTCTCTGGAGCTGGCATGCCTCCTGGGAGGGAGAAACTGCCAGGGAACCCACACGGGTGAGCCTGGGAATGAGGATGGACATCCCTTGGGCAATCTCTCATGGCAGGCCTCAGCTCCAAGCAAGCACCTCGCCTCTGCTCCAGGAGTTGGGCCATGGCTTGTGGGAGCAGAGGAGAGCATCAGCTCTGATTTGACTGGTGTGTATGAGACCCTCAGGAAGGCTGGAGCCAGCTGAGCCCAAGTAGGTGCCCAAGTAGGCTGGAATGCCTTCAGCAAACAGCCTGTGTGCTCACCTGTGCGCCATGTGTGCAGGTACAAGCTGTGCCACCCTGCCAGAGTGATTTGTGTCTGGGGCACAGTGCACAGTGGGTGATCAAGTAGAACTAATTGCCAGTAATTGGAAGCTCTTTCTTTTCCATCCTGTGTGTTTTCTTAATTTCTCCTTCTTCTCCTCCTCCAGGTTTAGCTGTTGGGGGATGTATTTGGAGTGGTCTGTGGTAAACACCCCACAACCAGTGCCAGTGGGAGAAGGGAAAGCAAACAGGTGAGTTTGTTCTGTGTTTGGGTGTCCTCAATGAATGCTGATAGTGGTTTTATAGGGGCAAAAAAGGAGCAGAAAAGCTGCAAGCCTTTGCAGGTGGAGGGCCTGGAGTGCCGTGATAGACAATTGGGTGGTTCCAACGAGGGGAGAAACAGCAGGAGAGCAGCAGTTGGTGGGGATGATCTGAAGCATGTTTGCAGAGCTGTGGAGCAGAGGAGAAAGTGTCAAGGACCCAGGGGTCTCCTTGAGTGCCAGCAGCACAAGAGCAAGAGGATTGCAGCCCTAATTTTTTCTCTCAATATTTTTTTTTAGTCAGGAGGTCTCCAAGCATTTTAAAAGGAAGCTAACATCGCAGGCTGAAAGACTTCACATCTTGAGGCTTCAGTGACTAAGTTTGGAGGCAGCCAGAGGAACCTGTGAGTGCTGAGCCTTTGTCACGTACTTTCCTCCCAAAAAGTCTGCACTCTAGACCTCGGCCTCTCTCCCAGACCCCTGTGCTGATCAGACTGATGATGGGGAGTTCACTGGAGGCCAGTCATGTCCCACAGGCTGGCAGCAGGACCTGTTGCCTCCTGTGAGCACTGCTATCAGCTGGGCTGCCTGTGGAAGGGAGGGTGCTGGCACGCCAAGTGGCTTTTCAGAGCGGGCTGGAATTCAAAGGGGTGCACTCTGGTCCCAGTCTGCGAGGCCCCTGTTCCTGCCCTGACCTCTCAGTGCTCTGGGGGGAGTTAACTTTGAGTCTGGAAACATCTGGTGCTTTTTCTTCTTTTGCCAGCACCATTAAACGTCGAGTTGAAGGGAAACACAATACATCACCTTCCTCACGGGCTGCCATTCAGCCAAGAGTAACAGAGATTAGCCTTCAATCACACCAGGGCTGGAGCTGAAGGAAACCTTCCCGAGGACACGCTGGAGAAACATTTTCATTAGCAGAGGAGAACGTGACGAAGATGAAGTGGCCCTTCACCTGGGCTGCCAGGCCTCTCGCCTGCCTGGCGCTAACAGGACGGGGAGTGCTAGCCACAGAGCTGGGGCTGGCTGCAGTGCTCCGAGTGCTGCCTGCATCCAGATGTGAGACACAGCTGGGACACAGCAAAGCTGCGCTTTTGTAGTCTGCTGGGGCTGGTCTTGGTTTTCGTCCTGCCTAGAAATAAACTGTCTCTCTGAACTGCAAGGAGAAAACACGTGCTAGGGCACAGACCTGAGTGGGCACCCTGGCGTGGGCCAGGAGAACCATGTCCTCGGGTGATAAAGTCCATGGGTCCAGGAGGTATCACAGCCTCTGCCTCCTGCAACACGGTTTGCAAATTTAACAGCACTGCCTTGGTGCTGGGAGAGCCTTTCTGTGCTCCATGGAAAGCTGTTCCACAGCCCTTTGCTCTTACTCTGCATCCCCCCAAGGCAGTTGAGGTGCCCAGGATTCACTTCTGCTGTTGATGTCTCCTTTGTGTTGATGGAACACCCCCTGGACCCCAGCTGGGTGCCTGGCACAGACCTGTCTGTCCCAGTTACTGGGAATTAACCAACAGCATCCCTGCAGCTCTGTCTGCAGTCCCCCACCACCTCACCTCCCTGGGGCTGGCGTGCTCCTGACAAAGGCAGGCTCCATCTCTTTCACTGACAGCTGAAGGATGCCTTGCCTGGTCATATCTTGCAGGTTGGAGGTAAATCATTTTAATTTGTGTGGCACATTCCTTTGGGCAGAAGGTGGGGGAAGAAAAGAAAAGAAAAAAAAAATCCAAAAGAAACTCTGGCCATTCTGGGTATATTTAGTTGTTTGTGAAGGACCATTAATATCTCTTTCTCTCTCTTCTTTTTTAATTCCCTGCAGACTCTTTTCTCTCTCAGGGGCTGCCTGTGGCACGGCATTAACATCACATCTCCGTGGTGAAGGTAAGCTGGTTCTCAGAGACTCAGACTCAGAGGGAGCCCCATCTCTCCTCTCCTTGCTCCCTGGGTGCCCACCACATGCACAGCCCTCTGAGAAGGGGCTCCCTGGCTGGGAGGGTGAAGGCTCAGAGATATTTATGCCTTTTGGGATGGGTTTCATCAGGAATGGGAGGTGACACGGCCTGGCAGCTGGGGAATTGGTTTGGAACATCAGAACAAATGGCTGCTGGTTTTGGAGCACTCTCATGTTAAGTTGCCTCTCATGTCACCCTCCTCCATTTCAGAACTGAGAGCAGCCAAAATGAGAGGGAAACCTGGCTCCCGGGCATTTTGCCCCCTATGATGCCTTCACCTTTCTTGTATTCCCTTTCCCCCTACCCTCTCAGCTGGCTGAGTTTCACTGCCAGCCTATTGAAAGGAAAGGCACGTGCTGGCTTATGGAGGGAGAGAGACCTGAGACAGGATAAATCTGTATGCAGTGAGAATGGGGGGAAGCAAGTCAGCTGCTCTGACACTTTTATTATGGAGCCAGGCTGCTTGGGGATGAATCTTTCTTGAAACGTGTTGCTGGATGACATTTCTGCCAGGTCTCAGCAGTAACCTTCACCAAGCCTTGCTGCCCAGCCCTGTGCTTGCCTTTTCCTGGGACAAAGAGAACGAGTATCAGCTGGAAATGCCGCAGGCAGCAGGGATCAGTGGGGCTCGATGCACCTCCAGTGAGTCTGAAGGCACCTGGACTATCACACCAGAAGCTCTTCAGGCTTTGGTGACTTCAGCTTATGGCTGCATGTGTTGTTTTGCAAAGGAGGTGTGGGCTCCTGCATCTGTTTCTCATTTCAGAAACAGAGAGGATGCAGCAGACACCAAAATGAAATCCTCCTCGGAGCTGTCCAGAAGGATGGATAACTGCAAGAAAATATTATTCCGTGGCTCTGGAAAAGGAATATCTACTTGCTTAGTAACCTGGTAATGAGGTGCTGGCTCTGCTCCATGCAGAGGCTGGGAGCCACGGGAGATCTGGGGTTACAAAGAGGGCTGGGCAGAGTTGGCTGCCCTCTCGGCTCCTTTCCTGTATCACTGTCAACTTAGATTTCACATCAAGAGGGTGATGTTATGGCTGGCGGTGACAACAGCAGAATGTCACTGG
The DNA here is from genome assembly GCA_026261815.1 of Monarcha castaneiventris obscurior. Lineage (NCBI taxonomy): Eukaryota > Metazoa > Chordata > Aves > Passeriformes > Monarchidae > Monarcha > Monarcha castaneiventris. Next base: position 695,343 of record JAMPIT010000502.1, on the reverse strand, counting down.
CAGAGGTGAAATCTTTCCCTCTGTGAGGGTAATTCTTCCTTCCCCTTCCCCTTCCCCTTGGCTTGTGTCGGGACCCACTGGCTCCTGGTGCTGAGCAGGGCAGGCCCATGTGCTGCTCAGGGGACAGCACACACTGTGCCAAGCATTTCCTGCTGCTGGGGTGAGCAGCTCCGTGTCACTGATGCCTCTTGGCTGCGTGCTGACCTGGGACAGAGGGAAACCCCCTGTCACTGCCTGAGATAAGTTGGGAAGCCGCTGTGTTTGCCATCATGGCAGCATTGCACAGAGTGGTCCTCTGCCGTGTAGCAGCAGGAGGTGTGCCAGGGCTGTCCCTTCAGAGCCTTGGGTGGCCCGATGCTCTTTAGGGCCACGCCTGAGCTAGGTCAGGGTGTGAGGGGCAGACGTGCATGTTAATGGTTCGTGTTCTCTGCAGGAGCTGATCTTGGAGAAAGGTGCCTGTGCCCACCCCCTCCGGCAGCCCCTCTACCAGCATCTGTCCCCAAGGGCCGGCTCAGCAAAGCCTTGGTGTCGTTCTGGGCCCAGTTCTCATTTTTCAGCTGGTTGTGGAGAAAAGGATGAAGGCACCTCCTGCTGCTAGGCCACAGTGGAAAACAGAGGAAGGGGACTGGACTCTTAGTGCGCTTGAAGAGCCAAAAGTTTAATCTGACTCTGCTTCTCTCTCAGCCCTGATCCTGTTGTATCTTTTCCAGCTGATGCCTGAGCCTCTCTTTTGTTTTGCTATTTTTGCTTGTTTCCGTTTTCCCCCTCACTTTATGAAAAATGGCTTTCCCATCTGCATCTGTCAGGAGTCTGCCTGAGCTGGGTGCACGGCTCAGTGAATATACAAATGTGCGGTCGGATGGTGGCCCCCCCGACAGGCCGGAGATGAATTCCAAACGTGCAGGGAGAAGGGCTTCTGCTGCCTCTCACGGTTGTTTTTCTCATCCCAAGGAGGTGCGAGAATCGCCTTTGGGAGCAGTGCTTCTCTCTGCTCCTGCTCTGCCTTACCAAGGATCAGTTCTCTCTCATCCATCATCAGATGAGTCCTCCTTGCTCCCACATCCCAGCTGCTGATGGGGATGCTGGGGAAGGGGAGACCTGTTTTATCCTGCTTTTTACTACTGTTCTTTTCCCTCTGCCTTTTGCATCCCACCTCTTAGGCCCACGACGATGCATTTGGCAGGCTGGGGCTTGAGGACACTTGCTGGTCCAGGTACTTCTAAAGAGAATTAAGGATGAGGTGGAGGGAAGGGCATTGTTTTGTAGAACCATAGAATACCCTGAGTTGGAATCCACAAGGATAATCTAACTCCTGTCCCTGCACAGGACACCCCAGCAATCCCACCATGCATCAAAGAGCATTGTCCAAACACTCCTTCAGCTCTGGCAGGCTTGTGGCTGTGATCACTGCCCTGGGGAGCCTGTTCCAGTGCCCAACCACCCTCAGGGTGAAGTACATTTTCCTAATACCCAACCTAAACCTCCCCTGACATGGATTCATGCTGTTCCCTCGGGTCCTGTTGCTGGCCACCTGTTTGACCTTAAGTGGCTCAGAATGCAGCTTTGGAATTCTTCAGCAGTTGTGCACAACTCCACGAAAGCACCCAAATGCTCCTAGGCATTTCAGCCTGGCTGTGTCCCCTTTCCCTGCTGCAGGTGACCAGTGCCGTGAGGCTCTGCAAGGAGTTCACCATCTATGCTCTGCAACTGCAGGCTCACTCAGGTGCCCAAAGGGAGCTGACAGCCTGCCCTGACACCCGTGCATTTGCTGAGCTGCTCCTGCCTCTTGCCTTTCTGCAGGCTGGTACGTGAGCTGCTTCCCTCACCCCTACGTACAGAGAAGCTTGCAGCCAGGTGGGCTCAAAGGAGCAGGCAGGCAGAAGATGAAATGGGGCTGTCCACGCTCTTGCCACAGTTACCTGGTCAAGGAGGGGAGGTTCCTGGGAGGGCAGGCCCCCACTTTGGCAGGAAGAGAGAGCAGACAGCTTGAGCCGAGCTCGTTTTTCCACAAGCAGATGGATGTTCAGTGGGGACCCACGAAAACCCTCTCACTGCAGGCTGCGAGCCCTCCAAACCGCAGCGTTGTGCTGACACGGAATAAAGCATCGCTCCACTGATGCTCAGCCTGAACTGCTTCTTCCATTCGATTCAGGACACGGCGACAGTGTCCTCCTGCCACCAGCTCCCACGAGGAGCCAGCTGCACGCCCGCCACCAGGCAAGGATGGAGCTGGAGCGTTGAGCCACGAGGAAGGCGACCGATGGCAGACTCCTCCGGCATTTCCACCCCGCGGGGCTCTTGGCGAGCGAGCGCTCGTCTGCTTTGAAAGCTCTTAGTGCTCCTGCAGGTGGGAGCCAATTTGTCTGCTTTCCTGCCCAGGTGCCATCTGTTTGTAGGATTGCCTGTGCGGTGGATGAGCACGGCGGGGATGGCGTGGGGTGGGAGAGATGAGCCTAAAACTTTCCTTGGATGTCTCCAGCACTTCTGGCTGCCGCTGCTCCTTCTCCTCTGCACCGCGGTGGGGAAATCACAGCCTGTCATTTGCTGTTCCTGGAGCGTGATGGGGAGCTCAGGCACTGCTAATAGCAAGCCATCATTTTAATGCTAATTTCCTACCATTAGCTCAGGCTGGGGGAGGCTCAGCCTGGGTGGAGGGAAGCCATTAGCAGATGGGGAAAGGGGAGATGGTGTGTGGGGATTTGTTTGGCACCCCCAGAAGGGACTTCCAAAGGGCAAATGACTAACCACCACTGGGAAAATTGGTAGCAGGCACTGGGGTCAGTCTCTGGTGGATGTGGGAGGAAGGGGGGAAGAGGAATGCTTTGTTCCAAATCATCTTCCTGCAGGGATTTCTTGAGTGCTTCAGACTTTGGCTTGAATTTGGTGTTTGCTGCTTGTTGCCAGCCCTCTGTGCCCTGTGACCCAAGGGTTGCTCAGAGCACTGGCAGGGCTGCAGCTGGTGGCATCATTGTCCTTTCAACAAAGGAGACGAGCAGGAGTGGGTTTAGCTGCTGTCATCCTGGGAGGGACTCCCGAGTTCAGGAGCCTGGACATCTGTGTTGGGTGGTGAGCTTCAAAGCAGGGGAATTTGAAGGTGTTCTTGAGAGCTAAAAAAAGAAACCATGGGAAGAAGGTCAGCTGCCCCAAGCTGGAGAGTTGGCAGGAGAAACCAGGGGCTCAGTCTGGAGTCATGAAGGAGACTGAACCATTTCCCTGCCCTTTCCAGAGGTGGGAGTTCCCACATCCAACATCTTGGTCAGTCTCCTCTAACTGTGCTTGCAGAGTGGAAGAGCGTGGGCTGGTGTAGGTGCCTGGAGGTCTGGGGGAGTTTGAAGAAAGGTGACTTGGCTGCAGGACTGTCAGGCCTGTTTGGGATTGTTTGGGCAGTAGTGAGAGAGGTTCCTCTACCATTTCTAGACCAGCATGGAAACGTTGGGAATAAAGGAATGGAAGCTCAGGTGCTGTGCCTGTCTGGAAAGAAACTGGTTGCCTGCTACTGAGGGACATCATTGTTTGAAGTCAAGGGCCCAGGGGTGTCCTGTCTGTGGTGTGGCACCTCTTCTGAAGACACACCAGCCTCTGCTGATCTAGACCAGTGTGCTGATCTTCTTCATTTCATATGGAAGCCTACGTGGATGTTTTTAAAACCCACTTAAGGACCGTTGTAAAATTCTTTTGTCGTCTGGCAGAGAAGCAGTGGAAGGACAAAAGCAGCCACAATAAACCAGGAACTGGTTAAATGGCAAAGGGATTGGAAGCCAAGAAGGGACCTTCCTGCCTGGAAGACAATAGCACAAGGCTGCATTAGTAGAGTACCAGCTATCAGATCCATCCCAGTGTGGAGCGTGACTCACTGTTTTTAAGGAAGCTATTCCCATCTGAGAAGATGGCTCCTGTATTTTATAAAGGCTCTTCCCAGCTTTGGTTGAGGAGAGAAAAGAAAAAGTGAAGGGCCACTTTTTCCTAGTTGAGGAGAACCAAACTTTCCTTCAAGTAGCTGAGCAAGGAAATCAGCGCCTTACGTGTTCCCAAGAATGTCACAATCCAGTAGTTAGGGGGGAGAAAAGGAGTAGGAATAAAATAGCTTTGCTTTTCCCAGTTCAGCACTCCGAATAACGAGCCTGCGAGCCGGAGGGAGAGCTCCCGGGAGAGGCGCCTGTGTACAGGAGATGGACACAACAAGTGTCTCAGACGGGTCGCTATCTGAAGCGATCTCTCTCTAATTTTCTACATCAGTGAGAGCACAGCACGGCACCATCAATCATAGTCAGCCTTCCCTCAGAAAGCCACCTCCTGCCTTGCCTTGCCATGCTGTCCCCCCTGCTCCTGCCCGTGCTGGGGACTGCAGGTGTCCTGGGTGGCAACACTTCAGGCACTGTCCCTCCCAGGGGGTTCTCCTCCATCGTGGTTGAGCCTGCTTGTGCTTCTGCCTTTCTCCTTCCTCCATCCCCAGCACCTGCTCCTTGCCAGCGCTTCATTTCCAGGTGCACCTTCCCCTCCTGGGGTCAGAAAAAGCCGAGTATTCCCTTTATCCCCAGCGAGGAGAAGGTGTGGAGCTGCCTTACCTGGGATAAACCCACTGTGTGCTGCTGGGGGAGGCCTGAGGGTGGCTTGGTGCTTGTAGTGCTGATCTGAGGATGGGAGGTTGGGCTTTGCAGCTCCCCTGGAGCTGTCAGGGCACGTTCTGGGCTTTGCTCTCGACTCCTTTGCCCCAGCTCTGGGCATGGAGCAGCTTTCATGCTGTGCTTGTGGTGCAATGCAGCAGCTGTTGGTCCCTCATCTCTCCTTTTGTGAAGTGCCTGCTCCTTCCAGGCCTGGCTGTGTTTCCACCAGACCCAGGGGCACTGCTTTGGCAGGAGCACTGGTGGTGGGTTTTCTCCTGGCCAGGCACACTCCTAGGCTGGCCAGAGGGCTGGTGGGACACAGATTTGTGCCTGTGGCTGTTTCTTCTACTGCAGCACAGACATAGCTGGTGGGTTTGCTTGCTCTTGATTCTTCATCTCTCTCACGTCCTAAATTGGGTGCTCTTCCTCCATCGTGGTGGCTCTTGGACCTACCAAACCCCAGCTGACTTGTTCCTGGTCTCATGACACAGAAATGGTTTGCAGCCCCATTTCTGACTCCGTGGGCTCCAGCTACAGCTAGGAAACCAAGGACTGAGCTGCTTTCTTGAGCACAGCCCTAGAGAGAAGCATTTTCAGAAGCCACTCTTGCAGTTGCCACCTCCCTCTCAGCCTCTTCAGGGCTTTCTGAGAGCTGCCGAGCATCCTTGACCTCTCTCCCTGGCATGGTTTCCCACACGTGCCAGCCCTGCCCCGCTGCTGTGGAGCTATTGCTGGCACCTGTAATAGCTGTGTTGTTTGCTTCCCGAGTGCCTGCCCTTTCTCTAACGAGCTGTAATTCATCCTGCTTTGCACAGGGCTCAGAGATACCTGGAGCAAGGAGGGTGTGCCATTAGGCCACCTTCCAGGCTGCTCCCTGGGCCCGGGATTGCTGATCTCCTGGAGATGTAAAACAGGGAGGACAAGGGGGACCAGATGGAAATGGGGAATGATTGCCTTGCGGGGTAAAGGGGGCTGGCTGGGTTGGGAACTGCTGGGAGCTGACACGCAGGTGCAGATGGATGGTTATGGCAGGCAGGGCGGAGGGATGAAAGATGCCTTTTTAAAGCATCTGCCTTCCTCTCTTCCTCTGCTTTATAACCTGTTTTTATAGAGACTGCATGAGGAACACATTTTTTTTATTAGCAGCTTGGGAGTGGAGAGTAATAAAGATTAATTTTTTAAAATAATTCTTTGCATTATCTTTTAATTTCCTGTGGCAGGGTTTGACTTTTAAATCTGCAAATGGACTTAACTGCTAATGTGCTCATCAGTTCGGAAGTGGCAGCCAAAGGAGCTGTGGATCTCGGTGAAGGTGGGAGAGGCCCCAGAGTTGAGCCTGGAGCCCCAGGAAAGGCTGTTCCCTGGCCAAAAGGACCCATTCAGGTTCACAGCTGTATCTCCATCCCAGGAAACTTGGTGGGCTCTAATCCATACTGCAGCTCATGGTGCCCATTTTGCTTCCTTCCCCTGCTGGCAATGATGAAGGTCCCATGAGGAGGAAGGAGGGAAACCTGATGTCCCTGCTGTGCTGCTGTGGGTGATAGGTCCTTGCTGGCCTGCCCCAGCACGGTGTGTCCTGCTGGGCCTGTGCTGAGCTGCTTGGGATGGTGGGATGGGGCTGTCCAGACCAGCTGGGCTCCAGGGCTCTTGCTGGCATTGGGGAAAGGTGGTGACAGCACTGGGGAGTGGGAAGCCTTAGGAAGGGGATGAGGTGTCAGAGAGAAGTGACAGCACTGGGGATCTGATAGGAAAGGCTCTCCCTGCCCCACGGATCCACACCAGCCATCCCAGCCTCCAGGAGCACAGAGCAGCTGGTGCTCTGCTGGGCTTTAACCTGCTTGGGAGACTGGCTTGCACTGGAGCTGGAGAACCTTCCCTGGCTTGGGTGAGCTCTCCCATGCCCTGTAAGGGTGGCACTGGAGCTGGGCAGAAGTGATGCCTAGCGTGCAGAGACCCCAGCCCTGGCTTACTTTGACCACTGACCACCTTCCCAGAGCTCATTCTCCATCAAAAGCCCTTTTGGCTGAGTTTGCTCTGAATTTCTGATCTCTCTGTAGAGAACATGGTGGAGGCAGAGAGCAGCCTTCTGGAGAAGCAGCCAGTGTGGACAGCAGCCTTCTGGCTCATACAGGTATGAAGGCAGCTGTAGCTCAGGTGCCTGGTGTGGGCTTTGGGAAGGCAGAAGGGGAAGCCCAGTGAAGCAGGGAGCACAGCTGGGGTGTCGATTGAGCCCTGAAAAGGCTTTTAACTGGATTCTGTTGCTCCTGTGCTGGAACCAGGACCAGGATGAGGGGGTTTGGAGATGCCTGGGGATGGGGAAGAGCCAAGGCCTGCATGGGGAGCGCTGTGACCCAGACTGCTCCTGGCTCCCTCTGCCAGATGCCATCTGGAGCAGGCTCTGTGCATGCCTGGGTGTCTGTGTGCCTCGGCAGCCCTGATGGCCAGCTCTGCTTGACCCACAGGGCTGTGCTCCCCCTCCTCCCAGTGCTTCTCTGCACGCTTGCAAGAGTGATGCAGGGTAGCTCCAGACTCGGTCTGGCCTCGCTGCTGCTCCCACAGCTGCCCTTGCTCCTGGGAAGAGGAGAAACCCACCTCAGAGCACCCCCAGGTGGGTCAGCCCGTGCCAGGTCACCTGTGTGTGCTGGCATTTCGCTGAGCAGAGCTCAGGATGAGGTCTGGGTTTGTGGGCACAGTGCAGGGGATGTGGGAGGTCTGCCCCTGGATCTGTGCGACGGCCTGGCACCAGGAATCCTGCCTGCAGCAATCAGTGTGGTTTGGGTTCTGGTTTTGTACCTTGGCAGCAGGCTGAGCTCTCATCCTGCTGGCCAGGCTTCAGCCAGCTGGATCCCCTGGTGTCCGAGGGAATGCCAAAAAGCTTTGGTGCCTGTGGCTGCTGCATGTTTTGGGTGGGAAAACTCCTTCCTCAGCCTTTTCTTTGGATTCTCCATTTATTTAAGGCTTGGACAAAAAAAAAAAAAAAAAAAAAAAAAAAAAAAAAAAAAAAAGAAGGAGCCTGCCCTCTGCCAGCAGAATGTGATAGAAGTGCTCCTGATCTCAGGAGGGAAACTGAGGCACAAAGAGGTGGCTGGATGCCTGTACCACTGGCACCTCAGTCACACATGCATCCATCCCTCTGTGTACATCTGCCAACCCCTACGTCCCAACTTACTCCAAATAACCACAACTTTGAGCTGGGTTTTTCAGCCAAAAGAAGCATCATTTGTTAAATTTTCCAGGTGTCAGGAAAACCAGGAGGGCAGTTCCTGACTGTTGATATCTATGCAACAGCAGAAGCCTCTCCTGTTGTGGTGGGTTCTTCTCTTTTTACCTTGTGAATTCACAGAGAGAAAAATGGAAATAAAAAGCAGCAGGGAGAGAGCTGTTAAAAAGCTTAATGCTGTCACAAGGCATTGGTTAGTTTATGTGCAGTGAAGTATACAAACAAGTTTTCAGCTTGTTGGTTGGAGCCAAGGAGCAGGGTTATTTTTGTGTGATAAATATGTTTTATAGGTCTTTTATGGGATTTTTTAAAATGCCTGTCCCAATAAATTATTTACCAGGGTAATAAAAGATCAAGGAAATTGTTTCGACCATATCGCCGAGCATCTAAATCCCAAACTTTTACAGGGGTGGAAGGACCCTCTGAATTCCTGTGTCCCTATGAAAGATGGTCCAGGCGTGCTGTTTGTCTGTGGTGTCCTTCTGGCAGCCAGGTCCCCGGCCACCCTGACACTCTGTGTAAATCCAGGAGGTCCCAGAGGCTTGGCACAGGTTTCCCACCCCCTCAGCTTCCACTCCTGGAGATGGATGGCATCCCCTTCCACCACCGGCTGCAAATCTCTTGATAGTCTCTGACTTTTTATTTAGGTTTCCAAGAGATCTCAGAAGCTTAATGGTCCTGGGATGAAGTGGGAGTTGGAAATCACTTAGAAAGCAGGGGGGAACCTAAAGAGCATCCATAACCCCTGAGGGATGGGCTGGAAGGGCAGCCATGCCATCCTGCAGGTAAGCAGGGACCTCTTCCCATCCCAGGTGTCTGCGTTTGCTCCTCCTCACTCAGCTCTGCACACAGGAAGGTTCTGCTGGCGTGGTCTCCGTGCCAGACAAACCCAAAATAGCCTCAGCACAGGAGAAATAAAAATGGACGGTGCTTCAGCCACAAAGTCTACAAATACATCTTTTGGGGGCGTTAAAGTAGGCTTTAAGATATCCAGTCACTCCCCCTCGCTGCTCCTCCCAAGAGGAAGGAGGGGGATGGGGGTCCTATCAAAGGTCCCCTTCAGGACAGGGCAAATCCTTTGGCTGCGTCCCAGGCTTACTATGGAAAGTGGGATTAGGTGTAACCCCCAGTAGGGTTTAAGAGACATCCAGTTGTTAATGCACTGGCTTTTGTGAGGACTCTGGTCAGGAAAGACACGTCCCTGTGTGATAAGCTGGCCATAAATCAATTTCAACGGGATTTTAGAAGTAATTTCTGATGCTTGAAAGAGATCCTTCTGGAGTGGCCTTCAAAAGGGCTGGTGGGTGGGAAGGGACAGCCACTGTTTCAAGATAGCTCTCAATATTCATGGGAAGGATTATTCATTCAGAGCCTTTCCAGAGGGGAGAGTCCTTGGGTATCTGGTGTGCTGAAGCGAGACTGGATTGATCTTTGTTTGTGCTGTCTTTGCCGTATGTTAATCCCTCACTTCAGGGCATCTGCTGTCCTCTGCAGAATCCAGGGAGGAATCCTCGTCTCCCGTGGTGCCCAATTTGGCTCCTGGGTTTGGTGGTGGTCCTGTCTCTCCCTGAGGTGGTGGAGAGTGGCCACAGCTGGAACTGCATCTGAGGATAGGGAGCAATGTCCCTGGCCAGCCAACAGGGAGCACAGGGCTCTGTTTGGCTTCCTTCTGGTGCCCGGAGGCTTCCACAGATCTTGCGGCTTTCTGAAATAATTCCTCTGCTGTTACAAGGCCCTAGGAAATTCACAGAGCTGTTTCTCTTCCTTGCTCGCTCCCCATGCCACATCACAGTGGTGGCTCTTGGACTTCCCGTGGGCTTGTCCTACAGCTTGGGGCATGGTCATGTCTCCAGGTCTAACACGTGCTGGGATGGAAAACCTGGGTGCCTGCTGGATATCCTGATCTGCCCTTCCGTGCTGTCCTAAGCCTGGGGCGAGGACAGGCAGTAAAAAGGGGGCTCATTCCTCTCATGTGGGAATTGGGCCAGCAGGAACAGCCCCGTAACATCCATTCCCTGGGCTGGTGGTGGCTGCCAAAGTTTTGGGGTGTGTTGGCTACACCCCAGACGGTGCAGTGCTGGTGCCCACTTCTGCGAGGGGGCTAAACTGGACTGAGGGCTCCAAGCTCACAAATCATCAAGGCTTCAGCCTGGGAAAAGTTTAAATCAGCTCTGTGTGTTGTAATGGGCAATGTTTGCTGGGGCCAAAGACCTGTGGTTTGGCTTTTAGGCTGGCAGCTGGGGACCAGGTTTTGGAGCAGGCTTTGCATCACAGGGAGCAGAGGCTGGAACACTGTCTGATGTTTGGCTTTAAAGAAGAAAAAAGGACACATCTCCCCACGTCCCTCTCATTAATTATAAACACGTCCTGCTAGTTTGGGAATGGATGCCATAAATTTAAATGAGGATTGAGCCAGCACGGGACAGATACAAGAGACCCGGATGATGCGTGTTAGGCCAGGCTTAGCATCTCCTCCTGCCCGCTCCAAACTCTGCAGCACGACTCTGCTGACTTCGGTGGCATTTCCTCCTGGCTCCCCTCCTCGTGATGGGAATTGGACTGCACGTAATTGAAAAGGATGGGGCGTCTGCCAGCAGACTGTGAGCCACATCCCCCTTGGCAGCTTGAGCTTGCTGGCCGAGGACAGGGGAGACAGGCTGGGGCAGACACCTGCGTTGGGGGGAGGCGATCGGCGTCGCGGGGATCCCAAATCCATCTCCATCTGAAGCTCTCCGGATGTGGCTTCCCGTTGTGAAAGGATTGCCCGTGCCCGGAGGGAGGCTGGTGTCTCCAGCTGCTGGTGCGTGAGCAGTGATTTTCTCTCATTCGTGATCTCCCCTGCCATGGCACCAGGACAGACACGTGAACAGCAGCTCCTCTGAGCGGCTCTCTGAACCAAGGACTTGAACTTGAAAAGCGTCCTCTGATCCGTCCGGCTGCTGCTGACCCCGGGCTTTGCAGCAGCACCTCTCCCTGCCTGAGCATCCGTCAGGAGCAGCCGAGGGAGGCAAAAGGCCCCTGGGGTTTGCGTGGTCCTGAACACGAACAAGAGCTCATCACACACGGCCGGTGCAGGGGGCCTTGGTGGAAGGCCGGAGATCAAGATGCGAGGGCGTTGTAAATCCGACACCTACAAAGACGCGGGAACAAAGCGGGGCAGGATCTGCATTTCAAAGCGCGTTGTTTCTGTAGCGCCGGGGCTGACGTGCTCCTGCTGCCGAGCAGAGCCCAAGCTGTTTGAACTGCGGGGTCGGGGAGCCTGTAAGCACCAGCTCCACGCTCAGGGCACGCTCAAAGGAAAGCTTTCTGACCCCACGCTAATTGCACGGTGAGGTGATGCCGGCTGGGCACGGCGCTGCCTCACACGGGCTGCAGCGGAGGAAGGTGTCTTGGAACTGTGCTCTGCTTTCAAGGGTGTGTGGCCCCTCACTTGGCTACGGATGGCAGGAGCATCCCTGCCACAGGGTCGCAGAATCACAGAATATCCTGAGCTGGAAGGGACCCATAAGGATCGTTGAGTCCAACTCCTGGCCCTGCACAGGACAACCCAAGTGGAGGCTGGCCACGCCAGCAATAGGAGATTCTCTTAGGGAGAGCCAGTTCCTGCCTCAAAAGCCTTTGGTCCAGGCACGAGAGACAGCCGTGGGAGCAGGAAGTGAAATAAAATCCAGTGGTGATGAAATGATTTGCTTTTGTATTCCAGTGTGTCTATGTCAGGAATGACAGCCAGAGCCTGGCCATGATTCCTGGACACAGCCTCCTTCACCACAAATGGATTTTTTTTTTTTTAAAGGGGGTTGTTTTAGGCTGTGATTTGGGTTTTTTCTATTGGTATTTTCTGGAAGGGAAAATTCTAGAGAGTGGGTGGTTTTGGGCAGCATGGCACCATTTTCATTTCTCTGTGCTGGCCAACTCGGTGGGAGATGGAGCATCTCCTCCACAGCACTGCTGGCTGCTGTCGTGATCCCAGGGCAGCTGCTTCCCCAGGAGAAGAGGGAGCGCCAGCAAATCCCAATTTCTCAGTGATTCCAGCCTGCCCTGCCTGGCTTGTGGCTGTGACAGGCTTGGACCATCAAAATCTCCAGGTGATGGGTGAACAGACCTCCACATTCCTTGCTGCCCAGACCCTCCAAGCCCAGACTGGGAGCAGGATCCTGATGGCTTGGCTTGTGTTGGAACCTTGCATGCCTCAGAGGCACTGGAATAAGGAGCACTTAGAGGGAGGGATGCTGCTTCTAGGAAGCAAAATTAAATAGAGCAAAGTAGTGGCCCAACGTAGCGAGTAAGGCAGTTCAGTGTGTTCTCCCACCACCAAACTGAGCGGGGAACAAGATGGTTTTATGAATTAAGCTGTTCTCTGTGTGTCCAAGTCAGGCACCTGTCTGGGTCACCACTGTGCACACACTGACATCTCAGAGGGCACCGTCAGGGCAAAAATAAAAAAAAAAAAACCAAAAAAGAAAGAAGAAAAACGCCATCTGTGCCGGTCAAGCCCCCTCAGTTTGCTTGGGCTGTGGTCCAGAAAAGCACTTAGGCATGTGTGAATGCTTCTCTGGGCAGCAGCGTGTGGTGTCCCTGCCCAGGGCAGGGCAGCAGGGCCTGGCCTTGGAGTTTCAGAGACAGGGAGCCCCTGCCCCTCAGCACCCTCAGCAAGGTAACCCCTCTTGGCCCTTCCTGATCCAGCTGTGGCTGAGCCTGGGCTGGGAAGTTACTGCATTTTTACTTTACTTTACATGCACCTGTGAGAAGTGGCCCCCTTCCTGGAAATGAGGACTCACTGCTTCCTACTGGGACGGCTGGAGGCCTGCAGGACATCAGGCAGGACATCTTTTTTCAGACAAACAGATATTTGGGGTCTCTGGGATGTTAAAGCAAAGTCCTTTGGTCACAGGCCTGGCCTTAGGCCAGTCTCACTTTCCAGGCTGCATCTGGACAGTTTTGCTTCTGGACTCATGGAGACTTCGAGTGCAGTTGCCAGCACTGGTGTGTCTGTGGGACTTGCACGAGGCTTTCCTTTCTCAGGGTTCCTCTCCAGAAACACCCACGCCAGCAGGAGGGTGCGACAGGCTTCTCCCATGGCTCGTTGAACTCATCCAGAGAACAGAAGGATGACAAGCAGCCCCACAGCTGAGAGCAGAGCTGGATCCAGCAAGGTTGCCACCATGGTAACAAGTGACAGGACAAAAGGAGATACCCCCAAGTTGCTCCAGGGAAGGTTTAGATTGGATATCGGAAAGCGTTTTTTTCCCTGAAAGAGTGGTTGAGCGTTGGAACAGTGATGTGGTGAGTCACTGCTCCTGCAAGCATTCCAAAAACGGGTGGGTGGGCACTGGGTGGGCTTGGCAGTGCTGGGTTAACTGGTGGACTCAATGGCCTTAAAGGTCTTTCCCAACATGAACGATGGTTCTGCGGTTGCCAGGCTGCCCTGGCCTGCTGTGGCAGGGCACGTGGCTGAGGCCCACTGTGGGGACACCGTGGATCCCCCCGTGCTGCACCACCAGCAATCACTTGTGCACTTGCTGTTCTACAAACCTTGGCCAGGTCATTAACGCTGGAAGGAAATAAAAAAGCAAGGGCTCCAAATGGATCCCAGAGGGATTCCCTGTAGCAATTAGCTTTATACTTGAAAACGTATTTCCAGTCTTTACTGCCTGCTCTCTGTATTTGAAATAATTTTCTACCCAATAAACCTTAGTAGCCCCCAAACATAATTTTAGCGGTGCATTAATTAACAACAAGGTGACCCGGTGGTTCAAAGCTGAGCAAAACCCGATGCATCTCAAGGCAGCAAGGCAGCATTTCCGAGGAGCTCTCCAGGGCAGCACGTGGAGGCAGGAGCTTTATATAGGATATTACCTAAGGCCTGGGCAGTCTGTGCTCTCAGGTGCTGACAGGCACCTTCTGCTTTGGATAACCACACCGGAATCTGAGCCTTGCGAAGCTCTTTTCTGTTTTTCAGTCCTTCATAAAGAATAATTTTGGATATCTATTAGGCTTAGGAAGGTCTCTAGACCTGAACAGAACCCTCTCTTCCTGGTGCCCTGTGGCTGGGTGTTTCAGGGCTTGGCCACGTGCAGTGGATCCCTTGAGCTGTTGTGCAGTCGCCTGCCTTCCCTGTGATTTCCGTCCCTGTGGGTGCAGGAACCAGCAGGACCAGCTGAAAACCCCTGGTGACTCCTTACCCACTGCTCCCTGGCAGTAATTCACACCGGAGGGAAGCACAAGGCTTGAGGTGCCTGGTTGCTCCTGGGGGTCCAAGGCATTGAGTCAGAGCTGGCGAAGGCTCCTGGGCTAGAGAAGGCATCAAGGGGAGATGGAACATGGATTCACCACAGCATGGAGGGCTGGTGCACCTAGAGCTGGGCTCCTGTGAGCCCACTTAACCCAGTCCCAGGTCCCTCTGGGATCTGCTCCCATCCAGAGAGTGGGCAGAGATGGGGGAGCCCCTCCAAGGAGGATGGATCTGCAGGCCTGGAGCCTGCTGTGTGCTGGTGGAGAACGAGGCGATGCCTTCAGCAGGTTTCAGCTGTCTGCCTGCGAGAGGACACAGGCTCTGGCCATGACCAAGAGGGTGGGCACCCTGCTGGCTGCCACCATCGTGGAGGCAACTAGAGCAAGGATCCAGAGCCACCGGGTCTCTGAGCGTGTAATCTCCTACTTAACAGGAGATGGGAGGGAGCATTACAGGCTGCTGGCACAATTGGGGTTTGCAGCTATCACGGGCTCCTCCTGCTTTATCTGTTGCATGTGAAATATCCCACGTAAAGCTACACAAAGCTGCAAAGCCACCCTAATCCTTCCTAAAGCCAGCCGGCCCTTCCCTGCAAATATTCCATTAGATAGGCTTATTAAACTCACTCAGCTGAAGTTTTACTTCCAACCGGTGGTGATCATCTTGAAATGCCATTAGGGTGATAATTATATCACGTTGTCCTTCACCCAGGTTTTGGGTGGTAATTGTTCACACCTGCTGCCAGCTGTTGAAATGGTGGTGGATGCAAGGGAAGGTTGTGGTGTAGTGGGTGGTGGGGTTCCAGCTGGATAAGGTGAGGGTGCCAGGCTGGTCAGGGAGGCTGTTGTGGCTCTTTCTTATTATCCATGGTGTTGCTGGACCCGGCTCCCTCTGGTTTGACCAGGCTGTGTGAAGCAGCATGTTAGAGGCAGGAGAGCCATGGATGTCACTTTGCTCCTGGCTTTCTCCACTCAAATGGAAGGTTGGATTAACTTCAGTTATTTCTGTGAATCTTACATGGAAGTCGTTCCCACCAATTCCACTTTGGGAGGTAGGAAGTTGCAGTTTGAAATCTAGCAAACTTGTGATAGGTGGTTATTCTGTGATTTAAGTGAACTCTGTTTATCCTGCAGTCAGCTGTAATCCCGCTGCCTATCACTCATCCCACCCCCTCTGCCACTGTTTTCTGGGTGAACCCTGGGTACATAGAGTGCATTTCCTCCTGGGTTAAAATCGGATTTAGCAGAGATTAAAGTCTCCCCTCACTTTGCTGGTACCGGCTAAGGGCAGAGCACAACCTGACATCCCAATGGCATTTGGAAGGCTCAAGATTCCCAAGATTTGTTGAGGTGTCTCCCTGGGCTGCAGCAGCCTTTTACTTCCAGGGGAGAAACCGGTTCAGATTTTGAGTGACATGGGATTGCTCTCGGTGACTTTGCCAGTCCCAGCTGGAGCAGGAGGATCCCCTCCCTGCTTTGGCCTAGGGGGACACCAGGGAGTCTGCCAGGCTGCTGGGCAGCTTGGAGAGGGATCTGGGAAGGACAACAAGCCAGGAGGGCTTATGGTTGTGGGAAGACGTAGCACTTCATTCCTGTACTTGGCACTGCTGAGGCACCTCAAATCCTGTGATCAGTTTTGGGACCCTTGCTACAAGAAAGCTTTTGAGGTGCTGGAACGTGTTCAGAGGAGGGCACCAGAGCTGGACAAGGGTTTGGAGCACAATTCTTGTGGCTGAGGGAGCTGGGTGTGGTTATCCTGGAGAAGAGGAGGCTCAGGAGGCACCATGTTGCTCTCTACAACCTCCTGCCAGGAATCACAGAGGTTATAGAGGTAAACAGAGGGGCATGGCATGACCCTGGGCTCCAGCACGGGGCATCCCATCCTCTGCCTTCATCCTCCCACTCGTCTGAGCCTCCGCAACACAAGCTCCTGGCAGATGTCTGCCATCAGTCACGGGTGGGGAGTGATCTGGGTTAGCATGACACTGATGTAAATTTAAAGCCTTCTTTTGCTCTCTCCGCTAGCAGCCCTGTATTTTCAGGAAGAAAGAGAATGGGAAACAACTTTTTTAATGAAGTCGAGCATTTAAATTCTCTTTATACTTAGTCCTATCTGGAGCTCTTTACCCAAATGAAGCAGAAAGCATTTACAGCTGTATTTTCCATCACACCAACCAAGGAATATATTCATTTGCAGTAACATGGCACTCAATGAAGTGGAAAATAACCTCCCAAAATTGAGCCATGAAACGGTTTCAATGAGTAGGAAAAGCCCGCTTGGATTCCACTGACCAGTCACTTTGGTTATGATAAAAATTAATTTCATTGAACACCTGAGCCACGGCAGAGGTGGGGCTGGCCCTGAGATCGTTCTGCCCGGGACTGGGTTTGGAGCTGGCTGCTGTGCCCTAGCTCCCACCTCTCCTGCTCATGGCTTTTCTTGCCCAGGAGACCTGTCTGAGGCCCCGGGGCCTCCACGGGATGGCCATCGGTGGCACACGTATGCCCAGAAGCCAGCGCCCCGTGTGTGCTGCAGGAGGGGACAACGCCAGCAGGGCAGGGCTGGCCCCGGGCTGGTGGCAGCACTGCTGCCCGTGCCCACCCTGCACCCCTAGGCCAAAGCAGGGAGAGGATCCTCCTGCTCCAGCTGGGACTGGCAAAGTCACCGAGAGCAATCCCACGTCACTCAAAATCTGAACCGGTTTCTCCCCTGGAAGTAAAAGGCCGCTGCAGCCCAGGGAGACACCTCAACAAATCTTGGGAGTCTTGAGCCTTCCAAATGCCATTGGGATGTCAGGCTGTGCTCTGTTCTTAGCCGGTACCAGCAAAGTGAGGGGAGCAGAGATGGGAATGGTTCCCCGTTCCCGGCGCCGCAGCCCGCGCAGGACGTGAGCGGAGCGTTAAGCAGGTACAGGCCGTGCGCCAGCCCAGGGGCTGCTAATTGCTTGTGATGTCTAGTCCAACTCCATCGGCACGAGCAACAATTGCTACTGGAAACGCAATTAATAATTAAGCACTCAGCGCTGGCAGGTGTCAGCAGGAATCCGCAGGGCCCGGCATCCCGCGCCTCAACGCCTCCCTCTGCCCCCGCGGCAGCCGGGTGGGACACAGCCCTCCGCTGCCTGCATCGATACTGGGCAGGGTGAGGATCCATGCCTCGAGGAAATAACCCGCTGGTGGAATATCCCCAGCACGGATGAGGGCTGCCTGCTGTCAGGCAGCAGGATGGGGACTCAAGGCTGCCTACCCAGCTGGTGAGACCTGTGTGTAGTCCTGTTATCATGGCAGGGATGCTTCCCTGCTCAATCCATCATCACTGAGGATGCTCGGTGGGCATTTTCTGGTTTTGCTGTACAGAGTGATTTTGGGTGGAGACAACCAGCAGCACTTCTCCACAGTGCTGGAGGCCGGGAGCGTATCTCCAGAGCTGGCACAGGTGGATGATGCTGCCCTGTCCCAGCCACAGAGGCAGCCGGGAGGATGGCGAGCAGCGGAGACATTTCAGTCCTGGTTGGAAAAAGCAGCACCGTGGTGGATGGAAATGTCTTGCTGGGATGCTGCCCTGGCTCAGTGCAGCCTCAGGACCCCCTGTGTGCTCATAGGCTCTGCCAGCATCGCTGTCGCTCGCAGCATTGGCTGCTGACTTACAGCCTTCTTCAAGCTGGCTTTTATTTTTAATTACATTTTGCCTCTGAAGATGGGCTGCTTTGCTGGCTCATTATTTTCCTCTGCTTTTTTTTTTTCTTTTTGTCTTTTTTTTTTTCTGTTATTTTTCTTCCTTTTTTCCTTTTAAAGCCCAGCAGACTTTGGGCTCCCTGAGAAATAGCTTCACCCTTTGGGAAAGTGCAGAGCCTTTTCCCTGAGTAGCGAAATGTTGATTTGCTACCACAGGGCTGAGTGATGGTGATTCCCTTATTAAACTGCACTTAGAGGCAGCGACTGTCAGGCAGGGATGGAGAGCTTCTCCGATAAGTTGGAGCTATTCATTATTAAATTATCTTCATTCACTCCAACATCTCATTTTCATTGAATTAGATGAAAAGTGCTCAAAGGCAGCTGCTGCAGCGGCTCAGAGGCTGCCAGGAGCAGCATGCCAATGTCACTGCTGGCCTTTCCCTCCTGCACCAGCCACATCTGACCCTCTCCCACAGATGGACAGACCTCATGGCTGGTGTAAATCTCCTGGAGGTGTGCATGCTGAGGGCCTGAGCGTGGGGACCTGGCTCTGAGAGCTGGAGCTGGTGGGGATGGACTCCACCAGGGAATAAGGTGGTGCAGCCCCAGCTCTCTGCCAGCCTGGCAGCAGTGACCAACGTGGGTCACCTCCCAGGAGGGCCTGTCCCAGTGCTCTGAAGGCTGTGCCTTTTGCTGGGGGGCTGCAGACGGGTTCGGCTGGGTTAGGCTGAGTTTGGCCCTGCTGCTGCTGCCCCCTCCCCTGCTGGGGCACCCTCCCGAGGGCAGCACCGTGGCGGATGAGCTGGTCTGTGTGCCGGGGGCTGTTTTTGGGGGAGGATGCCATCTGGCTGCCTGATCTCTCCGCTTTCACCTTGGCAGGAGCGGCTGGCACCCGGCCCCATGCTCGGCACCAGACCAGGGGCTGCTGGCTGGGCCTGCCAGCACACGGCTCTTCAAGGGGCTCTGTGGAGTCGGAGCTGCTTTCGGGCTGCCCCTGGGAATGGGGGGCTTCTGTCTCAAGGCAGAAGACCTCGGACACGGCACACCGTGCCCAGGCGTTGTTCATCCCCTTCCCAGCCATGTGTAAAGTCGCATCTTTCCCTAGGAGGGCTCGGGAGAAGGAGACCTGGCTGCTGCTCAGCCCCAAATGCCTTGGGAACAGGCGGCATCCCCCTCTCCTGTGACAGCCCTCAGCCTCAGAAAACCCCTTTGCTTCGCTGCCCTGGCTGCCCTGGAGTCCTCGCCACCTCCTCCCCGCCGTTCCCATCTTCTTCCTGGCAAGGAACCGCTGGCCCCTTGGAGCAGCTCCGCAACAACTGTTGCTTTTCCTCGCCAGCGAATCTCGCCCGAAGAAGCCGCTTTGATCAATGCACTTGGATTTCAGCCTTCAGCCTTGATCAAGGCAGGAGGAGGGACGGGAGAGAGCGAGTACTCGCAGGCTCTTTGGGGACGGTCTGGGAAGCGGAGCTGCCTCTCCAAGAAAAGCCTGCTTCAAAGTAAGAGGCGGCGCTGCCAGAATAAGAGTGAACCAGGCGGGCAGGGGAGGAGGAGGAGGAAGGCTGCTGGGTGCCCAGAACTCCAGCTGGGATGGGGCAGGTGTGAGTCCAGCAAGGAATGGTGGTGATGGCATCGCTGTGAGGCTGGAGCAGCTTCTGGGAGAGGACAGGAAACCAGGCGCAGGGGAGAGGGGGAATCTACGCCTTCCCCCGTGCTTAATTCTGCACCAAACCTGGTTTTTTGCACTCATTAGCTTTTTCAGCTCTCCGAACTTCCCCAGCCCTGGGGATCTGGCATTGAGAAAGTTTGTAGAGCGGAAAAGGGGCTGTATTTATTTCTCTGGGTCAGTGGTTTCCTCCCAGTCTTTAACTGGTGGGGGTGGTGCCGCATCCTGAGGACGGCTCTGGGACAGGAGCAGGGCGGGACAGAGCATCCCTTCCTCGCCAGCCTGGTCTAGCTGTTTCAGCTATGAGGTCTCTGTGTTGCATGAAGGGGGGCAGAAGGCACTGCTCAAGGTTTGATCCGATCAGAGCTTATGGTTAATGGTAATTAATGGCCAGGGGGAGACCTCCTGGGGCTTTCTGGCTTTGCTTCCCCCATCAGTGCCAGGCAATTCTGTGTCAGCAGCTCTGGAAGGCACGGGACATTCCTTTGTGGGTTGCATTACCTGGGAGAGGAGCAAGAACCGAGCAGAGGTGCAAAACCTGGAGGTCCCCATGAGCAGGGAAAAGCTCTGGCCAGAAACCACCCTCTGGCACCAGCCTGCTCCAGCAATCCTCCTCCTCCTCCTCTCTCCTGCTCCCACTCCCTCTCTGCCGCTGCCGCCCTCCTCAGGTGCTCACACATGCACCTCTCGCTTTTCCTTTCGGCTACAGATGGCAGGCAGGAAAACCAGCCAGCCAGATGTGTTTTTCATAGCTCCCAAGCCAGGCATAACTAAACATTTACATTTATTACCAATTAGAGGGGAAACAGACTGTAGTTTTATGTACTGTATGTGTCTGGATGTATTTCAGCTTGTGACCTTACTACACCCCACCCCCAGCAGCTAAATCTCTCCTGGTTAGGGGCAGAACCCTGGAAAGCATTCGGATCCCATCCCGGCATCCCATCACGATCAGATGACGCGGGTTCCAGCACTCGCTAAGAAAGCCCTCGCAGGGGTTTGCTCCTGGGCGATGTTGCGCATCCCTAGGGATGCCCCGGAGGGATTTCCCTGGCGGAGTCCACATCCATTAAATCCGCGTGTGGGTGTGACCGCAGAGCAGCTGTCAATGGGTGGCTCAGGAGTGCGCGGAGCCCGCAGCTCCCGAGCCAACATCGCAGCGGCTCTTTAATGATGTGTGAGCCAGCAGCAGGACACAAATTAATCCATAACCGGACATCCAGCCTTACTTCTGGAGAAGGAAGCGGGGGGATGAATGTGCATGGTGCTAGTGATGCCCCAGCCTTTACCAGGAGGGTCACTAAGGGACTAATGTCCTAAAAAAGGCCACATCCTGGCTGGCAGGGGTCCAGCCCCAAGGTGGTCATGGTGCCACTGCAATGTGCTCACCTCTGTGAGGCCAACAGCTGAACCCGGGCTGTTGGAGGCACAGGGGCTCAGGACAGGGTCTGCATGTGCCCATCAGGCCTTGGGCAGGCCTTGGGCACCCAGTCAGGTGGAAATGAGGACTTACTGGTTCTTTGGGGATAGTGGGTTTGCTGTACTGGGTCAGTCACTCTTGATTCTACCTCTGAGCAATGGTTAAGCTGCAAAGAAAAGCGTCTCCATCTCCTCCTTCAGGTCCCCATCCTCTTGGCAAGAGAGGAAGGAGAAATGTGGTAAGGCCAGGGGACGTTGGACAGTGGTGTTCTTTAAACCAGGCTGTCCAGTTGGACCAGGGGACAAGTTGGATAGTGGTGTTCTTTAAACCAGGCTGTCCCACATCCACCCTGGTTCTGGGACTGTGCCCCCCAACACCACCCCACAGCCACACAGCTGGGATGAGGGGTGCTGCAGGCACTGACCCTGCTCAGCCTTCCCCTGCCTCCTCTATCCTCCCTGCTCCCAGCAGGTCCCACAGCCACCTCTTCGTGCAGCAACACCCCAATTCCTTCCTTGCTCCTCGTTTTTTCCCCACAGCATGTCTGGAACCCTCTGGCAATCATGTCCAAAGCTCACCCCTGGCCGTGCCTCCTGGATCCCTGTGCCCACCTCTGCCATTGCTCAGGCAACAACCTCTGGGTTGGATGCAGGGCTGTATTTCCCTCCTCTTTCCAGGATGCTGCTGCTGGGGAAGCAGCCCAGCCACGGAGGGAAAGCCACAGAGGGAAAGCCACGGAGGGAAAGCCACGGGCGACGCCATGCAGCAGTTGTGTGCATCCCTCCGGGAATTATTCCGTCACGGGGAGCTTCGGAAATGCAATATTTTATTAGAAGGCCATTAAACTGTTCAAACAGGTGATAAGGAGAGGGGTGGTGATGCAAACTGAAGCGAGGTGGGGGTGGGTTTCCACCCTAGCAGGGAGAGCCGTGGGGTGGATTTCCACTGGAGCAAGGAGAGCTGTGGGGTGGATTTCCACTGGAGCAGGGAGAGCTATGG
Source organism: Monarcha castaneiventris obscurior (assembly GCA_026261815.1). Lineage (NCBI taxonomy): Eukaryota > Metazoa > Chordata > Aves > Passeriformes > Monarchidae > Monarcha > Monarcha castaneiventris. Next base: position 673,531 of record JAMPIT010000502.1, on the reverse strand, counting down.
GGTGGATTTCCACCTGAGCAGGGAGAGCTGTGGGGTGGATTTCCACTGGAGCAGGGAGAGCTGTGGGGTGGATTTCCACTGGAGCAGGGAGAGCTGTGGCTGCAGGGCTGAGGTCGGCTCTGCAAGGCCGAGATAAAGAACGCATAAAGATGAGAGACTTGAAGGGGGTGGGATTAAGGGCTGCAGATTTTGGCAGAGCTGTTGGAGAGGGGAAAGGAGCAGCCCTGGGGTGGAAGTGGTCCACCCCAACCTCAGCCCCTGGAGGAGCCTGTGGATGTGCCTGCCCCATGGAGAGCAGCATCCTGCCTGCGTTGGGATGGGAAGCACCAGGTACAGGCTGCATCAAGGGTGTTACAAACCTTGGCCACCAACCTTTGGGTCCCTCTAGGGAGGAACCAACACAGGGACGAGGCATGTGGGGAATCTTGGTCCAGCAAGGGCAGGAGAGGAGCAAGGTGGGAGGTGCAGGATCTACTGGCTCCATAAATGGATTTGTCCCATTATCCTGCTGATCAGCAAAAGCAGGAGACAGTTTAACTGGAGAACTGGATTTAAGATGAAAAAATAATACTTTATGTTTTTCCTCCTCTTCTGTAACTGTGTTGGAGTGTGACAGGGTAGGAGCTCTTGGCAGCTGGGATGTTAAATGTTTTTCCACATGGTCTCTTGATTATTAATGGATTTTAGCACTTGACAAAGTAGAAATTAGGAGATAAAAGCTATTAGAAACTAATTTGGGTAATCACTGATTCTGTTCCCCCAGGAGCCTTTCTGAGAGCATTGCTCCCAACACCACTGCCAAGGCTCAGGAGAGAAGGAATCTCTTTTTAACAGAGTTTTGTGGGCTTTGGAGGAGCCCCCTGATTTACGGCCAATGAGGAGATGACTTGAATGGAGCAGGCCTGATCTGAACAACCCTCTTCTCCCAGCAGCCTTCTGGGATTTATAGGATTTCACATCCCTGGACACTATTTGGGGTGGTTTATGGGCCACACTTTTTTACTGTTATGTTGGTGAAACAACCACAGAAACTAGTTTGGGAAAACAAGGTGGGAGATAAATCCTCGGTGGCCTGGGCTCTCCTGGTGATAAAATGGGCTACAGGTGGGGAAATAGGCCCCTGAGACCCTTTATTTCCTTCAATTCCCATCTTCCAGAATGGATCAATACCACCAGGGGCAAGGAAAGGGTGAGGAGCCATAGCAGGGAATCACTTTAAGGGAAAAGCTGGAAGGTGGTAGCTGATGTAGCGAGCGCTGCTGATTTTGAGGCAGATGGGCTGGGAGGGTTTGCGTATCCCAGGAGGGTTTGTGTACAGAGAAGAGGATGCCTGTAGGCTGGGAGAGCACTTTCAAAAATAATTTCACTGATTTTTCTCCTTCTTTCTTCCCTTCCATCAGTCTCCACTCCTGGCATACGCAGCAGGAGCAAAAGGTCTGCCTTGCAGATTTGTTTGGGCTTTTATTCCGCCCTACAGGAAAATCCCTCCATGCCTCACCCCATCATCCCACCAAAATGTGACCACCTCAGCCCTGGGTCCGGGAGCAGAGCCCAGAGGTGCTGTGGCAGCACTGTCCTGGGGCAGCTCTGAGGCCTCAGGGTCCCAGGGGAGCTCTGTCCCGGGCGGGGGTCGGGGTGCAGTGGATGAGGTAAGTCCTCCAGCCGGGCTCCTGGCTGTGCATTGCTGTGTCCCTGGCTCCAGCACGGCTGATTTACACCGGCTGTGGTGACACTCCAGGGCAGGGCACCCATATTTAATGATGGGGATATTGCTGCTGGCAGCAGCAGCTCCCAGCCGTGAGCTCAGGGAGGAGAAAGCAATTTGCCACCATCATCCCTGGTCCTCTGCAAATTTTTCAACTTGCAGAGTGGGGTGCTGTGAAGGGGCTTTATTTGATGGTGTCTAAAGAGGTCTCCAGGTTCTCCTTAAGAGCTGGGAGCATCTGAGGGCACTCAGGGAGGCCCAGGGCTGGTGCAGGCAGCGGGGTTGGGTGGGTGAGGTTATGCTTTTCCATCTTTGCTTAAGGAGGAGCTGGTGGGGAGCGAAGAAGGGAGCTGAGGAACTGGGACTGGGGCTTCCTGAGGTCCCCACCTGCTGGAGTCATCCCAGGTTCTCACTGAGCTCCTGGTGGGGACACAGGAGGGTGGCTGGGACATCTCCTGCCTGCCTGGGCTTGCAGAAACCTCCCTCTTGCCTGCTCTGTGCTGCTTGTCCTGCCTCCTTCAGAGACTGTGGCAGGAGGCTGAGGAGGAGGGAGAAGGAGGGAGAAGCCGAGGTCACCACCATTTCAAGAGGTTGTTAATTTTCCCCTCATGCTCCTTAAGAAGTAGCCATTTACCACAGGCCCTGTGAATCCTCTCCTGAGAGAAAACACCAGGGAGCGCGGCACGGGGGGATGAGAGCCCTCGATGGCTTTGAAAGAGATGGCAGAGAGGAAAAACAGCCCACCATTGGCGAAGGGAGAAAATAGACTGAAAGAGAGAGAAGCTGAAAATGTGCTGAAGCAGCTGATGACAGCCCAAACAGCAGGAGAAGGCTCCTGCCTGCCAATTAACGAGGTTCTGGTGCTAATTTGCCACCTTGACTGCACTTCCGAGCTTGTCAGGAGAAGGGGGAGGAAAAACAAAAAGACGAGGCTCAGAAAGAGCCGGTGAGGTTTTGGGCTGCCTCTTGGCTGTGCAGATGTCGCTGGGCTTCGGAGAGGCAGGGGAAGCAAGGGGGGGCTGGTGGCAAACCCTGCCAAGCCACAGGCCTGGCGTGTGGAGAGAATGGTGGCAAGCTCCCGGGGGCTTGTGCTGGCAGAGCAGCTCTGGGCCACGGCACTGCCCGGCTTAGGGATGCCCATTTCCCAGGGATCACATCCCAGCGTCTGCTGGGTTAGCTGGGAGAGGGAGACGGAGAGGGAGAGGTGATCCCATGCGTGCCCAGGAGCATCTCCAGTACCTGCAGCGAAACTGAGTCACCAGGAAGGAGCCAGAGGGGCCCCGTGCTGGGGAACAGAGGGCCACAGGCAGCTTGGAATCTCCTGCCTCCCCCAGAAACGCTGTCAGACCCAGAGCAGGTCTGCTGGCAGCTGCCTGGTGGTTCTGTGTGGCTAACGGAGCCTGAGAAGCCCCGGGCACAATGCTCAGCGTGGAGCTTCCTGCCAAGCCAAACGTCTGATTCCCACTTCTTGCCCATCCTGCAGCCCAAACTCGGATTAAAAGCAACATCTGCACCAGTGTGCTGCTTGCATGCAAAGCAAAAGGGTTTGTGCCAGGGAAGCGTGAACCTGGAACCCTCCCAGCCCTCCCTCCTCCCCTGGGATGTTTTCATTCCTGTGCATCCATGTTCTTCTCTGACACGGGAGCCACAAGGGGTAAACTGAGGCAGGCTGGAGCACGAATGCAGACTTAGCCCCACAGCCTCTCTCCATCCTGGCTCTTCATGGAAAACCTGTCCTTGCTGTTTGGGGCCAGCCTGATGTGGAGGTGCCCTTGGCCAGGAGGCCGAAGGCAGCACCTGATGGCACACGGGGCTGGGGGCTCAGCTGGTGCTGCAGAAAAGGGGTGCAGGGGACAGGAGGGGGAGAAGGGTGTGGGTTACACAGGTGGAGCTGTGAGCTGCATGCTCAGGTGTAGCCCATCACAGCCCATCACTGGCTGCCTCAGCGTGGGAGATGGAGGCAGGACCAGCCCCAAGCCTGGGGGCTGTGAGCTCTCTCTGCCCTGGGAGAGCTGTGCAGATAACCCCATCCTGCTGCCTGGGCTGGGGGTGAAACATCCTGGCCTTTCCCTAGCCTCCTTTTCCCCAGCAGAGTGTCAGGAGGGAACCAGAGTGTCTGCAGTCAAGCAAGTGAGGAGCTCAGCTCCTTATTTAAAGGCCATTTTCTGGCTTTCATACTGCAGAGAATCTCGTAGCCTAGGAAAGGACAACCCCAAACACACCAGTTTTTAAAACCTAGTGGGTTTGGTGCTGAATTCCTGGTGCAGGGTGGCACCCTGGCTGTTTCCATCCTGAGGCCAGATCCTGCTGCTGCTTCAGCCAGCCCCGCTGCCATCAGCGCTGTTCTGTGCAGGGCAAAGCACTCCCAGGTAATCAAATGCTGACCTCCAGTTATTAACCTCATCCTTTTAATCACCTCCACTGAGCGCCTTAATTGCTGAACAGGGACGGGGGGACCTGGCTGCTTCCACCTGAGGCTCCCACACAGCCTGGCAGTCCCCTCCCAGGGCATGCTGCCGCTGCTGCTGCTCTTCTTTAACTCACACACATCCCCAAAAAAGGTGGAAGCGGCTCTCCCAAAATACGGCAATTCAGCAGCCAAACCCAAGGAACCAACTCCATCTTTTTCTCCGCTGGGTTGAAGAGGGGGGCACCAAGCAGCCCCATGGTGTTGGGGGAGGATGAGCAAGGCCTTGTCTGCCTGTCCCTGTGCTCCCCCATGGGGTGCTTTTGGCTGAGACAGGGCTGTGCCAGCTGCCAGCCTTGGAATGCCAGGCACAGCCTCATTCCTGGTGGGAATTGGCAATTCAGGCCAAACTTGGTGCTTTTGGGCAATAGATCATGGATCTTGCTGGGGGCTGTGGAGAGAGGAGAGTGCAGCCCCAGGGGCAGCTAAGAGCTGGTGGCTCATCCTTCCAGCTGCCTGCCTCCCCCACTCCACCCTTTTTATTTTTTGCAGCAAATTAAAAGCCTTCCTCTCCCTCTGTCCTCACACACGGGATGGTTAGGGCATCACCTGCCTCCACCTGGAGCCTACATGAAGCCAGACATGTCCGGGGTCCATCCCTTGATGGGTGGAAGCTGCCCCACCATGCCTTGGACAGAGGCTTCTCGAGGTGCTGCCAGCCATCCCAACAGCTCTTGCATTCATGTTCAGGTGGGTTTAGGATGTGGGACTGGCTCAGGGCACCGAAAAACATGGTAGGAAATGCTCTGTCTGGAGGAGACGGGCTGGAGTCGAGGAATGTCAGCCTGACACATGGCCTGCATGAGGATGGGCAGGACCCCAGAACGGTTTGGGTTAGAAGAGACCTTAAAGCTCCTCTTTCACGGGCAGGGACACCTTCCACTAGACCAGATTGCTCCAGGCCTCATCCAACCTGGCCCTGGACGCTTCCAGGGATGGGGCAGCCACAGCTTCTCTGGACAGCCAAGGAGGGATGAGATGGAAGATGTACAGCAGAAGCCCAAACAATCCCCCTAGCTGGGAATCCGCCTGGCAGCCCTGCAGGCGCAGGAGCACTGCTGGCCTTCCCTCCTGCACCCTCCCCATCCCCAGGCTGATGTCTGCCAGCTTTCCCCGGGGAGCCAGAGGATGGCTTTGACTTCTCATTTCCTCCTGGTGTGTTTAATTGCCTGATTCTTTTTTTTTTCCCTTTAGGACTGGGAGAAAAGTGAGGTGGGCAAAGGAAGACAGATGTGTGGAAAACAGAAGTCTAGGTGACAGATTGAGGGCTGCTATAACCACAATAGCCAGCCTGATGGATTGATAGATTAGACAGGGAATATAAATAGCAAGTATGGTTTATCTATCCCCATTTTATTTTCCTCTTGTCTGTCTCTTTATCTCTCCTGGCGTTATTTTCCTCCCGCTTATCTCTTTATCTGCCCAGCCTGAGGATGGAGGAGAGGCGGGTGACAGAAGCAGGATGGATGAGCTCGGGTTTCCACCACCTTGGCAGCATCCAAGTTTTGCCAGCTGTGGAAGATTAGAAAGCGGGCTCAGATCTGCACCCTGAGACACTTTCCCCACCCCTCTCCTTTCCCCTGCACCGTCCCCTCTGTCTGCACACCCCACTTTGGGGAGACTGCACTTGGAGGGTCGGCTCCTTCCTCTCTCTGGCTCATCCTTGGCCAGGGAATGAGGGCAGCCACCGGAGCAGTGAGCTCTGCTGCTCTGGGTACCCAGCGTTCCCATCTGACAGCCGGGCAGCTCCACTGCTTGATATTCCGGTCAGGCACCAAGTACAGCAGCGGCAGCAGCACCAGGAAGAAGGGAGGGAGGGGAGCTGCACAGCACGGGGAAAGGCAGGGCTAGGGATGACAGGAGCTGTTCTGTTCTTTTCTTTCTTTTTTTTTTTAATCTCAGTTGGTTTTGGTTGCTCTTTTGCTCAAAAAAGGCATTTTTTAAAAAATATATTAAACAGATACATTTTACTAAGATGTCTCTTGGCTGGAGCCACTGACAAGAAATGACACTCCCCAAATAAATAGGCTTAAAAAAACCTGTCCCAAACAAACCAAATAAATAAATACATAAATAAAACATTTCTTTTCTTTTTCTTTCTTTTGCATTAGGTTTTTGTTGTTGGTTTTTTTTTCTGTTGTTCCATAGGGAATCGTGGCCCGGAGGTCTCCGCCGGTGTCTGTGATGGCAGCATCCCCAGCACAGGTGCCAGGTCCTTCCCAGGCAAGGGGTGAGACGGCGCCTTGGCACCGCAGCAGACTCCAGGTGCTCGTGGAGGGGCCCCAGGGGAGACCTGCTGGGTCTCGAGGGCCTGTGCTGTGGGCCCCCACCAGCACCGTGTGCGAGGATGGATCACGGGGGATGCGAAGGCAAAGGCTGCCAGTAGAAACCTCTTAAAAATAAGACTACAAAAGTTGGGGTGGTCAGGAGGCCGCCACTGGGGGATCCTTACGGTGGGTTGGGCACCTGCTCTGGCGGGACCAGCAGCTGCCTCTGGCCGAGCCACATCCCCCTGGGCCACCTCCGTGGTGGCCACGGTGGCATCGTCCCCGCACTCGGAGCCAGTCTGCACGGCACGAGCCATCCCTCCTCCTTAGTCCCACTGGCATCCTCCATCCGCTGGAGCCCTGCGTCTCTTTGGCCAGTTGCTGGGTGTACCATGGAAGCACGCAGTTGGCACTAAGGTAAGGCCTTGATTTAAATGCTGAGGGTGTTTTTTTCTCTCTCCTCCCCAGGAAGTCTCTCCTCGCAGCCCCCTGGCGCCGAGGCCTGAGCGCTCCCGGCCGTTAGCTGCACAGCTTGCCCATCTCCTGCTCCAGCGCGTTGGGCAGCTTGGCGTTGAAGGCTCTCAAGGAGGACTGGATCCTCGCCACCTCGTTGTTGGCCAGCTTGAGCCGGTGCCGCAGCAAGCAAGTGAAGAGGTCGAGGCGGATTTTGCCAGGGGGTGAGAGCCTGTTCACCCGGTCCCTGATCTCCAGCAGCTGCAGCATGGCTGAGTCCTGGGAGCCCTGGGTGTAGGGGTAGTCCAGCTGGAGGATCAGGTCACGGATAGCATCTGGCTCAAAGGGCAGGCTGTAGCCAAAGACTTGTAAGCTGTTGATTTTCATGTACCCCAGGTTCTTGGAGGGATCTGACATCTCCAAGGGTTCATAGTAGATTGTCTCATTGGAGCTGTCGTCCAGAGACTTGATGCGGCTCCTCAAGTAGACGTGGACCGTTTCAAAGAAAGTCTTCCACTTGTTGCCCAAGGTGATGGTCCAATTTTGGCACTGGGCAGAGGCATCTACGGTAGTCCTTTCCCAGTCTGGGAAGCTGCCCTCATTGACGGGCATGAACCAGCTCTCTGAGTGGCTTCCCCCAAAGGGGTTGACATAGATGGCCATGACAGGCTCCAGGGTGCTGTTCTTGGTGAGGCAGATCTGCAGGGAGAGGGCCAGCATGACGTGGACCAGCCCAGGCTTGTACTTGTTGCTCTTCAGGGTCAAGAGCATGCGCTTCCTCCAGGAGGGGTCGAACCAGCTGCCCAGGCGCATGTCGTTGCTGATGAAGATGGAGTGCACCTCGATGCGGCTGTCCCGCTTCTGCAGCAGGTACTTGAGCTCCAGGTCCTGCAGGTCCGTCTCCAGCCCCAGGTAGTGCTCCAGCGAGTCGGCCACCTCGGGGCGGCAGAAGCCCTGGGTGAGCACGTAGCCGTGGTTGCAGGTGCCGCAGCGGGTGCTGTTGTCCTCGGCGCAGCCGGCGCAGGCCGGCCCCTCGCCCAAGGCACACGGTATGGAGCCCTGGCAGGAGGGCTGCTCCGAGGGGCAGCTGCAGCTGTGGCTTTCTTCCAGGAAGGTGCCAGGCACGGCGGTCTCGCTGCAGTACAGGAGCGACTGCGCGCGGCTCCACCAGAAAGGGAGGGACCTGGTGCAGAGGAGACACGGGAGGACAGAGGCTTAGGTGGCATCTTCTGGGACACGACTGACTTTCCCTAGGGACGGAAGAGCTGCCCACCTCGGGTTTGTTTTCTGCTCTGCTGGTGGCCCCCCCCATCAACCCATCTTTCACCTTCAGGTTTGGACCTGATCTCTCAGGGCCGCATTCCAAGCTGGTACAGCCACTCCTGCTGCCTGCTCACCCCCAGGCATCCCTCCCAGGTGGAGCTCCTCCAGTCCCAGCCACAGGGAGGCAGGCCCTGGCTCTGAGCCACCCGTGGGGCATGGGGCAGCGTCCCCAGCAAGGGATGCCATGGCACCCTACCTCTCCTTCGGCAGCTTGAAGCGAGGCTGCCGGTGGCAGCGTTTGCTGAGGTTGAAGAGCCGCCGGATGAGGCGGTAGGTTTTCCTGGAGAGCAGCTTCAGGCTGGTGCCCAGCTGTTGGTAGCGATGCTGGACATCCAGATCCATGGCCCAGAAGTGGGAGATGGCCGTCCTGTTCAGGAAACGGTCCGTGGGGAGTCTCTTCACCAGGGCCTGGAACTCCTCTGTGGGGAGAAGGGGACGGCATCAGTGGACCGCAGAGAGCAAGCAGTGAAGGTGGAGCTGAAAACAACCTCCCTCCACCCGAGCTCCGAGGTCTTCACGGTGAGAAGACCCCCCTGCCCCAGACACCCAGCCCAAGCTGCTCACAAGGGGAAGAAGATGACTGCTGGGCTCTCCCCAGCCTCACCTGACTCCTCGAACTGGCTGTGGTGGCTCTCCCAGGCTCGGCCCAGCTGGGCCAGGCTGCTCTCCAGCGCCTGGATGTCGGCCTCGGGGCAGTTGCAGCGGGGGAAGGCGGGCTGGCACTGGCAGCGGCAGTCGCTGCGGCGGCACAGCAGCTCCCCGGCGGAGCCGCAGGCGATGTAGCTGAGGGCGGCCGCCACGAACCTCTCCCGCAGGTAGGAGGGGAGCACCGTCTGCAGCCCTGCGGGCGGGAGCGGCCCCGAGAGCATCAGGGCACGCACGGAGCCCCTCAGGCATCACCCGGGCAAGGAGGGCACGAGCCTCCCCCCTCCCCGGGCTCCCACCCTCGCACGATTATCATATCAATTTGCTGTGGAGCCGCTTGTCTGGGCTCTGCATCGATCTTGGCTCCTCGTGGCAGACAAGCAACAACCTCATCCTGCCCAGCTTTCATTATTTTCATCCCCTCTCCTCCCCAGCCCTGAAATTAGAAGCAGCATCTCGTGCCAGCATCCTCCCCTGCCAGCCCCTGTGCACCCACAAGCATCCCACAGTAGCACTTGTCCTCCCCCACATCCTCACCAGCCCAGTCCTACCTTGGAGCTGCACTTTGTTCTCGGGGCTCTGCACCAGGACGGAGCTCACCGAGTCCAGGTTGTCATAGTTGCTGCAGCCGAGTGGCCCTGTCCGTGTTTCTGTCACCTAAGGAGGGGACACGCAGGTGGTCAGGGATACAGGAGGGGACACAGGGCACGCTCCCCCACTGGGAGTGCTGCAGATAATCCCTGACCGCGCTGGCCATGCCCCACTCCTCATAGCAGGGCGATGGGCGGAGAGGAGAACTAATTATCTGCTAATTAGCTTGTTGACAGGCGGCAGCCCTGCCCGCAGCCCTCTGAAAAATGTGCCTTTATTAGCGTGCCCAATTTCCCATAAATAATGGGGATGTGTTAACTTTCCCGGCTCTCTCCTCTCTGGGTGAGGCTGTTTTTAGGTCTGGCCGGCCGCGGTGTCCCGGCGCTGTCCCCTCCGTGCCCCCTCGCCCACCTTGATGGCAGCCGTGGCGATCTGGATGTGGTGCAGCCGGCGCAGGGTGCTCTCCCGGTCGATGAAGTAGGAGGCTGCCAGCTGGTGCAGGGTCTCCAGCGAGACCCCCGAGCTGTTCCCAGCCGCGCCCGCAGGCTCTGCCCTCCGGCTCAGCTTGCGCTTGTCCACAAAAATGGTCAGGGACTCCTCTCCTGGGGGGACACACATCACTATTGGGAGGCTGCTGGGCTCCCCCCGTTCCCTTTCTCCCGCAGTGCTCCTTTCCCCACTCTGCTGTGCACATCCCTTGTGCAAGGCGGGTGAGCAGGACGAGCACTCACCTCCCAGCGTGGCGGCCAGCAGGAAGTGTGTCCCATACTTTTTGATGAGGCTGTCGGTGATCTGCTGGGGGCTGGGCCGGCGCCCCAGCAGCCGGATGTTGCGGATGAATTCGGGGGCCAGGGGAAGTGGTAGGCTGAAGAAATCCTTCCTCTCCAAGGCCAAATTATTCACCTTCCAACGGGCAAACTCTCTGTGGGAGGAGAGCAGCAGCGGGGAGAAGGGTGTGAGGTGGGTCTGGCCGTGGCACCTGCATGTTCTCCTTCCTTCTGTCCCCGATTTCCAGCTCAGGACAGGTGGAAAACTCCAGTTAGAATCACCCCGACCTCCCCATCGGAAGTGAAGGACCTGCTGCACGCCCTTGCCAGCTATGGATCCAGCCAGGACAAAAGCAAGTCCCTCCCTGAGCCATTGATGGTGATAAAGAGCTACAAGCAGCGGAGATGCCTGGTATTGATTAATCCAGCACCTCCGGCAGGCATTAATCACAGCCCAGGGCAGAGCTAGACCCTTTTCTAGCCCACTGGGCTGTTTGGATCTCATCCCTCCTCCAGCCCTATGCCTGCGGATCCAGGTGAAAATCCGGCATCTGGGGCTATCATGGTTTGGGAATATCAGCAGCGTTTTGTGGGAAGCTGGAGGCACTGGGATGTGGTGGGGTTGCTGGTGGGTCCCCTCAGAGCCCCAGATGCTGTGAATATGCCCGCCCGGCCTTGCCCAGCCCTAGGGAGCAGCTGCCCAGCCTCCAAAACCCCACAGCCTCGTAAACAACCGGCAGCAAATTCCAGCCTAATCTTTGGCATTTTGCACTAATTAAAACCAGGCGGTGGCTTTCAGACAGTTTTGCTAGGGCTGGATGGGAAAAGAGAGAGAGAGGAGGAGGAGGAGGAGGGAAGGGTGGATGGGTGCAAAGCAGCAGCTGCTGGGCTTGGCAGATGACAGGTTGCCTCCCGTCATGATTTTTGGGCCCAGAAGACGGGATGCTGGGGCCAGTAGCAGAGCTGGGGATGAGGCAGGGGTGGGGGATGCTGCCTCTCCCCTTGCACACACGCTCCCTCGGGGCTGGGCTGCCAATTTCCCCCCTTGCATCCCACAGGCAAAGCAAGCCCCGAGGGCTGCCGGCAGGTTCTCTGCCTCCGGGGAGGTGTGAGCCAGCTGCTGTCCCTCTGGCTGCTGCTTCCTGTCCCACCACCGTCACCGGCAGCATCCCTGGAGGACGCTGGTCCCTCGGCATGGCAGCGTCAGCACACAGGAAAGAGGAGAGGAGCTCCCTGGGGCTGCCGGGCTGCATAACAAGGCTGCAATCCCGGCACCCACGCCGGCGTTCCCGGGAGGCAGTGGCCAGGCTTTGCTCCGCTGCTGGAAGCCCCCAGGGCTCAGCACCGGTGGGGAGTGGAAGGGAAAAGGACTCATTAGCCAGAGGTGACAGTCCCGGTGAGGTCCAGGAGGCTGCGGAGTGGAGTGGGCTTCCCACAGAGGCTGTCATGGGGTGGCCCTTTGCTGTGGTGAGTGGACAAACCTGGCTCTCTGCTGGCAGGAAACCCCCCCCCAGCCTCGGCCCCCGTGCATACAGCATCCCACTGCAGCAGCCCGTGGGCTGATGGCACTGGGGACACACCAGGGGGGAAGTCAGGGAGGCTTTTCTCGAGCCCCAGCAGCATCCCAGGCCCAGAGGACTACCAGTCTAGGCAGGTTCAGTGATTTGGCACAGAGATGTCTTTGTGCATGGAAACAGGACAGAAGAGCATCTTTGTCCAAAGGGCCTGGAAGGTGGATACCCCATGCACACTGCCCCTTCTGCTGTCCCCAGTGTCCACCTTGGGGCAGGAGATCAGTAGGTGGAGGATGCCCAAAGGGACTGGAGTACGTGTGAGACCCATCCAGCCCAGTGCCTCCTACCACAAGGGTTGATTCCATCTCAACCTGTGCCCCAAACCCCTCTCAGCTTAGGGCAAATCCCGCCTGGAGCCCAGCCTGGCCACACCACGAGCATCCTGGCCGGGCTGCTATTATATTCCCTGAAAAAGCAGCATCTCACATCCACCCCCGCGCCGAACAGCCTCCTCCTGCTCGCGGGGGTCTGCTCGTGTGGATCAGAGAGGGCCTGCCTCCGCTGTGCCGTGCCCCCGCAGCCTCTCACCTGTAGATCCTGTACCTGGTGGTGAAACCCTGCCGGTAGCGCTCCATGAAGTCCACGTACTCCTGAGCCCGGTAGAAGGGTCCCCGGTCGGTGAGGAGCCAGTCGAGGGGCGCCCGCACGGAGGGAGAGGAGGATGAGGAGGAAGAGGAGGGGGCGGCGGGGGCTGCATGGCCCTGGGGCACGGTGCTGCCCGCCCCAGCGGCCACTCCCCAGCGGCAGCAGGCGCTCAGGGCCAGCAGGGCCAGCGGCCACGGGAGCATCGGTGGGGGCCCGTCAGCACGTGGGAGGTCCTGCCGCCCCATCCTGCTGCTGCCCGGCCGGCTTCTTCATTCTCTCAGCCCGCGGCGATCCTCCGGGACGGCCCCGTCCTGCAAGGCCGAGCGGGGGAGCCCGTGAGGACAGCGGCAGGGATGCGAACCAGGAGCAGCCGCAGGCTGTGGAACGCCTGCTGGGATGCTGACAGAGGGAAAGCTGCGCTCCAGGGAGAGCCACGCAGCAGGCACGGACTGGTCGTGCCACAGGAAAGAAGAGTTTGTGGGGCTGGGGGTGCTGGGTGCTGCTGAAGTTAGATGAAATCCTGGCTAATGGCTGTTTGAGGAATTCCTGGCTTTTTCTTTGTGTTTTTCTCTGCCATACATCAGCCCTGGCAAGCCAAGCTTGCTGCTGTGGGGTGTCTGTGCAGTGGGGATGGCGGGCTGCCTCTGCACCCTGCGCTGTGGGGACGCACGTCATGAGCACGTGCAGCTCATTTCAGGGGGGCTAAAAATAATAATCATGGGGAGCTGGGAAAATGAGCTGCTCCAGGTACGGACTGGACCATGTGTGCTTGATGTTAGACTTTTCTTGGTGTCCTGCTAGTGGCAGAGATGATGGAGGGATGGATGGATGTCCACTCCAAGGTTGGCTGGACTGGTGGAAGTGGTGTTTTGGGTGCAAAGTAAAGATGGAGCTTTTCTGGGAGCAGCGACCACAAGGCCAGGGCCTTTTCCGGTGAAAGTGGGAGCCGGGGAGCTGCAAGGTCTGGCCAAAGCAAGGTGTGCTGTGAGGCAACAACAGCTGTTTGCCTCAAAGCAGGGACCCCATGGCTGCAGGGCTGCCAGGGAGGATGGTTTTTATTCCAGGAAGGCAGCTGATGGGGGCCTGGAGCCCAAATGCCCGTCCCTGCTGAGCGCACACCAACCCTGCATTCTCCCAACAGGGCTTTGCTGGATGAATCATCATGCTTTAACATGTAATAATATGGTTTTTGAAATTTTTTTTCTCCCTCTCTTCTATTTTTAAACCCTTAAGGGTGCCCTTTGATTACACTTTCTCAGCTTCTCGCTCAGCCCTCGAGGCTGGGGCCCTGCGAATTTTAAACAAAAGCTGCGACTTTCGCATCACCAGGTTGGGGTGCCAGGGCAGTGGGGTGGGCAGGAGCAGCAGGCAGGGCTTATTCTGTTCCCCCACGCTCTTTTCTCACATGTCACCCTGGTTTCTCCCAGCCTGGCAGGCAGCCATGGAACAGCCCAGTCCCTGCCTCCTGCTCCTGGCACGTGGAGTCCCCCACGGCCACGATGTGACCAAATCCTGGCCCCCATGCTGCAGTGGGGGACAGGCAATGCCAGGCTGGTGTCCTCACTCTGTGCCTCAGGAGTCACCTGTCACCCCCAAAAAGTGGCAGGACCCGATGCCAGTGGCTCATGGAGGTGCTGCCATGTGTGGGTGGTGGCTGAACAGCTGAGAAATTTTGGCTGCCCCTGCCTGCAACCAGAGCTGGCCCGAGGGGAAGCAGGCAGCCGGGATGCAGAGTCTGCCTGAAGCAGACCTGCACCCTGCTCCCCTCCCCAGCAGTATGTGCTGGTGCAATTAAAAATTGATGTGGCCTGGGGACCAAAGGGATCCTCAAAGCTCAAGATTAAAGCCCCCCCCAGGCCCGTGCTGCCTGCAGCCATGGGCCCTGCTCCTGTGCCCCAGGACCAGCTGCCATGTCCAGGAAGGCATGGTGGGAGCCAGGGTCTGGCAGCAAACCCCATGGATGGCTTAGATACTGACCAGAGGCTAAACCCTCCGTGATTTGATCCCTTTCCCACACAGCAAAGAGGAGCTCTGGATTTCAGCTGAGAAGCTGAGGGTAAAGCATCCTTGAACAGCATCTCTCTAAACCCTGCCCATGGAAACACACTGCTTGTAGCATTAAATATGGCTGTGACAGCAAAATACCTTGCTTAAATATCTGGTGCAGTGGGACTCTGCCTGTTGCCTCATGAACAGGCTTGGCACACCCCATCTCCTCGTCCCCTGTCATCGTCCATGGGTTTTAAGTGGCTCCTGACCCACTTCCAGCTGAGGTGGGGCTGGGCAGGGGCTGCTCCCTGGCTGTGTCCTTCTCTCCCCTCCCTCCGCATGGGTCTGTGACAGCCTGGATCTTACAGGGGATGTTAAAGGGGATTTTAAGGGGTTGGAGGGGATGCTTTCCCCCACATGCCATGGGACATTGGCCTCATCCATCACCACTTCACAGCGCCACAGACTGGCAGGGACGCTTTTGCACCAGTCACCTCACTGCCCTCCCTGAGGCTTTCCTGGTGTAAAGCAGAAGAGCACTGATTTACATCAATGGATGTACATTTCTGGAGCATCCTTCCTTGGATTCAAAGCACAGGGGATTTTTGGGGGGTGGGACACCCCAGGCAGAGCCCTGTCTTTTCCATCAAACCATCCTAGACGTTAACTGCTCCCCACCAGCACCAACCAGCTCTTTGCCATCACCACCCTGGGGACACCTCCAAGAGGGGCTCCCCATGCTGTCCTTCCCCTCCAAATCCCCTCTCCCACCACAGTATCACAGCACCACAGCTAAGGCAGCAAACACCTGGCTCACCATCATGGGGATGGATGTTATGGATAGACCCACTTTGGGCCACCTTTTCCCTTAGGCTGTGGTCCCCAGACCAGCTAGAAACCATTTCAGCCTGCTCTGATGCCTTCCCCGGGGAGCTTGTTCTGAGAATCGAGGCTGAGCATGGGATGTGTCCCTGTGGCTACTTCATGTTTTACTACCGAGCAATAAAAATAGGATTTGATATTTCCAGCACTTGGCTGGGGCAAAACCAATGAAGATTCCCTCCTGATATGAAGCAGAGTTTCCAGCCTTGCTAAGTGAGCTTTTATTCACACGTCCCTCTTATTTACACCGTGTGTGTGCCGGCACCTCCGAGGGAGGCTCCTGCTTGGGGACGGGCGCTGACGCACGCCCGCATCCTTGCCAACAGGAACTGGAAGTCCCAAGTCAGGCAGGAACGGGCAAGGAGAGCCTGTGTGGGGGCTGCGCTGAGCTATGCAGCACTGCATCCCCACGGAGCAGCTTTCCTGCACCACTGTCAGCTGGGATAATTTATTTCCTCCTATCGATCAGGAGTTGCATAAAATAAATATGGGCAGATATTGCCATAGCTCTGTAAAGTCCCCAGTGCCCACAGCTGGGGGGGAACTGGCTCTGGTTTGGGGGGAAGGGGGGCTCCACTCCTGCTCTGTGGGGTTGGGGCAATGCTTTTTAGGGTGCACATCCACGTGCTCACACCAGCATCCTCCTGGGATGCTGGGGAGAGTAAAGCTCTTTAGAAACAAGTAACCCCCTTGACCTTACTACTAGAGCTGGAAATAACTTTCTAATCACTTTTCCTTGATCCAAAAAAATGAAGATCTGATGAGAAGCATCTGACAACTCTTTCTTTCTTCTTCCTTTTGATTTAGGGTTTTGCATCACAAAAGTTGGAAACCTTCCAGCTTGTTAATTTTTTTTTCCTCATCGTCCCCCTTCCATAAAAACCCCAAAGCAGTGGGAGAAGAGTTCCAAAGCAAATATTCTTGGGAAATTTTCCTAGGACCACAACCTCCTTCATGGCCAAGTCCTCCCGAGCTCCTTGCAGCCCGCTGTGTCCCCGCTGCCTGCAGCAGAACACCCCGGTGTTCCCCCCAGTGGTGGCTGGTGCATGGCCCACACTGTCACTTGTCATCAGCTACATCTTGAAAAGAGCTTGTGGCCATTTCTAGAGGCACCCCCCACCCTGGGGGGTGGCAGCGGGGTCACTTCTGCCGTGGTGCCCTCATCCAAAATGGCTCGAGAGGCCGAAGGAGGGAGCGAGATGGGGATGGGGGTGCTCAGGTGAGCTGCAACAGCCTCCCTCCACTGCCCTTGGAGCTGACAGTGACAGCAGCAACATCCTCAGCATAACATCGGGGCTTTGCCAAGGTCCCGCTTGCTTCCATGCCGACGGCATCTCCAGAGCCACGCGCTCCACCACTAATCAGGCTGAGTTCGATAATTAAGACGTTAGCTAATTGTTAGGGACATTAACATTGATTTGTGCCCTTTCATGCTGCAGGAGCAGATCTTGAGATACACAAACTGGGAAGCATGCACTGGGGAGAGGGGCAGTGCTATTTGCCGGGTGCCATTGGGAAGCACAGGGAGATTCCAGATGGACTCTGGAACTCCCTCCGTGCACGCTGAGCTGAAGCCCAGAGCCAAAGCAAACCCCAGTGCCTATGGCAGGTACACGACAGCAGTCGGTGGCAGAGCTGTGGGATGTGCCCAGTCGCAGGGGCTGGTCCCTGGGGCACAGGGGGAGCAAAGGTGCATCCGTGCAGGAGCGACGGGGAGGGGTCTCTTGCTCCCTGGGGATGCCTCTTAGTGGGAACGAACATCAAACCGGGTGACTGAGTCACCTTCTCATTAAACATGGAAAAGCTTTATCAAATTAAGGCCACTTAAAAGAGCCTGGGCAAAGGCTAAGTGCAGTTTAGCCTCTGAAGTGGATTGACTCAGCCGAGCCGTGCCTGCGAATTCACGCAGGCGCCCAGGCCATCTCTTGCTCTGCCGCTTGCACACCTCGGGACAGACAGTCCCAAAGTGCTCCGTTTCTGCGGGATGCTCCCATTGCTCCGGAGCCACCCGTCTTGCCCGGGGTTTCGTGGGATTCACCTCCCCCCTACAGCCAGCCCTGCCTCTCCCTGCCTGCGCCCTCTCCCCTGCCCCCTGCCCCGGCTCGATCGCGGTTCGCAAGGAGCTGCATGGCCGGGCTCGCATCCGCACGCTCCCGAGGAAGCGCCAGGGCCTCATTGATCTGCGGGGGTAATTAGGAGAGCGAAGCAGGCACCGCCGGAGCGACAGCAGCGCAGTAATCGCCGGCAAAGCGGGCACGGCGGGGTGCTGGCAGCCACCCGGCAGCCGGCCCCGGAGCCACGGCGGCCAGCGTGGGGACAGCCACCTCGGAGCCGTCCGTCCTGCCGGAGCCGCGGCGGTGAGCAGCAGCGCTGTGGCTGCCAACAGATTCTCGCTGGGCTCCCGCAAGCCACCCTCGGCAGCCTGGTCAGTACAGCCGAGGGGCTCCGAGTCGCTGCCCTCCTCTGAGCTCGTGAGACCGGTTAGAAAACCTGTAGGGCTCAACGACTTGGGTTCCTCTTTATTAGCTTTTCTTCACATCCTCAAGAGCAAGACACTTGAAGATGAGAGTAAAGGAAAATAGCAGAAAATCCCAGGACTCGGGGAGCCAAGGATTTGCATAAGACATCAAATGAGTTGAAGCCTGGGCCGCTGTCAGGGGAGACGGCAGCTGCGTGCAGCGAGTCGCACCAGTGCCATGTGTTCTGCCCTCTGGCTTTGCACACCCGAGACTTTCACGCCTACAGGCAAAAAGCCTCTTAAACAGAGCAATGTGCAAAATACAACTCCCCCCCAGCACAGTGACGGCAGCAGTAGCTCCGGCTTCCCCACCTTGCGCTGAGCTCTCAGACTAAAGAATCCCTGCAGGTGGATCTCTGGGACCAGGGAAGAGCACCCCTGCACACGAGGGCATGGGGGAAAAGAGCAGCCCTGCAGCCTCCTCCCCAGGGAGGATGGCTCCTTCCCCCTAACAGACCCTGCGTGCCCAGGACCAGCCTCATGCAGGAGCTGGGGGCAGTGCAGGGTGAGGAACACTGCTTCCCCTCCCTCCCTTGCCTTCACACGGGTGACAAGTGTCATGGACGGGCAGTGATGCACAAGTGCAGCTCAACGTTAGCGGCTGGGGGGGGTGGCTGGTGTTGGGCAGAGAGAGGAAGCCCTCCTCTGAGGTGTCACAGTGGGGCCACTCCCCTTTCCAGCACCCTGCTGCTGCTCGCCGGGTCTCCGAACTGTCACTGAACGGCCACCAAAGACAGCTCCGCTTCGGAAAAAGTGCAGGGGCCTCCTTGCAACATCTCCGGGGCTGGCAGGGACCCTCCTGGCTGCTGACAGAGAGGGGACACTGACATCTGCCGGCAGGTTCCACCCGGCCCCGCAGCGCCCAGGCTCACCGTGCCCGGCCCCGGGAGCGCAGCGGGGGCATCCCGGGACCCGCCACGGCCGCTCCGGGGCAGCGATGTGCGGGTCCCCTGGGGACGGACAGGGCAGGGGGAGCATCGCTGCGCCGAGAGCTGATGCTCTCCAGCGCTTTAAAGACCCGGAGTTTCGTTTCTTCATGAAAAGATGAGTGTTTGGGGAAGGCAACGGAGCCTCGCAGCGGGGCCCCCCTGCTCCCGGAGCTGCTGGGGCTGTGCCGGCGAGGCACCCGAGGCGAGCAAACACCTCCCGACGGGTCACGCAGCCACCGCTCGACCCGATGCTCCGAGTGGTGGAGCGGCGCCCTGCGGCGCGGGGAACGGGCGATTCCCCCACCGGCTATCGGCTGATCGGTGCCCATCGGAGAAGTGTGTGCTTTAACATTTGCGGGGGCATCTCCCCCGGTCCCTGCGGGCGCGGGGTGTCTCGCACCGGCGTTTCACACCGAGCAGCGCGCTCAGCACGCAGCGGCGGGTCCCAGCATCCCGGGCATCCCGTTCATCCCGGCAGCCCGCCAGCACCCGCTCCCAGCGGGCCGGCCGCAGCCGCCCCTCACCTGCCGGGCCCCGCGCCGGGCTGGCTCCCGCCCGGGGAAGGACGCGGTGCCTCCCCCTGCACCCGACCTCGCCGGAGAGGCTGCGAAGCGAGCCCGGAGCGGGGACACAACTTGACCAAGGTCACCGAGCGAGCCGGCGCTGGTACCCGGGATCCTGCCCTTGCGGGGCCGCCGCTCCCCCCGCCCCGCACCGCTCCCTCCCCACCCCACCCCCGGCGGCCTCCCCACGCCGCCTCACCCCCGTCCCCCAGCTCCTCCCCGCCACCCCGCAGACTCACCCCAGGCTCCACATCAGCGCCGGCGGGGCACCGTCCGCCTCTCCGTCCCGTCCCGCTGCGATCCGCTCCGGCTCCGCGGCCCCGGGCGCTGCCCCGCCGCCGCCTCCCGGGCGCTGCCCCATGGCCCCGGCGGCGCCGCCGCCATCCCGCCCTCACACCGCCACAGCCTCCGCCGCCGCCGGGCCCGCCGCGCTCCCGGAGCCGCCGCGCCGCCACATAATATATACAGCGGCCGCAGCCAATCGGAGGCGCCGGCGGCGGCCCCGCGCGTCCCCATTGGCCAGGCGCGACGGGGCGGGGCGGGCGCGCGGTTTCGCTCCCTCCTCCCGCCGATCCGTGAGGGAGCCTGAGGGAACCTGAGGGAGCCTGAGGGGAGCCCGAGGGAGCGTGAGGGAGCCGGGAATGGTGGGGCTGGAAGGGACCCTGCGGATCGGCCCCTTCCGACCTCCCGCCACGGACAGCCACACCTGCCGCTAGACCTGGCTGCTCCGAGCCCCGTGCAACCCGGCGCCGAGCACTTCCAGGGATCCGCGTTCACGGGTTCTCTGGGCAGCCTCGTGTGCTGGTCATTCCCGCGAGCAGCAGGAAGACGTCGTCAGTGAAACCAGATTTACTGTTCTCGGCTGGTTTTCTTATGTGTGTTCTATTTATCCATCTGTATTCTTCACACCTCCCACCAAACCCCTTCCTCGCTTCTCTCCACGAGTTGTTAGGCACCTGGGGGTGCATCCCATTTCCAAACGGGAGGGTACAAAAAACCTTCTTGGAGACACCCTCTAAATAATGCAATCGCACCTTTCTTTTTTTTTTTTTTTTCAGAGTGGAAAAGCTCCTTTGAATGAGTTTGTGTCGCCTGGTGAAAAGAAGAGCAGTGAAAGGGCCTTGTGGAAGTCATCCAATGGGATTTCCCTGTGCTCCCCAAAAGGAACACAAAAGGAGAGCCACGTCCTACAAAACACCTCTGCTCACTTTTCCTTACTTTTTCCTGACTTTCCTTCCCAAATCTCCCCCATTTGGTTTCTTTGTTTGTTTGGGGTTTTTTTCTGATTTTTCCTGATTTTTCCTGATCCTGAGCCAGTTGGTGCCGGAGGGAGACAGCACTGCTGAAACACACCCCACTACATCCCCACTGGGTCAGTTCAGTGCTTTACTCTGCTTATTGAAAATAGGTAATTTCTGGAGGGAATAGCTCTTCCTGCCCCAAGTGTCCTGGAGGTTAAAAATACAGGGGTGTTGCAGATCAGTCTGGGGAAAAGCACCCACTGCTTGGGGTGTGTGGGGCACAGAGCTGTCCCCCCTCGACGCCGACCCTGGGGCGTGTTAAGCTTCACAGCTGGCCCACATGAGGGAGGAGGAATTCATGGGAACCCTCACAAGGGGAGGTGGAAAGCTCTGCAAAAGAAAAAACACAAACAATTGCAAGTATCTGCTGTGTGGGGGGGGGGTTTGGAGGTGCCAGGTGGGATGGAGCGATGTCCCCCCGTGAGGAGGTGGTGTGGAGCTGTGGGGTGGGAGCTCTGCTTCCAGGTCAGCGATGCCTCCGCACCCTGTCCCAGAGCTGTCTGCCCTCAGGAGGCTCCCAGGGGGAAAAAACCACACCAGCAGACCATGGCCATGTCAGATTTTGGCTGCAAGGGGGGACCACCGGTGTCTGCAGGAAGGTGTGGCTGTCAGACAAGCTGTCAGGGCTGCTTTGCGCTCACTTAAAGAGAGTGGAAACAAAAAGCAGCCAGGTCCAGCAAAAAGATCCAATTCCAGCAGGTTTGGGGTTGCCCTTACACTCCATATATACATATATATATATTTACAAACGTATATATGTATATTTATATATGAATGTGTTTACACATACAGACGATATATATTTTACACAAGGTCTTGGGGGATTTGGAGGTTTGTGACTTCTCTTGGGGCTTTGGGGGTCCATGACTTCTCCTGGGACTCAGGAGGTCTGTGACTTCTTCTGGGGCTTTGGAGGTCGGTGACTTCTTCTGGGGCTTTGGGTTCCATGACGTCTCGTGGGATTTTGGAGGTCTGGGATTTCTCGTGGGATTTTGGAGTTCCGTAATTTGTCCTGGGGAGGGGGCGGGGGTACCCTGTGCGCTATTCCCAGTGCAGGAGGAGGCCGGGCATTCCCGCATCCCCCCCGTCACCGCACCGCCCCGCAGCTCTCCCGGTTTCCCGGGGATGGAGGCGGGGGGGAAATGGGGGAAGAGGCGGCAGCCAGAGGCGGGGGGCCGGCGGAACCGAGCCGTGCCGAGCCGCGCCGCACGGGGAGGTGCCGGGCCGCGGTCCCCGCCCCTCGCCGCCGCCTCCCGCCCGGCGCCGGGAGCGGGCGCGGGGCTCCAAGATGGCTTTGGCCGGGCTGTGCTCGCTGCTGGCCGGCTGCTGCCTGGCCGCGGGCAGCGGCCCCGCCGAGGCGGCGGCGGAGGCGGCGGCCAAGGAGCTGGAGTGCAAGCTGAAGAGCATCACGGTGTCGGCGCTGCCCTTCCTGCGGGAGAACGACCTCAGCATCATGCACGGCCCCTCGGCCGCCGAGCCCAAGCTGCTCTTCTCGGTCCGCAACGATTTCCCCGGCGAGATGGTGGTGGTGGACGACCTGGAGAACACGGAGCTGCCCTACTTCGTGCTGGGTGAGCCTGCGGGAGCGCGGCGGGGCCCCGAGCATCCCCGGCGGCGGGGCTCCTCCCTGCCGCACCGGCGGGCGGGCGCCCTGCGGCTGCTCGGCCCCGGGGCCGGTTCACCCCGCTGCAGCATCTCAGCCCCGGCCCCGGGGCCGGCTCACCCCGCTGCAGCATCTCAGCCCCGGCCCCGGGGCCGGCTCACCCCGCTGCAGCATCTCAGCCCCGGGGCCGGCTCTCCCCGGGGCCGCTTCACCCACTGCAGCATCACGGCTGGAGCTGCTGCAGGCCTGGGGTGCTCGATGCATGCCCAGGTTGTCACTCACGGGGCTCGTCCCCGGCTCGATCGATGGCCACCGGCGGCTGGTGCTGGCAGGAGGCCCACAGTCTGCTCCCAGCGTGCCCGGCTGGAGGTGAGGGTTTCTGCTTTGTCTGCCCCTGAGCAGAGAGTCACCTTTCCTGCAGCCTGATGGAAAATTACTCCCCTGCCCAGTATATCCCATCCTGCCTGTGTGTGCTGCCTCCAGTGCTTCTGTCCCCAGGTTTTAGGCTGTGGCCTATTCACATGGTGTGGGTGGTTCCCACCTGCTCTTCATCCACTTGATGAGGCTCATCTGCCCTTATCTCATGGGCTCCTCAAGTTTTCTTCCACCAAAAAAAGCCAACAATTTGCTCCTTTGTTTATGCAGAGCGAGGCCTGCACCCCTTGTGCATGCAGGGACCCACTTCCCTCCTCACCGCCTGGAACAAGCCCCTGAGATGTTCCATTTTTGGTGACTTTGGTGCAGAACATCAGTTCCTTGCCCACACATAACATCCTGCCCTGGGCAAAAGCCACCATCTCTTTCCCAGCAGCCCCACAGTGGCTGTGCCACCTCCTGCAAGCCTTGTCCATCTGTTGCTTCTCTGGCTGAACCTTGGGTGTCCCGCGAAGGTTTCAAAATGCCGCCCTTGTTGGGATGTTGGCCCAAAAATGAGGCACTGGTGTGTTGCTTGATGTGACACTGCCCCGCTGTACCACCCCTGTGTACAGCGGTGACCCCAGACTGGGTTTTTTTCCCAGAAATTCATCACTTCCATGGCCTGTGGACCCCTCCACGTGCCTAACCTCCCCAGTTCTGGTCTCTGGGTGGACATGGGCACCACGGGCTGCTGTGCGGGCATCCCCCTTCTCCCCGGGAGAAGGGCTGAGACAGGCGTGGGGCTGCCGGTGCCGTGGGGAGGGTGTGTGGGGACAGCCGGGGGTGTTTGGCAGGAGCCCAGGGGTGGTGGGGACAGGGGCAGCGGGCTGTGGGGAGCCCCTGGCTCCCGGTGCCAGCCCTGCGCCGCGGGATGCTGCAGCGGAGGCCGGAGAGCGTTGCTGTGGCAACAAGGCAGCAGCGCTGCGGATGCAGGGGGACGCGGGCACGGCCGCCGGCCCCGCCACCTTGATGGCCCAGAAGCCACCCGAGCGCTGGTCCCCTGGCCCCCTCGGACCCGATCCCGTGGGGCCAGACCCCGATGGGCCCCGGGGCCTTGGGTGCTGCCAGCAGGGAGCACCGGGGTGGGGATCAGGAGGAGGTTCCTGGGCATGAGCCCAGCTCATACTGTAGGGATTTCCTCAGGGGTTTTTCAAATCCATGAGGTGCCACACGCTGGGAAGCGCAGAGAAGAACCTGCCTGCCCTGGCAGCCCCCACTGCACCCAGGGCTTGCACTGATGATGCCTGGCAGGGGTTTGTTTTTGCCTCCTTCTGCTCTCTGCTGGCCATGCCAGTGCACCCCGACGTCCTGGTGCTGGCCAGGCTCTCTGGGGCATTGCTGCTTGGGACATGGATCCCCCAAAGACACGAGGGAGCATGGTGCTGTGCCAGCCCTCAGCATGCAGGGGTTTGGGCTGTGGAGACACAGAGGTGATCCCAGTGCAAGTCTTCCTGCCTGGAATGCTGGGGCTGGGCTGGCAGGAGGGGGCACCTTGTGGGGTTTGGCTTGGTGACTTCTGGGGAATGCCATGTTACATCTCCCTCTCTCCTGTGAGGGAAGGGCTTGCTTTGAAGCTGGCATGGCCACTTTGCCATCTGTGGGTGTTACTGTTTTGTGCTGCTTTACGATGTAGGGGTGTTTTTTAAAAGTATTATTGTTGTTATTATTATTACTATTACTATTATTATTATTATTGTTATTAGTAGTAGTAGTAATAATAATATTATTATTATTACTACTACTTCTACTACTAGTACCACCACCACTATTAGCCTGGACACTGCTTTTGCATGGCAGAAGCTCTGATATGCACAGAAGTCTTGCCAAGACCCAGACTTGGCAACTCATGGGCTGCAACCTCTGGATCTGGAGGCCCCCCAGCCCAAAAGAGTCCAAGAGCATCAGTGCTGTCACTGGACACTTGCTGGGGGCATGGCTGTGTCAGGTTGGTGCCTGGGACTGCCGTGGGTGGCCATTTGTGTTTTCACAAGCCTTGGAGGGTGTGTTTGAGCATCCTTCCAGGAATGTGGCTTCACACAGTGCTGCTTGCACCATCCCTGGCAAACAGCAGACCCCTCCATTGCACCCACCTCGCTGAGTCTGGATGTATAATGGATAATGTCTTGGACAGGTGGATGATCCCCACACACTCGCTGAGCCTGGCTTGGTTCAGTGTCTGAACCAGGGGCAGCTGGGCAGCTGCTGCTTCTGCTCTGGTGGCTTTCAGATCCAGGGCTCGTGCCCAGGGAAGGGCTTCCCAAGGGAAGGTGAGCTCCACCCTGGTTGACAGAGCCTTGGACCAGATCCAGATCAGAAAGGGCCTGGGTTTGGGCAGGGAGCACCATGAAGTGCTTCACAGAGGCTCATGGCACTGGCACTGGCTCTGCCACATGGGCTCTCCATCAGCTCCCCTGGGGTCTCTCCATGCCTCAGTTTCTCCTCAAAGAGGGTGTGAGCATGCAGGTGGGTGGCTCCAGCAGGCTGGGACCGTGGCAGGGGAATGCGTGAGGGGAGCAGCTGGGAAAGGCTCTGGGTCAGGGAGCCCAAGGATGGTGGGATATCATCTGCCTGCAGTCCTGGTGTCCCTCTCAAATTCCTCCTAAATAATCCCAAATAATCGAGCTTGGCTAGTTTTTGTGGGCACCGGCATGTGTGGTTCCCCTGCCTTGGTGGCAGCTCCCTGCCACAGTGGCCAAACCAGGCATCCCACTGGTGGATACGTGGATCTTTCTCCCAAATAAAGGTGTGCTGGGGTGTTTGGAGAATGGGTTCTTTGGAGAGCCACGTGTGGTGCTCGTTAAAACTCATGTGCTGGGGGAGTTGTTGAAGTGGGCATGCCAAAACCAGCTGCGACTCCTGACCCCTGCTAACCCCCGTGAGAAGCTCCGGCAGCATAAATTAATGACGAGATTTATATTTACCTTTGCACGAGAGGCTGAGGCAGTGCTTGCTGCCTGCTGTCCATGCACCTTTCCTGGCTCTCACCCTCCCTGCTGTGCCCGCCCCGGTGCCACAGACAGCTGAGTGCGCTGGGCTCACATCTCCCAAACACAGGGACTGCTCCAGAAGCAGGTGGGCTGTCTGTGGGGCTACTACCCCTGGTTTAGGAGCAGGCGAGATGCTTGGACAAAAGCTTTGTAGCTCGTTTTGCTAATGAGTGGAGCGAGTTTTAGTTGCGCTGGGCCGTCCATGCGCACGTGCTGCCTCGCTGCCTGCGACTGCTCGGGAGCAGCTCGGGGCTCTCGCCAGCAAACCCCACACGGGTGCATGAGCTTCTCCCCCAAAGGGACTCCAACACCATCTCCCCGTTTTTGCTGTGGGGTTTTCTCCCACCTCCTGAATTTTCGGGAAGTGCTGAGGGTGTGGGAGCCGGGATGGGGCCGCTTGCTGTGCGCCGGGCTGCCTGCATTTCAAATCACCTGCTTTCATCCTGCTTTAAATCAGGGAAACCTTAATTTGGAGTGGTGGCCTTTCATCTCGTTTAGTGTTTGTTGCGTTGGGTGTATTTTTTCCTGAAGGGAGGAAGCGTTTTGCTGGTTGGTGGCCATTAAGAAATGCTAATTTGCAGCTCAATATTCCCTGTCCGCTCGCCTTCACACCCCCTTCTCCCTCACTGCTTGGCTCGGCAGCATCCAGCTGCATTTGATATGTCATTAGCTGGATTCACACTCCTGCAGGCTGCTAATTTTTTTGGGCCCCATCCTTTGCAGGTTGTAAAGCGGCGAGAGGGGTATTTATGAGCATGCTGGCCTCCCTCAGCCCCTTGGGCTCGAAGGAGATTTGTGATGCAATTAAAAGCCGCGCCAAAGACGGTGTCTTTGACTCCTTCGCCTTCTCTGTAATGCAATAAATGTTTGAAAAGTAAAGTCTTGAGACACCTTTTTGAGTGTAAAATCGACTCGAGGAATGAGAAAGCAAGAGCTGGTGGGTTGAACTCGTGCTTTCTGGGTGCCAGATATTTCAAGATCTTGAAATACTGGATGGTTTCTTGTATCCTGTTTATTTTTTCCCCCGAGTGTGGAGGAGCTGAAGGAGCTTTTTCTGCCTCTCCAGGTTTTCAGCCCCGCTGGTGTGCTCTGAAATAGGGCAGTGCAGCCCCTCGTCTCCTGACTTCCCGCTCCCTGCTGCCCTCCCGGGAGCCTCAGCAGCAGAGGATGGGAGACGGTTCTTAACTTCAATGACTTTAATAGATTATCATAAACTCCAGCCTTAATACAAGCTGTCATGATTTCAAATTATCTTACTTTTAAATTAAATAGATTCCTTTTTAAATACAAAATCAATTCTAATTTTTTAGAGGGGTGAGATTTTTCAAAGGCACCGATGAGCTGGGCATATTTAACTGCTCCTGAATATCTCCCTGAAATATCTAATCAATTTTTTTTTTTTTGGTTAAATCCTAGCTAAGCTCTTGGTTCTGCGGCTGGAGGCTCTGGCCCTGACTTCCTTGGGTTAATAACAGCATAGCGGGGGGTGTTGCAGGGATGTGGCTGCATCCCGTTGAGTTTTGTTCCTCTCACCTGGCTCTGGATGCTGGCTGTGGGCCCCGAAGCTGTTGGCACACAGGGCAGCCCTTTGGTCCCAGCTCCCTGTGGTGGGAAGCTCTCGGGGTGTTGCAGTGCCATTCCCTGGCTTGACTCAATTCCCGAGGGTGTCACCAGCAGATCAGCCCCCTTCCCATCACACGTCACCATCCTGTGAGGCCAGGGCATGGCAGAGGGCTGCAGCAGGGCCCACAGCCTGAACCTTGCACCTGGAAATTGGCGTAATGGTGAAATAATGAAGCAAATACCAAGAAATTCCGAAGTACCTAGAGAATAACCAAGTTAAATGATACCAGGGGAGCTCAATTGCCTTGCTTAGATTGATTGAATTACTAAATGAGCCTGACTAATGGAATGGAGTGGATATATCGGACTTTTACTCAAGATCCTGAAATAATTTCTCTAATAAGATTGTGAGCCATTAATTGAACTTGGCTTTGATCCTGGACACTGTCGCGTGCTCTGAAACCCGCTGGTGTGATCTGTGCTCTGGGCCCGGAGAGGGGACAGCCGCTGGCATCTTGCTTGGAGGGCAGCCAGGGAATCTGCCTGGGGAGGTCCCAGGAGCTGTGGTGGGGAAGGGAACCCAAAACACCCCATCTCAGCCGCCCTCCTGCCCCTCAGCAACACTCATCCTGGCAGTGGGATTCACTGAATTCCTTCCTGCTGCCAGCTGCTGATCACCTGGCTGGGATCCGAACCCCTCTTCCTATGAATTTGAGATGGATGCTTGGGGTGCATGTCTGCTGAAAATCCAGGAGTGCCACCTTCTTCCTGCATCCTCCTGGAGTGGTTGCTGCTGGTGGTGGAACGCTGCTGTAGCACCCAGAGTGCTGCTGGGTGTCTGCTCTGCTGTGTGAGATGTTTGTCACCAAGGCCTGGGGGCTTCCAGAGCTCCCAGCCAAGCTGAGAGGGATCTGTCAAGGGGATGCATCCTACCCCGGCCCTGCCCTGGAGCACCTGGTGGGACAGGACACGCTCCTCTAATAGCAGTATCTAATAGCTCAACAAATAATGGGGTGAAAACTGCTGGTGGCACCCCATTCCAGCCCCTCCTCTTGGCCAAGCACATCCCTTTTCCAGCTGGGTGGGTGAGGTGACCTGCTCAGAGCCACTGAAGCACCGGGGACACCCCATGCCTGGTACTATGCCCTCTTCCAGGCAGTGGTGCCCAGCATCAGCCTCAGCTATCAGCAGCCCTTAAAACCTCGTGGCGGGGTGGAAAATGCTGCAGGAAAGCTGACAGCACCCCGGGGAGGAGCAGGGAGTCCCCTGTGGCCCAGCTGGGGGCGATGGGGGCTCAGGAGGGAGGCTCAGTGTCCCCATCCTTAGGGACATCTTGTCCCCATGCTGTGCCCACTGCATCTCTCCCTCTGGGCAGGGAGGTTTCGGTGGCACGGCGGATATACAGGGCCTCTTGTATATTTTTGTTCCTTAACCAAGGGGAAAAAAAAGTAAGACATAAGGATTTCGTCTCTGGGAACCCGTTGCCACAGCAACCGTGCATCCAGCTGGCTCCAGCGGCAGCGGGGCTGGGAGGGGATCTCACTGACCCAGAAAGCAGTGGGGGGAGTGGGATGTGGGGCTGCTTGGCCTTTCCGTGGGGCTGTCGGGGTCTGGCAGGGCGGGCAGGGAACCAGCACTCAGCCAAGGGGGCTGCAGGGTGCCCGGCCCCTGTTTCATCTCCCTTCCTGGATGTCTCAGCTCATGTCCAGGCAGGGATGCTCAGGCTTGGTCCTGTTCCTGCCCTGAGACCTGTCCCAGTTTTGGGGGCCGGGCTGCCCATGTGGGCATGCCTAAAAGACCCCCAAAGATCTGTGGTAGGTTTTACACCCCTGGAATTGGCTGTGGTTCCGCTGCTGGAGGGGACCCTTGGGCAGCTGTACGCCTCCCTGATGCCACTGTCTCACCTCTGCCCTCCTCTCCATGTGCCAGTGGCATCAGCTCCTGGGCTGCAGCCCTTATTTTATTTTATTTTTTTTTTTTTTTTTATTATTTTTTTTTTTATTCTCTTCTGTGCTAGTCTATTTTGTTTCATTCTGTTTAATTTCATGTTCTACCATGTTTTATTTTTTTTTTCCATGGTTGCTTAGCCAGCTAGACGGAGGCTGAAATCATCTCTCTTGGAGCCTTGCTGCAGAGCAGTCCTTCAAAAGAAGGAATTTTTTTTTCTGGTGGGATTAAGGCAGTGCCTGGATGATGACGGCTCTGGCATTTAAGACTGGTTGTCCTTCTCCTTCCAAGCTTCTGGGCTCTGGCATCTCTGCAGCTGTGGCCGGTGGCTCACCCCAAGCAGCAGCTGGGGGATTTGTCCAGATAAGGGAATAAGATTTTTGATTGCCAAGCTCTGGCTGTCCCACTACAGCTTTTTGCTGAGAAATCACCCAGGGGAGAGCGTGCCCTGCTCCCACGGGCTGCCTTGGGATTTCTGATCCTGTTTTCCTGCCCTGCAGCAGGGGGTCCTTGGGATGGATGCTCACCTGGTGCTGGGCTCTTTGCAGCCTGGTCTGTGGTTAAGCTGACCCCACACTTTGCTTTGCTGTGGGGTCTTGTTTGCTGATGATGGGCTGAGGAAGGGCTCTGAGCCCCTTCCCTCCATGGCTCCTGCCTGCAGAGCCTGAGATCCACCAGGGAGTGGGCAGGGGGTTTTTTACACATTTATAATCAAAGGGGAGTAAGGGATCCTTGAGGGACCCTCTAGCTGGTGGTGGCACACGGGTCACAGAAGTTTGGGGTCCGCAGCCCCGATGTAAGAGGGGACACAGCCCCTTTTCTGGCCAGCTCTGAGGCATCTCAGTAATTAGGATGACTAACGAGCAAGCAGCTTGGGGGATGCAGAGAGCTGGCTTTGCTCCTGCAGGGAGCTGGTCCAGCTGAAAACTGACCTGGTGGAGGAAGGGAATTGGAGAATCCTCGAACTGTAGAATGCTTTGGGTTGGAAGGGACCTTAAAACTCATCCCATTCCTTGCCCTGCCATGGGCAGGGACACCTTCCACTATCCCAGGCTGCTCCAAGCCCCATCCAGCCTGGCCTTGCAGGGATCCAGGGGCAGCCACAGCTTCTCTGTGCCAGGGCCTCCCCAACCTCATGGGGAAGAGTTTCTTCCTAAGGGTTGGACGAAGGGCTGGAGAAGGTGGCAGAAGGTGCCACAGAGGCTGTGCCCCTGCTCTTCCTTGCACAGGTCCCATCTGCTTGGCCCGGTGAGGGCTGCATTGCCTTGTGAGTGCTTCCCAAATCAGGTCAGTGGTCCAAGCAAAACCTGTTTTGCCAGAGCCCTTTGGGATGGAGGCCTGCCTGACAGGCAGGGTAAACCGGGTACAGGCAGGATCTTGACCTTGTTTTTTGGGAGTGGCACCTCCTTTTCCTCTCTCCTGCACCCCTGCCCTCCTGCCCTGCCGAAAAACCCCAGCTGTGATGTCACCGTCACAACACAGTGGCTGCCTGGGAAGGCAGATATTAGCAGCCCCGAAATATCCCCGGGACAGGCTCTTGTGTGATGGGAGACAGTTACCATGGAAACATCCTTCAAATAAGGAAAAAAAAAAAGAAAAAAAACCCCGAAATTTAAAGCAGCCCTTGTAGCTCAGAGGAACTGTAGACCTTATTATGGGTTTTGGCAACCCCCCTTTTTCTTTTATTTCTTCCAGCTAAAAGCTCCAGGAGACAAGGCAATTAATTTGGCATCCCAAGGGGGGTGAGAGCGCGAGGGTACGGTGCTGGGAACCAGTTCCCCGGGCTGGCAGGCGCCCGGTGCCTCCCAGTGCCGCTGCCCCACAGCCACCAAATGCCCTCCTCCAACGGGGTTGCTCCAGCACGGAGGAAGAGGCCGGGTAGTTTTTTTAGAAGAGGTGGCTTAAGGATTAAAACACCCTTTGAGGAGTGTTTGGGAGGGGATGGTGTGGGCGAAGGGTTCAGGGCGCTGCAGGAGGGGCGAGGATTTGGAAGAGCACCACAGATTGCAGCTCTGGCGTGGGGATGGGTGGCTCAGCATGGGCCAGGGGTGGCTTGTCCTTGTGAGGGTGGCAGGAGGAGGTAGTGCCCTTTCTCCTGCAGGAAGGGCAGCATCATGGCAGGGTGGCTGCTGTGTGGATCCAGGCGAGCTGGATGGCTTCGGTAGGGAAGCGGGATGCTTGTGGGGGGGAGACATCCCACTCCCAAATTTTCTTGCCAGCCTCTACTGTGCAGCAGCGGCCGCAGGGTTTGTGAATTGCTGCAGTGCTCTCGGCCCATTTGCTCCCCTAATGATGTCCCCAGTGCCTGCAGCCTCTGGGAAATCTCCTGTTTGGACTTTTGGAGAGGCTGCCATGCCTCCCACCACCCTGGGCTGGCCCCGAGCTCCCCTGTGAGCTTTCCCAGTGGTGGTTGTGCCAGTGCAGGGCTGTTTTCCCATCCCACTGTTGCACCTCCCAGCCTTTCCTGTGTTGCTGAGCCAGAAATAGCTGGGCTCTGTCTTTTGCCTCGCTGGGAGAGCTCTGGAGAGGGGCAGTGAGGGGACTCAAGAGCCGTCCTGCTGCCACGGAGTTGCTGGCTTCCCTGCCGGCCAAGGGGGCAAGCCAGGAGTTTGTCTTTGCAGACATGGCATGTATGGCCTGTGAATCTGGGGGGAATTATCAATGTCTCTGCTGCTCCGTGGGCAAGGATCTCATCCCAGCTCACGCCCTGGTGCAGCTTTAGTGGATGTATGTCCAAGCACCTGCAAGCGAGGCAGTGCCTGAAACGTCCTTCCAGGGAAAGATGAAACCAATCTTAGTTTTTCAGCAGGAGCTGCCCTCTTCCTGAGTGTGCCGTGGTCCTGGCATGCTCTGACCTGGTGGGCAGGAAGAATAGCTCAGCCCCCTCTGTGGATGGTGGGAATGCCTGTGAGCTGGGGAGGGGAGTCAGCCTTGGGCTTGGGCTGGCTTCCACAGCTTGTGTTGTCATGTTTCCACCTTTTTGTGCTTGCAGAGCAAGGCACATCTCTGGCTAGCAGCTGGAGGGCTCAGCCTCAGCCCCAGCATGCCCCCACAATCCGTTCATGCCGTGGCACAAACTGGGAGGAAGAGAAGGGGGTGTCCTGCAGGAACCGGGGCTGGCAGCTGCATGGGGGATGTGGTGGCTCCTGGGAAGTGGAGCTCGTCTCCCCATGGGATGGCGGGGGCATGGGCAGCCTGGGATGGATCTGACCTCCTTGTAATTGCAGCTCAGGGCTGGCTCTCCCCAGCTTTCACGTGTTGGGGGGGTGAAAGGCAGTGTGGATGTGAAACCACCGTGCCAGCAGTGGGGAAGCACTGGGGAGATGGAGGGAGCGCAGGAAAGGAAGGACCCTGAGGAGGGAGGAGAGGCACAGGGCCAGGAGGGAGCAAACAACTGCAGGAACCACACAGAAGCCAAGGGGCATTAGGAGCAGTGATGGCAGAGCCACTGGCCGTGGATGTGAGCCACAGCACCTTTGGTGGCTTCACAGAGCCTGGTGAAGTGCCCTTTGGAGTGGTCATAGCAGGAATTAATGGCTGGCTTCACACCAGGTGGCAGCATCCAGGTCCTGGGAACAGCACTGCAAGGGACATGGCTGTGCAGTCTGTGGGTTTCTGGCCAAGAAAGGGAGGAGGTGGCAGGAGGAGATGGCAGGAGGAGGTGGCAGGAGGAGGTGGCAGGAGGAGGTGGGGGGGATGGCAGGCTGGCTTGTTGAGCCCTGGGCTCAGCAGCGCAGAACTGGCAGAGTTAAGGCAAAGACGTGGCTGTAAATGCAGGAGTTTGCAGTTACTGGTGCTCAGAGTCCAGCCGGGCTCTTTGCTCTTGAGATACTGAAAATGCATCTGACTTTCACCTTGATTTGGTTTTGTTTGCTGCTTGTTTGCTGAAGTGGGTGCAGGAGTGAGAGGCAGCAGCCCCTTGCTTAGAAACTCCGTGGTCATGATCATGGGAGTGCTGTCCTGGCCAGGGTGACTCTTTTGCACTTGGCTGGGGCGAAGTACCCCGACTCCATCCCCTTTTTTCTGGCCATCTCCAGTTTCAGCACTGGACCAAGAGAGTAAGCAGATTTTCCTACTTATTTTTCCCCCTGCATGTGCAAGGGAACTTTCTGCCTGTGGTTGTGACATTGGGATTTCCACTTCCCTGCCAAGGGTGCGAGCCCTACCTGAAAAGACAGGCAGGTGAGTGCAGGCAGGGCCATGCTGCCGTGTGAGGGCACTGAAGCTGATGGGTGCTGGAACCCAGGAGCGCTGTTACATAATCCGGACTGCAATGCAGAAGCTCTTCCTTAATTTTTAATTATCCGATTGCCGCACGAACGTGGCGCTCAGCTTGGCTGCGACGTCGGCCCGTGGGCACGTGTGAAGGGCCTTGGCTGGTGGAGGTGCTGGGAAAGCCTTCCCTTGTGTTCCTGTCCCTGGTGGCACGGCAGGAGGAAAGGCATCCATGGCACCGACCGGGGCTGGGCTGTGGTGGCTGGAGAGGATGCTCTGCACCCACCCCAGGGACTCAGGGACACTGGGACAGAGGGAGAAGGTGTGTGTGTGGGTCTCCACAGCCCTCTGAGGTTTCTGTGGTTCACTGTGTTAGAGAAGTGGAAGGCACCGTGGTCATTTTGCGTCCAGGTTTCCCGCAGGGCCCCAAGTGCCTCTCAGGGTGGCTTTGCTGGGTTGTGGGCGAAGCTGCGAAGGAGCTGTTGCAGACCTCAGCTGTGAAGCACCGTTTCTTCCCCTCCCTGTTTCTCTCCCTCTTTCGAGTCCCCACTCTGCGTTTTCTGTCCTTCCTACAAAGGCAGCTGCCTCGGAGCAGCTTAGGCTTCAAAGTTCCCAAAATAACAAAGGTTAAAATAAATTAAAAAAAAAAAAAAAAGAAAAAAAAAGAAGTGTTGCTAAAAGATCAAGTCAGTGCCCCACTTGCACTTGGGCTCAGAGCTTCAAAGCAGCTGCAAAGAACCCCCCACAATGTCCACGGTCGGGCTTCTCCATGCTTGTGGTCCTGTCTTCACCCTCCTGCCATCACAGGAGATTTTGTAGCAGCCAGGATGAGGCTGCGGGTGAGTAAAAGGGGTGGAGGGTCCTGCTGCTTTCGTTGCCTGGGGGGGCAATTGGAGAGAGTCTCTTGTGGAGGAGGAGGAGGTTGTGGTGGTGGCCGTGGCTATGGGAAGAGCCCTGTGGTGCCCCAGGGCTGTGTCCTGCACCCACCAGCCCTGTCCCCTGGCCAAGCAGGTGGGCAAACAGCTCCTCTGTGCCCAGGGTGTGCTTTGTGCCTCTGCTGGCTCCGCTGATTTATACAGATCATCAATATGACAATTATATACACCTGCAGATTTAATTACCTCCATTTTCATCAGGCGGCGACGGATTTATGCCCCTATTCAGGTCCTGTAAATCTCAAACAGGCTTGACTAGACCCAAAAGTCTTCCCATTGATCACCGTGCCCTGGCTGGTCTCTGGCCGTCTTGACAAGCTCTTCTTTCAAGAGTGATAAATTCGAGATGCACGGTTTACTTTTTCCCCTTCTACATCTTTCTTTCTTCTTTTCTTTCTTTTTTTTTATTTTTGCTTTTCATTCTCCCTTTTCCATCTTTCAAAGCCTCCCCACAAACTTGAAAATGGAGCTTGAAATTGTGTAAGAGTTCCTAAACACCAAAGAGTTTAGGATGTTAGGCTGCAGTTGGCAGCAGCCCAAGCCTGCCTTCTCCATCCCTTCCCCCAAGACCAGCACTGCTCCCTCCAGGGCAGGTGGGAGGAAGAGGAGGATCACCCCTGGGGAAAGCTCTTGGCCTCGCTGTGGATAGGAGAGCAGACAAGGTTATTTTGGTCTTGTTTCACTCCCTGGGAGGGCCACCTCATCCAGCCCACGTCTCAGAAAACCAACAGGTCGTGGCTCTCCCCCCAGGAGATGAGGAACAAGTAGCCGTGCTTGTTTCCTGTGCTGAGCCAAATGAAATGCCAAAATAACACCTAATTTTCCTGACCTCTTGGCCTCGGCACAACGAGCACTTACACAGATGAGTGTGCAGGAGCGAGCTGGAGTTCACCCTTGAGGTGCAGTCCGTGCCACCACTGTCCCCTGCTGGTCCCACCACCACTGCCTGACCTCGCCTGTACGATATGCTCTGATGTCCTGCTAAGTGCCTGGCAGATGGGCTGGAGTGGCCAGCCATTACCTCCCCTGCCAGCCCGTGATGGATATAAATAGTCCTTGGCCTCCCCGTGAAAATTGCTGGCTGGCTTGGAGAGCTGAAGGGAATCTTGGCAAGCGTCTTGGGTCTGTAAGGTCTGACAGCACGGAGGGCTGGGATTTGGAAAGGGGGAGTTTCTGGCTGGGTGTTAAGAGGCTCTGTCACTAGGAAGGAGCTGCCCTGGGGTACCCCCTCTGGCCATGAGGCAGTGCCTGGGGGAGCAGAGGGTCTCAACCATTCCCAAAGGGACATGTGGATGTGGGATGCATCCTCAAATAGTGGCCAGGGTAGCACAAAGCTGACTTAGCAGTCACTCTTCAGCCCCAAGAGACTGGGCAGTGTGGGGGTAATGGCTTGTTGTCCCTTGGCATCTCCAGCCACCAGCGATAATTGAGAAAAAAATGTTAAAACCGCAGAATTTCTATATATGGTCCTTTCCCTGCTGCCGAGGTCTGTGCTGCAGGGATTTCTCAGCCTAGGATGTGCCTCTGGGCTCTCTGGCTCAATAGCTGCTGGTGGCTCTGTCTTCTCTAAATTCAGTACCTTTTGCAGTGCTTTCATACTTTATGGCGGATGAAAAAGAACCTTTTGTTAGTTTTTAAAACACGTAAATCCTTGCAAAGCGAGAAATAGTGAATAACCATCGCCTTTCCCACTGCTCCACGAGCCCGATGGCTTTATAGGCTTTTGTCATGTCCTCACTCTGTTGTTTGTTTCCTTTACTGAGGAGTCCTAACACAGTTGGTTTCTCCTCTTCACAAAGCCATTTGCAACATCTCATCTTCCTTGTACCCCTCCTCCAAACCTTCCAAGCTTTGCCTCCTCCGTTTTGAGATGGTTGACCTGAATATCACTTGCAGGATTCCAGATCAGCTTGCTTTCACCAAGGTTGAGTTTCACCTGCCCACTTCCTTGCCCGCTTTCCTCCTGCACTTCTCAGCTTTAGCTTTGAGAAGACTAAATTTAGCCTTGGTGACCAACTTTGTCATTCGCCTCCTCTTCCAGAGTGTTTCTGAGCAGCCGAGGTCCTGACAAAGATCTCTGTGGGGCTTCTTGGTAACGTCCTTTTATGGTGAAAACTAAACCCTTGCTCCTTCCCCACCTGGTGGGCTTCAAGACGACTTTCCTTCTTACCCCAACACCACTTTGGTGCTTCAGGGAACTTTGAGGGTGGATTTTGACAAGAGTTCTTTGAAACTAGTCTTATCAAATTGGATCACCCTTATCTACTGGCTTACAATGGTGGGCGACCCATATTTACTGATGGACCTACTGGTTCCTCTGGCAAAGTGGTTCCAGGGCACAAGCAGAATTTACTGGTCCTTAATTGCCTTGATGCCCCAGAGCTTTTATAAGAAACTGGGGTCTCCTCTGGTTTCCTCAAGTTTTTCTTCTCAACTTGCTCACCCTTTGGGAGTGAGAGTGGTTGTGTTGGTGGAGTTCTGCAGTTCGTAGGTGAGCACCATCTGAGCTGAGGGGTTTGTGCCCTCCTTCTCGCTGATTTGCTGGGAGACAATTTAGCCAGGGCAGGAATTTTCCATGGCTGATTAGGAGCCTCTCCATCATTTGGACTCTTTCCACGAAGACCTGATTTTCCCTCTGGAAGAGGTGATGTGATAGCATTGCAGGGTGAGATGTCAACCGCAGATGTGGCCCTGTCTGGGGTTTTTATGTCAGCATTGCATCTTGGAAGTGTAGTCACACATTCACTTTGCCTTGCCTTTGCTCCCTGTCGTGGGTGGGCATTTGGGTTCTTTCGAACACGACCATGTCACCCGAGCATTGGTCCAGGAGGTGCATCCGCCTCTCTTCCCACATTTCCTCAGTAGCTCTCAGTTACGGCAGATGGGACCAAAGTGACTAGACAGGAGTGAAAATCAAACACCAGCGAATGTCCCGATCTGCTTGTTGCTTTTCCAAGCTTTAGGTCAAAACTGACAAATGCCATGGAACAATAACCTTGGAGGGGATGTCACACAGGTGTGGTTGGGCACGTCCTCGGGCTTGCGGGGCAGAGAAGGGCAGTGGGGGCTGTCACGCTGTAGGGGCAGCAGCTGCAGAGCAAACCCGGTCGACTGAGGCCCAGTAATGATGGATCAGTGTCCTTTGCCCTGAAAATGGTTGTGCAGCTCCCAGAGTGATGGAGGGTTTGCTGCTAAAGAAAGGGAGGGGTTAGGGCTCTGGGTTATTCGGGACAAAAACCCCAGTTCAAGGCTAAAGCGCGGCCACAGCTTTGAAATGTAACTCCTTCGTGACCTTCCCAAAAGCAAAGGCAGCCTGCATTCCAAGGAGAAACCTGGTTAGCTGTCAGCCTTGCCGTGGCACCTCGTGGCTTCACGTGTACCAGCCTCACGCGCAGGCATCGTGGTGGGGTGATCACTCTGACCTACCCTGAGAGTGGCTCCAGGGAGATCACCACTGCCTTTTCCTTGAACCTCTGTGTTCTCCCATGTCCATGAGTCTTTTGGAGATTTTCCCCCAAGGGCCCCTCTCCCGTGAAGCAGGTTCCTAGTACACAGTGAGGTTTATGTTTGGGGGTATGGAAAAGCTGGATTGTCTTGAAAAGGCAGAGTGACCTACAGAATGAGCTGGTTTTCCTACCTGAGACTGGAGACGGGGAAAAATGCAAATGAAATATGGACAGTCAGTGATGAATGTGAATTTTTTAAGCAGGCCCATAAAAACATGAATATTATCCCATGAATGATCTGTCACTAAAACCCTGGAAGTATAAATGAGTTAAGTATCAAGATAAGCTTTTTGACATCTGAATTGGTAGAAATCAAGGCCTGAGGTCCCAACAGAGAGAGCAAATGACTCATGGTGGGGAGGTCTCCTGAGTCACTTCAGACACTGGAGGCTCTTGGAGGAGTGCAAGGGATTTAGCTGAGTTCGAGCCCTTTAAAGGATGTGTGTGGTTTAGGCACGGAGCAAAAGCCTTAGCTAATGGGGAACTTAAATAAAAACACAGTCAGGTTCCGGATGGAAAATAAGGCAGGTTTAAATGTTAACGAGGAAATACAAGTCCAAGTCAAAATCTGTGCTCGGCTGTATGAAATGAGTCTGTGGAGACCAACATTATGGCAGAGTTCATTTGACTTATTGGAGGCGTCTATTAGTGCAAAACGCTTCCAAATGGAGAGGAAAATTGTTTTGCTGGGTGTTTTTTTCATCAAAATGCTGATGTGAGTTTTTGAGGAGAGCCGTTCTCCTCGCGTGCCGCCATGCCAGGTCTCCATGGGAGGATGAGGACATGGGAGTGGGTCTGTGCCAGCACCAGGCTCTCAGGCCATGGTTTTGATGTTGCACCAGCTCAGGTGCAGAACTGGGCTGTGACAGGGGTGTCGCCTCCCAAAATCGGGACATGCAGAGGTGTTGCCTTCAGAAGGACTGGGTTTGCTTTGTGTGGGACAGCTGTCCCAAGGGAACATGAGGCTGTTTGGGATAATCAAGAATGAAGCAGGTATAAATTCCCACACCTCCAGCACCTCCAGTCTGGTCTTTTGTCCTCTCCTCCAACTGCTCCTGCAGAACCTTCCTCTCCCCACTCCCTCCCCTTGCAGATGGTCTGGGAGGGGAGCAGCCACGGCCGGTACGTTGAAAGCATCAGCTGGGGCCTTTGGAGGCTGCTGCTCCTGCAGATATGAAGGACCTGGGCCACGTTTGATACCAGGTGAATGTGGCACAGCCTAATTAGTGGCCTCCTACCGTTATTAACCTCTGACTCAGACAGGCTATTTTTTAACAGAGGTGCAAGAAGTTAATACCAGTGCTAATGGCTTCCTATCCAAGGCCTTAATGAAAGCCATGCAGGGACCAGGCTTTTCATCAATATCTTTCAAACTTTGAACTTGAAATTTTCCTCTCCCCCCGCCTTTTTTTTTTATTTTTGGCTTTCTGCCCACTTTCCTGGCTCCTCTGGGACATCCTGGCCCAGCTGTACAAACTGGTCAGCAGGGTTGGCCCCTGCCAGCTCCACAGCAGAACTGATGCCCTAGGGAAATCCAGATAAATCATCCCACTTGGCTACATGGGTCACCACAGCATCTCCCACCAGGTGGTGAGATGTCTGCTTGGAGAGCAAGACAGAGGGAAAAGTTAAATCCGCTGGACTGGGAGAAGAGAGAGTAAAGAGCTGCTGCGGTAGGGAGGAAGCTTGGTCTTGGTCTTGTCTTGGTCTTGCTTAAACGGAGCTCCAAGAGAGCTTCACGGATGCAGGAAAGCATTTCTATGTGTAAATTTTTCAAGCAGAAATGAAGTAGGATAGAGGCAGCTGACGTGTTGCTAAGACACTTGAGGAGAGGAGGAGAAGGTGTGAGGATGAAGCTCTCTCACCCAGGCACTGCCTCAAGAGTCCTTGCCAGGGCAGGGGCAGAGATGGTGGAGCAGCCTTGTCCTGCAGTGTGATGGAGAGCTCACAGCCTGCCAGTCTGGGGTGATGGCAGTTGATTTCTGGGGTGTTTTCCTTTGTCTCTTGCACCTGTGACTTGTGTGCTATGCTGCAGGGTCCTGTCGTGATGTCTGGTGAAAGAGGATAATGTGCTCAGGCTCCGTGGCTGGATTGTGCTCTTCTAAAACAAGAATCCATTTTTTATTGAAATATATTTTTCTTTTAAAAAATAAGCCTGTTTAAATAAATTTGAAATTATGACAACCTATTTTAAGGCTGAAATTTACTATAATCTATTAATCATTTCAATAACTCCCATCAAGGATTTCTTCTCAAATATTAATGAGCTGAAGGGTGCTGCTTTTACAATGATGTGTCAGATCAGGGGGAAAACATCTCTAACTCTAGCTTTCTAAATGTCACAATGTCACATACTTAGTATCTATTATTTTCACTCTTTACAATGGAGCAAATGCTGGTATTTACATTTTTCCCAAATGTCAGTACGTTGAGTTCCTGTTGTGCATAAAAGCTCTTGCCTTAATTACTCCTAATTTCACGTTAGCAGGCAGGTGCAGGGAGAGTGTTTTCTTCCATTCGAGCTGGTTCATTCGAAGTTGAGAAGCCGTGGGGAGTTGGAAAAGCGGGCAAGCTTGTTTCCCCCTCTCAGTCCATGAATAAAGACCATGTGGGAGAGGAGGAGATCCGCTGCTTCAAATCCTCCCGGCTCCCAGGACCGGCTTTTCAAAGGGGGATCCGCGTCCCCAAACACACAGCTCAGCAGTTAGAGGGAATTTCAGAAGTGCTTCTGGCTTCCCGGTGACTTAACTCTGGGTTTTGCTTCCCTCCGGCGCCGTGGGGCGCTCAGCATCCCTGTGCTCGGGACACTCCGAGTGCGCTGATCGCCGCCAGGAGCGCGGCCCGTGCTGAGCACAAGCAGTCTGCCAGTTCGCTCGCTGTGGCTAATGCCTCTTTTGAGTAATCAAATCAGTTTGGGAGGATGAACCCAGCTCCTGATGCAGATCTTGCACCTCCCCCCCTCCCCCACCACCTCCCCCGGCGGCCAGCTCACTTAAGGCAGCCTAATGAAATTAATTAACAGCAAATTTAAAATGTTGTTTTTCGGCACTGTAATTGAATTCCAGTTTTCATTTGAAGGCAGCATGAAACAAGCAAAATAAAGATGATGATTTGCCAAGCCAGACGGGCTCTTTCCCACAGCCGTCAATGGGGCAGAGACAGGAGGGGGAGCTGTGCCTCACCGGGAAGCTCATTGTGTTTTTTATGGTCATCCTTCCAAAATCTGCTATTTTCACAAAAAACAGCTAACAGGCAAATGGCAGGCTCGAGCTGATGGCTGAGATCAAGGTGGTGTGAGATGGGCATCGAGCTGATGTGGTCTGAGGGGGAGGCAGCAATTAAAACAGTGCCCATGTCTCCTAGGGATGTGCTGGTGTCACCCTGGCTTTGGCTGAGACCCAGCTGTAGGGTGTCCCTGAAATTTCGGAGCCAGGCAGGTGAATTTGGTTCGATTTGGCATTTGGTGTCCTGGAGCGTGTGTCGTGTCCCTGCCCTCAGCTGCTCTTCCTGCCTGGGTGTCCTCTACTGCCGTGACACCTCAGCCCAGCTGTGTCCATCTGTCTCACTGCCCCAAACTCTGAAATTAAAGGTGCTTAGGGAAAACAGGGTTGCTTGGGCAGAAGCTACAGGTACCTCTGCAGGTCTCTGGGCTGAGTCCTGGGTGGAGAGCTGTAAAATATGACTGAAAACTGAAAACATCTGAAATCGCCTCAAAGTCAGAGATGTAGGTGGGATCGCAGCCACGTTCGTGTTTCATTGTTCACAAAGGATGGGAAGTATTTTGTCTGCAATAATTTGGGATGTGGTCTCATTGTGCTGCTGAGAAGTTCTCCTGTATCCTGTGCTCCCAATGTCTGAAGCTGTGTGGGTGAAACCTGTCCAAATTGGAGCTGGGAGGATGCTACTGGGTTACTGCTGTCAGTAAGTGCTCTCTCCCTGCGCCACAACTGGATTTTTGGAGAGGATTATACCCAGAAATATGGTTTTACTCTGCTTTAGCCCTTCAGGCTGTGGTTTATGTAGGGGCAGCCACGGTGCTGGCAGGAGGTGACTGGAGGCTGTGCATCCTTTGGTCCCTCCACCAACATTTTTTAGGAAGAGGTGAATGTCTCCCGTGAACCCTCTGCTCCACATTTCCCCCTTGACCAGCTTTGCTCTTGCAGAGATCTCAGGCAACACGGATGACATCCCACTGGTGCGCTGGCGGCAGCAGTGGCTGGAGAATGGCACCTTGCTCTTCCACATCCACCACCAAGACGGGGCCCCCAACCTGCCCGGCTTCGACCCCACAGAGGAGCCCCAGACTGAGTCGGCAGAGGAGGAGCTGAGGATCCTCCACATCTCTGTCATGGTATGTGATGGGGAGGCAGCCCCTGTTCAGCTGTCCAGAAGCCTGTAGAGAATATAGTGGCTTTTGAAAAGCCATTTATTTCCCCATCTGGCTCCAGCTGCCCTAGGGTGGGGAACTGTGCCCACCTTTGGGGTGGTTGGGATGCCCTGGGCACCTCTCTGAATGGTGGTGATTGCTAAGTGCCTTAACAGGCTGCTTTAAACCTCTCCCTCAGCTTGCATCACTTTGAAAATACGTTTGTGGGGTGCCTTTGCCCCCGGGGGTTCTGTGCTTTCAGGGTTTCAGCCACGTTAACCCGGGGTTAATTCACACTGACTTGTCAGGAGGCCTTTGCCCCGTGCGTGGTGCCTGCTGCCCTCTGCCCTGGCACACAGCGGGTGTCACGGTGCCACCAGGCAGTGTCACCACCACTTCTGTCAGCGTGGCAGCCCCGTGGCCGTGGTTTCACAGCAAGAGCATCCCACGTGCTGAGGCTGCACAGCAGCTCTCCCCCACCCAGATGCACAGAGACGAGGTTTTGATGGCAGGGAAAGGAGAGATCTGTGTGTTGGGGGAAGGTCTGGTGGTGTGTTGATTGGGGTTTTTTTTGTTATGTTGGGAAAAAAAATTTGAAGAGTCCTGCAATTTTTGTGCCACTTGGAAGATAATTAGCCGGAGCCAATGTGTTGCCGAGGCTGCAAACAGGCTGTTCAATGGTGTCTACCCTAATAAGGGCTTCAATTGCTCTTCCAGATTGCAGCCCCAGGCCAGGTTTCTCCTCCATCATTTGTGCTTGATTAGTCTGAGGGAAAAAAAACGTTTGCAAAGCCACTCCCAAAACCATCTCGCACCATTATCTCTTATTTTGCTGTCCATTCCCTGCTGCTCCTAGGAGGGTGCATCCCCCCTGGAGAGGCTGGCCCCGCCGTGGTCTTGGTCTTCCTGGGCACTGCTGCATGCCAAGACCAAGGCAGGGGTGCCTGGACCAAGGCTTGTTATCGAGCTGATGACAAGGATGTCTGCAGCTCACTGCTGTCACACCAAAACGTGCACATGCTGATTGAGTCCTCCTCTGCCCCTTTTTCCCCACCACCCTCGGCTCCGCTCCAACAGCGTCCTTACTCCGTGACAAATAGAGGTTGGCTTTTGTGCCAGGAGTCAGGATCACGTGGAGTTCTCAAGGCTGGTTTTCTTTCTTTGCTGTGTGGTTGCCAAGAGGAGAAGCGTGAGCGAGGGATTGCATCCATCGTGACCAAGGTCTGCCCGGGGACCGGGCGAGGAGCGCTCCCACACCCATCCAGTGCAGGGCTCCTCTCACAGCCGTCACATGAACTGGGGGGAATGAGACAGAACAGGATTTCTGTGCTCCTGTGGAGGGAAAACGGGGGTCTGAGGGGGTGCCCTGACCCTCTCCAACAGGCAGGGGGTGGGGAAGACTTCAGCTCTGGCTTTCATC
Organism: Monarcha castaneiventris obscurior; assembly: GCA_026261815.1. Taxonomy (NCBI): domain Eukaryota; kingdom Metazoa; phylum Chordata; class Aves; order Passeriformes; family Monarchidae; genus Monarcha; species Monarcha castaneiventris. Next base: position 630,013 of record JAMPIT010000502.1, on the reverse strand, counting down.
CTCTCAGAGCCTCTTGAAATCTCAAGAGTCCACAGGCTGCTTTTCTCAAGGACAGTCTGAGCTCTCAGGCTATTGGGGCAGAAGGAATTCAGTTTCAATGAAGTAATAAGGCACTTTTGTAAACCCACAGCCACTGTCTGAAAAAAAATGAGCATCCACCAGATTGGAGCCCTGGCTTGGTCTCTCCTGTTCACCAGCACAGGCATGTGGCAGAGCTCGCTGCTCTTTAGGGGATTTAATTTGCATTCAGAGGGTGAAGGAAAGCCAGGAATGCCCTGGCATTCCTCCTACCTGCTTGTCAGCCCATCTGCAGGTAGACTTTCTCTAAGGTGATGGAGAGCCATGACAGAGGAGGCCACCTGTGGTGGGGATGGGGACAGTCCCCACTCATTTATGGATCACAGGAACTCATAGGGACTGGAGCACGATACAGAAACAGGCGCTCACTTCACCACTAAAAAATTGCGTGTGACTACACCAGGCACTTTATGCAAAGGCATGCAGTGATGGAATTAGACTGATGTAGAGGAGGTTTAGGTGAGATATTGGGAGGAAATTCTTCCCTGTGAGGGTGCTGAGGGTGCTGAGGCCCTGGCACAGAGTGCCCAGAGAAGCTGTGTCTGCCCCTGGATCCCTGAAGTGTCCAAGGCCAGGTTGGACAGGGCTTGGAGCAACCTGGGATAGTGGAAGGTGTCCCTGCCTTTGGCATGGAGGTCGGAATGAGGTGAATTTTAAGGTCCCCTCCAATCAAAACCATTGTAGGATTCTATGATTTCTACCATCCAGGGCCAGTTATCAGCCCCTGCAAGACTTTCTGACTTCCTGGCTGTAGGCTGCTGGCCAGAAAGATGCCAGCCAGCCCCCCTTCTTCTGCAGGACTGCTGGTCTCCTTAATCCCTGGAGTTTGTTTCCTCTTTCTTTCTTTCCTTATTTTTTTGTTTTGTTTTTAGAGAAAGTTGGGAAGGAGGCTGGGAGGGTGCATCACAGCTCCATTATTCTGGAAATGAGAGTGGATTAAACTGTAATGGCCATTAAACTTCCTTTTCCAGCTGCCTCTCCTGCTTCTCATCCAATAATTCCCTTAATGTTTTATCCTAATGGAGCAGATTATTACTATTATTTTATTTTCTCAGAATCACCTGTTGCATAGGAAAGAGCAGGGAGACCGGAGCTATGGATGGGCTCTGAGCTCTTAGCTGGCTCCGCGTGCTTTTTATTGTTATTATTGTTATTATTCGTGGCGGACTGTGCGTAGAGGGCCAGTTTGGGGCTTTCATCTCGCCGCCCTCTCTCTGTGCACAGGGACATCTCGCAGGAGGGGGGGATCCTGGAGACAGTGGCAGGATGGCAGGATGCCAGGTGCTGTTTTGGGGGCCGTCCCTGTGGGACAGGAGCTTTTTCAGCCTCTTTCCCCCAAGATGTTCCCCAAACAGCACTTCAGTCATCTGCCTGTCTCAAGCCTTGATCTCTTTTAATCCGTGCTGCAATTTCTTCCGGATACCCTGGGAAAATCTCCCAAGATTGAGAGTGACAGAACTAAAACCGGTTGGAAATGGGTCAGAAAAAGTTGCCCGTAGGAGCATTTGCCTGGAATAAAGCTGATCTCTGTTTTCAAAGGCGGGAGAGTGAAACAAGACACGCTTTGCTTTGAATGCTGCTTTTTCATGCCTCGGTGGCAGCTTCAAAAGTGGTCCAGCCTGAGGCAGGCTCCAGCTGGGAGCCCTCGGCCAGCACTGGGCGCTCCTGCTGCCAGCACACCCTTGGTGTGACCAGGCTCCCCTGGCCAATGCCTTTGCTTTGGCCACCCTGGAGCACACCTGGGGTGTTTGTGTCCCGGGGGACGGCCGGCAGTGGTCCCTGGCTGATCCCTGCTCTCGTTGGTGCCCGCAGGGAGGGATGATCGCCCTGCTGCTCTCCATCCTCTGCCTGGTGATGATCCTCTACACCCGCCGGCGGTGGTGCAAGCGGCGCCGCGTGCCGCAGCCCCAGAAGAGCGCCAGCGCCGAGGCGGCCAACGAGATCCACTACATCCCGTCGGTGCTGATCGGGGGCCACGGGCGGGAGAGCCTGCGCAACGCCCGCGTGCAGGGCCACAACTCCAGCGGGACGCTCAGCATCCGCGAGACCCCCATCCTGGACGGCTACGAGTACGACATCACCGACCTGCGGCACCACCTCCAGCGCGAGTGCATGAACGGCGGCGAGGACTTCGCCAGCCAGGTCACCCGCACCCTGGACTCGCTGCAGGGCTGCAACGAGAAGGCCAGCATGGACCTCACGCCAGGTGGGCACGGGCTGAGCTGGGTCCTTTCCAACTTGTTTTCTCTCCACAGTTCCGTACACGTGTTTTCCCTTGAGCATTTTCCCCGTTTCTCTGGGTTTCTGTTGGGTGTGAGATGCTGAAGGCGCTTCCATTGCTGGGAGGCCTCACAGCCCTTGCTGAGTGGGACGTGGCTGGGACAATGAGGCTTTGTGGGGAAACGCTGTGGTTCCCGTGGCCTGACAGAGAACCAGAATGGCATTCCCTCCATGCTATCCCATCGTGACCCCCAAACTTCCCTCCGGTATCCCCAGATTTCTGGTGTCTTCTTCAGGTGAGGTTTTTAGGAGCAAAATTACACTTGCCATCAGTATGATCCAGAGTTAACGCTGCCTTCTGATTGCCAGCAGGGATTCTTTGAGGCTTGTAACAAACTTGTCCTTTGGCCGTATCACTGTCTGAGCCATCCAACTAGAGCCTTCTCAGCTGAGACACAGTTTGGGAAGATCATGGTGTGGTGCCTAATGCTCTCCTGCATATGAAGAAGTGCCCTGAGAGGCTGAGTGTTAATATCTCAGCTTTTGGCTAGTTTGGTGGAGAGGCCAGTCCTCTTCAGGATTTGAGTTGTTCGTGAGTGTGCCTTGGGGGCAGCTCAGCTCATTGGCTTCAGCACCTTGATCACCTCAGGATGATCTAGAGATGGATCCAAGGAAATCCTTCTCTCACCTCCCTCCTTTTTATAAACCTTTATCCCTGAAATACTTTGCCTTCAATTCTTCCCGCTCAGGGAGCGACAACGCCAAGCTGTCCCTGATGAACAAGTACAAGGACAACATCATTGCCACCAGCCCCGTGGACTCGAACCACCAGCAGGCCACGCTGCTGTCCCACACCTCCAGCAGCCAGCGCAAGCGCATCAACAACAAAGCGCGAGGTAGGGCGGTCCCCGGGGCAGATGGGGTGCCTTGGGCTTCCACCCACCCACATTCCAGCGGCCCACCCTCTCCTGGGATGGAGAAACAGGACCAGAGCTGGGCGAGAGCATGGGAAAGAGGGTTTGGCTGGGGAGAAGCAGAAGACGTGGTGCCTGCAAGGATGCAAATGATGTTGGGCCGGTTGGTTACAAAGATGCAGAGGGTGTTTCCCCTAGTAAATATTTCAGGATACTGGCACAGCCATGGGGAAAAGTTGCAAGGTAGCCCATGGCGGGTGGGGGGTCTGGCTGTGTGTGGTAGGAAGGGGAAGAGATGGTGTCCCTGCTGCACCTGGCAGATGGGGCCTCTGGTCTTTAGGGCAAGGCTTTCCCTGAAGGGTGATGTGGGATGCCAAGGTTTGGGGCGGCACGGTGCCAACCCCTCCGTGACTACACTCAGTGTCCCCTGCAGCTGGCTCAGCATTTCTCAACCCCGAGGGGGACTCGGGGACAGAGGCAGACACCGATCCCCAGCTGACCTTCTACACGGACCCCTCACGGAGCCGGAGGCGCAGCCGAGGTGGGTGATGAGCCGTGACCCCTCTTGCCTTACTTGCCATTGCTGCTCTGGGTTTGGAGACTTTGCATTGGCAAGGAGATGGAAACCCAAGCACAGTCGTGGCTGCCGCAGGCAGGCACCAGTCTGCTGCTGCTCTCCGGTGGAGCTTCTCAGCAGAGGATGAAATGCATTCTGGTGTTTTGCTGGAGGCTGCTGCCGGGCACGGGTGTATATTAATGAGGAACACGCTTCAAAGGCTGGCCTGTGCATTCCCAAGCCACCGCTCACGGCCTCGGGCCCCAGGCAGGGGTCTTGCCCCACTGCCCTGCACCACCCCTTTGGGAGGTTTCCTCTTCCCAAGAGGGAAGTTAGTGTCTGTTTTCCCTTGTTGAGCCTCGTTTAGCTAGATTATACCCTGTTTTTCTGGGAGTGGCGAGACTGGGAGCCATCTCCTTTAGCTGGTGCTGGGAGGCTGATTCAGGCTTTGTCTCCTTTTTCCCACTCAGCTTCTTCAGCTGAAAGACTAGAAGTCAAAGACCTGCATGCAGTTAGGGCTCTCTAGTGCTTTTTCAAAAGCATCCATGAGCCTGTTGTCATGACAAAATTAACCTGAGTGAAGTGTCAAGAAGGAGCGGGGAAAACCAGGATACTGAATTTACCTGTTTTTCTCCTCAGTACCTCTGCTCTGCTTTAAAGCTCTGCTGCTGCAAAGTTCTCAGCATGCTGCAGTGCAGGGTGTGGGAGAGCCAGGGCTCTGGGAGATCAGGAGGATCCTGGTCACAGCGGGGGAGAGGGATGGAGAATCCCATGGCAAAGGCTGTGTCATGCTCTTCAAAGTCCAAAGTGACTCCATTTGGTTCAATTGATGCTGGATTTCCAGGGGGCTGGGCAGGGTCTCTGCATCCTGAGCCTGCACCCCAAGACCTTCCCGGGTCCCGCCGGTGTCAGGTCTGACTGTGCTCCTGTGTTTTGCAGTGGGGTCTCCCCGGAGCCCTGTGAACAAGACCACGCTGACCCTCATCAGTGTGACGAGCTGTGTCATCAGCCTGGTGTGCTCCTCCCACATGAACTGCCCCCTGGTCGTCAAGATCACCCTGCACGTCCCCGAGCACCTGATCGCCGACGGTGAGCACCCCATGGCCTCACACGTTTCTTCCTGCCCCACTCTGTGAGGTTGAATGGAGGAGAGGGGGGAATGATGGACAGGACGGGGGCAGGACAGAGGGACAGGCGTGGGTGGAGGGCACCAGTGTGGGACAGAGGGAGTGGGCATGGGATGGAGGGTGTGGGCACAGCACAGAGGGGACGGGTGGAAGACAGAGGTGGCTGTTATGGGATGGAAGGGGTGGGTCCATGGCAGAGAAGGAGGCAGGGATGAAGGAGTACAGGATGGGGGAGATAGGCACAGGACAGAAGAGACAGGCACAGGTTGGAGATGGCTGCTGTGGGACACAGGGCTTGGTGCAGGATGGAGGGGGTGGGCATAGGGCCAAGGAGACTGTTGTGGGTTGGAGGGGAACGGATATGGGATTACATGGACCATTGTGGGATGAAGGACACTGTGGGACAGAGGGATCAGACCTCAGTGTGGGACCAAGGGGAAGGGGGGTGGGATGGAGATGGCTGCTGTGGGACAGAGGGGAAAGGATGGAGGGAGCTGTCATGGGATAGAGAAGACAGGTATGGGATGGAGGGGGCTGTCATAGGGCAGACAGGATGTGCACAGGACAGAGGATTCCTTGTGGAACAGAGGGGACTGTCTCAGGATGGAGTGAATGGGCAGGGGATGGAGGGATCCATCATGGGATGGGAGAGAAATGTCATGGGATGGAGGGGTCTGCTATGGGGTGCAGGGGACCATCATGGGGTGGAGGGTACAGCAGCAGGCTGCTGGCACTGACTCCCCTTGTCTCGGTGGCAGGAAGCCGGTTCATCCTGCTGGAGGGGAGCCAGCTGGATGCCAGTGACTGGCTGAACCCAGCACAGGTCGTCCTCTTCTCCCAGCAAAACTCCAGTGGGCCCTGGGCCCTGGACCTCTGCGCCCGGCGCCTCCTCGACCCCTGTGAGCACCAGTGTGACCCCGAGACTGGTATGTGTTGTCGAGGTTGGGGTGGGTTTGTGAGCTCACCTCTGCCCCCTCCACCCTGCTGTGGTGGGAAGGTGCTTCCCCACCTTCTCCGAGGACAATCTGGAGCTGCCGGGTGCCCTGGGGTGGCTGCAGGCTGCATTGGGCAGGGGAGCACATGGAAAAGCCTTCCCAGGAGTGTTCTTCCACATCCCTCACGTCCCTTTCTCCGCAGGGGAATGTCTCTGCTATGAAGGTTACATGAAGGACCCTGTGCACAAGCACCTCTGCATCCGGAACGAGTGGGGGACGAACCAGGGGTGAGTGCCCAGGCTTGGAGGGTCCTGGCACGAGCTGCTGTGCTTCCACAACAGTGGAGTGGGGCTGTGGGAACTTCTTGGGTGGCAGAGTTAGAGGCACCTCGGTGAATTGTAAGGTCAGCACGCAGCTGGGCTCTGCAGCAGGTCTGTGGGAGGCGAGCATTTCTGTTCTTTGAAATAGCCAGGAATGATGTAGAAGAGGCCATTGTCACATTTTAGAGTGAACACCCCCTGGAGAAGATCGAGGTCGCTCCTCCACTGCTGCCTTGTGTGCACTATCCTGGGCATCCTGCGCGTTCTGGGGCTTTCCTTTTGGGTGTGTGAGGCATCAGAGGAGGGCTGAGGTCCCCACTGAAAACTGGGAAAATGAGGTGCTTTGGTACTGTGGCTGAGGGAACAGAGGAGTCACGGTCTGCTCCCAGCTTCAGACCCCTGCAGGTGCTAAGGGAATTGTTTCTGGTGTTTCAGCACCAATTCGGTGGTGGATTCCAAAAGTTCCCATCTCTCTCTGACCCTCAAGGGGGTGCTCCATCTGTCCCTCAGCACTCACGGGTCTGTGACGTGCAGCTGGAACGGCTGGAGGCGGTGTGCAGAAAGCCAAGACACCCCCAAATTCAGAGGTCCCACATGCACCAGCACCTCCAAACCCTTCTTTTATTCCCTTCCCTCATTATGCCGTAGCTGGATCAGTGGTGGCCCTGCACGTGTCAGGATGCCCTCTCTGAAGCTATTAGTCTTCACAGTGGGAAGAGAAAAATCATCAAAGGCTGTGCTTGGCATCCCCCCCTCCGTGTGGCTGTGCTGGGGGTGGCAGTGCAGGGGGGCTGTCGGTGCTGGCTGGCCCTGCTGTGTCCCTTTGAACTGCAGCCCTGGGGGCAGCACTGCTCCTCTGTCTCCAGCCCCCTCTCTGGTTTTTATCGTTTTAAAGGCAATTTAGCAACTACACCCAGCGTGGAGCACCAGCTGTGTTGGACAAGTTGTTGCTCTGGGTGCCCTGAACCAGGGTGATGCTCATGGCAGGGTGGCCCCGTGCTGGGGATGTGGTGTGTGGTGTGGTGAGGGTCCCCAAACCTCTGCAAGGTACCACTGCTGGGCTAGGAAAACACAGGCAGAAATACAGCTCCTTGTCCTGTTTGTCCCCAGGGTCCAGTGTCCACGAGGGATGTGCCCAGCTCCTCTGTGCCATCTCCTGAGAGGCACTGAGCAATGGGCTGGGGTGTGGGGCGTATTCCCCTGCCACGGATTTGCCTGTTTGGGGATGTGTTGTGTTTAGGAGTGTCTCAGAGTGGGGTGGAAAGAGCCCACAGCCACCCACGGCCACACGTGGCTTTGGTGCCAGCCTCTGCCTCCATCAGAGCAGCTTTTTTGCTCACCACCTTGCAAAAAGCAAATTGGCAAATGACTTTGTCCATCGAGGCTAGTAATAAAAATGGATGAGCACCATGGAGAAGCATTTGCTTCCTGATCCTCTGCTTTTCCTTTGCTCCTGGGCGTGGGTCTGCAGCTTCACGCTTTTCCTCCATGCACGCTGCTCTTCTCTAGCTTTTTCCTGATTTAGCTGCTTCACTTTCTTAAGGCAAAGCGGAGAAAAAGATGCTGCTTTTGGGTAAATTGGGAAAAAATAGAGATGGTAACAAGCAGGAGAGAAGCCAAGGGCAAGAAGGACCGATACTTTCCTGAAGCCCCCTAGACCTGTTTGTGTCTCCTGACCCAGCTTTGGTCTCAGCAATGCCCACCTGAAATGTGCTCAGGACCTCCTCTGTTCCTCTGGGGGATTTGGGGCTGCTTTTTTAGACCCGTCTCCAACCTGATGCTGAAGCCTTCCCTCTGCCTTTTCTCCTGAAACAGGATCCATATCTGGCCAGGGCACATCTTGTCTTGTGTTTCTCCTTATATACCAGGGTTGGCTGTGACAAATTATGTGCAGCATTTCCAAAATATTTTTCTGTTTGGGGCGGAGAAACCTGGGAGTTCTCTTTTTCCCCGAGGTGCAACACAGCCCTAGACCGTGGTGGGGCTGTCAAAGTCCTTCAGCCCTTCTCTGGGCTCTTGAGAAGGCTCCAATGCTGCAGTGTCACCCTCTCAAGCCACCTGAAACCGGGGTCATTTTGTGTTTCTTCCTTGAACTCATCAGACTTTTGTTTCACAAAATGGTAGCAGCTGAAACCACACTTCACCATCCCTACCTGCAGCTTCCGCTATTTTTAGGGGCTCTTGAAAGCATGTTCACACTAAGCATCATGATGCCGAGGGCAGCTTGGTGTTTAATGAGAGTTTTTTTCCTGCTCTGCTATCTGTTCCTGATGTCCAGGTGCTGCTTAGTGCAGCTCTGCCTGGAAGGGCTTGTGAGGCTGGAGGTCTCTTCTACATGAACCTTTGGCCTCCACAAGGTCATGACTGTGATGAAGCCTCTTTAGCCTAGCAGAACCATCTTGTCAGAGCTTGTTTAGCTGAATGACTTGTAGCTGTAAGTTGGTATTTTTTATTTTGGGGTGGAGGTTGAGCTGCCATGCTGTCTTTTGTTGGGCTCACCAGCTCACCCCCAGTTCCAGCCCAACCAGGTGGCCTGCAGGCTCACCTGAAAGAGATGTCTGCAAATCTTCTGCTCTCTCCCCACTATCCCAAGGTGAGATCAGCTGTGCCTGAATCATTTCTGACCACTGTTTGTCTAATATGCTCTGAACCCTCCAATACTGGAGTGCTGCCACCACGGGTCAGTCCCCAGAGAAACCACGTTGGCGCTTGGTCAGCAGAGCAGGATTTGCCAAATCCCTTGGCAAACTCGGGAGTGACGTGTTCTGGGCATGACCTCTTCTGTTTTCCCAGGGCGGCCTTTTTATCTGAAAACTCATTTCAACCCTTTGGTTTAGCTAGATTTGCCGTTGGTTTGTTTTTATTTACAGTGCTGACAAGTTGCCTCGGTGTCTGTTCGCTCAGTAGCATCTAATTTTGCTCATGAAGGCGAGCTCATCTTTGTACTTTATTGGTGATGGCAGTGAGAAGCTTTTTGTGTTGTGTGTATTTTGGGTGCCAGGCTGAGATCCACGCCTCCGCACTGCATCTTTTACCCGGCATGTCCGGACCCTAAACCTTCTTCAGTTTTTCAGAAACTCAGATCTTTTTGATCATGGGTAGCAGATACATTTGATCAGCTGCTTTTTCCTTTTTTTTTCTTTTTTTTTTTTGGGGGGGTGTGTGTGCTGCTCTTCAGCTGTTTTAAACAAATCTGTCTGGTGCTGCTTGTGTGTTCACAGTCTGTCTCCCTGCTTTGATATGCATTGTTAATTAGCTGCTTTTCGGCTCTTACTCTAATGTTTCCTGAGTACGATGCAGTTTCTACCAGCCCTGCTTCATCTCTGCTCATCAAACCAAATTTCTGTGGTTCTTTTTGTGGTATAACTTGGCCAAAAATCAAATCAGCTCATTCTGTCTTCAGTTAACAAACTGTTACCTGCCTGCATTTGTACTTTTTCATCCCAGCCCTTAGATCCATCACACACACGTGGCTTTCCCCTCTGCACTGTGCAGTTCCCTGGGTGCTCCTTTCAGCCTCCCCCGCCGAGATTTAAGGGGCTCTGCATTTAAGGAGTCCTTATCAATGCGCTCTTTCAACTTGTAATGGGCTTCACCCTGGCCTGGGGACGTGTTAAGCCAGTTTAAGGTGGTACGGTGAACATGTCAGGCTGGGTGCTCCCATCCTGCTGTAAGAGCTGGCAAACTGTCCCACCCCAGCCCTGCTCCCCCTCTCGCAGCCTTGAAGATGTTTTTTTCCAGCAGAGGACCCCAATTAGTGCATCAGCCTGTGCCCTGCTCACCCAGCTCCCATCCCCTCCCGTCCCCATCCTGCCTCTTCTGCACACAGCCATCCCCACCCTGGCAGTGCACCTGCTCCTCCCATCCCATCCCATCCCATCCCATCCCATCCCATCCCATCCCATCCCATCCCATCCCATCCCATCCCATCCCATCCCGTCCCGTCCCGTCCCGTCCCGTCCCATCCCAGCTCATCATCCACTCCCCATCCCACAGAAGACCGAGGGACTCACTGAAGTGACAAGGACAGCACTTTTCCTGCTTAAAGTCTTTTTTTCCTCTTTCTTTTTTTTTTTCACCCCTTTTCCCATCTTTTTTTTTTTTTTTCCCTTGCCTCTCTCCATCCCCTGCTGTGTGCCTGGGCTTTGCAAGCTGAAGGACAGCCTGATAAAAAGCTCCTCGTTCTTTCAGATCCTTTTCGCCAAACCACCCATCCGCCTCCTCCTCCCGCCTCGTTCTCCTCGCAGATTTACGGGCAGCCCAGGGAGAAAGTGCCGGCATTAGCATTTTTAATAATAAAGAGCTGCTTGCAAGGGATGGCAGGGCAGGAGGGGTGGGGGAAGGAGGGAAGGGGAGAGGCACCGGCAGCTGAAACCCGAGCAAAGCTGTTGCCAAGTGAAGTTGGGGAGGAGCCGCAGTTGGGCCGAGGTGCTCGTGTGACATCTGCTCGCTGCTCTTCCGCTGTCAGGGTCTCGGTGCTGGGTCTATCTAAAAAAAAAATTATAACAGAAAGAAAAATAACTAATACTGCACAATCTATAACAAGAGCCAGGTGCTGGGTCTCCATGGGCCCCCACTTTGGGGTGCAAGAGGGGCGCAGGTGCTGTGGGGATGCTCTGGTCTGTTCACCCTGGGCCTGAACTCCTGAGCTGCTGGGAAGGGGTGGGGTAGCAGGCATTGGAGCTGGTGCTTTGGGGCCACGGTGGGGTTTGGTGTGGCCATCCCCATCACTGGCTGGAAACCCTGCACAGGAGGAGCACAGGAGGTCGGGGGACCAAGTGTGAAGCCACCTATTTCAGTGTGTACCAACTGACTGCTCTCTCCTCCAGTGACATTTCAGTCACACTCCCGTGCAGCAGCTTCTCGTGCCTTCTGCAGAGACCCTCTCCTGCGGCCCCTCCAGCCTCTTGCCAGCTCCCCTCAAACCAGCTTAACTCATGTTGGTCACATCCTGCCAGCACTGGGCTTATTCCTCATCGCACCCATCTCGTCTGGAAGAGTTTTGCAGGCAGTGAGGACAAGCTGGAGCACAGTTCTTGATGCTAGAAGTCGGTCTGGCCTCATCCCCTGGGGGCTGCAATTGAAGCATGGCTGGGGCCCTGTTGAGCTGGTTCAAAGCATCACCAGCAGCGCCAGGTTTGGAGGGCTTAGCAGGTGTTTTGTGAGCTTCTACTGAGGCCCAGATGTGGAGCAAAGCACCCAGATAATGGCCCATCTGGAAAAGCCCAGAGGCTTCAGATGGGGCACTGGCAGCACTTCAGCCTTGGGAACTTGCTGACCGAGTGTGGGGAATTTGCTGGTTCTCAGGTGCCCTGGTAATCCCCAAATGTGTTGTTTCAGCTGCCGGCCTGAGTGCCAAGGCTTGCAGGGAGCTGAGAGCTGTCATTTCTGGCCCGTTTAATCCAGCCTGATCCCACATTTAGTCCCACCTTTCTTTGTGAGCTCTGAAGACCATGCAACCAAAGTGCCCACCAAGAACAACCCAAAGCAGAGCAGTGAGGTGCCTCACAGAGAGCAGGCAGGGAGGCAGCCGTGTGGGGAGTGAAACCTCTGTGTGGGGAGGGTGTCCCCACATTCTGGGAATCTACGATTATAAGAATTTTAACCACGTTTGGAAGTTGCATCCTGAGTGGACACAACATGGCCTTGGGTGCTGATTTCAATCTCCCAGGTGGGTCCAAACACACTGGCTCCATGTCCTGGCTGTGTTGACATCCATGTGGGGAGGGAGGCAGCCATGTGGGGACACACGCAGGGGAAGGAGGAGGTGAAACAATGACAGAGGCACCAGGGGCAAAAGGCAGCAATGGGGGAGGTAAGGAGTGCCTGGGGGAGGAGATGCTGCCCCGTCCTCTGCAGCAGGAGGCACAAGTCAGCAAGAGTGCGTGGGTGGAAATAGCAGTGCTGAGCTCCTGGAGAGCTTCCTCAGAGATGAGGATGGGTGAGTGTCTCTCGTTGAGCCGCAGTTCTTGTGAGGAGGATGTCTCAGGGCTTTTCTGCAGGAGGTCCATGTCCTCACAGATTTAGTTGTGCCTGGCAGCACTGGCTCTCTCTCCCTTGCCATGTAGGGATGTAGCTAAAGGCTGAACATTGCATCTAAGGGGCTTTTTTTTCACCCCAAGTAAAGGGAAAGTGCAGCAGGCTGGGGAGATGCCGCACAGTCCCTTCCTGGAGCACAGAAACCTCTTCCCTGGATCAAAGCCATCATCACATTTTACAAGGGCATGCAGGGTTAAGACCAGGGGTGATGGGTTCAAACTGACAGAGGACAGGTTTGATTAGATATTAGGATGAAATTCTTCACTGTGAGGGTGGTGATGCCCTGGCACAGGGTGCCAGGAGAAGCTGTGGCTGCCCCTGGATCCCTGGAAGTGTTCAAGGCCAGGCTGGATGGAGCTTGGAGCAACCTGGTCTAGTGGAAGGGGGGTGGAATGAGATGATCTTTGAAGTCCCTTTCTGGGACTCTGATTACAAGAATTTTAGCCACGTTTGGAAGTTGCATCCTGGGTGGACACAACATGGCCTTGGGTGCTGATTTCAATCTCCCAGGCGGGTCCAAACACACTGGCTCCATGTCCTGGCTGTGCTGACATCCGTGGGCTCCCAGACGTGCCACCAGGCCGAGGCCTGGCAGTCACCGTGCTTCTGCAGCACGTGCCCCAGCACTGAGCTCTGCTGCCAGCCAAGAGCAGCTCTCCACAAGCACTTTTCCACCCGAGTGGATGGGGAACAATACCTCGCTTCTATCCAGCCTCTGCTTTTGTTCCCGGCCCGACGTGCTCCTCAGAAGCAAGAATAAAACCCATCTGCAGGAGCACTGGAAGGTGGAGGCGTGAAGCATTCGAGGTGTGGGAGAGACACAAGGAACGCATCTCTTTCTGCCCAGAGCTGACCTTGTTCAAGGCAATCCGATCTGTGGGCTGAATGTAATCCCCGGCTCCCAGCTGACTGGACAGGAGAACGGCATTGTATCCCAGCGAAGAAATGAGAAGGCGTGCTGTAATCCTGCAGTCGGGACTTCTTTATCGTTATTATTTTTGTCCTTGCTGAAATGACTTCAGATTAGAAATTAAAGTGCTTGTGCAGGAGAGCTGTAACTGCCTCTAGAGAAAATCCCTGGGCTTGTCACTGGCACCTGACACTCTGACTCTGAATTTTAGCAGCAGCGATGCGATGGGATGGAAAATCTCCTTCTCTCCCCAGCCCTGAGCTCTTGCAAAGGGGATTTGGAGTTTTAGGGTTTGGGAACGGAGTTCAGGTTGCCTGATTCAGAGCTCGCCATGGCTGGGTCGCTTGTCAGTCTCGCTCTGCCAGTGACAGTCTGCCAGCAGGGCTGTGCTGCTGGGGGTTCATGTCCCAAAAGTGTTGTGGCCACGGGTGTCCCACTGAAAGGCACCGGCCTCCAAATCTTAATGGCTCATCACTCATCACCCTGTGCTATCTCTGACAGCAGGGATGGAGGGCATGGGGCCATCAGCTCTCCAGCCTCCTGCTTGGCTCCAAGCTTCCACCTTGTCTCCCAGTCCCCTTTGCAAAGCTCCCCCTCCTGGAACAATGAAACACGAGGGTAATGAGGGAGGTGGTGAAACTGCGGTCCCAGGCTTGATGTGCCTCACAGAGAGAGGGTCCAGCTGCGGTTTGGTTTTCTTTCTGCAGCTCCACAGCTGTGATGCAAATCCCTAAAACAGGACCAGGCAGGTGGTACCAAGCATGAAAGGATGTGGGGACGGCTGGAATGCACTGCACCCCAAAATAACATGCAATACACCACTGGTCTATTGGCAGCTTGAGGCTGGGATGAGAACCTGATGTTGCAGGGACCCCAAAATTAAGATCTCAGATCTGAGGCTGTTTTATCATGTTGCCCCACCTTGGTTTGAGTCATCCTACTCTAGGACCCTTCTGGAAGTGAGTTGGGGGCTAAGCAGGGGACGCATTTTGGGCTGTGAGTGGCAGTGGGGACACGAGGCCGCTGTGATCCTACTGGGTTTTTTTTCCAGGCCGTGGCCATACACCATCTTCCAGCGTGGCTTTGACTTGGTGCTGGGTGAGCAGCCCTCTGACAAGATTTTTCGGTAAGTGGAGAAGCCAGCCTGCTCAGCACGTTCTGGGGCTTAAACAGGACTCATGCAGATAGCCCAGCTGGCAGGGCTGAGCACAGCTGTCCTGTGCCACCTCCTGGGCACATGCGAGCATGGCTGGGAAGATCCCCCTGCAGCTGCCTTGTGGGTGCTGGGTACCCAGCAGTCAGCTCCTCCTCTCTGTTCATGGTGAGAGTTGAGTTTTCGGCTCTGAGGGAGGGTTTCTACAGAAAATGAAAGTGCCTTCTTTTTTTTTTTTTTTATAATTACTTAAATTACATGCGATTTTTTGGAATCCTTGGGTGTATTTGGAGGAGCCACCCCGCTTTACCCTGCCCACACCCCTTAGTTTGGGCTGGCATCCCTGCGGGGCAGCAGGGAGGCTCAAGAGCTTGGTTTTGGGCAGTGACAACCTTCCAGGCTCAGCATTTCCCCCTGTGCCCTGCTCTCCCTGGCAGGTTCACCTACACCTTGGGGGAGGGCATGTGGCTGCCCCTGAGCAAGAGCTTCGTCATCCCGCCGGCCGAGCTGGCCATCAACCCCTCAGCCAAGTGCAAGACTGACATGACGGTGATGGAGGATGCAGTGGAGGTCAGGTAGGTGGGGCAGCAGGGTGAGGGAGTTCAGGAGAGGCTTCAGCGAACAGCTGGGATCCCCATGCCCACGTTCTGCAGGTGGGGATGAGCACATCCATTAACCTGCCCCTGCCTAGTGCCTGCAAAGCTGAGCCTTTGGCAGTCTTCCTGCTCATCTCAGTAGCTCCTGCATCCTTCTAAAAGCTTGGCTGCCATCCAGTTCGCTGGCACCCTGAAGAAAACCTGAGCTCTGGAAAAACCCACGCAGCAGCCACGGCCGTGCGTGCGTCCACAACATCTCGTTGAAGCAGTGACACATCTCCTTCTCCTCCTCCTCTTCCTCGCAGGGAAGAGCTGATGACCTCGTCCTCCTTCGACAGCCTGGAGGTCCTTCTCGACTCCTTTGGCCCCGTTCGTGACTGCTCCCGGGACAACGGGGGCTGCAGCAAGAATTTCCGCTGCATCTCGGACCGCAAGCTGGACTCGACGGGCTGTGTGGTGCGTGGCCCCTGGGGAGCTGCAAATCTCCCTTGCTGTGAGCAGGGAAGGGAGGGCCAGAAAGGGAGTCCTTCCCCCCTTAGTGTCACTTCGGGGTGGATAATTTTGAGGTTGATTTTGTAGCAGGAAGATGCTTTTGGGCTGGCATCTCCTCTGTTGCTGAACACACACACGAGGCAGTAAGAGTCCATCTGTTTGTTGGCTCTGTGGGATGCTCTGTATCACTCACATGTGTGCCCTGTCACCACCACAGCTGCTCTGCCCCAAATCTGTGGGGCTGGGGTGCACTGCTGCAATGTCACCAGAGCTGGGCATTGGGGTGACGAGGCTGTGAGTGTGGAACAGTGGGTTTGCAAAGGGCAGCACTGCCCTTTTGTCGGTTACTGGAGCTGGGTTGCTGGAGAGTGGGGTTGATACCAGCACATTCCCTTGGTGGGGGATGGCTTGGAGGGCTCCCACCTCAGGGGATACACTCCTGAGGGCTGCAAAGAGGCTTTGGTGTGGGAGGAATATCTGCAGCCGTGGATGGTGCTGCTGCTGTCCTTCCTGCAGCCCCCGAGCGCTGCTCAGGCTGCAGTTTCCAGTGGAGAGCAGTGCTGGAGCCCTGCCCTCCACCTCAGCCCCAGAGACAGATTTCTTCCCAGGGGTTTTCACCTCTCTCTTCCCCCACCCCGCTAGTGCCCCACGGGGCTGAGCCCCATGAAGGACGGCACGGGCTGCTACGACCGTCACGTGGGCGTGGACTGCTCCGATGGCTTCAACGGGGGCTGTGAGCAGCTGTGCCTGCAGCAGATGGTCCCCCTGCCCGAAGACCCCCTGCTCTACAACATCCTCATGTTCTGTGGGTGAGTGACCCAGCCCCTCCCTGGCCACGGGGGCACCCCCACGGTGCTACTGTCCATGGCTGCGGCCGCCCCGAGCTTGCAGGGTTGGGATGGAGGGGGTCTGTGCGGGGCTGCAGCTGACAGTGGGCCCCGTGCTGGCTTCCCAGGTGCATCGAGGACTACAAGCTGGGCACGGACGGGCGCTCGTGCCAGCTGATCTCGGAGTCCTGCCCTGAGGTGGGGGACTGCGGTGAGCCCCGCGAGCTGCCCATGAACCAGACACTCTTCGGGGAGATCTTCTATGGCTACAACAACCACTCCAAGGAGGTGGCACCAGGGCAGGTGCTCAAAGGGACGTTCAGGTGAGCTGCAGGTGTGGGGAGGGGACCCCAGCAGGGTCAGACCTCACTTAAGAAGGCATGGGAAGGAGCCTGGGGCTGGGCCTTAGCAGACTGCCTGGTCCATCTGTGTCTGGCTTCGCCTTGCAGAAGATGGAGGGGCTGGTGGGGAGGGCATGTCTGAAACTTTCCATCAAGGGTAGACATCTTTTTAACCTGTGCCTGAAGGAAAGGAGAAGTGCCAGGTGTTTTTTTGGGATGGGTCACACACTGGCAGGAATGATCCCAGTCATTTCTGCTGGCCTCCAACCTTGCTCTTCTCTCTGTAATCCTCTTCCAGGCAGAACAACTTTGCCCGGGGCCTGGAGCAGCAGCTGCCAGATGGGCTGGTGGTGGCCACAGTGCCCTTGGAGAACCAGTGCCAAGAGGAGCTCTCTGACCCCACACCCGACCCTGAGTTCCTCACTGGTGAGTGAGTCCAGCTGGATCCATGTCTCTCCCAGTGAGGCAGCTGCCAACACCTCCAGCTTCAGCATCTGAACCTCCCACAGGATATATCTACCGTGTGATGTATCTAGTCTGGCTTCAGTATCCCGTGCTCAGCTGCACATAGAGGAACCAGCAGCCTAAGAGGAAGGCATTAAAAATGAAGGAGAGGCAAAGGCTGTAAATTAATTGTGGGGTGTAAAAGCTCAAGCATCCATCCAATATTTGGGGCATTTGCAAAAGGGTTTTTCTTGGGGTTTTTTTTGAAGGCAAAAAAAGTTTTCCAACTACCTTTGGTTTCTTTGCTGATATAATGAAGCATTCAAAACCCAGTGCCACCAAACAAAAATGTTTTGGTTTGCTGTGCCAGAGCATCATGGGCCATGTGTGGTAGGTTATCATGGGTTCCCAGACAGCCTTCGAGGATCTGCCTTTTTTCCAAGTTGCCAGTACCCATAAATAGCCTTTGTTTCCTTGGTGTTTGTTGCTGTTGGCTGAAACGGCCCAGGCATCAAGGAGCTACTAAGCACAGGATGTGGCTAGGAAGGTGTTTTGGTCTCATACGAGACCTTGTGCATTCCCTTTTTCTGGCAGAGCTTCCAGGAGGATTTTTGGGAGCACCCACGGACTGTATCCAGGGTCTGGTGGGTGCTGGTTGCCCTGAACAGGGTGCATGGTGATGAAGGTGTGGGTGCAGGCAGATGCAGCAGGGAGGAGGGTGCTGGTGGGGTCTTGGAGGGCTGAGCTTCCCCAAGGGAGCTGGATGGGATCCTGCTTCCCTGGGGATGCTGAACCCTGCCTGGAGGTGTTGGAGGACACCTGCCTGCCAGCAGGGCTCTCCTGCCTGTGCTGTGGTTGCATGGATATAAGGAAGGCACTGTCACCTCAGCCCCAGCCTCACAGTGGGACTGGGACTTCACTGGCAGTTATGCTGGGGAGGTAAAAGCCAGTAAATTATCCTATTCATTTCCCACTGCTCTGCTGGCTTTGTGGCTGATTAAGGGGAAAAAAAACGGGAAAAAAAAACGGGAAAAAAAAGGGAAAGAAGTAAAATATTCTCTGCTTGTCAGAAGCAGATCTGGTTATCGCTGTGAATACACGAGAGGCAGAGCTGCTGAGTAAGGAAGGGCTGTTTTTGCATAAACACTTTGCAGGGAAGAGCAAGGCTTTGAAGCTGTCGGCAGCAGCCAGCGCTGAAGAGAGAGAGGCGCTGGAAGGCAAAGGATCTTATCCTGCTTCTACTCTGCCTTCAGTTGGTGTTCAGAGGGGGGGATGCCCGCTGTTATCCTCCTGAACTCCTGCTGGGTGCCTGTTTAGCAGCAGAGTTTGCTGGGCTGAGGCGTGACGTGCTGGCTGTGCAGCACCGGAGCTGCGAGGGAGGAGGAGGTGGCCTGTCCCAGCATCCTGCTGTGGCACTCTGGGGATGCTCTGGTCACCAAATTCAGAGCTGTGAGCACCCTTCAGTTCCCTTGGCTGGGGCTTTGTCTGAGCCTCGGTGGCCTCTCTGCCCCTCTGCTTGTGGAAGCTGAGCTGCCGTGGGCCTTGGGCGGGAGTTAGTGGCCACCCAGCCCGGGCCTCCGTGAATTTCTGGCTTCTCACAGCTAACGTGGCTGAAGAATGGGATGTCTTTGAAGGAGAAGGACAAACCCTGGGTCCTGTTCAGCCCCAGCACTGCCATAATGTCCTGAGGGAGCATTAGCATCAACAGGCGAGCGATTTCCCCGTCCATCTGTTGCCCACTCAGCTCAGTCCCAGCCGAAGGGGACCCAGGGCCTCTTGGCCAGTCACACTTGGGCGTGACGGTGACCGTTCCCAGGCCTGCAAACAGCTCATTAAAAAGCACGGCTCTCATTAGTGAAATAATTAGCACACCTGGGCATGCCTTGGGAGTGGGCACTGGGAAGGAAGCGGGAGGGGATGCAGGAGGAGGCTCATTATCTCCCAGCGCAGAGCCCCAGACGGCAGGATGAAACAAGCCTACGTGTTTTCCTTCAAAGCCATCCTTTTAATTGCTGGGGACCACCTGACCCTCAGCTCTCAGTGCCTCCCTGGGGGCACATGGTGTGTACACAGCCCTTTTCCCTGGCTTCTTCCTGCTTTGCTGGCTGTGTTGCCCCAGGCACGAAGGGCTGCAGCCATGCCCACGGTGAGGTATCAATAGCCAGTGGCACTGAGTCCCTGTGTCCCTTCTCTGGCAGGGATGGTGAACTTCAGCGAGGTGTCTGGGTACCCCCTCCTGCAGCACTGGAAGGTGCAGTCTGTCATGTACCACGTCCGGCTCAACCAGATGACCATCTCCCAGTGTAAGTGTGCAGGGACCGGGGGAATAAGGGGAGGCAGGATGGCCAGGGGTGGCATAGCCTTCTGCTGGCAGGTGATGAGCTCCAAGGCTGGTTGCCCATCTCAAGTGTGTAGAGAGGTGGCAAGGCTTGGTGGGCTATGGGAACTGGGCATCTCCTCCATCTGCTTCCCAGCCTTCAGCAATGCACTCCACTCTCTGGATGGAGCCACCTCCCGTGGGGATTTCGTGGCGCTGCTGGACCAGTTTGGCAACCACTACATCCAGGAGGCAGTGTATGGCTTCGAGGAGTCCTGCTCCATCTGGTATCCCAACAGGCAGGTCCAGCGGCAGCTCTGGCTGGAGTATGAGGACATCAGCAAAGGTAGGAGTCCTGCTTACCCTTGGGAAGGGTACTCACAGCCACCCCACGGGAGTGGGAAGTGGGGTTTGCTTTTGGCACAGGAAGGAAGGTGCCCAGCCTGCGCCAGGACTGCATCTCCCACGCCATTGTCTCACTTACACCCTGCTCTCACAGCCTTTGGAGCCAGACAAAGGATTCCCAAGGACTGCAGCAGGCATTGGTCCAGGCCAAAAAGAAAGATCAATACCCACAGCCCCAGAGAGATGAAAAACAAGTGCACCAACCCCGCCAAGCCGTCCTGCCTCATTCTGGACTTAACTGTTGTCCTTAATCTTGTTCTTTCCTTCCTTTTGTCTCTGCCATATCTGCTCTCTTCCACTTGCATCCCGCAGCCAGACTTTTCTCCCTCTAATGTGTTTCCTTCTCCCTGGCTGTCAGCACTGTGCTTTTAATGCCTGGGAATTAGTTGGGAGCTGGGAAGTTCCTCATGGTGCTGAGGGCATCTGGTGAGAGTTGAGTTTTCGGCTCTGAGGGAGGGTTTCTATGGAAAATGAAAGTGCCTTTTTTTTTGCTGCATCCCCTCCAGTGCCCTGGCTGCAGTCAGCTGTGAGGGATCCCCAGTGGAAGAAGCAGTGGTGCCTGCTTGGAGTGGCAGCTTTACAAAAGCTGAGGCAGCCTAACTCCTGCCTGCTGCTATCTGTCCTCGGGACCGTGGCAGCCTGGTCTAGTGGAAAGTGTCCCTGCCTGTGGCAGGAGACTGGAACAAGATGGTCTTCAATGTCCCTCCCATTCCAAACTATTCTCACATTCTGTGATTCTGTGATCTCTTGTGCTGGCCTCAGCAAAGCTGCCTGCAGGCGTTTTCCTGCCTGTGCCGGGCATGGTGGGTTGCAGCATCCAGGCTTGGGCAGCGAACAAGAGCCAGCTCCCAAGCCTGGCCATGGGGAATGCTGAGCAGAGCTGCTGCTTTTTAGATGATCTTGGCTTGCTGCTTCTGCCCAGGAATTCCCAGGTGGAAGCAGTGTGAGCTGGGAGCTCACAGGCACCGTGACGGACACGTCGCTTCCATCATGAAGCTTCCTAATCCTCATTATTGGCACCAGCCTGTGGTGCTGCTCTTGCTATGTCCCAGCCAGAGAGACATTTGTTATGCCCCCAGGGCCCTTGTGTGGGAAGGGCTTCTTTCAAAGCCTGAGTCTGGACCCTGTGGGCTCAGGCCTCCTGGAGTCTGGACTTCCTCACAAGCCCACCAGGAAGAGTGCAGACCCGTTGCTGTTTTGGCTGTAGGCTGTCTCCAGATGTAGCACCTCTTGATTGCAAGTACTTCTTTTTTTTCTCCTGCAATTTCCTCCTCTTTGATTTTCCTGCTTGGAGGCTTTTCAGGTCTGGCAGCCTTTTTCCACCCACAATATCACATTTTGGTTTCACTCTGGCACCTGCCACTTTCCTTCCTTTGCTTTTTGTTTGCAAACGTCAGGGGCTGGATATTGATTGAGAAATTGCAAGAGACAAATCATTCCCCGGCTCCTCTGCTTTTCCTCAGTGCCTGCTAAGCTGCAATTCACAGCCAGCCTAAAGTGATCCATCTCCAGCTTCCTGGGGGAGCAGAGCAACACTTTTGTGTCCCAGGTTTTGTTTAAATGGCCTTGTTCTCTTTGCAGGAGCCTCAAGGATGGGCTAGTGCTGGCCCATTTCTCCACAGATCCTTGCTGTAGGGAGATTTTCCTATTGAGCCGTGGACGTGCTCCATGGTGGCTCCCCACAGCAGCCAGCCCATACCAAGTCACACTAGCCATGGCCTGAGCCTGCCCTGGGGATGAGGCTTTGCCTGCTCGCCCTTCAGCTCCCTCCAACCCCACCAACCACCTTCAATGGTCCCTCTAGGCCCCTCTTTCTGCTGCATAAATCCAGGGACATCCTTTGGCAGGGGTTTTGTGTGCAAAGCACTGTTTCCTGTCATGGCAAGGCTCGCCACGGGCAGGCTGATGCTACCCTGGGTGCAGCAGTGACGGGCAGATTTTACCTTTTTGACTTTCGTGCAAGGACTGTTCCTCTTGTGCCAAAATACTTCCTGCTGGGGGAATGCTGGAGAAAAGGCCACTGAGTGCAGGGTCTGGCTCGCTGCCCCGTGCCTTGGGGGACACGGTGGCGCCCAGGGTCAGGCCTCTTTGTGCAGAGCTGGGAAAAGCATTGACTGTGTCGATGCTTCCCTGCTGCAGTGTTGTTTTCTGAGCCTGCCAGGTCTCAGGGTCACCTGAGGGTTGGCAGGGAAGAATCTACTGCCCATCTCTGTTTCCCTGAGTGGGGACCGAATGTAAGAGGGGTGGAGGGGCTGGAGGGGGGCTCGGTGGGTTTGCAGCCATCTCGGGAGCTTTCTGGGCATCATGAGGCCTTGGCAGGTCTTCCCTGCTCACTCTGAGCTCTTCGGTGCTGCGGACTGCACACCTTTGCAGGGGTCAGCATCACTGCTGGTCGCCCTGGCCTGACACTCTTTGTCTCTGGTCTCCAAAGCTCTCTGTCACATCAGTTTTGGTTGGGATCTGAAGGAGAGGAGTGGGGGCAGGAGGGCTTCTGCAGGAGAGAGGTTTGGCAGGAGGCTTTGGTGGGGAGTTGGTGTGACGTGAAGGTGCCCAGGCAGGTCCTTCACGAGTCTCCAGCAACATGAAGGAGGCTCCCTCTCGTGGGGACCTGCTGCAAGGGTGGTCTGTGCCAGTCTGGGTGTAGGGATGGGGCTGGGGAAACTGAGGCACTGGGAGACCAGAGGACCTGCAGTCACAGAGGCCAGGGTGGGCTTCTCAGTCCTGATTCCTCCTCTGAAGACCAGTGAGTATTTCATCCCTACAGAGCAAACAGCTCTTAAGGATACAGGGGGCCCTCCGGAAGCACTGCCTCTCTCCTGGGTAGAAGGCAGAGCTCCAGCCCCCTCATATTCAATTATCCATGGCCTGGAGCCCACCCTGGTGTCACTTTTTCCCCCCCTTCTCCAGGTAACTCCCCCTCAGACGAGTCAGAGGAGCGGGAGCGGGACCCCAAGGTGCTGACCTTCCCCGAGTACATCGCCAGCCTCTCCGAGTCCGGCACCAAGCGCATGGCAGCGGGCGTGCGGATGGAGTGCCAGAGCCGCGGGCGCTGCCCCTCCTCCTGCCCGCTCTGCCACGCCGCCTCCAGCCCTGACCTGCCCGCCGAGCCCATCCTGCTGGAGGTCACCAAAGCAGCCCCCCTCTACGAGCTGGTCACCAACAACCAGACCCAGCGGGTGAGGAGCCGCGTGCTGGGGGCGATGGAGTGGGCAGGAGGGGTGGCAGGACAGCGTCGTGGTTGTCTTTGGAGGCAGCTTGCCCAGGTGGCATCATGTCAAGCCATGGCAGCCCTTGCCCATTGGCCAGCCCTGCTCTCCAGGGCAGAGGGACTGTGCTGAGCCCACCAGGGGATGGATGAACACTGGCACAAGTGGGGGCGAGATGGGAGCTCACCTGCCCTGTGCTCAACCCCTTCTCTTCTCTCCCAGCTCCTGCAGGAGGCCACCATGAGCTTGCTGTGGTGCTCGGGCAGTGGGGATGTCATCGAGGACTGGTGCCGCTGTGACTCGAGTGCCTTCGGGGCTGATGGGCTGCCCACCTGTGCGCCTCTCCCACACCCCATGTAGGTCTGCACACGTGCCCAGCCTGGCTTTTTGGTGTGATGGGTCTGTGAAGAGGTGGCGATGGCCAACAGTGTGCTGGCAGGAGGTGGTGGGGCTGTGTGCCTTTATGGGACGGGTTTGCAAACTGATGGGTGACCTGGAAATCAGGCGGAGAGTACAGAGTTGCAGTGTCTTTTCTAAGTTCAGCTGAGGACTGCAGAGCTGGCTGTGGATCCACCCTGGTAAGGCAGCTTCAGGGAATGAGTCCTTTGGACCAACATGCCCAGAGCCAGGAGGGGAAAGGGAGGGCAAGTCACTTCTCTGCTGAGGTTGCTGTCTGCTGTGAGTTAATGGCTTTGAATCCCTTTTGTTGTGAGGGAGTAATGCAAAAATTGTCCCCCAGCCTGCGTCTCTCCACTGAACACGAGCCCAGCAGCACACTGGTGGTACTGGAGTGGGGCCACTCGGAGCCCCCCATTGGGGTGCAGATCGTCGACTACCTCCTCCGTCAGGAGAAGGTCACCGACAGAATGGACCACTCCAAGGTGGAGACAGGTGAGTGGGGATCCGCTGTTTCTCTAGGGAGAGTGGGATGGAGATGTTAGAAGAGAGTCTCTGTCTTCCTCTTTGCAAGGGGATGCTGCAATGAGTCAAACATCCTGTGGAAGCGAGAGCAGCCCTTCTCCTGCCCACCATGCTGCAGAAGGGGCAGCTCCATGCCATAGGGGTGAACTCTGCTGGAAAAGCAATGGGTCCGACTTTACTCCAACTTCATGCATTAGCCTTGGTCCCCCTTGGCACCAGGCAGCCTGTGTGGTAGCAGGCACAGGCTCTCCAGAGCCCCAGGGACACCCGTGTCATTGCCAGTGGCACATCCTCCCCTCTCTCCCTAGAGACGGTGCTGAGCTTCGTGGATGACATCATCTCTGGTGCCAAGTCACCCTGTGCCATGCCAGCCCAAGTGCCTGACAGACTCTCCTCCACCATCTCCCTCATCATCCGCTGCTTGGAGCCCGACACCACCTACATGTGAGTGCCCCGTGCCACGCCTGTGGCGGCGCCGACACCCTGACCGTGGTCATCCTGCTGGATGCTGCCTGTGTTTCCCTGTGGTCTTGGGAGCCCAGAGCTTCGTTTTTCTCCCCTTCTCGTCCAGGTTCACGCTCTGGGGAGTTGACAACACAGGAAGACGTTCCAGGTCCAGTGATGTGACAGTCAAGACGCCCTGCCCTGTGGTAGATGATGTGAAAGCTCAAGGTGAGATGGAGGGAGCTGCTGGACTGCGGTGCTTGGGGCTGACAGCAGGGAGCTCCCCCTTCCAGTGTGTTCCCATACACATCTTGTGTCCTGGCTGCAACATCTCCTTCACCCACAGTGGCCCAGGAGCTGCCACGTGGTGTGGAGGGCTGAGATGGGGGGGCCTCAGGAGGCATACATCCTCTCTGAAAGCAAAAGTGAATAAATGGTGTTTCACTAAGGCTACCCGATGGCACCACCCATTTATTTTCTTAATTAGACCAAACTGTGGGAAGCTAACCTGGACTGAGTCCAGAGGATGCCGTGTAGTCTGTTGCTCCTCCGTTGGGACCTTGTCCTGATACGATATAAATCATAACTCATTGGAAAAACCTTGGTTCTGGTCTTGGTTTCCCTAGAACTGATCTTCAGCCCTTGTGGGCTTTATCCATGCCTTTCCTTGCACCCCACTGAGCAGCCCCTGTCCTTCTGCCCAGAAATAGCAGACAAGATCTACAACCTCTTCAACGGCTACACGAGCGGCAAGGAGCAGCAGACAGCCTACAACACCCTGCTGGACCTGGGCTCCCCCAGCCTCCACCGAGTCCTTTACCACTACAACCAGCACTACGAGAGCTTTGGGGAGTTCACCTGGCGCTGTGAAGATGAGCTGGGGCCCAGGTAGGCTTGGCAGATGAGTTGGCTGGGCAGGCAGGCCTGCCCACCAGCAGGCTTGTCCCTCATGGATATTGGCCATCAGGAAGGCATCTCTTTAGCAAATCTCATGACACCATGATGGATGGTAGACTTTAGAGTGTCACAATGGGGTTTCTGTTTTGCTGGATGCTGTGCATATGCAAGGAGCATTAACATAGGACAAGGTGGAAAGTGGCTGACCGTTGTCAACCCAACGCCCTTGTCCATCCCATCAGCTCCACACTGTCCCTAGAGTCTGGCCAAGTGTGCTCATGCTATGCAGAGTGCCAAAGGGATGGGGTTCTCTTTTCTCCTTGGTAGCTGATGCCACAGGCAAAAAGGCAGAAGGTCTTGGAAAAATAATGCACCTTTGAGGAATGGGGATTGGGTTCTGCCTTCTGCCTTTTCCTGGGCTTTGGCTTGAGTTGAATGCACCATGGTGTGCTGAACTCTGTCAGCTTGTGGTCCCCAGCAGGCAGAGGACTGACTTTAGGTCGGAATTATGCATTTCCTCACTTTTGGTCCACATCTGTGGTTGTGTGGGGGTGACACGAGTGTTTTTGTTGCCCAGGCAGTGCTGAGATGCCACAGCAGGTTTTGGAGGAGCTTGTCCTGAGCTCTTCCTGTCTAAAATAGTCCCTTTGTGCCTGAGTGGGTACCATGTCTTCTCCTCAGGCTTCTGCAGGTCACTGAAGCCCCTCCAGCTGCCTGAGAATGTCTGGCTATCGTGGAGATAGCCAGATGTTCCCTTCTCCCCGTGTCCTTCAGCATCTGCTTTAGTCTGCGTGGTTTCCCAGTAACGTCGATGTTTCCAGTCAGTTTAGCAAGCTGGGCTGAGAGATTGCGTGGGCTGCAGTGGTGTTTCATAGCATCCGGCCTCCAAAGAACCAGAGCTGTGACCTCATCTGGAAATCAGGGTTACTTTCAAATGTACGTCAGCAGGAGCTCCTATGTGTGAAATTCATGGCCTCCCACCTTGCACCGTGCCCCACAGCTCCTCTTGCTGGTCTCACCACTGTCTGTCTTCCAGCCCTGCTTCTCCAGGTGATCACTTGCGTGTTCCTAGCAGATGATGGGAGGTTCTCCGTGTACATTCTCTGTCCTCCAAACCTCTGCTAGTCAGTCAGAGACACTCAGCAAATAGCTCGTGCCTGTCTTGCACTTATTGCCTTGGACCTGTCTCCTGGTGCAGCTTTGGTGGGAAACTCCTAGGAGGTCCTCCATGCCCTGGAGCAAAGCTGGGGTCTCTTCTCTTTCCCCTTCTCCCATTTGTGTCCTAAGAAATGTGAGCTCTTTGAGGCACAACCTCAAAGCTCAGTAGCGACATCCCAGCACGTGGAGTCTTTCTAGGGCAGAGGCTCCCAGCAGCTCCTTGCCCAGGGTTGCCTCATTCCCCCGACACTGAGTGGGATCAGCAGGCTTGGACTTAGGTCTCACCTTTGTCTCGATCCCAGCTGTGGTGATGCCGCTCTGTCTCCATTTCCAGATGTGAAATCCAGCCCCAGTTTGCACAGGCCATCTGACATCTGTTGTGGTGATTTGCATGAGGAGCACATAAAATTCCTTACGTGGCAGACTGGAGTCGTCACAGAGCCGCTGCCATGGCTGAGGCTGAGTGTTGCCACTGCTGCTCTCTGCCCCAGCGAGGAGCCCGAGGACCAGCCAGAACACGGGGTGGGAGCTGCCTCCTCGAGCCCCACGAGGCAGAGGTGTGTTGGCACGGAGCAGCCAGAAATGGCACCGAATTGCCCAAATGGTACCATTTGCTGCGTGGATCTACGAGCCAGAGGGTTAACTGCACCCTCTGGAAATGCTGGAGGGCTTAGGATAGGATGACGCAAGTTGCTGATGAAGTGTTTGCAGCTCGCACTACTTGGAAAGAGGCATTTAGGCAGCTGCAGCGGGTTCTGGTGATGACAAATCTTGGAAAGCAGGCCTCCTGTTTGATCGTCTGCGAGGGCGAAGCACCCAGACTGGTGGTGACAGGACAAATCACTTGCAGATGACATTATTTAGCAAGCAGACAGTGTTTGTTTGACTGTTACTGATGCTCCTTTGAAGTCGTGGATGTGGACCCACGCGACTGACTCTACCATGTCCCACCTCCTCCACACGTCCAGGCCACCTCCTGCTCTGCTCATTTGGGGTGCACTTGGCTCCCTTCTTGGCAGTGCTGGCTACTGGACTGAAGAAGCATAACTTGTTGTGAGTGCAGGGATAACTTGTCCAAGGCTACGAAAGCAAATCGCTCCCTCCCGGTCCAAGAAGGGATGCAGAGAGTCCTGCTCTTTGCATAAGGAAAGGAAATGGAGAAAAAAGCAAGCCGTAAGTGGAAGTTGGATATGGTGCAAAGCCTAGTGGAGTCTGGTGGTGCCTATGGGCTTTGAGCCAAAATCTGTGGGATCATATTAGTCATTCCTATGAGGGTACCTGTCATGCTGGAGGAAGAGAGGTGCTCATGGCACCTTGCTTAGGTTGTCAGATGTAGAGACCAAGGCAAGTGAGAGCTTGGCTGTTTTCTCATGGCTGGCCAGCTTGGGTGGCTGTGTCCAGAGCCAGCACCATGCTAAGCACTTTTGCCTCTCTGGCATGCCCTGGATGTGAGCTCTGGGGTGGTAGGTGTCATGTGGCTGCAGAACTGGACAACCTTTCAGTGGCTCCAGATTGGGCCCTTGGAGCTGCAGCCACATCCAAACCTTGAAAGGTTTGCTCTCCAGGAAAGCCAGTGTTGGCTCTGGCTTGGACTTGGGGTAAATTAATTCCTCTCCAAGCAGCTCTCCCATGGTGTACCTGGCCTGGAGGGAGGTGTGGAGAGGCAGTGGATGTTCCTTTGTGGTTGGTACACACACCCTTGAGCTGTCGAACCAGCCCACCCTGCTTATCCTAAGTAAGAACGTCCAGTAAGAATGTGATTTTTTCCTTCAGAATCATGATTTGTGACTGCTGCCTGTTCTGGGCTGAGCAGATGCTGAGTTAAAGCTACCAAGGGGATGTATCTTGCCTTCCCTCACTATTCTAACCCACCAACTGACCTTGTAGCTGGGTAGGAAACTTATCCCAGCTCATCAGACACTTAAACTTTTGTCTGGGTTTCCAGGCACGTGAGATACCTTCAAGATGCTTCATTTGAATCCATTGCCTCCACAGTTGCCAGATTCCCTGGAGGTCACCCAAAGTGCGAGACAAGTTTATAATGAGCACAGTGTGTTGTATCTGTACAAACTGATTCTCTCGATAAAAACATTAGAAGCACGATTTGAAGAGGAGAAATTTGCAAAGAAGAGAACACAACAAAGGTCATGTTTGGCCATGATCCTCTGCACTCTTCCAATATCTGCTCCAATACAAGAGGTTGGTAATTTAGCACTTTCTCACTGACCAGGACAAGCCTGCACTGAGGCTATGATGCCCTGGGTATGTCTGTTGCAGAAGATGGATTCATCCTGGACCTCCTCTCCCTCTGTCACCTGACCATCTCTCAAGGCTTCCTTGGCTGGGTTGTGGCTCTTTACAGACTGCTGCTGCAGTGACTTGCCTTTCCTCATCTTGTTCTCCACAACTGGAAGCTGCAAAACGCACGTGCGAAGAGCCAGGGAGCTCTGCCACATCCCCCTCTCCCTCAGAGCTTTTTGGATGTGTTTGACCTGGATGCCCCAGTGTATCCCTTCTGGTTTGCACGGTGTCCTGTAGGGCACATTTCCTAAACTGTTGCTGAACATTACGAGTCGTGTAGCAGGAGTGTCATTCACTGTACTTACGTCCTATGCGGATCATAA
This sequence comes from Monarcha castaneiventris obscurior, assembly GCA_026261815.1. Classification (NCBI taxonomy): domain Eukaryota; kingdom Metazoa; phylum Chordata; class Aves; order Passeriformes; family Monarchidae; genus Monarcha; species Monarcha castaneiventris. Next base: position 601,089 of record JAMPIT010000502.1, on the reverse strand, counting down.
TTTTTACCTCACCTTCAACCTTCCACACAGACCCTCACAATCCAGGCATGACATTCTGATCTGGACTTTCTCTTTTCTTAAATCTCCCTCATCCTCGGTGGTATCCTGGCATGCTGGTCTCAGTACTGTACATTTCTGACGCTGGAGAAGTTGTGGATACCCCATTCCTGGAAATGTTTGAGGCCAGGTTGGCGCAGGGAGCAACCTGCTCAAGTGGAAGTTGTCCCTGCCAGGGGACAGGGGAGTGGAACCAAATGATCTTTAAGGTCCCTTCCAAGCAAACCATTCTGTGATTCTGTGCCCTACACCAAGCCCTGAGTGACCAGCATAGCTCCTGATTATGCAGCACATACACTTATTGGAGAGGACACACATGGTGACACTGTGCTGGGCTGGCCATGTATGTCATGCCTGACACTTTTTGGCATTCATCCCCACTGCCCATGGTGCTATTGGCTCCCAGTTTCCCATCCCATTATATTTGGGGTCCAGTAGCTGCAACAGTGACAAGTGGTGCCGCTTGAGACCTCGGTGATGTCCACCCCAAGGGGGTGCTGGGGGTTTCACAGCTACACCTGTGACTGTCTCCTTAACAAACTCTCAGCAAACCTGGCCTTGTGTGAGTGACACAGGGTGGAAGAAGAAGAGGGGACAGGACAGGGAAGTGTGAGTCCCCAGACCAGTGCAGCAGGTCCAGCACTGCCATGGTGACATGGGCATCTCTGCCCCGGCTAGGGGCTGTTCTCACATGGATTTAGCTTGCAGCGCTGCCTTGGGGATGGTGTGTCCCCCCAGCCCTTCTTGTCCTGGCAGCATCAGGCTCTGCTCAGCTGCTCTTGCATTATCTCTTCTCCCTGAAGGAGCTCCCATGGTGTCCTTAACTGTCTTTACTTTTCTCTCCTCATACATTCCTCCCGCCCTTCCCGCCATCCTCTCTGTGGTGTCTCCATCACTCCCGCCACCCCTCGCTGTCCATCGCCCCCCTGGCATCTCCCCTTGCCCGCCCTCGCTGCAGGAAGGCTGGCCTCATCCTCTCGCAGCTGGGGGACCTCAGCAGCTGGTGCAATGGCCTCCTGCAGGAGCCCAAGATCAGCCTCCAGCGCTCATCCCTCAAGTACCTCGCCTGCCGCTACAGCGAGATCAAGCCCTATGGGCTCGACTGGTCGGAGCTCAGCCGGGACCTCAGGAAGACGTGCGAGGAGCAGACGCTGAGCGTCCTTTACAATGACTATGGTGACAAGGACTACTGAGGGTTCTGGGCACCTGCTCTCAGGCTGGCCTTCCCATGGGCATTTCTGAGGGTTTTACACACGGACCCATGGAGGGGGAGGGTGTCACAGATGTTTCTGGAGGCAAGAATTTGGACTGGGGAGCAAAACTGGCTGCTCTGTGCAGGACTGATTCAGTATTAGTTTCTTCTTCAACTTGGCCAAAAGCCTTTCTAGTTAGAAGTCTTGTGGGACCCAGTTTTCTTGGTTTTGTTTTATTCATTTTGCCAAGAGGTTCCTCAGCACTGGTGGAAAAGGCAGGTTGGGAGGGCACAGCCCTCTTCTCCTGCCCCATCCCTGCCCTGGCTGTGGGGACTGTCCCCAAGGGTGGGGGACACCAGTCACGGGAGAAACGTGGTGACACAGCCAGGATGGGAGAGCAGGTGATGCAGGCAAAATGGAGGCAGAGCGTGCAGGTCAGGTTGAGATGCTTATGGTTATGGCTGAGCTAATCAGCCACTGGATGGCCAACAGGGTTGGGATGGGGTTTTTTGCTACTGTAAAGCAAGAGGTCTGGGTGAGACCTGAGCGAGCAGTGGTGCTGCTGATGGGCAGAGCTGGTGTCGTGTCATCAGCTGGGGCAAAGAGACGGGGCATCGTGACCCCATCTCCTCAGGTTCTTCTGCCGTGGTCAGAACCCACATGTGCTCCAAGATGCAGAGTCCTCCAGAACAAAAGCAGCTTGGCCTCAGGGCCAGTAGTCAGCTGGACATCGTGAGCTTTCTTCTTGAGGGACCACATTCCTAGGAAGTCAACTTTAAAATCCTTTCTATTATCTTTTTTTTCTTTTTTACCCACCATAATAAAAACTTTGAAGCAACATCAAGCTACTGCTGAGGAGAACCCAGCTAGGGGAGCAGCAGCCCGATGGCACAGACAAGATGTTCTGCACCAGACACTTTAGCTGTGGTATAGCCCAGGCTCTGCGTGGTGAGGGGAGAGAGATGCAGGATACCTTGATGCTGTGGTGCAGGATGGTCCTGAAGGTTCTGGTCCCAGAGAGGGCAGGGAGGACAGGCTTCTGGGGGTGTTGCTGGCCCGTGTTCGGGCTCACCGTGTTGTCCTCCTCTGGTAACTTTTTTTTTTAAAGCCAGAGGGCTGGGGTTGTACTGGGACACTAGGTTTGGTCCGGAGCAAATGATTCTCCAAATCCCTGTCACTGCTGATGGTGTTGGAGGCAGAAAACAGACTCCTTTTAGCTCCAGCTTCCTGCCTGGTTTGCAGAGGAGGCAGCTCTGGACTTGCCAGCTGCGCACCTTTGATCTGGACGAGACTGGAGCCCTACAGTGGGATTTTTACGATGCCTGTAGAGAGAAATTTCCTTTTCATTTTTTTTCAGTCTTGGCAGGAACAGTCTTCAGCCTGTCTCATACGGTTTTCTGCCTCATTCCTCCTGCTACCTGCCAAGGACATGGCTTGAATATTTGCGTGGTGCTGAGAGGGAGGCAGCTGTGGTCTGCGCCCGGTCATTGCCGACAGCACTGCACCCCTGTATTTTCTCAACAGCACTTCAGTATCTTCCTGCAGGACCACACAGTGCTTTGCTCTTTCCTTCTCATGGGCAGACCTCTCTCCAGGGGCAGCTGGCCTGGACTGGGGAGCTGCTGGGAGCAGTCACCAGCAGTCACTATGACCTGGGCATCCCCATATCATTGCTGTAATGAATGTGTCTGGCAGGGGTCATCAGGCAAACGTCTGCTCTGTGCAAGAAGGAAGCCTCCTGGATCCTTTTGGCTTTTTCTCCTGTGTTTGTCCTTATATTTTGATGTGCCTGATGCTGCCAAGTGCTTGGTGCTCAGAGCAAGACCAAGTGCCACCTCCATGCACAGGTATATGTGGGCAGGTGATCTGTACTGCGTCACCACTCCTTTTCCTTTCAGCCAGCTAGACTCTTGGCCAAGACACTTCTGTTTGTCCTTTTGCTTATCCCAGCAGATGCTGAGACAACTTTTAACTTCCAGCCAGGCAGCCATCCAGGCCTGGGCAAAGGGCACCTCTGCGCAACGCCTCGAAGGGATGCTTGGACGAAGGCTGCTCTGGCCCAGACACCAGCTGGTTTCTCGCCAAGTAATACCGTGTACATGGCCTTTATATGAAATGCAGACTGTTTTCCTTTGGGTAGCAGACTCCTCTCTTTTATTGCTTGCTAGGTGCAGCAGCAAGGACGGGAGCAGTGCCGTCTGCCAGCCACTCGCTGTGACGCTGCCAGGAAAACCCTGGACACCCCATGCATTCACACCTGCCTAGGTTACTTTTTCATCTGGCCCCAAGATTTACGCTGAGGCTCTGCAGATATTTCTGTTCTGCTTCTGTGCTGACACTTCAAAGCCCTTGCATGGCCAACCAAAGCCTTGCAGCATCATCAGCCAGCTGGGCCAGACTCTGCTCCCTGGGCAGAGGAGCATGGGCTGGGATTTGGAGGGTGAGGGGAAAGCCACCCTTGCAAAGTCCTTTGGCAGCACCCTTGCACAGCTGGATGGGGCTCAGCATCCTCATCCCACGACGGACTGTGCAGGCTGCTGGCAGGGCTGTACTCTGCTGATTTGCCCACCGTGGTGCCCCTGCAGCCACTGTGCTGGCAGGGCCTGCTGGCATGGCACGGCTGTGGGGCCATTTCCACCGTGACCCTGGCTTTGGGAGGGCTTCCTCCTCGGTTTCCGCACTCTGGCTTGGCAAGTCAGAGCCTTGCCCAAGCTTGGATTTTCTTGCCCAAGTGTCTCAGCTACCACATGAGTCCATCTCAGACAAATGCCAGCAGCCACCATGGGGGACCAGACCAATGCACCATGGGGGGCTGCACCATGGCTGTAGGGCTGGCCTTGGTGAGATGTGTTGTGTGTCCCTGCCCACGGCAGCAGGGTTGGAACGAGACGGTCTTTAAGGTTCCTTCCAGCCTAAACCATTCCGTGACTCTGTGATTCCCTGCAGAGCTGACACCATCCACATCTGCTGCAGGGTCCTCCTTCTGGGCCTGCACAGTATTTTCTCTCTTGGACTCCCAATTCTTCCCAAGCTGCCAGCAACATGAGAAGTGGACAAGAACTGTTTTCCAACCATTTCTGCAACCTCCTTCAGCCCCCTGCCCTTTCTTTTTGTTTTATTTCTGAGTTAATGAGCAATCATTCATCTGAGATGAACCTCTGGGTCGTTAACTTTTCTTTGCTGCGTCCGTACCCTTGTAATAGCATTACTACCTTTTACTTGTCGTGGAGTTATTTAACATATAAAGACGGTTTGCTCCTTTTCTTTACAAAGATGGCTACAATTCATGTTCCTTGATGTTCTATTAAAACTCTAATGTGACGTTTTACTACTGTAGATTGAAAGTAGGGTGCTTTAGGGTGAGATAGCCATGTGGCAAGAAATACAAAACCCTTCTGGATTAATTTAAAAAAAAAAAACACAATAATAATAAAAAAAAAGGTTTTAAACAACAGCAACAAAAACCATTGTAACACTATGTAAAACTCCAGATGATAATTTAACTGACTATTAAACGGAGCTGTTAGTAATCCCTGGCTCTGGCAAGCTGGAGTGTTTGTTTATAGTTTTGGTCCAGTTGATGTCATCTTTGGTCACAGATGAAACACTCCCAGCCTTTGAACTCGGGTGAGTCTTCACACAAGTTTAGCATTAGCCCGTCTGCCCACTGGGTTAGCCAAGTCCCAAACCACTCAGCACACACAGATGGAGCCGTGTCCTGCTCCTTGCCTTGCCCACCTGCTCTGCCAGACATGGGAAGGTAAAGATGTCTCCAGTCCCCTTTGGGGGAAAAACTGCATTTATTTACACATCCTCGGCAAGGGTCTCTCAGCCCTTGGTTTGCAAACCTTCACAGAGGCTGGGAACTTGGAAGCAGCGTCCAAAAAAGCTTCTTTTAGCCATTCTTTTAGTATATAAGGTGGATGGAATGGTGCTGTCTGGTGGCCAGCCACCCCCAGAGAATGTCCTAGTCCCTCTGGCAGACTTTTGAGAGAGGACCAGCAGCAACATGAGTATTAACGTCCCACAAAGAATGTGAAAACCAGTGCCTGAACAGAGGTGAGGCCTGCCAAGGATGCCAAAAGCCACTCAGAGTGCAGGGTTGTGTCTAATGGTCAGGCCATCAGGACATACAAGGGCAGGTCCCTTGGCCAAGCCCAGCCTGTGTTGCCACCTGCCCTGCCAGATGGGTGGAAGACCCAGGGAGAGCCTGGGGTTACTGCAGGCAGGCAGACAGGACCCTTGGGAGGACACAGAGGGAATTTAGGGGCTGTAGCACACGAATCCGTAGGAAACCAGACTTCATCAAGTCTCATGGAATGACTGGACTTTTTTTTTTTCCTTTTCCCAGTGCTAAATTGCAGGAAAATGAGCTAAAAATACACCCAATGCTTTCCTTCTGCTATTTTCCAAGCAGTTAACCAGCAGCTCACTGCACAATAAGCTGTGGCTATGTAAGGAGATGGAGGAGGAGGAAGAGGAGGAGGAAGATGGAGAGGGTCTGTGTGGCAGCAGCGTGTGCAGCTGCAAGCCTAAACTGCTGTGTAAGAAGATCTCAGCACGGCTGGCTCATCACAAAATCTCCTCAGGGGTCATCTGGCCTGCAGTCCACGGGGGTTTGGAGAAAGCCACCCCAAAAAGGGTGACGTGGACTGTAAGGGGTGCATCACCAGCACATGGGTAGGTTTTTAGGAAGGATTTGGTAATGAGAGTGTGTGTGTGTGTGTGTGTGTGTTGGAAGGGTTGGCACTGGCCAGCGGGCCCTGTTCATCCCCAGAAAGCAGCTGGCAGCAGGGATCACTCCTTTTCAACAAATCTAGCTCCTCTCCAGAGTGTGTGATCTGGGGAGCTTTGCCCTAGAGAGGATGTTGGATGCCACCAGGAGATGCTGTTCCTCCTCTGGGACTGAGTCCCTCTGCAAAGACCAGACACAAATAAAAGACCGATGAGGGGCATCAGAAGTGGCTGGAGGAAGAAGAGTGGGGTTTAAACACAGGGCAAAGGCTTTTTGGTGTTTCTCAGCCCATAGGTACCAAGTTTATCTGGTTGTTAAAAAAAAAAAAAAACAAAGAAAAAAGTTCCCCAAATCTTAAAGTAACTTTATTGTCTTGGGTTTTAACTTTCTTGCCAGGATACCACATGGTCCTCTGGCTCTAGTGTGAGCTGCCTTCTGCTCCCCATCCCCAGAGAGATGGGGTGTGAACACACACACACATATTTCCCTACATTTTAAGTGGATTGATTACAAAAAGTGACCAGCCTTGGACCAGTTTGTAGCATAACCAGCAGAAAACCTTCTGCAGAAGTGTCCTTGCAGCTGGTGGCACAGCAAAAGCTGCCTGGGTGGCAGCCTTGAGTTGGGGGGTTGGCATTGGAGGTGAGTGTCCCTACACACCCCAAAACCTGAAGGAACTCTCCAACTGGGCTGCAACTGTTCTGGCAGAGTCCATGGTTTGGGAAGAGGGGAAAGAGTATGTCAGACCGAAGGTGTCGGGACAGGCAAACCACCTCCCTGGCCCCCTTTTGGGTGAATCAAGAAGGCAAAAGAGATGGAGGATGAGAAGATTATTTATTTTTCATAGATTTTTATAAAAAATAATTATCAAATACAAAAAAATAAAAATAGCAGCAGCCTCCGTTGTGAATAAAACCCTAAAGGGGACAAAAACCGCTCAGTGTCGCTATAGAAGAACAATATTTCAGTACGTAGAAGCTGTCTGGTCATGAGAAGCACAAATGTCTACCAGCCAAGCCAGCATTTCCCATCCCAATCCCCCAGTTCCCCTGTCCACGGGGCACAGTCCCTTCCCTGCACACACGGGGGAGCAGAGAAAAAAACCCCAGGATTTTCATGCCAAAAGGATAAAAATTTGGCATAAAAACACACAGGCATCCATGTGATGCTGACACTTCTGCATGTCACGCTCATCCCATGTCCCTGCTGTCCCCACCTGTGGGGGGCTGCCAGGCCCCCACTCCTGCTGTGTGGGGACCCATGGATCTCCCCTTTCCTGCACTGGTGGAGCAGGACAGGCTGCCCGAGCTGCACATCCTGGGGGTGTTGGGCCAGCTATTATTGAGTTGCTTGAGGGTTGGTTTTTTTTTTATTGAAAAGTGGATATCTGACAAAATATTGCTGCTCTCTGCCCAGCTGACGGTGAATTTTGGGGTGCTGTCACCTGTGCATGATGAGAACAGAAATGTCAGCGTCCCTACTGCAAGAGGAGATGGGGCTCATTGTCCCCCACCTCTCCTCAAATCCCTGCCTAGGCCAGGTGGATGGGGGCACCTGGGGTCAGGAAAGGGCTTGGAGAAGGACAAGGCATCTCCTGCCTGGATGCTGGCAGGATGTCTGAGCCCCTCTGCCCCTGCTCGGGTCCTCCAGTAAAACACAACCGTAGGAAATGCCTGGCAGGACAGGACGGGGCAGAGCTTAGTGGAAGCCAAACGATGCCTTGAAAATTCCTGGTCTCTCCACACCGTGTCACCCTCTCTCCACCACTCCTTCACCAGACAAACTCTGGCTTGAAGCCTGTATCCGACAGCACAGGCCATGCAGGCAGGACACAGCCAGGCAGCCTGGAGTCCTTTGGTCCCAGCCTGCAGCTCACCCGGGGACACTGCAATGAGTTCCAACTCTGTGATCCCTCTCTGCTCTCCTCTCCTCTTTCTGTCCCTTTTCTCTGCCTCTTTGCAGCACAAAACCATCAGTGATACTCCCAGCTGGAGCCAGGCACCTTCCCTATTGCTGCCTTTATGCAGCTGGGTCCAAGCTGAGCTCCTGGGAATCAGTTATGGGGGGCAGAGTTTCTTGCTGGGCTTCTTTGAGGCCAGAACTGAATCTGCAGATTTTCACTTAGTGCCTACAGGAGCAGGAGCCTCTTGGAAGTCAGCAACTGTATGTGCAGCATGAGGGACCCAGACAGAGATAATAATACTACCTCTACTAAGGAAAATCTCAATGAGAAATGATGCTCAAAGTCTCCTGACAGGTTTTTTTGGTCCCTTTGGCATTGCAGGGTCTAGTCTCCTCTGACAGCTGCTGACAACACAACTCAGTTGGAGCTCAGACGTGGGGGAAAGAGAAGGACCACCTCAGCATCCTTCATTCAAGCATCACACAGCTGTGCTGGTTTGGCCTCTACATCCAGCTGGGTGTGCAGTGGCTGGGGGAGTGAGACAGGGAGGGAGCAGGGTGAGTCTTTGCTCCTATTGACCACGCAGTGATCCCCATGGGCACATAACCCTGCCCAGAGGGCTCTAAAGTAATGTGTGATGGATGCCTGTGGTGCCCTTGGAATCTGCTGTGCTCGCTGGGATGATTCAAGGGCACAGCAACATTTTTTCTCAACCCCAGAACCCTGATCCTGATCCATACCCTAAGCAGAACAAGGCAAAGCACTGGCAAATACCAAGGGCAAAACTTGGTCCCTGCAAGATGCCCAAATCACCTTGAGGTGGGAGCCTCCATGCCTGGGGAGCTCTCTCTTGGCATGGCCTGGATGTTTAGCTTCTCTCTCTGTCCTCCTTCCAGCTCCCTCTCAGCAAGGAAGGGGAAAATCCCTGCTCCTCCTGCGCTTTTCCCGACGGTTTGTACTTCACAGCAGCATGGGTGTGTGATAAAGGATATCCTTTCTCAGCTTCATCAAGAACAAAGAAAATATAATATATATTTATATATATATATTATATATATGTATATAGATATAATTAAGTTTAAATATTTGCAGAGAGATCACAACTACCTCGACCTTGCTAAAAGAAGCCTGTACAGCAGAGAGGGGTGAATAGTGACAAAATCCAGAGCAAAGACAGACACCCAGGAGCCGGACCAGGACAGACATCCATGGCAGCACCTGGGCTCTCGGCGTGGGCCCTAGCCCAGCGTGTGGCTGAGGTGCCACCAGACCCCTGGCCGAGCCCCTCGTGTGGCTCTGGAGGGAGCAGCGATGGGGAGGGGACCGCGTGCTTGCCCTCCTGGGCTCCTCAGTGGCCTGGACCCAAGCCCTCCGCGTGCAGTCACCATCCCTGTGCCCGGCTCTCCCTCACACTCCTGCCCCTTGCCCCTGCCATCCCCACGGCCCCGCTGCTGCCCCTTCGCTCCTGCGGCGCTGCCTGACCGAGAGGCCCCTCTGAGAGCTGCTGCTACTGGTTCTCCTCGGCCGCCGGGTCCCGGCACGTGCACTCGTCCTGGTCGCAGTCAGCAGCGAACGGGATCACCTGGGGGAGCAAAGGAAGATCTCAGCCTCCGCCCCGAGACACCCCCGTGCCCCTGCCGGGCCTCTCCACCCCGCTGTGGGCATTTTGGGCTGTGGCTGGTCATTGGCATGGCCAGGCTCTGCGCTCGCTGAGGAACGGGCTCTGGTACAACCTGTCCCCAGCCGAGTTTTGTTCTTAGCATTTTCCTTTTCCTTAACGTATTTCAAATTTTGCAGCCAAAGGTCGGGTTGCATCTTGTGCCCCCAGTGTCAAACCCTGGGAAGAAGTGTCCCCTGATGGGCAAGTATAAGATGTTCAGACTAGGGCTGGCAGTGGTGAGGCACCTCTAAATCCCTATTAGAAAATCCCATTCATCCATGTCTGAACCTGTGGACCCGTCAGCTCCTCCCAGCTCTTCCAGCATGAAGAGAACATAGCCTCGTCTTCTGCAGCTCTTGGAGGAACTCAACCAAGCTCCCAGCTGCAGAGCTGACCTGCCCACTGCCCAGCATAAGAGCCAGGGTAGGTGCATTGTCCTCGTGCATGGGGGATTAAGGAAAGCCAGGCAGGAGGGAGGCTCTGTGAGCAGGAACAGCCTTCCGTGGGGCAGGCAGTGGGTTCATCTAGGGCCACCCCCAAGCCGTGCAGCTTTGAGACACCCTATGCAGGTAGGGAGGCTCATTGCACGCTACTTTCTCTACAACAATGGCATGTGACCGAGCAAGCCTGTGTCCCCTTAGCTGGTGGCAGCACAGAAAGGAGGGAGGGCATGCACTGAGCATCTGACTCCTGGTTGACAGTGGCCTGGTAATGAGCCATGGGAGCTGAGAAAACAGTTTCCTTCAGAGGTTTTATACACACCAGGCTCAGAGCCAGGAGTTTTTCTTACTGTGAAAACACATTCGATTTTTCACAGGCTGGATCAGTGAAGGAAGGGCTGGAGTGCTTTGGGGATTTTTTTTTTTTTGATGTCTAAACCCTGTTTTCTCCATCTGCCTCAACAGAGGTGTGCTGGAGGATTGTCGAGTGGAAGATCTGGGACCTGTGGGGGATGCAAGCTGGGTCTGGGTCTCCTGAGAGCCATGGGACTGAATCTCCCCACTTTCCACTGCGAACCCATCCTTTATTTTGGCCATGCCTTGCTCCGAGATGTCATGATATTGTAGTGGGGATTTCACTCATCACTTGGGTGTAAAGCCTTTTCTTTCCTATCTCAAGTGGATCTTCCCAGGATTTTATTTTTCCTTTTCTCTGTGTATGTATGCGTGATGAAAGGAGAAATGATTCAAGCTCCACAACAAAGATGAGAAGATCCAAATTCACATATTTTCGCAGTGAGAAGTTATTTCATGCCCTGTGATTTGTTTTGCTGTTGGACATGATTAGGAAGAATGGGCTGTGAGTGCTGGATAGCGAGTTAGGTGGGAGGGAAGGTTGTGGTGGGAGACAAAGAAGGGTCTGGGCAACCTGAACGCCAAGTTGCTCCCTCTATACTATTCTTCCCTCCTTCCCTCCTCAGAGAGGGAAGAAAACATCACTTGTAGCAGATGCCAGTGGACCATACCAAAAATCCTCTGAGACAGCTCAATTTACACAACAAGGTGACTTCTGACTCACCATGTCTAGCACTATGTCCCATGGAAGTCATTTCTTTGGGACTCGTTTCCCAAAACGAGAGGAAATCCCATGAACCTCAGTGGGAGCTGGGCTGAGGCTTCAATCACACTGGCCTGTGTCCAAACCCCACTCTTAATCAGAGCAACGATGTCCATCAGCTTCAGCTGGCTTTGGTTTAAAATCATGGGTTTGTTCTCTGTTCATGGGAGAATTGCACTGCAGGCTCGGTTCCACAGCCAGCGAAGCCAAAGAGCATCGACAGCTGTCACCCCTGAGCCCAGAGATCCTGGCTGAGGCCCCGGGAGGTGCTCTCCTACCTTCCTGGAGGACAGTGTGGAGGAGCAGCAGTCCCCGCCGTCGTACTGGCAGTATGCCCGGTTGTTGATGGTGTCACACCAGCCGTCTGCTTGGAAGGGCTACGGCAGAGGAGCAAGGCTTCGTCAGAGGTCATTCAAAAGCACAAGGTCTGCCCCCAAAAGTAGAGGTCCCAGGTCCTCAGCAAGGCCCCTGTGCCCACTTCCACCATACACAACCCCCTCTTCAAAGCCAAAGGGCACCAAATATCCCAGCTGGTGTGGATGGGAGTAGCTTGTGTGTGTGTGTGTTCCAAGGGCAGCAGCTAGAGGATCGCGGAATTGTGTCAGAAATGCTAAATGGCGTGAGCAGCCATTCAGAAAACCAGTTTGTTGTTGTTTAGCTGCATGAGTCATCTGATCAGAGAAGAGAAACAAGCAGCTGGGGCTGGGAAGCAGCCAGCCATGGCTGGAAAACTGTCCTGTGCACCGGCTGCGACCAGGGAAACGCTCAAAAGGAGGGTCTGGAGTGGTCGGCAGCCAAGGTTTATCTATCACAGATACACCCCAGCACCACCAGGCAGCAGCTGAACCAGCGACAGGATGGAGAAGCCATTCATGGATGGGGTGATCAGTAATGAAATGCTTCTTCCACTTCAGGCTCTGGGATGCTGCTTGCTGGCCCAGCAACCATGGCCGACCTCCAGAACGGTTTCCATCAGAATCGTGGAATCATGGAATGGCTTTGATTGGAAGGGGCTTTAAAGACCATCTCATTCCAACACCCCTGCCGTGGGCAGGGACATCTCCCACCAGACCAGGTGTCCTGTCCAATCTGGTCTTGAACATTTCCAGGGATGGAACAACCTGTGCCTGTGTCCCACCACCCTCAGAGTGAAAAATGTCTTCCTAGTGTCTAGTCTAAACCCACCCTCTTTTCAGTTTAAAGCCACTGCCCCTTACCCTATTGCTCAATGCCCTTGCCAAAAGCCCCTCCCCAGCTCTTGTGTAGCCCTTTTTAGTCCTGGAAGGTGCTTTAAGGTCTCCACAGAGTCTTCTCCAGACTGAACAGGACTCTTGGTGGAGAGTGGCTATCCTGTTGTTCATGGAAACAGCTGACCTGTTTCATTGGATCTGGTTGGCCCCAAACAACAACCAAACTCCCAAAAATGCCCAGACTCAGCCTTTGATGATGGACATTCACATGTAGCACCCTTACACTGAATGACAGCCTGCTGAAAAATGTCACTGCACCACAACAGCCCTGCACCCACTGCGCCAAAGCCAACATGTGGGCCTGGTGATAATACCAGTAATTCACATGAAAAAACCATGCCAAAACCAGAGAACCCATGTGGCTTTTTGTCCTTGTGACTCACAAGGAACAGAAATGGGCTCAACACAGGCTAATAACACTTAAGGGAGCAGCAGCAGGGATTATGGCAAACCACCAAGTCTGGTCTCTGCTATCAGTAGCACAGGCCACAGGCCAAATTCAGGCAGCCACAGAGAGATCGCGTTAGCCTGGAAGACCTTGGAAGAGCAGTAGGAAGAGTGCATCTTCCTACAGCTAGGAAACTGAGGCACAGCCAAGTTAGGTAGCTCACTCAAAAACAAGAGGGGATTTGACTCCAATCACTGACTGTGCCCAGAGGAGACCCCGGTGCAATTTCTTCAAGGCAACAGCGTTAACGCTCCTCTTCCACTAAAAAGCATCAGGCGGGTCTGAAATGATTGTGATCAAAGGAGGTTTCTTAGTCTCGAAGCAGCTTTGGGCACCGGGAGGGCCGGGGCAGGGATGTCAGGGCTGGCAGGTGCCAGGATGCAGCCAGGGGACTGGCCGGGGCCGCTGGCGGGGGAAGGCTCTTCTGGGTGTGATTTGCTTTTGCAGCCTTCCACGCGGTGGAGTTTTTCCTTGAGCTTTGCTCCATATGTCATGACTCACTGGCAAAACAACACCCGTCGCTTTGGTAGTTTCCATACAATTATGGGGAGGTTTGCCCATCCTGGCTGCACAGGTCTGAAACGATTTCCAGATCTTGCGTGCAAGGTGGTGGGAGGACAGAGGCAGGGACAGGATGGGGAAGGAGAGGCTCCCAGTCTCTCACTACACCTATCAGGGCTAACTGCCCCCTCCTCTCACCCAGCCGGAGCCCGTACCCCACCCTAAACAAATACAGGCTCCTATGGCAACACTTGTTGGGGAAACTTAACAACTCACGCTCCAAATTACATTGGAAAAACATATGAAGGGAAAATAAAAAATGACTAATTGGACTCAAGGCTCAGGAGAGCCAGGCACAGGGTTTGGGGATTTCTGTCCCTGCGCCTTGCCTAGCGTTTGGAAAACGCGGTGACTCCTGTGCCTTTGCCTTACTGGGAACCTCCAGGTGGTTTTGTCTTTGCAAGCAGAAGGAGCAAAGCAAGGTGCTGGTTACGCTCGAGGGCACAGGAGCCCTTGTCCTTGCATCAGTCTCATTTTGGCCTTGCAGGAATCATGGCAAAGGAGGGCACAGGCAACGCAATGTACCAAGGGCAGGCGATGTGAGAGAGCAGAACCCGAACAGACTCTGTCCAGCCTGTGCTCGAGACGTGTGGCTCTACAGAAAGCAGTGCTAGCAGTGGGAGAAGGCCGCTCGCAGAACCACCTGATGCACGTTCAAAGATGCTGCCAAGAAAAAGGAAAACGCCAATGCCCAGCTGTGCCACGCCAAGGTGATCCAGAGAAATGGTCAGCTGGGTCCCTGCTGCCAGAATACGCATCCTGCAGCCTTGTGGGGGGGAGTGGGCTGGTTGAAACGTCTCCTATAGAGGGAAAAAAGGAACGAGGCGATTGCAGCGGCCGTGCTGAGCAGCAGGGAGGTGCTGGGCCAGGCGGGGTGCCACCGAGGCAGCCAGGGAGACGGGCTGTGTCAGAGGATCTCCCGCTCGGCCGTCCACCTTCCCTGTTTGTTCAGACAGGAGCTGCAGCAGGGCGTGTGTCAGCACGTGGAGGAAGTGCAGCACCGGGCGCTGCCGGCACCAAAATAGTAACGGCAGATCAAGGGCTTGGCAATCCAAATGGGCTAAAAAAAAACACAGCCTCTCAGAGCTGGGAGCAGGCACGGATGAGAAGAGAAAAAAAATCAAAGTGGGGGAAAAGAATGGAAGAGGGAAAAATGTTGCAGGTAAAGGAAGGATGCGAGAAAGGGCTGGTTAGATCCCAGTGCATCCCAGCCAGAAGCATCTCCGAGTGCTCAGTGGTGCAGTTTCTCTCAAGGATGCTGGGAGATGTCATGCAGGGTGCAGCGCCTGTGCACAGAGTTTTTCCACAGCCCCTGAAGAGTCCCCAGGCTGGCTCCATCCCCGGGGCTGCTGTCCTGCCCAGCAGGGAGTCCCCAGTGCCATCAGTGAGGCAGGAAGGGTCCAGGCATTTTTGTTCAAATCCACCTCACACGTAGGTAGATCCAGTGTGAAAGAGCACAAAAAGGTGCAACAGGTGAGGGAAAGGTGGATCATGAAGACTCGATCACAGATCCCATCAGTGTTGTACGTATTTCACTGCTGCATCGTTGGTGTTATTTTCCAGGAATGCAGGTTTTGCTCTGGTTGAGCACACCTGAAGGCCCAGCACCTTGCTTTTGGCCATGACCCCCTTCCAGATGTTCTGAAGGAAGGTGGAAAAAATAAAAAAAAATTTAAAAATCAGCATTCACCTGGCCAGCTGTGTAACTGAGGAGCTGAAAGACTCCCCTGATCTGCCACTGAGGTGGAAAGTGCTTGTCATTCCTCTCTGCACACAGCCACTGAAAGGCCAGATCCCAGTTTCGGGGAGTCAAGTCCAGCCTCAAGAAGCAAAATGCTTTCTCCAAGACTGGTCCTGGGCTTTGTGACTGTGCTGATCCACCAAGGAGGGTGCGTAGTCTTCTTTCATGGAGCATCTAAGTCAGCCTGGACTTTGCTCTCCTTTCATTTTTCCCTTTGGGAACTGGTATTCTGGGTATCAAGCTCGGAGCATTTGCATGCTGAGAAGGTGCAGGTGTCTTTGCCCTCCTCAGCTGTCGCTTTGAAAGCAGCCTCAGAGAAACAGGGGCACCACCATTTGGGCAGGGACCAGCCCTGGAAAAGCTGCTGCTGCCCTCGGACTCACCCTCGTGCACCAGGCTTTGCCACCGGTAACTCTGCTCCTGGGATGGATGGGTCACTAGTGCTGGGAAGCTCAGCTGGAAACCCCGTCCCTTTGGTGGCAGGGGGATGTCAGCCCAAACCAGAGCTCCCAGAAGCGTGGGACACGAGCCTGAGTTGCCCCAGGGCTGGAGAGTGCTACAGCTCTGGGGATCTGAGGCGTGCAAGAGAAGCCGTGTCCCAGGTGAAGGTGCTGCCCGTGGCAGGGAGGGACAGGAGGGGTGTGTGGGGAAAGGAAAGCATGGAGGGGCTGCAGGAGTCCCCGGAGAGGCAGAGGGGAGCTTCTCCCTGCTGGATGTCTTCCCTTCCTCCCCACCTCAGCCACTAGCAAGATCTTTCCAAAAGCTCTGGGAGGTCCCTGGGAGGACTTGAAGAGTGCCCAAAGCCTTGTTAAACATCCGGTTCACTTGAAGCCCCAATACATCCACCACCCCAGCTTGGGTCCCTGAAAACTCCCCCTCCCATCCCTGTCCCACTCCCTCCAACACCTTTCCAAACCACTGTTCCCCTGCAGAAAGTCCTTCAGGCCAGAGATGCGACAGGAGCTGGCTAAAGGGATGCTATAGCACTGTGTCCCCAGGACACATCCCTCTCCTTACACACATTCACGCTGGTGAGGCAGAGAGCCCGGTCATTCTTGGCTCTCCCTGCTTGCCCAGGGAAGTTGACTGGGAATGCAGACTGTGGGAGGAAATGACAATGTTCATTGTTTGGATTAAATATTTTTCTTGGCCCTCCCTCTGTTGCAGTGTCTTTTATTTTATTTTTTCTCCCCCCTTGACACCCCAAGCACATTCACTTTCCTTCTCTCTTTTTGGAGGCTCTCTGGCAACAAGGAGGAAATCGGCTCTGAAAAACAGAGAGGGACAGAGAGGGAACAGGTCTGGCTTATGCTCAGAAAGTTTTTTGGGATGTCTTTGTGCTCACTTTGAGCAGTGAGCAAGGTCTACCTGGCCCGTTGTAAAGAGGGAAGCAGGGTGAGAACCACCCAGAGGAAGAGACCTCTAGAAATTTGGAAACAAGAACCTGGGACCAAGTGGCCCGAAGAAGAGAAATAAAATCCTACAGACTTAGTGCTTCGTTGCCCATTTTTATGTCCCCGAGCCATCCCTCTGCTCCTTTCGAACTGTGGCAGCTGTCCCTTGGAGGTATAAGCCTGGAGCATGGCTTGTTGGAGACATCATGGACCTGCCCCATCACCCCAGACACAGGCAGAAAGCAAAACAGAGAAATTCCAACTGCTCCTGAGCCTGCTGGTGTCCCTGAGCCACTCGTCAGCTACGCTTGCACATCACTTATATCACATCTCAGGTCTCCAGAAACATCTCCAGCCCCAGTGTCTTCTCCCCAAGTCTCACTAGAGAAACTGAGGCTTGTTGCTTGAGAGCACTCTCCATACACCTGAAGGAGCACTTCAGGGCAGAGGCCACGGGCTGGAGGGCTGTGACATCCTGCTGCCTGGCTTCAGCTCATGGACCAGCACTGGTTCTGCCATGCCAGCTCCCAGCAGTCTTGGTGAGGAGCTCTAGGTGTTCTTCAGGACAGTGGGGTCCCTTGGACATGGGTTTCCTGCCAGCAGCTGGGCTCATGTGAACCAGTCTGTGCCGAGGTTGTGCAGGATTGGTGCCTGTAAGGGGGATGGAGTGCACAGAGGCTCCAGGGGCTGCTGGCTATGGCCATCCTGGGAGCAGCAGGTCCTTGCCTTCATGGTGCCTGAAAAGTGCTCTTGAGTCCCAGGCCAGGATTTGGCTCGGACACGCTCCTGCTGCAGAAGTGAACATGTGGCACTCTGGACCCCTCAATGGAGATGTGTTTCTTTATCCCTGTCCTGCTCTGTGCTGCTCAGAGGCCTCACGTCTCAGCAGAGAGCCTTTGGAAAGGTCTTTGCACAGTCCAAGGGACAAGAAGGAAGAAAGGGATGAAAAGCTTGTGTAGATCACCACATCAGAGCAGGCCTTTGCTTCCATCAAAACATCCACATGTATGATCTATTAATGGTGAACTCTTTAGCCTTGTCCTTTTTACATCCTGATCTCAATGCTAGCAGAGAAGAGAAACAGAAGCAGGAAAGAACAGGGAGAGAGGAACAGGGGAAGTTGCTGTGTGCCAGCAGTGCTCCTGGCAAGCGTGGTGGCTCCCAGAGATAGTCCCTGGTGCTCACCATTCACAGGGACACTGCTGTGACACACAAGGGAAGGCAGGACTGCCCATACCACGAGCACCAGCCTGCCATCCTGCCCTCAGCAGCTCGCCTGCTGCATGGATTAGACCTGCTGCCAAGCCATTTGTGCAAAATATGTTACAGGATAGAACGGGTTATGGAAAACAAGCCTAGAAAACCACAAGGGCCTCCTGACCCACTTGTATCTGGTTTCTGCCAAGTTCTTGTTACAGATCTTAAACAGAAAGAAAAACAATGTACGAGGGATGAAGGAGCTGAAGGGGAATGAATATTCGTGTTGGAAGAGCAGTTGGCTGGGCTATGCTTGGGGATGTTTATTATCAGAAACGACTCATTGATTTTTATTTCAGCGGGTGCTTTCAGTGGTTTTCCACTCTGTCTGTAGCACTGGCTGCACGACTGTGACTGCTGGGAGCGAGGGACGTGGGCAGGGATGAAGGGAAGGCACCTGAACTGGAGAGGGCAGAGAAGCAGCACATCCCAAGTGCTGGCACTGTGTGGCTTGGGGAAGCTGGGGCTGCTCCCAGTTCTTTGGGGCTCTGCCACCACTGGTGGTGTGTCTGGGTGCTGGAGCCCTACCCATGCCAAAAGACCTCCCCATCTTTTGGGGTCCTGGGAGCCTGTCCCTGCAGGTAGGGGAGGGGCACCTGTCCCTTGTCCTTGCACCATGCTGCTGTGCAGTCACTTTATTTCCCTCTGCTTTGTCTCTTAATAAAATGATGCTTCTACAATTACCTTCTATGTGTGTGCAGGGGACAGAGATCTTCTGACTGTTTAGGAAAAGCATGCCTCAGCTGAGATTTTTGGAAGAGGAATAGATTTCTTCGGGATCAGCCCCTGGAAGGCTATATCCCATGCTGAGCAGCCCACACTGCCCATGATAAAAGCAGCCATGAAAAGGTACCCAGCAGGTATGTGAAGAGGTCCCAACCTTGCCTTCCACCTCCCCAGCAGGAAGGGCTTCGCCTTCACCTGTCAGAGGTCAGGTCTGATCCAGAAGTGACCACTACCTACAGTCCTTGTTCCTAATGCTCCCCCACCATCTGCACAGGCTGCATGGAAGCAGGGTGGGAGGTACAGCACTGCCTGGTCCAAGAGAGGAGAGAGTGATGACGTGTGAATCGTGAGAGGGTGACTAAATTCTGGCCATGCTGCTCTAGTTGCTCTAGAGACTCTCCTTGGAGCAGCTGGGGTGCCTGTAGTCCTCACTGCCTTAAGCCCCAGAAGTACAGAAGAGAATCCTTCCTGGAGCAGGGCATTCCCCCAGCATCACACATTCCTTACCAGTTCCCTGTGCTGAGTTTTGCCACAACACAAAACCAGAGACCCACAAGTGTGGGATGAGGGAGAACCAAGGGTCCCCAGCCCTGCTGATACTGAGGAGCAGGGGGAGCTGACCCAAGGGCAGCTGCAGTGCTCCCCCAGGGAACAAAAGCCTCACCCTGTCTCCCATCACATGAAAGATTTTAGGTGACACTTCCCATCACCCTTACTGCATATGCCTCCAAAAGGGTTAATTCTGACTGAGAAATGCTGGACACGCCACAGATGTGCCGAGTGAGGGTTTAGTGCATGCTGGTGGGAAGAGCCAAGGATCCTTTGGGGTCCTTCACTACCTGTTGGATTGGGAGACTCAGGAACAACTCGCAACCACAAACACACTTCAGTCCCTATTTAATCATGTCCATTGTAATACCTCAGGAAAACCACAAAACAGAGAACAGATTAACGTTTTACGATGGTGATAACATGACCAGCAGCATGAGAGGGCAGCGAGACCTCATCCTCATGCAGGGAAGACCTGAGAAGTTCCCAGCAGCTCATGCTCACAACGGTGTTCTGGTATGGCCCTTCTTTACCCAGGGCATGAGGCAGAGGCCTCAAGTCAAGGTCCCTTCCTATTAACCCTTTGCTACCTGCACATAATGATGTGCAGCTGGAGGTGAGAACGAGGCCAGCACGCTGCACCATGTGTTGGCTGCCCAAAAAAAGCTGCCCACCTTCACTCTGGTCACTGCAAGAGCAGCCTGGCTTTCTCTGAGTGCTGGAGCAGGACAGTGCTGGTTACCCTGCCCTGTGAACAACACTGGGTAAGCACGATGATGACAAAATCAGTGAACTTTTGCACCTAAACTGCATCTAGGATGTGAAGCACAAGAAGCCCTGTGGTGGGAGGTAGAGGGGTGCAGAGTTAGGGCATTGCACAGCCCAGGAGGTGCCCCATAGCAGCCATGCTCATGTACAGACTGTTTGGGAGCGTGGCAGGAACAGCCCAAGGGAGCAGCCTGGATCTCTGCACATGCTGCTGTCTCTTCCTCTGAAGCCAACAGTCCTGCTTGCTTTTGAGCACAGGAGGAGGATGCATCACAGGCGATCACCTTGGGATGGGCTTAGGAGAACGTGGCCCAGATGCCGCAAACACCTCCCTCACGGCAGTCAAACACACCACCAGGACCAAAGCACCTCCTCCCAAACCACGGTGGGGAGGAGGGGTTTCTCTCCTCCTCCACTCCCCTCTCCCAACAGCCCCGAGCCCCCTCCCTTGGTGCCGCCATCTGTTTTTCTACTGATGGCAGGGGACGAGATGTTCCGCTGGCCCTCGGAAGGCGAAGCGCGCTCAGCGCTAACTTGTATTCCTGACGGGCTCCTGGAAGGGTTTGCATCCCTCCCTCCCTCCCTCCCTCAAGTACGTGCCTCGCTGCTCCAGCACTGGGGAACTTGGCAAGGCACAGCAAGAGAGCGGGAGGCAGATGGATGACCAGATTAACAGAAAGAGAAGGGAGGTGGGGAGAGGAGTGAGAGGGATGAGCAGGCAGGCTGATCCAGCACCAGCGCGGGATAAAGATGAGCGGAAGTTCCTCTAACGCCATTGCACGGTGACCTGGACTTTCCAACATGAGGCAGAGCTCCAGGTGGAGCTGGGAAGGTTGAGCCTTGGCTACTGCTCCCATGCCCCGGCCTGAAGTGACTCCACCAAGGAGAGACGGTGCGAGCTGCCAGGCGGCCTGGATTTCTCTTATGTAGGGTTGCTCTGCTCACTGAGGCATCCAGAAGAGAAAGCCTCCTGATCCAACACACACTTGGCAGTCAATGGAGAGACAATGGAATCTCCAAGGGG
Source organism: Monarcha castaneiventris obscurior (assembly GCA_026261815.1). NCBI lineage: Eukaryota > Metazoa > Chordata > Aves > Passeriformes > Monarchidae > Monarcha > Monarcha castaneiventris. Next base: position 580,266 of record JAMPIT010000502.1, on the reverse strand, counting down.
TGACTCAGACCTGAGGTGACACGGACAGTCCACTGGAGCAGCCCTTCACTGCCCAGTGATGGCAGAGTCTGGGCTCTTAAAGGAGGTGTCTCCACTGAGGGACTCCAATGAAATGAGAGGGAACCTGGGACCCACGGACATGGCAAGTGAAGCTGATCCATGTGTGTGAGGGGGACCAGCACGCAGTGAGGACAGAGTACAGGTTATGTTCTTTCTCTACCCTGCTCCTGCTGCCTGATGCCTCCACATCCACAAGAGATTGGGGGAAGTGAAACAGCCTCCAAGAGCTGCAGTGCTTTTGGACACAAGGAGGAGGGCAGGAGAGGAATAGGAATGAGAATGGAAGTCAGCACAAATGAGGTAGAAACAACATTCAGGGTATTCTGTAGTCAAATGGGGAGACTGGTAACATCTCCCTTCTTCCCAGCACCAAGCAGCAGCAATTCTTTGCTTGAGACTCTTTCAGGAAGAGTTACTCTTTACTGCAAGACAATGACTACTGTAAAACTCCTATGGGGGTGAAAAAAGTTATCTAGGAAAATTTGGATTACTGGTCCAACCTTATCAGCTTGCAGCACCGTAGGAGGAAACATAAGGAAAAGAATAAACAAAGACATGTATGCGAGAAGTGAGGAGAAGGAAAACAGGGATGAGGAGGAGGCTGTGTCAAAAAGGAGAGCATAAGGGGTGAAAGAAGCTGAGGCTGAATCTTCATTAGTGTTACAGTGAGTGACTGTGACTTTAAAAATAGGCCTGCCCTAATGAAACTGCTAACAAGGAAGAAGGCACTGTTCCACAGAGGAGGATCAGGGTATCTAACAAATAGTTAGATGACCTGAAGGGCTAGAGAGAGAAACAGGATGACATTCTCTTGTATAAAACTGAAGGGCAAGCTCTTGTACTGATGGCAAAACATCTGCTGTTAGCTTGGTGCTCATCAGTTGGGAACAAAGAAGGAAGAGAAAGATCTGGGTGTACTTGCTGACCTCAGGATGTCTGAACTGCCAGACTGATGCAGCTGCAGGAACAACAGATATAGTCCTGTGTCCCATCAAAAGAGACATTTCCAGCACAAGGAAGCTTTGTGCAGGGCTTTGGTGAGACCTTGGATGGAAGAATATGTACTGCCTGCTTGGTCATTCCTGGGGAAACAATAATTGAAAACAGAAAAAGCATTAAAAAGTCTACAAGGGTGATGGAGAACATGGAATCTCTCCATTTTCAGGTGGGACACTGCAGCATTTTGGCTCGGTTAACCTCCTGTATGCCAAGAGTCCTGCCTAGGGCTGCTTACCAAGAGTAAAGGAGTGTGACAAGCAAATAGGAACAGAAAGAGCTCACGCTGGCTGTGAGCACGTCTGGGTGGTTGATGAGGGCGCAGTGACTTACGCTGAGGCACTGGGTCTCTCTCTCACACACACAAATAAGCTGGCATTTTTCATCATCCCCTACGGGATCTCTCACTGAAGACACAGACCCAAGGTGAAGCACAGGAACCGCAGAGGAGGAAACACTAGGGTCAGTCTGGTGTGCCTGAGCCTAAGGGAGAATCCTCACGTTTGTGCCAGCTTTGAGTTACCTGAGCTGCACAGGAAGGGAAGAAGCAGCACCTCACACTCCATCAGCTTCTTTTTTGAAAGGACCAGCTCCCAGAGAGCACAAGGAGAAGTTCTCCCTCGCTAGCAGAACCAGCACAGAGACAACCATTTAACCACATGATCTGCTCTTCCACTAAAGCCATCCCCATCCCATTTCAAACACGTTACCCCAGATTTGTGCTGAAAGACGTGGCTTAGAAGACTTAGAGCTCCCCAGATGTCAGAGGGTCACTCACTTCTGGTGCTCAATCACCAAACACCTCTCTAGCACACAGCACCTCACTCCCCCACTCTTTCTGCCTGTCTCACAGCAGACACACACAACACAGACATCGGATTTGGGAAATAACTGCTGTGCCTTCTGTAGACCATAAGGTTTCCTTCCTGGGGACGTGCCCCCTGCAAAATTGCCCTTTCCCCCACTTTGTCGACAAAGAGCTGAGCTCGGCAGAACCAGCGAGGAAAAGCAATCATTCGCATTGAAATGAGCGCAAGAAAAAATACAATCAGCAAACCCCAAAGCTATTTTTGGTGTGCAAACTCCATTTACATTTTCCCTTTTGGTAAAAATCCCAAATTTTCAGCATACAACATTCCAAAATTTCCCCCCTTTTTCCTTTTATCCTCAATCATAATAACAACTAGTGCTTGACAAAGCCTGCCTATTTTTAATTTCCTTTGCAAACTGACTCCAGGCTGCCTATGATTTTCTCCTGCCTGGTCATTATTCAAAGCTAAATGAGTGGCTAACCAATTTCTGCAAGGAATTCTTTGTCTGCAGATTCTTCAGGAGCAGTTTGTTTTGCATGTACAAGGCTGGAAATCCTGATTGTTTGGCTTGGACAGGTGAGCCACACAGGGCTTTTCTGGACCCATGTTGCTCCAGAACTGCGGTTCTGGTTAAGGAAATATTCCAGCTTGGAGTCAGCTCAGGCTTTTGGGGGATACCCCTTGCCAGTGAAATCCTTTTGCTAGAATATTCTGCCTGGGCTGGCCAAGAAGAAGCAGGCAAGGAAGGAAAGGGGTTATTGTGCAGCTCTTGCTCCCCAGCATCGCCCTGGCTGTGGGGACCCTACCCAAGGATGCTTCCTCTGCTATCTCCGCTCACCCAGCAAGCCCTGGCCCAGCTCGGAGCAAACACAAGGTTCAAAGCAGTCTGGTTTGTGCTGGAGCAGGTCTGCACTGCCAGGAGCTCTCCTGCAGGGAGCAGGCAGCCTGTGCTGGGGACAGGGAGGGCTTACCTCGCACGACTGGATGCAGTGGATGACAGAGGGGTCCGGGTACCACCGCAGCCTGCCCGTGCACACAATGTTCTGGGAGAGAAGGAGAAGACAGTGGTTAGGTGAGGAGGAGGAGGAGGGAGGGAAATGGCCAGCAGTGCTTCCTGGAGCTAGAGGGTCTCCTACAACACTGCAGTGCTCACTCTGGGGCAGAACAGCAGTGACAGCCCCAGGACCCTCTCTGCACCCTCTGAGGCCCCCCCAAACCCAGGGTAGCTGCTGAACCCATGGAGCAGGGAACATTGTTCAAGGCAGAGGCCAGATACACCTGTGTGTGTACATGTATCCTGGTTGGACTTGGTGAGCTGGGAAGCCTTTTCCAGCCTTAGTCATTCCATGTTACTATACTAACACAAAACTGGAAGAGGACAAAAGGAGAGGACAGGGACTACCTGAGAAGTGGGTTTGGCTGGCAGTGCCATCACAGTGCCTAATTTGGCCAGGAGCTGCTGCTGGGGGTAAGTCACACCAGGCTGGAGTCTACCATCACGTCTCTGTGTGATGCTGAATTCTCCAGCTTCTCAGCTGGTCATCACTCAGTGCCTACAACAACTGGCTCATGGATCCCTGCTCAGGCTCCGAAAATTGCGTCCTGGGAGGACTCCTCTCCCCAGGCCTGACCTGAAGTAAATGCACCAGACTCACGGTCACTCTGAGGCTCTCACTGGCATTTACAAGGCACAAACTCAGCTGTTGCAGCCAGATGGACACAAGAGCGAGATGTGAAGGGCTCGGTTTCCCGGCCCTGGAACGCACAGCCCTGCTCATTTAGCTGGGGTTTGTAGGGAACACTCATGATTACACAGGGGGAAGAAAAGCCCCACCGCACATGCAATTTCCTCCTTGTAAAACTCAGGCAGGCTTTGAAATCTGAGGCCCCATAAAACGGCGTCTGGCCTGTGAAAGTGTCCTAGGATGCCCTTCGCAGCACGGGAATCGCTCTGAGGGGTAGGTGTGTTTTCTCCCAGCCTCTTGTTCAATATGTTCAGCAGCAGGAAGACTGGCTCCAGCATTCCCAGGTGGCACAGCAGCTGGGGATGGGGCAGCTCTGCCCACACAGACCGGCTGCAGGTCCTCCTGCAGCATCTTTGGTCAAGACCGTGATGAGGCTGGAGCAGGATGAGGTCCTGGCCATCCTCAACCAGTGCAGGGAGGGCAGACCCAGACAGAGCCACCCTAAAGGGGCAAAGGCTGGGGAATTCCAGAGCCCACCAATTCCTGCTCAGCCTAGAGGATGTGTGCATCCCAACCCCATGGAGTTGTTGTGTATGTGGTTGTTGAGCAACTCGGATGCCATTTTAGCACGCTCATGTTAGCACACTCGTATTCCAGGCTGGGAAATAAGGGCAGAGAGACAAACCTGCTCAGCTGTGGGATGCAATGAATCAGAGCTGAAAGCAAAATGGGACTGTGCCTTCCCTGAGTGGCCTCTGCAGTTCCCGGGGTTGTTTGCCCCATCCTCTCCATCTCATGAAGCATGGCAGCTCCCGGGAACAGCAAACTGTTGGAGGCTTGGGGGAGCCAAGTGGGGAGCGGAGACAGAAGCCAGGACAGAGAGGAAAACAAGATGGTCCAGGGAGAGAGCTCCTGGCAGGGGACAGAGCTGCTTCTTAAAATAGCGTCTCCTCTCCCTCCTCCTCCTCCTCTCTGCAAAATGCCTCCCTTGCACGAAAGCCTGCAGTGGTGCTGAAAGGGAAGCCGAACACCACTGCCTCAACGGGCCAAGCCACCCGATCCCTCAAAGGCCAGGACTCCTTCCAAGGCTCGTGCTTAACCACCCCACATGCCCCAGGCATCCTCACCCCCCCGGCAGCGTCCGCCGTGGGTCTGATTCAAGGCGATGCACAGTAGTATCCACAGGCATGATGCTGGGCCTCCTGTGGCTTCCCAGAAGGAGGGGAAAGCATTTGGATGGGAGCACTGGCTCCTGGGAAGACTGTTTGCTTTTCTTTGTTCCACCTCCTTCCTTATACATCTCGTTTTTATTTTAAGAAATATTACCCCGGCAGAGCTGCTTTTTGGTAAAGCCGTGCCATGAGGATCCAAACTATTTGAGCTATTCGAGCTGCCTTGCCTACAAAATGAGTAAGAGGTGGGGAGGGAAAGGCTCCCCCGTTCCAGCAGCAGAGGCACCCGGCCGGCCAGCAGGTCCTGGCAGCTGGAGACACCTTTCAGCTGACAGTGCCTTGCCTCTTCCCTGGCAGGGAAACGCCTGCCTGGGATTGCATCTCCGCTGCCAGGTAGTTGGGGACCCAGGCTCACGCTGTGCCAGAGGCGGCTTCTGCTCTCCCAGCACACTGGCTGACAATAAACAGCAGCTTAACAGGTTTAGGCACACAGCACGTCCTGAAAAATCAGTGGGATTCTTGCATTAAACCTCACATACTGTGGTATCCTGCAATTCCTTGAAAGCTGGCTTGGGAGCTGATAGCTGTGCTGAACTTTGGTATAGGAGAGCAGCAGGATGTGTAGCAGCACCCACTGCTTGTCTTTCCAGGTCTTACCCTTCTCCACCTGAGGCAGAGATTTACCAGATGGAGAGGAAGGGAGGTTCCTTCTCTATGCTGCCAGCAACCCCCCTGCTAGAGGAATTCATCTCCCCTTTTACCTGGACTCTGGTGGGCTGCAGCCGGTGATCCATTGTCTCAGCAGTGACATTTGTGGGCAGTATGACGGGGTCACTGGGAGGAATGACACAGGAAGGAATGCACACAGCACCTGTGGGAGGAGGGAGAGCCTTGAGGACCTCACCAGGAGCCAGGCATCGATGTCTTGTAGGAGGCCACCACTGATGGCAGAGACAGACATAGGGGGGACCTTTTTCCTCCCAGCCTGGGATAGCAATTCCTTCCCCAAATCCTGAATTTTATCCAAGAGCCCACAGGAGTTGTGCCCAGTTCTCTTCTCCCAGATGAAAGGAAAACTGAACACAGCCTAAGAGGAAGATTCCAACCTTGATCGCAGGACATGGGACCCAGCACGAAAGTAAGTCTGGCCTGGATGTTATGCGATGTTTACTGACATGTTAAGAAGCGTCTTTCACAATTTTTCTACCACAGAGAATTCCCACTGCCTTCCCACAACCCAGGAAGAAAAAAAATCTGCAAAATCCACCTTGGAAAACCAGGTGTGATCCCAGCCCTAATCCCAGCCTCACATCAGGTCTGTCCTGAGCTTAACCTCAGTAGTCCCTGTCATTAGACCCCCCTCAGCCTGGTTTGCCTGGACTGGGATGACTGGTGCATTTTCTTTGGAGTAACACGGGCTGTGCTTGAGCATCCTGTCCAGAGGGATGCCAGACCAGATCCAACAACTACGGCTGGGTGCTGCAGCTTTTCCTGAAAGCACAAAGCAGCCAGGTCCCACAGAGAGAAATGGATGATGCGGTCCCTCATCTGGTGGAAGTGCCCTGTTACACTCGGCTGTCACTACAGCTTTTATAGCTTTTATCTAGGACCTGCCACACGAGCCCTGCAAACAGCAGCAGCTGTAGCAAGTGGAGAGACCTCAGGAAAGATGGAGTGTTACAGATCAGGAAAATGAGGGCAAAGAGCTGGGTTTGCCCTAAAGACAATCCCTGCTGCTTCTGAAAAGAGATGCTTAATGCTGGAGACAGCTTTAGCTTTGGGTCTTGCCCGAGAGTGCAACCAGGGTGAGCACAAGGCTAAAGCCACCCCTGGCTCTGTGTTTATAAAGATGACAGAAGAGGAAACAAGATTTTTTTTACATTTAGTGGGTACTGGTACAGGAAGAGCCACTGTGACTATCAACTCCCTGGGACGATTGAGTCAACACAAAGTTTGTTTTTCTGTTTGGTTTTCATCTGCCCTCACCTATGCCATGCCCCTGCTCACACTTGTACTCCACGAGGTTCAGCTCCGGGGGTGGTGGGCAGGTGCCCTGCAGGCTCTCACACAGTTTGAACTCCTCTGTCCACAAGCCCTCCTTGGTGCAGACGATGGGAACCTGCAAAGCAGAGGGAGAATGGCTGGCATTACCTGCCCTGCCTGGCCCCTGCCCATCTCCGGGGCAGCGCCCTGCAAGGACACCCCTCCCACCAGCCACGTCCAGGGAAAAGCTCCCCTAGGCAGCTGGGCTGCTCCAGCCCATGTGCACTGACCAGAAAGCCAATTGTGCTGCAGCTGCTGCTGGGTCCCACCAGAGGGAATCAGCCACGCTTCTTTTGGCAAGACCCTTTCCAAGCACTGGTAGGATACCTGGGTGGAAGGGCTGGCAGGCAGCAGCCCCCATCCCAGGGAAGCCCCTGGGTGGGCACAAGCTGCTGCAGCACGCCTGCCCATCGTCCCAAGTGAATGTTTTCACAGCAGCTCCCAAAACCCACTGGAAACTCCTTTCTGACCCTTTTCACCCAAGACGAGCCAGCTTGCTCAGGACCACTGCTTTCCAGACAGGGTCCCCAAGGAGCAGGTGAGCATCCCCAGGCAGCAGTGCACCTTGTGCCATCTGTGGGGCCCAGCAAGAACAGTTCTGGGCTTGTAGAGGGTCTGCTCTGTGGTAGTATGAGGGTATTTGGCCTTGGGGATGGGTCAGGCTGTTGCAGGGCCACTCTGCCCAGCAGGTCACAGGAGCCCCGCGCTTACCCACGCTCTGAAACACAAGTTGTGGTCAGTGTCAGCCTCCCCCCAGACACTCACCTGCTGTCCCTGCTGCTCGCAGTTGAGGACACACTGGCTGTCCAGCTCGAAGCCCTGGCTGCAGTTGTACATGCCCTCGAAGACCGGGGGCGGGGGCTTGCACACCACGGGCACACAGTGTCCCTCTTCCCACTGCCCGCTCTCCAGGCACTGCACCTTCAGGAACTTCCTGGGGAAACACAGACACCACACTGGCCTGCAGAACCCCAAATGCTCTGCCTTGGCTATAGCAGGCATCCCATGGATGTCAGGAACAGACTGGAGACATCTCCCCTGGACCACAATCATGCCCCCCACGTGTAGGACTTTCCCACACCATACAATCCCATGGGCACGTCCTTCCAGAGGGACACCCCATCTTAACCAGGACCTTTTCTTCTCCTCACTGGGCAGATTGCACTGGTCTAGGAGCATTGGATGCATTTTTCTTGCACTTGTCACCCCACTGCTCCCCACCTCTTGTGGTGTCCCATAACCATTCCTCCCACAGTCCCTGCAGGTCCTGGGCTGCTTTGTCTCACCGCCAGTAGCTGCATACTTTGCTGGATGGAGTTTGCCTCCACCAGTAAATCCTCTGGCCTGTGCCCAGCTGCTCCTGAGGCTCCTCTCTGTACTCCAGCCAGATCTGTCAATCCTGCTCTTGCCAAGGGGCTGCCATGCCACAGCAGCCCAGTACCACCCTATGCTGCTAAAACAGCCCAGACACAAACTACTTGCCAAGAAAAGAAAGAAAGAAGTAGTCCAGGAGCGGAGCCCACCCACTTTTCAGTCTCCCGTCCCTGGCAGTGGTAAAGACACCACATCTTTTACACAGAGGCATCAAACCTGGTGAGGCATCAGGCTGGCCAAGGACTACTCTCCCGGCAGAGGATGTGTCACTGCCTTCATGGGCTTTACCTGAGCCAGAGCTGTTTGCTCCAGCCTTAACGAGACGTTTCCCCCCACTCCTGACCTCCTTCACTAGACAGCACACTCCAGCTGCCTGCCCCTGCCCTCTCCCACCACGGGTGCCAGCAGGCAGGGCTCCAGGCACCATGGTAGGGAGTTTACAGCCTGCCACAGGTATGTGGAGGGGGCCGCCAGGGGTTAGAGGAACCCCCGGGGGAAGGCACTAAATTGCCCCTTGTTCTGACAGAGTGTGGGGCCACCCATGTGCCCCCTAACACCTGATGCAGGGATATGACATTGTGTGGGGGCACCCAGCTGCCCCTCGACACGTGGTACAGGGTCACGCAGCCTGGAGAAACAAGGGGACCCCGTTTGCACCCCACTGCCAGACCAGGGGTGTCCCCTGTCAGATTTCTGCTGGGAACTCCTGGATGAGATATTTTAGAGGTTTTTGAAGCGTTCTCCTATTTTAACATAGTTGCAGCTCTTGGAGAGTCCCCTTCTCCCTTCAGAAATCAGGGATCTGTTTTTTCTCAAGGCTGTATTAAAGGGGCAGTGGGTGCCTGCCAAGGTGAATGTGGGCTCCAGCAGGTAACACGGAGGCAGGCAGGGCAGGGAATGGGACACAGCAATCCACTGGCACACAGCTCTGCACAAATCTTCCCACCAGCCCACCTGAGAAGTGAGGATGGCCGTGCTGTGAGCACCTGAGCAGTGAGGGTTGTCACAGCACTGCCCCAACAGCAGCAGCAGCCTTGGATTAACTAAGGGAAATGCAGCTATGAAGTGCTTCAGAAAGCTGGTGAGGTGGAGGGATCTGGATTCCATTGCAGGCATCTGTGGTTTCAGTCCATTCCTCATTTAACTCCTGTGTTTGCCTGCCCTTTCCATGAGGACGACAGTCAGTGCCTCGCAAAGATGTCCCCATCAGGCTTTGCCTTCTCCCAAATCTGACTGAACGCTTTGCTCTGCCCAGCTTTCAAGGTAAGCAAAGGCATGTGCCAAGAAGTACTAATCCATGCCGGATGTCCAGCTCCACAAGTAGTACTTTCCCCTTCTTGAACTTCCTGGCTCACGGGGGGTGATCCAGCTGTAGGATTTGCAAGGGGGAGAGCACTGGGGGTTACGGAGATAGAACCAAAACAGTAGCGTGAAGTGGCTGCAACGGCAACACCCCAGGCACTGAGGCAAACCCCTTTAAAGACCAGTAGCATCCCAGCCAGCCACTGCACCTCCCTGTTGCTCTCCAAATGGCTGGCAGAGGCCCTGTGCCCAGGAAGGCCTGGGGAGGTAGGTCAGGCATGGGGAGGACACGCTGCAGTTTGCCCAGGTGCAGGCTGTGGTTTGCAGCCCTGTCATCCTCACAGGGGCTCCTCGCTTTGATGTGGTGCTGGAGTGACCCCAGTCAGAGCCAGCACCATGCATGGCCTCTCACACCTCTCCCCCCAGCCTGCACCCTCCCCACACAGACCACCTTGCTCTTGGAGGCTCACCCCACTGCCAGCATCCATCCAGGGACTTCAAACATAGCCCAGGCTGACCCCGGGGCAGAGGGTAGGGTGTGGACCACTCCCACATAAATGAAATAAGCAGTTCAAGTGGAAGCATGGAGAAGGGAAGGGAGAGGCTTTTAAAATAAAGTATATACCTAAATACACACAACTTCATAGGAGCTTGAAATTTCCAGGCCCCCTCCCACCCCCCGACTTCTTCTGATCTGGGTTAGCAGCACTTCTTGAGGATTAACAAGGAAGCCAGGAAAATCAGAGCCAACCCTCCAAGCAAGCAAGCCTAGAGTGGACAGAGGAGGCAAGGGAGATGTCTGAGGCCAGCGAGTGCCACCTCTGAGGTGAAGGCATGAGCACGTGCCCGGCTCCAGGAGCTGAGCATGCAGGGCCCGGCAGGGATCCAACCATCTTCTGAGGCAGCCAGCCTGGGGGGAGTGGGTTTGCTGTGCAGGAACGGTGACAAGTGAGTCCAAAGCCTCATCTCCTGTGGCAGGAGACTGATGGCTTCAAACAGAACAGGGGGAAAAGAGAGAGATTTGTCAGTAAATGGAAGGCAAGCTGCACCAGTGTGCAGGACTCTCTGCTGCTGCGCCCCTAACAGCCTGGACGACCCGGGCTGTAAATGCTCAGAGACCTTAGAGGTGGAAGTGACAGAGGAACCTGGCTGACAGACTGGCTCTTTGGCCCCCGCAGCTGTGTGTGTTTGCCTTTTATCTGGAAGGGGCCAGAGATGGGCAGAGGCAGGGAGTGGCTTTGTGCCCACCACACCTGTGCCTGGTGCCCTACTAAGCTGCAGTGCTCCTGCATTAGGCTGTCCTGCTTGCCCAGCTGGGAACTTTGTTTTGTTTCCAGTCCCCAGTCTGCTGACTCCTTCCAGTCCCCATTTTCTACTCCACACTCTCCCACTTCCTCTCCTTCTTCTTCCATGGTCTCTGCAGTTTTTGAACAGGGGGAGAAGGAAGAGGAGGCGACATCCCCATGGAAGCTCACTGGGGACTGTGCTGGGCTCCCTTGATCTCTGGTCAAAATGCAGGCTGAGACTTTCAAATCTGCCTGAAAATGCCCAAATGGTTCTTTGCTTCATTCCCTCAAGCTAGCAGAAAGAGATCAACCCCTCACAAAGGCAGCTTGGAGATCCCCAAATCTCATCTCCAAGGAATCATCCCACAACGGGCAAGTGAAACAAGTCCTCTGAAGGATCTGACCTCTTAGGTCCCCAAATTGAGAGCATCCTCTCAACATCAGGGTGCTCCTCTAAAGGATCTCCTAGCTATTATCACACAATCATAGAACTGTCTGGGGTTGGAAGGGACCTTAAAGACCAGCTTGTTCCAACCCCCCTGCCATGGACAGGGACACCTCCTACCAGACCAAGCTGCTCCAAGCCCCATCCAACCTGACCTTCTCTATTCTTGTCAGAGATCTGCTTCAGATGGCACTTTTCATGCTGGGAGCAAGGAGCACTGTGGGGGTGATGCCCATTTCCCCAAAGTACCTGACCCCTGACTTTCAGGCCAGCACTTTCCAATGCTACAGCTCTGGGTGATGCTGAACATTTCTCCTTGACAGTTCATACCTCTGTGTGATCCAGGTGATGGGTTGGTACTGCCATGGAACAGGTCCTGCCTAAATCCAGAGAGCTCCCATCAAATGCATATGTTAAGTTCCACTTATTACCCTTTCTTTGGAATTAGAAGTGAAGTGCCTTGGCAGCTGGGAGCCGGGCTGCTACCAGATCTCCTTTAGGAAGTCAAAGAAGCTTTACCCTTCATGTCAGCATTGTCAGTCAGATGAACCTGCCAGCAGGAAGGCAGTGAATTTCTGGCAGGGTCTTGATTACACAATCAGTATTTCCTCAAGGATCCCTTGATGACAAGCAGCGATTGCCCAAGGGCCTTTCCTCACCCAGGTTAATAGACAAAAGCATCTCCAAGACAACTGATTTCTTCTTCCCCTTTCTCTTCCACTTCAGCTATGGGAAATGAAATTTCAACTATGATCTCAGCCCCTTCTAAGCATCCTTACTGCTCCTGCAGTAAAATTCAAGTAAAAAACAGAAGTGAGAGAATTGTATGAACATCTGTGTCCAAGATCATCTTGTCTTGCACAGAGACAGCTGGATCCCAGCCATGGTTCAGGCCTGCATAAGGTGGGCACCTCCACACGAGGAGCAAAGCTAGAGCTGGAAGAACAATTCAGAGGAAGCCTGACTATAATTCCAAGGGTGAGCTAGTTAGTGGGCATGAGGAATCTTCAGTGTCAGTCACAGATTGTGCTTGACTTTTGGCCAACATGCAGTACACACAGAGAGTCTTGCTTCCTTACATGCATCGACACCTGTATGGCACTAAATCCTTTAGCAAAGCTTGTGCTTGCAGGGTTGGTGGACAGCAGGGAGACAACAGATCAAGAACTCAGTTTTCTGAGCCCAGAGAGACAACAGAAGATCCCAAAAACGTGATGTCTAAACTGCCAGCTCAGACCCTACTTTCACACCAGCACATCAGGAACCTGAACCTCATCAGTGTTGGTTGCTTCCAGAACTCTCCATCACCTCACTGCCTCCAAAACTGGCATGATCAAAGCAACCAACCTCTCACTCTGGCAGCTCCCACCCTCTCCTTGCCAGGGCTGAGACACCAGAAGGACTTCCAGCAATCCAGGAACTGACTTACTGGCTAGCAGCTACTACACTCCACCAAGGGGTTTGTACTCCTGCTGAGTGTACACCAAGAGCTCCTGATGGGATGGTACAATGACATTTACAAGTCCAAGGAAAGGTTTTTGCATGGGGTGGGCCACTCACATAGGAGTGAGTCTGCATGATAGGAAAGCAATACTTTTTCTGGTTTTGTTAACGTGGTTTCTGTATTCCCCCATCAGAGACGTCCGATGAAATAGCAGCAGCAACAATTGCAAACGTGAAAATGCGATGTCAACACGCATTGCTAGGAAAACGTAAACCACTTTGCATGATTTTCCTTGACTTGTCTCACAGGCTGCTCAGACCCATGTGGAAGTTACTCACACACCAGAGGAGCCTCAGGATCTCCCAGGGGTCATAATTTTTACCAGCAGCTGCTGCAGCAGGACAGAGGGGGCTGAACTTTGCAAGCTGAGTGGATCTGTTTGAATGCCCAGTGCCCGAAGTGCCACAGGCATGAAAGCTGCTCTAGAGTTTGCAAACCATGTTATCGCAGCCATAGTCACCATTTGCTCAGCTCCCTTTGGCCCAAGAAATGCTCCTAACACTGTGAAAAGCTGTTTACAGAAACCACTTCCTTCATTACAAGGCAAGAAATTTGGCAACTGCTTCCCACTGCACAACAACGCTGCCCCAGAGCAAAGAAGAGATGAAGTCTGCATCCAATTAAAACTGGAAGGGGGCATTAAACAATTAACACATAATTACCTGATTTGGGCTAGAATCAAGACTCTGGGGAGGACCTGGCCAGTGCCAGGGAATCTTTAGTGACCAAACCCAGTGGGGACTTCAGCTGGAGATGTCACAGACGAAATGCTGCTTTATTCCCCAGCATCGCGACATTGGCTGAGAGCAGGGCTAGTGAACCACCAGGAATTTTTCCCCCCCAAAGCATCAGGAAAAATCTTCCCCCATTGAAATGCCAATGCTACAGATTAAATTTAGCCAAGAGGCACAGCGGGTGAGACGTTAACCCTGACAAAAGGCAGCCATTCATTCTTACAGTGCCTCCGTTCTATGTTTCACTGCTTTTAGGAAAGACAGAAGCTCTTCAGGAGTCTGCCAACATCTGGTAAATGTCTAATTACCTGGGAGTCCGCAAACACTTAATTTGGTGCTTCACTTTCACCAATGAGGTGCACAGGAAGATCTGCTTGTTTCAGGTTAAAGTGTTTAACCCACACGTGTGTACAACAGCGCCTTGTTCCCACCGGCTTCACCCGGACCAGGAAATGCCTCTTGTATTTTGAGAAATCTCTGTGATCAGAGCAAGCTGCTCTGCCTTCTACCTATCAAGTCAGGTCTTTGAGACTGCCATCATCCTATCACCTCTGCTCCTTGCTGGGAGGAGGAAAGAAACGGTGATAACAGACCTGCCACGGACTTACTTCTTAGGCTTGTCGGCTGCGCTCTCGGCCACGTGGTACCCAGGCTTGCACTTGTAGCGACAGACTGAGCCCACATCGTGGTTCCCCTGCAGGCACCGAGGCACCAGGAGCTTGGCGTTGGCCACGGCAGGAGGAGCATCACACTCCAGCTTGCAGTAGGCTTCAGGCAGCGACCAGAGACCGTCCTCCAGGCAGGTGAGCCACTGGTTTGTTCCTGACCCCCAAAAAAAGAGAAGCAGTGTGTGGGGTTACAGCTGAGCCAGGGACGGAGCCGTGCTGAGGGCAGCTCAGAGCAACCAGCAGAAGTCCTCTTGTTAGAGTGTGTACTGATACCAAAGGGGCCAACAAACACGAAGACCACAGACCCCATCGCCTGCTTGGTCAGGCTGTAGCAGAAAATGCTTAAATGAAGACAGAAGTATGGAAGGGTCAACTTCTAGAGGCTGGGGAAAGGACCTTGGTTCTGCAAATCTCCCCAAGTCTATCCCTTAAACTTGCCCTCTTCAGTGGTGCCTTGGGACAGCCAGAGGCCTTTGTGTAAGACACCTCAGTTCAGCCCACCTTCATTGCCCCCAAGTGCTTTTTGCAGCTTGTCCTTACCTATGCTGATCAAGCTCTGATACCCTACCGCAGATGCAGTGCAAGGTCACAGAACCATGGAATGGCTTGGGCTGGAAAGGACCTTTAAAGGCCATCTAGTCCAACCTCCCTGTGCCATGGGAAGGGACATCTTCCACCAGATCAGGTAGCTCAGAGCCCTGCCCAACCTAGCTTTCAATATTTCCAGGGATGGGGCATCCACCACCTCTCTGGGCAACCTGAAAGTCCAGAGGATGGAAAATGCCACAAGGACAGATGTGGGAGGCTTCACTGGTGGGAATTCAAACCACCCATCATTAGAGGTTTGGGTTGAGTATTACAGCCCAGCTCTTTGTTGTCCCTGGTAGACCCAGCTAAATGGGTGGCCAAAAACTGCACAGCTCTGGATGCCTGAGGGAAGTGCCCAGGACTACATCACCCACATGGTGTGGATGATGGATAGCTCACTGGGAGCTGCTGAGCAAGAAAAAGAGCTGGACTGGAGTGAATGGGACTCCTCCTACTGAGAGGTTTGGATCAGCAGGTTTGTGGTGCAGCCAGGCTGCTCTGCAATTCCTTCAAACATCGCTTTCTTTTTACAGAAACGCTTTTGCAGCAGAGACAAGCTCACATCTCTACTCAGCACTTGTGCTCCTGATGGGTCAAGGCTGGCAGGGGTCATCTCCCACCTCTGAGTGCCACACAGCCAGGTCATCCTTTCCTTGCCTATTCGTAGCATTTATTAGCATTGACAGCTTTCTTGTAAGGATGCAAGTCTTTGTGGGGAAAAAGCATGGAGCATGTCCCTGCCTCGATGGCTCAGTTGTGTCTGCTGGACTCCAGGAGTTTCCCCACATGCCTTGGCAGCCTTGGCCAAGCACCTCCAGCCATCGTGCTGGAAGTCACCCAGGGGGTCTCATCGAGGGGATGCCTTCCCACTGAGGGAGCCCATGGCAAACCTCACAGTGACTGCAGCTGTGAGTGAAAGACCAGATTAAAGCTCTGCCCTCAGCTGACCAACCCAAGGCAAGGGGCATCAGTTCGTGCAGGATTTGTGTTGTTGAGATGACATTCGCATGCTACCCTTTGATCAGCTCACTCTGGGGATCTGCCACCATCCTCCCTGTCATGAAATGAGACCTTAATTCTCTGCAGTTTTTGCTCCTTAGATTTAACTTAAAAAAAAAAAAAAGAAGTAAACAATTCTCATACATTTCAGCTATAAATGTCTCCATAAAATAGGGCACCCATTAAAATGATTTGTTGTATGTGATTTTTCAGAGCAAAGGCACTGGTGGAAATTCACAAAGTCCCAATGCTTGAAGCTGTCAAGGCAATTATCCCTGAAATCCCATCCAGCTCAGCCCTTGCATAGACAGAACAGTAGCTCTCTTTCTCTGACTTGGCTTAAAAAAATTCCTGCGGCTACCGATGGAGTCGGCAGAATGAAAGCCAGGCCATGGTGTGTCTGGGTGGTGAACATCTCCCAGACCTCTCTGCAGCTGTGGGCATCGGTCTCTATGGCTTTACAGAGCCCCAGGCCCCCTGAAGCACAGGCTTTCCCACAGCCACCAGGCACAGAGCCACTTGTGGCTCTCTGAAGCCCTCTCTGTCTGCCTGCACGCTTCTTGTCTCCATCACTGTAATGCTGGAGGCTGGACCAGTTATCAGGAGAGGGCATCGTTACACCCGGACGTGGATGGATAAGGGCTGCCTGCCAGGGGATGGGAGACAGAGGGAATTATCCCCACACTAGGATGTCTCCGTTCCAGGGGGAGGGATACCCATAGTTTCGGGAAGCATCACAAGAGCCCATTCAGCTGGCAAAAGCCAGGATAAGTGAGAAATTCCAAGTAGCAATGCTCTGTTTGAACTGCTTGGGACAGGCATGGAAAGGTGGCATCAAAAAGGGTGGTTAAAGGATTCGACACTCCAGACCATACCTTGAAGCTTGGCTGGGGGGATGCAGGAGAAGGAGCATCTCTGCAGGTAGGTGGTCCCCGTGGGGCAGGAGAACTCGGCATAGTACACGTGGGACTGGTCAGGGACACGGCAGTCAACGGGGTCACAAGTGACAGATCTGTCCCACCGTCCCGAACTGCACGTCAGCACCACCTCCTGCTGCAGGAAAAGCAAAGCTCCATCAGACTCCCCAAGAGAGCTCTGGTCTACAGGTGGTGCCACCACAGCAGAAAGGTCAGACCCAAGTTTCAGGATGAGGAGAGCCCTCCAACATTTGTCCTCCCCCAGTGTGCCCTTTCTCCCCACTCTGGGACAGCAAATCATGAAGTCCTGCCCTGTTCACGGGGAGATGTGTGGGGTGTGAGAGCAGCAAATGTGCCTTGGGGTAACAATCTGGCCACTGTGCATGTTACGTTGTCTGGCCAGTGCCAGTCCACATTAAGGAAAAAAGGAAAATCCCTTCAAGATACGCTGAAACCTCTTGAACTAAGCTGTTCCCAGCTCTGTGCGCTGCAATTTCCTCCCCTAAAAGATCAAGTCTTTCTTCAACTGTTGTCAGAAAGCTCTTCTGTCGATTGTTTTTCCCTAAATGTACCAATTTCCTCATGCCTCAGCCCACAGACCCCTCTGAAATCATGTAACTTCATTTACAAATCCTTATTATACAGCCCCTCTGACTCAGCTGGGCAAGTGCCTGACATCAAAAACCACCATGGTCCTACCACTAAATACGGTCAACACGTGCTACAGACTTCATCAAAACTGAGCGGTGGGTGATGGTTTGCTGTGGGCAGCCTGGCTTAGTGAAAAGTGTTCCTAGCCACGATGGACCAAGTGATCTTCCAAAGGTCCCTTCCAACCCCAGCTGTTCTGTGATTTCCATTCCCAAATTGCTAGCCCCAGCCCAGCAGCCCTCAGCCAGGGGCTGCAGACCAATGTTCCCTGATGTCCTTTCACTGGCTGAGTACAGCCAAACACACGACCTATCCTCCCGACCTATCCTCCCGACCAGCACCCTGATTTGATTTGATTGAACCCAGGTGTGGTGGCTCTGAAGGACATCACTGAATTTGAGTCTGGCACTCCCAAGTGTGCAGCAGGATCATGGTGGAGCTGAACTAGGTGGAGAGGATGCTCAGGAGAAGAGCTGTGTGCATTTTCCTAAATAGGGTCACAAGCCAGACGTCACTGTAAGGTCACTGGAGGGCTCAGGGCAAGGCACTTGCAAGCTGCCCTCAGCTGTGACAGCCACTTGGGGTAAAGCTCTGTTCAGAAGTTTCCCATCTCACTGCCAAACACAGGACAACTGTCACCCGAGGCAGATTTATTTCATGTGGTTTCATTTCGGAGAATGGGAACATTTTGTTTTCCCTGGGCATGCCTTGGCCCAAAGACCCCGTGGCCATGTAATTAATGACCTCCCAGTGATGAGCAGAGCATCTCCAGCTGCCCTGTTGCACTTCCCAGTGCCCACCCCTCCTTTGGCCAACCCTGCAGCACGGGAAACCTGCCTGCCAGGTGTCACAAGCAGATCTCCAAGGAGAGGAAAGGTCACCCTGCTGACATGGCCCAACTCACTTCTGCCTGTCTGCCCCAAGCAAGTTCCCGCTCTCGCTCAGTCTGGCGTGTAGGCCAGCTCAGCCCCAGAGACTCCTGTTCCCCCCTCCAGAAACAGCCTAAGGACAGGACACTCTGTGCCTACACCCCTGCCAAGGTGACTGCCTGGACCAAGGCAGCTCAGTTCCCAAGGACACATCATCCCAGGTCTCCTCCGTCAACAGCTAAGAGCTGTGCTGGCTCGTGGCTTTTATGAGGTAACCCCCAACCCTCTGGAAAGTGGGACACAAACTCTTTCACGGTGACCTCTGTGCCATTATTGCAACACAACACAAAGGAAGAAAAGCTCTCCATGCTCTCAGCTGCCTCTAAATATAGTTGCTCTGCAATGACTTCATTTTTTCCTGAGCCACTAACTTCAGCTTTAAGAGAGAAAACATCCCAGGGATGTTTAACTCTCCAAGCAATGCCCATCTGGAGAGCAGAAATATCTACTTCTCCCTCTGCTGGGGTGCATCACCCTGACTTGGGACATTCCCTGCAGCAGCTTTCAGCCTGGCAGAGCTGTGCTCTGCAGGCAACACTGGACTGGGAGAACTAGGACTGCAGCAAGGAAAGAGAGGGATCTCCAGAGCAGAAACACCAGCCACGAGCACAGGGGTCCAGCATTGGAGCTTCACTGAGCTGGGATTTGTTGGGAAAGCAGCAAGAAGGTTGGGGTTGGAGGAACAAAGCAGTCTGTGCTCTCTCCAACCACCTGAGGGTGGTTACATCTTTTTCATCCAGGTCTTGGTCCCATGGGCCATCCTGAGGCCCACTCACCTGCGTGGAGGCCAGCCTCTTCCCAGCACTGGAGTGGAGGACGAAGCCCCTTTCGCAGGACACGGTGCAGGCCATGTGCCTTGGGCTATCAGAGCTGCAGTTGAGGGTGGCAGCGTGAGCAAGCAGTGGCTGCATGCAGCTTCCTGATCCTGTGCAGGCACCGTGGGCACAGCTGTGGAGGAGAACAGAGAAGGGATCAACCAGTGAGTCCCAGGACTACTTCAGCAAGGAAGGGCCCTCTCCAGGTTGTGGAATGAATGCTCAGTGGGTCACAGATGCCCAGAGATGCACACCTATCCCTCACAGCTCCAGCTTCTTCCAGGCATGAAGTCTCCTGACAACGATGCCAGGAGAGTACTTTATCACAGCTCTGTCTTAGCTGGACTTCATCCCAGCCCACACCTTCCCACCAACCACCACCATGTTCTTCCAAGCTGATGAAAGGAGGCCCAGCTCAACGCTATTCCAAAATTTGTGCTGCCTGCACAGAGGCACAGAGTGTGCACACTGCCCAGCACCAAAGGGGCTCATTGCAGGTAGACCAAGAGAACAGAAGGAGGGAGGTGACAGGGAGAGGGGAGACAGAAGGTATATTTTTGTGTAACTTTTGAATCAGATATATCAAACTCTGTATAGGACACTGGAGAATCCAACTGCAAGGAAAGTTTTAGCTAAGAGGAAAACTTCTGCAAATATTAGGGAATCGTCTTTGAGATGTTCTTCAGGTCCTGTGCAATCCCCCATCATATCTGTACAGCTACACCACAGCCTGTGGTGGAAGGGAGGAGCTGGACATACAACTGGCTCCTCAACCTCACTCCTGCCACCTTCCCCCTCTGCTCTGATGGTCTTCAGCACCTCTGCTCTTCCCACAGGCCAACACAGCACCCTGAGCCTGTCCATGCTGATGCCAGGCTCTTTGGGATCAAGGCCATCTCAACATGCACCTGTCCAGCTCCACAGCCTCAGCTGTGGCCACCAAGGTGAGATGTAGCTAAAGGGAGGAATAACCTTCCCCTCGGCACCACTGCAAGCTACAAGAGGTCCCAGCAAAGTTTGCAGTGCGTCACCCACACCTCCTTCTCCTCACTGCAGCAGCTTCCCACTGAGGAGCAGTCATTAGGCACTGATTATTCAAGCATCACGATTCCATAACGAGAACCAGTGCTGGCCCAAGGGTTACTGTCTCCATCAGTGAAATGCAGCCATTTGATTAATTACCTGGGATGGAACTGGGACAGGACGTAGGGCAATGCAACAGCTCCCGTGCCCTGGCTATCCATCAGTCTGGCTTTATCTGGTACCAAGTGATATAGGTGTAACACCTGACCTCAGCCCCCCTCAGCCAGGGACAGAGGTGCTGCGTGTTCAGGCAATAACTGGGGAGAGAAGGGAGGGAGCTGTACCTGAACACCTCTGTGTCCTCTGCTCCCTGCTTGGCACAGAGCTGCCGGCTGTTTTCAGGCACTGCCTTTCTCCCAGCGAGGCAGAGGCCTCTGCCTCTTGCCTTTACTCAACGTTTCCAGCCAAGGATGCACAGAGCTAGAAATACCACAAAAGACACACACAAAAAAAAAAAAAAAAAAAAAAAAAAAAAACCAAAAAAAACCTAACAAACCCCAAAAAACCCCAAATCGGTGCCGGCGCAGACGTTAAGGGAACGCAATGTGCTGTTGACTCTGGACAAGTCCACCGAGCCAAAGACACGGTGGAAACCTGCAGGCCACAGCCCTGAAAGAGCCGGTGGGCACAGGAGGGGACCACAAAGGAGAACAAGAAGAAAGGGGCTGTTTTTTCAATGCAGACCTGTTTATGAAGTGAGAAATGGTTTCAGGGCAGCTGCTGCAAATTCTTTCACTAGCTTATATTTCCATTTGCTTCCTTTTTAAAGAATTTGTTTTATGAGTGCAGCGTTTGTCAGGTCATTAGCTTCTGAGGGCATCTGGTACCAATTGTAGCCCTCTCCCCTCCCCTCCCGCAGTCACCTTCTCTGGGCAGTTGCTCTGCTCCCTGTCTGTGCCCCTGGCTCGCACTTGCTCCCAATCCCCAGTTCCACTGCCCAGTGGTGGAGCCACTGTCCTAAACTTCCTTGTGTGCTTGTCTCTGGGCACACAAGAGCTCTCATGTCCTCTTTCCAGCCTTGCTTCTCCATTCCATCCCCTTCCTCACCAGTCATGGCTACACAAGGACATGCACCTTTCCACCAGACCAGGCTGCTCCAAGCCCCCTCCAAACTGGCCTGGAGCACTTCCAGGGATGGGGCAGCCACAGCTTCTCTGGGCAGCCTGTGCCAGGGCCTCAGCACCCTCACAGCCCACGGTCAGGATGCTGAGTTACGGAGCTTGCGCCCATCGCGGCACTGGTTTGAGGGCGAGCCGTGGCACCCTCCAGATGCATCCAGGACAAGTCCTTGGCTGGAGCAGCTCTGCTGGGGCTGGTGGAGAGGCAGCACGTTGTCTGGGGCAGCCTTGGCAGTCAGGGAAATGCTGTTGTTAAGTAAAAATTAAATGAAGCGCTAATCCTTTTGAGCGCTACCAGGGACATTTTGGTTTTCCACCAGTTCAGAAACGTAACCAGCAGCATGGTAGAAAGTAGATCAAGATTATCAGCAAGTTTCTTATGTATTATAAACACAAAATGTAGTCATGCATAAGAGATTGATAATTACAGGTCATAACAGCAAAACATTTCTTTTTATATACATCACATATATAAACACTCATGCACATGTTCTATATGTGCATGTAGATATATTATAGAAATAACAGAAAGGTTTGGGTTAGAATAATTACCTTTCTCTTTGTCCCCAAAGATGACTAACTTAGCCCTGTTTTCTCTGTAATTAACACCCCTAATCCTACAAATACCCACTAGTTTTTATTTTGGAAATGATCCGAGATCGATCAGCTCAAATCCTGAGAAGCTGTGCTCATCCCAGACCTAGCTTTGAAGTCTGGTGCTGCTATTCCAAACCTGAAGAGGAGCTCACATCAATGAAAGCTGTCTGATTTTCTCAAATATATCAATAATCTTAAAAAATATCTACCAACCCAATGTACAAACATTGCCTTGCTTGCTTCCCTTATCAGCATCATCACTGCTATCACTGCCATACTTGGGAGGACAATTTCCAGCCCGATGGGGAGCAAGTGCAGGTCAAAAGAAAAAAGAAGCCCTGTGACCTGGCCCCATCATGATCCACATGCTATGGCAGGGCTTGGGTAAAGTGATGGAATAAATCACAGCTCCCAGACCCTGGAACACCCTAACAAAGGCTGGACAAGGAAATGGTGCAGTTAGCCCAGTTCTGATCTCAGCATGAAGGAGCTCTTTCTGCTTTTGATGAAAAATGAAATTCCTGTATCACAGCTGCAAACTCCTGACTTCTGCCCATTTCTGATTCAGGCCATATAAGATGTGGGACAAGCCAATATTATTTTACTTTTTTTCTGCCCAAAACATCAAAAAAAATTTCCACTTCTATCCCAGCATCTTTTGAAGCTCAAACTAATGATTTGTCAACAACATTTTTACAAAATACCAAGGTTTTTTCTCCTAGCTTATTTCATGTCAGCACAAGCCTGCACGATGCCCTGGGCTCACCAAGTCCCATAACTTACACATCAAAGAAAAGTTTCAGGTCTGGAAATCTGTGAAATTTTTCCTAGTGATGGCCCTGACTGCTCCAGAACGGTAAGAGCTTTGTTCTGAAATGGGAACAATTCTATAAACTAGAGCAAAGCTTTTCCTTTGGAATCCTTCATCCTTCTAGAATAAAAGCAGGCAGCCACTACCAGCAATAGAGCGTGTCAAGCCAGTGGTGGCAAAGCTCGTACAGTAATACTACTTTGTTGTGACAAACCCCAAAGTCTGAAAAGCTGAAATTTCATGTTTTACAGCAATTACTTAATGCAACACAGAAAACACAGATGGATTTACCCACATCAAATTAAGCCAAGTCAAATGCAGTGCAGCTGCCTAAAGTATAATAAATCATCTATACATTGCTGCAGTGTCTGCTCAAGCTTTCAACCCCAAGACTGCTGCTGAAACATCCCTTATCATCAAGCTCCAACTCTTAACAGCAGGAACTTGTAAGTTCTTCTCATGGTGCGAATTTTTGGGAGAGGGGGTTATAGGAGATGTTGACAGAAAAGTAAAGACTGCAGCCAAATCTCCTGAAGTTAAAAGTCGTCACTGCACGTACTCTGGTGGAGTCTGGATTGTAACACTCAGCATCAGTGAGATAAAAGGTGTTTACCCCCGTGCGGTCTAGCAAAAGAGAATAGCTAGGAAGTGAGAAAAGGTGTTTTGGAAATACTTGGGAATGTCTCCCTTGGGGCGTGTTTCCCGTGAAGGTGAAAGGTCTCACTTTTCCAGTAAACCTGATGGCAGCCATCCTTGTGGGGAGCAGGCTGCGTGTACAGACCCAACGGTGGTGATGCCTCTTGATTACGATCTGCACTGAGGCTGCCATCTCCAGAAAAGGTGTTTGCTTCTGTACATGACTCCAAAGGAAACTTTGCAGAAAATAACATCCCTGTGAGTCATCCGCTGTCATCTGCCTCAGAGACAGAGAAGAGGCACCAGTAAGACATCAAATGACCTGCTGGCCCCTCCATAGCCATAGCAGCAAAGGGGAAAAAAGAAGCAAGAGTAGATAAATCTTAATGCATTTCCAGACAGTTCCTTTCCCTGTTTTTGGTGTTGTTGTTTGCTACACCAAAATAATTGTGTAGAGGCACAGAAAATTAGGTGGAATGGGATGTCAGGTTCGGTGTAGTCACCTTCCCAACCTCAGCCAGGACAGGCCGCACCCAAAGAACATCTTTATCCGTATCAGATCTCCACAGGAACACACTCTACCTCATTTTCTCATCTTGTCCTAGAGGAATTCATTTCTGAGCCACATCCGTCACCATGAAAGACATAAAAATAGCAGAGGGATTTCAAAAGGGAGCTGCAAGCAGAAGCCATAGCTGGGCTGCAAGACTTCTGCTGTAAGATTTAAGGAGGAAAAAATATTTATCATGACAGAGAGGAGACAGTGAGAGCACCTGACGGCTCTGTACAGACACACAGACACAGAAAAGTTCTCTGCTGGCAGGAGGCATTCAGACCTTTCCAACAAGGACAGAGCTAAAGCAACAACTTTCATCTTGAAATCAGAGGCACCTTCTCAGCACAGAGGGTTACTGGATATGAGAATAGCTCAGCAGGGGAGATGGTGGACTCATCACCTCCTGCAGCTTGCGACAGGAGGTAAGAGAACCTTCTGAAGGATGCATTTAATCCAGCTCCTGTGAAGAATCCCTGTGCCTGTGTATGGCAGCAGGAAAGGCAGGGCAGAATGGGGGAGACTGGCTGTAGCTGAACACCGAGGGCTCTGCTGGCAAACCTGGGGTCTCCTGGGGCTTGCTGCCTTCTTCACTGGACATGGGAAGGATAGAAGGCTTTGTGTGATTCATGCAAGGTCCACGTTGGTAAGAGAACAAGGAATCGAGATCAAGTTCCAGGGAAAGGCAGAAGACATCTTGAGCATCCCCAAAAAAGCCCATACACAGAGCACTGATCTAGAGAAGCTTATTAGGCTGCAGAGAGCAAATGGGGTGGGGCAGTCCATGGAATGGTGCCTGGCCCTCCAAGGGTTACCTGTGACACCTTCCAGCTGGACAGCAAAGCCACCAGTTAAAATGAATAACAAATTCTACAGCTCAGTCTTGGCCACCGTTGCCCATCAGCCAGGCAGGGACCCACAAGAGAAGTTCCAGAGGTCAACAGGCTTTGGTGCTGGAGGAGAAGCACCCCCAGAGGCCTCAGAGGCAGAGGTGAGCCCATTCCCCAGGAAAGGTGGCCATCAGGAAACATAGAATCGTTTAGGTTGGAGAAGACCTCTGAAATTGAGTGCAACCATTAACCCAGCAGTGCCAAGGCCACCACTAAACCATGTCCCCAAGTGCCACATTTACAAGTGTTTTAAATCCCTCCAGAGATGGGGACTCCATCCCTGGGGCATCCTAAGCCAGAGGCAAAGAATCACGATTTTAAGGTCCTTTCCAACCCAAACTATTCTACATTTCTGTGAAAAAAGACACCAGCATGTCTACCCAGGGTGCCCATAAATCTTCATACCGTCACACATGCTGCTCATAAATTGACCCTGCATAAGTTTGGTGCCTGGAAGAAAGAAAACAACCCAAATAAAACCTGTTTGGGAAACAGCCCTCTCTGCTGAATAAAGTCTATCAATCGAAAATACGTGAACAACTCCCTCCTCCATCTAATTTTCTCTCCCCCACGTCCATTTTCCATACTAAAGGAATCCAAACCAGTCTCCCCTCGGTGCCTTACACCCACTTTTGGGGAAGCAGAGGAGGGCCTTTGCACAGGAAACACAAACACAAAGCAGATCGCCTTTTGTAGCGCCTTCCTGAGAATTCACCCAGGCATTTCCCAGCACATGTGAACATAAAATAAAACACACTAAAAATAAAAGCAAGCTAAAAATAAACATAACAGAGGAAATGAAAAATGTTCCCCTGGTTCAGTGTATAGCCTGTACCAAGTTAAACAGGAGGGACTCTGGCTCAGTTTAAAAATGCAAAGAAAAGGATGAAAGCCGGGAGACTTTGGGTCTCCTGGGTGGAAGCTTGTTAGAAGTCTGATTCCTGCTCGACCTCATAAGGTTGTGATTGGGAGCAGAATGCACAGATAGCCCCTGATCTGCTGGCAGAGACAGCAGAGAGGGGCTCCTGGTGATGGCAGTGAGGACACTGTGCTGCTTTGGTCTGCAAGTGCTCCGCCAACCTTCAGCATCTCAAGGGGGTCCCAAAGCAGAAGGCGACACTTTCTTCAAAACAAGCACGTACTTTTCTAGAATCAAACACCTGCTGCATCCTGGCCTGGAGAAAGCTGCATTTCATCAGCATAAACACGATCTCTATGCTTTCCCCAGCCCACAAAGCGCTGCGAGATCCTTCAAGATGAAAGATGCTACAGAAATACCAACCTGTCACATATTTATTATTTTGGCAACGAGCATTTCTAGGCCGAAGGCAGGAGACCTCGTTTCTTTGTTGCTTTTGTTACTGTCCTTTCTCAGGTTATTTTGGGAAAGCCCTCACACGCACGTACTGTGTACACGAGGCTGGGTGCGTGCAGAGCGTCAGCTCAACTCCGTGCAGGAAGAACATGGATGTTCTGCCATCTTTTACACTCCACTGTCTCTCAGCCTCTGAAGATTTTCTAGTCCTGGATTTTTATAGGGATTTCCAACCCCTGCCCCCTGCCAGAGTCCACCTACCTTATATGAAATGAATTGTTAGCCTTTAAAAATAATACAGAGGGTTACTTTTGGAGATAGCACGGGTTTTAAAAATACAATAAAGGGGGGATGCTTGAATGTTTCCTGACTTAACAGAGGAAGATCCTTTACCATTAGTGTGGCCACTCGAGGCCACGAGCCTAAATGCCCCCCTTCCCCCCAAATATTCGAGACTTCAATTCTGAAAAATCAATAATCTAAATAGAATTTTCTACTCTGAAAACTCTGGGAACCTGATTTACTTTGAGTATTTGCTAAGGGCACACACAGACCCTGCAATTCAGCATATTGCTGTGAAGTCAAAGCCATGGGGAGCCCATTGGACAGCAACGAGAGGAAGAGGAGACACGAGGATCCTGCTGTGCCCCTGGAAAAGGGACACAGCTTGGTGTGCCTTGGCAATATGGGAACTGGCTTGTGCTTCAGCTATAACGAGACTTTTATGAGGAAAACATCTATTTTCCTCTCTATTTGCCCCTATATGGGCATCTCCTCATCCCCAGCCACTGCTCAGCTGTGACCAGTGAGTCTTTTCCTCCTTGCAGCCACTTCTCAGGGGAAGGGGGAAGCTCTCAAGCAACAAGAATGCAAAATTATTTTAAGGGATGAGAAAATGTAATTGAAAAACCACATCAGTTGGCCAGGGCCTTACAAGCATGTGGGTACATTGCTGTAACAGCTACCAGGAGGAAACACGCTGCATTTCAGGTGAACACTGATCTTTTAATGTAAGGCTGAGAATAATATTTATATTCTGACTCACTAAGATTTATGTTTCTGTATAAATCACACATGCACTTACTTAAAAAAAAAAAAAAAGAAGTAAAAAGCAACTTCAGGATATTCACAGCTTCCAGAACTCTACATAAATCAGCTGTACCACAATCCCACAGGCTTTAGGAAAAACACACGCACACACTCATTTGTTATCAGGGACGTTCACCCACCCAGGGCCATCCACAGAAGGAACATGACAAGAGCACTGATGAGACAACCCTAGACAAAGCCCTTCCACGCTTAACAACCCCAGAGCTCAACTCAAAAATCAGTACTCCCAGTGGTGTGGTTGGAGTAACTGGCTGAACTGGAGCCCTGGATCAGCACATGAGTGTAACTTCAGGGAGCCTGGGACCCAAAAGCAAAGCCAGACTTGGCAGATCTGGCTGTCGTCAGCCCCCCACCACCATTCTAGCACCCATCCCTTCGCCCCTCCTTGGGCCTGCACCTCTGCTCAGCACGCTCCTTCAGCCTGGGTGAATTTAGTCTGTTTTGGACACCAGTCCTTGCCCATCCTTTTGCCAGCACGACCTGCTCGGAGAGCGGTGCCCCTTCTGCAAACGCCGCCCCTCACTCGCTGCTTTGTGAGGCTTCAGCAAAACGCCCCAGTGGTAACTTCTCACCCATTTTCAAACTTCTCCTGGTTTTCCCACCAGGAAACTGTCCTCCAGTGCAGTTTTGTACAGGCACAGAGGCCACGCACAAAATCTGCTTTCCTGCCTTCCCATCCCCTCCAGCAAGATAAGCAAATCGAGACTCATTACATCATATTTCCCTACAATACCTCAAAAGCCATCCGAGGATAGTCACAAAGCACTCAATGAGAAGGTAAGAACCCCAGAACTCAAACACAAATTCCCAGAGGAGAGCAGTGACCCTGGGTGGCCACTGGGACGTGCCCTGAGGAGCCCGTACCTGTAGCACTGATGGCCACAACCCTCGTTGTGCTGCAGGAGGCAGGTGCTGAGGGGGTCAGAGGAGCCAGGCTGAGCCAAGGTCCGCAAGGCCACGGCTGCGATGCCCACGAGGGGAGAGGAGAAGTTGAGAAGCACTGAAGCGACCT
Organism: Monarcha castaneiventris obscurior; assembly: GCA_026261815.1. Taxonomy (NCBI): domain Eukaryota; kingdom Metazoa; phylum Chordata; class Aves; order Passeriformes; family Monarchidae; genus Monarcha; species Monarcha castaneiventris. The sequence continues at coordinate 552,161 of JAMPIT010000502.1, read as the reverse complement.
GTGGGGATGGGTCCTGCTGGCTGTGGGTCACATTGATGACGAGGGGGTTGTGCTGACACGACAGCTCGTACATCCCTGTGAGACAGGGCAAAGAGAGAAGGGACTAGCCCAGCTCTAGGGATTTGCTTGTGGTTTACATCTGCGCCCCCCACCTGCCAATGGAGCAGCTGGGAGGGCAGAAGATCCTGCAAGGGGGGCAGGAGACAGCAGAGAGAGATCACAGCCGTGCTGTGGCTCTGGGTGTCCCTGCTGGTGTCAGGGCCTGCAGGTTGCTCACCCAAAGAGTGGTTCCTCCCATCGGTGTCAGTCAGCTGGACAACAACCTTGTGCTGCTGGCTTGGGACTGTGCCAGAGGAGGCCAGGAAGACCAGGAGAGAGGTGGGCACGGCAGGTCTCTCAAAGCAAACCTAGGAGAGAGGGCAGGAGACACTCTGAGAGCAGGCACAGCAAAGACAGCTCCTCGGATCCCATACAGGCAAGAGAGAGAAAGAGGGAGAACAGCAGGACAGCAGGAGCAGGCATAAGGGGTCAGAGACCCTGCAGGGCTGCACATGGGTGCAGGGGAGGGAGCCAAAACAGTCCTTTCCCTCCTGATTTCCCTTCTCCCTTTTGCTAGCCTTCTCCTCACCTATTCAGTCCCGTCCCGACATAAATTTACGGCATCTTCACAGCATCCATGTTTGCTACTCTTTAAATTGAGCAAGACCCAGATAACCTCTTTGCTGCTCTCCCTTCACCAGGCTCTGACTCCCACCCCACACAGAGCTGGCCAGGTGAGCGAGGCACCCAGAGAAAACAGCTACCAGCCTCGCCACCAAAATATTTCCAATTTTAAAAGCCCTCAAAAAAGACAAAAAACAAAACAAGCCCAAAGAATGTCCCCTGTACCCGCTGCAACAGCAAACTGTCCACCAGCCAACACGTGGAAAGGTTTGTGGGAAGAAGCCCTGCCTGCTAGGAGAGCCAGCATCTTGCCACTTGTCTACAACCCTGAAGGCAGCAGGAAGTAGCTGGGAAACCCATGGCATCAGTCATGGCAGAGCAGATGTTCTTTGGAAGTGAGAAGACAGAAATGTTTTTCTCCCCCACCCTGGCACCCCCCTTCCCCCCGGTGCCGAGATGTGTTTTGATCAAGATCCGCCCGACACTGCGTTTTTGTTGGGTGCTGGCATGGAGGAAGCCCAGAAATTGGAGGCAAAGGTGTATTTGGAAAGACGACAAGTCCTGGCTGGCCAGGCACAGCCCAAGGAGCAGACTGTGGGAACGGAGGGGACAACCACGCAATGTGTGATGGCAGCCTAGCCTCAGGGTGGTTTGTGCCACGTCAGGCATTGTTCACGCACGGGAACGGAGAAAACCTTGGGCTCCAGCCCAGGGGTCCCACCCTGCAGGGAGGTGCCCAGCAGCAAAAGCCCCGTGAGCGAGGCCGCACTGCTGTCTCCTCGTTCCCTTAGCCAGGGCTTGCTCACTTACAGGGCTGGCCTAGCTGCAAGGAGTGGACCAAAGGGCTCAAACATTTTTATTTGGTATATCCCCACTGTCTCCCTTGGTGAGATAAGTGAGGGAAGAAGGAAAAGAAACAGGAAAGCAAGAAGGGAGGAGAAGAAAGAGAGAAGAGCCAGCAATGCTCACAGACAAGGAGCAACACCCAGGACAGAGCTACAACTGTGAAGGCCCAAGGACCTGGCTGATTTTAACCCAGCCTCCAAGCATGGTCCCTCAGGGGAGGAGAGGTAGCTGGAGCAGTCAGGGGAGGCTTTCCCTGGACTACACACCTTGGGGTGGAGAGCTCAGTCCTTCCTTTCCTACAGTGCTGGAAAGACGCTGGCCCCAAGTTAGGCCAACAGCAGCTGACTTGATTAACATCCCAATCCTCTTCAATACACATTATGTGCTTGGCCACGGCAGGCAATCTTCTTAATCTTTCTCCCTCCCTCTCCCCCCTTTCTTATTCAATTTCCTGCATTTCACATCCTGACTTGCTTACAAACGATTTTGATGACTTTCCTCATCAGATGTATTAAAAAACTGAGAACAAAGCATGGCTGGAGATCTGCAAATTGTAACAATTCTCATGTGCAGACAGACCCGAGGGCCAGGGCAGATGCTCCATTCGGTGGCACACACACACACCTATCTCCCCCAGCCTAATTACAGCATGACAGTGAGCATGGTAAAACACTGGCACCACTTTTCCAGAGCAGTTGTGGATCCCTGGGAACATCCAAGGTCTGACAGGGCTCTGAGCAACCTGGTCTAGTGGAAGGTGTCTCTGCTCATGGCAGTGGGGTTTGAGCTAGAAGGCATTTGAGCTCCTTTTCAACCCTACCCACTCCATGATCCTTTGACCCAGCCTTTCCCTTGTTCATTGGTGCCACCTCTTCAGAAACACCGATTCCTGCCATCTGATGAGCTCTGTGGTGCAGCTCTAACCCGGGTGACACAGGTGCAGCAGCTGTAAACTGGCCCTGGCAGCTGGTGGATGCCAAACACCCCCGTGCACATGGGTACACATGTGCAGCAACAGCACCATTCCTGCCCGGGCAGGCAGCTGTGCTAGGCAAATTGTCAACAAAAAGCCATCCTTCCTAACCCAGTATGTTACCAATCAGGCCAACTCTTAAAAAAATAAAAAAGAAAAAGAAAAAAAAGAAAGGCATATTTACTACTAGTCCATAAATAATTTTATGGGCGGAAAATAATAGCACTCCTAGAGAGAGCACGGAGAACCAGTAATGAAAGTCTTTAGTATAAACATCCACAGAGGAAGAGAACTGACCACAAGCTCCAATAAAACTGCAACATGTTTTAACCCCTGCTGAGAAGTGGAAAGCCAGCTTTCATCTAGGTAAGGCAGAGGGGGAGGATTACTGCTCTCTCCTTCGCAAAGGAAGAGAGGAGGCACGTTTGTCATGGCCAGAGACTGCAGCCAGAAAGTGGGTTCTGAGCACACAGACGAGGAAGAGAGGGAAAATTGCAAGAAGGTTAAAGGAAGTTGCCCTGGAGAGACAGAGGACCTCAGAGCAAGACCCATGTTTACATTGACTCAGGTTTGATGATTCACCAAGCTGTCTGAGCGTCTCAGGAAAGAGGCCCTCTCTAGAGAACCTTGTACAAAACAGGGCAGGCTGCCCCTCGGAGAGCAGAGGGAGCAGCACGCCAGAGCCCGGCCTTCCAGCAACACCAGGCAGCAGCCACAAAACCTCTAAACTGTGCCTGTGGTCAGAAACCCAACGCTGTAAAAATCCCAGTGGAGCCTAGCACTCAGCTCTCCTCTGTCCCTCTCCTCTACCTGCTGGGACAGAGGGGTCTGACCCTCCCAAGGGCAGCCCCCGAGCCCCTGTAGGGCTGCAGGACCAAGCCTCTTGGGGCACAGAAGTGCCACCTCTGGTCTGGAGTCATCAGAAAGACCTGTGTGCCACAGCTGATTGCTGTGGGCTTGGGGCGCTCCAGACCCCTCAGGATGGCAGAGGGCATCCAGCAGCACTCCCTCTGCTGCTCTTCCCAGCCATGGGGAACCAAAGGCAACTAGGACTTCAAACACAGCCTGTGCCTACCCTTCGTGGGTGTTAAAGCACAGCTTGACTGCAAGGGAGAGTCAGGAGCAAGTTGTTTCTCAGCCTCGAGGCATTTCTGTGGTATTTTGGTTTCATGCACAGTCCTTCTCCTGGCAGTCTGCCCCAGGATGGGTTTGCTGTTCACAGTGGGGATGGGGCAGCGGTGTGAGATCCAGACACAGGTATTTAGGGATTTGAAGGAGTTCAGTAGGATATGAAGCACTATATGAGGAGTTTTAAAGGTTGCTGAAGCTCCTACGGGACACAAAAGGATGGGTTTTGTCACCAGTGCTGGGTAAAGACAAATCCTTTGTGCCTGACCACACTCACTCACCTTGAGCCAAACTCCCTCATCACCCAAGAGCATCTTCTCCTCATCCAGCTCCTGAGCATTCTCTGGGCTAGGAGCACAGGGGAACCAAGCAGCCTGCAAAAGGTCCTTTGGCACCTCATGAGGGTGGGATTTACACACCTGGAAGGAGAGATTTTATGTCAACCCAGAAGGCTGCAAGGGAAGGAGAGAAAAACAGCACCTACAAAACCTCAAGGAAGATTCCACAAATGTTGAGAAGGACCCCAAGGTGGCTCCTAGCATGAAGACAGTTAGGATGTGGCTTCCTAAGTGACATCTCACTGCCCACACGTGTGCACAGAAGGCCTTTGCCATTTTTGCAGTGCTGTAAATGTGTTGTTCAAGCATCTAAGGGTGTCTGTGGGGCTGAGTAACAAACAGCGAGCCAAGCTGTGAGCTGGTAGGTGAGACCAGGGCATCCTGATTTTGGCTGGGCTCATGAGAATGGTTCCATTCAATGCCCTGTGGCATCCCAGACACCCCCACAGGCCTGGAAAACAAAACCTGGGAGATGCAGGTGTCACTGCCAAGGAGCAGACACCTGAGCCCAAGGCCCCTCTTCACACATGTGTATCTGGGCAGTTTAATCATGCTGCAGGTCTCAAGAAGATTGTTCCTCATATCAAGTCAGTAGAAGCACACGTGTAAAGGGCTAAATATGAACTCTTTACACATTTCTTGCCTTTCTTCAGCTCGCTAGGAAAGAACATGCACACCACGTTAACACCAATCGGGCAAAATCCCCTCCAGGCTCTGCTCCAAAGCCCATATGAAAGATGGGAATTCTCCCATTGATTTTTCCTTGGCTTCAGATCAGAGGGCTTGGGAGCAGTACAGATGCTGATGTGTGCGTGATTTCATCCTTTCAGGCCCTGACCTTATAAGGTATTAGACTTAGGGGATTTTTTTTTTTAAGGCCAACAGTGGGACAAGTCACACACTCCAAGCTGAGCGTTTGGCTGGTGGGATGGGGTGGTCACTGCCCAGTGAAATGCGTGGCTGGGGGAGGTGCTCCCTGCCAGGACCAAGCACCTCCCCATGAACTGCGGTTCCTGAACTCAAGGACTGATGCAAGAGGAGGAGTGTGAGAAATGCCCAGGTCTTCCACTCACTCCCTGGCTGGGAATGTAGTAACCAATGAATGCTTCCAGAGCTGGCTTTGTTAGTGCCTTCCCCAGCATGGACTTTTCCTAGAAAAGCGGGGTTTTTTAGGGTTTTTTTGTCCATGCCTTCACTCACCTTCACAACAGGCTCTCCAGTGACCAAGGAAGCAGGGCAGGACTTTGCATCCTGCTGGGAGGAGTAGGCTTTCACTGCCCACAGATCCACGTATCCCTCAGGAGTGTGTGGACCACAGTCCAGGATGCTGCTGCTCCTCTCGAAGGGCTCACATACCCCGTCCCCGTCATGAATGTAGCACAGGCTTGGCTCCCCTGCAGGGAGAACAGGGGTGAGCTGCTGACAAACCAGGCTCCAGGCACCCACACCTTGTTACAGAGGTTTGCTGTCTCTTTAGCCTGCCGTTTTCCCACCACAAGGGCCTGACAAGATCCATGGATCACTCCAGCAGCAAATCCAGGTTGTGCTGCGATGAGGTGCATCGCCCTCTGCTCCAAGGAGCAGGGTGAATTACGTACAGTTCTGACTCCTACCTCAAAAGCAGTAGGATCCATTTGGATCTGTCTCAATCTGCTTGGACTCACCCACACAGCTGAAGCCTTTCTCCTTTTTACACCTCCTGGAACAACCATCTCCATCCAGCAAGTCCCCGTCGTCACATTCCTCCTCCAGGCTCCTAAGAGGGAAACAGCCAGATGTATTAAATAGCACCTTTGACTCAACACCCCTGTGCTCCTGCCCAGTCACGAGTGAGGAGCCCTTATCTCGGTTCTATTTCTGCAGAAGCTGTTCAAAAGGAAGAACCACACATGGAATTAGATAGACAAGAGAAAACACCTTGCCAGGGGATAAAAGGAGGTTAAAATCACAGCATTTGGGAGCAGACATGACTGTACTGTGACTTTCCTCTAAGACCTGAGGCAAGAACTATGGGAGAATGGAAGAAGTGGAGAACTAAGCATCAGGAAGGCTTGTTGCTGGGGAAAGCAGGTGTTGGAAAGGGCAGGAGATTCTGAAATCGGGCTGGGGTTTCAGTGGGAGCTGGAGGAGGAGGCAGGAGAAGGGAGAGACAGAAGGTTCCTCTCCTTTTCCCTTTCCTCACACTGCTAAGAAAACCAGTTTCAAATGAAAGTGATCCTGAGTATCCTGGGAGTTGAAGTCTGGAAAAGCTAAAATATGAAATGATTATCTGCCAGGCAGAGCAGGTGAAGCACTGGGCTCTCTCACTGCAGAGGTGGTGCCTCCCCCATTATTTGGGGTCTCTGAGCAGAGACTGGACAGCTCTCTGAGCAGAGACTGGACAGCTCTCTAAAGGCACCGCACCACGTGGGACTGCGCTTGTTGCAGAAGCTACTCCCACAGGGCCCTGTGCAAAAAGCTGCACTGCCCACTGCCAAAGGCAGATCCTTTGGGTCAGACTCTGCAACAGCTCGCTGAGATGGGCCAGAATCCAAGCACTGGAGTCGAGAACAGACTCGTTTCAGGTCGGATCCCTCACGCAGGACATGCCTCTTGAAAGGACCACCTCCATCTCCTGGGCACGTGGCACCTTACAAAACCCAAGCTCCACAGCTCAGTCTGCCGGAGGGGCTCAGTGCAGCATCTTCAGCTGTGCACCCATGCGTGGAGGACCTGCCTGCTGCTTCCCTTTGGGGGCAGGATGACCTGACAGCTTAAAGACCCTCAGCCGAGAGCCTGAGTTCTTCGACTTACGTGGTCACCTTGCCGTCCCCACAGTAGGGTGCTCCGTGCACGTGGACGAGCGGTGGGGAGACTTCTCCTGAGGTTGCCCCAGAGACCACCTGCACCTGGTAGCGGTACACCTGCCCAGGCACAACTTCCCTGCAGGAACAGAGAGGACTTGAGGGAACAGCAGTGCCTGCAGCACTGGGATCTGCTTGCCACAGCTTTAGATACCCCTGTATGTCCATGCCGTATCACAACCTGACATGTCTTCATACTCGGCCAGAGGCAGAGCGTGTGGGAAGAGAGTCCTTCAGGTCACACTGCTTATTTCCCAAGGGTCTGAGCTGGGGAGAAGTGGCATTAGCTGGAGTAATCATTTTGCTGGTTGTGTTGATGAGGGAAATGTTTTACTGACTGTACTGTTGGGGAAAATAATTTTATGTGTTATATCGATGGGGAAAATGTTTCTGGGTTTAATGAGTTCCTTCTAAGATAACCTGGGCTCGTGCACAAGGGTCGTGCTGGCATGGTGGGCCTGCCACACACCTGCTCAATGGCACTGGATGCAGTAATTCCCAGAGTGGGGGGACAGGAGGAAAAACAAAACAGAGGCAAAACCATCCAGGGATTCAGAGACAAGACACGAGGAGGGAATCAAACCCGACCCAGCCACCCCCTCAGCCCAAAGCCAGAGCAGCCTGGTGACTCACGTGTCCACGAACTGGCGCTGTGGCTGCAGGGGGGTGGCAGGGGACCCGTCTGCAAACGGGGGGTCACGGAGCACCCGGTACTGGATCAGCCTGCAGGCCGAGCACAGGGAGCTGTGGGGCACGGAGCTCAGCAGGGCCGTGTCGATCTCCATCCTCTCGTCAAAGGTGTAGATTTTAACCCCCGACATCTTCTTAGGGATATTGAGCTTCACGGTGAAGGGGATGTCACAGAAGGTGTCCATGGGGCCCAGGTGGATGGACTCCCCCTGCTCTGTCAGGATTTCGATGTCGGACAGCGCCTTGGGAGAGCCCGTGGAGAGGTACGTGGTCCAGAGGGTGAGGGAGTCGGGGTAGACGGGGTGCAGGAAGCGCAGCTCCAGGATGCAGCCGTCGGGCTGGGGGCACGGCACCGTCATGTTCATGTCATACAGGTGCAGCTCCGGGCTCCAGGCCTGCAGGCTGGGCTCACAGGGCTGGTCCACGTCTGGAGGACCTGGGACAAGGAGGGAGCTGGTGAAAACCAGGGGGCGGCTGGCTTCAGAGGAGACCCACAGGAGTGAATTTTCTCACCCATCTCACGCACCTCCAGGCTATAACCACACACCTGTTGGGTTTGCACCCACCACAGGCATGTCCTAAAACTGGTGGCACCTGCCCTAACATCCTGGAAAGCAATAATCCCCACTGGTTTGGGGATTGCTGCTGGGTACTTGCACGAATGCACAAGGTTTGGCAGGTCTGGGGTCTCACAGCCCCCTGAAATGGGAACAGTGGCATCCACGCTGCAGCTGGACACAGCACCAAGATCTAGGGATAACCTGGATGCAGCTGAGGAGTGTGAAGCTTGCTCTGTAGCCTTACAGGTGCAGGAACTTTGCCAAGGGCAACTGAATGCTCTGAGCAGAGCAGAGCCTGAAGCTTTGCACAAGCACATGCTGGAACAGGTCATAGTCAGGAAGGGACCAGGTCCAAAGCAGGGAAGCAGGTCTGGAAGGCTCATTTTCCAGAAGAACCTCCAGGACAGTGCCCAGGCTAAGCTCAGAGCCCCAGCCTGCCTCCCCTGATGGTGGATTAGCACTCAGCAAGAGAAATGGAGTGCTGGCCTTTCAGACCCAGGAAGGATCACTGGAATTTATCACTCTGTAGTAGAAATACCCTTGTCTTCACTAGCCACTGGAAGCATTTCTTAGGGCCCAGCACCAATTCAAAGCCTTTACCCATTTAACACAAGTCTAAAAGTTTCAGAAACCCACAAACTCTTTTTACCAGAGCAAACAAGCACTTGTGGTAACTACAGACACCCAGAACCACATCCTCTGGCTCTGCATGGTTCAGCAGCAGCACATGCACCTCATCCAGCTCCCAAGATCAGCTCCCCTGCTCTCCTGCCTCCTCTGCCCTGCTCTTGGAGGAGCTGAGGCAGCGAGAAAAGCCCAGCAGCTCCTATGGCAGCTGTGTGACCCTGAAAGTCACCAGGGTGCCACAAGGTGGGTCTCTAAACCAACATCTGGTCTCAGCACAAGAGAAGCTGTAGTGCCCAGCTGCTGTTCTCCCTGCTAGGGAGGATTGGGCTGCCCAGGGCTCGGCACAGACTCCACGGGACTCAGCACAGAGCTCCTCTAGCTCTCTTTGGACAAGACTACAATAGAGTCTGGGAATGTCCCCGAGGTTTTGAATGAGGTGCCAAGATCTGTATTTTAAGATTGGTTTCAGTTAAATGCTCCTCCCCTCTGGTCAGTATCTCTCAACACCTGTCTGAACAATGATTTGGGTTAATATTGGGGTGCCAGTTGGTTTGCCCAAAGCCAGCTGGTCATTAATTACCAGGTTTCTCCTGGGCACCAAGAAGTCCCTCCTGCACTACAGAACCCTTGCAAAGGGAAGACAACTGATTCTCCAAAAGAAAAAAAAAAGAAAAATTTGTTTTCTTGTACCAGCAAGATTCTGTCTGGGGATTCAGAGACAGCAAAAGAGAGGAGACATTTTACCTTCTGCTTCTTCTGGGGTCCAGTAGCCAGAGGAATCGCAGACCCGGGGGGAAGAGGCCTCATGCACGTACTGGCGGAAGGTGCCATCCTCAGCACAGCTGTCACAGAGCGTGTCCTGCTCCCTGCTGACAGAGCACAGACCCTGTCAAACCCTCCATCCACGCCTGTCCACGTGGGCTCAGGCAGGAAGGTGGAAAAGCAGAGCTAAGGCCTCAGAAACTCCCTGGGTGGGTACCATCCTGCTTGGAACAAAGCTTCTTCGGAGACAGGGAAATAAGGGTGGCCATGGGACAGGAGGGATTTAACCTCTCCTCTTCTCCATGCTCTCTGGGTAGTCTTGGATAAAAAACCTGTCCCCTCCTCACCAGTCAGAGTGAACAGACCCCACACTCCCCAGGGCAATGCCTCTGGACCAGAGTGGGTGCAATTAAGGCTCTCTCTGCTACACCCAGAGTCAGGTTTTGGCTTTCAGCGTTATTGCAATACAAACCAGTCACAACAAAGTCAATTCCTGCGCTCTCCAGAAAAGATAAAGGCCCTTTTCTATGATCAGGGCCAGCCTCAGCCACTTTCCTTGACCACTTCATCTCAGGGGATGCAGGATTCCCACAATGGATCAGCTCCTGAGCCAGTTATGAGTGACAATTTGGGACAGTTCCAAAGTGCCTCCCTTCTAGACCCATGGTTTCCTGCTCCCAAATCACTTCATTCCCCAACAAAGCAGCTTATTTGGATGACTCAAGGCTTCCCAGCCCTCAGAGCCTCTCCTGTGGGGTGACATGCACGTGCTCTTGTTACTCCTGAGCAAAAAACCCGCCGCAGAGAGCACCCGTTCTTTGAAAAAATCAGCAAACACCGACCCAAGAATGCCCCAGCTGCCATCAAACAGCATTTTCCTTTTAATTAGAAAAGACAACTTTATGGAGCAGCTTCAAAACAAGTTCAAAAGCTCCTTACGTATGTGCTTATCAATCCATAACCAAAAAAGTATAAAAAAATAAAGTTTCACCACCTAAAACCTGGCGGAAACGGAAATATTTTAGTAAGAGGGGCTGCTGAATAGAGACACTGGTGGTGTATCCAGGTCTTGGTGGCTCCCTTTTAGTGGGGAGAAGACAGCCAGCCACCCAACACCCGTGGCCACACACTGCTCACCAGCCAAACAACTCTGGCTCCTTGGCATCATTCCTCTGGCTTGAAAAATTTCCCGACTCACCCCCAGTCAGCTGCCCTGCGAGCCCACGACAGATCTGGGAAAGAAACCCAGCTCTTGTGGTTCGAGCTCCCTGCCTTAACCACAGGGCTGCATTTCCTCCTGGTAAATAGCTACTTTATACAATAAGTGCTAAATGAAGCTCATTTTTCACTCCCTGATTGCACTCTGGGGTTTAAGAGCTGGCTTTGCTTCCCGATGCTCTTTGGCTTCCCCTCCCGGCACCCCGACAGCAGGAAGCTTGCAGGAGAGCCCATCAGCTGGGGGGCCATTGCAGCAGCTTGGCTCCTGTGTCTGAGGGCTCTGCTGGACAGGGTGGGAAAGGGATGGGGGCTCCATGCCACAGAGACTCCTTGTCCCTTCCAGCAGGCTCCCGTGCAAGCCCGAGCCCCTGGCAAGCGAGCAGCCTCACCTCTCATGGAGAACACCGCTGATGGGAGGCAGCCAGTAGATGCTGAGGGAGTCCTGTGTCTGCCCCGTGACCATGGGAGGCATCGGGATGGGCGCCGGCTTCTTGCTGTGGCCCCAACGCTGGTACACCAGGTCCAGGTAGCAATGCATCCGGGCCACCTGGTTGGGGGTGAAGCTGTTGGTGCAGTCATCATCTGGGGGACAAGAGAGGCCGGCCTGAGGGTGGGGGCACAGCGACATGCACCCTTCCCTCCCGGCCAAATTTATTTTGAGGGCTTCTTCCAGGGAGGGTTTGGAGGCACCAGTGTGTGGTGGCTCTGCTGCCAGGGCTCTCTGGTGCTGTGTGTTGTTGCTGTTGCACCGAGAACGGCAAGGAACGACAGGAGAAGAGTGGCATGAGCCCTTTATTCCTCTACAGACCCATTTTTATACCCCAGTTTGCCAGCATGACCTGAGATCATTGGTCATTGATCATCCACCTCCTGTAGCGGTTGGCTGGAACACAACACCCACTGAAAAATATTTTTCCCAGTGTGTCCCATAACAATTCTGCAGAACAGAACCCAGGTGCACAGATAAAACAGAGTTTACAAAACCATCCTTGCTGTTTTCATCTGGTCTGCGTGTGAAAGCAATGTTCTCACAGAAAACTGAGAAAAGGCTGAAGAATTTCTCTGCTTCTAGCTTTTTAGCATCCACAGTGTGTCCCCAAAGCCACAAGATGGCACTGCCTCAGCAGCTTCGTGTCCCTGCAGCTGCCCAGCACCAGCGCCGGCACCTGGGCAGTGCCCCCGCCCGCTGTGGGGTCGGGCAGCAGGAGGGAACTGCTCCTCCGGGATGCCAGCAGAAACACCAGCACGCCTTTGGGAACCACGCCAAAAGGGGTCGGGAGGTTAATAATTAACAACAACAACAATAATAATAATATTATAATAATAAAAATAGCTTCGGGACTGGAGAACAAAGGCACACGCAGACAAGAGCAGCCTTGGTGCACGTCCAGGGACCCACTGGCAGGAAGGGAGGGATGGATAGAAACAGCCCGAGGGAAGAAAGTGGTGAAGAAGCTGCTGCAAGCACTGCCTCCTGCCACATCCCAACACAACAGGAGGGACCACGTTGGTTAGGGAATGAGGGAAGGTACTACTGACGGAGGTGGGAGGGAGGGAAAGCCAAGTCTTAAGGAAGTGAGTCCCAACAAGGATGACTCGTTACCTGTGTAGCTCATGTAGTTGTTGAAGGGCGTCCCGGTGAAATGTGTCTGGCCACAGGTGTCATTGGTGGGGTCTGGATCCCGGCAGAGTTTGCTCTTTGGGGCAGGGGCAGTGTCGGCACACAGGTCTCCGGTCTCCATAGATGGAGTGGTCTCCCTGCAGGGATCGTCACAAGATTCCCGCTCGCTCACTCCCTTGAAGACGTGGTACAGCCCCAGGACGTGTCCCACTTCGTGGATCATGGTGTTGGTGTGGCCGTGCACACCGTAGTAAGCAGGGTTGAGGACAACTCCGCCTGGAATTGCAAGTGCAGAGAGCATCATTCCACAAAAGGGACAGTGGGCATCATCATTACTCACCTGTAAGAGGTAAAACCCCTCTCTTTGTGCTGCCAGGCCACAGATGAGGGGGCAGATGGAGACCCAAAGATAGACATATCCAGCCTCTTGTAGGACAGGAAGAGGCTCCTTTGCCCTCTTGGATTGGAGCATGGTGGGTGGTTTTCCTTCCCCTCCTGCGACATTATTCCCCCCTCAACACCTCCAATCATTTCAGGTACCATTTCCCTCTGCATCTTTTCACATGGCTCTAATTCCGTGTCTGCTCTGGATCACACAGCTCCAAATGAGGTTTGGAGCCAGGGCACCAAACCGAGCCGTGCCGTGACTTTTCAGGGATCACCTTTTGAACAAGAAGACACAAGTCCTTCCCTGGCCTAGACAGGTGTCTGAGGCAGGCCAGCTCTCAAGGCAGGCGAGGACAACGAGGTGCTGAGCAAAGTCCCAACACACTCAGCTGTGCCAACCAGAAGCCAGCTCCAGCACAAACCCATAGGGAGATTCCAGTGCACTGCCTCTGGCCCCTGCTGAGAAATCACTCACAGCCCATGGCTTCAACCTCCAGACCAGACTCTCAGGAGTAAACTAAAAGTCTCATGCGGTGCTGTTGAGATCCCCTAAGCTTCTACCACAAACCTGACCCGAAATCAGTGTATTTTAGAGCGGGATTTCCCAAGACACAGCTTCTGAAGATCTCTTCCTCCCCTTCAGGGGGATCTGCATGTGAGCAAGGTGCACCAAGTGAACCCAACAAGAGCCTCACGAACCATCACAAACCTTCTCCTCTTCACTGGGGCACCCCAAACCCTGACTCAAGGGGACACAGAGGGGCACAGTTCATCTCCAAGCCAGTTTGGTGCAGGTTCAGCTGTCAAAGATGTTGGAGCACGGGCACAGACCAAGTCCCCCAGAGCTGCCACCTCATACTGAGAGCAACAGCACGGAGCTGGACAGGACCCATGGTGATCCTGCCCTAAACTGACCTGTGGCTGCGGGACAAGTTGGTTTTCCTTTCCTGTGAGCCTGTCTGTGATGGGAAGAACAAGGATCAAGGATACTGACAAAAGCCAGGTGGAGCAGAGCCTTCCCTTTGCTCACTGCCAGCACCTCCAGCTCCTGACCTGGGATGCACACCCTGTCCTGATGGCTCTGCACCACACCTGCTAAGAAACTGTCCACAGAAGGTGCCCAAGAAGAAAAAAACTTTGCTTCACTGGCCTCCTTTTATTTGCCTTCTTTCTTTTTTGTCCAGACTAAAATCTCTTTGGAATCTCCGCAGTTTTCTCCCTGTTTTGAGGTTTTTCACTGGCCACTTCCCCCCTTTTATCTCTTCTCGTTTTCATGCCCCATCCGCTTTTCCGTGCTGCCTTACAGTGGAGGAGCAAGGGCTGGGGAGTATCAACAAGACAGGGGTGGCTAAAAGCAGACCCCAGCATGTGCCCAGGCTGACTCCAGGCAACTCCTCCACGTCTCGGGAGGCTGTTTTTACACAACTGCTTTTAACCCAGACAGCTTGGATGGCAGCGTGGTGAATAGTTGGCTCCAGCACAGCTTGCTCCCTTCTCCTTTGCAGGGCCCTGGAGGATTTGCTGTGCCAGCTACCTCACGGCAGAGCCTGAGCTACTGCATCTCTGCTGATGATCACTGCCCTGGCCAGCAAAATTAGAGCTGGCAGGTGGCCACAGCGTGATCCTGTCTCCAGCCACACACACTGCTGCTAGAAGTCTGCTCCTGGATCAGCTCCGCGCGCTCCCGACTACCTCGTGTCCTCGAGGACGGGGCATTCCTTCCCAGAGAGGGTTTCCTTCAGATCGCAGTGTCCCTGGCAAGGCACCAGCGGGTCTGGGACTCCTATGGGGGAGCCACGCTGGGTGAACACTGAGTTGGGGGCTGCAAAGGGACCTTCAGAGATGCCCTGAGCAGCTCTCCTAAGCCCTTCCAACGAGGGGTCAAGAAATAAGGGTGGCATCTTCTATGGAACATCCTGCGTGTGTGGCCCGTGGAAGGGCTGAGAGGCACCACTGACCTGTCAAGTGGCACCGTTTCTTAGCTCAAAATTCATGTTTATTGCTTTTCCTTCCCACAGTGAGGATCTTCTGCCCAGGGCTTGAGGCAAAGGATGGGTCACAAAGTAGCTGCATTCCCTTTCTTACAGAGCAGAGGACTTTGCATCCCCCATCAGTCAGCTCTTGACCTTTTAGTTGCCTGGAGATGGGTCACAAGAAGGTACAGAGGTTGAAAACTCCTTTTGGGGACCTCCACGTTCTGTCCTGTCAGCTCTTAGGTTTCTGGAAGCCATCACCCTTCTCAATTACCACCCTGGTAAATGCTGTAGATAGCAAAGGGCATCCCATTGATGGGAAACCCAGTGGGCACATTGGAAAAAAAAAAAAAAAGCTGCTTCTCATTTCAATCAAAACAGGGCATGAGAGAAGAGAGAAAAGAAAGAAAAGGCATCTCCACAGCCAAACCCAAGCTGGAGCAAGGCAGGGGGCTGCCTGCCCAAAGGTCTGAAAGGAGGAATGCGCACACAGAAAGAAAATAGAGTTCATAAACAAGTAAATGAGACGTGAAAGCCCTGCACGCATCCTGCAGCGGTAACCACAGGGAAAGGGGCTGAGCACCAGGGGCACAGGGGGCCCTGGGGCCAAGCAGCCCAGCCCTCCTCCCTGCAGAAACCCAATGCTCTTCCCATGTGGTGGAATAAATGGGATTCCAGTACAGGGAGGCAGAAAACTGTCACAAGAGGGGGATGCCAAGGCTGGGGTATCCTGTCCCCTCCCCTCCTCTCTGCTGGCTTCCCCTGTCCCATTCCTCCCCCCCACACTGCACAAGGACGATCATATTTTTAGTACTCCTTTTAACAGCTAATTAAATGGCAGAATTAGAAACAGCCTGAGAACTCTGCCTTCCAGAACGTCCCTATCCCTTCATTCCCTGTCCCCACTGCTCCCTGATGAGTTGGGAGGGCTCCCAGCTTTGGACCAGGAAGTTCTACTTCCCCTCTGCAGGATCCTGACTGTGAAGGCAAGATGTGGAAGTGTTCACAACATCCCAACAGGACCCCCCTTCCCCTCTCTCTCCACTGCAGCTCAGGCATTCCCTTCTCACCTCTGCCTCCTCCTGCCCTGGGAGAAGGGTTAAATTGGGCTTCCAGTGCCTGAGAACCGGCTCAAGGAAGTTCACAAGGTCAGCATTGACACAACAAAGATAAAACTTCCATGTCCCTGTGGCATCGGGGGGGGTCCAGCACTCCGAGGCAGGTGAACCAGAGACTTCTTTGGACTTGCTCACCCAGCCAAGTCCAGGCAGCTAGAAAGCTTCTGGCCTCACAATACCTTGTCCCTCCAGGCCAGACCTACGAGCTGCACAACCTGGTAACATCCCCAAGGCCAAGCCTCCACTCTGAACCCACAACAGGAGATTCCCAGCCCACCAGCATGGCCAGATCCGTGCTGGTGTAGACCACGCTGGTGTAGACAGTGCTCCTCCTTTACTCACACAGCCCTGGAAGCTCCTGCTCCCAGGGCGCTCCCTGCTCCCAGCCAGGATCAGTGGCAGTGCTGAAGGACTCCCGTCCACACCAGTCCCAACCTGCTGCTAGGTCAGGGCTGTCCCAGGGGACATCCTCAAGTAACCGCAGGACCTTCAAACAGTGAGGCACAAAGCTGAACCTGCAGTGCAGGGCCAGCCTTCCCCAGGCACTGAGTCACAGCAGTGAATGGAACAAACGCATGACAGTTAGTCAGACAGGAAGATGGCCATTGCCTAAGGTACCTCGGATGGAAGGGCTGGCCCTCCTTCAGGATCCACCGACCTCTGCCAGATATATGAGCTGGCCTCAGCTTATATAACTACAGAAGGTATTTATAACATCAAATGCTCACAATTCCCTTGCCTTTCGACCGTGTTTATGCAGTTCACATGCAGCTACGCATGAAGTTTAAAGCATCTGCATTATTACATTGCTGGGTGTTTTGAACAAGGCTTTCCACCACAGAAAGCTAAGGTTTTCGTTTGGTTTTTTTGGTTTTTTTTTTTTTTTAAGGAAGTTCTTTGACTCCTTCTGCTTTGTAGTTAAAAAGATTTACTTCTAAGTTCTCAGAAAACTCATTCCAGACTCCAAGAAATCTGAATTTGCGAGGAACTCACTGTGATTACGGTGGAAAGACTGAAACAGACAGTATAGTCACAGGGAGTGGTGCAAACAGACCTGAGCCCTTCTACCTCTGCTGCTGGCTGGCAGCAAGTTGTCTCTGTCTGGGAGCTCCACAGCAGCTGAAACAACGTCTATAGAAATTTCATAGACCACTTCAGCCCTCTCCAAGCCAGTAATTATCTTTTATGCTTCATTGAAAGTAGTTGCTGTTGGCTGTATTATTGGTAAACCATCCCTAAGCCTTCAGAAAGGCTGCCTGAAAATTAAATTTACTCAGGAAAAAAGTCTGGAAAAGAGCAAGAGAACTGTAAGTAACCAGCACACAAATGGTCATGTAATTTCTGGTAGCCCCAGAGATGCATTGTGAAGAGAAGGGGATGAAAAACAAAGCTCACTGACAACTTCCAGAAGGTGATGACCCCAATAGGAAGGTGAGGAGGGGACCCTCTTGAAAAACGCACTCCAAGATCATGAAAAAATGGTTTATAAGAAGATCAAAATCCAGATGGCAGATTAAACAACTTCTGGAGAAGAACTGATGGAGAACAAGAAAATCTAGTGATTTTTGGGCTGAGGCAAAGTATTAAAATAGATGAAGGGAAGGCAGTTGGAGAAGAAAAAGTCTCATGATGCTTCTGCTGAAAACATCTAAGAAAGTCCAGTTCAGAGAAACAAACAGAGCAAAGTCTGACCAAGGCTCTCTGGGGACAAGAGGCAGTTTGGCTTCTCAGAGAAGTCAAGGAACCAATTTGATTCATGCAGAGAACTAAAGCAGGAGAGGGTCTGTCTGTGTGCAGGAAAAAATCAGCATGGCATTTCTGCTCCGTGGCATGAGGGGTGCAGGTCTTGCGTGCTGACCCTCATATTTCAAGGTCAGGGTAGACAGGAGATTAGGAAGATTTAGCACAAGGAAAGGAGTCTGTCTTTTTGGAGACAGACCCCTCTCTTGTGTACAAACCTGTCTCCACCCCTGGCCACAGTCAGGTCCCTAAGCTCAGGAATTTTTCTCAAACTGCCATTAACTCTTCCCAAGGTTTTCCTTTCTCTTTACTCACCACTTTACTTCCACATCTACTCAGATGAGAGAGAGACCTCTTGTGAGAGGTTTTGTCAAAAGCCACATATTCATGGCCTCCTCAGTCCTCAGTTCCCTCTGTGTGGGACAATAATATACATTGTGCATGGTACAAAGCAAGGGATGATGTGGTGGAGCTCACTGTTTACGGAGAGCAGAGTCCGCCACCCGCCCTCCCGAGCTCATTAAATCTAAAACCAAGGACAGTCTCGAGCCCAAGTCTTCAGTCCGTGCCAGAGCCTCTAAGAAGTTCGGATCCAGCTTCGTACTTCACAGCTCTGGCACCAGAGTCAAGACAACACCCCTTCCCCCCTGAACCTCCACGCTAAAACCCTGATCCAACATTTCCAGATGGTGCCATTTCTCGTGTCCCTGGCTGGACACGAGCGCGGAGACTGGAGCTAAATGCAAGCTTTTGTCACCCCAATTACCCCTCTGTACAACTGCTTGCAAGCCATTGGGAGGGGTCTGAGGGGAACGTGTGTGGCTGAAGCACTTGCTGCAGTCAGATGATTGTCAAGCCGAGCCTTGGAAGTGATTTCTGGAAGCTGGAAGAATAAATTTCATGGAGATTTGCCTTCCTCAACAAGCAGCTGTAGCCACATGCTATTGAAAAAACAGCCCTGAAACTCATTGAGGGAGGGAAACTGGCAAAAAGGAACTTTAAAACAGGTCTTTAACAGCAGCGTAAAACTTTTAAGGGTTGAACATCACGCACTTGTAAAAGCAGAAGGTCTAGGTCTGCTGTGCAGGTGTCAGGAGTAATTATTTCCAGTTACTTATTGAGAAACACTTTAGACATTTTGACTGCAAAGTGTAAAGGGCTTTGCCAGAAAATTCCAACACTGAAGAGGTGGTAGGAGGGGCAGGAAAAAGAGGAACAACAGAAATAGCAGAAAACGCACAAAACAACCACATTCTAGGGAACCAGTCGCCATTTTGGCTGTTTTGCAGCCTACGAGGACTTGCCTCCAGCAGGTAGTAGGCCAAGTTATAAAAACATGGTAAAATTTGATAGTTATCCTCACACTTGCAGCTGGATTCGGAAGTGGCTGGTTCTGGCTGCTGCCTGGGCAGCCCTGGGGTTGCTGAAATCTGCCATCTCAGCTCTGAAAACACTGACACTCCTGGTTTACGTCTGTTCGCTATCATGTGCTGCAAGAGTGAAAGTTCACCGTCTCCAGAATCCTAGAAGATAGACCTGGAAGGTCCAGGAGAAACCAAATGTGAGTCTGGAGCCCTCTCCAGAGCCTGCACTTATGGCAAACCTGTAATCCCACTGCCTCGCTGCCTTCACCATCAGCAGCTTCTCGTAGCAGTGCTGAAGTCCCTTGTCCGTGTGTAACCTCACCCTCTCCCCCACATGGACTCAGGGAGCAGGCAGCTCCTTCCCTTACAGCAGCAGCTGCTGGAACACCCAAACCCTGCTATCACGACCTTCTTATCAAACATCCACGATGCTGAGGCACAGTACACCCGCCTCTTTTTGCCAAGTCAAGAAGGAGAGAGGAAAACCAGTAACTCTGAGACGCCGTGAATGGGATAACTCACTCACCCAGGTGACTGAGGGCCTCTTTATCCCACGGCCACGTGGCAGCACCAGCCAGCTCTTCCCTCACCGAACTGGCGAAGTAAACATTGAGGAAATGGGTGCTGTTCAGCTGCAGAGCCTCCTTCAGCTCCTTCACGCTCATGTACGCCCTGCAGGGACAAAGGAGAGGACTTGGTCAGCACACAGCCCAGCAGAGCGAGCAGGAAAAGCAGGAGGCCATCCACAGACATGCTACACCCAAGGGTGCAGCAGACCTGGAGGCATCCTCGGCTCTCTGAAACCAAGAGTGCTTTAAGGCATAGAAGAATTCAGCATTTCAACAGGACACTGCAAGCTCTGCTCTGTGAGGTGCAAGTTCTGCTGGTGAGGGGTTTGGGTGGGGGTGGAAGGCACTCACGCAAGTCTGAAGAAGTTTTGCTAATTACAGTGGCTGTGTTCACCAGTTCTACTCTCAGAAAAGGGGTTCCAACCATGGGGACCAAAGAAGCTCCACAAAAGATGATAATAGGGGACAAAACAGGAGGAGAAAACATGAGAGAAGGAAGGAAGGAAATGCAGAGGTTGGTCCTGCTGGGGAAAAGAGAGGGGGTTTGGCATCAGAAAAGCAGAATTTGAGGAGGAGAAGGGAGAGAAGAATGAATCCAGAACTCCAACTGTTTCTAACAAGGGGTTTTCAGGGGTTGCCCCTCATATGGGGCAGGACAGGCATGGACATCAAATCTTACTGCTGGGAGCAGAGAGGGTTTATCAGCTGGGGCCAGGAAGTCTCTTCTCCAGCTTCTCTATTCTATCTCAACTTCCACTCCATCCTTTCCCCCAGGAAAACCAGTATGCCAGAGATGGCAGTACATGGCAAAAACAAGGGTGTCCCAGCAATGCACAGGCACATCTCTCATCAGGACACATCCCCAGGTACTGCACAAGGAAAAGCATGAGCAAAAGGCATCTCGGAATTTACTCCAAAAACATTAAAAAAAAACCAAAACAACTAACCAAACAACAACTACAACAACAGCAAGAAAACAAACAAAACCAAAAATGCTCTCGCAGCTCTGCTCAAAATGGACCTTGGAGAAGGCTCTGCCTGGGTCTCACCAGCACTGAGCCAGGCCCTCTTCACATCCATCTGTCCCTCTGCACATGATCTGAATCTTTCAGAGGAGGTCTGGGATGACTGCAGCAGCCAGCAGGGATAAAACCAAAATCTCCCAAAATAAGCTTAGTGGGGAGAGGGCAATCTCTGGAGCCAGATTCATTGAAGGCCAGGTTTGGTGGGAAAAGTCTCCTGCCAACGCTGCTGGCTGTCTCTCCTCCCATCTTCAGAGCTGGGAATGAAGAGGAGCAGAAAGAACACTAGAATGGGGATATCCAAGACATCCACTTCTAAAGGCCACAGGAAGGTAATGGGCTGAGAGCGGTGGGTAGGCACTAGGCATTGCAGCAGAGCAGTAACACCCACGGGTATGTCTGAGTGTGATCCTCTCAGGGTGCCATATCTCAGCACCTGGAGACCAAAAAGTCCGGCAGTCAGGAAAGTTAGGTTTTGCTCTTCCCTCTGGGTGACTGTTTCTGCACAGGTCAAAAGTCTGTGTCCCATTCACCAGTACACCAACAGTCCCAGCACTGGTCTTTAGGGAGTTCATGTCCTCAGCTATGCAAAACAATCAAGGTCTAACTCAAAATCAGCAATAATAATAGCAAGGGAATTATAAGGCCTTGGATTGTGCTGCAAATGCCAGGTACTCTTTTAAATGGACTTCAGTGATCCTTGGGAAGGCCCCTTAGTTCTCAGGATATTCTGTAAATCGAGTGCTACCCTTTCCACCATCTGTGCCACTAACCCCATGGGCTGAGACAAGATTGGAACACGTTGTCTCCACATTTCTATGACTTATCTCCAAGTCTTCAAAACCTGAAGACCCTGACCCACAGTTTGTGAAGCTATTCATTTAAGAGATTCTGAGCAAGAAAAGAAAAACCAAAACAAAAAAAAAAAAAACAACTCATGGAAAGGTTTTAAATACATCACCGTGGAATGATGATGGAAACACACCATTGTGGAAATATGTCATAAGAATGACTAAACCTGCAGCACGAGGCCAACAGCAACATTAAGGTGGTGGAAAGCATTTCACTTATTCCCATGCTTCCAGGAGCAGCTGGCATCTTTGAGCTGCACGGATGGATTATGGAGGCAGCACAGTCATTTCTTCACCCTGGGCTCGCCATGAGGGAGCACCAGCTCTATTTGAACAAGCTGCTTCTGGTGGTGTCCAGTAGCAGTGACACCCATTAGGGCATTCCTCACCACGGGGGATGATGGACAGAAGGATGGAGCTGAGCATGGGCTAGGGGGAAAGGGGCACGTTCTCATCTGAGAGGTGAAGTGAGAAAGGAAACCAGTGAGATGTGCAAATGCTCTGTTTGAAATGGCAAGATCCCTAGTCAAGCTGCTACACCAACAGGCTTGTTTAGAAAGAGAGAGGTTGTTACAGCAAATTGAAGAGAAGGAGGAAAAAATGAAAAAATGAAGGATTCCAGAAATAAACCAGAGCAGGGCGGCATGTGGAACAGAGCTGGGTAAGCCCAAGGGCTATTTCCCTGGACCTAGAATAGCAGAGGCTTTCAAAAGCCTCTGCTGACTTGGGAGGTGTCAGATAATCAGGATCTCCTGACTGCCTCTCTCCTACCACTCAGCCTCAGAAGACCATCCCAGGCTGGAGGCATCTCACCCACCTTCCCAGGAGCTCTGAAGATTCAGTTACTTCAGAAAAACCTGGGCTGGGCCATGTGGCGAGATGAGATGACCAGCTTGTCTTCACCAGGCCCCGAGATCTCCCACCACAAAGCAGCATTCCCAGAACACTTTCCCCAGCCACATCAGCTTGTGGAGAGAAAACTCTCCCCACCGGAAAGGACAAATGAGGAGAACTTGATCCCTTCTCTGTGATGTCTCGCCTGAGCATCCCAGACACGCGCCACGCTGACGCCATCCCTTCAACCCAACCAAGACGGGAGCAGGCCGGGAGGAATAGATAGTGAGAAGAATAAACAAACCTGAAGGACATACTTGTGGCATGACTCGGAAGGAATAGAAGCAAAAATTTCATAGAAATAAAGCATAAGGAGGGGGAGGGGGGAGAGAAAGTCTCCTTCACTCATCAGAGCTGCTCGGGGGACACAGACTTAAAAATAACATCAATTCCTGACCTATGATATCTCGGAAAAATAGCCCCAAAGCCTTCCAGGCTGTCCAAATTCCAAGAGCCGACGTCAGCCCTATTCAGAGGGATATTCCTGCAGCCCCTCTTCTGGAGACATGATGTTTTCCTGGCTGTCGCCTGCCGTTCCCTTGACATTAGCAACATTTTTTGGTCAAGGCTTGATTATAAATAACTGTAATTCCCTCCATTGAGAGATTTGGATGGTTCAGGGATGTGTAAGGGTTAGAGGGAGCAGTTCCAGCACTGAGGACTGCTCGGATGGGTTGGATGGGCAAGGAGAAGAAAGGACCCTAATTTCACCCCCTATGGCATGGAAAGCACAAATATCCCTCCAACATCCCCAAAGATGCGAGCAGAACAATTCTAGAATGGGCAACTCCATCTCCCCTCCATCTACATTTCCTGCTGGCATCCTTAGGTTAGACAGGGAGCATCCAAGTGGCATCTGAGCCTTTTGCTTCCTGCCAAGGTTACACTCCCCCTCTCCTTCAGTGCTTCTGTGATTTTCGCTGAGGAGAAGGCAGAGCAGCCTTTGGTCTCCACAGACAGCCTAAATGACAGCGCTCTCCTCTGCTTCCCAAACAGCTTTCCAATGCCTGCAAGACTGGAGTATCCCAAACTAGGTGGTATTTCCAGCAGGATGGGCACCGCAACCCAACACGGAAGCACAAAGGAAGGACAGAAGGATACACAAAGGTGCAGCTATCAGGAGCAAAACCCAAACCGACCACTAAGAGCAGGGCAGAGGACAGAGGAGATAGAGGTGGGACATCAGGCTTGCCAGATTCAAAGTGACTGTTTCTCCAAGGGCATCCAAAGCTCAGTGGTGAGCAGCCAGCTGTGTGGTGATGACACCTGGACCTGGTGGGGAACACTTGCAGCCCTGGAAGAGTGGAGCTTGCAAGAAGAGTATGTGCAACAGTAGAGAGAGATTAGGGATGGGAGGGCTATGGAATGACATTATTAGACATGAGTATGGGAATGAACACCATCCAAAACGATGGTGTTTGAAGGGATGAGTCCAGAAATGATGCACTTCCTCACAACAGGGGATATTGGCTCTGAGTTCTGCTGAACAACACTGTTTGATGACCTGACTCTAGGGCACCACACTGCTTCCTGTTTTACTCAAATGGGACATAACCAGGGGCTGCCATCCTGTGGTGCTCTTTGCTGTTGAAAAAAGGAAAAGAAGATGGAGCAGCTTCAGTGACTGTCACCACAGACCAGTACAGTCTGAGACCCTGTTGCAGATGGTGGGGATCTCCACAGGCCATTCTGACCCCCTTGTCCAAAAACAGGTCTAATTAGACCACATTGTTCAAGGTCACGCCCAGCTGGGGCCTGAACAGCCACAAGGACAGAGGTTTCCAAACCTTTCTGGGCAACCTATTCTAGTGTTTAAGCATCCTCAAGTTAAAAGTAATTCCTCAAGTCTAATCCAAATTTCTCACATTCCCAGTTGTGCCCATTGCTTCCTGACAATTGCCTTCTGGGAGTCCTACTCCATCGTCCCTGTGTCACCTCATCATATCAAAGGGGAAAGTCATTGAATGACTGTAGATTTGCATGGCAAGCTCTTACTGCACTGGACCTTACCTTATGAAAGACCCAAAGCTTCCTTTCTGGGCAATTGAAAAATCACACTCCACCTGTGATCCCTGGAGAACTAACAGTCTTTTCTTATGCTTTTCCTTGGAAAAGTTTTGTCCTGACCGCAGGGGAGACAGCACCTTCCTAACCATGGTGGTAAGTCAGGCTCTGGGCTGGCTGGGTCAGAGGAGAAGACTTGATATGCCTGGGAGAGACAGAGCTGCTGCAGCTTTTCCAGCACAAATTCCTGGGAGCAACAACAGGACCATGGCTGGTGGACAGGTGGGAGAGAGGAGAGGATCTGCTAATCCATGGGGCAGCAGAAAGCACAGGGAAGCTGTAAAACAAGCCTGACGTGGGAGAAGGTGGGCGAAGAGGGGCAAGAGGGGCACTTTTTACATCATAACAGGAAGCCTTGGGGCCACAAAGTGGCCCCGACCAGCAAGAGGCAAGAGATGGCACCTCCAAATGAAAAGCAAGGCCAGCACATGCCCCCTGCAGTACCACAAATCAAACCGACTTCTCTGGGTACTGCAAAGGGTGCGGCGTGTAATGCCACAGGAATTCCACTGCAATTCAAAAATAGGAGTCTTTTCCCAGTAGACCTTTCAGAGGGGATGTGGGAGTGGGGTTGGGTGGAAGCTGTCCAAGTGCCCTCCATGGACAACTGGAAAATACTTGAGACCCAGCCAGCTCCAGCTAACCATACAGCCTAAAGAAATCACAGGGGATTCCTGGTTCTGCTTTCATGTCCTTCAACCACTGCAAGGAAATTCCTCTTCCTACTTCCTGCAAGCAGAGAGGCTCCCTTTTCCCCCAAACCTCTGCTTGACAAGTGAGGAATCCCTCAGACTTCCCAGAAATGAGCAGCACTCTGCCAATAACGTTTTTAGCGTGGGGGTAACACATTTCTCCAAGGCTGCAGAGGGTTAAGGACAAACACAGCCACCTTGCCTCTGAGCCCCAGCTCAATCCACAAAGACAGGTGCTGATCCAAATGGCATGAACATTTTGGGAGAGCAGACTCTCTAAATTCTCCATGCCATCCGTGAAGGGAGATGCTCCTCCAGATGGTGAGCCAAAGTGGGAATCTTCCATTCTGACCCACCGAAGGACTCCTCTTCATGGTGACTCTTCAGCAGGGGGGCCTAAATAGGTAAGCCTCCAGACCCGGGTTCTCTACTTGCATAAATGAATCTTCCTTGCTAGAATTTGGGAACCCTCACCCCTGTTCTCATCTCATCTCATCTCAGCCTTGCCTCCCTCAGGCAGACAAAGCCCACCTCCACAGCGTAAACACAGTGCCACCTTAGCACAGAAGACAAGCCCAGATGGGTTACTTGGTCTGCTTCCAGACGAGGCTGGTGGTCATTCTTGTAACTGCAGCTGCCTCACACTCTGGGTTTACCTGCCCCAAAATTCCTGGCATGAGTGCAGCTGGGAGGATGCTGTGTTTTTAAGTCCTTCTGTACTTACTAAGACTACTTGCATCCCCATGACCACGTCTGGGAGCTCTGACTCCAGTCCAGCACTCTGCTGGTATGCCACAAACATCTCTGCCAGCATCATGACAACTTGACAAGGCAGCAACATCCAAATGACTCTCATCTGGACAGGCTTTGGTAACACAGCCAGATACAAAACACATGCAAGATGGGAAGGGAAGGCTGCGAAAGAGCCAGACATTCCCCTGGGATCACGGGAAGCACAGCACTGCTGGAATAATACCCTCTGTACTGCTCAGGAGTCTTTCATCAACTTCACTGGGTGCTGGACTCCAGCCAAAGAGCATTTGAGTCCACAAGGGATGAGGACATCACACAGCTCTTGGACATGCCTGGAAAAATCCACCTCTGAGGCACTGACAGCACGAGTAGAACAGCAGCCTAGGAAGCAGCCATCACCAGCAGCACAGTCTAAGCCTTGCATGGCTGGCTGAGTATCAGGATGTCAAAGGGGGTGAGAGGAAAAAACAGGATCCTTCAGGATCAGGAGGTTCCCTTATGTGTGAGAAATTCCTGTTGGATTCAGAGTTAAGTCTCGACCTCCATGTGTGAGCATGGGACTGAAGCAGTAGCAGATGCTGAAGGGTCAGAGAGCTGCACTGGCAAAAGCTGCAGATGTGATCAAAAAGACACTTTGTAGTTCAAGGCTGTGACCCTTCCCTATAGATTTACAGGGGAAAGGGAGCTGGAAGGCTGCAGATGGCTAGCACACAGCTCTGTTACATCAGAGGGCAGCAGGCAGCTTCTTGAGGTCAGATTTGGGAAAGAAAGACAATAACATTAGTGTCAGAGCAGAGAGCCTGCAGGGCATTTTGCCCTGAGGTAGGCTGAAGAATAAGTGCTGCTAACAATGGCATGGCCCAGATATTCCTGGAAGTGTTGGCTAAAAAGTTATTCACTAAATCATCACTGAATCAGCAAAAGGCAATGCTATTTTAGACCTGGTTTTGGTAAGCAGCGTAGAAATTATGAAAGAGCAGATGAGAGAAAGAAAACTTGGCCTGAACTTATAATGAGTTGATTCAGATCAACTTAAATGGAGGGATGAACACAAGCCTTGAATGAAGAATTGAAAACCAGGACTGACTGGCAGACACTGCTGCACCAGAGCCGTCAGGGAGAATGGGGTGAAGTGGAATTCCCTGAAATCAAGCTGACTCCAGCAAAAACAAAGAGTAAAAGATCCTTTTAGAAATAAGGGTGAAAGAATGAAGAACCAGATCTGAGCAGGGAAAGTGGAGCGGAAGCTCAGTGTAACTGAGATGCATCCCTCGACAAAATTACAGTGTGGCCCCCACCTTTATCCACGTTTAAACATGTGGTAGTGGAGCAGAGCTCAAGAAAAAACAAAAAAGAAAAAGAAAAAGGTGGCAGCAGTTGGATGGGGGCTGAAGTCTCAGCTGGACTGCATGGAAGACAGACCACTAGGTAGGTGGCAAGTCCCAACTCTGAAAGTGTGGGATGTGGGAATACAGAGCAGGGGACAAAAAGCCAAAGGAAAGAGTGCAGAAATACAAACATTTCTAGATAAACAAAACTCAGTGGATGTAACACATTTGCAGGGGAAATGCCACCCTGGATGCAGAAGGGCTGACCACAGGGCACGTGACTGGAGAACAGCTGACATGGTGCATGCAGTGATGGCTGAAAGGGTGAACAAGGATCACAACGAGACAGGCTGATCGGGTTGTCCTCTCTCTAAAGACCTGCTCCCACCTGCTTCTCTTACCTTTAAAGGGGATTAACTGTTTTTGTGGTTCTAGGAGAGTGTTTTTGAAAACTCCCAGCACTCACTCCTTTAGGCTCCACGGAAGTGCATCCCTTCCAGCTGAGCCTTGAGCAAGATGCAATTTACTCTTCAAAAATCTAAAACCTTTCTCTTAGCACTAACCACCAGCAGCACAGCAGGATCCAAAATCCACAATACTGTGATCACTGCAGGCAAGACTGCCACTAGCTGAGCTATTACAAGCCAGGTATTATTGTTTTGTGAGTAGCAAGTCCAGCAGTGCCTCATTCCTGGCTGGCACATCCAACACTTGTATGAGGAGCAGTCCTCTACACATTCCAGGATCTTTATGGATGATCTGTGAGCTGCTGTATCATTCTTCCAACAAGCATCTGGGTAGCTAAAGTCACCCACAAGTACGAGGTTCTGACGACTCAGAGCTTAAATGACTCAAATATTGCTTTGCTGGCCTTATCACCTCAGTTTGGGGGTCAGCAGCAGATCCCTACTGCAACATGCCCCTTGGAGACAACCCCTCTGATTTTGACTCAGAGGCATTTGACAGGACTTCCACAATCATCACAGTTGGCTTCTACACATTCAAGGTTCTCCTTAGCATAGAGCAAAGCCACAGCCAGGCACCAAGGTCTTGTCTTTGCCTCTGGCATCACAACAGGACACCTGACTTTGGGAAAGCTGCGTTCATTCCTCCCTATCAGCCTGCCCAGAGCCTGTTTGCCTTCCTGCCACATGCTGCTTTCCTCTCTGGATCTTGTTACAGCTCTGCTGACAGCTTACATGCAGGGCAAGAGGGCAGCGACCGATTTCAAGGCTGGCTGCATGTGGCACTCGTGTTTCGGGGGCTGAACCAAGGATGGTCCCCGACTTGTGCTGAATACGTGAGAATAAGCCTCAGCAGAGGTTCACCCCCAGCTGTGCTCTCACAGCACGGTGGGCACCCTCAGGACGCTGTTGCCAGTGGGGTGCACACGTGCCTCCAATGCTTGGGTCACGGAAAAACACTGGGTTTGTGATGTTTGCAGCCCGAGGGCAGGGCTGGCTCGCTGCCTCGCTCAGCTGCTAGCTGCCATGCATGCAGTGGGCACCACAGCCTGCCCAAGGCCTCTTGGGATGGCTGTGCTGGGAATCCCAGCACGCTTCCATGCGCCTCTGTAGGCTTCCTGGATGTGACTGAGGTACCACCAGCCCTAGGATACCTCTGGAGGAAGTAAGGGGCTTGGGAAAGACTCGTCGGGACTCAGACACCAGCATTTTGTTCAAGTTGCTTTTCAGTTTCCGAAAAAGTATGAGAACGCTGATGGGTTGTGGCTGTTTGATAGACCTGTAGTCATTCTCTCCTGAGCTCCTGGAGGAGCCAGTCCTGCACTGCAAACAGCACCGAGGCCAACCACCAATAATCCCAAGTGGTCCTGCTGCCTGACACAGAACCCATTACAAGAGAAAGTCCCACAACACTTGCTCTAGGGACAGTTGTCCACACTCCACCCAGGAGCAGGAACCCACACGCTCCTCACCACCTGCCTCAAATTAAACTCTCTTAAGGAGGAAAGGACCAATTCACTGCATTGCCTCCTCCACTACCATCACAAACACCACCCAACATCTCCACACTGTTGGAGGGGAAGGGCTGTCTTTTCACAGTGGAAGCACCTAGACATGGCCCCATAGCACAGACATCACCCCCAGCAAGAGAGGCCTTGGGGAGACGACACCAGCAGGAAGAGGAGTGCTGGATCAGGCACACACAGCAGAGAAATCCAGGGCTGTGGGAGGGAGCAGAGGGCTGCTGTGATGCTGATTCAAGGAGGCATGAAGGGAGACAAACAAGGGAAGCACGGCCTCTGGCTCGGCAGGGACTACCTGACCTCTCCTGCAAGGGCCACGGCAGCTTTTGGCTGACGCCGGCAGCAAGCCTGCGTCCCGAGAGCTGCTGCTGTCTGGCAGAGATGGCAAGCAGCAAAGCCCTAATCCGAAAGGACAGCTGGATCACAAAGCTCCCCATGCTTCTCTGCCAGGCCAAGATGTGGCAGCCAGGGCTGGGACCCCTTTCTTCTGCACTGCTCTTCCCCCAGCCTTGGTGCATGTGCTGAGAACCACTGCCCGCTCTCAGAGGGGACAACAGGCACATCGATGGGTCCCAGGCCTTTGGGTCAGCTCCTGGGATGGGCCTGCCCGAGCTGTAACCCTCCATCCCCAGTGCTCCACAGGGACATCCCGGCTTGCTCTGCTCCACTTTTAGGATTAGGATCACAGGGATGATCAGAGGGCTGGAGCACCTCTGCTGTGCAGCCCTAGGCAACATAGGGAGCCCTGTGCCACCAAGAACCGACCCACAAATTTAGCATTTCTTACAGCACTTCAGCCCTAAAGCATCATTTGTTTCTGCCAAGCAACCGAAGTCTATACACACTTGAAATTTAATTCAAATTAAGGTGAATGTTCCCAAAAAGCTCCTGCAGGGGTCTGGCTTGGAGCTTGTGTTAGCACTAGCGATTCAACCCATGAACCTTCCTTTTCACCCCCTCAGGGAGGACAAATCCATGCAAGTCCCATAAACTTCCTGACTTACATGACAATTCTCATGTTGCTTAAGCATAATGGGCCATCAACTTTCCCCTGGGATAAATTTGTCCTGGCAAACTGTCTTTTAGTGCTCTACATCTTGGGGGAGTTGATAGCATTTAGGGTTTATTTTAATGGGAGTCGGTAGCCATGATCAATTGTAAAAGCTCTATTTCCACGGAAATGGGGATTTAATAGATTTTTGAAAATGCTGGTTATTGACCCAATGGGCCTTAATGGCTTAAAAACCATCTGATTGTAGCGTGTATGAGTAAATGCATATGATTTTCAAATGAATACTGGAATAGGTAGTAAAAACCCATTTAAATTGCAGGAACCTGGTCAATAGGGAGTTTCCATTTGCTTGTTTGGGTTTTCTATTTCTATCTGAGTGAATCACGGCCGTCCCTTCCTCGGAGAGGCTCACCATTTCCTCACGGCTGAGATCATCCCGAAGCACGCGGCCCGCCTGAGCCCCACGAGGGGACAGGGATGTCTTTCATTAGACCAGGCAATGATGCAGAGCCGGTCTCTCCGAGCAGCCGGGCTCCCCGATGCTCCCACGGTGGGAGCAGAGCACGCACGGACCATCGCTCACGGATGATGCGCCCATTGCTCACAGGAAAACTCCTTGGGAGCTGAAGGGACGTGTGTGCCTCAGACTCTTGGGTTTGAACCCGACCTACAGGCTGACAATCCCTTCAGGGAAATTCCCAGGCAGAAATCTTGGTTTGTCTGGGGCGAGCACACATCAAAAACATCGACAGGAGTGAACTCCAGAGGAATGCACTAATTGCTCAGAAGTAATCTTGGAAGCAATGGACAGGCCAAACTCTGATATTTATTCCACAGAGCCTGTGAGCACTGACTGATGTCCCCCTGCCCCAACTAGGGCATGTATTTAGGGTTATCACCCCCAGCAGCCCTCCAAGGACTACCAAGGCTGCAGTTATTCCCCATTTTTTCCATCACTGGAGCAGCTCCTTTCTGCCTGCCTTTTTGGTGAGCCAGCAGGAACACAGAGGCCCAAGATTTTTACCCGTTTTTTACCAAACTGTGGGTTCAGCCACTACCAAGAGGAGATCCAAAGACGTGTGTGCAGTACAGCAGGGCTGGGTGAGTATCATGGCAAGAGCCCTTAAAATAAAGCAGAAAAAGAACCCCAAGGACCTGAAAATCCCCAGATTTCAAAGGGATGTCTGTTCTCCTGATCCCTCTAACCTTCCCCTTCAAAAACCCAGTGAAGCAGCAATTAGAGAGTTTAAGAGCCACAGACTGTTACCTCTCCTCCTCATCAGTGGAATAAGCAGAGGAGACAAAGGCTGCAGCTCCCCACCTGCTTCCACCCCAGTAATGTGTCTCCCACTTCCATGCTCAAGTCTCATGGATTGGTTTAGGTTGGAAATGACCTGAAAGACCATGTCATTCCATCCCTCTGCCATTGGCAGGGACCATTTCCATTAGACCAGGTTACTCCAAGCCCTGTCCAATCAGGCCTTTAACACTTCCAGGGATGGGGCAGCCACAGCTTCTCCGACACACCATCCTCGAAAACATGGAAAGAGCTGCAGTTGCAGGGAGTTAGTCAAAAAAATTCAAACTAAAGAGTTAGAGATCCAGTTTGGAACCACTTAGGGGAAGGAAAAGAGCCCTGCCTGGGAGAAAGGCAATGAAACAGCAGCTCAGGGAAGGAGGGGAGTCCAGCCTTGCCCTCCAAAGCCCAGCACAGGCAGCATCCCAGCTCCAGCACCCACCAGCTACCTGGGAGAGACTTGCTATCCACAGCACAGGGTAAGCATTCAGCTTCCTTTGGCAACACCAGTGCTGGCTGGAGTTGCACAGAGTGTGGGAGAGAGGGCAAGCAAGAAGCAGCAGGGGAAATGGAGAAATAGGTTTGCAGCCCTGTGCGGTTTTGGGAGGCAGAACTCAACGGTGGCAAGTTATTCTAGAGCCGGTTCCAAGCTAAACAAAGTCAGGGATGGTTCCCTTTCTGCCTGGATTGTTTGTTTCAAAGCAAAATGAAAAAAACCACCCCAGGCCAGGACCAAGTTTTACAGGTCTTTTTTGCCTAAGGTTGCACAGATCAGCCCTGTCCCACCTAACCCACAAGAACAGACCTGTAAATCAGTTCTCTTCCTTTTTGCCTACAACAAAAAGATAAAGCAACATTCCAGGCTTAGGGAGGCCTTGTGGTTTTTGAACACGGCCCAGGGTCGCCAGGAACCCAAATTTCACTATCAACTTTTGTAGTGCAATTCACAACCTGCCGAGGTCAGGGAGGGGGGATAACACCAGTGGGTGCAGGTCTCCTGGGCTCCCCCACCACGGCATGGGCTTCACATGGCTGAGCAGTGTCCCAGTGCCAGGAGGCTCCTTAAAGCCCACCAGACAGAGGGGAACTGTGCAGCTTCTGTGCTTGCATTGAGCCAGCACAGAGCAGCTTCATCTCCTCTCTCTAAAGGCCTCTCTTCCCTACCCAGGGACTAGGAGGCAGCAGGCCAGCATTAACAGCAGCACCTCATTGCTGCACAGCTGGGGGGGGGAAATGTCCAAGACTTCCGTGCCTCAGTTTCCCTGGCTCATGGGTGCCTTCACCCACAGCACAGGCAGGTGCTTGCAAACATCCTGAAAGATGCTGGGCAGGGTTTTCACAGGAGCTCAGAGGAGTTAGGCACCCACGTCTCACTGCTGCTCAAGGGAAAGCAAGAGTCCAGCTCTTCCCCAAGTGTCTCCTCCTCTCCCACAGCACCCTGCTTTTCACAGGGCAGATCTCAGCTGCTGGGAAAGAGGGAGAGCTGTGGACTGGGCAAAATGAAGGTGACCCTACGGCACACGTGGCAGTGAGGAGGTGCCACACGCTGCCTAAAGCCCAGGAGCTGGGACTGGCACACATCACCTTCAGCACCAGGCCTCAGACAGGGAGGCCATGGAGATCTGTGCTAGAATTTGTCCAGGCTGGAGAGAAACATGGACTAATATGGATCAGGAGGCAGCCTGGTCACCTCCTGACAGAAGGCGTGGCTGGCAAACAGGGGCCTGACCACAAACTGGTTTCTGCATAGATGCAGAAGGCAGAACCCCAAACTTGAGGCTATCTCCAAAAACGGCCGAGGTGACAAGGAAAAAAAAAAAAAAAAAAATCAAACAAATCAGTCTCTCTCCTTCATCCAGCCTCCCTGACAAGCAGGGCAGCAGAAAAGGCACCACAGATGCTGTGAGGCTGGGGAAGGATTCCTGCTGATGCCAGAGGAGCCTGCAGC
The DNA here is from genome assembly GCA_026261815.1 of Monarcha castaneiventris obscurior. Classification (NCBI taxonomy): domain Eukaryota; kingdom Metazoa; phylum Chordata; class Aves; order Passeriformes; family Monarchidae; genus Monarcha; species Monarcha castaneiventris. The sequence continues at coordinate 518,893 of JAMPIT010000502.1, read as the reverse complement.
CAGCTGGGCATCCCCATCCCTCAGCAGGGCAGCGCAGGCCAGCAGCAGAAGGCAATAAAGGGTGGCAGAAGGCAATAAAGGGTGGCAGAAGAGCGGGGTGCCACCCTTCCAGTGCCTGGCCTGTCACTTCTGTTCAGATTCCTGGGCACTGGCAGGATAAGGACACTTTAACAGGCCTGACAGCAGTGGATCAATGTGCTGAGCAAGGATGATGCTCCCAGGGCATTGAGCTAACTGCTCAAGAGGAAGCATACAGCCCTCCAGTCAATAAGCCCCTCCTCATGCTCTCTTCACCATGATGGCAATGCCTAGTCTTCCCAAAAGATCCAAAACTTTGCTACATTCACCCTAAACTCCTCACTGAAGGACAAAAACTTGCAACCCTGATATTGGTCAGGAAAGGCACTGAGACAGAGGAAAATAAAAGAAATCTATTCAAGCCAAACATCTCCAAGTTGCTTTTTATGTGCATATATTTATTTTTTTTTAGGGTAAAACCAAGTCCCAAGCCTCCAACTTATTTTTAGATCCAGGCAACTGGGTGTCCCAGCCAGAGCACAAAGTGCACAAGCCAGTATTCTAAAAATGCCTTCCTCACAGATATAAAAAGGACACGAGATAATTTACTGGGGAAATTCTGTAGTGTAACAATCATACATCAACAGAAGAAAAAATAAAAATCCAAGGCTGCCTCTCATCCCTGGCACAGCCCTTGGGAGGCAGCAGTCACAAACATTCAGCATCCTCATCCTTCTTAAAGCCTCCAAAGCAATTCCTCTGCTTCACACCATCTCAGTGGGTTTGGGCAACGCCGGACTCACTCCCTCTCACCCCACTGCCCTCTGGAAAGGGGCAATTTGATTTCCTAAATAACAGTGGTGGCTGGGCCAAGGAAAACTAAAAGCACCATGTTCACTTCTCCCGTGGCCATAGCTCAGGCTGCCAACCCAGCACAGAGTAAATCATCCCGGAGACCCCAGCAGCAGCAGCCAACGGGGTGTCATCCCAGAAGGCTGCCCAGCTCCTGCCACCTCGGCTCCTGGGGTCTCACGGGCCTGGCCAGGGCCTCGGCTGGTGTCCTCCACCCACGGGCAAGGGTAGAGCAGGATGAGGAGGAGCCCTGGGGAGGCCAAACAAAGAGTGACCCCTCCCAGCCATCGCACACACGCTGTTCCTTCACAATTGCCATCCCAACACAATCGGCCCCCCTCGAGTGAGCCCCCGAGTCGGTGGTGTTCGCTAGAACAATAGCTCACATCTGGGACAGCTGTTTTCCCCGAAAGCTCCCGGGCTGCCTACAGCCACTGGGCAGGGGTCCTGGGCCCCGGCTCACACGCGGATCATGTTCTCCCTCTCCCACAGAGATGTGGTCACCCCTGGGGGGACCTAGCAGGTTCCTCCAGGAACACGCTGCCCGGCAGCTCCGCGCTCACAGGAGCTGTGAGCTTCTGGGAGTGAGGGAGATTCATCCTCCCGCAGAGCCTTGGTGGAAATTAACCCCCGAGCCTTCGACCTCAGCAAGAAAAAGAGCATGTCGTGGCGATGCTATTCTCTAACTCAGCACCTGGAAAGAGCAGGGAAGACTTGTGCACATCACCAGGATGGGAGTGGGAGCCAGCCCTTGGAGCTGGACACTGCTACACGCCGGTGCTGCTCCTCCAGCCCTGCCACAGAGCTCTGGCCCCACCTGAGGGGGGTATCACATGGAGCCCTCTGCCTTTGGAAAGGGCTCCTGAGAGCCTGCACAGGCCCTCGGCACCTTAGTGCTTGGTTATTTCCCTCTGGAAAGAGGTCACTCCCACAGTCCCACTGCCCTCCAGCTGCTGCATGGGCTGAGTCAGACCCTGCTCTGCCACATGTGCCTCGGAGGGAGCGTCCACGCTGGAGCTGCCACCACCACCACCTCCTCTGCCACAGCAGCTCAGCTTCACACCATCCTGAGTCCTCTCTCCTGGGAGCAAAATCCCCCTGCTGGGCTCCCGTAACTAAGGGGTGGTGATGTGCCAAACAGCCTCCAGTGAGGGAATACCCATCTCCAGACTGTCCAACTCTTTGAGAAGGTCGAAAGCAAATCTGGGGCCTTCAACCCCAAGCTAGGGCTCTGGGTGGGCTGAGGCACATTCACATGGATGCAGCCTCCAAATCCCACCACAAGCAGGTGACTTGAGAGACATCCTGCCCACCTAATACCAAAGACATTTGGTATTTGGCTCTACCAAAGACATCCCCTCCTGCTTTTGCTAGGTTTTAAAACTGTCAATCCACAGGAAAGCTCAGAGAGCAGGGACTTTCCTACAAGGAACGGAAGAGTTTTCCAATGAGCTCAAATCCAAGCACTCAGGAAACTGTAAAGCAGCCACCAACAAACCATCAGGCTCCAGCAAAAACTCCTGTTTACTCCTGCACCCCACAGTCCCAGCAGGTATCCCAGAGAGCAGAAGCACCAAGCTCAGAAGCCAGTGAACCCATCACTGCCACTTCTTTTGGTGTCTCCAAAGCACTCCCCTCCACACCCCTTAAAAGCCCCAAGCCCAGCACCTGAGGCTTGGCTCTTTGGATACACCAGGACAGTATTTGGCCATTCATAGGCCAGTAGGACTCCAGGAGGTGCCAGAGGAAGCTCAAAAGCAGCCAGAGCTCAGGTCCTGAGCAGAGAACCTCCTAACCATGCTTTCCTCATGGGACCAACATAGTTGCCACTCCACAGGCAGTGAAAATCACTGAAAACACCCTTTCCCATCCACCCTTCAAGCATCCAACCACCACAAGCAGCAGACACCTACCAGCTCCAGTTGAATCTGTTCTCTGCAACAGCACCAGGGGCCTGAGGTTGTACCCAAGGCTTTTACTTTTGCAATGACTTTACATATACCTGCCCTCTTTCCCAGTAAGAAAGATGTTCTAAGGTTTCCTGTAGCAAGGGAAGAAGAAGGGAAAGGCAGCAGCTAATTTGAACGCTGTTTCACCATCTGGTTGGGATGAAGGTCTGGGCAGGTCAGCTCTGGCCCCAAGATACCTCATTGCCTCACCTGCTCTCAATTTGACACCCTCTACGCCCTCAGGTCCAACCACATTCAACTGAACCTCTCCTGACAAGGGGCTGCTCAGGTGCCCAGGGATAGCTCAGAGCAATTCCTTCTTCCTCAGGGGCTGTCCACCAGAGACTTTTAGTGAGGTTAATCTGGATCAGCTTTTGAAGACAAGGCTTAAACTGCAGGAGGTTCCCAAGCAGCCTTAACCCAATTAAGCACCAGCCCCTTAGGAGGGAGGCCAGCTAAGCTTGCGTTAAAGCCCATCAAGTGTCCAGTTAATCAGGTACATTTTAACATCACAGCCTCGGTCATGCCAGCGGAGGCCACCAAGCCTGGAGACACCTCGTCCTTTTTCACCTCCTTTTGTCACTTCGGTTATTTCTGCCATTACTTTGAGCAGCAAGATGAAAGGCCCAGCAGCTCTGCCCTTACCCACTTTGCTCTCCAGACTCCCCTCCGGTTTTTCTTTCACATTAACTGTGTCACACACCAGATTCTCATTGACTAAGTGCCCGAGGGGGAACCCTCGCTGAGTGTTAATTGCTGCTAATGAGCTGTTGCTGCTTTCCTTCCAAGAGCACCAATTACAGCAGCACTCGGGCTCTGCGAGAAGATGGGAGCCTGCAGAAAATCAAGGCAAGTTTTACTCCAGACCCTGACCCTGGACTGCCAGCAACTCCTGGAAAACGCTTGAAGTCAGGATAGAACTGGCTGAAGGATGATAGTCAGTAGCTCTCCTGATGTTGCCTGTCCCCTTGCTCCTCATAAGGTGGAGCAGGGGTGAATGGGAAGTCTGTGCCTTGCTTCCCACGGCTCCTGCAGGGGTGCTTTGCAGGGATGTCTGCACATAGCTCTTCACCCGAGTTCTTGCTCAAGTCTCCCTCCAGCCACAAGCTCACAGTCCCGCTGGTGGGTTTCACCCGGGGGTGGTGGCCCAGCTGGCTCCCAGCTCTGCAGGACTTGTCTTGTCCCACGTGCGACCAGAGGAGGTGCAGGGGCACTCAGCAATGGGTTTCAGTGGCCACTGACATCCTTTCAGCATCAACCCTTATCCCAGCTCCTGCCTCGGCCACAGCCGGCTCCGTCCCCACCACAGTTTGCACAGAACCCTGGCATGGTTTGCTTTGGAAAGGACCTCAAAGATCAACTCGTTCCAACCCCCTGCCATGGCAGGGACACCTTCCACTAGCCCAGGTTGCTCCCAGCCTCATCCAACCTGGCCTTGGACACTTCCAGGGATCCAGGGGCAGCCACAGCTTCTCTGGGCACCCTGTGCCAGGGCCTGCCCACCCTCACAGGGAAGATTTTCCTCCTAATATCTAATCTAAACCTGACCTCTTTCAGCTTAAACCCATCCCCCCTTGTCCTGTCACTACACACCCTTGTAATAAAATAATAATAATCCTTCTTTCCAAACCTGGTTTCCCTCCCCTGGGTGAGGGTATAAGCTGGCACCAGCTGTAGCCCTGGGAGTATAACGAGATGTTCACCAGCTAAGCAGCACTGAAGCCACTCTGTTCCTCAGCCCTTCCTTCTAATTTACCTCTCCCTAAGCTGCAGCCCAAGAGGGAATTTTAAATCAGGGATGTGTTAAGACGGAAAAAAGCTTTTGCCTGAGTGCTTATAATTGTGAAGGACAAGACATGGTATTGAGACCCTTCACCAAAATATATGGAATCTGTTCACAGTGCCAGTAAGAAGTTGCCTGGTGTCTCACTCTGACTTTCTCACTCTGACTTTCTCAATTCAGTTATTTTTGGCCGTGCTAAGAAACGTTCACATCCAAACCACTCTTTGTGAAAGCCTTGAAATGAAATGGAGATGATTTAATCCCTGAAAAAAAGATCCCAAGATTTTTGGTCTTGCCATCTTGACCTGAAAGGAGGTGCAGCGATCACCTGCAGTGGGGAGGCTTCCCTCTCCCCTGATTCTCCCAGAGGCACAGCTCCCTGCTGGGCTCTGGCACAGGTCTGGGTGAGCAGCAGCCAGCGTGCCCTCCTTCAGCTACAGCCCCAGAGCTGTTGTTCGCATCAAAGCACCTGGCTCCTATCGCGCCGCCTTTCCGCAGTTTGTTAAATTTTATTTCACCTTATTTCTCCCGTTCTGGCTCCCACCCTAAAAATCCTTCTGTGAGCTCGCCAGCTGCCCTGCTCATTTAAGTATAATACCTCAGAGCAAACGCAGCAGCACTCACTCAGCGGGAGCTCTGCCTGAAAAAAACCCCTCGGGCTGAGGTCCCCTGCCTCTGCGTCTTGGGGTTCACCCACCAATTTTGGGGGACCAGACCTGCCACCAACTCGGCAAGCACAAGTTCACCTTGGTTTTTTCCAAACACACACCACTAGCTCCCCAGTGGTTTCCCCATAAATGTTCTTCCCCAGAAACCATCCTCAGCAGGGATGAGCACGGGGAGGGTGGATGTCCACCAGCATCGCAAGAGTGCACAGGGCTTTGAGCAATGTGGTCTAGTGGAAGGTGTCCCTGCCCATGGAACTGGATGCACTTAAAGCTCCTTCCCACCCAAACCATTCAGTGACTCCTTTTTCCTGTGATCTCTGAAGAAACCGGCCAAAAGCAGCTCAGGAGACCTCAGTGGCAGCAGGATTCAACTCATGCCCCCTCATTTCCCAAATGCCAGGCGCACTGGATTTCATTCTTCTGAGTTTAGCCTACAAACAATCATTCTTGTCCTCTGTGCAGACCAATGAGGTCTGCAGAAAGAAAATTGCAAAAGATTTGTTATTTCCCTAGTGTTCCCATTTTCCCATTCCTTTCCCACAGAAGCAAGGGGTTTTTTTGTTTTGTTCTGTTTTGTTTCCCAACTTTCAGGGGAAAATCCTGACAAATGGAAGCCCTGATTCATACCAGCAAAAATTTGGCCTTTTTCAATTTAAGGTGGAGCCCTTCTTGTCTGAGGATGAAAACATTTCTCTAACTGCACACAGAGGCAAGGACAGAGCCTTTGCCCTGCCAAAGCCAAGGCCAAGTGGTGTTGGGTGCTGGTGGCCACCACGAGCGGAGAGCTGTTGTGCAGCAGGCTTTTCCTCTGCTCCGTGGTCAGGAAAGCACTGCCACGCTGGCTCCCAGCATGGGAAGCAAGGGGACAGGTGGGCACAGGGTGGCAATGCTGGCTGTCACCAAAGAGACTGCCAGAGGTGGGAGAACATCCGAGGAGGGCTGGCTGGGCAGGCACACGGTGTGATGCCTCTCTGTGTGGCTGGGATGCGTTGGAAGTAAGGTTCCCCCTCTTCCTCCTACGTTTTCTCAGGCAACTGAAGGATGGGTGAGAAAGGCTCAGGGAGGGAGGAGGGAAAGTGCTGCTCCCCTCCATCACCATTGCCCTGACAGAGACACCTGCTTCCCTCCTCCCTCCGTGTCCTGCCTGGGAAGAAGCTGAGAGAAGCAGCAGACTTGGGACAAAGGGATTTATGGCCACAGCCTCTCTGCTCCCACAGCCCAGGGAAAAGAAAGCAAAGGAGAAGGAAGATAAAAGGACAGATTTGTCCCTAAAACGCTCCCTTGCAGCTTTTCTCCACAGATGCTGCTGCCTGTGCTGCACAGCTCCAGCTCCAGTGGGCACCTCTGCCTGTCACAGCAGGGAATGAGTTTCCTCTGACACTGAGGCAGAAATGGCTTTAAATGAAACAAAAAAAGAAGGAAAAGCCACGGCTTTTTTTTCCCCCCCCTTCCCCGTCTCCATCCAGAAAGTACATTTGGCAGAGCCCTGGGTGCTGGAAGCCATCAGCAGGGCTGTCGGCACTCCAGAGGCTCCAGCAAGGAGGGCAGGTGGGTGAAAGCCACTGACTGCACCGAGGATGCTGCTCCCAACAACCTGGGGTCCCCCATCACATGAGTGGGTCTTCCTCTCCATCCCACCCCTTGCTGCTGACTCCAAAGTGCCCTGGGGAGAGCGAGAGTCCCCTAACGCAGCATGGGTTTTAGTCCATGTGGGTTTTCCAGGCTTTTTGCACCTGCAGCACACAGTGAAGGCACACGGCCTCCTCCAACCGAGGGCATCTCCTTGCAGGCATCACTCCCCGGGGCGAGGTTCAGCAAGGCTTAGGCACACCCACCCCACACCTTTCCAAATCCTGCACCTCACACCTTGCGCTGCTGGGTTGCCTCCTTCTCCCCACCCCAGCACTCAAGAAATTGTGAACACAAATGAAGAAATCAGACTTTAGACACATCCAGGGAAGGTGGGGAAGGGCAGCAATTCCCCAGCTACGTGCCTTGCAGGGGATCAGGGTAAGCAATATCCTGTGCACGGGCAGCTCTGCCCACCCACTGGCATGTAACCAGAGGCTGGCAGCTCTGGTTATCCCCCTGAGGGGAAAACAACACTCACTGGCAGGGCTTCACAGAGGGTGCCATGTCACACCGCAGGATTTACTCCTTTTGATGGCAAACACACCCATCCCGTGTGAAAACACCCCTCCGCCTTCCCACGCTGGAAAGCCACCGGTGGGAAGCAACACCCAGGCGCAGAGCGGGCTGTGGGGAGAGGGCGCATCCCACCCCTCCACACGCCACCCCCCACACGCCCCACGCCTACCGCTGGGGCGAGTCCGGGTCGAAGCAGGTCCTGGTCACGTCGGTGGCCCGCGGGTCGCAGCAGTCGCCGTCGTCGAAGTCGTCCAGCATGTTGTTGCACTCCATGTGGCAGACGCCGTCGCGGCGCTTCCAGGAGAAGCAGCGGCCGGGCCTGCGGCAGTCGCCGCCATCGTAGCCCGTGAGGGGGTGCTCGCACTCGGGGTCGCAGCGCTCGTTGCCCACCTTGCCGGGCTCGCAGCCCAGCAGGACGGCGCGGCGGCGCAGCGAGGAGTTGCGCACGTCCAGCAGGCTGAGCTGCCAGGAGATGTTGTAGGGCCGGAAGGCCTCGCTCAGGGCCCGGTGCTGCCGCCAGATCTGCTCCCAGCTGACCGTGGGCCGCCCGCCGTCGTCGTCGGCCAGGTTGACCACGCGGTAGCGCACCGCCTTCCAGCCCCGCAGCGGCCAGTGCTGGTTGTAGTGGGCCACCAGCTCCGCGTTGTCGCAGGCCGTCTGCCCGCAGGCAGGGGGGCCCAGCGGCCGCAGCACGGGCGACGGCGGGGACAGCAGCACCCACTGCTGCGGGAAGGCTCCCTCCCGGAAAGGCACCCAGCGCTCCTCCGGCGTGGCAAAGCCGGCGGCCAGAGCCAGCCCTGCCGCCTCCTGGGCCGCCTCCTCTAGAAAGGCACGCTGGAGGTGGGGCTGGGACAGGGCACGGCGCCACAGCGCCAGCCCGGCCAGGTGTCCGCGGAAGGTGCGGGCGGTGCCCCAGGCGTCGCCCCCCAGCAGCAGCGTGCGGCAGGAGGACATGAAGGCACTGTGCAGGGCTCCCTGCTGCCCTCCGGCTCGGCCCACCCGCACCCCGTCCACGTAGAGGGCCAGCCACCGCCCGTCGTAGCTGGCGGCCAGGTGCGTCCAGGCCTCGGGGCGGTAGCGGCCGTGGGAGGTCACCTCGGTGGCCGTGGCTGCCCGGTCGGTGCGCAGCGAGAAGAAGAAGCGGGCGTCCTTCTTGCCGCTGAGCTGCAGGGCGCGGATGCCCAGCGCCCAGCCCTTGTCGCTGGCTGAGTGCGAGCAGTTGTCGAAGACACCTGCAGCAGGTCAGGGGTGGGGATGGAGAGAGAGAGAGAGAGGAGAGCTGGTGAGGAGCAGAGAGCATCGCCGTTCCTCCCTGGAGCACCAGCCGGGTCCTCGGCGGCTGGGAAATGAAGGTGGTCAGAGGCTGGGCAGTGGGTGCTCCACCAGGGGTGACACCCCAGCCCCTATTCAGAATCATTTGGACGGGTGGGTGGAGCAGCCAGGAAGAATGGCAGAGCCAGAGAGGCAGGATGGAGAGGGGAGGAAGAGCGTGGATGGGAGCAGAGGCTGAAGAGCGAGGTGTTTCTGAGTTGCTCTCCGTAGGAGTGCTCCGGCGGGATGGGATTAGAGGCTAAGCTTTTTATCTGCGAGCCAAAGCTTTTAAGAATTAGAGCACAGCAACCCAAAGCAATACGGGCTCCCCCAGGGATTGCTTCCCCAACAGCTTCCAGGCAGATTTACAGCTCTCATTTATGCTCCAGTTTCCCTCCCAGTCATGCATCCAGTGCTGGCGGGAGAGGGCTGGAGAGGGAGGGATGTGCTGCCTCCAGCCTGGCGAGAGCACTCCTCAGCCCCTGAGGTCACCTGCACATAAATCCACTCCCAGGAACTGCCTCTCCCTCTGCGCCCAAGCACGTTGCAAACCTCTTTTAGGCTGGGCAAGACCTGGAGCTGTGCTGACTTTCCCCCGGACTGCTGAGTGCCCAGAGCGAAGAACCAGAGGGTTGCAGGCACCAAATGCCCTTGGGAATCGGTGGCCACAAGGCACTTAAACGCTGGCAAGGATAAAGGGACCTGCTGCTTGAAATAAATACCTCTGGGCTCCTGAACCACCACAGTCATGCAGGTCACTGGCTGAGGTGAACGAGCCTGAAGTCACTCTTTGAGCCCCGCCAGCGGTGTCTTCTGGGGGTCCCCTGCTCTGCCATTCATCACCCCAACAGTGTCCAATGCTGACAAAACCTGCTGCCATGCCCAGAGACTCTTTCTGTGTTCCTGCTGGGGTGTTTCTTATTCTCCATCCTGCTTTTCCTGCTGCATGGGTTCTTCTGCCCCTCACTGTGCCGCTCCCACTGCATACACTGCCTGCCCATCTTCATGGCATCGGGACCCCGTGGTCCAAAACAAAGCACTCCTGCCTGTGCCCCTCTCCTGCCTGTCCCTGGGGATAGCCCACCTGCTGCCAGAATTGCAGAGAGGCCAGCAGAGAGAAGCAGAGGTGCAGAAGAGAACAGGAGGAACAGGATCTCCTGGCTCTCACCCAGGGGATGTGTCTGAAGCCAGGTTACCATGACCCCACGTCTCCCCCTCATAAACACGGCTGGCAAAGGTCACGTCAAGCCCTGCTGCACCCCAGGAAGCAGCACCCCTCCCTCCATCCATCACTTTCACCGAGGGCGAGATGGGTGGTGGCCTCTAAACCATCCCACAGCCGTAACCACCCTGGGCATGGATCCCTGTCACTGCTCACTACAAAGGCAGCCACGCACAAAGCCTCCGTGGGCGGATGGGCTTTGGCCAGCTCTTGTTTTTGGGTGGATTGTGAAAGGGAAGCAGAAAGACCAGGGGAAGCTGGGACAGGGAGAAGCCAAAAAGCAGGAGGCGAGCAAAGGAGCCTTGCAGAAGGGAGAAGGCAAAGCTGGGGAGTACTTTTGGGCTGGCTGAAAGGTGCTGAGACCTGCACGCTCAAAAGCCATCTTTTGGTTCTCACTGGGGTTGAGGAAACGGGGGTTGGTACTCTCTTTCTGGGAAAAACTCATGCAGTTCACCTTGAAATGATTCAGAGAGCCCCAAATTTGATTAAAGCCCAAGATAAAAATGGGAAAAACAGCATCAGGGGTGGAACAGCCCTTGGGATGAGTGTATCAGCCTCACAAACCCATGCTGGAGCCAAGCCATGCCTGGCAGTGCCTGATGGGTTCAACATTGGCCAAAAGAAATTTAAGTGAGCCCAGAACCAGGTATAAGGACTTCAGCAAAGTCCTCAAAGGGACTTCATCAAAGGGATGTAAGTAAGGCCAAGGCCAGCTCTACAACTGAGGGGAGTTACAAGGGGAGGAAAATCAGTAAAGCAGCAGCTGGTGCTTCCTAGACGTGGCCAGAGATGACATCTCCAAATCAGTAGCAGCTGCAGAGAGATGTCAGGTCCTGACATCTCTCAAGGGCCTTCATGAGAAATCATCAGGGGAGCAGTTTGAAGACCCCAGAGTTTGTCAAGGAGCTCAGTGTTTGGTCCTCAGGCAACCCACCAGAAGGGAAAGAGCTGTTTGTAGAAGAAGTGTGAGGCATCTCCTCAGCAGCTCCACGCACAACGCTGCCTCTGATCCCTCAGGTGGGAAAGGGGAGCTCTAGCCTGGATTATGCTGTTCACCTGTGCCTTAGGGTAACACCTTCGGGGGCTGAAACAAGAGCTGTTGGTAACAGCAGAAAAAAACTTTGAAGAGGAAGGCGCCTGCCAGGGAAAATCACGGAGAAAAAGCCCACAAGGAGATCAAGTGTGCCACTTGGTAAGGGCCACACTGCAGGCAGGCTCTCCCTCTGGGGCCGGGAGTTCTGCAGCACAAGGAACAGCTTTCAGTCATGATTTGAGACCCAGATACTGGGGGAAATCGGCTGCCAAAGCTCCAGAGGGTCTGACAAAGGCCAGGAGCCTCTAGTCATGGTCACCCCACAGGGTCTGCAGTGGGAACAAGCTCAGGGACCCAAGGACATCTGGATTTAGGCACAGCAGAGGTTTGGGACGGTCTCTGGTGAAGGATTTGACCCAATAAAATCACCTACAATCTGAGTAAAAACAAACCTGGCCTGGCACAAAGGGAAATCCCTTGGGGTTCCCCAGAAGCAGAGCAGGCATTGATGGAGGGGAGACAAAAAAGGTGGGAAAGGAAACAGCATCACGTGACAGGACTCTCATCTGCTGCCCGAGATGAGCAGGAAAAGGAAGGACAGGTTTCCTTCCCTAACAGTGGCTGTGGCAGGGTACTGGAGTTATACCCCAGCAGGAATCCCCCCATGAAAGAGTGACTAAGAAGGATGAACAATCCCATCCAGGGTGGCCCCGAGGCAAAATTTGGCATCTAGTGGAAAAAAACACCAACTCCTGGGCCTTCAGTCCAAGCAGCCACAGCAGCTGACAGGACAGCTTGCTTTCCATGATCAGAGCTGCTCAGCCTGGCCTCACTTCCCAGGCACTGATGCTGGGAGAGCTCAGCTCTGCCCTGCTTTGCTCCTGCCTTCCCTCACACATGGACACTTGGAGCATCTCCAGCTCCTCTGCACCTTTGGATGACCTCATGCTGTCTCCTCTCTTTCAACCACGCAGGAGCAGCAGATCAGAAGGAGACTCAGCACCTGCCGAGGGCTGGCAGCTGCTTCTGTCACCTGCTCACACAAAATGCCAGCAGCCCTGGCCTGTCCCCCTTTGGCCACCCACACCCAGGCCCCTTGGTCCCAACTGCAGGGAGACAGTGGGAAGTGAACAGTGACTCAGACAGCCGGAGGTTCCTGGGGCTGACTCAAACCCCGGAGCAGGGAAGCTGGGGGATATTACCCGAGTGAATGCCAGCTCTCACGGGTGGTGCTTTCAGCACTAGCAACTGTCCCACCCTCCAGAAGGAAATTTAAAAATATAGAATAAAAAATAATAATAAAAAAACCCTCTGCTGGCTCGCTGGGAAACTCAAAACCCAGCACCTGCAGGCCAGACCTCCAGATACAAGCAGCTGTGCTGCTGATGCTATGACTGGGAATTGTGCTCCACGCATCCCCAGGTGCTGCCTGCCAGCAGGGAGGCATCAAGGATGCCAGTGGGAAGGTGGGCAGCGGGGTGGATGCCAGGGAGTTTGGTAGTTTCCTTGAACACGGCTGTTTTTCCCCTCTGCCACAGACTCCAGCCCGTCCCTCCTACTCCTTCCACAGCACAGGTGTGGTTATTGCCCTACAACCGAGGAGGTGAGTCAATGAAAGGGGCCAGGCAAAGCAGAGGGAGGTTCAGTCGCATGATCACAAGCCAAGGGAGAGTTGGGATAGAGAGGGGGATTCCCCAGCCAGCTTGGCTGGGGCAGCACAGGAACACGGGGACCCCAGACATCCTGGCACTGCCATCTGTTCCCAGCCCTTCCTAGCATCCCTGCACGGCCCTGCCCTGCCCAGCTTGTACCCAGACACACATCCTGGCACAGCTGAATGAAGCCGTGCTGCAGGAGGTGACATCTGCCCCACGCTGTGCCTGTGTGCCAGACTTCTCTGTCTCCTCAGCTTCTCCACCACAGGATCGTTAAGGCTGGAAAAACCCTTTAAGGTCAAGTCCAACAGTTAACGTGGCACTGCCAAGCCCACAAACAAACCACGTCCCTGAGCACCACATCTATACGTTTTTTGAACACTTCCAGGGATGGTGATCCCATCAGCCTGTTCCAGTGCACGACAACTCTTTCAGAGAAGAAATTTTTCTTAATATCCGATATAAACGTCTCCTGGCACAGTTTGAGGTAATTTCCTCTTGTCCCACCACTTGTTACCCAGGAGAAGAGACAGACAACCGCTAACATCCTCCTTCAAGGTAGCTGTGGAGAGCAATAAGGCTTCCCCCAGCCTCCTTTTCTCCAGGCTGAGCTCCCCCAGCTCCCCCAGCCTCTCCTCATGGGACTCGCTCACCCCTAGCCCGTTCCTCGGCCAGCGCTTGAGGGGGCCCTTGTCGGTGGGACGAGCCCCCGGGGCCGCTCCGCAGAGCCCTCGGGGGAGCGCACCGGGGCCGGGCCGTGAGCGCGGCGCGGCTGCCACCGTGCGGCCACGGCCCCGGGGAGCCCCCGGAGAGCCCCCGGAGAGCCCCGCTGCGCCCCGAGCCCCGGGCAGGGGGCACCGCTGCGGCTGGGGGCAGGAGGGTCAGGGCCAGCGGATCGCCCAGAGGGACCTTCCAGCTCCCGGCGAGGGAAGAGGGAACAACGAGATGGAGCCGGGGCGGGATGGGTGAGTGGGGAGGGGGGTTGGGGTGGGGAGGCGGGCTGGGAGGACGGGGCGGGTGGGAACAGAGGGGAGGGGATGGTTTAGGGTTTGGTCTCAAGGGAAGGAGGAATATTCCACGCCCGCGGTGCTGAGAGCGCGGGTGTGGGCGCGGGGCGTCACCTGCCGGAGCGGGGAAGTCAGGGAGTGCCCCGTGCGGATGCTCCAGGAGGGTCGGGGGGTGTCGGGTCCCCATCCCTTCCCTGCCGGCGTTTACCTGCGATGATGGCCGGGTTGTTCTGTCCGCCCTCCGCCTTCACCCACAGCTCCAGGGTGAACTCCTCCCGCGGGACTGCGGGCAGCGCCTCCGGCCGCGCCGCCAGCTGCTCCCGGCCGCCCGAGAAGTACAGGGCGGGCAGCGGCCGCTCCCGGGGAGGGTCCGGCACCTGCGGCTCCCGGCCCCGCCGCCTCTCCCCCCGGCTCCGGCCCCGGCCCCGGCCGTCCGCCTCGCCCCCCGGCTCTTCTCCTCCTCCCCTGGCTCCCCGCGGTCTCCGGCCCCGCGGGGATGCGGCTGCGAGCGCCCCGAGCGCGGCGGGACCCTGCGGGTACAGCCCGAAGCGGTGGTGCGGGGGCGCGGCGCGGCGGCTCGGAGCCTCCATCCCGCACCCCGGGAGCGGCGGGGGCTCCCCGCGGGCCAGGCTGAGCGCCGCCAGCAGCAGCGCGGCCAGGGGGGCCCCGCCGCGCAGCATCCTCCCGGGGAACCGAGTTTGGGGCGCGGGAGGCCGGGGGCGAGCGGCCCCGGGGGGAAACGGGGTGTTCGGGGGGGCGGCGGGCGGCAGCGCCGGGGCACGGTCCCCCGCCCCCCGCCGCAACTTTTCCCCGGCACCGCTCTCCTCCCTTCTGCTCCTGCGGGAGGAGGAGGAGGAGGAGGAGGAGGAAGAGGAGGAGGAGAAGGAAGGCGAGAACACCGCGGCGGGGACCCCCGTTCTGCCTGCAGCCGGGGTTCCCGAGGCACGGCGGACCCTGCGCGGCTCTCGGCGCTGCCCGGCTCTGCCTGCGGGAGCGGGGGATGCGTTAGTCGCCCTTATCTAGAAAGCCCCGAGGCGCTCCGCTCCCCCCCCCCCCCACCTCAAGGAGGGGTGTGGAGGGGGGGGCTGCCCTTATTTAAAGATGATTATGTCCAATCTAATAAACCCCGAGCGGAGCATCGCCCTCCCTTCCCTCCGCCCTCCCGGGCGCTGCCCAGGATGCTGGCGGGGAGGGGATGCGGAGGGGACGCAACCCTCCGGGCGCTGGGTCCCCTCCGCACCCCCTTCCCGCCCTCGGGGTTTTGGGACAGCACCTGCCCTGTCCCTCTGCCCGTGTTTTCTTCTGTTGTAGCTCCCGCCTCGCCTCCATCCTCCATCTCCATCACCTAGAGGGGAGGAAAAGAAGCTGGAAGGAGGGGAAACCCTCCCTCAGCCCTCCCCCGGGCGAGGGGAGAGGTTGTCTTGGACTCAGGGTCCCTCCTCGGCGAGAGATTTTTCTGCTTTTTCTCTCTTTTATTATTTTTTTTCCTTTCCCAAAACAATTACACATGCAGAAAGGTGGGCTGGAGGTGCCTTATCTGAGCAAACCACATCCAAAAGCCAAAAAAACCCTATGAATGCACCGAGGGAGTGGGCAGCAGTGTGAGAAGCATCTCGTCCACCCTCTGCCAGAGGGTGCAGCACCAGCGCTGCTGGGGAGAGTTTCTCAAAGCATGCAGGTGAGAAAACAAATCCCCAAAGTTTCCTCTTGGTTCCCAAGACTCCCTCACACCAGCACATGGCATGGGAGACTGGGAGAACTTCAGCAAGGAGATACAGCGAGGCGAGAAGTTTTGTTTTTCAGTCCTCCTTTTCATTATTATTATTATTTTATATATTATTTTCTTTCACTCCCCAGCACTATCTGTGGCGGTCAGTCCGAAGCAGGGTTGCCAGCGAAAGCTGGGAGGCCCATTCCAGGGTACAGGCTTTCAAACCAGCAAGGCAGGAGGGAAGGGATTTAAGAATAAATGGCAGGAGCTGGCTGTGTGGGGTTGGGGTTGGGCGGGTTTTTTTGTCTTCTCAAGGTGGGAGGGTGATGGGAAAAAGGGGGGGGGACTGACTGGTGCTTTCAGCTGGGGGGAGATAGAAAAGTACAGTGCTGGAAAAGGCTGAGGGTTAGGAGGGGTGAGCACAGTGCACCTCCAGCTGCCCAGGAAGGAGGAAGGTGGCTGTGAGCACACAGCGAGGTGAGGGCACGGCAAGGCTGGGCTGGCAGGCTGGGAAGAGGAATGGAGGACACCAGGGAGCGAACAAGGCCAGGCACAGCAAGGATGCCTCATGCAAAGCTGTTCATGCACCTCCCAAGGACATTTGGGGCGTGAACCACGTCCAAGCACAGCACCAGCACCCACTGATTGCAGGGAGGGTGGTGAGAAGGGGTCTGCAGCTCTTGTGCCTGCTCTGACTGACCCAGTGGCCACCCAGCTCAGGGCTTGGCACTGCTGAGGTGGCCCAGCAGTGTTGTCCTGGGGCCAGTGCCAGCCAGCGCTGCTCGCAGTGCGTATTCGTTCAGGAATGAACCCGGCTCCCGATAGCCCTGTCTACCAGGGCCTGATAAGAGAGGATCCCAGGGGATGGCTCCTTTTGAATGGTGGTGGCTTTATTAAGAGGCTGTTTATCCTCTTGCCACACAACCCTTCTTCCCCAGGTACTCCAAAGAAGCAAGACCCTCATCCATGTGTGCTGCCGTCCGAGAGGTTCGGCAGCGCTGCCTCCTCAGGGATGGCCCAGCTGGGATGAATCCAGCATCAGAGCAATAAAACCCTCCACAACTGCACCCAGCCAGGGGCTCTATATATAGGCACTGGCTCCCTTGACAGAACGACACCCACAAACAAATAGCTCTGCTGCCTGCAGGGCTGGGATGCACCAGGAGCTGCAAAGCCCACCAAGGAGCCCACGTCCTGAGCAGAGGAAGGCTCCCTACCATGCCAAGCCCCTGTCTTCCCCTGCTCTGCCTGTCCAAGCCTGAGTCTGTCTGGATTTAGGAACCACCGGTGCTGAGCAGGAAGCTGAGGCTATGAATCATTATCCCGTGTTGGCTCCTGAGCACTCTCCACCCAGGCAGGTTCCCCTGGCAGTCCCTGCCAAGGTGGGGCTGGTGAGGATGAGGATGGCAGGACAGTGGGGGCACATCAGTGGGCTGGCTCCGTGCCTGGGGAGCAGACGTGCTGGATTGCTGCTCCCATCCCAGCACCACTGTGGGCTACAGAGTAAATCCATGTCATTTGGGTAATTTCTCTTTCCTTTCGAAAAACAAACAAACAAATAAAACAAACAAAGAACCAAAACAACAACAACCCCCCCCAATTAACTGATCACTGAGATGATTTTGCTGCCTGTGAACCTGTGAAGAGAAGACTGGTCCTGTGGCTGTGGCTGAGGCGGGGATTCCAGGGTGACAGACTAGTGGCAATGTGCCCTCAGCATGTTTTCTGTCTCTCAGGGAAGCAGAGTGGGCATCTGTTAGAGATCCCAGCTCAGAGCCAGCCCATCTTGGCCAAGGAATGCAACAGCCTTCCACGAATGCAGGAATGCAACAGGATCTTCCACGGAGATGCTCCTCCCGGGCTGGGTCCCGCTGCAGTTCAAACCTGCTGCTGATGTTCAGGAGCAAGTAGAAGGATGCTGGGTGGGAGGAAGAAGGGCAGAGTGGTGTCAGAGGGTCAGTTTGGTGGGATATTCCTCAACCCTTCCCCACTCGTTGTCCTTCCTGGCATGGCCCTGCCCTTTGGGCCCTCTGGGCTGTCAGTCTCCGCAGCCAGGGGTATTTGGGGCAGGGATTGGATAAGACAGGCTGCCAATGCTGGGAAGGAGCAGGGGCCAGGAGCCTCTGGAAGGAGGCAGGGGGAAGGGGGAGCCCCATCAAAGGGAGATGCTGAGCGAGGGCTCTGGGATGGTCCCAACACAGGAGTGAGGTACCCAGGGCTGGTCCAGCCCACACTGGGGGAAGGTGAAGGGCAGCTATGGGGTGCACTATAGGGGGAATGGACCAGATGACCTTTAAAGGACCCTTCCAACCCAAACTATTCTATGATTCTAGGATTTTAGCTGGAGCAGAGGCCGAGCCTTGCTTTTCCCCACGCCTGTCAAAAACCATCAACAAAAGCCTTCCTCTCCCTCCACTCCTCCTCGGGAAACCACCAGTGATCTTGACATGGGAATAAAGGCTCTGGGAGAATCCAGCTTTTTTTGTTCACGGCCAGGCAGCCAAATCCCGCAAGCCTGAGACAGCAAGCCTCAGCAATCAAAGCCACGAGCGACAGCCGACCCCGCTCAGGGCACAGCCCCAGCCCTCCCTCCTCTCCCTCCCCAGCTCTCCTGCTTTTCCCAAGCAGATTAGGAGCCTGTTCAAACACTCAGGACCCCCGGAGGTCAGAGACGCTGGCCTCCCGCACCAGAGGTTTGTTTGGGAACTCGCTGAGTTTCCTGCTCCTGGTAGGTCTGGAGATAAGCCCTGGTGTGCAGCCACTGTCTGGTGCCAGGGCCAGTAGGAGTCCACAGTCACACACCAAAAACCCAGCAGCAAGAGCTCCAGAGCCACAGAATCACAGGATCAAAGAATGGTTTGGGTTGGAAGGGACTGTAAAGATCATTCAGTTCCACCCCCTGCCATGGGCAGGGACATCTTCCACCATCCCGGGTTGCTCCAAGCCCCAATGTCCAGCCTGGCCTTGGACACTTCCAGGGATCCAGGGGCAGCCACAGCTTCTCTGGGCACCCTGTGCCAGGGCCTCCCCACCCTCACAGGGAAGGATTTCTTCCTAATACCTAATCAAAACCTACTCTCTTATTCTTAAAAGTCATCTCCCCTTGCCCTATCACTCACTACACGGCCTTGTCAAAAGTCCTGTCCCCTGTGTGTTTGTGCCTTGCAGATGGGCACATCTTGCAAGGGATGAGAGACAATCATGGAGACCTCCCACGGGCACTCCCCTGCATTCTCCACGTCCTGGGAGGCTGAGTTTCCCTCACCCTGCAACACCCAGTGAGGTTTCCCTGTGCTATTCAGTCCCATGAGTTTGGTGACAACAATTCTCTGCCGAATTCAGCTGTACCTGCCTCAAGCCTTTAACAAGCCACACACACAACCTGAACTCCTTTAGCAATGGAGCCAAGGAATGAATTTAAACAACAGCGAAGGACGTGTGTGCTGCATCGTCCTCACAACCTCACACCTGCCTCCTCCCCTGTGCTCCGAGCCACGCAGCCTGTGGGGCAGCAGGAATGCAGGGAGTCCATGGAGGAATAGCCAGGCAGTCATCAAGGTTCACTGCATCACCATCAGATGCAGCTATTTCGGAGCAGCCTTGGACATCGTGCTGGAGCCCTGAGCTGCAGCAGAGCCGTGCTCTGGATGGCTCTTGTCAGCTTCCAGTAAAAACCATTTACTCCCAGTTAGGAGGTGAGGACGGTGAAGATGCTCAGCAGCTCACTTCCATCTCTGCACAGGGAACACATTCCCTACACAACAGCCTCCAAGGACCTTCCTGCATCCCAAAGTTTTACACTTCACCAAGAACTTGCAGGTGCTAAATTAAGACCCGCTAGAGAACAGGGCATGACCTTTGCCAGACAGGGTATTGAAAATTATTCCAACTGCTGACAAAAGGCAGGGACTTATCTGCCTTTACGTAACGTGGCTCTGCCAGCAGCCAGGGAGGAAAAGCATACATGAAAAGGCAGGGGGGAAATGGAATCAGCTTCTCACTTCCATTCTGCTCCTGTCGTTGGGGAGTTTCAGCCCCATTAAGTCAGGACAGTTAGTCCAAGCACAGCTCTGTATCCCAGCTCAGTGGGAAGCATTTGCCAAGGGATGCCACGCAGCTCCTGTGCCTGCAGCAGAGGCAGGATCCCAGAGGAGCTGTGCAGGCACTGATGGGAGGAGCACGTTGGTACAAACACAGCAGGGACTGGCTCAGACCTTCAAAATCCCACCCCAGCAGAGCCAAGTGTGCTGGCAGGAGCTCCAGGAGAGCACCACACTCATGGCAGCTCTGGTGGCCAGGTGGAATAATGACATGGCCTTGCTGCGTTTTCATTATCCGTGTGCCCACACCAACCCCTGCTTGTTCATCCCTGTTGGAAATGCTGCTCATCACTTCCTCAATCTGACTTTCCTCACAGGAGGCTCAGAGCAATTACCTGTACAAACCTCCACCGTCTCCCGATAGCCTCCACTCTGCTGCTGCATTTTCAGGCGCTTTCCATGTGTCACCCAGACAGAAAAGCCATTTGCTGGAGCCAGTCGATAAGACATGGAGTGAACACCTTATCTGGCACTGGCATCTGAAGGATGAGGGAAGGGAGAAATGGTTTGTGTCACCCCAGCGCAGACGCAAAGCTCAGTGGTTCCTCAAAATTCACGTTTTAAAATCTCTCATCTGACCCCAGCCAGGGAACAGCTGCAGCAAGAAGGAAAGGAGCAGAAGTGAACGAGCACAGTGGCTGGGGGAGAGGCAAAGGGGCTGCACTTAACTTTGCTGTCCCTGTCCTCAAGGTAAAGCAGGATTTTTGGCAGTGTGAATTAGAGGTGCCACCTTACTGTTGATCCAAAACTCACTGTCATTGGGACATCCTCCATCCTGCAGAGAACCTGCTTTGTCATTTGGCAGTGAGCAACAAAAAGAAGTGTGAAAGAGTCAGACAGCTCTTAAAAGCTGGCCAGCAGGGTTCTAAGTATTTGGGGTTTGGGTAAGTTCATCACAACAAGGAAATAGCTCTGCCCTCCCCATTCATTTCTAGGAGAGACAAATAAAAATAGACTTTCCAGAAGAGCCACAGACAGGGGAGAGAGGGGGATTGAGCCATGTGCCAGCTGCCAAGGAATCTCACAGCCTTCAGCTCACAATTGTGCCATGGACCTGCTCCACCCAGGTCATTCATGACCCACCTTGGGGCAGGTTAGAACCCTGGTTAAAATGTGGAAGAAAGGATGAGCACACACACACACACACGTTCTTCTCAAGCAAGAGAAAAAAGTGGTTATCGCAGGCTGGGGACATGACACCTCTTGGTTGTCACTGGAGCAGGAGAAAGACCAGGAGATGAACTCTGGCACCACCCACCATCCAGCAAGTTTTCGGTTGCTTTTTGGTTTGGTTGCTGGATGTTGCCCACAGTGTGGTTTTGCACCTGCATTGTAGGAAGCGGCAGCAGCCCCAGGTGTGCACCCACTGGCCAGTGGCATCCTGGTAGCTGTGAGTCCACACGTGTAGCAAGAGCTGGAGGCACCCAAGAGCATTGGCCCCCTCCAGCCTTTGCAGCCAGAGTGGGTTCCTCCATTTCCTGTAGGACTTGCACTGGGATGTGTCCTGCCACACTGTGCCTCCTGAAGCCCTTAAGTCTTTGGTTTTGTGTTCCTGAGCCCTTCAGTGTCTCTATCAACGGTGTTGCAATGATGGTCCACCTCTGTGGCCCGCCTTGAGCACAGAGAAACATTCTAAGGATGTTTGGTGCTTTTCTCCTGAGATGTTTGTGGCATTTTTTACCCAATCCTAACCCCAGTGCCACCTCCAAACCTTCTCAATCCGGAGTGCTCACCACAGCTGCTGAGCAGAAGAGAGCAAAGCATGGGTGTGAAAGCCTTGGTCAGGACAGAATCTTGCTGGCAAGGACCACCCCTTCCAAACCAGAACCCTCCTTGGTGCTAAAACCCATTGCATCTTTGTAGTCTGCTCTCACAGTCTTCATCTCAGCTTAGTCAGAGCTGATTAGCTGTTTTATCTTTATCCCTAGGTCAGGTTTTCCCCTCAATCATTTGGAGCTGTAGATGCATGAGTGACCCCTGGTTGAGGAGGGTCACTCAAAACCATCTCTCATCTCCCTTTCATGCCATTGGCAGAGCTGGCCAGCAGCACTTCCAGCTCCTGCCAGCCTCCCTGTGCTGGCAAGGAGCACAGGAAAAGAGCAGGAGTCCCAGTCTGGGGAGAGCCGGCAAAATCAGTCATCACCCACGCTGGAGGCAATCCCACCAGCAAGGTCATGCCAGTTAAACACAAAGAGGAGAGGCTGCTTGTGCCATGTCCTTCCTGTGCGAGCCTCCAGCTCCTGAATCTGCTGCTGGAGAGTCCCCTGCAGCTCAGTGTGGCCATGCAGTCAAGCTCCTGCATTGTCTCCTTCTTGCAGCCCACGGCACCGTGCCCACTGCTGCAGCTCTCCCACCATCGCCCACAGCAATCCTCTCCCTCCTTGCCTTCACTAGGGCCCTGGAGGGTCTGCAAACGTGCCATGGCCCACAGTGCCTCCCAGCCAGGCCTGGGGGCACTGGGCCGAGCAGGAGCAGCTCCAAGGATGCGGCAGCCCCTTGAGCATTGCCCATTGCCCAGCGGGGTCTGTGCCTGCGTGCTGCTCCCAGCCAGAGCCCGGCTCTCCAGCATTGCCACCGGGGACTGTGCAGGAACCTGCTGCTCCACAGGCTGAAGGCGGCTGAGAAGAAAGATAAAGCTAAAGCTTCACGCTGCTGGGATATTGGCACGCTGGCACTCAGGCGACCCTCTTAGTTCGAGCTGTTCTTCTGAGCAGAAAACCTACAAAATCCCCACGCACAAGAAAGAGTTGTCCCCATAAGAGGCTGTTTGGCAGCGTGGCTGTCCCATGCTAGCTCGAGGGATTAAAACAAAAAGACCCTTTTGCTGGTCCAGAAAGTCTTCAGCATCGGCTGTATTTTTCCTGGGATTAAACCGTGCTTGGGGAAAACGTGGTTTTCCACCCCGCTGCTGCCGGGGCTGGGAGGGGATCCTGGCTGGATGGGTTTTCAGCTAACCCCCTGCCCGCACAGCACTGATTTCCCCTGCCAGGCTGCCAGAGCACCAGCAGCGCTGGAAGCTGGGATGTGTCCGCATCCCTCCAGGAGGCCACCGTGAGCCCCGAGGGAGGCGAGCGGCGCTCCGGGCGCATCGCCCGCCCCGGGCCAGCGCGGCGGGGACCCGGCACCCACCGGCCCCGGAGAAGGCGCTTCGGTTCTTGGTCTCCCCCCAGTGACTGCATGTGACAAAGCAGCAGACCAGACGGCTCATGCTGGGGATTTGCAGGCCCGCATCCCAGAACGGCATGTATGATTACCAGGTAATTACACCAATCGTTATTTCCCCGAATCCTCCCCACGGGCAAAGCCCTCTCGCCGGTGTGCAGGCTTGCGTTGCCACTTTTGGAAACAAGACCCTGTTTCTCCCATACACCAGCACTTGAAATGTATATATTCGTTCATTAAGGAGCACTGACACCGCTGTGGCAAATGACCTGTCAACAGATTTACAGCAGGAAGTAAGTCACTGCCTCCGAGCCTGCGCTCTTAATGTAATTAAAGTCCTCTGTTCGGAATTCGTTGTTAATTAATATTCATGCTCTGTTCCCCATCTGCCATTCCATGTTACTGGATCCTCTGGAGATTGATCAAAGGGATATGAAGGCAGCAAGCAGACAGAGGGGTTGCCTGGTGGAAGGGATTGAATCAGCTTTTGGTAGAGAAGCAGGACTGCATGCAGGACCCCGACTGCTTTGGGAGGGGATGGCTGAAGCATCATCCTGGCTTGCTCCACTGCTGAGGGCAAATAAAAGGGATGGTGAGAATGATGGATTGAAAGACAGACACCACTGGTTAGCTCCTGGAGTCTCTCAGGGCTTGCTTCAGCCCTCAGAGGGAAGTGAGAAGCATCTCTGGAGCTGGGTGCCGAGGACGAGCTGGCAGCTGGTGCTGTGAGCGAAGCCTAACTGAGACGAGTCTAATTGCTGGCCCTTGTGGTTTGGCCTGGGGGAGCAGCCATGGACCAGACCCACAGCGCAGTTATTTGGGGGTGGAGGCTCAGAGGGAGTCCCCACTGAAGCCATACACACCTGGGCATATGCAAGGAGGACACAGATGTGTGGGGTGTCAATGGGCACCAAAAGGTTTTCCCAACCTAGAGCAGGGCATGCAAGAATATTTGCAGGGACACTGGCCAGCTTCTTAGTGTGGGCACAGCCCTTGCAGTGACAACACACCCGGTGCTCCTCTTACAGCAGGCCACGGGCTGTGCCTGGCCCTGGATGGGCACTGAGAGCTTGCCCCACCCCTGCACAGGCTGCAGGTCTCCTCCTCTTGGACCCACAGCCACTGGAGCATTTCCACAAGTGCTCAGCATGGATCCCAACACGATCAGACACCCACGGGAACAGCCACAACTTCTGTACTGAAAATGCTGAAACCAGGCACACGCTGTCCACTGCTGTGGGTGGGAAAGATGTCCCAGGTCACAGCCTGAGAGCCTAGTGGTTGCCACCCCACTGGGCACGGGGGCTGCTGTAAATGCAGGGCTCAGCAGCATGAAGAGGCCAGGCTGGAGATGTAGTGGCCCTGTAACACCCCACTGCCCCATCTCCAGGTGCTGCAGGTATGTCCCTCATACTGACCCATATCACCCCACCACCCCATACCCAGATGCTGGAGATGCCAGAGCTGAGCATCCTTTGAAATTAAGGGCACTTCATGCACTGCAAAGCCTCTTGAGGACCCCTCCTGTTCCCAGGACAGCTGGGGGTCTGTGGTTGGTGCAGACAGGTAGGCAGCTGGAAGGCAGGTCTTGCAGTCAGCCTCCCTCAGCAGGAGGGCACTGCCCCTCTCCTTTTCCCGGGCACCTCCTCTTCCTCAGGAAAGGTGTCACAGGGACAGGCTATCTCAGGAGGGAGGTTCCCAAGGGAGCAGAGGGACTGGGGCTCTCAGCCAAGCCCTGAGCGACAGTGGCTCTGTCACAGGAGCGCTGTAAGTGGGGTTTCCTCAATTAACAAAGTCCCTTTTGAATGGTTTTTAGATCCTTAAACACAATCGCAGGGCTTAAATTGGATGCACCCTGCTCTGCAAGCCGAGTCCTGCCAGTACCTCCTGTTCATGTACGAACAATCAAAGCGATTTATTCCTCTGCCCAAAGCACGCTTGCTCTTTGGCCATCCATCCATTATCCTTATCTATCTGTGCTAGTTAGGGGCCGAGCCATCCATCTCCCCCAGCCTAATGCTGCTGTGCTCCGAGAGGGCTCTGCTGGAGCAGACAGCACGGGCCTGGCTCTCAGCAGCACTAACGCAATTCCACTGACGTCAGCCCCAGCCACCTGCCGTCACCCTGCTGGAAAATTAGAGCCTAGCATGGGCAGAACCAAGGTGGGCACTGAAGGGATTTGCAGTTGTGATCAGGGCTGGGTGTGCCAGCAGGCGGCCGTGGAGCGTGTGGACCTCGGGGTGCCAAAGCCCAGCTAACCCAGAGAATTCCTTGTGCCCTCAGTGTGCCAAAGCCCAGCTAACCCAGAGAATTCCTTGTGCCCTCAGTGTGCCAAAGCCCAGCTAACCCAGAGAATTCCTCGTGCCCTCAGTGTGCCAAAGCTCAGCTAACCCAGAGAGCTTCTTGTGCCCTCAGTGTGCCAAAGCTCAGCTAACCCAGAGAGCTTCTTGTGCCCTCAGTGTGCCAAAGCTCAGCTAACCCAGAGAGCTTCTTGTGCCCTCAGTGTGCCAAAGCCCAGCTAACCCAGAGAATTCCTTGTGCCCTCAGGGTGCCAAAGCCCAGCTATCCCAGAGAATTCCTTGTGCCCTCAGTGTGCCAAAGCCCAGCTAACCCAGAGAGCTTCTTGTGCCCTCAGGGTGCCAAAGCCCAGCTAACCCAGAGAATTCCTTGTGCCCTCAGTGTGCCAAAGCTCAGCTAACCCAGAGAATTCCTTGTGCCCTCAGTGTGCCAAAGCCCAGCTAACCCAGAGAGCTTCTTGTGCCCTCAGGGTGCCAAAGCCCAGCTAACCCAGAGAATTCCTTGTGCCCTCAGGGTGCCAAAGCCCAGCTATCCCAGAGAATTCCTTGTGCCCTCAGGGTGCCAAAGCCCAGCTAACCCAGAGAACTTCTTGATTCTCCTGATTGAACTGGAAAAGGGGACCAGTGGTGTGGTCCTGGGGCATCATCTTCTCGTCTGAGATGAAAAATCACGCTGCTCCTGTGCCACATGGGTAACCAAGAGTGGCAGCTGCACCCTGGGTCCCCACTGTCCCTGCCTGGGGTGTTGCAGTGGGGCTCAGGGGCTGTCTCAGGTAAGAGCAGGGTGCTGCCCTCCTGCCTCAAGGGGAAGGGAGGTTCCACACCTTGTAGAAAGTGTAGTGCCGTGAGGATGTTACAACCCTGGAAGTGTTCAAAGCCAGGTTGGATGGGGCTTGGAGCAGCCGGGCCTAGAGGGAAAGCATCCCTGCCCATGGCAGGGGAGGTTGTAACAAGATGGTCTTTAAAGGTCCCTTCAAAACCAAGCTGGTCTGTGATTTTACAATCTATGGTCATCGGAAATGAGTTCAGAAAATGTGCTGCCACCTCTCTTCTCATCTTTCATCGGGGACAAGCAGTTGTGATAAGCTGAAGCTCCTTGTCTGCAGCAGGCAGGTGCCCAGCAAGGAGAAGTGGGATTTGTGCTCTCTGTCCCACTGTCTGTTGCCATCCTGGCTTCTGTGGGGACTGTTTAATCCCACAGCCATGGACTGGGGAGTGCTGAGACTCACAGGAGACACGGAGGGTCTCCACCCTGCAGGAATCATGGCTCAGGGAGGATGGCACTGGAGCTGCACACCACGTGGTGGGCACGCCTTGGGCAGGGAGTTCAGTGACCACTGCTGAAACTATAGCTAAGAAAAATAATTCCAGAAGCTTAAACAAGCTACAGAAGGCACAGTGTCCCTCTAAGGAAACCAGGAGGGGTTTGCAGCTCCCCTCCAAGAGAGTTCTCTCTCACCAAATTTCACCTCTTCGGGTGAAGCACGGGGTGAAAGAGTTTTCCCAGGGAGATTCAGGAAGAGTGTTTGGCCACAGGCAAACCAAATGGCTTTCTTTTTTTTCTTGGAAAAAACTGACCCAGTTTGGCTGAAAATTTCCACAGAAATTCAGGTTGAGGCAAGCCCCTGGGAGACCATTTCTGCCTAAATGTCTGATTTTTGGCATTGTTCTGAGTAATGGGAAACACAGCCCCTCAATGGGAAGTATTGGGCAATCTCAGTAACAAGTAGTGTTATCTGCCCTGTCTACAATAAAATAATTAATTCTCACTAATTTATCCTCTTTGCCTTTGAAGAGGATTTCTAGACTGGGGAGCAGGGGAGAGAGAGAAGACCAAAAAAAGAGAAGAAAGCAGTGGAATTAGCCAACCTCCTCCAGACTTGAATCACTCTAGATCTGTGAGATGGCACCTGGCAGAGCAAGGAGAGGTGTTAAGGGCTGTGGTTCAGAGACCTCTGAGCTCATCTAATAAACAAGGAAAAGGTTCCTGCCACTGCCACCTCTGAGCAGGACCTTCAACAGTTGGGTAATGTAAGAGGAAGTTCCTGGGTCATGGAGGACAAGCACGGGGTGGTAGGAGCAGGGCAGCAGCACTTCCAAAAAACAGTCCTGGAGAGGAAAAATCAGATGTTTTCATGGTATTTGAGACCATTTCCATCTGTGCAGAGTGGGCAAGCAATGCTCGTGCCGGGATTATCCATTGGTGAATGTGGTTTGCAGCCTGCCTGAAAGCAGGGCACCCACAAATTTTTGTGAAAGTGCTCAATTTGGAAAGATTTCCAGCCTGAGAAATTGGTGGTTTGGAATATCCAGAGAAGCTCTAGGTAAGCACCTAAAATTTGGGGAACCAAGGCAGACCCAGACCCTTCAGGCCAGTGCCTGCAGCTGGGTACCAGGCAGCACAACTCGTTTCCCCACTTCTGGAGCCAACTTGGTTGGTTGAAGTGGGGTGAAATGACCTCCCTGACCATGCTCCTTCTTCGACATCACCATGGTTGGATGGAGACACAGGTACTGAGCATCACTGCTGCAGCACTCGTGCAGTCTGACCCAGTGAGCCACCAAGATGTTTTGAGCCATCACTGGCTGTCTTCTAGAAATTCCTGGGTAGATTGTGCCAAAAGCTCACCCAGGTTCAATAAATTTAGCTTGCTGTAGCGTCAGATGACTCTGTCCACAGGCCAGGTTGATTGCATAGCTGCTGTAAGAGCAGGGACAATAACCAAACGCTTGGAGAGGAACCCACGAGCCAAAAAGGTGGTTTTGTGCAAAGAAACGCCTTTCACCGAGCTTAAGTCAAGCAATGAAATATTCATAGGACACTAAAGCAGTGGGCTCCCTGGCTGCCTCCTTATGGGAATCCAATAATACTGGAGACAGCCTTAATTCAATATTCAAAAAGCCTCTTTCTCTTTCCCTCTCTTTCCATCTCCTCGATGCCTATTTGGGTTCAGAGACCTTTTGGAAACCTCAGTTTTATATGCTGGATGCATTAGTGGAGAAAGAACGGTGGGGAGGAGAAACAGGGGGAGGAGGAGCGGGAGCACAAAGATGGGGATCACATACAGGACAGCTGGGGATTCCTGGTCCCCAGGCAGCCTGAGGATGCTCAGCTGCAGGATCTGGGCCAGCTCTTCCCAAAGGCACATCTGCATGGCCTTTGTGGGGCAAGGCTCAGACACGGCTGGTTAGGAGTGAGCTCTGGTCCAAGAGCTGTGTGACCATGGTCCTGTGTTCCCTCAGACAGACTCACTGCAAATCAGGCTGCCCTGCTCAGCTGCAGTCACTGTCAGCAGGGCTGAGACCATTTTTGGTTCAGCATCCATTCTGCAAAAAGAAATCACTGGAGAGGGAGCCTTTGTCCACCAGCATGGACTGAAAACTGGGATAGCTGGGCCCAGGTGCTGACAGGGATAAAGCCCTGAGGGTGCAATGATGTGGCTGCTGTTCACATGGACAGCCAACATCAGTCAGGGTGAGGATGTGGATGCTGGCAGGGCTTGAATGAGCCATTTGGGTGCTTCCTGGCTGTTGCTGATACTACAGCTCTGGATCCCTGACCTGGAAGAGCGATGCTGACGTCCTCCTCCCCATTTCAGAAGGAGGCAGAGGTCATGTTTGGGGTGGAATTGCACTGAGCTAAGCTCCAGAAGTGAACACTGACATACAGCTGCTCCATGCCAGGAGATGGGCACTGTTCTGTGCTGCAGCCGGGTGGGAAGGAGCTGTACCTCTGCCCATAGGACCTTTCTTCCAGTGTGGGAAGGGAGAATACTCAGGGTTGTGACCAAAGCTCCTCCAGCCAGTGAGGGCCCAGGGCATTGCTTGCTGCCCCTCCAAACACAAAAACAGGCAGCAGCAAAGGATACAAGCAGTGGGACGTTGCTTTCCACACCATCCATGGACACCAGGGGGGCTGGATGCTGTGGATGCTGAAGCTTCACACCCTTGAGACAAATTCAGGGAAGAAAGTCCCCCGTTTGTCATCTGTAGCTTTGAATGACAAAGCTCTATACATGGTGCAGCAAAATGAAGA
Source organism: Monarcha castaneiventris obscurior (assembly GCA_026261815.1). Classification (NCBI taxonomy): domain Eukaryota; kingdom Metazoa; phylum Chordata; class Aves; order Passeriformes; family Monarchidae; genus Monarcha; species Monarcha castaneiventris. The sequence continues at coordinate 489,941 of JAMPIT010000502.1, read as the reverse complement.
TTTAGAAGAGCAACAGCTTTCCAAGCACTTAGCAGAGTATTCCCCCACCCAGAATTCTTTCCCGGAGAGTATTTAAAATCCAATTATTTACTCCACAATGAACTGCTTATTTGGTTTCTTCTGGCATCTCCCAGTCACGAATACCCTCAAGCAGATCAGTTGGGACCTTCAGAAAACCTTTCTATTAGCATTTGATCTTGTCAAGCTCTTTTTATAGCCACTCTCAAAGCTAAGTGGGAGCCACTCGATGGTTACCTGCCAGATAGCAGGGACAGGGTACAGCCCCCATGCAGGAGGCTCCAGAGCACCAAAGATGGGACAAACAATGCACAAAAATGGTGAGAAATGAACAAAAGTCAGGTCCATGCTCATGTGCTGGGGTGAGGATGGGGAGTTCCATACTGCTCTGAGCTGCTCCACATCTCCACGGCAAAGCAGGAGCCCTTTGGGGAAAAGAAAGGTGCTCATGCTGCTGGTACCATCAGCCTGGTTTGGGGGCTGTGCTGGTGCATCCCACAAAAGGAGAGCAGGAGTGGGATGCCTGCAAGTCCTTTCACACCTTCTGCAAGAGCCTGGCACTAGTGAAGCCCCGGCCAAACTCCACCAGGACCTGACATGCTGTCTCCCCTTACTGTGCTTTCCATGGCAGAAAAGAGATTTCTTCCTCTCTTCCTTGTCCTACCATCTCCAGGCCTGATGCTGATCATGCAAACACAGTTCTTTCTCCTTGCTGGTTTTTAATAGATTCTGGTTGCAGCTATACTTGCAATTATTTTAAGACTTTCTGGCAAAGAACCAGTCCCACAGATTATTGTTTTGTCCAGCACATTTCCCTGGACACTTAGAGTCAGTGCAGGTCTCCTGTTGGGATCTCAGAGAGCTTTGTCCCTCGACTCTTTGCTGGTTCTCCAGCTGCATCCCAGCCCTGTCATCCCAAAACACTCAGTTCCTGCCCCATCTGCCAGTGCCTTGGGGCCACCCTCTCCCCTTTGTGACTTCCAGCCAGGTGGAACAGCTGGACTACATCTCCTAAAGGGAGCAGGAACTTCCTGCTTGTGGAACACTTGGCACTGCCTCGCATCACCTGGCCCAGGAAGAGGAGCAAAGGTGCAGCTCACCCAAAGGATGCTCCCAAAAGGCACTGCTGAGTCGCTGTCAAACAGGAATTTGATGGTGTCAGGCTCAAACTCTTCCCTGTCTAATGCAGAATCTTGGATACAGCATGGCAAACCACAACCCTACCACAGACACAGCTGGGATGCCATGGCACTGCTGTGTGTCTGGGCTGGAGAGGGGAGGCAATCCTGTGGCAATGTGACCCTGGAGTAGGCCTTTACCTCCTTGAAAGCCAGCTGGTTCGTGGTGAGCAGAGATGGCAACGCTTGCTTTTCTCCAGGTTTGGAGTCTTATACTTTAGCTCCCAGTTTCAGAGGTCCAAACTAGGCTTTTCCTGGTATATGGGGTATTATTCCGTGATGGCTCTTGGTGAACACCCGGATGAAGTTGGTGGATCTTGCAGACTACACAGGGAACAGAAAGCAGAGACACACATTGATGCTTCAGGTGGGGAAGTAGGTTATAAAGCACATCCAAACAAGGTTACATGGCAGATGTAACCTGGGACAGGATATGGGGTCTACAGTTACACCCCCCTCATCTCGATCCCTTTCTTCACAAAAACAGCTTAAAAGCCCTGAGGATCCCTCTTTGCCCAAAGCTCTTGGGCTGCTGGTGGGTGAAGGACAAGCTCTGCCCTGTGCAGCAATGGGTGCTGGGGTATCCTCACAACCCCACCTGCTCCCAGCTTCTCCCTTGATGACCCCCCCGAGGAGGTGGGGCCACCCACAGACCCATAAGCCTTCCAAGAAGACCTCTGTGAGGAGTAATGCAGCTGATGGATGGTGCCTGTCTGCATGAATCATCTGCCAGTAGGTCACGAATTACTCAGATGTGTCTGTTATCCCGAATTATTCCCTGATTCACGTGGCAGCTTACGCAGGAGTTCCTTGATTAGATTGATCAGTATCGAACGCCCTGGCTTGTTGGCCTGACCTTCTCATCCATGTAAGCCTCCAGGCCATAAACCACTCTTATCCAAAATCTTGACCTCATGTTTAATTCTATCACCGTTGACGTTAACGGAGGTTAGTTAGGCTTGAGCACGCACTGGAAGTTAAGCTTTCCTGTACCAGGGCCTCCATGCATTTCCCAGCCCTGACTGATGACCTGAATTCAAGGATGCCTTTTCCCTGGCTTCGACAGGCTTCAGCTTGGCACACGCATAATTCCTGGAATCAGTTCTCCACCACTGACGATGAATCAATCATTTGCTTTCTGAACGTGTTCCACAGAATTCCCTCAGCCTTCAACATGCTGGCAGGCTTTCCCACCACAAAGTTAGTTGGCTCTACAGCTCTTGGGATAGTGAACACCCCATGTATGGTTCCTGTCTGGAAGCAAATGGATTTAAACATTTGAACTTTTGTGGGATGATCTTTTTCAGCAGGCCCCAGACTTGGTGAGAGCCAGACTCAATAAAAAAGGGGTGGTGAGCAGAGGGTGGCTGAGGAGAAGGAATGGTGCACAGGGTTGGTGTATTGACATCAGTCAGATGCCTGGTGCAGTCTAGAGAGGGCTTTTACAGGTTCAGCAGAGCCCTGGGTACCTGACCTCACCTGAGAGGTTTGATGGAAAATCCCTGTGATGCTCAAGGTGAATGCACCTCACATCACATATCTGTAAGATGGGTTGGTTTGCTTTGTTGTGTAAAGCCAGAAAATCATCCAGGCTCCCTCTCTGGTGAGTGATAAGACAGGCTATAGTTCAGCCTAGGGGTTGATCTATCCCAGGTATTTGGGACAACTGGCACAGATGGGATGGATAACTCTCACACAGCTGCTCATTCAGTCCTCTGGCCATTGAGGGACATTGGGGAATAGCTTTTGCTGCAATAACTAGCCTTGGGATGGCTGAAGCTAGACAAAATGAATCCTACCTCTTGGTGCCCACCTGTGCCTTTGCAGCCCTCTCCCACTGTCTGAACATCCCGTTCTCCAGGGTCCACTTCCACACATTATCCCCCACAGCTGCTGCATGAGGAAGGCTGCATCTTCACAGCCAGCAGTGGGAGAGCAACAGGCAGGGCACCCCAGTGCACGGGGCAAACCTTATCTGGCCTTTCCCATCGAGGATCCTTCTGCAGGGAACAGGGACTTCCCACAGCATCTCCTTGTGCTTCACTAATTTTACTGGCAGAAAGCTGTTTCCTCCATTCTTCCTAACTCTTTTGCTGCAGTTTAAACCAATCTCTTCTTGCCTTTTTCTCAAGAGACACTTTTTTCCCTTTTGGGGCAGTTTGGGATATATTTGGAGCCTGTTTCTACACCCTCTCCTCAGTCTTCTCTGCTCTTGGTAAACTGCCCCAGCTCCCTGGTCTCCCCATGCTGGCTAGTTTTTCCACACTCACACAGTAAGTTCCTGGTACTTGTGAGGCCACCAAAAAACCAAGATTCATCCACCTCCCCAAGCTGATTGTCAGCATCCAGCAGAAGAGCCCAAAGTCAGACTGAGAGCAGCCTTGCAGGGAGGGACTTGGGGGTAGCAGTGGGTGATGTGCACTCGCAGCCCACAAAGCCACTTGTGTCCTGGGTGCATCAGTGGCAGCTGATGCTCCCTTCTGCTCGGTGAGACCCTGTCTGAAGCATCAGCCCTGGGGTCCCCAGCATGAGACAGACACGGGCCTTATTAGAGCATCACCAAAATAGCCCAAGGGCTGCACCTCCACCCCTTTGAGGAAAGGCTGAGAGAGCTGGGGTTGCTCAGCCTGACAAAGAAACTCCAGGGAGACCTAATTGCAGCTTTTCAATAGCTAAAGGAGGCTGATAAGAAAATGGAGACTTTTTACCAGACTATGTCATGAGAGGACAAGAGGGAATGGCTTCCAACTGACAGAGGGCAGGTTTGATTAGATATTAGGAAGAAATTCTTAACTGTGAGGGTGATAAGGCCCTGACACAGGTTGGCCAGAGAAGCCATGAATGAACACTGCCCCATCCCTGGAAGTGTTCAAGGCCAGGTTGGATGGGGCTTGGAGCAATCCAACCTAAGGTGACCCTGCCTATGGCAGGGGTTTGGAAAGATCTTTAAGGAGAAGATCTTTAAGGTCCCTTCCAACCTAAACCATTCTGTGATCCTCAGACCATGATTTGGACTTTAGAAAGGTGTCCTTGCTTTCCTAAAGGCACATGACTCCAAAACCTGGTAGGGAAGTTCAGTGGGGCAGGGGATCCCCAGCACCTCTGGCAATCACATCACACCAGCCTGAGTGCCAAAAATGGGGCTGGGGGAAGCTGAAGTCTGAACATTGGCCCAATGTGTGGGTGCTTATGTATTGGCATAATAGAAAACACATTTCCAAAAAGGAGTAAGTCATTTTTGCCAGTAAGTTTAATTGTTGAACACTGCCTCTCTTCAAACTATTCATGAACAGATGACAACTTTCTCTAATCATTAGTCCTAATTATTCACTCCATCTCTCCTATTAGTAACATGCAGGCAGCAGATTGACAGTAAACAGCTCCATGCAATTATTTTGGTTAGTGAGGTTTGAAGCAGAAGCAGTGCCAGGTATTTCTGATGGGGCACAGATTGCATGGCACATCCCTGCCTACCCACCACGTGGCTATGAAATCGTAGAACCGCATTTCTGGTGTGAATGCCCCCATTTGCAAAAGGAACACGTGCCAAAAAGCTGCTGGTTCCCAGGCTCAAAGGCATTTGTTTGAATATCATTGAACAGTGAATACAAAGAAGGACCAAAGCAAATATATTTTACAGAGCTCAATAAATCACTAGCCTCAACTTTGCAGGAAACAGCTTTCTCTAGGCCCACAGTGTATCTGTGTATTGACAATGAGAAAATTTCCCACCTGAAACTAGGAGTGATTTATTGCAAGGGTACATGCAGAGTAGGCAATATTTAATTAGCACGATGTCAATCAGGTACATCACCTTGGTTTCCTCCATTCACACCATGATCTAAACATGATAAGGCACCTGAGCTGTATTTGCAACCTTCTGCCTTTCTTTCCTTGTTACCTGGGCAAGGATCCTGGACAACACCAAACCATCAGTAAGTTACTTAAGACTTAATGGTTTTAAGGGCATTTGAGGCTGCAGCCCTAGATTTCACCTTTAGCAGGAAATAGGAACAGGAATCTCCTTTATGCACACGGAAACCTAAATTTAAAGCCTTAAGGCAGGCAAAAATTGACTGCTCCCAAGCATGCACTCGTCCCCTGGAAAGGGCAGCTGCAGCATTAGCTCCGGACAAAAATCCCTGCAAGAGGAAACGTATTGACTTCTGATGGGGAGAGCTCCTGTCTTGGTTTTAAATTCACTCAAGATGCAGAGTTTATTCAATTATCAGCTGTCTTTAAACTGGAATGTGGCTTCACTCCAAATATCAACTGGGCAGGGGAGATGATGACAACCAGGTTAACCCTTTGTTTACCTTCCAGCTAGACTGAGGGTGGGCAGCAGGATGGCACTGAGCAATTTGACATACACCCACCATGCATCTCCAAGGTTAAAGCTTTTGGCTCAGTTCCTCACACACACGGAAAGGGATTTGACACTGGCTATGCCTAGGAGGACAGGTGGAAAAAAAAAAAAAATCCATGTGGTGTGGTACCCAATGGGAGGATGCTCTGTTCACAAGCCCCTTTTTGTAAGGGGACCCCATGCAGTACAAAGGACTCTCTGTCCTCAGGGGAGACCCAGGGCTGCAAAAACAAAGACAGACACCGGGAAAGCGTCTGGTTCATTATTCCCCTCTGAAAAGCCCTCCAGCTTTTTAAAGGAAGTCTCTGGCTATTGGGGGGGGGGGGGGGGGGGGTGATTAAGACTAAGATTCATTGGAAGAGGCAAAGGGGAGAGCTGGCAAGATATAAATCCTCCCCAAATGCCTTGGGAAGCACGGAGGGTTTTGGGCTGGCAGCCGGGCCCACATGCCAGCAGATGGGGCTCCTGGGAGAGGTCAGAGCTGCAGCAGTGTAGAACACTTTGCCCCTCTAGGCTGCATCTGAAACGCCTGAGGGGCACCACTCCCACAGAGGTTACTTTAATGCCGCTGGTTTTGCTGGGGCTGCACAGCCATGCTCACTGGTGGCTCTGGAAAGCAGCAAGATGCTGGACAGAAAGCAAGCAGCTACCAGTGCAGCTTTTTTTGAGTGCTGCTCAAAGTCTGTATTCAGCCATAAATACACTCTGGCGGAGTAGGAAGGTTATGCTGTGTTTGGGATGTTAAAGCCCAAACCTGCTGCTTTCTGGGAATCCCTTCTGCGTTAGACTGCTCTGACTCGAAGCTCACAGCACCATCCTTGCCTCTTGCTGCTGGCTGGGATGCTCCTGCAAAGCAAGATTTGCTCTCGAGGGAAGCGGGGAGCAGAGCCCTTCCCGGCAGCAGGCAGAGATGGGAAGCTGCGTCTGTCCCCTGCGAGAAGGACGGTAAATGGCCTCTCGCGTTTGTCATTACCGCGCAGAGATGAGTCTGGGAAGCAGCGAGCTGCAATAAGCGCGCACGGAGCAGCTTCACCTGGGCTGAGTTTGCCCTCTGATGGCAAGCGCTGGTACTGAGGAGCAGCAGCTCTCAAAACCGTGTCCTCCCCACTCCGGCTGATCGCCCCGATGCTAAGCCGGCATGTCAGAGTGCTGCTGCCGTGAAGGCACCCTCAGCTCCGGGGCTGAAGATTGTCCCAGGGAGGGCAGCTTCTCCTTGGCCCCGACAGCCCAAATTGTGCCCTGCCTTACACAGGGCTGGGGGGACAGGGGTGGCAGAGGCCAACTGAGGCACTGCAGGGATGCTGCAGCAGCTCGGAGCAGCTAACAAGACCAGAGATTTTTTTTTTTTTTTAACAGACTAATTTAAAAAAGAAACAGAGAAACAAAGGAAAATAAACTCCTATGAAGACAGGCTGGGAGAACAGGGGGTGTTCAGCCTGAAGAAGAGAAGACTTCAGAAAGACCCTAGAGTCCCTTGCAGTGTCTAAAGGGGCTCCAGGAGAGCTGGAGAGGGACTTTGGAAAAGAGCCAGGAGTGGCAAGGCAAGGGGGAATGGCTTCACACTGACAGAGGGGAGGTTTAAATGGGATATTAGGAAGAAGTTCTTCCCTATGAGATGGTGACACACTAGAACAGGCTGCCCAGAGAAGCTGTGGTTGCCCCATCCCTGGAAGTGTTCAAGGCCAGGTTGGGCAAGGCTTGGAGGAATCTGGCCTATTGAAAGTTGTCCCTGCCTACGGCAGGGGGCTAGAACTAGATAATCTTTAAGGTCCCCTTCAGCCCAAACCATTCTAAGATTCTCTGACTTCTTACCAGCCATCTACAGCTTGCCCCAAACCGACAGTTGACTCTTTTGGGAGGGGGGGTTCTTGCAGCACTAACCCCTGTCACCAGCCTAGCAAAGAGACAGCAGGCAAGGGAAGCAGCCAAAGGCTGCCCCGTGCAGGGGACAAGCCAGGAGCCCAGGGCAACCCCAGCACAGCAGGGCACTCATCAAGAAGGGTCCAGCCTGAGCACAGCAGGGAGGGCTGGATTCTGGTAACAGCATCCACCAGTTCTCAGACACAGCGGAGGAGTCAGGTCCTAGGCCCATCCAGAGGCAGCAGCAGATGAGGCAGGACTGGAAAGCAGCTACCTACAGCAGGTCCCACCCATAAAGAGGATCAGGCATCATCACCCTACATCCTAAGCAAGGGGAAAAGTCCTGGGATGACCTTAAATACAGTGCCTGGGCCAACTGCCAGAGGATGTGTGGGTGGAGGTCCCAGATGAGGCTGCTCAAGGCAGTCAACACTTTTTGGTGCCCCCAAGGTCCTGACACGTGGCACGATGCTGCCTGTCCTCTATTTCTCTGCTGAGAGAGAGCAGCTGTGGTTGCCCCAAGCCTGGGAGTGTTGAAGGCCAGATTGGATGGAGCTTGGAGCAACCTGGTCTAGTGGAAGGTGTCCCTGCCCATGGAAAGGGGGACTGGATGATCGTTAAAGTCCCTTCCAACACAAACCATTCTGTGGTTTTTGCCTTCCATAATAATAAAGGAGGGAGTTTTCAGAGATAGCAGCACATGCTCATGTTCAAAGACCCAAATGCAGTCCACTAAATAGACTTGTTTCATACTGCAAGAGCACGTAACTACATCAACATTATCACATTTTGTGGGAGAGAAATCAGCCTAGACATAGATAGATGCCAGAATCATCTTTATTAAAAAGATTATAGTTAGACAAGAAGTTAACTTGGTCGTGGTTGTATTTAGACATGGTGTATTATCTGAGTGGGAGTAACAACAGGGGCTGAGTTTGGCCAGATTTGGGGAGTGTCAATGGGAGCAGGTAAGGAACAGCTGAGCCTTGCTGCTGCACTGTGTGAGAACCAGAGAGTTTGGCAGAGCTTCAGCATCCCAAGCAGACCTGGGGTTGCACAGACTGAGTCTGGGTCAAGCCTGTGTGTGTGAGAAACCATCTCTAGCCATGCTAATACCGAGCAGAGGGTTTAGCTAATATTTGCCTAGAAAACCTACTCTTAATACAAGGTCAAACACTCTTGGAGCAAAAGGATGTGCCATGAGGGAACCTCCACTCTCCCCCTGGACACATCCGTTACAGTGTGGTGTCTAATAATGAGATGGTATCATCATTTTTCCTGTGTAAAGGGAATTTCATAATTTTGAGCAGTGAATCAGGTGTTTCTGCTGCTGTAGCTCAGGCTCCTCTGTAGCTTTGCTTCAGTGCACACATGTTAAAACAGCAGTTGCATGGACATTTCTCTTCAGGTCTCTGTAGAGCCTGGAAACTCTGATGACAGTATTTCAGTATTATGGAAGAATCACCAAATTATTTTAACCTCCTTTTATTTCAATCAAGTCAAATTTCTCTTCAGAAGACCAGAATGATGTAGTTGTTTGCAGTGCAAAGAAGACACTTTTACCATATACCTCTTTCTTTTTTTTTTTTTTTTAAAAGATACGAACTTTTTAAACACAGCAATAAATTTAAATATTTTATTTTTGGTGATTCTTTGTTTCTGAAAGGGGTTAAACCATTTTTGCTTAAAATCCCTGTCAGCTTGGAGCTACCCTAAGGCTGAGGCATCAAATTTCATCTTGCAAGTGGCAAAGGTGCTGTTATAAAGCACTGAAAAAAAATCTTTTTTTTAAGAACTCTGTATAATCTTAAATAGAGTAGATGTCTCTAAGCATCCTCCCTCCTAGCACTACTTGCTTTTACACTATTAAACTAGAAAAGAAATTAAAAAAACAACCAGCCAACTCAGTCCCCCACAGTTCCTGCTGTTATTATATCCCAAGCAACCTGAGTTAACCTAAATTGTATATTTTCACAACAAAATAATCTTTCACAGTCAAGTTTCAGGTGATGGCCAGGCACACACCTGAATTTCTATATGAGCAATTAGCTCCTACCCCTGTATCAAAGCACGGTCATTGAGTGCATCATGGCCCCTCCTCAGGGCTCTTTGCTGTGGAGGAGATGTCTGCTGTGGGCAGGGAGCACTGAGCTGTGCTCCTCCATCCCCTCCAGATCCCCACGTCTCTGTGCCTGACTGCAGGAATTGAAATTCAGAGATGTGTCCTGGCTTCTCCCAGTAAACTGGGGAAGGAGGTACCTCATGGGTAGGAACTAGGTCTCCTGAATAGCTTTGCTGCAGGTTCACTCCAGAAGATGCTGACAGCCTAATTTTCAGATTTATGGAGCATTAAGAATTCCTATTGACTCTGTAACCAGGTGATGAATCTGTCCATGCTTCATTTTTCTCGGCTATAAAATGGGAGAAATGGCATTTCTATCACTGACTAGCTGAGAGGTTAATGCAATGATTATTAATAAAGTTCTCTAATAACCTCTGGAGCAGCAATTCCCAAGCCAGGGTGGCAGTTCCTCGCAGGGTTTGCTGAGCTCCTGAATGGACTAACGGACCCAGTGGAAATTAGGTGGCAGCAGCAGGCTCAGAAACAGAAGCAGAAGCAATTTTCCTAATGAGTCATCAGCAGTCCGGAACGGAGCCTGGAGCCTGGGAGGTGACTGTCACTTCCCCCAGACATGCTGCCCATGTATCACTCGGGGTGGAAGAAGTCTCCGACTCCCTGCAAGAAGATCCATGCAGAGTATCCTTAGTGATTTCCGTGGCTGTGCTGCCGCTGGACACCATGGCTGCAGCTGCTTCTTGCACAGGTAAATGGAGCTGCAGCTGTAAATGTCACAAACTCAGGGGCTGTAGTAAGTAGGAATTATGTACCCAAAAGAGCAGAATCTTACATTGCTATTAAGTTCATTCATCTATAGACAGTATTTGTCTTCTTTTCTCCTTCCTTTAATGCCACGGGTAGTGTGTCTTCCCTCTTTGCACAGGATCAGAACTGATAACTTTGCTGGGACATGGTCCGTGACTGGCTTCAGAGGCTAGAAAATACAGAAAAGTAAGGGCAGGTTCCTACAGCCAGCCTTACAAAACGTACATCTGTCAGAAATACCAGTTTCTTTGTGTAAAACAACCACTGAGGACTATAGCTGGAGACAGCTTATCCCACAGAAACTGATTTGTTTGCAGCCTAAGTTTCAGGCCACTCGGAAATGGATCAAGCAAGCTTTCCTTGCTTGATCCACACCCCTTTGAAGGCAGACAGACATTTCTCCATTAAGAGTAAGTGAGGAAACACAGGCAATCCTCTGGAAGTGGGACCCTATGAAGAATGTGCTATATGAGGGTGTAGGTGTCCCCACACCAAGACTTTCCCCCCTGTCCTGAGCCCATCCTGAGTTGCTCTTCAAGGCAGGATTCCGGCCTGCAGGCAGTGCAGGGGCATGCTGCTGAGTGGAGGAGACAGAGAAACCTCTCACAGCTGATCTATCATGTTTCACTCTTGCACCCTGGCCATTGAGAGTAATCCAGACACCTGGACTAAATCAAATTAATTCTTAGCGCTCCTTTTGTGCTAACAAGAACCACTGTTCCAGCTGCAATGACCTTTAAAGCTGGATGACTTTATCTGTGTCCTTCTTCCTGATACAAGAGGCACAGGTATCTCCAGTAAGTGGCACTGAACCTTCCCTTAGGCTGCATCCGTGGATTGTGGAACTGGTAATGCAAGGTAACCCCAGGAAAGAAGGGTCTCCAGGAGCCAGAGGCTGCTCCGGATGTATCTGGCCAGTGAAAAGGAAGTATTCACTCAGAGGGTCTCCAGGAGCTTATAATGGTATCCTAAAGCTCAGGAATCAGGGAGATCTTCCTCGGGTATTGAAGTGCTGGGTGACACACTCATTGCCAGGGCTGTGGGTGTCAGGGATGTTGTGAAGGCCAGTTATATACAGGCATAAGTGGGCATATATTTGATCTTTAGCAGCTTTTGCCTGTGTCGTTTTTTCCTCCCTGGAGCAGAGTCATGGCATCAGCAAGACTTTTCTAGGATCAGCCAGTATTTCAGTGTGAAGCACGGGGTTGTGCTATTGCCAGTACTGCTCCTTACAACTTCTGAAAGGCCATTGTAGACACTCACCCATAAAGCTTTTGATCCCTCTGGAAGACAAGGAAATGAGACTTTCCTTTCTCTTAGCAATGGAAAATAAGATGCCACACAGACACCAACAGCCAGGCTGAAAGAAAGGTCTAAATAACAGCAATTCTCTTTTGCTTCCACTGAAAACAAGGGGAATCACTACATTTCAATGACTTTATGGAGCTAGTCCTGAGACCTGCCAGTCAGAAAGCTATTTACAGAAAGCAGGGGAACACAATGGCTAAAAAAAAAAACCTAACCCAAGACAAAACGCAAAAAAGAACCCCCAAAACCATATTTAAAAATGTTTTTTAATAACAGCAACAAAGAGTTAAATCATGGGAGTGACTCTAATGGCAGATGTCAGCTGGTAAAGGTGAGACTGATGACCTGGATCTCACAGGGAAGCTGCCTTTGAATTTCCTGGCTTGAATCGAATTCCTCAGAGACATTTTGGGTGACTTGCTGACTGCCTTGGGGATTCTTCCCAACATGAGGGGTAGACATACAGAGGCAAATACCCAGTGGTACTGGGGCACCTCCGAGAGGGGAGGTCAGGAGGAGCACTCCACAGCTCCACCCCTTCAGCCACGTCTCCAGGGTAAATGCAGAGCTGTGTTTTGCCACGGTGCCCTTTGGGACATTTCTCACCCAGCATCCCTGCCAGCCTGCGGCACGCCTAGGAGGTCTCCTGACCAATACTGCCTACCTGAAGCACCTTTTTTTTCCCCCCCTCAGACCAGTTTTACCAGCTCCCATACTGGTTTTACGGCTCACTCTGCTGTCCCTACTGGGAGGAGTGCTGCAGCGCTGATCTCTTTGGGCGTTTTCCCATACCTGGGTTTAGGATTACCCTCCTCAGGGAATGCCCCAGTGTTTCACCAGCTGCCTCCTTAACTCTAGACCAGTAAAGCTGACTGAAGACAACACAGTTACTCAATGCAAAGGAGGCAGTGTGTTTCCATAGGCTGTTGAAAGAGAAATGAAAGGGAGCAGCAGGTATCTCTCCGGAGTACCTCTGGCCAAGCTGAGGTGTTGACAAGTGCAGTGTTTCATGAACTTCTCAGTTTGGCTAGCAAAAGGCTGGGTGTGGGGGCAACATTTCTCATAACACCCAAAACATCTTTGGGGCATCTTTGGGGCATCCTTTATCAACACTTTACTGACTAACCTGTGCAGAAACTGGTCTGCCCTTGCTTCTGTAAAACTCAGGCCTGCTGCTGGGAAACAGGAACCCGCTGTGGTCCTCACCATCGGGATTCCCAAGCACCCAGGCAGCAGAGAGCTGGCTCAAGCCTGGGAAAAGCTGTTCACTCATCACCAGACATCTTTCACAGAATTGTAGAATCATTTAGGTTGGAAAATACCTCCAAGATCATCGAGTCCAGCCTGTGACTGATCACAACCTGTCAACCAGACTAGAGCACTGAGTACCATGTCCAGTCATTTCCTGAACAGTTCCAGGGATGGTGACTCCACCATCTCCCTGGCTGGCCTGTTCTAATGCTTAACAACGTTTTTCATGAAGAAACTCTTCCTGATGTCCAACCTGAACCTCCTCTGGCCAGGTTGAGGTAGTTTCCTCTTGTCCTGCCACTGTTGTGGGAGCAGAGCCTGATCCCCACCTGGCTACAACCTCCTGTCAGGGAATCTTGGAGTAATAAGGTCTCCCTTGAGCCTCCTTTCCTTCAGCATGAGCCCTCCAGCTCCCTCAGCCACTCCTTGGAGGACTTGTCCTCCAGCCCCTTCCCCAGCTCCGTTGCCCTTCTCTGGAGCCACGCCAGCCCCTCAAAGTCTTTCTTGCAGTGAGAGGCCCAGAACTGGACACTTGAGGTGTGGCTGCTGTTGACCAGCACCCCCTGGTCCTCCTCCAGTCTGTCACACTGCCTGGGGGTGTTGTGACCCAAGTGCAGGACCTGGCACTTGTTGAACCTCACACAATTGGCCTCGGTCCACGGATCCATCTCTCTCTGTGGAGCTGGATGGCACCTGACACCCAGGATAAAGCTCAGCATGCTTGCAGCTGCCTTTTGGGGTGCACATCTAGGGTGTAACCGCAGGTGAAGAGCATCCTGTGAGAGACAGACCAGCCCTGCCCTTCAGGGGATCTCTCTGTGGTGCTGGGGGCTCAGGAAAGGTCTCTGAGTGACAGCCTGGCACATTCCCCTCTGAGGCCCAGCTGCCTTCCCCTCAGTGCCCTGAGGGAGATCGCAGAATCACAGACTCAATTAACTTGGAAAAGACCTGTGAGGTCACCGAGTCCAAGCGGTGACCCAACAGCACCTTGTCAGCAGACCATGGCATCGAGTACCACCTGCAGCCTTTCTTTAAACACTGCTAGGGACAGTCATTCCACCACCTCCCTGGGCAGCCCATTCCAATACATAATCACCCCTTATCGTGAAAAAATTCCTGCCTATGTCCAACCCGAACCTGCCCCGGCGCAGCTTGAGACTACGTCCTCTTGTCCTATCGCTGGTTGCCTCGGAGTAGATCCCCACCCCCACCTGGCCACAACCTCCAGGTGGTTGTAGAGAGCGAGAAGGTCCCCCCGAGCCTCCTTTCAGCCTCTAGGGTGAGGTGCCCCCACCTCCCTCAGCCGCTCCTCCACAGACCCGTGCCTCAGGGTCGCGCACCACTAGATGTGGTGTCAGGGGGAGCGGCTTCAGGCGCGGCTGGAAAGCTCCTGGCCCGCACTCCTCGGCCGGTCCCACAGCCCCGAGCCGGCTGCCGAGGCTGAAGGAGGAAAAACCCCAAGCCCCGCAGGCCCGTGAGGAGAGCGCGGCCCCGTGAGGGGAGCGCGGCCCCGTGAGGAGAGCGCGGCCCCGCCCCGCCCCGCCCCTCGGGGGGCGCGGCCCCGCCCCGCGCACGCGCGACCGCGCTGTCCGCCTGTCAATAAAGCTTGAACAACCGCCGCGCCGGGGCCGCCGTTTGGGGTTTTTTTTTTTTTTTTGTTTATTTGGTTTTTATTGTGTGGGATTTTTTTTATTTTTATTTTTTTTCTTCCCACCCCCCTCCCTCCCCTCCTCCTTTATTTTTCCTTTGAAGGAACTTTATTGTCCCCGCGCGCACGGGGATGCGCTGAGGCCGCTCCGCCCGGCCCGGCCCGGCCTCGGCATGTCGGGCAGCCGCCCGCCGCACCCCGCCGTGCCGCCCGCCGCCACACCGGCCTCCTCCTCCTCCTCCTCCTCTTCCTCCTCATCCTCCTCCTCCTCCTCGGCGGCCATGGCGCCCGGCTCGTCCTCCTCGGGCGGCGCAGCGGCGCGGCCCGTGCTGGTGGCGGCCGCCGTGTCGGGGTCGGGCGCGGGGCTGGCCCGGCTGGCGGCGGGGGTGGCGCGGCCCGGCGGCTCCTCCGCGGCGCCGGGGGGCGGTGGCAGGAAGAGGCCGCTGCTCACCCCGCTCTGCAACGGCCTCATCAATTCCTACGAGGACAAGAGCAACGATTTCGTGTGGTGAGCGGGGGGGGGGGGGGGAATATGTCGCGATATGTCGCGGGGGGGGAAGCCCGGGCGCCGCCATGCCGTCGGGAAGCCTGGGGAGTGTGGAATAGCGGCGGGAGGAGGGAGCGGGCTGCTGCCCTCCGGGGTTCCTGGCTTTGGGGTTTTCCCTCTTTTGTGCCTCTCTCTGTCAGGGATGGTGTGGCCAGCAGGACTAGGGAAGTGATTGTCCCTCTGCGCTGGGCTCTGGTGAGGCCACACCTCCAGTGCTGTGTCCAGTTCTGGGCCTCTCAGTTCAGGAAGGACATGGAGGTGCTAGAGCGGGTCCAGAAAAGGGCAGCGGGGCTGGGGAAAGGGGCTGGAGCAGCAGGACCAGCCGAGGGTGCTGGGAGGGGAGAAGGTTAGCCTAGGGAGGAGAGGCGGCTCAGGGGGGACTTTATCACTTTCTAGAACTCCCTGACAGGCAGTTGCAGCCAGGTGGGGATCAGACTCTTCTCTCTGACAGCCAGGAGCAGGACACGTGGACACAGCCTTAAGCTGCGCCGGGGGAGGTTAGGTTGGATGTTAGGAAGAATTTCTTCACAGGAGGGTTGATTATATGTTGAAATGGGCTGCCCGGGGAGCTGGTGGAGTCACCATCCCTGGAGCTATTCGGGGAACAACTGGGCATAGCACTCGGTGCTTTGGTCTAGTTGACATGGTGGTGGTGTGGGGTCATAGGTTGCACTTGATGATCTCAGAGGTCTCTTCCAACCTAACCGATTCTCTGATTTTGTCTGGTTTTGGCCCTGTGTAGCAGCATTGCCTCCGCCCTCTCTATTTTTAAGCAAAATCAGGTTATTCTTGGCAGGTTCCTCCTTGAGTGCACCCAAATTATGGGAAAGGCCCTGCAGCATGAGATGTTTCCTCACAGCATGCTGACAGCACAGCAACTGCCTTGTTTTCCTGGACAGTGTGACCTCGAGTGGTCTGGAGCCCTCTGATCTTTGGAAGAGGATTCAGTGAAGGATTTAGTGCCCCTCGGGATGGGGCACTGTGCCGGCACACCCTCTCCTACTCCAAGGAGCTTCGTGATGGTAGATAGCTCCAGCAAAGCTGGCTTGGTCTGCCTGTGTTGCTGGGAAAGGTTGTCTAGTTTGAAACAGCAGAAAGTTTGGTGTCAGGCAGGCACCTAAGACCAGATTAGTAAGGAATTTTTTTCCTATGATGGGATAAACATTTTTTCAGATGTTGTTTTTCCAACATCCAGCCAGAGCTGTAGCTGATAGCTGGAAATCACCTTTCAGCATAATTGGTAAACTAAGGCCCACTGTAACATGGTTTGAGGACTGTTGGTAATTTGCAGTTTTGAAGAGAGCTTGTTGCTGGTAGGTTTCCAACCTCCCACCATAAGGAGTAGATTTGTTTTTTTTATAGCTGATTGGATGTGCTAAAATGTGAGAACAGGAGGTAGGGTTAGGTGTTTGAATCTGAGAAAGGCGAACAGGGAAGAGGTAGTGGGAGAAAGATCAAGTTGTAGGAGAGTCATGTATGGAAAGAAAACAGTAAAAAGAAGATGATAAGTGAGGCACAGCTTCCAAGACAATTTTGACAGCTCTAACTTAAGCTCTGACTTACAAGTGAGGAGTGGATGTGAGGCATCTCCCACAGGACAGGTATTGTCTCAAAACCCTGTAGACTTTTCTGCTTGTAAAGTGTTTAACAGAGTTGATAGAAAATACCCTTGCTGCTGAAGTGAGAACCGGAAGCTGCTAAGAAGTTAGTGGCAGAAAAAACAGTAAGTAATTCTTTGTAAGAATACGTAGGAGTCAAGAATTACTGCTTTTTACTGTAGTTAGTAGTTTGCTCAGTAGCAGAATGGGGATGAGAGAACTGATGCCCTGCTCTGGCTCTAGGCCACGTTAGGTGGATTTAAGAGCTCTTCATGTGAGCTCTGTTGCTCACAGGTTTTCTGATCATGGGGAGTGAACACAATTACAAGTGCCCATTCTCCTCTGTTCCCTCTACTCTTACACTCTGGCAGTAGTGTCCTGCCAGCATGGCTCCCTGCCCTTTCTAGTCAGCTCTTATTTCCTATTTTGTTGTCTGTTGTAGAAATGAAGGGTTTGGAAAGGAAATTGCACCCATAACCAATTTGTAGGCTTAAAGTATTTTTAGACGGTTCAAAAAGCTGAGGTTCTTGGTTTATTTCTGCAGGTAAGTGCTGTGCATGCTTCAAGGAGAACCTGTAATTAGCTGTTTTCTCGTCATTGAGAAGCACTACTGACCGAACAAGTGAGAGGAAAGAAATCATCTCAGTTGTAATCAGGGCAAAATGTCTTTTCTTGGTATTTACAAGAGCCACATTGAGCATATTAAAGTGCAGATGAGAAGCTTTAAGAGTAGACAATGATTATAGTTAACTTGGGTTTTTCACTGCTGTATATTTCTGTGGGCTAAAGGGCTTGTTCTTACTTATTATTGTTCTAGCTTCAAATGACAGTGTCCATCTTTTTTATTTGAGTTAGCAATACAGTTATGTAGAAATAAACTGAACTGGACAGCTCTGGAGTTTTGAGCAATGTCCAAGAAGGCAGGTGTGTATGTGTAAGTTTAAATAATTCATTTAAACAAGCCTTACATATCTCAGTGTGAGAAACAGAAGTTTCTCATATGCCCTTTTTGCCTCTGTAAGGACACATTCAAGATGCTGCCAGCTGCAAAGAGCACCTGATAATTTTTATGAACATGAGCTGTTCGTTGCTGTTAGCCACAGCTGTAAACTCAGTGGTGGATTATGCCTGTACCAGATGGAAGGTGGGAAAGAGTAAAAAAGTTTGGGTGAGTTTTGGACATCAAGGTGCAAGTGGAAATGCCCTCAGTAGTGTTAATATGTGTGATCTCCCTGCCTGTCTTCTGAAAGCACAGTCTCAAGTGAGGCAGAGGCTCTAAGGTAAACACTGGCATGTGTTGCTACTTTGGGTTGTGAAATGTTTAGCAAGTGTACGCTCAGGAGTTTGCAAGCGTGTCCTGTTAGTGGTGTATGTCAGCTTCTGCCTGGAAATGTGGAACTCCAGTCAGGAGTGCAGATAGGTCTGGCTTACTGGACAACTGTATTGTAAAAGGGAAAGCTTTGTTTCTCTTAGTGCAAGATGCAGAATATAAAGGTATTTTTGTGCTGTTCCTGTAGCCAGGTGTCTTTCCTCTTGGCTGGAGAGTGTCAGAAAGGGAATCCTCTAATTGGAGGATTTTTTCCTGCCCAGCAATGTAATTGCTTAGTTTTCCCAGGCCTTGTATTAGCCCTCCCAATTAGTGGTTGAGTAAACCTCTTTAAAACCAGTTACTGTCTGCTTTGCTCCCTGGATGGAGTGGACCTTACCTGTCTCTTCAATGGCTGCTTCATACCAGTCCTTGTTTCTGAGCTCTGGCACAAATAATACCTGGCAGAGGGGGTGTTGCATGCTGATCTGGAGATGTGCACCCAACACCACAGCTCAGCTGTGGAAAGGGCTGGATGCCACCAGGACTTGCAGGTTCATAGGTTTTTAAAACCAGTTCTTTCCTCAGCGGGTTACCTGTTAATCCAGGCATGGGCTGAGTGTAGTTGTTCCTATGTTTGTGATCTGGAAAGCAGTTTTAGTAAGGAATATTGCAAATCTGCCTTGAAGTCACAAACTAAGAACACAGCAAGCTGTTTGCATACCGTGTACAAGGAGTCTTACTACCCGTTGTTGTGTTAGAGCTTCAGAGTGAGTAGATAGCAGCAGCAGTGATCTTTCACCTGGCCACCTTCCATGGGAAGGACAGAGCCTGCAGGAAGTCCTGCTCTCTGATTAGGCCACAGAGGAGCAGAATAGGAGGCAGGCACTATAATGAGTCTTGTTTGGTGTTGAAGCATGTTTAAATTTCACAGTGACCACTTCAGCCGGGTGTTTGTGTAGCAGTAGGGTGACGTTAGCACACTTGAGAGGTGCCTGGAAAACAGCTGGCAAAACTTAGAGCCATGAACTTGGTTAAAATGGATGATTAAAGTGATTGAGGTCTGCCCTGCAGAGAAAGAATGGTAAGCTTTTGCAGTGCTGGATTAAAAAATAGTGTTTATCAGATACTGATGCCTTATTTCCTAGAGATCGGTGACATTTTTGACTTGCTGAAGTCATCTGCATGCTTTTAACTTGATTCTGCTGCTCAAGACAAGTAGAGAATAAGCTACCTCATGCATAGAAGTCTTGATTTCACCATGCTTCTGCTTCCCTGTTTCAGTGTATACTGTAAACTGCAGTATGCCTCAAGTCCACATCACTCCACTTCTTTCTTAACTTTCCCTCTGTGTTAGATTAACTTCAAACAACTGGTGCGTAGCAACTTTCATGCGTTGCAGCCAGCTTGGCCTCAGTATTAAAATATATCAATCTTGTTTCCACTTGTAAATCAGGAAGCACTTCGGGGGAAACAGTTCTTAATGGAAACTTCAGTACCATTAATGATGTCCCTGGTGCTGAATAACTGCATTTGTTGGCTCTGATTGCTTTTTCTCAGCTATTTTGGCTGTCGCTTCTCCAGTCAAACTGGTATGAAGTAGTAGTTTGGGAACAGTGATCTCGTGTGACTGGCATGTTAGGAGGTGCTCTTCCTATTTTAGCTCTAATTTGTGATGTTCTCCTGCACAAAGAGGAGCATTACAGCCTCGTTGATTGCTGCAGGGCGTTAGGAGCGTGCTGGAAGGATCACGTCTGGCCCTGTGGGGAATAGCAGTTTCTAGCATGACACACAGAGCATGTACCTCAGTTATACAGCATCACTAGAAGAAGGTGAAGAAGTTAAACCGTTCATCACCAATGCCAGTGGGGAAAAACTGCCCTTGGACACTCATCTAACCATAAGTTTTTGACTTCCTCCTTTAAAGGCCAGCTAATAGAATTCAGAGATGCCTTATTCTCCTGCTAGTAATCCACCTGTGTTGGCTGAGTTTGGTCATAATTTAGTCTGACTAAACAGTGCCTTGAAACTAAATAACCTGAAAAAAGTGACTTGAACTCCTGAATTTGGCGCTACTCAAGACAAGTGTAGAGAAAGGTCTGTCAGGGTGGAAGAGGGACAGGTGTGTGTTAATTATTTTTGAGGCCTCTTTTGAGATGGCTCAGTTGGTTCAGAGAGTAGCATTCTGGTTTGATTCATTTGTCTTTAAGTTGTGTTTATACAGGTGGAATATTTAAGACAACCTGGCTTTTATGGACAAAGCTTTCACGACAGCCCTGTTTTCCAGTAAGATGATTCAGAGCGGGGGCTTGCAATAGCAGGGGCCACAGCTTCACCTCTATGGGCTTAATAAGTATTTAAGAGGTGTTTCCTCCCTCCTGTTTTTGTAACGTTTGTTTCCTAATGGGATAACAGGTGTTAGTACACTCTAAAATAGATTACAGAACGGGGGAATGCCTTCTGTGGAGGGGCTCCCCTCCCCTGCTCAGACAAGCATTGCTTTTTTCAGTCTTATCTGGGTATTGGATGCAATAAAGATTCCTGCTTTGCAGAAGTTGTTAACAGTTTATTAACAGTTCGTTCCGTGAGAACTGTCTTGTTGGCAGAAGGTGGGAGAAGGCTGTTTCTGAAGAAAACAAATGCTGGTGAAAGCCTCTAGGAACTGAGATTGGTGTGGAGTTGTGGGAGTGAGAGGAGAGCATTTGGATCTCTGTAAGGCATTGAAAACAAGGTGAAGCTTGTGACGCAGGTGTTACATTCAGAATTGTGATGTCTTGCTGGATAGCTGGCCAAGACCTGGAGATGAGTATGTGACAGCATAACTCACCAGTTACCAGGGAGAGCAGCCCTAGGAGGCACTGGAAGGATGATGGATGCAGCTCTCCTCTTCTTTCCCTTGTGTTTCATTTTCCTTTCAAACATGTCACAGACACCTGAGGAGCCAGACATCTTCCACTGCCCGTCTCACTGGGTTCCTGTCTCTTGTGGTGCTCAGGTTTCTGTGGAGCACTGCTTGCTTGCACATCCTTCTCTTGAGGTCCCTGCTTGCTTCTTGGCGATCCCTCCCACAGATCTGGCTGTGCTTTGGTCACTAACTATTCTACCTTTCCCATCTCTGGCTTTGTATCACCTGCTGCCTGTTGGTTTCAACCTGCTTTCCTGCAGCCTCAGCCCTGGCAGTGCTGTGCAGGCACACCCCCTCGCTGGCACCTTCTCCACCCACTTACTAGTCCTCGTTCTCATGACATCATTACTATTTCTGATCTGCCCTTCCTCTTTGTGCCACTTTTTAAAATTACAGCTAGCTATCGGCTGAAAAAAAAGTGAAGGATTAACTAGTTTTGGTATCGTTTATAAATACATTGTCTATTCATGTAAAAACATCAGGGTTTTTTTACATTTTGTGTGAAAACTAGTACAGATAGAAGGTTCTTTTGCAGCCTTGCTTGTTGAAGATTCTCTGGCTTTGTTTGGGTTGTCTGCAGGTGTTAAAAGCTTCTAAGTGAACATTTACCTGGTTTCTAATTGTAGCAAACTGCAGTATCATTCAGAGTTCAAAGAACTGTTGGTTGCCCTTTTGATCTTTATGCTGCTTGGGTGCTGTTGCACTACTGTGTCCTTTCATTTTACATATAGAAAATTATTACCTAAGCATAATGAGGTGGCTGCTTTGAATTAATATTACTTTTCTTCATTTTTTAACAAAAAAAAAAGACATCTTTCTGATGTTTGTTTTGCTTTGTTTTCAGCCCCATCTGTTTTGATATGATTGAGGAAGCCTACATGACGAAATGTGGACACAGCTTCTGGTAATATTTGGTTTCTTGGATTGCATAAAATGTACATCTCTTACAGCATGTGCAGACAGGTGTTGCTGTGATTCCCTTTCCTTCTGAGTTTGTTTTTCTGTCTTCTGTCCCTACACTGAAGGAAGAGGTTGAAATAAATTTTTTGAAGATGGGTACCTGTTGGATTTAAAAAAAAACAAGATCTAAGTGTCTTAACCAAATAGTGCTGTGCCACCATATTTCCTCTGTAAAGAAATCCAGTGTTCATGAGCTGCTGGTAACACCCACTCCCCAGAGTCAGAACAGTTTGTTAATTTACCTCTGTTGGCATCACCTCTATAGAAGTGTTGTGAGCAATGTTGGCAGCTCCTCCTTGCCTTTGTGCAAGACCGTGCACAGTTTGAAGTGGCCTTGTACATTGTATTTTGCAATTATTTTAAACCTTGTGAGAGAGGATATGCTTCAGGCTTTCCTTGTATTGAATTGGCTTGGCCCCACTTATTTTTCAGTCTGTTATCTCTGGCTGTCATGAGGAGCAAATGTTTCATGGAGGGAGTGCAAGAGCCCTCCAGGGGCATTTGTGGGACCACCTGCTGCTCCTCCTCTCCCATAGGGATTGGTATAAATGTTGAACCGTGATGTCCTGTAGTGTCCTGTCTATGTTATACTCTGATGGTGTCTGCTTATTAGAAATAAACCTTAGGAGAAGTAATATTATAGTAGTATAACGTACTTCCTCAAGTAGCAGATTCAGGTAACTTTCAGGAGAGTTCAAAGGTTGAGTTGCAACAGGTGAGGTGACAGCCGATTTTGTGCCCTCTGTGTTAACACTTTATCCCTGTGACCTGTAACTTTTTAGAGATCCAAGAAGAGAAACATTGAAATATCTTTATTTAGAAGGAGTGGAGCAATGTTACCACCTGGTGTCTCTCAGGAGCTGACATCGAGCAGGTTCTTAGTGAGGTGCTTAAACCTGATGCTGAAGTGCATCTTCTCATTCCTCTGTACCTCAACTCAAGAGAGAGCACCTCTGAAGTCACCAAGAGTGAGAAAAGCAGCCATGGGTGGGGGGAAATAAGAGAAGGTGGTAAAGGTGCTTCCTCTGCTCAGTTACCTAAAATGCTTTTAATGTAGATTGCTAAGTATTCGGCTAATCTGGAAGAGTTGCTTCTGAATAATTCAGTGTTTGCTACCTCTGCCTGTGGCAGTGGTGGGAGAGCATGAATTTTAGATGGCATTGTGGCTGAGGTATCCACACTGCAGAAATCCTCAGGGAAATAAAAGTGAAGTACTTGACTACCTTTTGTAATCCTTGCCAGAAAACTTTGCTGTCCTTCTGCTGTAGTGCACTGAGTTCAGACACTGGAACATTTTGACTCCACTGTAGGTTCTTGGCAGCACAGCTGTTAGCTGGCAACACAAACAGAGCACCTTGTCTGAGGCTGATATTATTTACCTTGTGCTTACTCTTTGTTCCTTCACATGGGCTCACTTGCTTTGTTTCTTGTTTTTTGTGTTTTTTGAACAGCTATAAATGTATTCACCAGAGCCTGGAGGACAATAACAGATGTCCCAAATGCAACTACGTTGTGGACAACATAGATCATCTTTATCCCAACTTCTTAGGTGAGCTTTAGACTTGCTCACATGAGAAACATCTTTGTTAAGGAAGGCAGGCACTTCTAAATTTGTCCTGTAAATTACAGTCTTCTGGATGTTGAAAACAGAATCCAAATATCATCCCTTTGGTTGTCATTTTTATATAAAAAAGGTTAGTAGTATAAATTGCTAATACTGCACTGCCTCAAGCAGCTCTGTGTGCTGAGTGACAGTAGTGAGATTAACTTGCTGCTGTTCCCATACTGTGAAAAGCAAAGCTGTTTTTCTTATGGCTAGAGACGTGAGTCTCTCTTTACTTTTGTTTTCTTGCAGTCTTGCCTGCCTAATAATAAAGAGCAGGCCCTGTTTACGAAGCTTGGGCACTGAGAGGGTGGAGGCTGAATCAGATACTGTGCTATTTTGGCTGCTGTAGTGAGGCCCGTATGATGGATGTAGGTGTAAATTAGCTACAGAGAAAATACTCATACCTATACCTATATGCAGTCCTAATTGCTTCTTACAGAGGGAGGAAATGTTGCTAGGTGGAAATACAGTTTAAAACTTACTTTCGTGGAGAAAAGATCAAAGGAAACACATTGCAGTGTGAAACACCAAATTAAAGCAAATCTTGATTTCATGTGCTGAGATACCCATTTAATAATAAATGTCTGCAAAGTCACAGTAGCCAAGGAATGCTTCAGAAATGGGCATCCTGATTTAGACCTAATCATGTTGTGCTGGAGATGGTGCTGAGGCAGGTGTTGGAGTACATGTTGGGCCAAAGAGTCTTTCCATACCCCTGTGTCCAGGGGTTTGAGGTATGTGTTGGAGGGGAAGAGTGTATATATGTGTGCAAAGGGTTGAAGTTATCTTTCTCTTTGCACCATTCGCTAGATTGGTGTAAAATTAGATTGTAGCAAAAATACATCTTTAAAAATGCACATGGTAATTCAAGGAAAAAGTTGTGCTATTCAGCTGTGCTCGTTTATTTTGGCCTATAATAGAATATTACCTGATTTATCTCCCTGATACTCTTCTGTGATATACTTTGCCTTGGAGTTGAAAAACTTTCTCAAGGAACCATGGGTGTTTAGAAAAAGGAACTGAATCAATCTGGAGAATGTGGAGGCTTTGTATTTTTGATGATTTAAAAAAAAAAAAATCTTTATGTATGTTGCAAGAAACCACCAAGGAATAAATTGGTAAGGAAAAAAGTGGAGACATCTTCCACTGTTTTTAATTACTGATAAACATCTTGCTGTGGAATTAATAACTAAAGTAAAAATATTGAGGTAGAATCTTTCATACTGGTTTGGTGAACTTCAAATCCATCTCTTTGACATCTTGTTTATGTTTTTTAGTTAATGAGTTAATTCTTAAACAGAAGCAAAGATCTGAGGAGAAAAGACTCAAACTGGACCATTCAGTGAGTAGCACCGTATGTTCCAACTTTTTTACTTTTATATTTATTTAATGAATCTGTGCAGCAGTTGTAATTACGTGACACCTGGCAAGAGATTGCACTGTTGAGCTGATGCTGTAACTTGCTTTAAGAGGGAATTATACCAATATCAGTGGCAGTAGATCCCTTCTACCTCGTTAACTCCTGTTCTTCTTGCCAGCAGCAGTATGTGTAGAGACAAGCTGTGTTAGCATAGGCAAGTGTCCTGTGATGTATTGCATATAGCCTGGGAAGCTGCCCACGGAAGTACACTTGTTTAAAGGTAATAATTATCATTCAGTGGTGGAAATTACGGCTGCAGTGAGAGCAGTGAATGATTAGAAGTGCCACGGGCTTGTCTGATCACATGTGGGAAGCTGTGTTCTATAGGGAAGGCTGATACCGACCACAAGAGGGAGAAAGATGCGTTGGAGTCTGCTGTTCTGCTTCAGATGCCACGGAAAACTGCCTGGGTATCTTCTAGACTTGCTTCATGTCACGGAATCAGAGCATGATCTATGTCCTCAGTTCATCAGAACCTCTCTACAGCACCACTGGATGCTCTTGTACATTAAGATTGAAAAGAATATATGACATGAGCCAAAACACTTGCATATTTGTCCTGCTACGTCTGACATCCTTGTCTTTTGTAATTAATAAATAAGATTGCAAAATAATATTAAAAATCACAGAGCCCCTGTTTTAAAAGCTTATATTAAAGTGGTATTAATTTAGGGGCTGTGTTGCAGAAACCAGTGCTGTCAGTGTTGGAAAAGAGTATTTAAAGATTCATTGGTTTACTCACAATAAGTTTTTATATTCATTATAAAATATGCATATACCTATTTAATATAAAATATGCATAAACCAGATACGGTTTGAAGTGCACACAACTGACCTGAAGGCATGTACAGCAGCTTCTTGGAAACTGGTTTTACTCTTTAAAAACTATACCTGTAGATGCACCTATTTTTGACAACTACCAAAAAGTGGACAATCTGCCATGACTTCATGCCCCAAACAGTGTTGTGTCTACCTTTTGGCAGCAAATAAAAATTACAGACATCTGTAAAAAGAGTCACATTGCTCTTGTACCCGTTCTTTAATGTGCCTTGTATTACTTTTGGTATCAAGGGAAGTCATCCAAGACACACTGCAGCAAATGCAGTAGTCATGGTCTCATTAAGAGATCATGTTAAGGCATGTTGGAGTGTTTGAGTAGTTTAGCAGTAGTACAATTAACTAGTGCATTAGTATGTTCAAATGTGTCTCAAATCCTGTTCACTTGCTTAGCAACCATGAGTTCTTTCCCAGTTTGAAATTGAGTTTTTGGCCTGAGTAGCTTCCAGAGGTTCTGTTGAGCGCTATATAGAAAGTTGTGTGTTCTATATAGATGTTACATATTTTATTTTTCTTAATCTAGTTAATACAAAAAGGCTACAGCCTCTGAGAAAATATCTATTTAGACTGGCTGGCATTTCTAGTTCTCGCCAATTTAAGTATCTTGATTTAGTGTCATAGCTGTTTTAGGACAGGATTTTTTAATCCAGCTTTGTTTCTTAGATGTTCTTTAGGCCTTTCAGCTGTTCCTGTTGGTGCATGAGGCTTTTTGATGTAAGGCTGTACTAGCACTAACCTATTATTCAGGTTTTCCTGTGCTTAAAGATACCTTTTTTCCTCTTTTTTTTTTTTTATTGATAAGAAGAGAAAAGAGCAGGGAAGAATGGGCTGTATAGTAGTGTTTTGGCCCTTGGAGGAGTCCTCCACAGCTCCAAGCTGAAATGAGATCAACCTGATGAGCTCCATCTTCTTCCCAGCTTTCACAATTCCCTTAGGCTTAGGAGGAGTAGTGTGAGAGGTGGCAGTAGAACAAATAAGCTGATACTACCCTCTTTGATTTGAGTTTAGCATGAGGGTTTTACCTATTACTTGGGTTTAAAAACATTAAAAGGTATTGGTGCATAAAGGTATTTCAGATGTAATGCAACTAAGCTTGGATAAATGTGGAGTTTTTTCTTTCTCCACACAGAAACATGTTCTCAGAAACTGGGGCACAAATCAGATAAAATTGTTGCTGTGAAATAATCTTTTCCCAGCAGCAGCTATGCTTTCATGAAGCACAGATATATTTGAAATAAGATAAGCAGTTCCACAGTAGGTCAGAGGAGCCATATCCTGTACACATGGGAGAACTGGGAATTTGAATGCATGAAAACTGTTTGGCAGTTCTACAAAGGGATGAAATATTGCCGTGTTGCTTTTAATATCTGTTGCTGGATGGCTTTTATAGCCCTGGGTGGCTTGGACTCACCATCTCTCCAACACCTCTTGTTCTCTTTTTAGAATGGCCACAGGTGGCAGATAATTCAAGATTTGTTGGGAACTGATCAAGACAATCTTGACTTAGCCAATGTCAACCTGATGCTGGAGCTGCTGGTGCAGAAGAAGAAGCAGTTGGAAGCAGTAAGAAGTTTCTCTTATTTAAATGAACACTGTGTACTTAGAAGTTTTTTCTTTTGATACCTTTTCCTGGAAGCGAGATTCTGTTCGTGAATTAGTTGCTCAGTATTTTCTCTTGTGTTGTGGTGTTTAAAAGGTGACTGTTTTGCTGACCTTTGTAGTGAAGGAACATTTCAGCTGTGATGCACATAACATGCTTGTAATGTTGTTGCTGGCAGGGTTGTATAAACAAGCAGGGAGAATAGAAAAGGATAAGAGAACATGACTCACAGAATACAGAAAAGCACGTGAAGATGTTTGCTAATTTTCTGTTGCACAAGTAAATGTCAGATCTTTGTTAGTAATAAGCATGAAGAAGTCCAGAATATAGATTAAAGAATAAAGGGTGTGAATAGGATCACACCCTTTAGTTTCTGCTGGAACCTATAGGATCTGAATGACCACCTTTCCTGAAGGCTTTTTCAGTATTTAATGCTTGAAAGAAAAGTTCAGGTGTCTTGTTTATGAAGCTGGTTTGAAGATTCATCCAATACAAAGCAAGCTGTTCTTATGATTTAACTGAAATGTAGCTGGCTTGGGTTAGTTCTCTGTGTATTTGGACATCCCATGCTGTTAGTGTCAAGTTTTCAAGTTATGAGAACCAGACCTTGTAAATTAGACTGGATTATTACAGAATTGGACCCAGTGAACTTTGAGAAGCAGGGTGGATTTTGACAGTGCTTTAAAACAGGTGAGGAGCAGTTGTAGTGGGAATGGCTTAACTTACTCACTCTTACAGAATGAATATTTACAACTTGTTGTTTTCATGGAAAGAAAGTAACCCCAAAATATGCTTGGCTATTAGCAAAACTGTTATGTTGCCTCATTGCATGGGGACTTGTAAATATGTTTATTGTGGTTCAGTGAAGTTATGGTGGGGGAAAAGAGGGTAAAACTTTTCTTTTTTTCTCTGTAAGCCTTTTTGTATTATTTGTGACAAATCTGAAGCAAAACAGTCACATGACTTAGTGTATGAGTATTTTTGAGTGTGCATCTCTTGTAAAGATGCTAAGCCTAAGAAGTGAAACCACACCTGACATTTAAAGAATAATTTGAAAGCATTTTTCTTGCCTAGCTTTACTTGCTTCACTTTCATTATTGTCAGAGCATGGGGAGTAAGAAAATAACCTCAGAAAAGCAGTGTTCTTGCATTCTAGTATCTTTACTTTCCCCGTGCCCTCTGCCTTTAATGGATTCCTTGTGCTCCTATGTCTTGATCCTTTTTGAGAGTGTGTTCCCAGTCCTTTAATAATTAAATATTTTGATAGGTTATTCAAATAAGTCTTGGAATGCTGGGAGATGATTAGGGCTATATTAATGCTGGAATATAGGTCTTAGCTTTCTTTCTTCTTGTGGCTCTCTTTATCGTGTCCTGTCAAGTTCTTGGCCAATTTGGGTGAAAATATTATGCTGATGGCTGAGGTAAATAACCTGTTACGGAAAATACTAGAAAAGGGATGGTTTAGTTTCATCAGTGACTTTATTGTTGTCTTCCAGTCTGGAGAAATCTTCAACAGTAACTTCTGCGTAAGCATCAATGTTAATTTTGGGGAAGGCATTTTTTTACATAAATACTGCATTCTTTGGTATGCTGATCATGAAGTGGATGCTAATGATCTTCCAGGGTAGACAGTGAGTCTCTGAGGAACCTGTATTCCAAAATCAATTCCAGGTGCAGCAGCCGAAGAAAAAAAAGAAGCATTTCAACTTATTAGTAAGAACTGTTGCAAGGACTTCTGCCTTCACATAAAAACTTGTCGTGAACCAAACAAAACTTTTAAGGCCTGTGAGATAAAGCAAAACTACCATTTTTAAAACTGCCTGAAGCTGTTTTTCTCTTGCTAACCTTTAAATGTTTCTGTGCCGTGTGGATTTCTGTGTGTCAAATGAATATTTGTTTTTCTTAATGTCCGTGGAAGAGTTACACTTCCTTATTCACTATGTTACAGGAGTCCCATGCTGCCCAATTGCAGATCCTTATGGAATTTCTTAAAGTTGCCAGGAGAAACAAACGAGAGGTAACTTGCTTTGTGTTTCAGTGTGTGAGGTGTTGTCTGCTGCTTCCTCCCAGTGCATTTCTGTTGAAGTGATGTGTTAGCCTGGCGTTATTTCTGCAAAGAATAACTCAAGGCATGTTTGGGGAAATCTCAGACAGAGGACGCATGGGTTTGAAGGAAAATTAATCTCTTTATGTGTGACAGCTTCAATTTTTAATCATTTGCCTTCTTGTCTCATGCTGGGGAAGCATGTGGGAATATAGAGACTCCTTGGTGTAAATGTACGTCAAGTTCTTGAAACAAGATTGTTTTCCCAACACAGAGAAAACATCAAAGATTGGGAAAGAGTGAAATTATTTTCACTACCAAGTTTTTTTCCTTTAGTTTATCAAATACCATGACTAACGTGGTGACACAAAAGAATGAATATTGTGTGCTGTTTTCTTATTTGTTCTAAAATGAGTGTCTCAAGGAATATGAGAGAGTTCTATAATCACATCCACAGTCTTTCATGGTCTGGGACTCTTCCTTTATAAGGTCATGCAATGCATAAACCCTAACACCACAAATATCCCAGAAACCTAGAAAAATGATCATGAAAACAGCAGAAGGATGAGCTCTCTTGTGGTCCATGGTTTCTGAGAAAAGATGTGAAGAGCACAAGACCCAACAGTGTGACACTGTAAGGTCAAGCTTGAAACCACGTAAATGTGATGGGTGTAAGAAGCCTTGTCCAGAATGCAGTGAGGGCCTGGTTATGGAGTCATTCCAAAGCAAGTCTGGAGTCTGTCCACCAACAGATATCCATGGCCAAAACCAGCAAGGGTTGTGGGAAGTCCAGAGAAGAGCAAGAGAGCTGGTGAAGGGTCAGGGAGCTGGGGTTGTTTAGTCTGGATAAAAGGAGGCTCAGTGGGGACCTCATTGCTCTCTATAAATACCTGACAGGACGTTGGAGCAGTTGGGGGGAGTCAGGTTCTTCTGCCATGTCTCAGGTGAAAGGATGAGAGGAAATGGCCTCAAGCTGCACCAGGGGAGGTTCAGATTAGATACTAGAAAAATGGTTTTTTTCACTGGAAGAGTGGTCAGGTATTGGAGTAAATTGCCCAGGGAGCTGGTGGAGTCACAGTCTCTGGAAATGTCCAGGAGGCATCTGGATATGGACTGGGGATATGGTTTAGGGGTTAGTGTGGTGGTGCTGGGGCAGTGGTTGGACTAAATAATCTTGAAGGTCTCTTTCAACCTTGATTCTGTGAGTTTCAGTACCTGGAAAACCTTTCCCATCTCATCTGCATCTCTATCTCTTTAGTAATAATTTTTAAAGGATAACATCTCCTTTCAAGGCTAAAGAAACTTAATTTTGGCTGCAGATCCTCTGAAAACAGCTGTGGGAACATCCTGAAGGCAATTGGGACGCATACTTCATTTCAGATCCTCCATATCCCTGCTTATGCATTCCCCCTGTTGCCAAGACTTCCTCTAATGTTATTTTGTACCCCCCTTTATATTCCAGCATGAAATGCAGAGTGTCACATCTCCAAAGACTGTCAGTTCTGTCCTTGCCATAGTGCTTAGTGTCTGGCCTTGCCATTTATTTTGAGGGAAATGAGGACTTGTCAGACGTGTAGCAGTCTTTGCTCTCACTTGATAAGGGTAAGAAAGATAGAAATCAGTGGGTAGATGTCTGGAAAATACAGACCAGTCAGTAGGGATAGCTTCACATATCAAAATCTGTCTTAGGCAGTCAGTTTACACACAGAGTAAATCACACCAGTTGATGCTTCCTTTTTGGTAAGTGACAAGGTCCTCTGTAGCTGGTGGAGCTTGTGGCAAGCACCCGTTCCTGGAGGGAGTTCTGGGGGGATAATAGAGCAAATACTGTTTGGGTTATGACAGTGGTGATGTATCCAGAGTGCAGCAAGCCTGAGATGGTGGCTTGGAAGGTGAGGAGGGGGGTTAAGTGACCATATTAATAATGCAGTGAAGGTTATCAGAGCTTCCAAGTTCACCATGGTTTCTTTTAATGCTGTGAGAGATGACTGCTTAAGAATTGAGGAGGGAGCTCAAGGAACATGTGGTGTATTGCACATCATTGTGAGTCACACAAGCAGCTTTATTATGGGGAGGAGCATGACCTTTTTTCCTTTCTTAATTCTGACTTGGTTTTAGTAAAGATGGCTGCACAGTAAATGCAATTTCACTCAGTAAGCCATAGCTGTAAAGATAAGTTCTTAATAAAAAAGTTTCTTTTATGCATGACCCTGAGTTCTTATCCCTAATTTTTGGCTTAAATGTTTAAAGGAACTTGGTAACTTTGCTTCCTAATTTTCCTCTTTGAATACTATTTATTGCAAGATTTTATTAACAGGTTTCATTTACTACATAATGCAAGTTCTTACATAGGGACTAAGGTACTTTTTAGTGAATACAGGTATTGCCTTAGAGTTAGTGTACCTGTATAACATTTCACAACATGTTCAGAGCAGATGATTAACCACCTGTAACCCTCCTTGCTTACTTCACTCATAAGTTATGTATTTTTTCTCTTGCATTAATGAAATGGTGACTTCTGAGCATATTGGAGTGGGTTTATAGCTAGAAAAAAAGTATCTTTTAGACTTGTACTTCAGAATATTGGTGCAGTCAAGTCTTTTGATAAATGCCTCTTTGTCACCTTTTCATAATTCCTCTAGAAGATAAATGTGAGGTTCAGCACCTGCAGGAGTTTCTATTAGAAATGCTGTTTTGATCTGTTTGGAACTTTCCAAAAGGTTGATCTTTCAAGCTGGAATTTACTGCATGTTTTTTGCACAACGATGTTTGCAAGTCTTTTTTCTTTTGAAGTTTATGTATTTTGTTTTCTTTTTGACCTAGAGCAATATGGCAAAAAAAACCCAAATCCTTGGCAATAGTAATAGAGAAAAAAAAAAAGTCTTTTTTTAGAAAAGATTGACAACAAATGCCTAAAGCTTAAAAATACTTTTTCAAACAAATAACAGGTAGTTTTGGAGGGGAGAAATGTATTGATCATCCACAGCAGTTGGTTGTCTGTAAGGCAAACTTAGCATGGCTGAGTGCCTTTCCATATGTGTGCACAGTTAATGGAATGCACACTCTGGTGTGGTTTTTTTTTTTGTTTTTTTTGATCCAGCAGCCTCTTCTGTTGAAATTAAGGACCCAAAAAGTCTGGAAGGTCAAGTTTGATAATGAAATATTATGACTTGGTAGTGGTGGGTGTTTATTACTGCTTTCCATGGAAATCAAATGCAGCAACCTGTGACTTTTTAAAATTCTTGTTTGCATACAGGTGCTGCATAAATGCTTCCGCAAATTTAACTTTGTTAATTTTAAATGCTCACGTGTTCTTTTGTCTTGAACAGTTTGAGAGAGAGGTGATTATATCAGTTAATTCTCCCCACTTTTTATTTCATCACTTTAAAGAAGAGGCCTTGCTAATTGTGTGGTCAGGATTGGAATGTTTCCGAATAGTTAGACACCACCATCTATATCATACAGATAATTTGTGCTAAAATATTGTTAGCTCAGCTAGCTGATGGTATTTCTGTCAAGCAGCACCATTGCTTACTGAAGGAGAATACTGAGCCTGATGATTAATATCACAAATCAAGTTCTACACAGGTGCTGTTCTCTGGGTCCATTCACGTTTCCCTTGGCAGATGTCACTTCATTTTTATGTTCTGGGGGCTTTTCCTTTGTAGTAATGTGACATTAAGTCTCTTGTGTCTAACAAACAAGGTCTCTTCCATGTCTGCTAATGCACAAGGCTGTTTTTTAGCTGGTAAACATCCTGGGACAGAAAAATGATCCTGAAGTGTCTCAGGCGTGTGGCCCTGAGTGCCTGCTCAGCATTTCAGAATCATTGCTGTTCTTCTCACCCTCAAATGCACGTCTCTGTCCAGCTGTCTTCACTTGCTCCATATTGTGAGCATGTTAAATACTAAAAATAAGAGGAGTTATTATGGGATAATTGCTGGGAATTATAAGCATGAGTTCTCCAGGGATGTCATTACCTTGTGTTAATCACTTCACCTGTCAAGTCTTGTGTTCTGCGTGTACACACATGGATGAACTAATGAGTAAGCAAGAGGAGGTGACAGAACCAGAAATCAGTCATGCTCTTTTGTTGTCATGTGGTCTTGATTACATTTCAGGACTGCTGAGGAGAATTTATAGCTAGAGTGATCTGGTCCCTATCCACTGCACTTACCTGGTATTTTAAATCTATTTGCATTTCTAAGTTACTGAATGAGCTCCAAAAGCAGTGGTGAGAAGCCCAAGGATACAGTGAATGTGTGAGCAGCAAACTAAAAATTATCACAGTGGTATCAGCATATAATAGCTGGCTCTCCTTGCTGCAGTGGAGAGGTCTTGCAAAGAAAGAAGCCAAGTAGCACCTACTACTGAGGTATTAGACTCTAAGGCAATTAGTCTAATTGTTTAGGCAGCTTTGTTCCCTGCCCCAGATGTCCTTATCTCGTGAGGCTTTTCTATCAGACCCTATCACTAAGCCTTCAGAGCGTATTTCCTCCATACTATAGGATTTAAATGATGGAGAGGAATATTCAAGATACGAAACATCCTTTATCAGCCAGGCATCTCTTTTCTCCTGCCTTTGGGAATTCTGTGTTAAACAACCTGGATATTCTCAAGCCTTTCTGTTAGCTCTTCCCCAGTTATGAGGAAACATTTATCATTTAGAGGAAGTTTTGATCAGAGAGAAGAAATATTCTCAGCAGATAATGTCATAGATGGTCTGTCCACATGTTTAAGAAGCTTGGATGCCATATTTCACTCATGAAACTTGTGGAGGCTCAGGTGTTCTTGTCTTCAGGCAAACAAAAACCTTGCACCTCCTTCTAGTTGTGCAAAGACATTGTAACAGAGAGGTATTTTGTCAAAAGAAGTGATATTTGCAACTAATGTGTAAGACTAAAATTTCTCTAAGGTCTGAAGATGACCTCCATGCCATAGTTGCCCTCTATGTTGTAAAAGGCTCTACATCCAAAGCAATAATGGAAAGAAAACCCAGAGACAGACAAGACTTCCAGAGAGAGAAACTGATCTTATTACGTATTGAATTCTGCCAATAGAAATTAACTCCACTGGGTACTTTTAGAGAAGTTTCAGCTGTTGGTAGTGAAGTTTAGGCTGTGGTTTGTTAGAGCAGTAGTTGGTGGGAGAACAGGAGCTAGGAAGAGACTGAAGTTGGATGGGGGAAGCTACGGGACAGAATTAAGGTTTTATTTACAGCGACTGCCTGGTTTATCCTCCTCAGGTGGGCAGGTGATGATTTTTGACCCATCCTGGTTGCTGCAATGGCTTTATGTGTCTGGGAAAATGATGTTCCCTCTGGTAATAGACACTGTTTGTCTGGATCTATGGTGTGCGTTGTGATGACTACTCAGGGAGTCTGCATCAGAGCTTTGAAGGTGTGTGACTGAACAGAATATGGCCTGTGGGCTTCCAAAACGTGTGAATCCAGGTGCTCTGTTTAAGCAGCATGTTAGAATAGTGCTGCTGATTTTGCAGTATTGCTGTAGAAAATAACTCCTGCTGTTCTTTGCTTGTGCTTTTTCTAGAATTGGACAGACAGCTGCTCAAGGGTGTACGGCTCCTTCCCTTGTGCGTTTCTCTAGGCTGTGTCTGTGGCACTGGGAGGCTCTGCTGAGCTTTTAGCTTTTTGCAAACACTTAGAACTGGCACCAGGAGACCCAGTCAGGACTGCTTGTTGTCCGTGCTGTACAAACACAAAGCAGGAAGTAGCCGCCTCCCAGGGGGCTCTCCCTCCAGGAAAAACAGGAAGCTCCAGGATGAAACCTTAGTGCTGTACCCAGATATGCTTTTTAGTAGATGGCCAACCAAAAGCAAAATGATCCTGCCCTGGTGTTTAGCGTTGTGTAAGTTCGTGGTAGCTTCTTGACTTGAATGTCTGAAATCCCTTTTCCAGGATTATAAAAATGTTTTGAGGTCACAGCTTTTCTTTTGTATGTATGCTCATATGTGAAAAATGGGACCAGAGCATTACACACCTGCTTATTATAGTTCATTCACTGGAGTTGAAATCATGAGGTTTAGCCACTGAATTAAGGACCTCCTCCTTGTCCATGTTGGCCTTTTCATTTCTGGGAAAGTGCCTGTGTCTGAGAAGAGAGTTTATACTTTGTGCTTCTCTCTTAGCATACATTTCAGTGTTCATTGGAAGTGCTTTTGCTGACTTAATCCAAAGTCTGACAGGCGTGATTCTGCCCATCACTGAGACGGGACTTGGCTTGCTTTCTGTGCCCAGTAGTGAAAATTAAATTAAAGGCCCTTAAATCTGGATATACTGCAAGAACTATAATTCATTTAGCTTTCCTTAAATGTCCCTCAAAGGCTGGCAATTTTAAATCAGTAGTCTCATTTTTCAAAGTTTAATTGGAATGAATGTGGGCTGATTTAAGGTCTTTGATAGATTAAAACACTTAAACTGGCGTACCAAAAAAACCCAAAGGTTTCCATGTGGGCATTAACTTATTTTATGTTGATGGCATGAGAAGACTCCCTCCTAAAATAAGCATCACGCACTCTTGCCTGCATTTTAGAGTTGCTGCTGTTGGGTAAGTTTATGGTAGGTTGTAACTAGAAGGAAGAACTGGTAAATAAAGTCCCAGATCTCATGCTCTTGGCTGTGTGCAATAGTTAATGAAAGCTGGCCAATAAAAGGTCTCTGCTCTTGTTCCTATAAAAAGTGCCCTGTTTATGTGATGTCAACAACCACCAATTATTTTTCAGATGTCCAGTTTGGCTGTGAGCCAGTACATTGTAAAATAGCTGATTTCCTCACTGTAATTTTGGGACTTGTAAGTGGTTTTGTAACTTCTTTTTAAATGGGATTTATGAATGTGGGGGACTAATGGTATTTGCTAGAGCTGAGTTCAGGCAGGACCCATGCTGTGCAA
Organism: Monarcha castaneiventris obscurior; assembly: GCA_026261815.1. Taxonomy (NCBI): domain Eukaryota; kingdom Metazoa; phylum Chordata; class Aves; order Passeriformes; family Monarchidae; genus Monarcha; species Monarcha castaneiventris. Next base: position 453,697 of record JAMPIT010000502.1, on the reverse strand, counting down.
GTGTCACTTAGCTTTACCACTAATCTTGGAGTTATAGCACCACCTGCTATTCTTGCTGTAGGTTTCGAAAGTGAAAATGGAATTATCTGTTATGGTGTAGTGATTTGTAAATTGTCTGTGGCAGTCTAGTTCTAAACCATTAAACTTCTGCTGTCTGTGCCTCAAATTAAATGTAAACTGAAACCTTCAGAGTACAGAGATTAGGACACATTCATAATATCATCTCATTCCAAAGAAGCAGCCATGTTAGAAATAGGTGTGGGCCCAGCAGTCCTTTCTTCTCCTGTTTTCAGGGACAGAACCTTTTGTTAGTGTTTAAAAGGAGAATTAAAATGGTGGATTACCTAATGCAGAGCCCACATATTTGGAATGCTTTACAGTAAGAGGGGTTTTAATTGTGCTTTTTTTTTTAAGCAAAACCTTCTGACACTTAAAGGATCAAACTTAAGCACTTGAGTGAATAAGTCTTCAGGAGTAGCTTGCCAGATATTCTTTGGAATATGTCATACTAAGAGTAATATGTCTTGCCAAACTAGTAACTTTGGATTTGGGCAGTTTAATATTCTGTTGTAAAGCTGAAAGTACAAAAATTTGTTTTGTCTTTGGAGAATGTGTTGTGCTTAAGCTTTCAGTGGTCTTAACTCAACAAACACTTCTGGTCACAGGCCACATTGCTGGTTGTAAATTTTTACTGGGAGCTGAGGAGGGTCAGGTGGGCTTCCAGTTCTCCATCTATTTATTACATTTGTGTCTCAGTGAACCAGGCTTGCACTGGAGCTGAGTTTTGTCAGTCCAGACTTGGAGCTGTCACCCAGAGGAGAGGTGTGTGTGTGTGTTTGGGCCGTGCAGGGCTGGGTATGGGCTCTGTGGGTGTTTGGGTGGGACATACCTGCTGAATAAGCAGCTAAGTAGGTGATGTCCTTGCTTAGGTGTAAACAGTTGTCAAGTCTGTGGCTTCAGTAACTCGAGGTGAGCAAAGCCAGGTTGCTGACTGACTGAAAACCTGGAAGGTGTTACATGTGGCACAAAGAAGGGAAAGGAAATGTTTCCTAGTGAGAGGGGAAGTCTCCTTCTGACCCTTTCAGGTGTAGCCCTTAAATTGACTCGAGTTTATGGTGTAATCCAAGGTAAGTACCACACCTTTGGAAGAAGAGATACATTGGTACCATGTGGTGCTTGCTCAGTGCCAGGAGTAAATCTTGCTCTGGTCATAATAGGCTTTTTCCAATCCAAAAACTTAATGACAAAGTTTAAATTGGCAAGTGACAGGTTAACATCTAGGATGAGAACTAATCTTAATACCTTTTAGCAAAACATTTTGTCTTTAGTTGAAGGGTGAAATGATCATTGTCTTTCATGGTGTTTGTTTTTCGAATTGTGACAGGACAAGGAGGAATGGTTTTAAAGTGAAAGAATGTGGGTTTAGATATTAGGAAGAAATTCTTCCCTGGGAGGGTGGGCAGGCCCTGGCACAGGGTGCCCAGAGAAGCTGTGGCTGCTCCATCCATGGAAGTGTTCAGGGCCAGGGTGGACAGGGCTTGGAGCAGCCTGGGATAGTGGGAGGTGTCCCTGCCCATGGTAGGGGGTGGAATGAGATAATCTTTAAGGCCCCAAGTAACCCAGACCCCTTTGTGATTCTATACTCTGTGTTTGCAAACCAGTTACACCTTGCCTGAGAGATGTTAGAGGAGCACAATAGTATTACTTTGAATAATGTGGGTCCCTGTGATTGACATCAAAACACCTCATGCTCTCGTTTTGCATTGTTTCAAAATAACAGCTTTGTCTTGAATGTGGTTTGTGGGCACACTTATGTTAATCTGTGCACCTGAACTTCCTGCCTGGTGACTTCTGAATTGTGTAGCACACCAGCTAGGACAGTTCAGGTTCCTCTCTGGAAAGACTGTAATTTATCTTGGTGGTGGTGCAGTGCAGATTGATTTAGACTTCTCCCATTCTCTTATCCACAGCAATTGGAGCAGATCCAGAAGGAGCTAAGTGTTCTGGAAGAAGATATTAAACGAGTAGAGGTGAGGTGCCCAGACATTTTTCTGACTCTGGCAATTTTTCATTTTCATCAAGCTGTCTGCTGTGCTGTGAGGCTTCTGGGTTAAATTTATGGCATTGAAGTCAGTAATGGGTAAATGAACAGATGATGCTCTTTCTTTAATTTGTTCATTTAGTTGATGTGTGCAGACTGCAGTTTGGTAGCTCTTACATAATCATTTCTTTGTAGTAGTAAGTGTTTTATAGTAGTTGCTAAAAATCAACAGCTGGTATATTGATCAGAACTTATCATTTTTGTATGTTGCAGTGTTCTGCACAGGCTGTTTAAATGAGCAGCATGCGAGTCTTAAAATGGGGAGGTGTTGAGGATTCACAACAGGGTTGTTATGCAGAGACTGGGCAGGCACAAAACCAGTTCCTGCTGCATGTCAAAACTGATTCCTGCTACCTCCTGGTATAGTTCTCTTAATTCCTTAATGATGGAAATCTCTTGACATTTTTGCTAAGAATTCTCCAAGAATTTGTAAACCCATCAGTGCAATTCTTCTGTCTTCATTGAGTCTTTCGGTTCCTCTTTGGTCCTTTCCTCTAATCATTCTAGTGTTCAATCCTGGAGTAGGAAGCTGATGTTTCAGGAATATGTGAGATTGCAACCTCTCAAAATACCATTCCCTTAAAGCTTCTTGGGAAATCAGTTTGCCTGTCTGCTTCTTGCTCATCTTGAGCAGTCAGCATGTGTTCCCAACAACCAAAAGCCTTTGAGATTGCTTCATGCAATTAATATGTGCGCTGATGAATTAGCAAAATATGAGTGACAACTGCAAGAATTTCCATTTATCTGATAGCTATTTGGAATTTTTTCAGACCTCTTTTCCTAAATGTTTCTCAGCTTTGGTGAAATAAATACACCTTCGCATGTTTTCTTCAGACTGGTAAAATAAGTCTTGAGATCTAGGAGAAACTATTCCCAAAAGCTGTGGGATCCCTCAAAGAGCATCCAGCTACCTGCTTCTCTGCTCTTTAATCAGGCATTTCAGTGGGCTGCAGCTGGGGTATATTCCTGGGGTGTGGTGGTGACCTTGGCCCTGACCTCTCAAGCCTGGGATCTCTCTTATCACCTATACCCTGCTTTCTGCCTACCAACTAATAGGCACCTAGTGGGAATTTGAAAGCACAAGTAATAATTGTCCTGAGAACGCTTTGCCCCTCAGCTAATGAGCTGCTGCATCCTGCACAGCTTCCATTTCCCAAACAGATGAAAGACAGTCTCACACTGGGTACACAGCAGTGACTTAGTCTGGGAGGGACAAAGCCAAGTGTATGTGCAAAGTTTGTCTCTTGTGCACTTGTCCCACAGAGGATTGATAGATCCTCTTTTAAGTTCTGTGGCACCACCTTTGCCCTGTTGCTTTGTGACTGTTCTTGCCGTGACCCATATCCAGCTTTACTTTCCAGTTGTGAAGGCTGTTAGATAAGTTTGCACATAGCTCAGAAATGCAGTTACAGCTTGCTTGTTCTGTGTGTTTAAGGGAGATGCTGGGGTAGAGGCAATTGGATGATAACCAAATCTGTTGGTTTTTTTGGAGTATAAGCTCCAAAACTGCCACTCTTGAAGCACCGAGCACCACAGCTGTAAGATTTTTGAAACTAAGTTGGAACGATAACTGAAAAAAAATGGAAGAAAATCAATGTTATGTCAGGTATCGTAAAGATTTTTAGGTAAGAGTTGAGTAAACGTAGACACAGGTGGTTATCTGCTCAGAAAAACAGCAGTACTCTGTGAAGACGTGTATTAGATGTGTGTTTTGTCAGCTCTGATGTGACCTGGCTTTCTGTTCCAGGAGATGAGTGGCCTGTACTCCCCAGTCAGTGAGGACAGCACGGTGCCACAGTTTGAGGCTCCCTCACCTTCTCACAGGTATGGGGCTTGCAACTCAACTTGGATTTCAAGCTGTACATGTTGCACTCTGCTTGCTAGTGCTTTCCAAGCAGTGTCCAAAAGGCAAGCAAAACTGGTTTTAAATGCTGTACAGTATTTTCCTATTCTGTTTCTGATTGGTATGAACTTTATGGGAACAAAGAAGTGAAGAAAAATCCATCTGAGTCTGCATTTGGATGAAGAATCTGCTCTGAACCAGATGCCATGGAAAGCTGATGGTTTTAAATGTCGTATGAATTAGTAAACTTGAGTCATAAACCTTTGCTATGGAATAAAATGTTACTGTTATTTGTATGCTGCCTTTTCTGAACACTGTGCAGTTCTGCTTGGCTATATGAAAGGTCTTAATTTTGTGTGATATTGGAGTCCTCTGGCTTCCCCACTCAGCATGAATAGCTAAAGGTATGGGCTCAGAGCAAAATTTACCATGCACAGCCTATTGATTCTATTTATCTGCTGTCTGTTGATTTAGTGGAATGCCTTTGTAATAACTTAATTTCAATGTGTATTTTTGTCTGGAATATTGCATGGTCTAGTTTCTTGATGATAATATTGCAGATGCTTCTTGTATCCAAGCTCTAAGTGCCAGAGTTTGAAGTCCTCTACTTTACAGGTGTCTTTTGGTGGTTAGAAACTCTGATTTCAACGGGGCCAAGTTATGTTATTAAATTATCATCTCTGCTGTCTCTTAGAAGTAGAGTTCTCTAAACTATCAGCTTCTTTTATAAAATGGTACTGGTAGATTTTCTTGCAGTTAGCAGCTCTAAACCTAATAGCCCAGAAGTAAAAAACGATCAGATTCCTTCCCCTAGAGAGATGTAGACACAGTGCTGTGCTGAGGAACCCAGCAGTATTGGCTGGGATTTCCTACTGAGATGCTATTTCTGGACACAGAGACCAGTATCTCATGTTTCTATGAAGCTCTGACTGGCCCTGAGGGAAAGGATGGGAATATGGTCACAATGGATGAGAACAGCATTTCTAATTCAGCTCTTCACTGCCTCTTTAATTCTTTTTGGGTGCAGATGTGTTTCTTGATACGGGGTATTGCTGTTCTGCTAAGAAGCAGTTTTGTGAAACTGATGAGATTCTTGTCAGGTTCTACCACTTTTCTGGTTATTGGCTATTAAATAGATTGGTTTTGCTCCGTGGTGCTGATGCTTGGGGTAAACTTGAGCACTGATCGGGCTCGATATGTTAGATGTTGGATGCCTTCAGGCCTAGAAACCTTTCTCTTTTAGCAGGAGACTGTACTTATGAGTAGAAATGTATCTCTATTACTTGAGCTAAGCTAACAAATGAGCCCCCAAAGAACTTGTTTGTCTGTTGAAGGCTGGAATAACATTTTAGTAAAAGAGTTGAGGGGGGAACAGCCTGCAGTGAGAGCTACACTGGTTTCAGTCTACTGAGAATTTCTTAATATACCTCTATGCCTGTTGATTTCATGTCCTAGGGGTCAGTCAATCTCAGTTCTTGCTTCTGAAGATGTGAGATAGTACCAAAAATATTGTAGTGCTTTGTGGGTTGATGTGTTTCACCTAGGGTCTGCTGGGAGGTGGCAGTGGGTTGGAGCCATGAGGGGTGCACAGACCATGGGCTCCTTCTTACCTGCCTCCTTATGCCTGTCTGGGTCCATTCTGGCTGTGTCTTGAACTTTTAGGTTTTCCCTGGTACAGCATGCCAGGGGTGTGATATAATAGCATATTTATGTGTTTGCTAGGGGGGTGTGGGATTGCCTTTTCCACTCTGCTTTAGAAGACCCCTTATCTTTTTCTTGGTGACATTGCTGCATTAAGAAGTAGCCTTGAGTGGTAGAAGAGAAGTCAGTATGTGAAGGAAATGTCTCAACAGGCATCAGTTGTTGCCAGAAAAGTTATTCCTGTAACTTCTATCCCCTCCTTGTCTCGACAGTTTTGTATCATTCAAATAATTGCATTGCTATGAATTACCATAAATTAGATGCCAGGAAGGTCTACCACTTGAAACTAATTTTATTTTCAGCATTAAGTGTGAGTTTTGAAGAATATCTCAGCAACATTTCTCCTTGGCAAGAATGCTGCAGAACAGCTGATAGGAGTTTTAAAATGGGCTGATTTTTTCACTTCTCTAAACTGAAATATTTAATCTCAAGTGGATTTTAGAGATGCCATGAACCACTAAGAGTGAAATACAAACGTAGTTTGGGATGGATTCACTTCCATGTTAAAATTATATTGAACTTGCAGAGACTCATTAGCTTATCAGTGAGTTAAAATGGTGTATTTAAATCGAAATATAACTTAACATACTTAACACATATAATTGTATAACCCTTTACTAATGTGCCTTATAAATAGTACAAGGTTATCACAGACTAGTGCTGAGATGAAGAAAACCTCTTTAGCCTTTGAATTTAAAGTTCAAGAAAATAGAGTTCTTTGGAATTCAGTTTTATCTGGTCTCTGGTGACTTGCCCTTATTCATCTGCTTCCTCTAAATCAGAGGCTTGCTTCATTAATTTTCTGTTTCTTTTCATTGTTTGTATTCCATTCTTAACATCTTCTAAATGTGAAATTACTTTGCCTCCCCCCAGCTTCCTTCCGAAGTTCTTTAGCAAAAGAACCTAGCCCAAGCTCTGATGCTCAGTACATCCTTGGCTGCAAGAAACACGTGTTTTCTCTTGTGCCTCCACAGGGTGTGATGAAATATTAAATTGGGTAATAGCACAGTGCTTGTTTACAGCATTGGTATGGCTTGGTTCGTATACTAATAGAGAACAAGGGGGGAAGAAGAGGGGAAGAGAACAAATAGTTCTGTGTATGGATTTCTGAGCAGGAACGTGTGTTATTTGTGCTCCCAGTAAATGGTGCGAGCAGAAGATGGGAATAACTTCCCTGTGATGCTATCCAGGGCTAATAGCAATAACAAACTATCCCTAATAGGAGTTTGAGGGGAAATTCTGATCTAGGAATGAGTTGCTTGGTAACTCTGATTCAGTTATTGAAATCCTGATCCTCCTTCCTCTCCATTTGTTCAAATTACCTCCTCCCATCCCTGTAATGGGATTTATAATCTGTGGGCTGCCTTGTTTGTTGTTGTTGTTCTGGGTTTTTAAATGTCATCTCAGTGCAGCTGAATTTCCAAACTGAACCTGGTGTTACAGCTTTTAAAAAGGAACTTGGAGGGCACTTCTGTAATTTTCTGATTACTTTCTTCGTGTTTACTGAAAGGAAAAACATTCAAGCACACGTGAGTTAACTCAGCTATGGGCACTGCACAGAAATGTCTTTGAATTTGTACTCTGGTTGGGGAGATGACGTCTGCATCCTTGAAGGCTTTACATCACCAGACAACCTGCAGCAGAACGAGACCAGACACTCCAAGTCTGTGTGTTTTGCTGTTAATTGCTGCTGTACCTGTCTCAGAGTGGAGTACTTGTTCATTGCTTTCCAGCTGAATGTGTTATTCCTGCGGTTCCTGGCAGGATCTGCTGTCCGTGTTTCATTATTTCATGAAGCCACATTCTAATTTAAAGTTCATTGTCCCCAGCCATGCCTGAAACAGCTCTGCTGTTTTCTCCCTCACAATAGCTTGCAGCAAATAATGATTTTCATCCCTCAGATTTTCTTCGTTTGCAGCTTTTGTCTTGCCTGGAACCGAAGTCCAGTCAGTCTCATTTTCCAAGTTAATTTTTTAAGTCTCATCAGTGGTTATGTCTCATCCTCTGTTTCCACTTCCCTCCACTCACAGGGGAGCTTGAAAACATTCAGAGAAGTAATTAAGCACTGGTACCACTGGTTCATTCTTCCAAATTTACAGGTGCCCTGCCTGGCATTTCAACCAAACCAATTTGTTTATGACCAAGGTTCTCAACTTCACACGTAAGTTCTGGCAACTGTTACATAAGCAGTAATAGGTACAATCATCTTTGACAAAACTAGGACCTACAGCAGTGTTCTAGGAGCTTTTCAAACAAACATTTGGCTTCCCCAGGCAATGCTTAAAATCTAAGGTTATGTCATAAGAAAGACTGAGAATAATGAGAATAATGATCCCAGCTAATGAGCCCAGATAGTTTCTTCTCTGTCCAAATCAAATGACACAGTAGAAGCAAGGCAGTTAAAAAGATTTTTTAGAAACAAATAATGGTTATTTTCATAATGTGCACTGCATAATCATTGTGTTCTTGTATGCTAATCTTTACCTGTCCTGGAAGTATATGGAATTTGAGGGATAAATGTGCTTTAATCTGGCTGTGGTGTCTTACTGTGGGAGCTGAAATTTTTGCTCCCACAGTTTTTGTGTTGTATGTCCAAGAATGCTGAACCACCTGTTTTCTGCTTGGATCAGGAGATCTTTTTGCAGTTTTGAAAGTGAAATTCCACTGAGTTTGCATGTCTATGCAGTGTTTTTAAAACAGTGATTTAAAGGGTATGTTGTAGGATTATAGATACTATAATATGGTGTAGTGTTTTCTAATAAGAGTAATCCTGGCTGTCAGTATTTTATTTTTTAGTTTATTTCTGTATTTCCTTAATTGTCTCTGTTTAAACTAGTGTCTGTCTTACACTGATTTCTCTAGCTTTTCCCTTTCCACTGTTGATTCAAATGCCAGAGCATTAAACTTCTTTTTCCTCTCATTTTTTTTTAAGGAATTGAAAACCAATGGGTAGCATGTTATTTTCAGAATGTCTTGTGCTGCATATTTCATACGAAAGATATGCTTTTGCATTCTAATTAGAAATTATTCGACTGCACTACACATAATTGTGTGTGACAGCATTCTGCTCTAGGAAAACTCTATTTAAAAAAAAAAAATCTCTCCTAAACCCCCAAACAAAATATAACCTTGTGTTCCCTGTCTGTAAAATGGATTTCAAAGGCAAGTATGCTGCAGAGTGTCAAGGAGGGAATAGCAAACAGGTTAAAAATGATAAAGGGTGGCTGCGCAGTGATTTAAGCAGACTATTTCTTTTATTTTTGCAGTAGTATTATTGACTCCACCGAGTATAGCCAGCCTCCAGGCTTCAGTGGCAGTTCTCAGGTAAGATAATATATCTGTCTGCATGGGGGGATGGGAGAGTGAACGTGGAGGTTGGGCAGGGTTGAGGTGCACCTTCATCCATCTCCTGAGTACTGCTCAGCTGGGGCCTTGGAAATGCTTTTAACTGGTTGTATGGGCAGCTGCAGCTGTAGGAATGATTGTGCCCAGTTGTGTGTGAGAGAGACCTTGTGGGATGTGTTTAGACATCTGACTTTTTTTCTTGAAGCTGACTCTTCCGTGGAAGGGGGGATACAGTTTGCTCTTCATCTCCCATGTGGGCAGCCCTGGGAAAGGGAGAGGTAAATCCCTGACCCTTTGCATTGGGTTAGATAGGTGTAGATCAAGCCTGACTTTCAAAACAAACAAAAAAAAACAAACCTGCCTTGCACAGTTATGTCGTTTGTCCTCATCAGGGCCTTACAGACCATTTTAAATTCATCTAGAGGGATGGAGAATGGAGCTGTTAGGCAACCTCCGAAGTGTCTGATCCACAGGGCCTCCCGAATTCCACACAGTGCTGCTGAAGTCTTGCAGCTCAGGGGGATTCAGCTGGGCTGGCAAGGTCTCAGTGATGCCCAGCTCACAGTTCCAGAAAGGTTAAACAGCTTTAGTTTGGGCAGAGGGACTGTTGGTCACATTCCAGCCGTGCCTTGGGTGCTCTCTGGTGGTGGTGGAGCATCCCTGGCACACACCAGCATCAAACTGGTCAGTTAACAGGTCCAAGTGCTGTTGGATCTGACTTGATGGGAAGAAAAAAACAGCTGGATTTTGAGCTGGTGCACATATATGTTTGCATGCAGGGTTTTGGGTTTGCAGCTGTGTAACTCATTGGTAATTAGAAAATTCCATCTCTTAGTCTGTGGGAAAATGCTTGTGGTTCCTGCTACTCTGGTCTTTGGAGGTTTTTGCTTGAGCAGAGAATTGTAGTTCTGCCACGTTTCAGGGGGCAGGTGAAATGTGGATGGGGGTTTTTATGGTCAGGACTCTGATGTGCTACAGTGTATTTGTTCTCCACCGACACTACTTGTCTCAGTAGTTCTATTTCAAAACCAAAATTGACAGCATAGCTATCCTGCTGGTGAGCTCAGAAAACAAACAACCTAGACTTTCTAGTCATTCTGCATGACAGCCTTATTTGTGTGAGAATAATCCTTTTTGTCCTCAAATGCGATTTCTTGTCCTCCAGAGTGCAAGATCTGTACTCTCAAGTACAAATTTTCAAATTAAACTTTAATATATGTTTGGATGGGGAGTTCAAAGAGAACTCTTGAAGTTAAACACTTCTGTTCAAAGGTAGTCTAATTTCAGCAAGACTTTGCCATAAAAATAGTTTTAAGAATATAAAATAAATTGGGGAGGGTTTTCCCTAATTGTCAGTCACGGCAAAAATCATACATTGGGCACTGCTGGCAGTAAGGGTTATCTAGGATGGGCAGCACAGCTTTCTTTCTCAATATAATTACTTTGTGCGTTGCCCACAGACATGTTGTTAGGGAAGAATTTATATACCACAAAGCTCTAGGCCAGTTCTCTTCCAGAAGCTGAGCTTCAGAAGTAAATAGTGGACAAGCCACTTAGGCTCAGGGCAATTCTGCAGGTAGTATTTAATGGCAGTACCTTTTTTCTGCTAGAAATAAGGAGCTTGTGTGCAGCTACGAAGCTTTTTTCAAAGTTGTTAGAGGACTCTTTAGATTATCTGATGGAGTTCAGACAGTAAAATCACTCTTGATAAAAGAGCAATCCAAACTAATACCCTCAGCTAGGGCAACCATAGTAGTTTTAGCCATTGAATAAAAATTGCTTGGGTATCTTTTCTCTCTTCCCTTATTTTTCCCTCCTGTTGCCCAGTATTGCTCAGAAAGTAGCCAGGGAGCAGGCTCCATAGAAACTGAACATCTGTTTTTTGGCAAAACATGAGCAGATTGAAATGTTTAGCTGGGGCTAGTCTGATGACAATGGGTGAGTGCCCCTTGCTTGGTTCTCAGCACAGCTGGGTTGCCACGTGCCAGCCTGAGACCTGCTCCATGATGATCCTTCTTGGGAGACCCAGCAGGCAAACACTTGCATGATTGATTGATTCCATCTCAGTGTGGACTGGGATCTGGCAGATCTGCCTTGGGTTTGGGTTACATCACTCATCATGGTTCAGGCAGCTTGCTTTGAGACTGAAGCCATTGTTCTTTGGCTGAAGTTGTCTTGAGCCCAGGTCACTACTGAGAGAGACTGGAGACATCTCTGGCTGGTGCACAAAAATTGTAGGAGGAGGCTACAGAAGAGCTCTATTAAACATCTTTTAAAGTTGTCACATTTTAGAAAATGGTACCTGAAAGGTATTGATGTAGGAGCACTCCCCAGTGTTGTGTGTTGAGGTTGGAGCTGCTTTTGGGATGAAACAAGCTGTGAAAACCATAGGTGCTGTCACAGGCCAGCATGAGCCACAATGTCAGTGTGTGGCCTAGGGTGGGAAGTGGTGACTTGGAGGTTTCACTGCTTGGAGTTTGCTTTTCTCCTAAAATGTTAGGTTGCTTTTCATACAGGTACAAACAAAATTTGAGTGGGCTGTAAACTTACTTTGTTCTTGTTGGCTTGGTGGGTGGCTGTAATGAGTACAGGCTGTTCTCCTGCATGGATTGAGGGGGAGTTGTACACCAAGTGGGTTTTGTTAGTGCCATTGAGCAGCATTATGGGCCTTGTACTTGTTCAGGGACGGTGTTCATTAGGGAGCTTGATGGTTCTTAAATCTTTTAAAATTTAGCTTTGAGGATGTGGTATGTGAGACTTCTTAAATAGAAGCTAAAGCAGGGAGCTCTTTGTGCTTATGTAGTAGAGGGTTTCATTCCTCTTCACCACTCGTGATTAAAATGGTAAGTACTGCATTTTCTGTGTTTGCTTCAGGAGGAAAGATTACTTAGTTTAAATCCTTTGCTCCTACCTCTCACTATTACTGTTTGGGTAGGTTGGGAAATGGCTTTAGTGATGATTTTCATGAACTTCTTTTCAATTAACCTTTGAACTTCATGCTGTCTTTTGCTTCTCTTTTTATTTGCTCAGTTCTACAGAGAGTTACTGAGTTGCTTCAAAAGAAATAATTCAGTAACTCGTTAAAATAAACACCTCCTTCTCTTTTAATGAGCTGTCTGCCAGGGATCTGGGGAGTATTTGTTGTACAGTCTGTTTGATTTGTGAAGCTGGAAGATGGCCTCTGCTGTCTATCTGTATAAATGCAAGATGGGACTCCCCAAGGATTGGGATTGCCTGTCCTGTCTGTGTGTGAGGCCAGAATCGCTAAATTTGCTAAGGTTCAGGAAATTAAAAAGCGGGGATTTGCTTTTGTTACACGAAAGGGTGCAGCATAGGACCCTAAGAAATAACTATTGACAGTGCTGAGATTCTTCATTTATTGTCATTTTACGCTTCTAACCTATCGCATATATTGTTTAAAATTGGGCGAAAGCTATAGAAGTGAAACCCAGGCCTGGCTTTTTTAACTTTCTGAAGTGCTCTCCCTTCTCCACTCAGACCAAAAAGCAGCCTTGGTACAACAGTCTGTTTGATTTGTGAAGCTGGAAGATGGCCTCCGCTATCTCTCTGTGTACATGCAAGACTGGACTCCCCAGGGGTTGGGATTGCCTGTCCTGTCTGTGTGTGAGGCCAGAATCGCTAAATTTGCTAAGGTTCAGGAAACAAAAACTGTCTGAAAGCGGGGATTTGCTTTTGTTACACGAAAGGGTGCAGCATAGGACCCTAAGAAATAACTTGACAGTGCCGAGATTCTTCATTTATTGTCATTTTACACTTCTAACCTATCGTGTATACTGTTTAAAATTGGGTAAAATCTCTAGATTTTACCCTGTAGAAATCTCTAGATTTTACCCTGTAGAAATCTCCAGGCCTGGCTTTTTTAACTTTCTGAAGTGCTCTCCCTTCTCCACTCAGACCAAAAAGCAGCCGTGGTACAACAGCACGCTGGCCTCGCGACGCAAGCGCCTCACGGCTCACTTTGAGGACCTGGAGCAGTGCTATTTTTCCACCAGGATGACTCGTGTCTCGGGTGAGTTCTTGCGTGGTGTTCTGCTTCTGACGTCAGGGACCTCTGGCAGAAAAGCTGTGCTTTTGGGAGGGCAGCTTTCACGTCTTCCTTGCATGAGAATGTGGCTATATGTGTTTGTGTTACTCGCATCATCCCCTTTTGCTATTCCTGACCAATCTTTGAAGTTGCTAAATTTGGAAAATTTAATCCTGTCACTTCAGCGGGGCACACGTATCGCTCTGTAATCCCTTACTGTGACAGGCAAAACCTACAATAAATAATTGCTCTGGTGCCTGTTCTGAAGATGAAAATGCCTGAAAGCAGTGGTTGAGTTGTCTGTCCACTAGATGTGGTATAAACCCAGTAGTTAAAAACATTGCTATTGAAATGCTACAGAGGTATAAACATAAATGGATACATTCTCCTGGATTTAGCATGCAAGAGGACACTTGGAGGTTACCCTTTGTTGTCTAGATTGTGTCTTGGTTAACAAATGGCTTGGACTATAGAAGCTGAGTGTGCAGCAGTGCTGTTGTCCCATGGGGCACACCTTAGATTTAAGGCTTGTTTTGTAGAATTAGAAGCTGTTTTCAAAATTGCCTAGATTGCCTCATTCATAATTGACTAACAGCATGACAGCAGCTAGAGTAATTGTTGCCTACTGGATGCATGGGTCTTAATTACACACAAGATTCTCTTAAGAAATGAGAGGGTCAAATAACTGTGTCTTGAGGGTGAGGAGGGTTGTTCCGTAGCCCCTCTGGAGGAGAAACCAGCTTGGCAAAAAAAGCTTCAGGCAATGGACTGTGCCAGGCAAGGGATTTGCACCACCAGGCTTTGAGCTGCAGCCCGTATGGAGTGACAGACTGCAGGGAAAGCAGCCAGCCCTCAGGGGTGGGAGACACCACTTAGGCATGAGAGGAAACCAGGCAAAGGCTGCTGCAGCAAAGCATCTTTACTTCTAGCCTTGGAAGGCAAGGACCAACCTCCCAAGGAGCAGATCAGCAGGATTGCTGGGGTAGAAACCTCTGCTTTTTTCTTCTCCTTGAATTTAGTTTTAGTCCCTTTAAAATAAATAAATAAAAAGTAATTTTAAAAATTAATAAATGACTCCAGGTATAAAGGCTGCAGCATGTCTTAGAGGAGCTCGCTCTTAGAAGTATCTACATCTTCTACCTGCTTCAGAGCACAGACTGACTCAGTTCTCATGGTGCACAGCAAAATGACTTTTACAAGGAGTGCAGCACGTTGGGAGGTTACTTCAGTATCTGAAATATTGGAGAAGCACGTTGCATGTGTCCAGCCAGATCCCTGCCAGCAGGTGCTTTGCAGAATGCAGTTCACAGATCACACTGAGATGTTTTTATGCAGTGCTACCTTGGTGATGCATGACTATGTTTATGTAAAAATAAAACTTATTAACCAAGGATAACAAATGGGGCTCTTCCCAGCATTCCCTTGTAGAAGGCATCTTTCTTCATAATTGGAACTATAAATATGAATGCAGTGAAACTGTTTTTTTGTATTCATATGTGTCAGCTGCACCAAGAGCAGAGGATTTGCAAGGGCAGGTTTTCTCCTAAATAAGGGATAACCTATGATACTTGATTAAGTTTTCCTCTCCTAAGTCACTCCTGCATTTTGACACTTTTAAAATAGGATTTAATGTGGATTTAAAGCTTTTTGCAAGAAGTGCCTCTGATTGTTCGAGTAGGGAGTGGAGACGTAATATTACTGTAATTATCAAATGGCCTTGCACTTTGACAGGGGAAAATGTCTTGAGAAATAATTTTCGGTTTTCCAGGCACATACAGAGAATAAATTATAGAAGGACTGTGTGCTTGATCTCTAAATGAGGGAAATAGAGGGGTAGCAGCTATTTGTCCCTATCACAGTGCCAAAGGAGAAAACAGTCTTTGAAAAACACTGACTGATGCTTGTGTTGCTTCTCAAGCTTTTTTCTGTAGTGGTCAGGTGCTGGTGATGTTCATTTAGAGCAGCACTTTGTTCATTTTGCCCCTTTTCATCCGTCTGCTGTGGATAATGCACATGCTAGTACCCCTAAACATGCTAATTACTAGCCTTCACTGTTCCTTTATATGATCAGACATTAAACACTGCATGTAAGGGATGCTTCAAAATGCCTCCTAAGTGTAGAGATAATAATTTCTGATGGCAAGGAATTACCAGAGTGCAGAAATGATTCTTCTCTGTGTTTTCCCACAAGAAATCACAGCTGGATTTTGCTTTTATAGATCAACCTCTCTTTTTTTCACCCTGGTATTTCCAAGCCTTTCTAGTAAGTAGATCTTGTTCTTTCCTCATGCTGCTGATAAGGCCAGCTTAACTAGTGGTTGGAATGTGATCTCCGGGGGGTGTGTGTGGGTGGCTTCTCTGCTGCTGCAGTGGATGCTGGGGTGGAACAGGAGACAAGGTGTGCAGTAAACCAGCAGTGTTAGCTGTAGCTCCCCTAAAATGCACTGGTGCAAAAAGAAAGGGAGGCTGGAACATTAGAGGAGGAGTGTGAGAATTGCTGCAGATCTGGGGGGTCATGATGAAGCCTGGAGGTGCTGCCTGATGTTTGGCTGTGGATACATGACTGTATTGGGAACCCAGATTTGCCTGTGAGGCATCGCTGTAAGTTGGGAATTTTTCCTTATTTACAAAATACTGAAATTTAGAATGCTTTAAACAAAGTTATGTTCTTACCAAGAAAAGTTGGGACTTCTGAGAATTCAGTGAATGACTTTCAACTATCTACACTGCAGTTTACTTTAAACTTTTGTAGTAAACTATTCTATTTCCCACAGATTATTTATCATCATTATTCAAGCTGGCTCAATTTCACCTTGTCTGCTGAAGGTCATAATTTTCACAAAACTTCTAGCACAGGGAGCCTTCTGGTTTCATGCTTGCCTTCCTTCTCCAGCCCTGAAATGCTTCTCCCTTAGCTCTGTTGCTTTTGGAATAACAAGAGAAGTATTTTTTGCTAAAAGTATTTTGAATGTAATTGACACCAAATGTCGACATACCATAAGGGAACAGGGAAAGGAATATACTTTCACCTCTGTTGAGAGCTAGACATGTCCTTTGCAGTGCATTTTGATATGCTTAAAAGTTTTCTGTTAATAATCTATATGGCCCACGGGCTCTGAATGTGAATGAAATTAATGAGCTTACTAGGAAAGTTGTATTTGACTTGTAGGCAGATTCTCAGCATAGTAGGTTCACCCAGCATTGCAGTGGGGAGACTTCATTTGTGGTCTAAAAAGCTCAATGCCTTCAGAGAATGCTAGAGATGAGAGAGCCTGGTTTTGACCAAGAATCCTCCCCAAATAACATCATGTGGAGACATGTAACTTGATTTTTTTTGTTTACTGTTGAGTTTACCTCCTTGCTCTGTTTCTGCCTCCCCCTAGATGACAGCAGGACCACCAGCCAGCTGGATGAGTTCCAGGAGTGTCTGTCCAAGTTCACCCGCTACAACTCTGTCCGGCCCCTGGCCACGCTGTCCTACGCCAGCGACCTCTACAATGGCTCCAGCATCGTCTCCAGGTAAACACACTGTGCTTCTGGCACCAGCTCCTGGGCACGTGGGCTGCTCAGGCTGAGTTAATAACCCATGTTAAGTTGTTGGTACACATGCCACACTTAGCAGTTGCTCCCCAAAAATCGTTTTGCCAATGTGGGACCGTGCGTGATAATTTTGTGGCCGTCGTTGATCTGTGATGGCACTCAGGTACCTCAGCAGTGCTTTTTATTCCTGTTGGTGTTGGTCAAGACTAAATCCAGAGCGTTTGAGGTGCCAGTATCAGCAGCTGTTGTACAAAACCTGTAGCTTAGTTGTGTTGTAAGTGATGCAGTTCTAGCATTTTAAAAATCAACCATCTTGTTTGGTAGTCTTAAGAATCTGTGGTGTGTTGCAGCTGCTGGCTGGAGAGCAAGAAAGACTCAGGGACAGGAATGCAGTCAAGAGAATGGATGGAATTATTTAATTAATAAAGGACAGGTTTTTATGTGTTCTCTTAGTTCTCTTAGTGTCTACCTAAATGGCAAGAGATCATTGGACCTTTTGCTAACTCCCTACCAGAGTGATTGGTCAATTCTCACATCGTTCATTCTCCTAGTCGAAATTATAACAATTCTAATTATATTTGCAGGTGCAAGATAGCAAACTCAGTTTACAGAAACCTTATGTTTTGCATAGTTCAGCATGAGAAAGACAAAGCTCTCACGAACTACTGCACAGAGCTGAGGAAATTCTCTGCTGGGGCTTCTTCAGCATCCATGCTGGTGGTTTTACATTTTGTTGGTAGATCCAATCACAATGGCAAATACTAAAAAGCTGAGTTGATTTTAGCTGTGACTGCTTCAAGTCTTGGGCTTTGGAGGCTGTTTGTAGTGCTGAACACTAGGGAGGGGGTGGTTGTGGTAAAGCCAATGCAACAGTTCCATTCTTGCCAGCAATTCCTGTGTATCCCACCTGTGCAGGGTGGTCATGTCCCGTGTACTGCTGCTGAAGCTCATCTGAGCCTCCTGTGGACCAGTTTTGACACATAACTGGTGAAATGCTTGTGACTGTCTTTCGACAGCATCAGTTTCTTCTAGTTTAGGTCCATAAACCAGCTCCCTTAGGGATCAGGCTATAAGAGAAAGCACACAAAGAGGCTGGGACTTGCCACAGCCCTAATCTTAAACTGGTTTCTCCCTACCCTGGGGGATTTGCTTATTTGTGGTCATTTGTCTTTAAAGCTCCTTGGGGTGGAAAAAAATGAGGGAATATGTTAACTAGGAAACCTTTCTGCCTGGCATTATGTGCAGGACCTGTTCTAGCTTCTTGCAAGCACATTTCATTAATTTAAATGCTGGTTCACAGCAGTCTCTGGAGAGAAGTAGTATCATCCCTGTTTTATATATGGGGAGCAGGAAATCCAAGGAGACCATATGTGAGGTCTTGGAAAAAACATTATGTTGACATAATGTTTTAATAGATAGATTAAACTTGGGGTTTCTGACTTTTCATCTAGTGCCTTACAAAGGGGCCACACGGGGAGCGACAGAAGAGCTTGAATATTTGGTGAGGGACCCCAAGAAATTTGCACTGTGAAGAAATTGGAGGCATGTGTGGCACAGAACATTTTGTTGCAAGCAGCATTGATTCCTTAACTAGTGCAATATGTAGCAGGAATGTATAATGTCCGTCTTAGGCAGAGGTCAGAGCACAGTAATCAGGGATCTGACGTGTGTTTAACCTGCACTGATTGGGTTCACACCAGCTGCAATGAAATGCAGATGGGAATCTCACTGCAGTGTGGACAAACTTCCTCAGCTACCAGCTTCAGCACGGATTGGATTTTGCTCCTTTGCCCTTTCTTCTCCTTGACATTCTGCAAGAGCAGCATTTCTGTGGTATTTGGCTAGAAAATGCTGGAAGGACAGTAAATCACACTCCTGTTTGAAGGCATCCTAATTCTTGGGTGAAATACATGTTTGAAAAGTCTGTGTTACTGTTATAATGATGATACAGCGAGGCCTTCTTCCAAGGCAGTCTTAGAGTTGGTAATTAAATGCGTTTTACAGAAAAATAACTTGGTTTCCAAGTCAGTGATCTCCCCTGCTCATGCTTTTTGTTTATCAAAGCATTTGAGAAATTTTTAGGAGTTTTAGCATGTAGGCTGAGTAAGAGAGCTCACATCTGAGCATGTCCTTCAGTGCTTTGGTTAAGTAGCTTTGCTGGATGTGCTGCTGCCATTCTTCTTGTTGGCTTCTGGCTATTCAAAGAGTTCCTGTAAAGTCAGAATTCCTTCATTGAGAATTTACACTTTGTATGTGCTGGCAAACAGAGTCTGCTGTTCACCTTTTTTTTTCATTTAAACTAATAGCCTCAAGTTCAGAGAGTCTGTGAAACTGAATATAGAGCAGCTTTTAGGTATTCACAGATGAGCCTAATTAAGGTACTTAAAAAGTGAAATTACGATTTTAAAGTTCTGTGAAAAGTGTTATTGTTTATTTGGTCCACTGCACTGATCTTTAAAGGTTTTCCTGGGCATGCAGTAAGAAACAGTGATGAAATGGCAGAAGGTAAGTCTTGGTGTTTAGCTGTTGCTGTTGGGACAAATGGATTTAAATACAGACTTAATACAAGACTAATACATAAGAAATCTTAATAATTTTTTTAGGAAGTATTTAAAGGGATATTTTAGGTATACTTAGGAATAAAAGTAGAATTGACTGGAAGTTAAACTTCCTTGCACTTAAATTTGGTTGTTTTTTTTAAATAAGCTGCTATTACAGATGGACAGAATACAAGAGTGTTTGGTTTGATTGCTTTAACCCTACCTGAAGTTCACAGACTGGACTCCAAAAGATCTGCTGGCTTAAACAGCTTTTTAAGATGTATTACCTTTAGGTTCACAGAGGAGAAAGATGTAAATGTTCCTTATCTACAAAACCTTGGTGTTTAGAAGTGAAATAAAATTGGGTTTATGCTAACAGGGTGAAAAGTGTAATTAAAGACTGTGTACAAATAGGCTGAAAAAATCCTGGAACTGGGCAGCAGCAATACCCTCCTGAGGACCTTGTGGTAAGAATGTTTATGGATGTCTGGACTTACTGTGTACTAATAAAGTACTCCAAACATATGTATGTTTACTAAAATAAAAAACTAAAAAAATTGTGATTAAATGTTTAGGAAAGCTCCAGTTGTCTTCTGGAATGAGGAGACAAACCAGGAAAATTTCAGCCCTTTCTCCCTTTGTCCTTTATTTTCTTCAAGAACAATAGATTATCAAGAAGAATGTTCAGGGAAAGCACCTTTGAGGCTTTGCTGTTGCAGGTTACTCAGTTTTGCTGTAACATCCAGGGGACTTCAGCACACTTGCAGTATGAATGTGCATGTATCTCAATATGCTAAATGGCTTTTTAATGCACTCACTTCTCTTAAGTACAAAGTATTTACACAGTTTTCACAAGTATATTAAATTTTGGTAGAATTGGGCCAAGGAATAAATTTTCCATTTATTATGCCCCCAGACAGAGCAGTTGTCAGAGCTTAACTTTCCTTCTCTCTGCTGGCAGTGGCAGTAAATGTAAAGGCTTTCTTTTAAAGATGAGTCTGTAAACTGCTGTGTTAGCATTGCAATGATTTATGGAGAAAATTGCTTTACCACTGTCAGAGGCCTTCAGAGAATAATGTGGCAGCCTTTCATATTTGAGAAAAAGAATGGGAATATCCAAGAAATGTACTACAACGAGATGTCTCTCTGAAGCCTGGGTATTGGAAAACTCTCTCTGCTCCATGATTCCCAGCTCTGGTGGTTTGGGGATTTGTGTGGGTTTTTGTTATTAACTCAGACTTCAAATTCTTCTAGATTAGTTTAGCATTTCTCTGAAAGATCTTAAAGTGACATTTAAAAGGTTTTGGGTAGCTGATGCTAACTGTATCTAAAGGCCCAGTGATTTACAGAGAGGGAAGTAAGCAACTTGTGGTTTTGGCTGCAGAAGCCTCAGTCAACTCAACTGTTGAATCATGATCCAGTGTTCAAAAACTGGGTCTTACCTGTAGTGTCCCTTATTTTTCTCATTGATTGCTTATTATTCCATTGCTTTTAATGAATGAACAAGATGTGAAGAGGTATCTCTTGGCATCCAAACACCACAATTAAGTCTGTTTCAAGATTGCATTTTTGTTTGTGTTCAGTAATGTCACCTGAAATCCTTTCTTCAAAGGTGAGCGTAAAAGAAAAAAAATCCACTATGAATGAGTTTTTGTGTATTCACTGAACCATTTAATTTTTATGTTCCCTTTTTTACTTTGGACTACAATTACTTGTCCATATAAATTCTCAGATCCAGACTTTAACAAGACACCTTTTAGTTCTGTATCCACTGTAACAAGCCTCTTTTTCTTTTCTTTTTTTCCTTTTTTTTTTTTTTTTTAATTTTTTTTTTTAATGCTTGGGCTGGCTAGGATTAGATGAGCCATTTTATTAAGTTTGTGACCAGCAGTGCTTCTTTATCTTGGAGGTAAAGATAAATGAATGAAATGGAAGTGGGTTTATCCTTTACAGGATTATATTTGAGTGCAGTAGATGCTGCTCCTTGAGAAGATGAGAAATGAGGAAGGCTGGATTTTTCTTATAGCCTGTTAAATAAATCGTTTTTTAAATGGACTCTTATGTACAAGTGGCAGCTCAAAACTGTGGATGAATCTGTCTTATTTGAACTGTTCCCAAAAGTAGAAGGGGGAGAGAAATGCTTGGATAAAGAGACTTAAGTTGCAGAATTACCAAGGAAACTTGAAGTATAATTCCCTGAACCTGCCTGAAGTTTGTGGTTCTCTTACCTTTCTCCATCTGAAGTTTGGCCTCTAGATCAGACATTGTCTGGGGCTGAAATGGGATTTTTGTTTAGTTGGAGCTGAGTGAAGTCCAGAGTTTTTCCCTCACTTCCCCATCTTTCTCTGGAGTGCTGAACTGATATTTCCTAGTACATGGGTTGTTCTGGGTGCCTTGAGCAGAAGCTGGATGTGACTTGTACCCAGTGAAAGGGTTATACAGGGGTCAGCTCTGGTCTCTGAATTCAGACCTGAGGGACACTCAGCCCTGTAACTCTGCCATCCAAGTCCCCAGGAGAGGCTGCTGCTGCCAGGAGGGACTGACATCAGAAAAGAGCTTATTTGCTCTTCTCTCCAGTCTTGACCTGAAAACCTTCTGGTGACCACGGTGATGCTGCAGAGAGAAGTTTTTTCTGTCATCAACATAAGAGCTAAAACTTAAATAACTTGAAATTGGGAGGTTAATGAATGGAAGTGGCATGGCCACCAGTGGGACCTCATTTTTTTCCTACTAATTTCAGACTGTTTTGTCATAGGAAGATCTTTTTTTCCCATTAAGCTCTCTTAGTACTTCAAACCTGTCTCCATCTTCAGGCAATTAGATGAGACTTTTTAGTTGAATTTCAACTTTATGAATTTTCACAAATGGTCTGTTAAAAGTATTGAGCAGTCTTTTGATGAATTTGGGAATTGGCTTTTAAACAAAATGTTTTAAATAGTGATTGTTCTTCAGGCTTTTTTTTTTTTTTAATATCTTGAAAGTTCTATTTGCAGCTTATGCAAGGAGGTTCCATATCTTGCTGTGTAGCAGTCACTGCCTGCAGCATGAGGTAATCCAGTTTTGGAGTGGGCTTCCCAAAGGGGTGGTGCAAGCTCCATCCACAGAGTTACTCAAGAACAGGCTGGAGAAATCCCTAAACAATGTGGTCTGGTCAAAGAGCTGCCCCTGCTCTGGCCAGGATATTGGACTAGAGACCTCAAAGTCTTGGGGGCTGTACTTGTGATAAAGGTACGTGATCAGATCTTTAAAAATTTCACATTTTTGTCCTCACTTTCTTCTGAGCATCTTCCTCTGGCCTTAGGTTTTAAGCAGAAGGAATTTAAGGAGGAGCTCTGTATGTGGCTTTGACTTGTATAGTGCAAAGGGTATTTCACTTCCTGCAAACTTTGGGATCCCTGCTTGCAATTTCAACAGCACTGTATTCATTAGCTTTAAGACTGTTTTTCTTTGGAAGAGAAGTTCTGTGGAGGAGCAGGAACTCAAAATGGATGCTGTAGTGTCAGGAATGTGCTCTGAGAGATCAATGCTCAGGGTGGGAGGAGGGTACCATTGGAAATTGCCTTGCATCATTGCATCCAGCCCTCTTGATTGCTCAGGTTGAAAATCTTTCCAGTGAGGCTGGAGGTAGCTGCCCTTCTGTTCCTCCTGGTGCTCTGTGATAATGGCTGGCCTCAGGCAGCAGTGCTGAGTCTTGGCCTCAGGAGCTGGACAGGCAAGCCACAAAAGCTGTGGAGCATCTTAGGCATGGAATGTGCATTCTGACAGTGTTTGTAAAAGTCAAAGATGGATTTCATTTAATCCCCCCCCATTTTATGGCTTTCATTTGACATTGAGTGTTGATACAGTGAATTCTTGTTTCTGCATGAAGACACAATCCCGTTATTAATAGTACGTGGATTTCTGCAGCTTATTACAGTATTTTTTTAATTTTCTAGCCACATTTGTTGTAAATTCCTGAATTTTATAGGAGCTAATGATCTGAAAAGCATTAGCACATGCTTTTGGATTTTTTTGTTTGTTCCCAGCTAACTAGAGAAGTTAGCCTGTTAAATGGTAGGTAGTTGTAAGAATATGATACAGTGGTGTGTTAAAGCATGCAGAGATGTATGGTGTGGGCTTAAATGATTCTGAGAATAAACCTTACAAGCAGCTCAGCCTGGAGAAGAGGCTTGAACTCATGATTATTAATATATCATCGTTTGCATTAATAAATACAGTTTCCAAGTCCTGCTGGGGATTTATGTGCTGCATAGTTGTTTTGTAGAATAAGGTAATAAATAACACAGAAAAAGCTATGAGGTGATGTTTATGTTCTCACGGGATTATATACAAGTGTGTGCATACATTTGTGCAAGTGAGGTCAGAACAACTTCTCTGTGAGACTGTGGAATTAAGGGTGTACATAAACTATTCTTTAGAAAAAGTAAAGATACTTAAGGATAGCGTTCAAAAATACTGATGAAGTCAGATTCAAAATGCCATCAAATCTCATGAAGCAGTTTAGTCAGCTGGATGAAAAATGCTTCAAATGATGTTTTAACCTTGTTCTGTCATTACCAGGCAGCAGGCTCATTGCAGTTAATTGCCCAAGCCTATCCTCTGGCTCCTTGGGAAAGGCTCATCTGTGGTGTATGGGCTTGGTATTTAGGAAGGCTGGTGCCCTGACTCATGGTGCCTGTTGGATTGAGCTGAGTTGTCTAAAGAGGTTACTGTCTCCAGCTGTCCCTCCTGATTCTCCGCAGGGCGTCTGGCAGAGGAACTGATGGCAGTGTCAGGAAAATGCAGAGGCTCGAGTTACTGGAGTTGCTGTGCTTGGGGTGGTGATTTGTCCTGTGAAATGGGACCTCTGGCAGTGTGGTCAGCTGGAGACAAACATCCTCAGCTGCTGCTGCCAAATCATGGAGGAAGCATGAACTGGCGCCTACAGACAGACTGCACTGTTTAAAGTCCCAGTATTGATGGAGATCTCTCTTTCAGATCTATTTGTTCCCCTGCCTCATCAGCTCTGTCAACAGTTGCTGTGCTCAGTTTTAAAGAAACAAAGTGTTGGTGTAGTAACAAAAGGGTGGCTTGGAAACAAGCTTTTGAATGGCTTTATATCTAGAAAGCACTTCAGTAGCTACCACAGCTGACTTTGTTCCTTCCTACTTAGTGGTGTAATCCTGATGAGACGGAGCTGTTGTTCAGACCACCCTCCAGGTTGTCATGGAGCAGGGTTTCCTCCCTCAAACCTCAGCTTGAGCTGAGGCTGCTGTGTTCCGTTCCACCTGAACGTGAAGAACTTCTTTCCTGTGCAGTGACCATGCCCTGAGGCAGATTGCCCAGGGGGGATGTGGCGTCTCCCTCACTGAGATATTCCAGAGCCATCTGGATGCAAGCCTGTGCCACATGTTCTGGGATGACCCTGCTGGAGCAGGGAGGTGGGACCAGATGACCCATGGTGGTGCCTTCCAGCCTTACCTGTTCAATGATTCTGTACTGGAAACATTTCCCAAACTTGAAGGCAGAGGAGAATGTTTAGATAGTTGTAACCTCTTCCACCTCAGTGTTTGAAAATGTTGACACTGTGCTGTGGCTGCTGTCAGAGCTGTTCACAACCCACTGTGTATCAGCCCAGCTGGGTGAAATGGCACCTCCTGGGTTTCAAATATAGATATAGGTTACCCAAAATACTGCAGCAAGGCAGACTGATCATTTGGCTTGAATTTTAAATAGTGTCATAAGGAACGCTCTGCATTTAACAGTTGGCATTTTTAGTTAAATTTTTCCTACTCCAGCTTATTTAAAATGGTGTTTGTGGAAAAACTGAATTTAATCCTCATTAAGTTGCATGGTAGCTGTTTGCAGCAGCTTTTGGCTCATTGTACTTCTGTGGCTCTGGCATAGAAACTCTGGGATTGTCGTCATCTTCTCTTCAACATGCAGAAGAGCATCGCCCAGCAGTAAAGTGGCTTTTTATCAATACGCTTTATATTTGGTTGCTTGCAGAATTCAGCAGCTCCCTGTAGGTTTTCTCATCATTAGTGCTAATTAAGCCAAGTTCCCCTGAATACATGTATGGGGAAAAGACCTTATGCAGCAGAAGAGGATGTCTTTAGCTGTAGTCTTATAGCCAAGACTGGGACTCTGCTATGGCTTTCTGGGAGATTTTGGGTTGTAGTTAGAGGAGATTAGGTTCATGGTAACTTCTTTGCAAAGTAGAGAGGAGCATGGCTCTGAAAACAGAGCTATTGCAAGGAGCCCAATTAATCTCACAGCCTGGTATATGCTCTCATTGGGTTTGAAAAAAGAATGACTCCGTTTTATCTAGAGATGACAAAGCATGAAAGTAGCTCTGTTGGGTTTGATTTCCAAGCTGTGAGACAGATCTAAGCCCACCAAATCTCCTCGATTCAGGTTTAATATTCTCCTTTAAACAAGCTCTTTATGGAAAGGGAGTATTATGAAGTGGTCTCTGTTAGAACTGATGGCATTTCATTCCGCTTAAAAGGATTTTTATAAGCATGAAGTGGGCCTGGAACTAGGTCTAATGACATTACTTTGTTAATGTGGTACCTTTTTATGCCTTTCTTCAAACAGAGCAGAACAGCCCTCCAGGCTCCTGTGCCTGTAAAAAAGATGCTGAAAGTATGGCTGCAGCATGGCTGGTGCAGTGATGTGTCTTTCCAAGGGAGCCTGGAGCTGAGGACTGTCCTTGCCTGTGCAGTGCAGGCTTTGATGGGCTAATGCAACACCCTTCCCAGTCTGTTTCCCAGATTGGGGGGGGAGGGAAGTTAATTAACACATAGCTGACTTTCCTAGTCTCTTATTTTTACTCTTCAAATAGAGGTTTGATTAGGGGTAGCGAATTCTCATCAGATGTTTGGAGCTTGGAGGAGGAGAGGTGATGGGAAGGGTACCCTGGGTGCATTCAGTAACTGCTGGTGCTGCTGGAGCTGGGATATTCCAAACAACTCCAAGGAATGGGATCAGCATGAAATAGCTTGGAGTCCTCTGTCCTGTGGTTTTTATTAGACATCCATTAGACTTGAATCTGATCTACTGAGAGTAGCCAAGATGACTTCACCTTGATGAGAGGACAAATCTGGCAAATTTCTGGTAATCTAGGGGTCACATCTAACCTAAAGTAATGTGATTCTTAGGGATAAAAGTGTTTGCTCTCTGATAGAATGACTTTGAGTGGTAATCTCATTTATACATTTAACTTCTCTATCCAAATAACAGTCTATAGAGAATTGAGGTTTAAGTGGTCCTTTCTGTCTAGAGATTGCAACAACCTGTCTGGGATCATGACATGCTTGCTCAGTTTGTATTTTGGAAAACATTTGGCAGCCTGGGAGTTTGAATCAAGAAACACATTCTGCAGTGGTGATCTGTCCTTGTCCCCGTGGCACAGATTAAGGACTCAGAAATAAAAGTAGTGACCTTACTTAGGTGGTGCTCTGGAGTAAGGAGTAACTAATGGAACTGCTGCTTTATTAAAGAGAAAAACCTCCACAGTTTATTTCAGCCACTCACAGCTTTAGCAAAACAGTCTTTTGATACTGAAACTTCATATACTTCGCCTCAGTAGCTTTTGTTTTTATGTGTGAAAAAATTTAGGCTTTGAGCTGATAGAACACAAAATCTGAGTGCTTTAGTGCAGCTTCCTATGCCGTAAAATAGCTTTGTTTTTAAAAACCACATATTAGTATGCCAGTGCATACTTAGTGACATTAATTACCTTGCCTTAAAATATCAGTCTGTTGTAAAAAGTCTCTCAGGTGTGTGATATTAATACCAATTTCTGTATTGGTCCCAGGTGCTGAACGGTCTGCTCTGGTGCCCATGGTGTTGGATTGTAACGTAAATTTCTAATCTTTGGCTAATCTTCTAATGCCTCAAAATGAGCATTGGAAAGAGATATCCAGGCTTGGGATTGTTAGAAGTGTCAGGATACCCCTTGGAGGCCATAGAGGGGGGAAGCACAGAGTAAGAAAGACATGAAGGAAATTTAAGTGAAGAGCAGAAGCTGCTGCTGGCACCTCTCCTTCTTCTCACCATTTAAGTGCCAACAATATAAACTTAAATTTTATATATATATATATATATATAAAATTAAATATGGGACCCCACAGCAAGACAGGAGTTGATGTTAAAGATACAGGAATAGAAACAGCGCTATGGTGGGGAGAAACAGAATTGAAAGGCTTTGGTATATTCAGGGAGGAAAACGTGTGTGTGTCTGTATATATATGTCTATATAGATATATAGAGTTCCATGAAAGAAACTGAATCATCTATTTTGTAGAAATGGCAACTCCTGCAGTCACAGATCTCGGTAACGAGTCAGGGCTGAGGCATTTTTTATTATAGTAGCAATTGTAGACTGTGCATGGAAAGGGGAGAGGAGCAGCTGGCTGAAGACCTTCAGCTGTAACTGGTGATGCAGCTAAAGGCAAATGCACTTAGACCCTCTCTCCTGTTTTCAAACAGCAGATACAGTGCACACCTGTTAATATCTGGCATGAACCAGATGTACATGGATTACTCTGGCAGGTTCACTCTGCACCAGTTACTTCTGCAGGAGTTGCTATCTGAAACATGTGTGTGGGTCTTAAAAGTGTGACTGGGAGGGAGGAAGCCCTCATCTGTCCCAAATCAAACCTTCTGGCGAGTACCTCTGAGTTGCAGTGTGACTTTTGTGGAACACCAGTCTTGCTGCTGCCTTGTTCATTACCCTGACGGTGAGGCAGCTGCTCCATTCCTTTAATCACTTCAGGTGCCCATCTGTATGCATTCCCTGACTCCAGTGCATCCTCCAGGGATGGGGAGAGCAGCCTCACATCCCAGCAGGATGCAAATGTAGTAAGGCTTTCCACAATGGCAGAGCTGCTAAATACTCATTTTTTACTCTTTCCATGCTGCTCTATCCTCAACAGCAAAGCAGGCTTCCAGGCGTGTTTCTGAAGCAATTTATTTCATAATTCTATTTTTTAGCTATGAGTGTTCTCCAAGGTCATAGGTTTTACCATTAAAATAAAGCAATTGATTTATAATCTCACAGATTGGGAATTAAGATAAGCAGTGGAGAAACCCGAGCCCTTGAGGATGTGGTTACTTTCCAGCAGCTTTTAGTGGTATTTCTATAAAATGATGGTTGTCAACTTCTTAGGAGAAAGGAAGCAGTGATCTGGGAATGGGAGATGACTGTCTTCTATTTTTCCTAGAACAAAAACCATCAGATCCTTTCAATTTGATTTCTGTAAGTAATTCTGCAGCTTGTTTATAAAGGTCTTTCAAATGTCCAGCAGTTTTTGTGTCCCCAAAAGATTCCTTATAGAAATTTGGTTAGTCTTTGTTGGTCAGATATGTGGAGTTTAAAAACAGGCTAAGAAAAAAGGAGCAATTGGTAACTGTTTTTAGCAAGCACATCTTTGAGGAGCAAAGACCACTGCTGGTCCAAAAGGTAATTTCACTGGGGGTTTGAATTATTTCCTACTATTCTGTTGCATGTTGTTATTGTGCTAATGAGGAATTCACTTGGACTGTGAAAATGTATCCCCTGCAAAACAGAATGTTATCTTTCTGAGCTGGCCCTGTTGAGTCTTTTGACAAGACAAAACAAAGCTTAAGTTCTCTGGTGAATTTTCATATAGATAAGCTTGTGTCTAAGCAAGTGCTTACACTGACATAAAGACTTCAAGCAGCGAGTGACAGGAATATCCTCGAGCTGGTTAAATGCAAATAAGGCTTGCATAATACTAAGTGTATTTAAAAGACTTGTAGGAAAAAGCATAAAAATAATTGTTGCTGTGCAAGTAGGCTGTTTGTCCTAATGCTGATTAGTCCGGGTGTAAGCAGAGCTTTGCAAATATTAGGAACAGTTTTACAGGGTATATTTTCCACTTGATTAGGTACTTAGATTGTTCCTATTTTTATTTGTAAATCACTGATGAAAAGCTGACTGGCAGAAGGTGAGAGCACTGGCTGTCCCAGGACTGAGCACAGGTGATGGGAGGCTGAGGGGCAGGCGTGTGTTGGTCTGTACTGGTAGTGGTTTATTTCTGCATTCTGTTTCTCCCTGCAGTGTCTTTGATGCTGTTTTGAAGGTCACAGGTCTGACAATTCCATTGCTTAAGGCTTTTTATTATTTTTTTTAATGATGTGTTAACTTTTATGGGCATATTGAAATACTCATTTGTTATGTCTACAGCATGTCTGTATTAAAAAAAGAAAAATTGAATTAGTGCTAGAGAAGCAAACCCAACCCAAGTGAGAGAGGTTCTATTCTCTTCTAATAACTTGGCTTTTTACCAGACATTGTAATGCATTATTTTTCTTTCTTCAGCAGAAGGCTGAGGGTATAAATTGAATCCAGGCAGATGAATCACTGCCATCAGTTTAGTTGTGCTTTACCTGAATCCACAGTGCAGCGAGCAGGAGCAGGGACAGCGGTTCAATTAAGATTGTGGTACAAGTAAATCCCTTGTATTGTTGTAGAGGCTTTGATTATAAAATTCTTCCATAGAATAGGGTGAGCTGACAAAACAAGACAGGCCTGAATGGTGTTTTCATCCTGTGTGTATAAAAAGTGATTTAGACTAGTACAGATCTGGGGAGTGGGGAGAGCAGCCTGGATGCTTGGGTGACTTCTTTCCCATTTTATTTAAATAGATGCCTGCATGCTCACTTAATTCCCCAGCCATAAGCGTGTTCCTTTGTGCATTTTAGGGGCTCGTGGCTTTGCAGGCTGCACCTGACTGGCTTCTCTAGCAAGAGAACTTGTGAGTGGGACCATCTCCTGCCACTGCTTGGGGGAAGTTTGGGGGCCTGAGTTAAAAGGTTGAGTTTCAAGCTGCTTCACTGAATTATTTTATAGCAACAGACTGCGTATCAACAATCTTTTCTCTTTGTAGTTTAAAAATAACTTCATGGTAACTCCTTTGCAAGGACTTGAAAATTCTGGTGGCATTTCAATTTATCTTCCCTTGGAAACATTGCATTGCCTTGGACTTCTCAGCTCTGTTGAGAAGTGGAAAGCTCTTGCTGTTACAGCTATGGGGGCAGCCTGAAGAGCCCTTTCTCTCTTGTAATTGGTTTAATGCTTTCTAATTGTATGAAGGTACCTTAAATACCCCTGCTCTCATGATTTTGAATGTGAAATTAGTGTAAACTCAGTTTTCCCTGCTGCTATTAAGAACTTCCTCCCTGGTTCATAAACACTCTGGATTCTTAAGGGGAAAAAAAAAACCAGGGATAGAGACAGCAGGGATTGAAATGAATTAGTGAGTGGAGAAACTCCAAAAGAGACCTGTCTAAACAGCAGATTGATTGCATAGTCACAAGACTTGGGGAGACCTGGTTACTGATCATAGAGACCTTGTGTGCCTGAGGGCAAATGCTGCCCCCACACCTTTTCTGGGGAGGTGTCTCACTGAGGCTGATGCCCTCGAAGGAGACAGCGCCTGGCCTGTGCCAGGGCTGCAGGAAAGCAGAAGCTCCTGGGAAGCAGGATTACTTCCCCAGCTGCTGGGTGTCTAGCAGATTTCTCTCAAGCCTTTCCGAGCTGTGAAGGTAGGAATGACATTAGCTGTTTGTAACCTGCCGCCTGCCTTTTTCTTAGAAGTGTTTCATGTACAACCTCAGGCTTTTCTCATTTGCAGCTTAACTTTGTTATAAAGCGACTGCTTTTACTTCCAGCTTCATTGATATTTATTACAAACTTGCCCTGCAGGTCAAGAAAGAAGGTGCCTCTGTTTGCACAAGCAACCCCAAGTGGAAGTCGTAGTGTGCGTTGTTTTTACAGCACTGATCTGATTTCGACCCCCTGCTGTTACCCAGGGAATTTAGAAGGTTTTTTTTTCACAAATACTGCTTTGCTCTGCATTAGCACTTAGAAGTTCCTGAAGCTGTTGTACACAGGAGGGATCAATGGGCAGTCATGCCATGGCACATTAGTGGTAGAGTGTTCAGCTGAATGTTAAGCACGCTTCCAGGACAAGCTGTTGGCCTTGACTTTTGGGTACCATGCAATGTAGATGGTGTAGCTGAACTGAAGAACCTCCAGAGCACCTGAGCAAAGATCCTGGCTGTGGGAGGGTGATTGTGCTACCACCAAAATGGAGATGTGGGGGGTGGATTAGAGAGCAGTGCTTAGAGCAAGAACTCTGCACTGTTAGGGTGTGTGCAGACCTGACCAGGGTGTTCTGAACTGGGTATTTGCAAACTGCAAATGGTGATTTTCAACTCTGCCATACCAAGATGTTTAGGAGGTAAAATATCTTCCTCCTAAGTATGTGTGGTGTTTTACAGAGTTCTCAACCTGTGTTTTTGTTTCTCAGTATTGAGTTCGACCGAGACTGTGACTACTTTGCCATTGCTGGAGTGACAAAGAAGATTAAAGTCTATGAGTATGGTACAGTCATTCAGGATGCGGTGGATATTCACTACCCTGAGAATGAAATGACCTGTAATTCCAAAATCAGGTAGGCATTGATTTATGTTTAAACTCAGAGTGCCTTTCCCACTTGCTTGTTTATGTGTAGTAATTGTTTTGCTTTCTCTATTGGAATTGGAGGGGAAAGGAGGAATGCAGGAGCTAATGGAGATTGGGTGGCACAAGCACTGTTACTTGTCTATGCTGGGTTCACCCCAGGTAGTAACAAAGCCCACGTATCTGGAGGAGAAAAGGCAACAGGGTAGTAAATTGCTGTTGTGTTCCTTGCAAATGCTGTTGGATGCTCAGAGCAGTGGGTACATGCTCCAGGTAAAGCCATAGCTTGTCTCAAGGCAACCTCTGTACCCAGTTCTTCATCAGTGACTGATTCCTTCATGCTCTCTCCTCTGCATTGATGAGATCCTTTCCATTCTTCTGAGAGGCTGCTAGTTCTCAGGAAATGTTCCTCACTGGCACCTTCTGCCTAGGAATTTTTGTCTGCCTGAAATACTGTTCTGCTGGGCCTCATAATATAAAGCTCCTGAGAAAAGACCTTCCTTGGTTTTTTTGCTTCTGTGCTGCCATCATTACTGTCAACCCAATTTTTATCCTTTTAGATGTATTAAACCAATGAAATATAGACCACCATGTCAGAACTTCAGCTGAAAGGAACCAGCTAAATAACTCAAAAATCCTAATTCAAAAATTCTGTTAAAGCTCAGAAGTAAATAACACAGGCAATCAAACCCATTCAGTATGATAATGCAAGTCTCCAGCATTTCTGTTGAACTCATTTGTTTTTATTTGGTACTCTACATTTTAAAAGCAGTAAAGCACCCACGAAAGTGCAAGTAATAAATTTATGTAACAGTCCAGCTTCCATGAAAACAAAATGTTGTGCAACAAAATTAGGAATGTTTGCGAGCCTATTTTAGAGCGTAAAAGTCACGCTTTGTTTTGTAGCTGACACATTGCTAAAGATAGATCAGTCATTCCTGTGTTGCTTGTGCTCATTATTCCCAGGAATTGCATAACACTATTTTATGAAGGGAAGGATGTAAATGCAGCTGACCATGAGACGAGATTTCACAGTGGATAAAAGCAGCCAGAGTGTGATTTGTATTGACATGCTGTACTGATTATGGAACTTGTGTTTGGCTGGGCTGGTGGAACGTTCTGCATTTTCACCTGAGTCATAGCTGAGTTTGCACCATTCAGCTTCATTTTTTCTGGAGAGAGGAGCAGAATATTAGGAGAACCATCTAGCAGTCGATTAATACCTTTTGCCTTAATTAAAAGGGAAAAAGCACTGTGTGTTTGGTATTTCTTGGGCAGCTTGAAATAAATTCCAAACCTGCAGTTTCAGTTTTGACAAGGGATCTACCCTGATGCTCCTGCCAGTCATTAGGAAAATTGTTAATTCTCCCTTCTCCCACAGCTGCCCGTGAGGAGAGTCACATTAGTGCCCTCAGAGGTGTTATTCATGTTGGCTTCGTGCTCCAGATAAGATGCTGCTTGCTTTCAAGATTTTTTTTTTTCATTCTCAAATGCCATGCATATATATGTTTTATGTATATATGACAATGCTAAATGCATTGTCCTTCGACCCTCTACCTCAGTAGAGGAGGACTGGGTCCTCTCTCACTTCCTTGCCCTGCTTTCTCTCATTCCTTTGAAGAAATAAATGGTGGGGTTTTTCTCCCCGTCACCCTCCTCCAATTATATCAGGCTTCCTTTGGCGTGTAGGTGCTTTTGGTTTTGACAAATGAAGTTGGTCTGTCAGTCAGAGGCATCCTTGCTACACCCATTAGCTGTGCTGCCAGTCACCGGTGCCGGGGTTTGCTGCTGCAGCGTTGAGCAGCATAATAACTTGCTTTTCTGAAGTGGCGTAGCTTGAGGGAGAAGTTAGAGATGAAGGCTCTAATTTCATTACGGAATATTGCAGTGTGCTGAAAATGTGCCCATATTGTAATAGAAAAATCTAAACAAGTGGAGCCTGTGCTTTGTAAAAAGCCTCAGCTTAAAGCTGTTGATCTTAATTTGGGTGAAAGTGCAGCTTCTTGGAGAGGCTTTGCTCTACCTGTGAGTGCCCCTTTTGATATCGAAGAGAAACACATTTCTGCTGTAGCACATGGGTGGTATTTCTCTTCCCAGCAGAGATGCAGGGGTCTGTGTGCAGATGAGATTTGGTGACATGTCTCTCCTGGTTAAATTGATCCTGGTTAACCTTGTTCAGAGCAATGATGCCGGAACATAAATCATTAGCGATGATGTTGGTGACTCAGCTTTCAGAGGAGCAGAGGCTCTGATGGGCTTTTATAAAAGCAGACAGGTGACAGCATTTGTGTCTGGCCAAGAGCAAGTCTGGCCCGGAGCAGCTGCGGGAAGGGAAGCCCGTGCCTGGGCCGGGGCTGGCGCCAGCCCAGCCCTGCTCTGCCGTGTGCCAGCTGGGTGCCTGCTGAAAGCTTGAGCTTCATGCCAGCAGTAATTGATTGTAGGCTTTCCTGGAGCAGAGCCCTGGTACCAGCTGTAGCTGAGTCTCTTCCTCTTTTCCAACCCCCTTTTTTTTTTTTACACCCACCTGCTTCTTAAATACATGCTTTTTTCATCATCTGCTAAGCCTTCTTATCCCTATTTTTAAGAACGGGGAGGAAGTCGGTGTGTCGGGTTTCTGGTAAATGTGCATCGCGTCCCCTGGGAACAACAGTGGCATAAGCTTCCAGGAAAAACACAAGATGACACATAAATCCTCATAAAAATCCCATTTACAGATTCATAGCTTCAGTACAAGAAACAAATCCTGGCATTGTGTAGTAGCTATAAACAGCACCCTGTGAGCTAATTATGACTTGCTGTGTCCCTAGCTATGGCAGGCACTAATCTGCAGCTCCCCCCGTGTGGGAGATGGGAAAGGACGAAGAGGAATGGCTAGCAGCAAACCACAGCTCTGCTCTGATTTATTCAAGAGGCAGATTTGTTGTTTTGCCATAGGTTGCAGGGGGAGAAAAACAAGGAGATCTAGCATTCAGGTAAAAAATTGGCTTTAGGCCTCGTTAATCTACAGCAGGTGATGTGCGAGTGTGGTTAGGTAAACATGCTTTTGAAATCCACGTTTAGTATTCTGCATGCTCACCACTGTGTTTGCAGCATCTGTACTTCAGTGATAGATGTTACCACAAACCTCCAAAATCAGCTGCATCTGGTTAGTCAATTGCAGTAAAAGCAAAGCACCAGTAGTCTTTCTTTTTTAGGAGGCTGCTAATAATTTACTGTTTTCATTTTTCGGTGTCAGTAAATCAAACGTGTGATTTCTGGAGCCTTGTAGCACTTCATGGGTGTATTGCTGTCAGCTTTGAGAAAGGCAGCCACTCCTCGCTATTAAGTTTAAATTAAGCAAAATCTTGTCATATGGTCTTTTTCATCATAGAGTCTTTGCTATTTGGGGTGGTATGAGCTGGTTGTGTTGAGTGCCCGTATTTCCAATGCAGAGGATGTTTGACACTAAACAGGTTATGAGGAAGTATACCTTCAGCTTGCATTAATTCTAGTTTTTAGAATTACTGCTTCACTTTGCAAGAAGATGAAATTTTTCTCTGGAAGTATTTGTCTTTAACCATACTAGAGGTTTTCTTTGAATTGATTAGGAAAAAAGGGGTTTATTTAAAACATTCATAACAGTAATGTAATTCCATATGTCTCCGAAGTATTCGTTTTGTGTTGTTAATCATGTGGATGTTCTTTGCAGTAGTAGATCATGCCCTTAAAAACATTTCAGTCCTAAAACTACCAGTCATCAGTTGGCTCATGGTGACAGACTGGGTCTGAAGCACTTGGTGCTCAGAAGCAGATCAGACCACGGAAGTTTGTGCCTTATTAAAAGCTTTAACTTCATTTAACTCTCACTGCCAGAGGGGTGGTTGACACTGGGTAACTTGATCCTGGATTTGAGACATTTCAGCCATAAAAATACCGGCTCATGAAAGAAAGATCAGCATAACTGACAACACTAACTGAGCTGGCCCACTTGTCTCTGAATAAAATGAAGGATGCACACGAATCTTTACAGGGTCAGGGTTTCTGTGTGGCTGGATCAGATGCTGAGGTTAGGAGAGTTTTTCAGAGGTTGGTGATTAGCTTTCAACTACAGTTTCTCCAGCTTAATCCCCTAGGAAGGAAAGCTATCACAACTCCTGATAAGATAAATCTCTGGGGTGTAACTATCACTCTTTTTCTGGATTAAAGAACAGAGCAAAAACTGAAAAAAAAAATACAGCTACTGTACTTAAAATAAAAGATGGCATGGCACAACACCTTTTAGTCCAGTGCTGAATTATACATTCTCTCAGCCCTAGGTAGTTATTTTTGTATCATATCTTAGAGCCTTCACACATCAGCTTCTCCTGGATGTGGCTGCAGACCATCTAAAGGTTGTCTACAAAAGGTTATTTTTATGAACTTCCAGGGGTTTGATAGTTAGTGTGTTTGAGGACTGTGTAAGCTGCATTTTTGGTTCATGTCACCTTTGCCGTTTCCTGTGCCCTTCTCCAGCTTGCTCCTCCATGCCTTTGTAGAGTTTGTTACTCAGCTCATTACCCATGATAACATCTCAAGGCAACCCGAAAAGATAGATGTCTTTAAAGTTTCAACAAAATTGCCTGTGTTGGGCATGGAAGAAAGAGCAGTGCTTCCCTTAAGGGGAGCATGGCAGTAGGTTCTCAACCCTCTGCAGGTCCCAGGCAAGCCATAGGGAAGAGAAACATCATAACATCCCTAGGAGGCTCTAGGACAGCCTCCTTCCAGGTGTGCATTGTCACAGATGCCAGAGGATACAAAAACTTTTACAGAGTGACTTTTTAGAGGTGCACAGTGGTAGGACGAGGGGGGAATGGTTTTAAGCTGAAAGAGGAGAGCTTTAGATTACATGTTAGGAAGCTGTCTGCTCAGAGGATGGTACAACTCAGGTTGCCAGAGAAGCTGTGGCTGCCCCTGGATCCCTGGAAGTGTCCAAGGCCAGGTTGGATGGGGTGTGGAGCAACCTGGGATAGTGGAAGGTGTCCCTGCCCATGGCAGGGGGATGGAATGAGGGGGTATTTAAGGTTTCTTCTACCCCAAACCATTCAATGATTTCTATGAAAGGATAGCCCTTGCTAAAAAACTACCTGGAAAGGGTGCTCCTCTCCACCTGATCCAACCCTAAATTGTGCTCTATAAAGGTTACTTTGGAGAATTTAAGTTAGGAAGAAGCTCGAGTATTGCAATGTTAAGGAAAAAGCTCTAGTTTCAAACTTTGTAAAGAGATTTGGGTGGGAATGAGGGCAGAATTAAGGCAGAGAGCTTGGAACAGAGTTGATTTTGCCTTACTATGATCCTTTAATCATATTACTTAAAAATGAAAGATTTATGGTGTGTGTGACTTAAAAGGTGTTAATTGAACCACTTAGTGGCTGCAAATCCCAAAACATTTTTCACCTGTCAGTTCCTGTTTTCCCCTTTAAGTCTATCTACAAATGCTTTCCAAATGAGTGTTAACCCCTTGTGAACACCATCAGGCTGCAGTGGGATCTTTGCTGTGCCAATTCTAATGAACATGGCTTTGGGCACAGAAACCCTGTGTTTTTCTCCATCTGTACCATCTGAACCACTGAAGTATTTTACAATTATCACATCTCGAACAGAACTGTCAAACTCTTGTCCTTTATATCTTTCTACCTACTCAGTAATTCCTAATTTTCATTGTCTGGGGTGATTTCTTTTTTGACAAGATGTGATTATGTCATTATCCTCTTCATGCTTCAGCTGGAACATCCATCCTCTAACCACCCAAAGTGTCACTGGCCCATCAGCCTTTCTCTAGGACCCTCTTCACTTGCTGATGTTGTCTGATGCCCTCTCAAAGCCCTCCAGATAGGAGACAGCCTTCTAAGATATGGCTCTGGGTTGTATTCTTCCTGCTTCTGGCTTCACTTACTGATTATTTCCTTTTTTCCTTAAGCTCCTTGAAGCCCTGACTTGAGAGGAGATAATCTAGTCAGGGGAACAGGTTTGAACTGATAAAGGTCTCCTGTGGTGTGGTGTTGACCTCCCTGCCATGAGCTGCAGACTGCTCCCAGCCCAGAGCTCACTGTGGTGTGTGGCTCCAGGCCTCTGAACTGCTTGTGCTTCCATCAGGGACTGCTCCACCTGGAAACATGACTCCAGATGTCAGATGTGGTTATCTCTGGGCTGCTGCAACCTTCACCTCATGGTCCTGGTGGGCAGTGCCTGCCAACTTCATTTGGAACTCAGGGAGCCACTTAAGCTTCTCAGAATAAGGCTTCTAGTAAATCACGGGCTGTCAAGACCTGCTTTTCTGTGTGGGTACCTAAATGGAAGTAGAGCTGGAATAGTGATGGCTCCTTGATGGTGCGTTTGTGGACAGCTCTCGTGCCTACAAGGGTTGGGGATTTTCTCATTAACGTTTTCTCATTAATGATGTATCATGGGAGAGGTGAAGCCAGGGAAATCATTGCGTGAGCTGTACCACTGTAACCATCCTCTTAGCAGCTGGTGGTTAAAAACAGTGACTCACATTGGGTAAATAATATTTTAAGTTTCTGAATGTAAAGTTTTAAAGCCAAGCGATGCTGTTAAGTTTCACCATAGTCAGGAGCAGAATACCAATGCTGCTTGCTGTTACTTAATGAATGGAAAAAGAAATGTTTATATTTAACTACCATAAGAAAGGAAAAGGATTTTCCCTCTTCTGTGTGTAAATTATTAAGGAAAACGGGATGCAAGTGTATAGCGGAACCAAGAATTTGGCAAGGTGTAATACTCCTAAATCAGTATCCCTGTATCTACAACATATTTCAATGTGGAGCTGCACTGATCAAAGCAGTACTAAGAAGTTACAGAATTGTGGACTTCTGGTTTATATTGTTGGTTAAAATCTGCCCCCAAGGCTACCATGATCTAGTTATCTGTGTCAGAGCTGCTCGAGGACCTGCACGAAGGGGATGTGTCAGTTCAGCTTGTGCTATGTACATCACAGTTGATACCAACTGGCATGCTTCTTTGCCAGATGGTCCAAAAATTGGTGAACAAGTATTACAAATTTTCTTACCTCTGTCACGTTTTTGGGAGTCAGAGTGGAGGCACAGTGCCAGAATGCTGCGAGTGTGACTTGGCAGCGTTGCTGCTCTTGTTTTCTCTGCTGATCGTTCGAGTTTGCCAGTGGAATCATCACTGAGTTTTGCACAGCCCCTCAATTCAGCTTGAAATAAAAACCTGTGTGATATATTTTCCAGTTCTTGATCAGAAATATTTCCTAAAATACTCACAGGAAGCAAACTGCTGTTTCCTTCTGGATAGGAAGGCTTTACTTCCAGCATTTACAGAAAGCTGGAAGTAGTTTCTCAGAAGTCAAACCTTCATGTGCACACAGGTACATACACAGAACATTAGATGTGTGCTGCAGGAGAGGCTGATTTACTGTCCATGCAGCTATGCATTTTATATTTACAGCTACTCTTTGGTAAGTAGTTATCTTTATGGTATAATAATAATTTGTTTATGGTAATAATAACAGCAGTGTCTGTTGCTAAGAGGTTAAGGAGTCAAACCTTGTGGTCTCTGAGAATTTGTGTGGTATTCCAATAGCAAAAAAATCACAGTGTTTGAGGTAAATGAATTTTTAAAAAATTCTAAACCCTAGCACTTCATATCAAGGGGGAAATGTCTCTTCGGCCAATAAAGCTTTGCTTTTAGTTTGTTGAAGAAGGTTTGTTTTATTTGTGATGGGTTTTGCTTTTTTTTTTCCCTAAGCTGCCTATTTCAGTGGGGTGGTTTAATGACAGTGCTGTGTGCTTTGCAAAGATACTTATTGCCTGATGTATTGCAAGAGTGATTTTTGTGTTGCACGTTATGATTTGCTGTGAGACTGACCAGGACTTGCTGTTTTTAAGCTGTATCAGCTGGAGTAGTTACCACAAGAACCTGCTAGCCAGCAGTGACTATGAAGGCACCGTCATCCTTTGGGATGGATTCACGGGACAAAGATCCAAGGTCTACCAGGTAACACAAAACAGCAAGCAACATTTCCTGTGTGGGGGGAGCAGCACTGAGTCTGAGGTTCTGCTCCTAGGGCAGCAAAAGCCTTTTGCTTTTTACTCCAACAGTCCTGGAGGTGCTTTTGCTGGAGGTGTACTCCTTTTCCACAGGGTGAAATGGATGTTCCTCCTGTTTGGTAAATGCATCTCATCCCCACAGCTTTATTGAGCTGTACTCCTCCAAGGGAGGCAGCTCTGTCTTCCTGTCACAGGCGTGAGGCAGCTGATGTTTTCTTGCTGCTGCTTTTGGGCAGGGAGTCTGCACAGGGAGAACTCAGTTCCTGGAAGCTGTCTCGCCTTTCTTTGGAAGCCTCTGTCTCTCCATACCTGTTCCACTTCAGTCCTTGTCAAAAGCCTTTTGTAAAACCCTGCAGTGATTGCCAATGCAGGTGCTTGTGAAGCAGAAGTGCAAAATGCAGGCTCGGGGATGAGGCTGGGGGAAGGGAGCACGAGGCAGAACCCTTCCTTCCCCACACAGTGTGCTCAGCTCCACAGCCAGACCTGCTGCAGGACAAGTCCCTGGTGTTCTGCTTCTTTGTGAAACTCAAACATTGTGTCTCTATCTAATGGCTCCTGAGAAGCTTGATCAGAGCAAGGAGGGTGGAGAGGGCTGTTGTGTTTGGGAACAGGCTGGAAGTGCTGCAGGCTGTTGTGTAGGTACCATAGTCCATTGAAACTGGTCAGTGATAATGACAGAACTACAGACTGGACTTTAGTTCTCTCTCCTTGACAGTTCACCATAAATTTTAATTCCTATTTAAGCCTCTGCTTACTTTTTTGGTTGTTTTTTACCCATTTTATAATGCTTGTTTTCATTAATCCTTTGCATATCTCAGTGAAAGAGAAATTATACTGGACAGAATAAATGTAGTCTGTTTTCCTCCCAAATACATTTTGCATTTCTTTATGAGGCTGAATAATCAACCTAGAGACGACCAGCTGTTGCTTATGTTAAAACAAACTCATTTTGCTTCCTATCAGATTACTTGAATTTTTTATTTGGATTTGCATAGAGGCATTGACGTCTGCTTTGCATGTACTGAAACCCTTTAGTGACTTCATCGTCGTGAGCATTTTGTCTTCTAAGCCTGTGTGAAGGCTTTAAACAAAGGGTTTGACTGAATTTCAGATTTTATTCAATGCAATGTTCTGCTTCCACGTGGGATGTGCCAGCACAGCAATTACAGCTCTTCTGTGTTTTGAGCAAGAGCGTGCAGCCTTTTAATAATATTTATTTGAGTGGTAAAACAGAGGATTGGACACCAGAAGATTTGCTTAATAGCTCAACAGGCAGGTGAGGATTTCCTGGACTTCCAGAGAAGAGAGCATATTTGAAATGGGCACCTTGTCAGTGTTGGGAGATACCTAAAAGTTGCTTATTAGTATTGGAAGATACAACTACAATCTAGGATGAGAAGCAGCACACAGTGGAAGCACAGCCAGTCAAATCATGATGCAAAACCAGGTTTTTAATGTGTCTCTCCTGAAATACTTTCTTTCTTTCCAAGTAAAAATGAAATCAGTTTTAGGTTTTTTAAAAAGCCATTCTAGTGTTTTCTGCTTTCCTGGCATTTCTAGCATATTGATAGGATTGGTCTGATTGGGAGAAAAGCTATTTTTTGAAAAGCTGCTGAACAGAGTAAGCTTCTCTCTCCAGGTCCCTGCTGACAATTTATACCAAACATGTGTGTTTTCCTTTACTGTTTTATCATATTGCAACTCACTGCCTTGCAATATTTTTCTTGTTTTTCTCAACCAGGAGCATGAGAAAAGGTGCTGGAGCGTTGACTTTAACTTGATGGACCCTAAGCTATTGGCTTCAGGCTCTGATGATGCCAAAGGTACTATTTTATTTCCATCTCTGTGCAGAAGACTTAGGCTCTGTGTATTCCCTTGGAAGAACAATGTGCTATTTCAAGGAGCTGATTCCTCAGCTGCCTTCAGTATTGTAGCTGTTGTGGTGATGTGTCAAGATACTGCTGAACTGTTTGGATGTTACAGAAGGAGAGGCTTTGTTTGGATTAAGATCTCTTGCTTCACTTTTTTTTTTAATGTGTGTGTAATATACCCTCAGCTAACATTTTCCTGGCCTCCAAACAAACCAAAATGTGTTTTAACATTAGTTAAACTTGTTGAGTTAAAGCCTCGGGGCCTTTTGAAAGAACAGCATGTATTTATATTTCAAAAATGAGGCTGTCAGTAAAAAAGCAGCAGTTAAAAGACGCCTGCTGCTCTTTTACCTGTAGCTCTGCATGTTAAAGACTGTGCTGAAGCTTCCTGCTTTGAAAGTGCACCCTGTGTTTCTTGGAGCTTTGAGGAGTTGGATGGTGGACTGAAGAAGTGCTGGGAGCAGCTCTCAGCTTTCCCCACTCCAGGGTCCATTTGTCAAAGCACTTCTGGAGAACCCTTAGGCCAAGCCCTTTACCCACATGGTGGTGAAAAAACGTTCCTCTTCTAAGAAGAAATAGGAAAACTCCCAAAGAAGAGGATAGCACTGAGTGAGATGTAGTGTTCTTCGTCCGTAATGAACGAGAGTTTCATCTGTGATATGTTTACAGTATCAAATCAGAGTCATTTAACAGCAAGAGTTTAAAAGTTCCTTTCCTAATCAGTGGGGATCAGCTCTCCCAGATGGGCTGATAGAGCTCTGGACAGAACTCTTCATGATTTGCTTTGAAATGATAAATTAATTTTTCATAAGTACTAAACCTTGTAAGTTGTTCCCCCCTTCCAAAAAGCTTTTAAATGCTGTTCCAAAAAAAATTACTGTTCCTCAATTGCATTTGGCAGTCACAGAATCACAGGATGGTTTGGGTTGGAAGGGACCTTAAAGCTCATTTTTTTTCCACCCCCTGCCATGGACAGGGACACTTTCCACTAGCCCAGGTGGCTCCAGGCCCCATCCAGCCTGGCCTTGGACACTTCCAGGGATCCAGGGGCATCCACAGCTTCTCTGGGCACCCTGTGCCAGGGCCTCCCCACCCTCACAGCCAGGACATCCTTCCTAATATCCCATCTAACCCTGCCCTCTGGCAGTGGGAAGCCACTCTCCCTTGTCCTGTCCCTGCAGATCCTGAAGCTGGTAATTCCGTTTACAAAACTTCAGTGATTATTTTATAGTTAAGGTGAGTTTTAAATGTTTTCAGTACTCTTCCCCTTCCTTTTTTGGTGGAAGGCAGGTGTGTTTTCTGTGTGCTTAAATGCAGCAGGAGCCAATATTCAGCTTGTAAGTTAACAGCAGCCTCTTCATCAGTGCTCCCCACTCCTGCCATGCTTGTGGAAAAGCTGATCTGCCAGGTAGATCTGCATTTATTAGCATGTTAACGAGGTGTCCAGTTCTGCAAAGCCCAGCTGCAAGCAGAGCTTCTCTCTTCAGTTTAACAGTTCACTTCTTCAGTAATTGTCTCTAAAAGTGTAGTGTTTACTTAGAAATTACTGTAATAAAGCCTGCAGATCCACATAACCTGCATTTCAATTCTCAAAGGTCCTTTGAAGGTGTATTGGGGTTTCGGTGGATGAAACTGGCCTGGAACATTTTATCCTTTATTTTTACCATGACTTGCCTGTGATTTGCATCTATAAAGAGCCCTTTAGAGAC
Source organism: Monarcha castaneiventris obscurior (assembly GCA_026261815.1). Classification (NCBI taxonomy): domain Eukaryota; kingdom Metazoa; phylum Chordata; class Aves; order Passeriformes; family Monarchidae; genus Monarcha; species Monarcha castaneiventris. Next base: position 410,479 of record JAMPIT010000502.1, on the reverse strand, counting down.
AAATGGAGTCTCAGCATAGATTTTAAAAGTCTTTGAGGTACAGAGCAATAGCAGCAAAATGTCCACATTAATGTTGTAGTGACCACCTTCCCTTTTGGTGATCACACTGAAAGGATTGAATGTGAGGGAAAGGTAACACTTATGACAAGTGTCTTATTGCAAACCTGCCTAATTTAAAATTTTGTCCTTCTGCTTATGTTCATGACTGTTTGGTTCAGTTCTGGTCAGTTTTAATATACAGTAATACATGTTTGGCCAGGTAGAGTATCTGGCAGGAAAAATCTTTTATCTACTCTTCCTGTCCTCTTTTATTTCTCTGCTTCTTTGAGGCCACACTGGGCATCCCAGAGCTAATCTCATCCTTCTTCTCCACAAAGCACAAGTATCACATTTCCCTGTCAAGTGATCAGGACAAGCCAGCAAAAAAAGGGACAGCTTTGCCAGTTCCACTCTCTTGCCTGTCTGTCCTCGGTCATTTCAAGTCAGAAGCTAATTCTGAAAGTAGGCATGCACTGGAGAAAGTGCTTATAAATGAAAAATCCCGGGCTTCACAGCTCTGTCTGCCAGGGCTCAGGCACTGTGAAGGGGATGCCAACACAGAGCTCTCAGGGAGAAAATGATTCTCCTGTAATTAGCAGCAGCATCCTTGGGCCCCAGGTTCTTGCATTGTCCATCCTGTTAGATGAAGACAATCCAGAATATGTTTATTTGTGGAAGGTCCTTCTACTTCCATAGCAGATAATGACAGCATGAAAGCATTGTTGTACTTAGAGTAACTGCTGTGTGTACAAACCTTTATCTACAGTTGTTATGCCCTCCCCTCATCAAAGGACAAAGGTACTTTGTCTGTAGGGACCCAAAGGTATGCTCTAACTGGACAGCAGTGAGCAAAATTGGTGTTTACTTGTTCTACAAGCAGCTTGGGGAGAGAAGGCACAGTCTTCATTTAAATTCTTTATGCACATAATAATGGCAGGAGCTGTGGTTCTCATGTAAGCAGTAAAGGGTGAATTTCTGCTCTTGGAGGAGAAAAGATTAATTTTGTGAAGGAAAAATGATAGCATCAAAATATCAAGACAGGGCTGGAGCTGATACACTTAGCAAATGACTTACAGGTGTCTGTTCTGGGTTGGGGGTGTAGTTTTATGGCCATGGTGAAGTTAGCAGATGAGGGAGAGTGAAATATTTTGTGATGTTATGTGGGTAGAATTTGTCTTCACTGGGATGGATGCCTTTTTGGGGGTGATCAAGTGTTTCTCTGCTCTGGCTTTGTTTTTGAAGCTCTCTGAGACTCACGAAGATAGAAGGAGCATTGATAAATTCAGCTGAAGAAAAGAGTCCTGGTTTTATACCTGTAGTTCCTTCATTATTCCTGGCTCAAAATTGAGAGGTAGGATAGAACAGGAGCACCTGAGAGCACTGAGTTTGTGGCAGTGGTTAATTTGCATTGTCTTACAGCAGGGAAGAATGCAGGCACTGTCTCCTTGCATCTAAGGAAAATAATTTCCATGCTGCCTTGGTAAATGAGACCCTAGTACTAGTCCTGCAGCTATTTTTTTTTTATGGTGCTCCTGAATTCTGCAAGGCAACACAGATACGCAGAGCTTCATTTAAAAAATTAGCTTCATTAAAAAAAAAAAAGGAAAACCTTCTACAGAGGGAAAATAGCCTGAGAACTGCAGCTCAGAGTCTGCTCCTCCAACTTCCACAGGATTATTTGGGACTTCATTTTCATTGATATTTCATTCCTTCAGCTTCTGTTGACTTGAGTTGTAGATATTTATTGCTCTCAAAATACCGAGTTGAACCTTCAGTTTGGTCATTTTTCTGGCTAAAAAATACAGGGTTTTTCTGGAGATTTGTGGGGTTGTTGGATTCATTTGATGGGAGTGGCTTGAAAAGGTCAAGATGATGTTGATAGTTAGAATATTAACAAGAAAGTCTGTGTCTTATAGAAGGAGTGCCCTGCAATCACTGCCTGGTGACAGTCTCAGTTTACATCACCTTCCTGACGCCTGCACAAGGCAGTGGATCCAAAACTCTGCCTAGCAGGACAATTCAGCAGCTTTCTCCTTTCTTAGGGATTCTGCTAATCTCTGCAAATGAATTTTCTGGTAGCAAGATCCTACTCCTGGCTTAGAGCTTTTTCAGAGTGGCAGCAGGCTCTTCATCACATGAGCAGATAAGAATTGCACAAGTGACAGGCTGGATGAAACATCCTTACTCTGTGTACCAGCTGTGAACATCAACACCTTCAGCTATCATGGTACAGGCTTCTGCCTCTTCTAGTCAGTGTTTAGACACAGAACTGATGCATGGAAAATTAATTTATAAACTTAGACATTTGATGTAAAGCTCCAACTGAAAACAACATCTCGAAAAGACCTAAACATTTTAAACTGAAAAAACTGTTCTGGAGGCATCTTTTTACTACTTTTGTGAAGGGTAGGTGTTTGGCCACATAAAGATGTCTCTCAGCAGCTGCAAAATGAGGAGAAATACGCTTTGAGAACATGTGTTTCAGAAATAGTCAATCTCAGATGGTTGCTTGTCTCATCAACACAATTCTACATGTTATCAAGACATCTGTGTGTTGTATAATTACTGCCTCGACCGCAGCAAAATCGATGAAAGCTACAGCAAATAAACTCTACCCTTATGAATTATGCTTTATTAACCTGTCAGTTCTTTTTAAAAAATAATGGGCAGTTCTAGGTAAAACTTGACATGTTTCATTATGTGTTGTTATGTGTCCCATCTATCCTTTTTATGGTACTGACTAAGGTATAATTGGAGCCTGGTGTATCTCACAGCAGTTAGATCACAGAAATTGCAGGCTCTAATCTGTGCCTGTCAGTTGTAACGAATATTATGATGACTTTGAGCACGTGGCTTGTCTCTTCACCAGATTAAATGGCTCAGCTTATGACCTGCAAGCTTGAATGAAAAGAGGGGCCAAGCTGAAACAGAGCCCTCAATTAGCTTCTGCTACAAAGCTGGGGCCAGATGGCCATTTGTTAGTTTGGGGCGGGGTCAAGCAGAGACTTGGCTGCTTTGGATGCAGCTTTAAATACCTGCTTGGAAGGCCTCAAGATGAGCCTGTGTTGTTTTAATACTAGATTTGGCCAGAATATTGCTCTGGACTTGAGCTCATGTACCCACCCCATGCTCCTCAGGTTGAAGTGGTGTTATGTGCTGACACTCTCCCCTTGTAAACATGTTTTATTTGCTTCTTATCTCGTCCATAAACTTGATGGCCTTTACTGCCACCAGAACTTAGACTGCTCATCTCTTGGTGTCTGTTCATTTAAGCAAAATGTTAATATTTTCTTGTTTCGCAAAATTCTTCTCTGCTTCTGTTCCCCTCTGCCCCCAAGTGCAGAACATTGTGGAGAAGCTTTATCACCCAGTCTTGCCTGGGTGAAGAGGGCTTTTTAAGCCATGCTTGCAAAGCTGTTGTTTCATTTAAAAATGTAACCAGGTGTTTAGGACAACTATTATAGCTCTGATCAATGAGAAGGGATTTTTTTCTGAAAACCAACCTCAGGCTGGGTGCTGTTTTCATTGAATTTTACGTAATGCTTCTGGCAAATAGAGCATGCCACTGGTGTTTGTATTTCTGCTGCTGTCTGTGTGTGCTGCTTTCTGATGGTCCAGGCAGCTGCCAGATATCCACACAGTGCTGTATTTACAGTGATTCCTGGGTGTGCTCTGAGCAGTGAGTGCTATGTTTCCTCCATCCTTGTATGGCCAGAAACAGCCGAGTTTTGTTGCTTTCATTGCTTGCCATACTATTGAAAAGTGCACTAGAACCAACCTGCCAGTATTCCTCCTTTTCCTTTGTCTTCTAAAACAGTCTGAAGTTGTGCCAAGGAAAATATAGGTTGGATATTAGAAAAAAGTTTTTTACAGAAAGAGTGATAAAATATTGGAATGGTTTACCCGGGGAGGTGGTGGAATCACCATCCCTGGACATGTTTAAAAAGAGATTGGATGTGGCACTCAGTGCCATGGTTTAGTTTAGTTGAGGTGTTAGGACAGAGGTTGGACTTGATGATCTTGAAGGTCTCTTCCAACCTGGTGATTCTGTGATCCTTGAGTCATCCACGTGGAAATCGTGCTTCTCCTTCAAAGCCCCTGGGAAATGCTGACCAAGAGGTGACACAGAGGACCCCTCAGAGGAGGGGGGCACACTGTAGGACTGCTGATCTCTCATGTGTTCATCACAGTGGGTTGCAAGGTTCCTGTTGTTTTGCCATTTTTGCTCACTTCACCTCCAAAGTGATACTCCAGTAAGAAGACTGGAGGACCTGTTGGCCACAGGTCTGAAGAAGCCTGTGCAGCTCAAGGGGAGCTCTTGAGGGGATTAACCCTTTGTGTGGCTCCTGCATGTTCAACACTGGTTCCAGCTTGCTCTGCTTCCAGCCTCAGCTTGTGACACTCGAGTACAGCTTGAGCCACTCATCAAGAAAAGAGGGAGGGGAGGATGTTTAAGTCTTTTCTGCCTTGTAGGCATCAATGGGGCTTGATGCCTATCTGCTGCTTCTTTATCTGGGCCAAAGGCAGGGTGTTGTTCAGCTTTTAATAATAAGATTAACTATGTGAGGAGCACCTGCCACTCTTCATCTTAAGGTTACATGGGGCTTGAAGTGTTTCTGGCAGGTGGGGAAGGCTGTATTTTGAAAAGCCTTGGTGTTTTTTGTTGGTCATTCTCTGAAGCACCAGAGTGCTTGGGGGAAGAGCTCATTCTAGCACGTAGTTTAATCAGTGTTCATGTGGCACTCTCACAGAACAGTAAAGTTCTTGTACTGAGGGATTATTGCATCATAGGAAGCCAGCATACTGATTTCTCTCCTGTCTGTGCCAGTTTCTCAAGAATAAAACAAGTTGTTCTCACTCACTGTGCATACAATTAGGTATATTTATTCTGTGCAAAGCAATTTTGCTGTGCAGCACGGAGTTCTTGCATCCCAGCGCAAGGACAAGGACCAAAAAAGGATGCATGTTTCCTGTTCTTGGTTGTACAAATCTGCACTGCAGTAACCTTAGGCATTGAGACTGTAGCATGTGGTTAGTCACCTGCTCTGATGGTCTCAGGTGTGTGGGATGGGGACTTTTGGCATCTCCTGTGTGTGTAGAGGTGGGCAGGGTATTTACTATGTGGACTTGAGAATATTCTTGAGCTTGCCAACCACCAGTGACAACTGACCCTTCAGATTCACAAACATCTTAGCAGCTCAGGCTTTGCAGAATCTTATCCATGAAATAACTAGATTTTAGGCCTTTCAGATGAAGTTCATGTTTTTGTTGTTTTTTGTTTATTCATGTCTCTCTTTCCCTTTCTCTAGTGAAACTGTGGTCTACCAACTTGGACAACTCAGTCGCAAGCATTGAGGCCAAGGCTAACGTGTGTTGTGTCAAATTCAGCCCATCTTCTAGGTATCACCTCGCTTTTGGCTGTGCAGGTAGGTAAAAGGGATTTGGGGCAAAGGGATATTGTTTCTTCCTTTATTCCTTATCCCTCTCAAAGATGTGACGCTGTCTGCTGTGCCCAAGACTGGAGTGTCTTTGCAGTTAAAATGTCTCTGAGCAGAACTTCTCAAGTGCCCCAACGCCCACAATGACATGCCAACGTCATCCCCCAGCCTGACTGCTTCATTTGGGTGCCTCTGTCAGAGATAAAAGGCAGGAGAACAAGTTGCTTAGTGTGTTTATTGGGATGGCTCAGGCAGAGCTGGGCTGTGGGAGCCTCCATGTGCTAACAGGATGAGAGCTGCTCTTTCTGATTTATAGTACTGTCCTATAAATACTACACAGCCATACTGGGAATTTTAACTGGTTTTACCTGAGGCGTGCTGTAGAGCTGTGGCTGTGCATGTTCCCATAGCTCCAACAACAATCGCTGTGGGTGGGCTCATGTTTTCCTAGGCTGGGCAAAGATGGCTGTTAACGTTTCTATTTTTTTTTAAGTAGTCAGTGGGGAAGGCATGACAAGCCTTTTATTCACTTAGATTAAATGGTTCTTGGTGATAATACAAAGATTTGAGAGCAGAGCAGGTGTCACTTTGGGAGGAAGCTGTGTTGTGCTGTGCATACAGTAACTGAAACTCAGAGGTGCCTATAAATGTTTAAGCAGCTCTGCATTTTCTTTCTCCTTGGGGAGTTTTAATGCACTTGTAACTAGTTGTTCTGACAACATTTGTTCTCTCTGGACTCTAGGAGATACGTTGATCATTCTTGCAACCACTGGTTTGCCATTTCATTCAGGTGCTCTCATTTCCAGGCTGGTTCTACTTTGGTTGTAACTCTTACGAGGCAAAAAATAAACTTGCATTTTGATGCACTGCAAAAAATGGATTCAAGCTGGAGTGTAAAATATCGACTTGCTTGACAGGCATCTTTCTGAAGTTTGGTGAATTACATGTAAAAATAGAGTTGAATGACAATACCTACTAGCAGCATTCGAATGAGAGGGACTGTCTGGGAAAGGCTCTAGGGAAAGATGAGAGCACTAGCTCCAAATGGATCAGCCACTGATGAAAATATAGCTGTAAAAGCACCAGGAAACAGCATTCTTCTTGATAAATAGATAACTGGGTTCCTTGCCACCTGAAAGGCAAGGGGAGATAGGGCACAGAAAAATTGAGGAAGCCTTTTGGAGCTGGAGGGTGTGTGGGGTGAGGAGCAGGTAGGAGTGTCTCTATCCCTACACCCAGGTCCAGCAAACTGGGTTTGTCTTCAGCAAGTGTGTTGTGAAACAAGCATTAGGAAGCCCTAAAAGTTTCATGGGGGTTTTAGAGGACTCCATGTGTGCTTCTATGATTTAGAGGATGCTGAGGGGTAAAATGGTGTTTGTACTGAAAGAAGTGTTTACATCTGCTTGATGTTTGGTAATTGAATCTCTAAATAAAAATTAAAATGGATATTTGATTGATATTATGATTGCTGAAACAATTACGTGGGGTAATTGAACTGATGGAAATGACTTCCCACAAAGGAATTCTAATTGATCTTTCAGCCCTGAATACATGTGGAAAAAATGGCATATTAAAAGAAATATGGAATCTTGAAAGACATAATTTCTGAACTGCTAAAAAATAATCAGAGCAAAGAAATGAGTTAGTGTCTACTTTCATACTCCATATAGTAAAACAGTCTTGTTTAATGTGTTATGATGGAGACAAAGATTTTTCTTCTCCATCAGTTTCAGCTGGTCTTGCTTAATAATTTCATTTAGTCTGTGGAAAAAAGGAACATAACTTTTAAATAGTGTGAGTTGTCACATAGGCTATAAAATTACTAAAGGAAGAGTCAAAGCTGGCTTCCTTGAGTAGTACTAAAATAAAAGTGGGGAACTGGGCACACTGACTTGAGCACTCCTGTTTGCCCCCAGTAGGAATGAAAATGAGCAATCCACAGCATTAAACACTATAATTCAGTGACCAGTGTAGTGGGCAATTTTAGAAAGCTGTCCTAGCCCTGCCTTGGCTTGCTCACACGCTAAGACGATTTTCACATTTTGAAAACTGTTTCAATTACTTATTCAGTGATTTATTCAAGGATAGAAGAGGCAAGACTTCCTAGCATTTCATGCCCACACAGTCTGGTATTGTATTTAAACAGAAGTGCTGTTTCTGTATATGCTCTCATTTTATTTGCTGATTTGATGGAGCTTAATGCTAAATGTGTGTCTGTATTTTTGTGTGTATATATATATCTAGGTATCTATAGTTTAGATGAGGTAAGCAATTCATAAAATGGTTAAGGAGGAAGTATTGGTGCTTAATATTTGAGATATAAAAGGAAGAGGTAAATTGATTTATTATACTATTAATAAATTTCATACACATTTCAGTTCCCTTTTTCTGTGTGCAGAATAGCTCAAAGCCAGCATAACTTCTTTAAGCAATGTCATTCTCACTGTAGGTCTAAATTTTTTCAGCGTTAACATTTTTATTTTCTTTTAAGGTTCTCTCTTAACCATCCATAAAGCTGGAGCATCTTTTCATAAGGTCCTGTTCTTTTCACACCTTGCTTGAGGAAAGCTCTTCCCTGCCCTTGACAAATGCATCTTGCCCACTTGCATCCATCTGTTCAGAATGCCTCCTGCAAGTGGGTTTTCCTAATTAGATGCTTCAGCTAGAGCAGCATCTCTGTGCTGGTTCCTGTTCTGCCTCCACCACGGAAATAGAATGACCTTCTTAAGGTCCTTTCTACCCTGTCCCCATTTGACATTTCTTCTCACTTGTTAGTAATATTTTGGCTGTTGGCCCACCACTTGCCATGATGCTACACTGTGCACAGGTGAAATGTTGAGAGGTGCCTTTCTGCCTTCTCCAGTTTCAAAACTCCCTTTTACAGAAGAATTGTGAGGAAGATGCCAAAGGCCCTTAGAAATCTACCAACACATGGCAGGAACTGTGTGAGCTGATGCAGCACAGGGTTCTGCCTGTGCTTCTCATCTGAAGCTTCAGGGCTCTCTAGGGAATCTTGAACCAGAGATCTTGGTTTCATAAATGCATTTCCACCTGCACCCAGTTTACACACTGCCAAATAAAAGGAGGGAACTGAAGGGGCTGTAGGGATGGATTTTGAAGCAAAGTCAGGCTGTGGACGCTGTGGCACAGTGAGTGAAATGGGGGTTCTGTCACAGGATTTGCTGTGACACTTTGATTTAAACGTAGCCATGTTTCAAAGTGTTGTTAGACTGTCTCCATGAGGAACACTCTTCTTTAGGAGAGAGCACTGAGCTGGCTTCAGATGCTGTAGGAAACCAAGCTTTAGATGCCACTATAAAAGCAAATCCCAGGATTAGCATCTAATATGGATGATATATATATATATTTCTTTTCTGGACTCTTCACTCTGAAGCTTTTAGATGACCAAAAAAAATTATCTTGGGTAGCCTAAAACAGAACAAATGAGCAATAAACTAGAAATAGAACCTATAAAAGAGAGAAATGGATATTTGGTTTGGGAAGTAATTCTCTTAAAATCAGGCACGTCAGGTGAGAGGAAAGCTGGCGTGCCTGGCTGCAGCCTGATAAAATCTGTTGCAGTGGAGAGGGCACATAAAGAAAAGACCCCTTTTGTCTGTTGGTTTAATAAAATATTCTATTTGCATGCTTCCTGAGTTGAAACATTGTCCAGTATAAACTGTAATCACTGCCAAATACAAAATCGGGTCATTCTGTGGTCTTTTCCTCTTTTTAAAAACAGATAGGGTTTTATCCTGAAATTAGCTGTATAAATCATGGCTGAAGTTATTATTGTTCTGCCTCGGCAATAGCACTGATGTCCTTAACCCATATATTTTCTAGCAGTGCTGTTTCCCTGATTTAAAAACAAAAGTAAAGGCTGAAAATGCATCATGCACTTTGCAGCTGGAATGTCCAAGTTGTGCAGTCTGGGTGAGATCAGACTGTCTGCTAACTCCAGTGAGCTCAGTGTAGCTATTGATAGTAGGAATGTTTTATTCCCAGGGTGCTGTAACACTGTCAGCAGCTACCACTGACTTTTTATTTCCCATATATTAGGAATATTTTGTAAGAATTCAGAAATCTGCAGTTTCCATGACATTAGGTGCATCATCTTCTCAAGCACTGTATTTTTTTTCCTCTAGGACCACAAATCTAGCAGGTTCGATTGAGGGATGAAAGAGGTTTCTCAGGGCTGCAGAGATGCAGGACAGAGACTGTCTCCTCTCCAGGAGCTTCACAAAATTAATGGAAGCAGCAGAGAAATACATGTGGACAGAGGGTAGCAAGAGAACAGCTGCAACATGGTCAGAATTTAAGGTTTTGCTGCGTTGGTTTTAGCTTTGATCAGTCCCTAAAACAGCTTTGCTATGTTGTCACAAACCCTTGATGGCGTGGGTTCAGATGAAGTGACCAGGGCAGGGAAAAAATGGGGCAGTGCTGATTGATACTGATTTTACTACTTACAGCAGCAGAGTTTGAGACTACCTCCATTGGCGATGCCATACTCCCTCCTAAACATCCCAGATTTTGCTTTTTCATCTCTTCCTTCACACTTCCAACTGCATGGCCAAAACTGAATTGCCTTTTTTCTGGATCAGGTTATTCCCTGATCCACTGAGCACCAGTGCCAGCCCCAGACAGGCTTTTGGCAACCTGTATCAATGCCAGTATTAACTAACAAGGGGCAAACCCTCAGTGAACATGAGGCCTGCTCTTGATGCTGAGGTTCTCCTCTCTTACCAGCTCTCTCTCTTCCTTATTCCCTTCCCCACTCTGTGCTTTTCCTTCAAAGGTGATTTTGCCCTTCCCCACCACGTTTTCCAGGCTGTTTAAAGATGTTTCCTGTGCACCATCTTTAGCATTACACAATGCTGTTGTATTCTGGTCTTGAATGGTGCTACCTTTCTTTCCTCACTGAATGGCCACAGAACTAATTGGATACTGTGGGTCAGTATCAGCATGAAGGAGGACTCCTGTTGCTGTGGCCACAGCTTTGTTTTCCTTTGCAGCTATTTACCCACCCCTTAAGGTGTCTGCATCACCCTGATGCACTTACAGTTCAGGGTCACATGTGGCTTTTTTATCATCATAATTCCATTTTCCTGATATACCTGGGTCACTTTGGAGACTGTCCTGGCCTGTGAGATATTCCTATTTCTGCTGCAGTAACTGCAACAGTGATTTCTCTTTTCCAGACATCTCCCTGTAGAGTTAGCCTTTCACACTGTCTCAAGTCTGGATGACTTCCCTGGCTTGTCACTCAGCTCAAAAGAATGATGGGATAATTATGACCAAGAAGGTAGTGTGCCTTTTTGGGAGAGAATTAATGTTTTCCAGCTGAGAGCAGGGTCTTACCTTAATAGATTCTCGTGGGTGAATAGTGTGTTCTCTGGAAAGCCTGCAGTGCCTCAGAAAGGATCTCTTTGTGTGAATGTATGACACGTTTAGAGTGGAGTTAAGCAGCTTCCTTGGGCTTGAGCTACAAGATTACCTTCAGCATATGAATGGAGCACGGTGTTTAAAGGCGCAGACAGAGCTCAGGCATTTCTTTCAAGGCCTGTGGAAAAACTTCACAGCAGTGCTCAGAATTCACCCTTGCTGAAAGCAAAGTGGCATGCAGCAGTCCAGGGCTTGCCCATTACTTGAATAGGACTTTACCTGCCATGTGTCTTTTCATTTTGTGCATAGCTAAAATCCTCCTTTTAGTCCATGATCTCTGAGGCTGTTGGCAGGGGAAGTAGGGGACAAGGTCTGTGTTTGTCACCTTTAATTCAAACTCATTCCAGAATTCACTGTAAAGGCTTTGTCTGTTTTGTATTTGAAAACATTTGCAGCACTTCAGTCAGTTAAGGGTTGTTTGGAGAAATCTGTATTTTTGGCCACTAAGGCTGTGATCATATTTCTGTCCCAAAGCACTTATTGTAGTGGAAGCACTGAGTTTAGTGGGACTTTTTAGGTGAGAGCACCTCTTTGAATGTTTGACTTCCGTGTTACCCCTCTTCATGAGCCCTGGGATGTAAATGAAGGTGAGGTATTGAGCCACACCTTCTGCTGTGCTGGTGAATGCAATCTTTCTGGCTCTGGTAGGTGGATCACGTTCTACTTCTGCTCAGGACTGACAGTGAGGAGAACTACAGCTATGCCATGTTATTTAAACTTGACATCTTTGTAGTTAAGCTGATGTTTCTGTTCCTGCACATCAGGGATGCTGCCAGATCTGCCAGGCAGTGTCTTCCTGCCTTGCTGCCACTGCTTCCTAGGAAGTCGCAGAGGGACACGAAACCTCTCATCAGTGTGCAGGATGTGTTGCATGTGCAATTTTCACATAAGGCTTAAGAGTTTAAGAGCTGATACAACTTTTTTACTTGCACAGAAGAAGCAGTATCTGACTTGTCTTGGATAAAGCATTTGCAATGAATAGTGAGTAACAATAGAGAGACCTACTGGGAGTTTCCTAACTTTATCCCAGAGGTCATCACACTTCAGTAACAAGTGAATGAATAAAATGAACTTGAAAAGCTCCATTTGATTCTCTAGAGAAAAGGATAAATCTGTCATTAGCAGAAATGAGTGTGCTAATTGTTTGCTTAAATATTCTTTTCCTGAACATTTTGTCTTACAACTGGCATAGAAGTCATTTAGTCAATGTGATGAAATTCAAATTTAAATTGAAATGAGCCTTGAAATTCAGGAACAGATAGGCAACTCCAACATTCATCTTTTACTCAGAATGCCAAATTGCTCTTGCTGCTAGCTGTTGCTGTATCCCTTAAGAGTTTAATGCTTTCCAACCTCGGCAGTTTCCAAAGCTGCAGTTTTTCTGGTAGCTCATTCAAAGGAATTGCTCTTTGGAATGGCATCCTCTGTAATGGCTTCCTGTGTTTTCTCCTGTTCAGACTGGTGCACAGATTAGCTGTTCCAGCCTTTTATTTGGGCACTGTGCTTCCATACCAACTGGTGAAGATTGTCACATTGCTCAGGGTGAGTGTGGTGTGAGCTCTCATCTCAAAGGCCTCTTTTTGTAGTGTCTGAGCACCTAAACATTGCATGAGTTTTTAAGAGCAGAGTTTTGAATGTTTGGGCAAGGTTCCTGTTAGCCATTTAAATCTCAAGAAGTGAGACTGTAGATGTGTGTGCAAATCTAGTTGTTCTTCACGTGACTTATTTCATTGCCTAGTTAGGGTACCTTGCTTCTTTTCCACGTGGGATACCTGTGTCTCATCACATGCTTTCCTGTGCTTGTTTCCCTGTAAACATAATCCACCATACCTTTGCTTTAAGCCTTCTTATCTGAAGCTTGGATTTTAGTAATTGTGACACTATATTTAATATCCTTCCTCTCTTCCAGTGGCGTCTGCTGCGAGGTCAGTTTAGGTAATGAATCAGATCATCATCTCCAGAACCTAGTTAAGAAGGCTAATGTCTCCTCAGGCTAACGAAGCAAAATGTAGTTCTGGACTAAAATCAGGTTTGACTAATAATTTGGCAAACTCAGGTTCTCAGGAGCCTGTACTTTCCTTTCCTTAGAGCCCCTTTGACTGCTCTGAAGCCTGTTTGGTTCTCTTTGTATGATGTCTGCTAATACAACAGAAACCTGAAAGCTGTTGCTTCATGAATACACTCTTAAAATCTTAGGGAGGATGTTCCTGTTTAGGTCTGTCTTTTGTAATGCCTCAAGCCCTTGTCTACATGATCTTGACCTCTTGGAGTGTGTGGTTCCAGGGAATCTGACTGTGCTGCCCTTTCCCTCCATCACAGCTCCATGACTTGTGCAACTTTGATTCTTCCAAGAAGCAGAGCTGACGTGGCTTTTGCAGTAAGAAGAGTTTTTGTTGTGTGCAGTGGGTATCTTGAATTGAGGGAGACATGTTCAGCAAATGACACAGTACTTTTGGCTTTGCTAGATGTACCCAGCACTCCTTGTACAAATAAGGCTCCTGGTGCTCCTGTCAGAAGCTTCATCTCTTCCAAGGTCTAGTACACTTAAACAGCATGGATTGAAGCACCTTCTACCATAAAATGACTGTTCTTCACGTGTTCTAGGTGTCATGAAACTTATTTTGGCCATCAGCTTACAGGCACCAGTGCATGTAAGTTATGCATGTTACAGAGCCAGTGAGAGAAGCTGGGTTAGGAGCATAATTGAATGCTGCATCTGAACGGTGCATAATTATTTTCTCTTCTTTCAGATGTAAAGAATGAATTCTTTCCAAAGCTGCAGGTTATTACTGCTGCTGTCTTCATTAGTTTTGTAGCATTAGTAAACCTTGCTTGTGTGTACTGAATATTTTGTTTCTCCAACAAGTCTCTATTCAAGGATAGATGACAATCCTTGAATTGCACAAAAGCCATCTATGCCTTGTTCCTGTGAGAAATTGCTGTAGCTCTTTAGAACCATAAAGGTCAAAGTTTCAAAAGAGTTCTAGAGAAATCTGTTTTGCTTCCCTCTCCCATCAGAGCCCTTTTCTCAACTGATTAATATCTAATGTTTTATGTCTCCTCTCCTTAATGCAAGACAAGTTATTTAGGGTGCAGGCTTTATGGGCTGCTCTGTCAAAAGCTTTAGACAAGTCAGTAAAAAAATGTCCCCACTGTGTAAAGACCATTATCCATAACCTGGCAAATACAGCCTGTAACTTTGAGCCATAGGGAATCCGTGGAATACAAAGGTTAAAAACCCAGTTGGCAGTTCCCATCAAGGCTGCTGTTCTCTTCATCTGTTCAGCAGAGGGAGATATAGATCTTTAGAGGAATGCTGCTGTTGTATATGTTTTTTAAAAAATAGTACAGTTGGTGTGAGAGGTGCAAATCACTGGCTGAAGCAGGGTATAGCCTTTCCTGCAGAGCTCTGTCAAAATATTTCAAGTGCTGACCTGAAACCCTCTGCTGGCACATCCCCGAGCCTTTCTTTTGTAGAAGGAAAAGCAGAAGGGTCTTATTGTGCTGTTGGTTTTGCCAGAGATTAAACAGAGGCTACCAGACATTCAATCTAACCTCAGCTTTTTGTTTCAGTTTTCATAGAGTGGATCTTTCTCATGGTGCTCTTTTTATCATCCAGTTTGCTAAACAGGACACTGTTGGTCATTTACCTTCTTCTCAAAGATGTGTTCTTTGTTCATTTAAATGAAAACCTGGGCCAGATTTGTGTTGAATACCCTAAATATGATTTTTTTTTTTGAGGGTGGATTTCCATTAGACTCCGTAAATCTGAGTTTTGGAGGCTGTTGCCCATCATCTGTATTGCAGCGTAGGAAAATGAGATTAAGTTGTCATCCCCAAATACCCATGTCCTTCCTCTGTTTTAGAAACTTCCTTTCATCTCCTCGCTAACATCACGGCCTCTGTGGCTTCCTCACTTTGAAGGGTTTTGTTTGGTTTTTTTTTTTTTTTAAGATTTTGCCACCAGCAAAATGAATCATACAGACCTTGCTTAATCTTGTATAGCCTTTAGAGCACACGGGGGAGGTTTTTGCCTGCAGAGAAAATGTGTATTCAATGCTTTCCTCAAGTTCAGTCTCTTTTTGGGTGGCCATTGAATGTTTGACACTTATGAAGATGGGGTGTGCAGGACCTCCCCAGGAGTCTTGTAGAGAGACCACTTGTCCAGACAGAACTCTGAGAGCAAATATCAATGAAGCACCGCATCCCAAATCATCTTGGATGCACACATGAAATACAAAATAAGGGCATTGTTCCAGTTTGCTGCTGTGGACCAGAGCGTTGCTTCTGCAAGAGATTGCTGAGATTTCCCCAGGGCTGCAGAAAATGGTTATTCAGAGAAAAACTGTTCCTTCACTGCAAAGGAAACTTCAGGTAAAAAGAGGAGGAAAAAGCAAATGCATCAAATGAGTAATTTTGTGTTAGTTATAGAAACAAAGCGCTTGCAGTTTCTGCTGGAACAAAAAATTGTGAATACAAAGCCATATGCAGCAAACATTTTAATGTGCCTGTGATAATGGCTGTTGAGATAAATTTTTCTTGCTTTATTTGGGCTTTTTTGGAAGGGGAAGTACAAACAAGAAAAACAAAAAATACCAGTTATCTTTACCTGCGCTGCAGTATTCTGCAGGGAGGTGTTGGGGTGAAATGGGTTGGTTTCTGCTGTCTGCTCCTCGTGTGATTTGTCATGCTGCAAGAGGGGAAACAGCACACTGCATTCTTCAGCAAGATGCTCTGGATAGTTTGGTCTGCAATGGTTCTTTGCTTCAGGCTGTATCAAACCCCTTTTTAATCTCTTGCCTTTACAGTAAGGGGAATGATTTGTACAGAGGGCACTGATGTCAACTTACTGTTGTTGATGTTACCTAGTTTCTTCTTCAGATAATTCTCGTGCTAATTTTTAGTGCAGGGCTTTGTTCCTCTGAATTCCAGTCCACTTTTTCCTGTCCCTAATGCATTGTCATCTCTTTTCTTGTCCTGAAGCATCTATTTCTTTTATGTAGTGGAAACTATCATATGTCTTCACTCCCAGAAATGGTTTGTGATAGGCCAAAGCCTGTGCTGATCATACCCCATCCCAGTATTACTCTCTCAAGCGAAATAAATCTCTTTACAGTGTTTTGTTGGCTGGAAGGCTTCTTCACCATCCTTTGTCAAATGCCACCTTGCATTTCTGTTGCTGTAATAAAGACCCTTTTTTTCATCCCCACACTCTTTTCTGTCCTGGAGGAGACCCAAGATTAAGAATAGCTGCTGCCTTTTTTTTGTTTTTTGGCAGGGGGTTGCTGCATGAAGTTTCACTTGTCTTTTCGAGTTGAATTATTCCCAAAGATGGAATGTTCAGCTCTCCTATGTCCCCAGTCTTCTCTCCAGAACAAGACCCACATATGGATGTGCAAACTCCAGCCTGGCTCTCTGCTGTAGAGGAGATTAAATCTCCACCCTAAACTTTCTGAACAAAGCTACCTCCGTCACATGAAGATCTGCAAGTACTCTCTTTTGGTATTGCAGGCTTGGCAGCACTTAAAATTCAGCAGTCCATTTTCTTTTCCACTAGTAAGAAAAAAAAGTTGAATTAAAGGAGAGCTAAGGTTGTATGACAGTGCTTCATGCCACCTCCATCGTGTGGGTGTAGACAAAACCTGAAACATCTGAGAAGCCAGAAATTTGTGCAGCAAAACAAAGCCTGAAGATTATTGCTGTAATGCTGAGAGGTGGGCTAATGCCTTGCCATTCTTATGTCAATAACAAATAGCTTAAGCAAGTCTGTATTAAAAAAAAAATTTCTCCCTACTCCTTTGCCATAAGAGCACTTTCAAGACAGATGAGGCAAGAGTCAGTAGAATTGTCTTTGGAAATGCTGGGAGCATGGCTGAGTAGGACTCTTGAACACAATTATTTCACTTGGAAATTGAATCCAACTTTGCAGTTGTCCCAGCCTTGACTGGGCAGTTGGACTGGCTGGATTTCAGAGGTCCCTTCCAACCTACAGTGTTCCATGACTTTCAGAGCCCTTGAGCAAGAGTGGATTTCTAACAGAAATTGCATTCTATATAGGATTAAGTTTCATTTGAGCTTCCCCATAATTAAATTCTGAGTTGTCTTTCAACCAGCCTTTGATATCATTGCCTTGGCAGGGAGACTCTGTTTCCTAGTGCACCAGTACATAGAGGATCCACTGGAGAGGCTCCACTTTTTTTATTGATGGCTTTTTAGTTAGTCTGTAAGTAACTCTGGAGCTTGGTAGATGGCTTTTGTAGATATCATTTGGAATTCAGGGAAATGCATTTTCAAGCATTTGATTTTCAAGGTTTGGGCTCTGATGGCAGCTGTCTGCCTTTCCTTGGGTGTTTGAGGAAGCAGCACTTGTTTACCCAGCCCTTGTTCAGGCTCCTCTAAGGACCAAGGTACCCTGATGTGCCATGTCATCCTCAGTGTACTGCATGCAAGTACAGTGATTTGAGTTTATTTTTAAATCAGGATGTTTTTCCTTTTCATCTCCTTCCTCTTTCTCCTCCCTAACAGAAGAAGAGTTTTTCCTTGTGAAAACTGAGGTTCCATGTGAGCCTCCTGATCCTGTTTCCATTTTTAGTCCAGCCAAAGACTTTACCTTTGTTGGATGCAAGCTTCCTTTTTTATAGCAAGAAATCACACTGAGCCTGGCTGAAAAAAGAGACTTTTGGTTAACCCATCTCAAGTTCTATTGTTCTGCCTCTTGTTTATCTGTGTTCAGCCAATATTCATCAGGATGGCTTATCCCCTCTTTCATGACATACCACTTAGGGAAATAACAGCAGGTACTCTTTCCTTTTACCCAGAGACACTCAAAACAAGCTTTGATTTGAACCACTGTGCTCTGGACACATGAAGGCATAAGGATGTGGTTATATTTTCCTGCTAAACAAGTTGCCTAGATACAATTCTCGGAGCCCTGAAAACTGAGTGATCTTGCTTACACTTGGTATACAGAGCAGAAACGAGTGAAAGGAAAGATCAATTTCTGTAGGTAGATGTTTAAATATATATAATTGGCTGTCAGCTAACCCCTTCAGTGTTTGAGTGATAGAGGCTTCCTCCAGCATCTCTGAAGTCATTTTTTTTTAGCCAATGGAAATAAAACGAAATGAAATGGTACAAAGTCGTGTCTCTCTTCTTTCATTCTGATGAAAAGCATTTTGTGGGCTCGTTTTATATCCTTTTATTTTGCTGTTCTTTTGGTTTCCCCAGGACAATCTTAATTGATGGCAAGCAGAGGTATCTTGCACCAAATTTGCTGTGACTCAGTTTGTCCTGTTAAACAAGTCATTTAAATATACCCCCTCAGACTACAAACACCTCCTGTTGTTACTGCTGATGTACAGAGTTTCACTGTGGAAACAAGCCAGCCTTGATCCAAGCTTGAAGTTCCTATGGAGGAAAACGGACACATGAAGAAAATGGGGCAGTCATGAATTATTAGATGTAACAAACCAGACCATCATGGTCAGAGAAGCACAAGAGCACATTAGAGATTCCACTCCAGCCTGAGCTTCCTTTTCAGTCAAAGATCTGTAGCACGAGGTCTGCAGGCTGTAGCCAGAGCATTAATGTATGAAATTATTTTGACCTTTTAGTTTGCTATTGGAGATGTATTTTATTAAAAAAAAAAAAGTCCAAAATGTGCTTTAATCACAGGATACTTCTAGCAGGCCACTTAATTAACATCTGGCTGCCTACCCAACAGCTCTGCATATGAATATGGGCATCTTCTTGTCTGTGATACTCATCTGCTGTGGAACAAGGAGCACCACTTGTATTCTCAAGTCTGTGAGTGCTGAGAAGTGCAAGTAATGTAAAGGACATACTTTTTTAATGGATCAATAATCTAAATATTGAACAGTTGAGAAATGTGCATTTTTAAATGATTGAAATACGAAAAATGGGCATTGATTCTCCAGCAATTTAGTTTTCCAGGAGAGAGCCACAGAACCTTTGTATGCAGCTCTTGGGGCTTTCTAGTTGTTACATCCTTTGAATATAAAACTGTTGCATTGCAGGTAAATTTTTGTTTTGCTGTCCTTGGCTTGATATTCCTTCAAGTAAGTGGTTCTTGGTTGGAAAAAAGCCTGGGGGGTCTTGTGAATTAGCTGATGCTGATTAATGTTCATGGTGAAGGTGGGTGAAACATATGACCTAGAAGATGAATGTTACCTGGATTTGCTGGGTAGCTGGAGATGGGACTGCTCTGCTCTCTGGTTTTTGTGTGTGGCTGCCTGGTGTGTGCTGGTACTCAGTGAAAGATAAAATTGCTGCTGTGTGATGCCCTGTCATAACCCTCGCTGCTCTTTGTGGAGCTGCTGCTCATCCGTGCTCAGGAAGAGCTTTACAACAGGTGGTGCTGAACCTAAAGCCTGCTAGTAACAGCAGCTTTGTAAATTTTATTAACAAATCTAAATGTAAGGAAAATCACTTTTAGCTTTTTCCTTTGCCCTTTTCTTTCTTTTGTTTAAACAACCGACAATTCAAGATCAATCCCATTTTTCTTAACAACTTGGAGATTACCTAAGGTGCTGCTGGCTCCATCAGCAATTTCCAATTCTGTTATTTTAGGAGTTCTTAAACCTGATTTCCAGTGATTGTGGTAACTACATCATCAGTTCATTTAGTGCATCCCCACCCCTGCTACCAAGCTGAATCCGAGAATTGAGGCTGAGGAGGTGCTGATCCCTTCACCTTGTTCAGCACAAACTCATCCTTCTTTCACCCTTCTGCTGCCAGCTGGAGTCTTGTGAATTTATGAGCAGCTGAGCAGTGAGGAATGCCATCCTCTGCTGACAGGGGTTGTATTTACTGAAGAGGTGGCAGGATCTCTCACAAGTTTGGAGGAGTCTGAATTCTTGATGAGTTGTCACTAGATGGCTCAAAGGTGAAAGCAGCAGTGTCTTAAGGGAAGTAAGCTGAGTGTAATGGAAAAGCACTATTTAAAAACTCAGGCTTGTGGTCAGGGACCTCTCAGCAGCAATGGCAGAGCTTAGCTGCCCTTTTTGCCTTCTGAGACCACTTAAAAATAAATGTATAAAAAATAAAATGACTTGCCAGCAAACATTTGAATTCAGAAAATGTAGCAGCAGATTTCTGTCGTGCTCAGCTTCTGCAGTGACATTGAACTAGATGAGAATTGTTCTGGAGTGTTTAATTTGTTGTGAAATATATAGATGTTCTTTCCCATTATTTCATAAGTATTTAAATTAAGCCTGAATGCAGAAGAAAAGGTAAAGCAGGGAGCTGTTGCTGCCCAAGGGCTGGGTGGGCAGGAGGCTTTAACTCTGTAAATGTGAATTCCAAGATGAACTTGTTCAGGGTGAGTTTTCTAGTTGGGGTGGAAACTAGGTGAATTATGGTATTAATGTTCATTTTGAGGAGCAAACAAGAAGCAAATACCCCTGGTTAGCAGTGGAGCATGCTCCATGGTCTGCCAGGGGTGCTGAGGGCAGGAGCCAGCGCTGGGATGCTGGGTGAGCTTACAGGTGGAGTTCAGGAAGTGTCTGATTCCCCTCATTGCCCACTCCATTTCCCTTACCTTCAGCTGCCTCTTGGGAAAAAGTCATTTTCTGAGCCTCCCAGAGCAACCTGCCACCTCCCCTGGGACCTGCTGGTGTGCCAGGGAATGCTGCTCCTCCCAGGCAATTTCAGCTCATCAAAGTCCACCAGGCAAGGTTTCTGCCGGGGTACCTGGGAGTTGTATTTTTCTCATTTAGCTTCACTTTGGGGCTCTCTGCTTCCTCAGCAGATGGCATTTTTATCATGTTTTTTGCAAAGTCCATATGGCCTACAAGACAGAGTATCTCTTTAATTGTAAAACATGACCACCTGCTCAGATTTTAATGAATGCAGCGAGCATTCGTCTTCATACATCTACTTAAAAATAGCTGCTTCAATTGAATTAAAAAAACAACCAACAAACAAAAAGCTAAAACTCAGTTGGGCACCAACACTTGGTCTGCTGAAATAATCAATTAATAATTAAGTGGCTAATTTTAGAGCCCAGTGGCCTTGCTGGTTCCCTCAGAGGCGTTGTGATGAGAGCAGACAGTGATTGATTGCCCTGCCGATGCCGAGAGGCATGGCCGTGCTGGGGCCAGATGCTGGCAGGCTCAGAGCTGTTTACTGGGGTATTTGCAAGGTGAATGCAACTTCGTGGCTCTGCTCTGCAAACAGACTTGTCTGCCCTCTCCTCTCTGCATTGCTCCAGCTGCTCACGTGCAGCCATCTGCAGGTATCCCTTTCCCTGCCTCGTTCTGAAGGATAAAATCTGGTGCTCAAAAAGGTGCCCTAATGATGGGCCAGCGTTGAGGCTGTATGCAAAAATAGACTTGAAAGGCTTATCCACTAACTGATTGCTAATAAAAAGCCCTGCTAGAATCATTCTGCTCATTAAAATAGGAATTGCCAGTTAACTGTTTCATAGCTCCCACAGGTCTGCTCGATAGATGAAAAACTGTGGAGTTTCTTGGTTCCAGCTTTCAGAGAAGTAGAAGAGACCAAGATGCCCAAATCTTGCTAGAGTGCGTGCTAATGCTTAATTCAAAATCCCTTAGAAAATTATCCCATTATTCAATAAGCCTGTTGCAACGTCATGTTGTTCTACAGCTAATTAAAATATCCAAACAGTAGGAGCACAGTGGGATTTTGGTTGTTTGGAGGTTTAATATTTCAGAGGTGAAAGACACAGGAGCTGTTTGAAAGGGTGCTTGGGGCACAGCAGCTTCGGTGCTGATAGTAAGGGGTACAATAGCTGCTGGGTTTCAGCACAACAGAGTAATTTGGCAGTGTAAGTGGCAGAGAAAACTTGGTGTGGCTGCTTGGAGCATCTGCTTTTACACCTTGAGGAGGAAGAGAGCCAGAAATCTTTACCCAGAGAGACCTCTGAGCTGGTCATCTGCAGAGAGTCAAGTGCTGGAAGCAGTGACAGGGAAGGTGGCTTGCCTGCCCACCTTGTTTTATTGAAGGTGTTTCTGACACAGCTCCTGCTCCATCCTGCCATGGCCACCAATAGCTCCTTAATCTGGGGGAGGAGCTCCCCTTGCTGGTCTGGTGGTGGTTGCAGTAGCTTGATTGCTGTGAACCTGGTTCTCTCTCAAACCACATGGGGCTTTGAGGCAGCGGGTCTCTCAGCTGTACAGAAGACAACACCCAGCTTTGAAATGCTGTGTACATACAAAAATCGGTGTAGCTACTGGCATTTAAATTCATTTCTATGTAATCTTTGTGATGAGCTTCCACCAGTGGGAGGTTGTTTTGGTGGGAGGAGGGTCAGAGCAGTTTTCAGCTGATGTCTGGGTATCACAAGTTGCTCGGTGAGAGAAATGTCCAGCTTGGTTTCCATGTGTGTGGCCTTCCCTCCCTGTGCTTCCAGAATAGCAAATTAAATGAAATTCAACATTAAATGCTGAAAGTTGGGAAGGGAGAAGTTTATTAATCTTGTTGAGCTGGAAGAAGCGCTGGGAAGGGTGTTTGGGGCTTGGGGCTCATGAGGTTTTCTCATCTTGTTTTTCTGTTTTCTCGGGAATTGGCATTTAGTTGTGCAGCAAAGGAAATGTATCACTAATTCTGCTGTGACCCCTTTTGTATGGTTGTGGCGCTGGGACACATCTGTGAATTAAATCTTAAGATGAACTGGAATTTAGTCTGTTCCCTCATTAGCAGAAATGCTAATTCTTTCTTGATTAGTAATAAAGTCAGAGGAGAGAAGCAAAAAACAAAGGTATGAAGGTTATCCATCCAGAAGCAAGCATGATAAATTTAATCCTGTTTTTCCACAATCCAGTTGAAGTAGGAGACTGAGTTTTTACCCTCGAGTTCTTCAAGTTTTCCAAGAGGGGGCAGCTTGAGGAAGGAAAAGAGGATGCTGGGAGTTACAAATAGCAGTTGGAGTGGTTGGGCAGGGAGCTCAGAAGGCAGGCAGAAGAGGTGAGAGCCCTTTTAGCTGCTGCCTTGAATGTGGGTCTTACGGGTGCATGGGGTTTGCAGGAGGACTTGTGTACAGGCACACACATCTGAATGCACCTTTTTCCCTTCCTGACCCTTTGAAAGGGAGCATGGATCCTTGCAGAATGAATTTTGGGGCTGTTTTAGGAAGCCTGCCTAAACACTCTCTTGCTGTAGTGCAGACTGTTCATCCTAGATGGGGCTTGGAGCGAGATGTGGAAACTTCAGTCGGGATTTTTGCTGTGATTATTTTCCCGTGCATCCTTCCCAACTGATTAATTTTTCCCCTTCTCTTCCCTGTCTCCAGATCACTGTGTTCACTACTACGACCTCCGCAACACTAAGCAGCCCATCATGGTGTTCAAAGGGCACCGCAAGGCAGTCTCCTATGCAAAATTTGTGAGCGGGGAGGAAATCGTCTCTGCGTAAGTGTTGCCTTTTATGTGGGCTAAAAACTTGCTAGCCCTCGCTTGGCAGTGCTCTTCAGGGCTGTGGAGCACGTTCACCTGCGTGGGTGGCTGCTCTCACAGGCTGCTGTGCTTTTGGGAAGCAGATCGTTGCTTTTCTCTGAGTCAAAAATAGAAATTCGTTCCTGGTGTCACTTGGCTGTGCTCTGTCTCGTGGAGCTGAAATGCTCGAGAGGAATGTGGAGACAACTAGATGTGGCTCCTGTCCTTCCAAAGCCCTGACTTTGGGATGCTGCAGGTGGACTTTGCTCCCACTGTGTGCACCGAGGATGCTCCTGACCAGAGCTCTGTGCTAGAGAAAGCTGCTGGCAGAGCCCTGGGGATAATGATGTGCAGAAAAATGCAGCTAATGAGTGACAGAAGTCATCAAATGGTACTGCTATGTATATGGTCTGAAGAGGTGGTTTAGCCACAGCTGAGAGCAGCTCAAATAGGACTGACTGTTTGATCTGTTCTCTGGTAATTTATTATCTGCTCTGTGAAGGCCCTTTTTAGGCTTATATTTGGGTTAGAAAGTAGACCAAGAGAAGCTGTGTTTTGTGGCTCTAATAGCATGCAGCTTTTCAGCCAGGGTAGACCATAAGATCTGCTGTGGAGGCCCTGAGGAACAATATTCTCCAGCTTCTGTTCAGATATGTCAGATGTGTCTGCCCCAAAGCCAGATGTGGCTGCCTCTCTTCTAGGTAGGTTTTCTACCACGTGGGAATGAATGTGTCTGTCAGGTCACATGAAAATTGGGAATGACTGGCTGCAAGCCTCTTCAGTAAAGCAGAGGTGAACCCCTCTTACCTCATGGGGAAGGTGGGGGGCTGCAGGGGCATCTTTGAGCTCAACACATTGGTGTCTAACACCTGAGGGCAGCAGGGATGGATGCCAGGGGTGGGTCTGGTCCCTGGAAGTGTGCCTGCCCAGCTTGGTTCTGTCCCATGTTTTTACACAGTGAAACAGAGCATTTTAAGGTATTCAGGCTGCAAGGGAGGTACTCTGAGCTGAGCTGCATCATGGAGGATTCCCTGGTGGCTTCTGGTGCTGTTTATATTTAATCAGCTTCTCTCTTCTTACTTCTATTAACGTTATAACTCTATAAGGCTGCAAATTCATATCTAGAACACAGAGAAAATTAAATTTAATGCTTCGAACCAAATCTCTGTTAGAGAAAGTGTTTAATAGAAACAGGAGGAGGCTGGGAATGTTTTACAGCCCTAATCAAGTGGAGCATCATTTATGGGATGCTTTAGGACAGAATGGCCCTGTTCTGCTTGGGCCAGCATTCTGAGAGATCATCTCCCAAAGTTCTGAGAGGAGTTATCAATAGAGCTGTTAGAGCTGTCAGACGTGGACAGGCAGCAACGGGGTGAGGTGAACAGGGAGAAATGTCAGAGCAGGTTATTTTTCCTGTCTTTCCTTTTGCAAACCGAGTAGAGGCAAGAGCAGTAGTGATACTCAAAAATCAAGCACTGATTTAAGGAAAAATTATATGTATATTCGGGTTCTCTAGATTTCTAGCTAAAGCTGTTTTATGGATTGCATTGATTTTCTTTGCCTTGTAGAGTTAGGTTTTGACCTCAGGGGTGTTCAGAGCTGCCTGGTATTTAGCACAACACATTGATTGCAGTGCTGATTTACAGAGAGACAGATTTAACAGAGCAGCACGTCCAAGGTGTTTTTTTGGAGAGGATATGAAACCAGAAGAGCGGTGTAACACCACCAGGATCAGTGACCTTTTTCCCTCCTTGCAGTTCAAGGGTGGATAGCTTTCTTCTTTCATGGTGTGCTTACCCTAAGCAACGTAAACATGGCAAGAGCTCTAGGGGAGTTAATTAATAGTAAAAACTTCCCATTAGTAACAGACTAAAGTGTTTTTATTTTAATGAAGACCCCTAGTATGTATGCCAGTGAAATGCAGAGATTAAGTGCCTGTGTATCTGAGGTCTTCTTGATGGGTAGCTAAGAGCAGGAGCTGTCATAGGAATCTGACAGCTTGTGGACCAGGGATTAGTCTTCTGCTGCTTTTTTCTGGCTGCAGAAAAGTTTAGTTTCCAGGCAGCTCTGAAGCTTTTAAAAGCAGCATTTTAAAAATACAGCTGTCCTAATGGCACAGAAGGCACCTGCCTGTACTTGTGGGCCAAAAAAAAGGCAGGAATATTCACCTTCTTGCCTTCTCTGAGCTGTCCCCCTGAGAGTAAGGACAAGGGAAGGGAGAGTGAGCAGCAGCGTAGGGCAGGGACAGATGTGGAACAAGCAGCAGGCAGAGAAGCTGAATGCTCTGATTTGGACCTCCCATCTCGACCTGGAGTTAGGAATACCCTCCTGCTTAAGTCACAGTATTACAGATAAAACTCACACTTTCTTTCTGATCTGACCTCGTACTAACTTACAGTACTGACTAACAAATCTTGCTGCAGCTCCCTTATCACTCCTTTGTCATTCCAGCTGTCATTGAGGACTGAGATAAGCTTTTTTGCAGGATGGCACAAGGTGCATCTCTCCTCTTTTGTGCTGTATTTTTAGGTAAATGGGACACTGGTGTAGGGCTGATGTCTTATGTCATTGGTAATATTTGATGGATAGTGTGTGATTTGTGTTTTCTCCTTTCAGCTCTAAATACTCAGGGAGCAGCAGGGTTGGTGACCTGTGTGGGGGTGCATTGCCTGCTTCCCCTCCCTCCCACCCAGGAGGCTGACAGGCCCTGCTCCCAGCCTCTTTCAAATTTAGGGATCAGACCAGCACTGCCCCTTTCTTTCAAAAGGCTTCATGGGGCTTCAGTTCCACCACATCACCATTTGTTCCCCAACTGTGTATCTCAGTGAGTGCCAGAATACCAGAGCCACGTAAGCTGTGATTGCTAGGAAATAATGCCTGAGAAGTGAGAGATCGTGTTCATGTCTCTTCAGCTTTGGGGGAAGAAATTAATCCTGTATCTCCTGGAAATGTGGGCTCTTCCTGTTTGAGGTCTGCCAGGCAGCAGAGATTACTAAGGCAAAATTACTGAAGAGATTACTGAAGGCAAAATGTTTTCTCACAGTAAACAGAAAAACATTTTGAAGGCAGGTATATTTGCATGTGGGGGAACCACAGAAAACAACAATTGTGATTAATCCCAACATATTTTGTATATCTTGAATAGTAATATTTAGCTTTCCCTGACAAGGTGAAAAAAGTAGAAGCTTGAGTTCTGTATCCGTGCAGTCACGATTACACATGAGAAAAACAGATTTAATTTTAACAGCAGCTCTGAGCCCCCATAGGTTTTTCTGTGCTGCTGCTTGGTATTGGGCAGGAGGAGGAGAACATGCTTCAGGGCTGCTGGGGAGTGAGGAGACTGCTTCCTACCCAAGCCCTGGAAAGACGTGAATGAGAGTTGCAGCTGGCATGGAGAAGGGAACAGATTTTATCCATGCTGTAAAGGTTTAAAAAATAAATAACTTTGGTGCGTCCTAGATCTGTGAGGATCTGGAGGAGGCAGTGATAGCCCAAAGGCCATACAGTTCAGTGGAGGGCTCTGCAACTGATAGGAGAAAGGAAGGGTAATACTTCAGGGAAGTTTTTATTCAAACGTGTAATGTGTTTTGACAGGCTTTTAAAATAAGGTGCTACCTTTCTGAGCTCAAGCTGAGCTGCATATGACTGAAAGTGGGATAAATCTCCTGTTCCGCACTAAGGCTTCCTACATTTACATTGTCATTGGAGTGTTGAGGAGCAGGGTGGCCAGGGAGGAGTTCCTGCCATATGGCAGCAGGGTGAATTGAAGCATTGTTTTCAGGTCAACAGACAGCCAGCTGAAGCTGTGGAACGTAGGGAAGCCTCACTGCTTGCGCTCCTTCAAGGGTCACATCAACGAGAAGAACTTCGTCGGGCTGGCATCCAACGGAGACTACATTGCCTGTGGTGAGTAGAGCAGCCACCCTGACATGCTGATGGCATTCCTGGGAGCTGGGGCCTCACCAGGCAGCTGTGCTATACAGCTGCGTGGGCTTTTTAATAGGAAACTCCTGAATTTCCACCATCCTTCCCCTCCAGGGAATGGCCTTAGCAGCCCTGACCTCAGGGGGTCTGTAAATGGTTTTCTTCCATTGCAGAGGAGTTGTTTGTGCATGATGATTCAGGCTTGCTGTCATCAAAATTAGCTGCTAATGTCATTGCTCTTGATATAATTGATGTCTTTCAAGATTAACAATTGGCACGTACTCATGCATCAGCAGCATCCTGGGCCACAGAGGATGCAGTACTTGTCACTTAGTGTGGCATTCTGCGTGGTGAGGCAAGAGTGCCCTCATTGCAAACAGCTCCTTAGCAGAGTGACTCATTAGCTACCCCTTTGGCTGTCCCTGTCCCCTCACTGCTTCAGTCAGCCTGGCAGAGCTCTGGAAATGCACAGCCCTTGGTGGGAAGGCAATGACAGGCTGGTAGCTGTGGGATGAGCAGGACAGCTGTGCCAGCACTGAAGGGAGGACCTTAGCTTGTGTGCTCTCTGCTCGCCGGGCAGCTTGCAAGGCAGAAATTGGGATGGGTTTCTAAATAAAGCCTGTACAGTCTGGTTTCTCTTGCTTAAGCAGACCAAATTGTCGTACTTGATTATGGCAGGCAAAACTTTGGTAGTGCTACCTGCTTTTGAGCTGTGGCTCTGAGCAGACTGGATGTAGCAGCAATTCCTGTGGTAGTGCAGATGCTCTGCTCAAAATGCTCTGCCCCGAGGAAGCTGTGGAGGGTTCTTGGGATCTTGTAAGGTTTGCAGGTGTGCTGCGTGCTGCATTTGTCTTGTAATAAAACTGTGTCCTGTTACTAAGTGTGATGGAAGCTTGCTGTGGAGGACTTCCAGCTGCCAGGGCACCATGAACGTGACAATAACTACAAGGAAATGTCTGGGCTTGTCTTGAGCAATGAAAGAGCTAAGAACCCTTATTTCTGTCTTACCAGAACCTAATCTTGTGTACTTATATTTTTTTTTTATTTCTAGGAAGTGAAAATAATTCCCTTTACTTATACTATAAGGGCCTCTCAAAGACACTGCTGACGTTCAAGTTTGATACAGTCAAAAGTGTCCTGGACAAGGACCGGAAAGAAGATGACACAAATGAGTTTGTGAGCGCTGTGTGCTGGAGGGCACTTCCAGATGGGGTAAGCTTTCTGCTCAGGTGCAGAAGGAATGCCTCCTGCTTTCTCACAAAATGGCCGTGCTTTGACTGCACTCCTGTTCATGGGAGAATTAAGGGTACTTGCAGGTCGTTGTGAGAACCCTGATTTTCAGGGTAACTGAAATGCTGGGGGAGAAGAGACTGCTGTGATCTTAACTCTTCCACCTGGATGTTTGAATTCCTCTATACAGCATCTGAAATCCCAAAAGCAGCATTGTTTTTCCGGCACTTGATGGTTTTTGTGGGTGCATTAGTGGGGTTGTTGTTGCTTTAGTGATCACTTTGGAGCCTTGTCTCAGCGTTCCTGTGTCTATCTGGGTTTGCTCATTGGAACACAGCCTTCGTGTTTAGAGGAGTAGATAGGAAAAGGAGGTGAGTGCAGGCTGCAGTCACCTCAGTGACTGTTCCAGTGACACTGAATTCACATCCCTGGCATGTGTACTAATGTGGCAGGCAGACCTGATGCAGCTTTTGTGAGTGTGGCCTTTCAGAACAGGGCTGCTCTGGAGAACAAAACGCTGCCTTTGAATTCAGAGTGCTCTTGAAAAGCTTGCATAAACAAAATGGAGCAAGTAACTCTTGTATGTACAAGGCTTGCAGATCAGATGCTTAATGGACCTGTTGGGAGGGGGCAAAAAGGAGTTGATCTTAAATGCAGTCTTTCAAGTAGCTGAAGTGAAATGTTGCCTGACTGCTGCCCTGAGATGTTGTGTTCACAAAGACAGTGCTTTGGAAGGGAAACATATACCAATCTGCCTTCTGCATGTGCAGACACTGCCCCAGCAACCGTGATTCAGTTGTCACTGGCACAAACTCACTTCGGATGGACACTTCTGAGTCAAAACAAAAATAAACCCACGTGTCTGGAAGTGCCCTTTGTGTTTAAAAGTAAGAAATGGGTTGTTGTGGTTTGAACATGAGAGTCAGTGATGTAGGATCACCAGCTTCTTCCTGGCTGGGGATTTAGGAGGGCTTGGTATACACGTGTCTCAGGTGAAGAGTGGCTGTTTTAAGTTTGGAAATCTGTCTTTCTGCTGGATAAAAACGTGCTGTGGGAACCTGTGTGTCCAGAAATGCCCTTCCTTGAAGTGCCTTCACTTCAGTGTTTGGATTTCCTTGCCCACCACTTCTACAGGCAGTAACAGAGATGTCTCACCCTGGGGTAATGTCTGTTGCCATCCACTCCTTAGCAGTCTTTTCCCTGATAAATGTGCTCTGATAGATCTTCTGCTTAAGTGGCTGAGAAACTTCTAAGCAGTCACCAAGGGCTGTCAAGCAATTCTTCATAATCAGGATGAAAAGTATTATACAAAAATGTAATAGTTAAATCAGGCCCGTCAAGATCTCACCAAATAATGTTCAGGCTTCACTCCATTAAGCAGCATTCAGAATCCATGCTGTTCTGGTCTCTTTTTTCCCTCTAGCATTCGTCTGCTTTTCCCTGGGCTACTTGTAAATGAGCCTGTTTCTCTTGTGGCAGCCCCTGTACC
The DNA here is from genome assembly GCA_026261815.1 of Monarcha castaneiventris obscurior. Lineage (NCBI taxonomy): Eukaryota > Metazoa > Chordata > Aves > Passeriformes > Monarchidae > Monarcha > Monarcha castaneiventris. The sequence goes on along the minus strand of JAMPIT010000502.1, from coordinate 380,501 downwards.
TGGCTCTAGCTTTTAAGGAGAGCAGCAAAAAGCTGCCTGTGAGTGGTTTTTGCCTCTGCCCATGGTACATACCAAGCAAGCAGGTACAAGGTCCTGAGCCTTGCTTCTGCCAAGAGGCCTCAATGTTTCCTTGCACCATATCTTTTCACTGATGCAGCTGCACATTCCTCTTCCCTTCTACTGGTGCAGCGATCCTCTCTGACCTAATTGAGACTTTGCTCATGTTCTTAGGAAATTAAATTACTGCACAACCAAAGGTCAGTTATGTCCACAAAGTCTTACTCAAATGATGAAACTCTCCTGTTCTCCATTTTGATAATGTTTCTTCAAGTTGTCATGATTTTTTTTAAATGAGCTTCACGTATACAGGCTTCCCTAAAAGCTGACATTTTTTTTTCTGGTGCTTGGCTGAACCAGAGGAGGCCTATGCTTCATAGTGCTGTCAGCATCTGCAGGATTCGGGGAACCCACAGCCTATTTCCAGCTTAATTACAATTTTGATCCTGGGTGAGTCACTCTGCCTTAATTTCCTAATTATAAGAATTGCCACACGTACCTCTCACCACTGGCTGTGATCCCACCTCTGTGCTGAAGGACTGTGTGTGTGTGGAAGCAGCTCGGGGCCAGCAGCCGTGCAGAGCCCAGCACAGGCTGGGAAACCTGCCCCAGACCCACAGTGAGCAGGTTTTGGAGTGCTGTGGGCACAGTGTTCTCCATTCCTTGCTGGGCTGCTTCAAAGCACCTCGCTCGTCTCTGTGCCGTGGTCACCAGGCAGCATCTTCAGGTTGTGCCTGAGGGGTGGGAGATGCCAGCACAGCCAGGGCTCCCCAGTGGAGCAGGCTCTTGGTTTCCATACAGTGCTGTTCTCGAGGACTGTTCTTTAATTAACCTTTGGAGATGAGATGAGTAAGTTTCAGATCTGTCAGTTATCTTGGGAAGCATGAGTACATGTACTCCTTCACTTCATGCACTTAAGTGCAGAATCTCAGATCCTAATTAAAACTTAACTAAAACTTTCAGATGAAATGTCATTGATTCTTTCTTAAATCTTTTTTTATGTTATTCAGGTTTTTACTTCCTCCTGAGCCTAAGTCAAGCTGTGCCAGCAGCCCTTGCCAGAACTCATCTCTTTATTTTTTCCCTTCTGCATTGCTTTTTCTTTACTTACCAAGATGCAAAGACCTTTTTTCTGGAGCCGTCACCTTTCCAACTCAAAGGTCCAGCAGCTCCTTCTTTTTACCTATATCAAAGCCATTACAAGGAAGAGAAATTATTCTCCCTAAGTGCTTATTAGCATTTTGCATCAGGTTTACTCACTTTTCAATTCGTAAAAGTGTTTAGAAATAAGCACTGGCTTGTAGGTTAATTGTTCTGTTAGAGTCTTTGGAAAAAAACAGGCAGACAAAAAGCCTCCCAGCAGGCTGACTATGAAGCAAACCTCTGATTCTTGCAGTGCTGTGTTTTGGACAAAGGTAAATAGGCTGTTGGATATTTCTTAAATAGCACCTATTTACTGTTTGTGGGGAAAACCATTTTTCCCTTCTTGTTTTAAGCTAAAAGTTGATCAATATTTAAAAGAAGAGAAGGCTTCAGGGTACTTTTGGCCTAAGTGACTTGATAAACATGAGTTAGACATGGAGATGCTTTTCAGAACATTCCCTGGACCAAATCCTATAATTTCCCAAGTCAAGGATTTTATAATATACCTATGCCATCCATTGTAACCAGCTTGATTTGAATCCAGAATCCTGTCTCAAGACTGAAAACAACAGTCTTCTATTTTAGTAGCATGTAAACAGGGGATGCTCTTGAATACAGGGATGCTCTTGCGTAGGGAAAAGAAATTCTAGTAGTGGTAGTAGCTCAATGCATTTAAGTGGATGGAGATGTCATCTGTCTTGGAAAGGTCACTGCAGTTAGGTCTGGGCATGTGGCTGACAGCTGGAGGAGATTGGTTTGTGCTTTGCTTTCCCTTGCGTGTCCTACAGGATGTTTTCTCCCTCCCTAAAGGGGACACCTGTTGTTTGGACCTGCTCTGCCCCCTCTCAGAGTTTTTGTGTCTCATACGTGCTGTGTTAAATGATTGCACCTCAAGTAGCCCTTTTCCCAGGCACGATTAGTGTTTCTCAGAAAGAAGCTGTAGAGAGAGAGACCAAGGCTGAACCTGCTCCCAGGACAGCAAAAAGGTATTACAGCTGAACACAGAAGCAATTTGATTATGTAGATTAAGCATGGCTCAATCTATCATAATCACTGTAAAGAAGCCATTTAATTTTGTACCTGTTTGCACAAGTATTCATTACTGCTGATAAGCAGGTTACCAGGGAAGGATTTCACAAGCAGCAAAGTCGAGGCTTTGATACCAGTGAGGAGATGCAAAAAAGAACAGGAGAAAGCCATGCAAATTAGCTTAGGTAAAGCTTTATGGACATTTTTTTCTTTTTGAAGGAGTAAAGAAGGGAAATCCATTAAGAAGAGTGCTGCAGTCTTTAACCAAAGAGCGGGTGGGTGATGGGATGTACAGGGATGGGTGCAGAGGTCTCCTGGGAGGAAGGCTGCCAGTGGTAGGAAAGCATCTCCTCTGCCTGAGTAGAAATCCATGTATGTGTTTTCCCACTTCACCACTCCTCCAAAGTAATTTAAATTTATGGGGGGGTCCTCAAAGCAGTCATCTAACCACGGGTGAGAGAAGGCAGCTCTGGGACTCCATGCTTCAGGTTGGCTTTGGGCATTGCCCTGTGATGGAAATACCTTCATAATTAGCCCTGCATGTCTGAGCTTCTCTTTGTTAATCTAAGAGGATGAAGTATTCCCTTCAAATAGGTTTTTGGTGCATCCTTTCAGAAAAGAAGCTTCTCTTCTGTTTATTTTTCCTTTCCTCTGAACATTCAGCTTTGTTTCTTAATGATGTCTGGCTCGGATTCTTTAAATAGAAACCTATAATTGTAGCACTTTAAGTTAGGGCTGCAGTCTTGTTCGCTGATGAAAAGTAGCCATCCTTTGTTTCCCAGTAGCCTTATAAATGGTACACAGTGTACACAGGAGCTAGTCAGGGGCTCTTGTAATTTACAATCAGCAAATTGGCTCCCTTCACAGGAATTAATTTAGCCAATACAAATTATTTCAGGAAGTGATTCATTGCCACTTTAAAGCGCTAATTAATTTGGGTGACTTATGAACATTAAAAATGAAACCTCCTTTGTCATTCCCAAGTAACCAAATGCTAATTCAGTGCCATTCTTAAGTAACTTTTATCAGCTGTAACTATATCTCTTGTAGCTTGAAGTACAAATTCCAATGGGATTTTGGAGGGAAAACAAGTAGCACTTGGTACTTCATTGTTTCCCTTTGCTGCTGAAATTTTAAAGTCTCAAAATTGGTGAGAATTTTGATTTCCAGCTTCAACTCTGTGGTGTTTTATTTTTATGGCATCCTCAACTCACCTGTTCAGATGTCAGGAAATACCTAGGTAGAAACCTAAAGTTTAGGAGATAAATGCCTGCCTGGAGTGCTCAGACCCAGCTGTCCCATGCCTGCCTCTGATACCAGCTGTGCCACAGGACACAGCATGAGGTATTTTCTGGAAGGGCATCTGCTGCTTTCTGATTCATCCTTTCTTCCCTAGACCAGGACTGGCCTGTAGCATTTGTGTGCAGCCGCTCCCTCCCAAGCCAGCATCCTTGCAGGTTATCTTCCAGTGCAGTCCCACACCACTGCTTCATGCTGGAAACACAGGGGTCTTCATTCTTGTGCTTGAAATGCACAGCAGTTTGTGGAAGGCTGAGAACCATCAGCTTCTAAAAAACACAAGATGTGGCTTTGATCGGGTTTCTTCTACTGGTTTTTTCTCCCCCATCTGAAAATCTTCAAAGGTTTTTCTCCCTCCTGTGAAAGCTGTCTAATCCCCATAGCCTGCATGATGCAAGGCTCCCAGCTGTCTGTGATGGCTTCCCACTCCTCTTGACATGCCCTCTGCTCTCTGGCCATTGGCAATGCTTTAAACACACAGTTTGCTTTGACTTTTATTTTGTGCTTTCCTTAGGTAGTAAATGTATTTGATTTCTCTTCCATCTACCTTTTTCATGTCTACTGCTCCCTCACTCATTTGAAAATCTAAAACTTAAAAGCAAATGGAACGCAGAACATCAGAAGATACGTCATACACGTTTCATTCCCCCCCCAGATTTTAGCATATTAGTTAGGTGTACCAACACACACTGTATATACTGGTTTATGTGCTGCTTGAAAACTAATTCCTTATGCAGAGTAATTTCTACTTGCAGATAAAAGATGGCACAAGGTAAGTATGTATGGTCCTTTGTGCTGAACATGCTCATATCCTTTCATCTCCATATCTCTTCAAATGTTCTGTTTTGGGCTCTATTTTTTCTGTGGCTAAGGAGGATTAATTAAAAACTGCTCAGATGACTAACAATATTTTCTTCCCTGTCAAAAACCTTGGAGTCAAAGTGTGGAGAACTTCGTGGGGGAAAAATAATCATACTCTTCTTATTAACAGTTTGTGCATTATATTGAAATCTCAGTCTGCTGACACCTCGATCCATGTGAAAGACCATCTTGATAATGTGATTATGCAAATGACCAGCTTTATGAGGAAGTGTTTAATTTTGAGGGTTCTGTAGAAGAAGAAAAATACTGGTAAATGTTCTTTCTTTACTATCTCCTCCCTGGCTGCAGGGTAGCCTCTGAGCTTGCTCCCAGTGAGGACGTGACCGCGCCACTGCCGCAGGGCTGAAGGGAGCCAGGAGAGCCCACTGTGCTCCTCCTGCCTAGGGTGTTTGGGGGTCAAAAACTTTTATGGCACCCTTTATGCTGCTGTTTCAGGGCTCAGGGTGGCACAGCAGCAGTGGCTGGTAGCTCAGGGCCTGTGCTAGCTCTTCCTTTCCGAGCTGCAGAGCAGCTGCCTGTGCCACTGCTGAGGACACAGCGGCTGAGTCTGGCGCTCCTGTTCATCTCTGGAAGTTCAGGTCCCCTGCGGTACTGCAGCGCTCTGATATCATCATAGCTTCTATTTTAAGAGTAGCTTCTTCAAGAAATGTAGGTGGCTCAGGTTTTTCTTCTCTGTTGTTTTTAACTTTATGTTTGCAAACTCAGTTTCTCTCCTCCTGCAAGGTGAGGCGCTTTTTTTTTCCTTGCGTAATCACAGAGAATGGCCACAGGGTCAATGTTGTCTTGAAGTGAAGGCAGATGAAAGTCCCCCTGTTTCCTGAATGAAGACAGTATTTACTCTTTCAGACTTTTACAGATGATATTTGCTCACCAGTGCATCTCTTCTAATGCCAAGAGGAGTGGAGAGCGTGCTGTAGACAGAACTGAGGTCCTTCTTATGGGAGTCACCTTTCCTAGACTGAGTGAATGACACAGTGGCCAACATAACTGAGTGCTGTTGACATTACAGTTCCAGTAGCTGATCCCAATGGTGCAGCTGTAGAGATAATGGATTTCAGGCTCTTGCTGTTTCCTAAGCTTTAAAAAATAAGAGCATCCCAATGCAATTGCAAATCATGTTGCTGTGTTACACATGGTGAGCTGGGGATGCAAAGAAGTCTCTCTGTAGCTGTTGTTAAACTTGTAAGTGGATGTTTTCCTCCTGTGGGCAGTCAGCTGCTTTAGTAACCATCAATTCTTTATTCAAGTATCAGTTTTATGACAGATGAACCGAAGTCAGGAATTCACATGGAACCTGGACTTCTTTCCTGGCTCCATCCTCAGCTTGCTACTGAACCATCACGTTGCAAGGTGCAGCAGTGTGTGTCGTGGGGCCCTTATGTAAGCTATGACCCAAACAGCACAACTGCAAAGAGAATTATTTGTGTTACTTATACTGGGGTGGGGAGAAAAAGAAGAGCAGGTTCATATTCGGAGAGCACTTGCTTTTAGAATTGAATGATTGGACAACTGTATTCCCTTTCCACCCAATCTCAGCAGTGCTGCTGTTGGGCCCCCTGGTCTGGACTCTGATATGTATCCTGTTGGGCTCTAAAGCCACTGGTTAAATAATTGATGAGGCTGTTGTAAGCTTTGGGGGGTTTTCAGCTGATGGTATTTATCATGAAGTATAAGCTTCTCTCTTACGGTGCCTTACCTTAGCAGTGTGCCTTTGGCATTTCAGCTGCTGTGGGAATTAGAGGTGGCAGCTGTGCTCTCTCTGCCCTCCTACAACTCTTAACCTTTGGGCAGGAAGGCTCATTCCTAGTATTTTTGGGGGGGGGTCTTACAGTATCATGGAGTAGTTTGGATTGGAAGGCACATTTAGAGACCATCAGTAAACACAAACACCTTCCATGAGAGCAGGTTGCTCAAAGTCCCATCCAGCCTGGCCTTGAACACTCCCAGGGATGGGGCTTCCACCTCATCTCTGGACAGCCTGTGCCAGTGCCTCACCACCCTCATTGTAAGAAAAACTTCTTCATTATATCTGTTCTAAATTGACCCTCTTTCAATTTAAAACCATTCGCTCTTGTCCTGTTGCAACAGATTCTACTAAAAAGTTTGTCCCCGTCTTTCCTATGGGTTCCTTTTGAATACTGGAAGGCTGCAGTAAACTCTTCCTGGAGCCTTCTCTTCTCCAGGCTGAGCAGCCCCACCTGTCCTCCCAGGAGAGGTGTTCCACCCCTCTAATCAGCTTTGTGGCCTCCTCTGGGCCCATTGTATATTGTGTGCAGTGTCCTGGAGCAGAGCCCCCTGAAAGCAGTAGGTCACAGCAGGGTCCTGGCAAGTTCTGTGGTACTGAGCCAATATTGCCTGATCTCAAGCTCCGACTAAAGCTGGTTTCCTCTGTGTCAGAGCATCTCCTACCTGAGCAGCCTTTGCTTTGCTTTCCACTGCTAGGCTCCTGCTGGCTTTTTTCTGTATGAAGTGCCATCTGCTGAAGTCCCTGGCAGCACAGAGTGCCAGTGAGATGAGGTCTGAGTGCCAGCAGCCAGTATCAGTCGGGCAGTATCCACTGTGCTGCAAAGCAGATGAAGGGGGTCACTGAAGAAAGGAACTGCAGGGGTAGGGCCGTGTGTCCCAGCACTTACTGCTAAAGGAGGACTTGGGTTTCAGAGCAGCAAGACCAAAGCAAGGATGAGGCAGGCTTTGAAATGCCATTGGCATTGGGCTGGAGGCGCTGCCTTTGAAGGCAGCTTCCATGCAGATGCAGAATTCCCCCACAAGGGTGGTGGTCTGCTGTCACTGCTGTTTGAATTTGGTTTGTAACCTCGTTCCCTCTAACAAGTGACACTGCTTCAACTGAAGTCAAAACAGCCTCACAATACTGTGTTTTTCTTTTTTCTTTTCCCCGTTCTTCAGTGCTAATATCGATGGCAAGTCCTGCCAGGCCACCTCCATTCAGCAGTCACAATTCATGAGCTGCATCAACCTTTTGCTCTAGCACTCCTAATTAAGCAATTTTAATGACAGGATTTAATGTTTTTACAAAGTCTAAATGAAGTGGAAAAAATATGAACTGATTTTTTTTCCTTTCCAGCACAAGATTTTGATCAGATAATTTAACCTCTGGGTGAAATGGAAGTAGGAGCATTTATGCATAGGTGGTTTTCTCTGCAAAAGCTTTACTTTATGTACGTCTGTGCATTAATAGAGTTACTGCTTGGCTTTGGGTATCCATTCTGAAGGTTTTTGCATGATCTCTGCCCTTCTGTTGCCAGTACCAAAACCCCAAAGCCTTTTGAAATCCACTAAATTGTGACCAGCTTAATGCCAATTGCGTTGCATGTTAACAAAGCAAGAATAAAGGCTTGCAAAAACGACTGCTTAGACTGGTTTTCTAACAGCAACACAGATTGGTATCCTTCTAACCTATTTAAATTTCTTTTGGTGGTGTTCTGCTCTAATTCTAGGTGATACTTGATGAGCTAGGTATGTGAAAATGGTTGCTTCTTTGAAGGCAATCTTGTGTCTGAATTGAAACTACGTGCTATGTAATTAGGAGACATAATTGTTTTATATAGGTTACACACAAGATTATAATAATCAGTCTTTTCTGAGGAAGAGAAAGCCAGCATGACAGGAAAGTTATGTTTAGTAATGTAATGAGTGCCTTTTTGACAGAAATGGCACTGTTAAATTTGGGGTTGTGCTGCTGACGGGAGTTCACCCTCGCACGAGGTGTTTTGAATTCTGTGAGGGAAGTGCTGCTTTAAATAATAATGTCTGATGGTATTGTGTGTCATAATCACTTCCAAAACGCTTATCTAGTTGCTAAAGCTGGGGAGAAGTGAGCTGTTTGGTGCAGTACTGGATTTTTTTAGTTTTACTTTCATATGTCTGAAGTGACTATTGAGTTAAGCAGAGTGGTAGATCTGGGGCAGCCTGAGGAGCTGCAGATGAGGCAGAGCATGGTTTCCCAAGTATTTATAATAATGAGAGATACTGGAGGGAAGATAAGCAGTATTACATATACTGGGAAGAAAGCTTGGTTCAGATCCATTAATAACTAAATATATAAATATTTATTATTTATATATATTTTTATATATAATTATAAATATATAAATAAATAACTAAAAGTTCCTTTCACCTGTAATCTGCAGATAGCACATAAATTAACTGCAGGAGGAGGAGGAGAAGCTGCATCCCTCCTCACTACCCACATTGGCAGGGGCTCAGCATTGCCAGCCAAGAATCCTCGTGTTAACCAGGCACTCATGATTCTTTCTTCCTAGGTTCTGATCAGTTGAGACCTCATTGCCTTTTTTCTTCCAAGAAAGACCTTCTACAAAGCAGATTTCTCTGGCCAAGTTTCTTCCAACCCCTAAATAACAGCAAGCTGCTCTAGTCTGGGGAGTGTGTGCTTGGGGGATATCTTGACTTGTTTAGCATGAAATATCCTTGGTTGAAATAGGTTAATAGTTCTTCTCTGCATGTCTTGCTTCACAACTTGCACAGCATTTGAAAAGATCAATTCGGGCCAGCAGAAGTAACAAAAAAAGAGAGAAAATTACTTGAAAGTGAAATACAAATGTCCTTATTTAATACAAAGGGATTCAGCTCACTGTTGGCTTTCTGTTTTTCCCAGGTTCATGCTTAGCTTGACAATGCAACAGAAGAAATTTAAATTGTTGGGAAACACGTGGAAAAAAACCAAACATGATTGTTGGGAAATTGGAAGTAGAATGGGAGTTAGCAGCTTATGAAACATTTCCTCTGGTGTTAGAGCAGGCAGCAGCCAGCACTGGGAGCTTGGGAGTTTTCTTTGTTTCCAAACTTCAGAATATATATGTATTTAGCTTTCCAAAAGTAAGCAAAGAGCCACACTGAAAAATCACTCTGAGGCTCAGAAGTTTGTTTAAAAAAATCCTGCTTTGGAGATTTCTTTCAGATAGGTGTTTGCTAGATGTGCTGGTACAGGGTGAAGGGATGCAGCTTGGCCTCGGCTCTCCCAGGGTATCCTGAGGGTGAACTCAGACCCTTTCCGTGCCTCCTGGCCACCCTCTGCAGCCATCCCTCCTTGTAAGGTTTTGCTGTGTAGGGTTTCAGACAGTCGGGACAAACGGAGACAGGAGATCTCTGGTGCTGGTCTTAGAGCATGAGATTTATTGATGAAGACATGAGTGTAAAGGGGACCTGCTAGGAGCTGCCAGACGCAGCTCGAAGCAAGTCAGAGAAGCAGTGAAGAGATGCAGGGGTGCAGAAGTGGTGTAGGAAGAAAAGGAAAGAGAGTTCCCGTTTGCAGCACAATAAATCATCCTTTGTGCTGAATATTCTAATTTCCATTAACCAATCTAGAACAGCTACAAATATTACTACATTTACATACAGCCTATAAGAATCATTGCATTACCATATGGGGTTACATTTTAAACTCTAAAAACTACATTTTGGACCCTCTGCCAGGCTGGCAGGGTCTGCTCTGACCCTTGGACCTTTCTGCAAGCAGAGGGCATTGTTTAATCAAAGGGGGTTATTTTCAGATGGCCACACCATTGTTTTCCAGTTGTTCAGTAACTGGAGTTGGGTAACTCAAAGTTTGTCTTCATTTCAATCTCACTTATAGTTTTCATATTCTCAGCATCTTTTGGCAGTCAGTCACATCTATGAGACTTTCCTATTTCCTGTTCTCCAACACCTCCTCTTCCTGCCATAATGCTCCTTGGTTTTCCCTCAACAGCTGAGATGTCTGAGCACAGCAGCAGGGATAAGGACAGTCTCCTCTTAAGCCCACCACTACATTTTTGGATTTTGCTCTTCATTGTGAACCTATGACTTATCCATTCTGGAGCGAGATGGGGAGCTAAGAAAACTTACTTTTGCACGGGTTTTTGAAGTTTCTGCTGTTTTCCTTTGCAAACAGATTTGAGGTAGGTTTATGATGTATTTTCAGTCAGGCTAGGGCTTCTGTATTGATTCCAGATAACACATGAATGTGGAATTTGAGCCCAGCTCATCACACATCAAAGTTAATGAAGTAACAAATGTGACAGCAAACGCCAGTGTCTGCCTCTCCCTATCCTCACAAACACGTGCTGTGTGTGTGCTGTGTGTGGCTTTTTTTTAATTTTAGAGGCCATTTCGTTATACAGTCCTGTATCTCTTCCTTGGATGGTGTAGGTAGGGCAGGACATGATAATGACCTCTTTGTGGGAGCTTTTCTGCTGCTGTTTGTAGCAGCACGTGGAAGTTTGCTGTGACAAGAAAAAAGTTGCACAGTCCTGACAGAGAGCAGTAATTTTTATTTTCTTATATCCCCTGTATTTTGTCCTGTATTTCTCACCGTCTCTGCTCTGAGACATTTTAAGCACCATCAGGCTCAGAGAAAAGCAGAGAGTACCAGCCACGGGCTTCAGCTCTGTGGTGTCTATTGAGGAATGAGTCAACAGCAGCATCTCTTCAGAAAGAATATCTAAAATCAAGGGAGGATGAAGCAGATTAGCAAAAAGAAAATCAAATCCCAGAAGCGTTTGTCTTCCCTCACCCTTTGTCAGCAAAGGTGGGGTTTGTATTCTAATATTTATGTAGCTGAAGGGTATTAGAAAATCAGAGGTACTGTGGTGCAACACAAGGAGTTTTGTTCACCCCTGTAATCCCAATAAGTAATTCTTTTCTTTATATACTTGAGTCTTCTTCAACTTCTTTTTTTTTCTATTAGTGCCATTGGTAGCTTAATGGATTTCTTGATTGTTGAGCTCTTCTTTTTGATGCAGTATTGTTAGTCTTAGCATGCATTCAGAGTGACAGGGAGCATTAAAAACAGTCATTTCCATTTGAGATATCTAGAGATAATTTTTTTATAGCCACTGTGTGAAAATAACTTGAACAGTAGCAGAATTGTCTATTGTAAGAGAGATGATTTTACTTGTGAATTGGGTTTAAAGATAAAATCTGCCTACTTCCTGAGTCATGGATTTCCTATTCATTGCTCTGTTAAATTTAATCGGGAGCAAGACTTAATCCAGAACAAAGATGATTGAATTGCTCTTAAACAGTGATGTAGAACATTACCCAGATCTCACTTCAGTCTCGCAGTGCTGAAAAATCGCAACCATGAGAGAGTTGCTTCTGAGTACATTACACAAAGAGAGATGCTTTTTATTCATTTGCTGGCTCATTAGAAAGTAAAATGCTTTCTGGCTTTTAGAATAAAGCTGTTAGGGGGTGTAGTACAGAACGGGTTAAATCTGTGCAGTGGATTAGCTAGAAATTATTTTGGCATGCAGTGAAAAGGCTCACTCAACTTGCAAAAGCCTCTGATGGCTTTAAGTCGTGCCATTAACTGAGCTGCTCCTGGGTTTGTGCAGTAGCCAGGATGGACAATGAAGTACCTTGATGCAGCTTTGATGCCTCTTTGAGAAGCCAGAGGAGGACACCTCCAGCACTGGGCAGTGTGTCCAGCAGAGCCACAGCACAAGCCACTGCTTCCCTTTGCTGCTAGCCCCAGGTGCTCACTGCCCCTAACAACAAAAACACGCTTTCTGCAATTCCTGTCTTTTTCTGACCTCTTGTTTTCCACCAGGAAGTGTGTAGACCTACAAGGTCATCCTAAATCTCCAGTCACAGCCTGGAACAGAGTTATGATACCAGCTGGTTTTTGCTCTTTGAGGGCAACGAGAGAGCATGGGGGGAAGCAGCTAGTGAAAGGATTTCCAGGTGGTGACATGGGAACCTGAGAGCCCCTCTGTTCATTTCAGGGCTCTTACCTGGCAGCCCACTGTTGCCAGTGAAGTTTGGGAGCTGGCATTGCTTATTTCAGATGCATGTACCTCGTTTAAAATATTTTTTAACAAAAGGGGAGGGGCTCAGGGAGTGGTGAAGCAGCATCTTGCTGTAGGGATGCTGGCAGGCAACACACCACTGGCAAGTTGTTCCCTGGAGTTCAGGAGTGTATTCAAGGCCAAGAAATTTAGGGACTTACTAATGGCACTGCAGCTCCAGGCCCTACTGTTGGCTGGCAGTGACTGAGCACCATTTAAGGCTTTAGGGCATGTGAGTGTGGCCTGTGCAAGCATCTCTTTCTTCTGCTTAGAATGATTTTGACCTTCTGAGTTAAACTTTTCCACTTAATGATATTTTCCTATTATGTGAATCCTCTCTTCTTTGGCTTATTTGCATGCCTTACATCATGTTTCATTTAGCATTTGATACGGTCAGGAGCCCAGGATAAAAGACAGTGTATAAAAGCCTGGTGTAATCATTAAATTTTCTAGGACTGGAAGCTGCTGGGACCAGTTGGGTCCAGTCATGGGCAAAATAAATAATTTTTTGTCCACTCTTGCAGTCTTCCTAGAGCAAAGTGGAGGTCTCTGTCTGCTTTAGGACAGCCAGCTAAATCAGATCGTTCCCCTCCTTACACATGTGTTATCCTGCAATGTGCTGAGAGAGCTCCTGCAGCATCCTCAGCTACAATGTCCCAACCACGTGGGGAGAGCCCTTGGGCAGGATTTTGTTTGCAGCATCCAGAGCTAAGTATAATTGCCAAGTGTTAATCCAGCTCAGTAGCTTAGAGCAACACTGTAATCATAGGTTTGTAATCTCTGGGTTTTGTATTAAAATGCTCTTTTTTTAAAGTTCTTGTTAGGTTTAGCAAACAGGCTGTAGAGGTGACTGTGTTCTGGCTGGAGGGATGTGCAGGAGTGGAGCAGGCTGCACATCCTGAGGTTTCCCTCCCCTTTCCATTCTTGCTGCTTCAAGAAACAGTCATTTGCTTTAAAGTCAGGTTTGCAGCTTTGATTGAAAATGACTGTGCAAAACTCCATCAGAACTGTGCATGCCACAGAGTCACTTAAGAAAAAAAAAAACTCTAAAAGGCACCTTGAAATGTGTGAACTCCCTGGGATGCCAGGGGCCATCGCCTGTGGTTTGCTGGTGTCCCCAGGTAGGACCTAGTAAATCTTTGTCTACCCAAAGAGCCCAGAAGAAAAGGAAAGAAAGGGTGGAATTGTGCTGTCTGAGGTTTGGGAATGATTATTAAGTGCTGGCCCACTGCCTGACAGCTGTCATGGGTTTGCAGAAGTGAGACAGATCTGGGAGAGGCAGCTGCAGTTGTATAGCTGGGAAGTTGGGCTTTCAATTGCTAATTAAAGTTAACCATTTGCATTTGGGGTTTTTGTTTTTAAAAGACGACATCATATTGCCCAAGAAACTGCTGGTGTTGTGTATTTATAGCACAACCAAACTGGCAACTTGCTCTTGCTGCCTTGCTGGTACATCTGTATTTCACCTACTGCCTACTTTGGCTTTCCCATCTGTATTTTTCATGACTTCTGTCCTGACAGCCCTTGTTCTCCTAGTCCTTGACTCCCCTCCCGTGCAGACATACGATCCCGTAACGTTTCCCTTTTTTGTCTTTATAAACAACAGGCAAGCAGTCTGATAGCACGAGTCCAAAGTCAAGGGAGCTTTGCAGATTCAACTTGACAGCTCCTCTCTGAATTATTTAAAAGCCATAAACAAAAGAAAGCCCATCTACAGCTTCAGGTGGCTTCTCCTCTAGCATTGTGGAGGATGCCTGATAGGTGAACTCAGCTAATTTTGCCCATTTCAATCTGTGGGGTTTAGTAGAATAGCAAATGCAATTAGAATTCAGGGGCTGCCTCCTGGTATTCCTTAGGGAAAGGTAAGTTGCAGGGAGGTGAATGAGGAAGTTGAGGAGAGGGAAAGTTGGAAGATGAATGAAAGAATAGAGATTTTTTTGTCTATTATGAAATGTGTGTTGAGTTTGGATGGTTTTTTTTTTCCTTTCACAATCAATGAACTTGTCTTAAGACATCCTGTATTTGCTTCTGACTTTAATCTCAGTCCTTGGTGGGTTTCCTTGTGTGTTCTTTTTGCATCCTTTGTTTTCAAATCTAAAATGCTTTTCTACAGCTGAATGACCCAGTGATTTCTGACTTCTCGGGTGCATTTTAGTTGCTGGTTTCACTCATACTTCTGGATTCAGGAGTATTTTAGATGGCTGAGATTAGGGAAGCAGGCAGAAGGCACAATTGAGTCCTCTAGATGATGCAAAGTTCATTATTATCTTTTGAATAGTTCATTCTGCAGAACAAAGTAGGGAAGATGCCATGCTTTGCATTTATTGTGCTAAAGCTATAAAGCTGTACTCTCATCGTTCTGAATGCCCAAGGCATAGCTGTCTTCTCCCTTCTCCCCTCAGATAAACACAATGGAGAAAGCATCAGGAGTAGGATATCAGAAAGCAACTTCATGTGTATCATCTGTACTCCGTATGATCTTGTTTAATGAAGTTCCTCACTTTTTATGTACAGTCAGACCTTATTAAAAGGCAATTTACTGTATTGTCTTCTTCAAATCCAGCCGTACAATTTTGTCATGAAAGCTGATAGTTTGCATTGTGGCTTTACTTTGAAAACTGCCCTGCAAAACCAGCTTTGATAGATCTTCTTTCAGAGATTCCAGCATCTTGCACTGTGAAAGCAAAGATCCCTCTCTTCCAAACAGCTTTGCAGACATGACCCGGCCACAGTTCAGGTCAGCTCCCTCTTCCCTACAGTTAAAATACATTTACAGAGCCCTCACTGACCGTGAGCCAAGCCAGCTCTAAACCCCTTCTTGGCCACAGGTGTGTAGAGATGGTTCTGCTGGCTGGGGAGGATTCACTGCTCTGCTGCCCCATCCTTACCTGTACCATGGGAACAGACAACAGGAAATATTCTTAGCACAAACTCCATGACTCGAATTCACGCAGGGAGAAGATTTCAGTATAACTGGAACTTTACCTGCTCAAGACAGAACTTGTGCTTGTGACATGAAATGCATGTCAGCAGAGCCCGCCTGCAGGTCTAGGCTCTGGCCATTTCTCTTTGCCATTCTCAAGTTTACCAACATCCGTTCTTCATTTTCCTCTGTGTCCTGGCTGGGGAAAATATGTGCCCACTGCACCCAGGGCATTTTTGGAACAATACCTTGAGGAGACAAAGTGTCCTATTTCCCAAGGCTGGAGAAGGCCACGTGCTGTGGTACAGCTTGCCCAGCCTTGTCTGCATTGCAGGAGGTTTCAGGTACGGAGTGCTGCACTTGATCCCATTACAGCATTAGCTGAAGTGGGTGGTGAAGGAGAGCAGCAGGTTGTGAAATCTTCCAAGATTAATGGAAACTTTTGTTTTACCTTAATTAAACTTCAGTTCCTTAAATCAAAGTCCTTTTTCCCAAATCAGCATACGTTATAAATAGCATTATTATAGGTATAATTTCATTAAGCTTCTTGGCATGCTAATGTTAATGTTTGTGCCTTGAGTTTTCTCTGCAAGAAACTGTTTATAATTTCTTTTGTGTCACCAGGTCTTGGTGATGTCACTTCTGTGGCACATGTGTGTTCCATAGAAAATAAAAGGAAAAAAAAATTATAAATATATCTTTTTATATAAATAGTGGCTTATGCAGCTACAGGCTGGGCCATCTTGCAGGTATCCTTCCCTTGTCTGTTCTTACCACCAAGTAGCCTGCAGCCCTTTGGATGGAAGCAGCCTCCAGGGATGAGATATTTTTGCTTTCCTGGTGTGTTTCTTCCTACTGCTGTAGCCCTGCTTGCCCCAGAGATGTGTAATTCCCCAGTAATCCCATAGTAATTCCCCACACTCCCTGCCTGCAGCCTCAGCTTTACATATGCTGTCGTTCCCTGCCTCAGGGAAGTCACACTTGGACCTGTGACTCCATTCCCATTGCTATTAAATTCACTGTTCTTGGCCTAAAGAGAATTGAAGGGTTTGATTTCCGTGGCTGCCAGGCTTCTGGCCCATCCAGTAACACAATTAGAAAGCTTGCAGACGCAGTGAAACCGTCATCCTTCTTTTCCAGCTGGCATAAGCAAAACATTTAGAAGAGTTAATGTGTTTATTGAGCACTCAAGTCCCCCTGCAACATTATTTTAAGACCCACTAATGTAATGGTCAGGATATAAATGTATGTCCTGAACTTTCGAAGCTGGTTGGTTTGGGATACTGTTCTTTCAGGATTTGGCTTTAGTTTGGTGGTGGGATCCCATTTAAAAATGGTTGGGTATGTTCAAGGGATGTTACTACAGATAAAGCATAGAAACTAAATGTCAGAATTCAGGCTGAGCCTTTTTTGATTCTCTGTGTCAGACCAGTCTTGGGAGTGGAGGTGGTTTGCAGTAGAATGGGGCAAAGAAGCTACAATGTGCAGGAGATGGGATTTACTGAGTGGGTTTGCCTGGCAAGGTTTTGGTAGTGTGGGGTGCAGGGGTGGTTTCTGTGAGAAGTTTCCCAAAGTTTCCCCCACGTTCAGCAGAGCCAGTGCCAGCAGGCTCCAGGGTGGACACACTGCTGGCCAAAGCTGAGCCCGTCAGCGATGCTGGTAGCACCTCTGGGATGATGTATTTAAGGAGAGGTGAGAGGGAATGCTGCACAACTGCATCAGGGAGAGAGCAGTGAGAACATGTGAGGAACAGTGCTGCAGACCCAAAGCTGAGGAAGGAGGGGGAGAAGGTGCTTCAGGCACAAGAGAATTCCCTGCAGCCTGAGGCAGCTCCCCCCCTGCAGCCCATGGAGGTCCCCAGAGATCCCCCTGCAGCCCATGGAGAACTCCATGCCAGTGCAGGTGGATGCCCAGAAGAAGGATGTGACCCTGTGGGATGCCCACACTGGAGCAGGCTCCCAGCAGGGCCTGTGGATACACAGAGAGGGGCACCCACACTTTAGAGCAGGGTTTCTGGCAGGGCTTGTGACCACCCAGGGCCTCACACTGGAGCAGTGCATGAAGAGCTGCAGCCTGTGGGAGGGACTCACTTTGAAGGAGGTGGTGAACTGGCTCTAGTGGGAGAGACCCCAGGCTGGAGCAGGGGAAGAGCTTGAGGAGTCTTCCCCTTGAGAAGTGAAGGAACGGCAGAGACAATATGTGATGAGCTGATTGTGGCCCCAGTTCCTTGTCCCTCTCTGTCAGTGAGGGGGAAGTGATAGAAAAAATCAGGGCCTGGGAAGAAGGGAGGGGTGGGGGAAAGGTGTTTTTAAGATTTTTCCTTTGTTATCCTACTCTGATTTGATTAGTAATAAATCAGATTTTCCCCAAGTTGAGCCTGTTTTGCCTGTGATGGTAACTGTCGAGAGTGATCTCTCCCTGTCCTTATCTCGACTCTAAGCCTGTTGTCTCCTATGTCCAGTTGAGGGAAGGGAGTGACAGAGTGGCTTTGGTGGGCACCTGGCTCCCAGCCAGCTCACCCCACCTCACTAGGTGTTGCCCAGACAGACAGCTTGGCTGCCCCACATTGTTGACAGCCAACCATATAAAATGAGCAGCAGCACAGTATGAATCCACTATCAGTTTTAAATGAATTTATTTCGTGAGTGTCTGCCAAAGTGTTTCCCTTTTGCTGACCCAGCCAGCCTGGCTCAGCTTGGCTCCCTTCATCATTCCTGACATCACCTGTGATTAACCCATCCTCCTGTATTGATTGCCACCATCTCTGGTTGTGATGCATGAAGTGTTCTTTCACTTTTGCCTTGAGGGGATGGTGTCATGTGAGGGGTTTAGGAAGGATTTTTCCCCAGCCTGTCCCACTAGCACGAGTTACACAGCTGCAAGGCCTCTTTCCCCAGAGGTCAGCTTGGGTCATTCAGGAATTTCTCCTCACATGGGAGGGAGTCTGGTATGAAATTCCCCAAGGGCTGGATGAGCTGTTGGAGCACCTGGGAGCTGCCAGACACTCTTGTAGGTCTAGGATCTCTGACCACTAGGTGTGTGTCCAGCATCCCATGAGCTATGGGGTGTGCGTAGGTGTGAACTGTGGGGTGGGAAGGTCATAACATGTCCTTCAGAACCCTTGGCTGAGAATGGTGTGTTGGGCCCAGTGTGCTCAGCCTCACCTGGGTGGCTGTGACAATTTAGGGCTGGTTTTCAGCATGCTTGATAGCAGTGGTTTGTGCCTCAAGTCTTTTTGGGAGAGGAGTGCAACTGGAATGGATTTCCCAGCAGCAAGTAAGTAAATACTGCAGTACCAACAGGAATTCTTGTTAGAAGAGCTAAACCTTAGTGGTCTTCATCCCTGCTGTTTTTCTTCAACATCTATTTGGGAACATCAGGATTAACCCCGGGCAAATCCACCAAGTGTGATGCCTCGGTTTCCCTGCATGTAGGATAATACTTTGCTACCTCATCAGGGCATTTATTACACTTAATTAATGTTGTAATGTGTCTTTGGTTCCTCTGATAAAATGTGTGGCGCAAATGCAAAGTTGTTTTTACTGATTGGATTGTTAATTAAATGTGCACATATAAATGATTTATTGGCATTAGAGAACCAAGACTTAATAATTTAAAATACTAACATCGAGGTGGTTGGATCAATTTTAAGCCTGTTATCATTCAGCTATTTAGTGACTGAAACAAATGGCACTGGGAAAGGAAGGAAAGCAGGAGCTGGACCAGCTAATGGCTTATTTTGTGCTATTTCTATGTGGGGACCGATTTAATAACAGTATCTGAATTCTGGTGCCGGGCCCAGGCAAGCTGCTGGCAGCATCAACAATGTGCTGAGCTTTACAGAGCACAGGAGATATGTCACATAGCAGTGATCCCTCTTGGCCCAGCTGGGAAACCATTTGTCAGCCTTCAGAGGACCATGCCCCAGCTCAGAGCAGCAGCTGATGTGCAGTATGAGCTCTTGTGTATCAGGGAAAAGCATGCAAGGAAGGATATCTGGGGCCTGTGTGCACCTGCTGACGTGGATCCCCTTCTCCAGCTGGATGCTCCTGGCCCAGAGGCAGGTTGTCCCCACAAAATACCAGGGGGTTGCAGTCCCTAACTGTAAGGCTTCTGCCTGCTTATCTCCTTTTGTCCTCTGGGGTTTATCTAGGCAGATGTTTCTTAGATGTGGGAATGAGCTGTAGCTGACAGCCCAGGCAGGGCCCAGGGGAATAGATGTGTTATCCTAGTGCAGTAATGAGCTCAGGAACCAAGAAGGAACCAAGAGGCAGCCTCTAGAAGCAGATACAGTTGGTTGATTGGGTACTGGGACCAGAAAGGAAGGCTAACCATCCATCATCTCTTCCCTTTCTGGCCCCGAGGAAGATGTGCACATTGCTGTTGGTGCTGCTGTGTTGAAGGGTTGGAAAGGAAAGGAAACTCTGCTGTAAGCAGGGCTTTCAAAGGTGAATTCACAAGAGGAGGAAAAGGAGATGGAAAGATGTAGCCAGTACTGTGGAGGAGGCAGCTGAAACCAAGAACAGAGTGCTGAAAGTAAAGTTTTGATAAGAAATGCCATGCCAGGGACCGTGATCTCACAAATGCAAAAGCCACGAAGAACGTGGGACAGATGGTCTTGGAAAGATCCAAGCGTTCCTGCACAAGTAAGGGAATTGCTGATTCGAGTGTGAAGATGATTGGAAAGAGGGAGCTGAGGAGTGTTGGGTACAGTTGAGCTGGAAACGAAATCACTGACTTGGCAAAAGAAGGAAGAATAGAGAAGATAAGAGGGATGGGAGAAGCACATTGTGAGTGTGAAAGAGGCAGGACAGAACCATCTGAACATGAAGCAGGTTGAAGTTTGCCTTTCACAGGAAGGGCAAGGAGTGTGCTGTAAATTAAAGAGGACCAAGGAGCTGGGATAAAATCATAGAATACCATGAGTTGGAAGGGACCCACAAGAATCATGAAGTCCAACTCCTGGCCCTGCACAGGACACCCCAGCAATCCCACCACACGCCTCAGAGCGTTGTCCAAACACATCCTGAGCTCTGTCAGGCTTGGTGCTGTGACCACTTCCCTGAGGAGCCTGTTCCAGTGCCCAGCCATCTTCTGGGGGGAGAACCTTTCTCTCCTAAGTTTCCCACGTGCATCCATTCTTTCCTAGTGCAGCAGCTGGCAGCTGTGGCCCTTGCTGGTGCTTTGGGACTGGGCTGCAGAGCTCTCATGTTTGTAGGGTGGATTGCTTGTCTTATCTAATTCAGGGTAGCTTGAACTGAAAAGGCTTTTCACATTCTACTGATTTTTGTTTACAGCTCTGATCCCTGATGGTTTGCCACCGCTCAGCACAAAATCAAAATCTAAAAGTACCAGATTTAGGTGATGTTTCTGAATACTCTCATGCAGATTGGTGGCTGTTTGTCCAGATGGTGTATTTTGTTTCTGATACAAGTTTGGAAGGGAGACATCAGCAATAGCGATATTAATGATAACACCCTGGGGCTTGGTTTTGCCCCATACTGCACTGATGGGCAGGGCAGCCTGACCTTGGCTAGGGAGAGATTAAATACATCACCTCCAGCATGATGTAATGATGGACTGCAACAAACAATGGAAGGAAAGGGGGAAAACATATTGGCAGTAGGAATGCAGGTCTCAAAGCGTGCAGCTGTCAAGCAATGTACAAATGAATATTTGGGAGTTTTAAGTCTTAAAAGAATTGATGCTAGAAGCTGTCTTGACTAAAGTAATGCCTTGCCATTTCCTGTGGTTTTGCAATATTGATATTAATGTGTTGCATGTTTATGTGTATGTTTTCTGGAAGCTTATCGTAAGCTGTATTTATATACTGCTGCCACTTCCTTCAAGGTCTTGGGCATATTGTTTATGGGGAGCACCTGAAATCCCAGGATTTACGACCACAGGAACAAGTAACTTTAGAGACCTTGTCACAGATAAATGGGCAGTGGAACTCGATACTCCCACACAGAGAGGAGGGGAAGACTTGCCCTTTGGGGGTGCAGGATTAACACCAAAATAATTTGGTTTTAACCTAGGTCTCCCTGCCTTGCCTGATGGGGGAGTGTGCAGCAGCTGTTAGAGCTGTGTACCTTGCTTTGCAGTAGATGCAGAATAATACGTGTTTAATGAGATTTCCTCAGCTTGGGTTCTAAATAAATTAGGTGCTCATCAATACCAGTTTTGTTCTAGAAGGACTAAACTGCAGAGGCAGTTGCCTGTAATATATCAGCAGTACCTGGGGTGGGCTTTGCTGGCTGGCTCTCTGCCTTTCCAGGGCTTTCTTTGCCTTCTTCCCATCAGTCTCGTTGGCCTCCATTTCCATCTTGAATTCAGAAGACGGCGTAGAAACAAGGAAATTGATGCCTGTGTGCAGCATTGTGTATGTGTGTACTTCTATTTTCTTCTAGCCCTGCCTTCAGCTGCCTTGTTGATATTGGATTTTTGAGAGCTACACGCTGCAGTGAAAAGGGCGTGCTAAGAGAAAGAGATCTCTCACTTGGCTGAGAGATAGCTTACTCCTTATTTGAGTGTGTCATGGGAGCAAGCCTTGGGCTGCTCTCCTCAGGGCACCCATGTGCTGTCAATACAGACCTGGCTATGTGTGATAACAAATAAGCTTCCAGTTCTACAGCATCTTCATGTGCTGGGTTTGATCTGAATAGAAGGAGAGAAATGCGTTGTAAAATGCAAAAATGAGAAGACTGTTTCAGGGAGTTGGAAAAAGGGCTATAGTCACGTGTATTGAGGTGCAACTAGGAAACATCAGATGTGGAAGTGGCAGAAAACTTGATAAAAGGCATCACAGGTACAGAGGTTAAAGTTTGGAATTGCTGAAAACAAGGGAAGGGATTCAAGGAGATGCTGAATTTCTACCTGTGCACATTTCCTAGCGAGATGCACCTCATCTTGTGTGGAAGCTGCAAACTCTGCATGATGTAGGATGATGAAAACACTAATTGGTTTGAAAACTTCTTTTCCAAAAAGCTTTACAGTGTGCCCATGAATTCTGACATAAGAAGAACCTATACATATGTG
This sequence comes from Monarcha castaneiventris obscurior, assembly GCA_026261815.1. Lineage (NCBI taxonomy): Eukaryota > Metazoa > Chordata > Aves > Passeriformes > Monarchidae > Monarcha > Monarcha castaneiventris. The sequence goes on along the minus strand of JAMPIT010000502.1, from coordinate 358,325 downwards.
CATATGACTGTAGGCAACTCTTTCTGCAGAAAGTGAGTCAAAGGAGTGCCATCATCTTTAAATCTGTGGCTTAACGTTTTAAGTAAATACCCTTGTTATGCTGGGTGGGTATAATTGTGTAGCATTGATGAACTTAAAAGCCCAAAAGATTGTGTATTTGCAGCTGGATCTAGAAAGAAGCACAGACAAGACACTTTTTCAGATGTATTGAGTTTTTGCTTTTTTTCTGGGGCCCAGATAAGTCTAAAGAGGCTTTATCTCTGTGTGTACAAAGGAATTACCTTCAGAACAAGATAAAAATACAGTTTCTAAGGATTAAAAGACACGGTTGAGTTGTGCATGTCCTGTTCCAGGTTTAATACCTAAAGAGTTGGGTGTTGCTGCTCCTGAAATATTTTGGTACAACATCTTTTATATGTTAGACCTTGTTCTGTAAAGAAGCACTTGGTGTAAAGTAATTAATTTCTGCCTGAGCCTGACGTTCACAGTATGGATAATAAATATTCCTTTAAATTTGTTCAGAAGGGATTAATATTATGTGAGCATGATGGCATAGAAAGTAAATTCTGGTTCACAGGGAGATAGAGGGTTGTGAGCCACTTCAACCAACCCACTGTGCACCTTTCATTGAGAACAGTTTTATCACAGGAATAGGGAAAAAAACCCCAAAATTTGGCATGCAGCACATTGTCCTGCTGGGAAGGGATCTAATCTAGCAGTTCCGCTTTTCAAAACCTCTTGATTTTTGTACACTGGAGGTTCATTGTGTTTTCTGGGTTAGAATTTGTAATTTTTCTTTCAAAAACAAAAAGCTGGCTTGTGTCATGAAACAGGAAAATAGCCAGGGCTCAGGGGAATTAGAGTGAAAAGCCATTAGAATCTGCTAATTACAAGATGAAGAGCAGTCAAGCGGTGGTGGTCTATTGGGGAACCACTTCTGCACATTGAGATGTGTGGAGAGACTCTGTGTGTGACATCAATGGGAAAAGTTTTGCTGAAATACGTCTTGCAGATAGTCTGCAGCTCGGTCCTAAAAGCCAGCAGCTGAGTAATAGTTGCCACCTTCAGTAAGGAAGGAGTAAATTTACTTAAATAACAGGCTTTCTGTACAAACAGCAGTAGATTTAGTTCAACTCTATACTTTTATATAGCTATAAATAACAGCAGACAATGGCTGCTTGAGTGCAAGCTTTCTCACCCAGGTGATTTTCCCACTGTAGCAACAGCTTTGCTTAATTAGGCTCCAGCTCCTTGGAATAAGTGTTGTGCTTGCCGACAGTGAGTCTGTCTGCTTGAAAGAGGAGTGCTGACAAACCAGCCATTTGTTAGCCAAAACATCTGCTGGGGAGGGAAGGTGAGAAGTTGTTAATTTAAAATGAGATCTTTAAGAACCCTAACTGTGAATCCATAGAACAAACCTAGCTGAAAATCCAGAAAACTCATGCTTACCTGAGTGATGGCTGTGCTGGAAGTTTGAGGTGAATCTCCTTCATTTGTGCAGAAGAGGGAGGATAACAAAGAAGCACAAACATTATGGCCTGTAATTATTTATAAAATGGTGAAAGACCCAAAAAGGATTTCCAGTCCATTGTGTGAAAATGTGCACATGTAACTTGGAAACACATCCTGCTTTGCCTGTTATAATCCTAAGGAACAATCTCTTCAGCTTTTCCTTCTAAATTCCACTGCAAGGATTGATATGTGTGGGATAACAGGGGAGGAATGGTCTCAGAAAGGATTGTATTACAGGGAAAAAAATTTTCTTAGTGATTTGTGCTCATCTTGCCCTTTTTTGAGCCCTTTTGGGACAGGTTTGATGTCAGCAGAGGAAGACTGAAATGCTCAGCTGTGATTTTGCACGAGCCCACTGGTGAGAGGGATGTGGAGCTCCTGCAGCCGCAGTGAGGCCTCGTTGTGGGTGAGGAGGGATGGCCAGGGAGGAGCTGTGCAGCTGCTGGGAGGATGGGCCACAGCTTTGCTGGAGGCTCTGCCCAGAGCTCTTCCTCTCTCCGTAGAGCTGAGTCTGCTCAGATATCGGTGGGTGTCCCTCCAGGGAGATGTGTGCGTGGTTTCAACAGCCCTCCATGTGGGATCACCTTCATTCAGGCATCCTCCCCTCCCAGCAATGCTTTCTTACACAAAGGAGGGGAAGAGCTGCAACCTCAGCTGTCTCAGACTCCCTCTCGCACTGGAGCAGCTCTGGCAACTTTTCGGTTGTTCAGCTGAGTTTCTTCAAACCTCGCAAAACACCCAGAGCATTTCTGATCGTCTCAGTGTTGACTGCTCTTGCATGAATACCAGCAGCCAGCCAGATTTTACTTCTCCTCTGCTCCTTTCCTGTACAAATTGCTTCCCCAGGGCCATCCAAAATAGGGCTCATCTAGGAGGGAAGGAAATCAGTGTGCTTCAAAACCCAGCTGTCACCAGGTGAACAGTTCCTTTGAATGATGAATGTAGTAGGTATCTCATCTACTCAGGAACGTCCTAAACTTGATTTTGTTTTTCTTTGCCATCAAGAATGTGCTGCAAAAATGTCTTTCTTTTGGTGCAATCAGTGAAAGTCCCTTCAAATCCCATGGGTGAATGCTCCGAAGTTACCGTGGGTGCACCAGTCATATTCAGACTGGAGAAACGGGGATGTGTCAGGTTCAGGACAGAGGTGCTTCTGGTCTGTCTTTGCACTCAAGACCAATTTACAACTTCATTTTACATAATGCCTACCTCCTTGTGAATGTGTAGCCAACCTGTGCAATAACAGAGATTTGTGGTGGAGTCAAGTCCTTCCCATGTCAAGGAACTGCCCTTCAGATTTCCCATAATAGTGTCTCTGCAGTCAAAAAAAAAAAGGCAGGCAGATGCAGAAAGTTTTTCATAGGTCTTAGCACAGAACTTCAGCCCTGGAGCACGTTAGAGCAGTTCTGGAACTGCACCCTTTATTAATCTTAACATGAGTCCTGACATGCACCTACATTTGCCAATTAAATTTTTTAATTCATACGTAACACTAAAAGACAAGAAGATGCATAAAAATTTGACATCCCCAGAGCTTTTTTTTTTCTATTGCCTTTAGAGGACCAAGATTCTAAAGGTGTCTCCTGTCAGTTTTATGGCTCTCCCTTGAGAGAGGGAGATGTTAAGATGGCTTGTTGAGATGCTGTGCTGCCTCCTGGCAGGGACTCCTGTGACTGCTCCTGTCCTGCTGTGCTGTGCAGAGCAGGGGCTGCCACGTTCCAGCAGGTGACACGGTCCATGGCTTTCCTCTGGGGTGCAGTAATGCTTGAGATTAGCAGCCACACAGAACAAAATGCTGTTGCTTGCCAGGCAGTAAAGCCTAAACTCTCAATTTTTGTTACATTTGTTCATTTTTCTTCAATCTTGTTTTAGCCAAGGCAGCTGGTTCCTTCTGCCTCTCCTGCTAAGAGGGGCTGCAGGTGCACACCACTCATAGGAGAAGATTCATGTGTGGAAGAGTCATTTAATAACTTCTTTCTTCAGAGCAGGATCACTCAGTTGGGCTGGATCGGTGAAGATCCTGCTGCCTCTGCTTTGGGAGCTGCTCCTGCAGGCAGCAGAAATGGAAGGGATGACTAAGACCAGTCTTTAAACCTTCTTGGCCCTGCATAGAAACACCAATTGATTATGGTAAAATAGAACATGCAGCCCCAATGGATGGTGAGACCCTATTTTTCATGCCTCAGTGATACAGCTGGTCATAGCAGTGTGTTTGGGGAAATAGGTGTTCTGCCAGTTCAGTGGTGATGTGGTTTTCTTTTGAGGTCCTGGTGACTCCATTCACACGTCCTGGCAAAAAGATTGGTTTAATGTGCACGTGGCTGGCACGAGTTACAAACCTACAGATCTAAACAACTTCATGACTTCTTTAGGCATTTAACACGTCGAGTATATTGACTGCTTTACAGGCAACACGAAAGGAAGTGAATTGTTTCTTTGGAGGATTAAAAACAAGTTACTTAGCTGTGTTCCTGGAGAAGCAGTGCTAGAGTGCCTTAACAAGCAAGTCACTGTTTGTTCAGTGACACATTTGGTGCTAATTTTGCTGCTGTCTGCTCCTGTTTGCATCTCATGGTTGTGGATGAAAGCAGCAGAGCAGTGATTAGCTCAGACCCTGCTGAAAAAAACCCAGCACCCAGGGGCTTCTGAAGAACAAGGGAGTGAGAGTAAATTACCCTCTGGCCTTTTTATTTTATTTAGCAGGTGAAACTGTTCATTGAAACAGAGTTCATTTACAGTGGCACCCCAGCAGACTGCAGCAGCAGGATGAATTACCAGTCACTCACAGTGCAAGCGGGAATCATTCAAACCCTGCATCATCTGTACTTAGGAGTTCAGGTCTCCTGCACTGCACAGTAGATAGCTGCTGGTCCCTCTCCCTTGCTTCCAGAATCCTATTGGGCATCCTGGTCCCTGTTTCAGTACCCAAATAATATTTGTATCTGCATTCCCCCCCTCAGTGTGTTTTGATTTTAATGCTGTTAACCAGAAGCTGAGCAGTTCACTGGATTAGATTCTTGGCCACCAAATGAACAGAAATTGGAGTATATTCTTCCTTTGAGGATATACTTTCTTTTCAGGAGCCTAGACTTGGAGAATCCTTAGTGAGATAGTATCAGGAGTTTTAACTAATCCTCTAATGATTGTACCAGGGTGAACAAATCTATCTGTGTCAGTTAGCCCAGTGGTCCACAAGGCTACTCTGACCTGATCCATGGATTTTCATGCTGAAGGGGATTTTGCTTCCTTTGCCCTCAGTCTGGAGGCTGTGCAAAGTCCTGAACTTTCTGGTGAGGCAGCACACAGCCAGCTTGGGGCTGTGCTGAGCTGCCTTCCCACTCCCTTCGGAGCAGGGCGTGTTCTAATCGCTGAGTTTATTAAAAATGCATGTGTTAAGCGATGGGATAATTACAGCAAGTTTGTCTGGGGATGGATGGCAGCAGCGAGAGAAATTTAAAAACGTCTTTCAGAGAAGATATCAGCTGTCCTGAGAGAAAGCAGTTGGCAGCAGGGTTTCAGCAGCATGCCCTACATCTGCTGGCACGGGGATGGCAGCGGGACCCCCATCTGGGGGCAGCGCTTGTCCCTCAGCATCTCTGGGGCCCTTGCCAGCACCCCAGTGCTTACGTGCTTTAGGCTTATTGGCACAGTGTCATTCCTTTGGATTTCCCTGTAGGTTTTGGGTAGGATTTTGGCTGGGGAGGGTGCATCTGTGCTTGCTGGTCACGTGAGGAGTGCGGTCTGGAGAGAAGGCGCTCTCTCTCTCCTCCGGCTGTTGCCTGGGGGTTGCCTGACTGATGCAGCAGACCATTAATTTGCAGTCAACCAGGATATCTCCAAAGGCGACTCCATCAATTGGCAGGAGGTAAATAGATGCTGCCTCTCTGCTTAAGGCAGGGCTGGAGCTCTCTGTGTTTATCTTCCCTCTCAAACTGGGTGCACCTGCTATTGCTCTCTAATCTCTTCTCCTCTTTGTTTTACTCATCTGAAGCCTCTTGGCCTCGGAGCTAGAGGGGTTTTGTAACGGTGATTAGTTGGTTTCGCTCGGGTGCTGGAGACCTTTGTCCATAGGCTGCCAAAAGATGAAAATAACTATTATTTTTATTAGTTCACTTCACAGGGAGGCTGTGAGAATTAATTCATGTTTGTAAATTGCTTTGGAGATTTAAAGCTCTGTACAAGCACTAAGGATTATTGCTTTCTAATTCTTCAAGGTAGTTTAACTTGTGAAGACTTCTAGCCTTGAAAGCATCTCAGATATAGGAAGAGTTAAATCCCTTTGAAATTAGAGATACTTCCATGTTTAAGATAAAAATAACTTCTTCTCTGCTGCTTCATCCAAAAAAAAGGGGGGAAAAAAGCAAGGGCAGGTTCTGATAGTGCCTCTTTTTTTTTTCCAGGAGTCCAACGTGCTTATTGCTGCTAACAGTCAGGGTACAATTAAGGTAAGTTATTTTATACATCTTGCCTTTAAACACTTGAATCTGTTGATAGTAAAGAGCAAGGTCAGAGACACTGAACAGCCAGGAGAAACCATTAGAGGAGGTCATCTTGGCTGTGGAGGTTTGTAATTTAAATGATGTATTTGCCTCTGGCACCCAGTGGAGCGAGCAGGCAGTGCCCAGCAGTGAAACCAGTTGCAGTGAGGTGTGGGAGAGCTGCTGGTGGCCATCCAGTACCTGCTGCTGCTCCCTGGGGTCCTGGCAGCACGGAGGGCCTGGCACAAGCACCTCCCCAGGCTGCTGCTGGCTCCCATGGCAGCAGAGGCTGAGTGTTAACCTGAGCCCGTGCTCTGGCTGCTGCAGGTGCAGCAGGGCTGAGAGCTGAGCTCCTGGCGTGCAGCCGGCTGGAGCAGCGCTGGAATGAGCAGGGATGCTGCCTCTTTGCTGACTCTGGTGCTCAGACAGGCAGAAACCATGCAGCAGCTGCCAGCACAGGGGTTTGGGAAGGCATCAGCCTTCCCCGTGCACCGAGACGCCAGCGCAGTGCCAGGTTTTCAGCACTGGAATTGAGTCTTCCAGAGTGCCTGTTCCATGCATTTCTATCCATGGAATGTCAGGTGATGGGGAAAAGACTGCCCTTCTTTATGTGCCTGTCAGCCAAGCCAGAGCAGTACCCAAGGCAGTACCAAACTGAACCCAAACCTGGAACTTTATCCCATTTTCTACACAGCAGCACTGCCCTGCACCGTGCTGTTCTGTTTGGGGGTTAATGCCCTAAGCCTGTAGCCCAGACCCCTGGCAGCGTTCTGGAGCTGCTGCTAAAGGGGGTTACCTGCTGTCTGCAGAGTCCTGTGATGCATTGTCACTGTCACAAGGCTCAGGTCCTGATTGTCCCTCCCATCCCTGTGGCAGTAGCAGTTCTCTGGAGCCATACCAGAGCTGCTGGTCTGAACCACCCCGGAAAAATCACCAAAAATGCAAGAATGCTGAGAGACCCACGTAGTCTGTGTTTAACTGCATGTCAAGATTTTTTTTCCCCTTTTTTAGGATTCAGGTGGCTGAGTTACTCCTGCTGTTGCAGCATGTGATGCTGTAGCCTCTCATTCATAGGGGATTTATTTATAGATCACATTCTGGAATTGGTTGGTGGTCACTTTGCTCACTTCCTCCGTAGCAAAATGGACAAAATGCACAGACGCTTTTGATATTTTGAAGTGAATCCAGCAGCAAGAGCAATGATTAGAGAGGAGAGGTTCTGCTCATGCACTTTGCTTGTTAATGAGAGAAGGTAGACAGAGAGAAATGTGCAAACAGCCAGGGCTGTCAGAGCTCTGGTATCTCCATTTGCCTTTGGCAGCATGCAGCAGGGATGTGGGATGGTCTGGGAAAGGCCTGGGTTTACCCAACCCCACACCACTGTGGGGACAGATGCCACACTGGGCATTAACCATGAGCTACAGCTCTAGAGCTTTTCCCAGTAAAGCCAAACCAGGCTAATGCAGACTGTGGCAGCCCCACAGGCACTTTCCTGCTGTCAGAGGCTGCTATTCCATCCCAGCCTGGACATGGGAAACAAGAGCACAGAGGGCTGGGATGATAAAAGCTCTGATCTCTGTTACAGGATTTCCAAGAGCTGTGTGATTGAGGGGAAATGAGGCATCTGTGGAGGGTTTTGCTTCATGGCTAATTTATCATCACACAAGCAGACATCAAAATTGGGATGCTTGCCAAGTGCTTATCCCATTTGTGGGATATTATTGCATGCTGGTGAATAAAGGGTAAGGGGTGGAGACGGAAGGGTCAGTCCTGTCTTGGTGATCTATATGTTGACGTAGGAAATACTGAATGTCATAAATTCCTATTCTAAATGTCTCGTCTTCCTTACTGATCAGGTACTGGAGCTGGTATGAAGGGTTTTCTCTCAAGGCATGAGGTACTTGGTCCTGCTGATATGCTACAGTATTCATCTGGGAACCACAGTGGGACAAGAAACCAAAACCACCTTGATGTTCCTCCCCAAAACGATCATGTTTGGGTTTTTTTTCCATTTATGGACTTTCTAGGACATTTTGAGATACTGGTAACACCAGTGAACTGTCTGCCATCAACATTAACTCCACAGACTTTGCTGCTGGTGGTGGTGGTATGGTTGTCTAATTTTTATGATAGGAAAACAAATTCTTTTAAATAAAAACAAAAAGGAATAATAAAATTTATTGAGCCACAAGCTGAAGCTGGAAGATTGTCTTGTTGCATAAGGGAACAGATTTACTTGTGAAGGGAGCTTACGGGAGCACACAGGGCTGTCCTCAGTTGCACATCTTCAGTTATGTTCATCTGGACTCTTCTTCATCCTCACTGGAAAAAGAAAGTCTCTAAGCCTTACCTGGACATGCAAGCAATTGACGTTGAAATCCCATCATGGTATGGTTCTGTTGTTCCTTTGATTTATTAATTATTTTTTAGATGCATTATGTGTTGAGAAATGTCACCGAGGTTGACACCACTGGAGACCGAAGTCCTCTAGTCATCAAGAAGAGAAGGACACCTTCCCCTTCCTCCTCTCCTCAGACCCCTTCCTTGCCCCAAAGGGGCAGTTCTGAAGGAGAGGATTAAGTTCCACGTGGGCCACCTGCCACCAGCAGCGTGCTGAGATGAGGGGGCCTGCAGTTCCTGGGACCTGGACTGACCTTGCCGAGACATCGTGGGATAAAGGTCTGCCTCCCACTGACCTGGCTGTGTTTGGCTATCTCAGCTACAGGAGGAAGCTTCTAGATCCAGTTACCAAAGCCCTGCACCACTCAATCACCTGTGTGGTCTGGTTGTGTTTGCCCCTCTCTGCACACCATGGAAGCCAAGCATTTTGAATGTTGTAACAGGAGAGGGGACTGAGTTGGTTTGTAATGTGTTTCAGAGCCATGATATAAGTAGCCTTATTTTTAATGGTCATGCATACACTTAATTGTACATATGGAGGGGGAATAAACCATGAAGCTGGGAGTTGTTGTTGCTTTCTTGGCAGGGTAGCAGAGCAGATAAGAAGGTGCAGACGGCTGTCACGAGCAGCAGCCAAGCTAAACTGTCAGGATTGCTGCCAGAACTCGTTAAGCTTGAAGGTGGATTTGGTGGGCGTCGTGTCTTTTCCCTGCCGTGAGTACCAAAGGTGCAGTGCAGACAGTGATACCTGTGGGAGTGATGCCTTCTCCAGCCACCTAGGAACAGAGACTAGACAAGAGTAAGGCAATAAAGATAGGTGTTTATTTGAAGGGCCTTCAAGGCACACCCTGGGGAGCCAGAGGCTGCCTCCAAAAATGGACCCCAAGATGGACGACAGGTCACGAGTTCTTCACACTTTTATAGGTTTAGTTCATTTGCATATCAGGGTTAATTCTCCAATTAAAGCCCCAGTTCAATGATGTAATTTCCCTCAGCTTGCCCCCCCTTTAGAGTCTTTGGTTTACACATTTTGGGCCTAGAAGAGCCAGGCTGTCCTTGAAGGCAAAGCCTGGAGAGGCTTTGTTATGTCTATCTTGCACGAGAGAGCAGAAATTACAGGCTACGGGGAACTGCAGAGTTACACTCTAAGCAGCACAGAATTTGAAAAATATAAAAGTTAAAACCTAAGGCATCAGGAGGTGTTCTGGTTTGCACACAGAACCCCTCTCTGTTCATTCACTGCAGTCCGTGGCTCCCTCACGCCACCAGGGCTGGGATCGATGCAGGGGCTTTGCTCTCCATGTCAGCAAAGCAAGGCCCTGCCGTGGTCATGGGCTACCCATGCGGGAACCCTCACAGGCCTCGTGTCCTCCAGGTGTTAAAGGCCTGGTTCTGATCTTCTCGGGAGGATTGTGTGATCTTCTCACACCCTTTGGTCACAGAGCAGGGAGGAAGAGCAAGGATTGGCTACCCATGTGAATAAAGAAGCAGGGATGAAGCAGTATGGCAGAACTGGGGACAGCTCCTGTCCTGGTTCACTGCTGGTGCAGTTTCTAGAGGGTCATCTGTGCTCCTTCAAAGGTGGAAGGATGTGGGACACACCACCAGTAGCTTCTGGAGAGCCTAGTCCAATGGGGAGAAAAGTGGTGCTGAGCTCCAGGGGAGGGGTGGATGGATGGCTCTCAGATGCTGCATGCTGGTTTTGGTCCATGGTTTCTGCTGTGTCAGTGGAGGTGAGAGAGAGGAGAGAAGGAAAGGAGAGAGAAGAGAGCACTCTAGCTTTGTGTCCTGCTTGGGAGTGCTACCTGCAGGACTCCATTGTCTGAGTAACCCGAGTCACTGTGGCAGAAGAAAACCAAATTGGTTCCTCCTGCCTGATGGCAGCTGTCTGACACGTCCCACTGAGCACTAGTTTGATTTCCATTTCGCTGCATCTTAAGAGCATTTGGTGTGGAACGACAGTGCTGAGCATCCTTCCCAGCCAGCCCCCTCTGAAGGCAGGGCTGATGTGATGATCCACTGCCCCTGCTCTTCCTGCTTCCCCTGGGTTCAGGTGTGGAGTTTTCCCCAACCTCTGGCTTGTTTATCAGTGCCTACTCATTTATTTTGCAAACTGCCCTGGCTGCTGTTGTAGCCCAGGTGACCTCATTCCTTCTCTCCCCCCACTTGAAGATCCTCCGTGTTTTAAATTGAAATTCTCTGACAAAGCAGAGATCTTCAAAACAGAAGAAAAAAAGCAGTTGTTTTGAATGCTGTAAGGTTGCTCCTTGAATTAAACAGGGAAAGCTGTTTAACATCGGCCGCCTTTATTTTTTCAGTTTTCATTCTATTTCAATCAAGATAAAATGCAAATTTGGTGTCTGGCCCTAATTAGAAACACAGCAGCTCATAAACACAAGTTGATGGCATTTTTTTGTCTTCGTCTCTTTGTCACAAGAGGTAACGCTCCTTATTTTAATCCCCTTAATTTTCTTGCCTTCAGGTAACTCTTCACAGTTGACATATTAAGTCGCATATAATTACTGTAATTTTGTTTGGTTTTTTTAAACAGCGTGTGGTCAATATTTTTTTAATTAGTCACCTCCTCAACAACTGGTTCCTGCCAGCTTTTCGGCCTTTTTAGAGTTGGGGGGTGATCGACTTTAGGAGGGATATCCAGGGGTCTTTGGTCCAAGCCCCTGTCCAGAGCAGAGCTTACTCAAAGTTGGATGAGGTCGCTTCAGGGCCTGGAGATGTTCACAGCTCAACCAGGCAAGGATTGGAGATTCCTGAGTCCCTCTGGAAAACCTGTTCCAGCACTTAACTGCTCTCCTTGTGAAAATTAATTGCAGATGGTGGGCACTTGGAGTCTTTAGTCTCACTTTCTGCTTTTGAGAAAACCAGCTTACAAAGCCCTTGACTGGAAGCTGCCCCAGAACAGTTTTGCCTCCAGCACTCGTGAGTCCTTGTGAGAGGTGTTGGTGAGTCAAATTTTTCTTTGAGAAAGGGAATTTCAAACCTTTCTTGGCCAGCCAGCCTCTTCAATTAATTTTAAAGCATTTAACAGAAGAATAGGAGGAACATGTCTCAGTGCTAAAAAGAAATTCAGTTCTGAAGGGAATTGAAAATGATGGTCAATGGGAAATTTAAATTAATATCAATGTCAGGGCTCTCCTGCAGTGAGTGCAGCCAGCTGCTAATGCCAGTGTCTGACCCGAGTGCAGAGCCTTGTTTGTTTAGGGTAATTTTGTTTAACTATGGAAGGTCATCATGACATCAGCAGATAATTGGGAAGGCAAAGCTCACTCCTTTCCAGCTCAAAAATCCTCTTTCCTTTCTCACTGCTTTTCTGGAGGCCAGAAACACCCAGCAAGAACCTGTAGCAGCCCAGGGGTGTGTAGAGTGTTCGCTGTGGCATTTGCCTTGAAGAGCTCATCTCGTGTGTCAGCAGCACCCGGTGTCCTGGCAGGCATCCAGAGGAGGCGACTGCATCCCGCTCCTGCTCCTGCAAAGACTTTTCCTCGGGGCCAGCCTCAAGGGATGCTCCTCAGAGCATCCTCAGAGAGGGATTTTCCTTCCTCTCACCAGTGTCCTGCACTTGCTAATAGGTGGAGCATCTGTAGAGGTCAGGGTGTGTCACCCACTTGGAATGCTGAGGATCTGAGAGGTTTGGCTCGTGGGAAGGAGTGCTCCAGGCCACAGGAATCCACAAATTAGAGCAGCATTAGTGGCATAAGGATCAGAGCCCACATCTGTCTCCTGGAGAAGCACCTGTAGTCCCCCCAGCCTTCTGGTAACCATCTCCACATGGTTTGCTTTCATTTTGCTTTCAGAGGGAGCTGCAAATGCTTGAAGTGATGATCATCTCATCTCTGTTCAGTTACAAGGCAGTATTGGGGTACGTTAAGTCTTTGCATTCCTCATAAGTTAATTTAAAAATGGTTAGTTGGGTTAAAGCAAGGTGAATTCTCTGCTCTGTGTGTTAACCAGCCATTTGAGCTGAGTAGGTCTTGCCAAAAAACTTTTAAAAAATCTCTCCATCTTAACTTCCACATCTTAAATCTGGCTCTGGCTGATGGCTGGCCATTATAACTCAGCAGAGGCAGGACAAGAATTTGCCCTCCAACATCAAGCAGCAGGGAAAATTTCTTAGGAGGGGCGAAAAAAAGTGAGGGCTTTTTGACACCTCTTAGAAATAAACTGTGAGAAAGAAAACTAAGTATGAACTTCCCTTGACCAGTGTGCAGGGGAAGGGGAGAAGGTGGTTCCACCTCTCCCAGGATGGCAGCATCTCACAGGGCTCCCACTATCACAAACCTTTCAGGGCAGGAGGGCTCCACACACACATCACAGCCTCTGATCTGCCTGGAATAGAAGGTATGCAGTGTGCCTGCTACCGACAGTGGGCTGTGGTGGAAAATAGCTCATCAGGGAGTGAGGCAACAAAACCAATCTCATCTGATAGCTGCTTGCCTAAAACCTCTGATCCATGCAGAGAGAGACAAGTTTTATTCATCTCCCAGTTCTGCCTTTCCTAGTGTCTCCCCAGTCTGTCTGGGGAGTTGTATGACCTCGATGCTCTTGCTTGTCTCCCAGAATTTGGGGGTGGAGACTTGCATGAATAACAGAGGAGTGTGAGTGCCAGGAGCATCTCTGACACCATCATCCTCCCTGAAATCCCCCCAGTGCCTCCACCCATCCAAGCACTGGGGAGCACACTCTCTCCTAAGATCCTTTCAGGCAGATAGTAATTTGGGAAATAATTTTGGAGGTAAAGGCTGTCCTTAGGAGGAGGAGTAACAGCACATGACAGTGACACTGAGCCAGCAGCGTGAGCCCAACAGGAGTCCCAAACCCACAAGCACTGATGTGCCCTTGCAGCCCCAGGAGCTTCTAATTCATTAATTAGAAGTGTTTATGTCAAGATTACCTCATCATAACCCCCTCAGCATCAGGATTCTCCCAGAGAGGGCCAACCACCACGCTGGGCCTGCAGGGAGCCACGGGAGCAGTGCTGGGCTCTGAGGGACCGGGCCATGGAGGTGTGAGGGCACTGGTCAGTGCTGTGTGTCCCCTTCTCCAGACCCCACGGAGGGGACAGTGACCACTGGAGTGACCACTGGGGGGATGAGCAGCTCGTGCTGCAGGCACGATCCCAGCACCTGTCTCTCCACTGTGAGATGTGCAGGGCTGGGTAGGGAAAATGCTCAGCAGCTCTGGTGTTTTTCCTTAGGGGCCTTATTTCAACAACACGTTTGTCTTGATTACAGTGCTTAATCTGACTTGTCAAAATCTCCATAAAACCATTTAGGGCGTTTAAGAGGGAAAATGCACTCCTTTTCTCCCCTTAGATCTGAGCAGGAACGGGTCTGAAGCCACCAGCCCCACTGCTCCTGTCCTGTTACCAGTGTCCTGGGTCAGAGACGTGCTCAGGGTGCTGCCTCCAGGGATGAGCCAAACAACCCATAGAGAGTTGTTTTGTTTATTCCTTAATAGCTATGAAAACAATTACCAAGAGCCAGTGGCTCTTTCCTGGTCCTGTGGTGACCGAAAAACATCCTGAAGCTGGCATTGATCTGGAGAGAGCAGAGAACCCATGACTGAACGGGGCAGGGGGTGCTGAGGGGAAGGGAAGTGGGGCTGACCCCTCAAAGTCACCAGAAGATCACGCTTGAGCTGGTGCCAGACGGGGTGAAATGGGCCAAAGGCCAGCAGACCGTGATGGCACAGCCCCAGGGAGGGCCCTGAGTCCCGGGAGGGACCTGGGACAGCCCTCCTCGGGCCTGTGGGGCAGGACTCCGTGGGTTGCGTCCACGCCCTGCTCCACATCCAGCTCTGCTACCAAGGCGGGAATTCCCAGGAGGAAAAATTCCCCATTTTCCAACCTGGCCCTGAGCAGATCCAGCTCCAGGGTTTTGGGAATTTTTGGGGGGTGGGGGGGTTTTGGGGATTTTGGGGATTTATTTTGGGATCTTTTTGGGATTTTTTGCAGATTCCATCCGCGCCCTGCTCCACATCCAGCTCTGCTACCAAGGTGGGAATTCCCCATTTTCCAACCTGGCCCTGAGCCCAGCCAGCTCCGAGTTTTTGGGGATTTTTGAGGGGTTTTTGGGGGATTTTTGGGGTTTTTTTGGGATTTTTAAGGGATTTGGGGGGGGGGATTTTTAGGGGATTTTAGGGGATTTTTTTTTTATTTTTGGGGATTTTGGGGGGATTTTTAGGGGATTTTTAAGGGATTTTGGGGTTTTTTTGGGATTTTTTGGGGGATTTTTTGGAGACTTTTTGGGAGATTTTGGGGGGTTTTTTTGGGGTTTTTGGGGGATTTTGGGGATTTATTTTGGGATCTTTTTGGGATTTTTTGCGGATTCCGTGGATTGCGGAGGGAACCCCTGCTCCCCAGCTCTGCACTGAGGAGGAGAAGAGCTGATTTCCAAGCTGAATCCAAGTGATTCCATTTAAATGGGATGAGAAATGCTGGGTTTACGTTGCTAGCGAAGGGCAGTGGAGCCAGGAAGAGTTGGGAGCACCACGTCTTGTTTTGTGAGGTCTTTAGAAGCAGCTTCTGTCTGGTGTGAGTGGAGAAGACATCCCTGCATGTCCCAGCTCACCCAGAGAGGAGAGGAGAGGATAGCATCGATTACAACCTGTCCCCCCCTTCTTTTCTCCTGTTCAGTTTTTTTCCCTGTAGGAGATTAATGGGAACTCTTTGTCTTCTAACATGACTGTACCTTATGAATTCTCTGTCTCATCCTCATCCTTTAAATTATCCACATAATAAAATATGTATTCAGTGATTTCAGGTCATAATTTGATCTGCTTAGGGAAGAAAAGGAATGATAGAGAAGGGTTGCCAGCATGCTCAGCTCTCCTCCATTTATCTTTATTTATCTTCTTTTTTTTTTTCCTAACAACTTGTGTGCAGCCAAGTGATGAAAATTCCAGTACCTGTGTGCTGGTTGCTTGCAGGACAAGCATCCCACTCATCCCCCCCACCTCGACAGGACCCACTGAGCTGCTCTGGCTGCCCCCATCTGCTGGCAAAGGAGATGTTTGGGGTGGTGAACCATCCCTGTAACTCCTGCGTGCCCTCACTGCTTCTGGGATCAGGTTTATCCGACTGTAAAATGGGCACAAATTTGCCTCCATGCCAACCCCACAGGTGGGTTGGTTCCTGCAGGAAAGTGGGTGTGCAGGAGTAAAGCTGGAGGGGCACAGGAAGCACTCAGGATGTGCCCAAACTCCTGGCAAAGGCAGAATGGCATGGCCTTATCCCAAGGCACAGACACGGGGTTAAGGCTCCTTTGTGCAGCTCCTGTACAGCTCTGGAGCTGCCAGAGTTTCATTTTAATACCAGATTTAAGGTCTGAACATGGGTTTTAATTATTTCACTACTTTCCTGTGACATCTAAGAAGCCTCGTGCATGGCAATAGCAGCGCTAAAGGGCATTTTGCACTTTAAAAATCCCCAGGAATCTGTGATGTCCTGATGTCGCTGAGGTGTGCTGCAATTTCCCACAGGGCTGGAAGGAGGAGGAGGAAGAGCAGGAGGGAGAGGGAGCCCAGCACGGTGCTGCCAGTGAGGGGACATCTCCAGTCCAGCGTGCTCCAGGCATGGAGCACCCCCGAGGCGCTGGTGTGGAGGAGCAGGAGACAATTTGGGGTGGGAGGGAGCTCCTCCTCTTCTGCACGGGGGCGAGGAGACTGTCCCTGAATGAATGTGCCGAGAGCATACCATGCTCGTTTGCAACAGAAAATCAGGGTTTAAAATCCTTGCATTTAGCCATGGACTAACATCTCTCGTGCACCAGATTTCCCCATGGCTCTTTTCACAGCTGCTTGTCCATCTGGGGGCCTGCAGGCTCTGCCCTCTTCTGACGGGATGCAAAGCCTCGGGTTTCCATGGCATGGGCTGGGGGAGGTCAGCGCTGCTTCTCGGGAGGCAGGAATCTGGGGGAAAGCTTCCCAAAGGAGGATTCAGGGAGCTTCAGCACCACTTGTGAGCCCCCAGAGAGGCTGTTTGCCTCTTGCCTGTGCTCTCAAGGGCTGCTTGTTCCTGCGTGTGGCACTGCCCCTGGATGGGAAAGCAAAGGCTCACCACGGTGACGATGCTTTGACGATGATGAAGGGTTACCACAGGCATTGCTTACCCCGCACAGGTAAAGAGGGACAAAAGTCAGGTTGGTGCTGCCCACCCAGGGAAGGAGCACAGGCATTGCTGAGCAGCTGAGGCCTTGCTGCTGCAGCTCCTGCTGGGAGCAGTGCGACACAGGGGGGAGAAAAAAGTGAACACTGATGCCATGATGATTTTTTGCCTTTTCTTTAATACCCCTGTTACGCCTTTTTACAACTTCTGTATTCTTAGTGCTTTTTGCCTACGTTCCTGGGCTTGTCAAGCTAGGAGACTCAACATTTTAGAGATTTCATAGTTAGGGATCAGTGTGCCCCAGGCCCCAAGGTCCTCTCCAGAACACATTTTGTAAACTAAGAACCATCCAGGGGAAGGTTCCCTGGGGAGGGGAGATCATTAGAGCCTCTCATTGGGGAATCTTTGATAGATCTGCTAATTAGTAAGACCTATAATGTAATACCAGATCTTTTGGGGGTGTGCATTTCGGTGCATTCCATCTGGATGTGGTGCACCTAAATATCCTTAAAATAAATACCGAGGTAAAATCCATTTTTCCCTTCTAACTGTGTTTGACTCTTGATTTTAAGACCAGGAAAAGGCATCAAGACAATGTCCTAAAGCACCTAGTGTGATTCAGAAAGCTGGGAGCTGTTGTGCTTTTCCAGGGTCTAAGTGTCTGGGCTTAGATAAACCCTCCTTTTGGGTAGGCCCTGGGAGCAGGGGGAGATTTCCAGCTTGCTTTGCATGGAGGAACCTCAGGATGCCAAAGGGGTTGTGTTGTGTTTTGTCAGGGGAGGAGATGCTCCATCCAACGCCTGCTCTAGGTCCCTGCCTGCCCAAATTCCCTGCTCCTGCCCTCAGCCTGTCCTCTGGGTGGGCTGCTGTCTCCATCCTGGTGAGCCAGGAAAGCCACTGGCTGCTTTCCAAGTTTTCTGCATGTTTGGAGGCTGGGGGTGACAGCCCCGTGGCAGAGCCCCCTGCCATGTGGGCATCATGCTGCCCCACAGCCCTGCCCCACAGCCCTGCCAGCCTGGCCACAGCTCCAGGCTCCAAGAGGGACCCTCAGAGGAGCGAGCCCCTGCAGGGTGGCACCTCTCTCCCCTCTCTCCCCCTCTCTCCCTGTGGCTGGGCATCTCAAACATAATGCAGAGGTATTTGGGAATGTGTCTGAGCACAGGCTGGCAACCAAGTGACTGCTAAATGCAGGGAGACACCGCCGATGCTGGGGAGGAGCAGAGAAATAGCTGCCAGCAGCACCCTGAAACCCCAGGATGGGGCACAGCTTTGCACCCACTTACCCCCAGCAGTGACCAACCTCAGTGATTTCCCCATGGGTGACTGGATTCTCCTGGGCATGCTCAAGGAGGGGCTGGACGTAGAGAAGGGTGGACAAGAGCAACACTTCATGCCAGGAGCTGCCACATCCTCTGTGCCTCTCACAAGGAGCAATGTTCCCTGCTCTCAGCATCAAAGCTGTGTCTGTCCTTAACATGTGAAATCAAAGAACCCGTTTGGTTTCTTGTGTGCTCCTGGTGATCCCCAAGCTCAGGTTTATTGGATGTTTCCTGAAAAGTCTCCTCTCCTAACAGGTATTATATGCACAGGCATGTTGGCTCAACAGGCTGCATCAGTGCTGCTCTAAAATACTGGTATTTATTAGTCACGTATAAAATGTTAGGCACTGTTTGCTCATTACAAGACCAACTTCCTCTGGCTTACAGCAAAGGTTTGCTTCTCCCAGGTCAGAGATGGAGGCAGCCTCACGGGCAGCACAGGCTGGAGCTGCCAGCGCATCACCCACCTGAGCTTGCTTGTGTTTCCCACCGCTGGAGCATCTCAAGGGGTTTATCCTCTCCTTTGGGAATACCAGCTGCACTGAAGGAGCTCTTTGCAGTGCACTGGGGAGTGGCTTTCCCAGCCCATCACCAGGAGGACTGAAGCCCTGGTGCTGTGGACTAATGAAGCACCTGAGCTGCCTTGCTGTAAAGCTCACATCTGTTTTGTGGGATGGTTCTTTGTCTCTGTTGCCATTCTCCACACCCCTGCCAGCACTCACATTTAGTGAACCATTGCATGATAGCAAATAATCTGGAGGCTTTGATTGGAGGGTTTATTGCTCTCATGATTAGAGTCAAACCTTTTTAATATCACCTTTGGTTTACACGGTGCTGCTCCCTCTTATTAGAGACACAGCCCTGTGTATTCTGTGAGTCCCTGCTGTCAGCCCCCCATGGCCCCTTACTCTGAGCATCCCCCCGGGGCCCTCAGCACCCCATCCACGGCTTCAAGTATCTCCCCAGAGCCCTGAGGATCTACGCCAGGTCTCCAAACTTCCACCCTAGAACCTCAAGAACCCACCCAGAGCCCTAAGAACTTCTCCCTGCCATGGCCCCAATAACCACCCATGGTGCTGAGCATCTACCCTAGGTCCCCAAATACCCTCCCAAGCCTCAAGCATCCTTCCATAGGCCCCGTGGGGCTCAAAGGGGCTGCAGTGCCTGGGATGCTCCCCTGCCCAGAACGAGCCCTGCGGGCTGGAGACCCCTCCAGGACTATTGAGCCTCCCTGGGTCTCCGTGTGGGGAAGGCAGTGCCTGTCCTTGTCTATAATTGAAATAGATGGAATCAGGACGGATCAACATCTAATTCCTCGCCTGGGTGAGTGGAGACATATGTTTAATTTTCTGGTAATTCCGGCTGGGAGCCGCGGCTGGTTCCTGTGTGCGCACGGAGGGATCGCCGCTGCCGAGAGGCGGCTCCGCTCCGCACACGCGGCTCTGCACAAGAGCTTCTCCCCGGGGCTGCAGTCCCCAGCCTCCCCGAGACGAGAAGGAATAAAAGCCATCTCCCCGGCTTTTTCTGCGGCATTCCCGTGGCCACGCACCCCCAGGGAAACAGCGAGGATGCTCAAAGCCCAGGGAAGCGGGTGGGCGCTGGCTGCAGATCTCTTTCCACCCGGATTTTTTCTGAGGGATGTGCTGGGAGAGGAGCAGCAGGAGGGGAGGGGTGGGAAGAGCAGAGGCTCACTGCGGGGCATCCCCCCAAGACTGCACAGGGAACAGATCTTGGGGCTTTCAGGCCAGTCCAGAGGGTCTCATTCACTGGAGAGTGCTTTCCCTACTACTGAGGTGATGGAAACCCCTGGAGTATCCTTCAGGCTCAATTCCCACTGGCATCAGCAAGGCAGGCTTGTGAAACACGAGGGTGCCTATGCTGTGTGGGTGACTGTGGCCCAGAGTCCCAAAATGAGCAAGAGCAAAACAGAGAGAAAAGGGATTTGAAATGATCTCCCAAATAATTTATCTAAATTAAGGTCTCTAGTTCCTCCCAGCATGGCCCCCAGGGACCCCTTCAGACCTTCCCTGCCTCATGCAAACCATATGCTCTTCCCTCCAGAGACCATCCCTTGGAAAACTACTTGTGCTGCCTACAAAACAAGCACATTTCCCATTTTGGGGTGTACTTTGCTGTGTACATTTAAGAGCAAGGGATTTTGTCTGTCTCTCCTCAGCATCATGAAGGTTTCGTTAAGGACCCCCAAACACGGGTGGACAGCTTTGGGCTCTGCCTGACCCTGCTTTTCCCTTGCACCATCACTAGACAGGAATTAGAGCACAGGGGTTTCCCAGCCAGGCACCCTGCTCCCAGGGACTTGGGTGAGAAACTGCTCCTTCCTGCATGGAAGTTTTGGGGACATTGCCCTTGACTTTGACTTGCAGGCTCGTTGTCATGGCTGGAAGGTGAAGGAGGGCAGTGACTCCTCTCCTGCAGCTGGAGAAAGCCAGGAGGGCCTGATCAGCCATTTCAGCCTTGCTTACGTATGGCTTCTTGGGTTTTCTTCCATCAGCATGGTCCAAGGAATGTTATTCTTGCCATGCTGGTGCATCTGTAAAGCCACAGCTGAAATATCTCATTTCCAACTGATAGTCTGGAAAGTTGCCTCCCACCTCACTGGTGGCACTCAGGATACATAGGTCAGCCAGGTTTAGTTACCTCTGGTGTCTGGGACCATTGAAAAATCACTGCTGGCTTCCTTAGAGGGGTGGTTTCACTCTGTGTAGGATGTCTGTGCTCAGCTGAAGGTACAGGACTCCCTACACACCTAAGTGGGTACTCACCTCCAGAGCTGAACAGCTCATCATTATTAATGGCCTCTGCTTCTCTCACTGAGCTGCCATTTCCTGCAGGTAGGAGGTAAATTAGGCAATTTACCCAAAGCAATGTGGGGAAAATGGGGATGTGAAATCATACCTCAGGAGTCACAGATACATTTAGGACCACCTCGTTCCTGTGACTGAAAAAGGTCTGTTCTAACATGCCAGGACAGAAGTCTCACGCCTGAGGGAGTAAGGAGCTCGCCAGGAAACCTGTCAAAGTTTTGTGCAGAATTAGGTGGAGTTGCTCTTTTCAACTTTGGTTCACCAGCTCAGCTGGGAAAAAATACTTTCTGCTGTCAACAATGCTACTCATTGTTGAGCAAAAAGCTCTTGGAGGCTCATTACTTTGAATATTCAGGTAGGTTATGATGTTAAAAGGAATCAGAGTGCTCCGAATATGCTGGAATACAGCCTCTGCAGCATCTCTCCTGCATTATTTTGGTTGATGGTAATTATATGTATTAACGGTAATTGGGTGAATTTGTCACTAATTCAGAAATGGCTTCAATGGCTCTCAACCTGCAGGGAGAGAATTCCACTGAAAATCCCTCTTGGCCTTGTTTGAGGAAGTGACCACTGGGAACAGAGGATCATTTCACATGTTTTTGGCGAAGCCAGTCTCTGGCTCTCAAGGAGCAGTGGGGAGTGCTGAATTCGGATCTTTTTAACCAAGTTCAGTAAGGATGGGTGTAGAAACACCTGCTGCCAGCTTGGCCATTTCCCTTTCCACTCCCCCAAGGTCTGGCAGCTGTCGGGGGCAACACACAATGCCAACATGGCTCTTTCACCATCCTGCTTAGGAGGAGAGCTGCGTGTGACCCTCAGCAGAAAGGTTCTCACCTTTCCAGGTGAGGCTGTGGCTGCTGCTCTCTCCTCCCCACGCAGCTCTGTTCTCTGTCCTGTCATTACAACCTCCCAGATGAGTAAGAACCTCCCCTCCCCAAATGTTAATTAACCTTCGGGGGGCCAGGGGGTCGGGGGGGTTGTCAGAACCCAGAGTTGTGGGTACTGCCCACACTTCTTGCGTGGTATTACAGAATTCCAGAGTGGTTCAGGTTGGAAGGGACTTTAAAGGCCATCTCATTCCACCCCCTGCTATCCCAGGTTAACTCCAAGCTCCATCCAGCCTGGCCTTGGACACTTCCAGGGATGGGGCAGGCTCAGCCTCTCTGGGCACCCTGTGCCAAGGGTCTCACCACCCTCACAGGGAAGAATGTTTTCCTAATATCCCAATATCTAACCCTACCCTCTGGCAGTGGGAAGCCATTACCCCATCTCCTGTCACTCTACCCTTGTCCAGAGTCCAAAGTCCTCTCTTGGAGCCCCTTTAGTCCCTGGAAGGGGCTCTAAGGTCTCCCTGGAGCCTTCTCTTCTCCGGGCTGGCCAACGCCAGCTCTGGCAGCCTTCCCTCACAGCAGAGGAATTCCAGCCCTCTGACCATTTCGGTGCCCACGCTGGTTTGCATCCAGAGCCCAGGAAAGCTGAAGTCAAACTCAGTTGGCTCTCACTTTTTTTTGCATCCCGTTCTACCCCCTTTTCTTTCCTCGTTTTTCTCCCTCCCCTCCTTCTCCCGTGGCTCCGGGAGCCGCTGCCGGCACGGGGGGGGGCGGCGGGGCAGCCGAGGGCTGTGGGAGGCGATGCGGCGGTGCCGCCCGGGTTTGCGGGTGCGATTTTCCTGCCGCCTCTGCCCACTAGGCGGCTGCGTGCGGGAGCGCCCGGAGCGGGGAGCGGAGAGCAGGGGAGAGCAGGGGAAAAAAAACCGGGGGGGAGGGGGGGGAGAGAGAGAGACGAAGCTGCTGAAATTTAAGGAGGGGACGGAGCGGCAGCGAGGCAGTCCCAGGGTCGCTGCTGTCGGCCGCAGCAGCCAGAGGGGCTGCCGGTGCCAGGCAGGGCGCCAGGCCGAGCCCGGGCACCCGCGGAGCGGGGCCGCCCCCCGCGCATCCCGGCGGCGGCAGGAGGAGCGGAGCGGAGCCGGCCCGGCCCGGCCCGGTGAGTGTCCTCAGCACCGCGGACAGCTCCGCGCTCCGCGCTCGGCTCCGCGTTCCGCGCTCCGGGCTCCGAGCTGCGCGCTCCCTGCGCCGGGCTTCGTGCTCGGGCTCCGCGCTCCGCGGCACCGCGTTCCGCAGTCCGGGCTCCGCGCTCCGCGATGCCGAGCTCCGTGTTGGGGCTCCGCGTTCCGTGTTGGGGCTCTGGCGCTCCGCGATGCCGAGCTCCGTGTTGGGGCTCCGCGCTCCCTGTTCGGGCTCCGCGCTCCGCGATGCCGAGCTCCGTGTTGGGGCTCCGCGTTCCGTGTTGGGGCTCCGCGCTCCCTGTTCGGGCTCCGCGCTCCCTGTTCGGGCTCCGCGCTCCGCGGGCAGCAGCTCCGGGCGCTCCGCGTCCCCGCGCATCCCCGCCTCGCAGCAGCCGCGCCCCGGGCCCGGATTTGCTCTGGGCTCTGCGTGTGCAGCCCCTCTCGAGCCCCGCGGCCGGGCAGGAGTTGAGCGCGGAGGGCAGCGGCGGTGGGCAGCGACCCGCGGGTCCCCGGCCCGGCCGCGGGCGGCTGTGCGAGGGAAGCGGGGTGTTGGTTATTTTTTGGGGGTGGTAAAAGCTGCCTGCACTTTGTGCAAGTTCCTTTTGTGGTTGGAATGAGATTAAAGAAATTTGGCTCTCGGCACCTGCGTCACACGGAGACAGTTCGCGGAGGGAGGAGGCTCCTTGCTGCATCCTTGCAGGCAGCGCTGGGGGGCTCATTCGCACCCTCTCCCCGTCAAAGCCAGGCTCCATCTCTCCTTCTCGGCCCGCTCCCTCCCTCCTGCCCACGACTCCCACTCCCGGCAGGGCCGCGGGGGCAGCAGCATCCCCAACTCCGGGAGCTGCGAACAAGCCCGAGCAGCCTTTCCCTCCCTCCCGCACCGGCTGCCGCTTGAGCGTGGATGCTGTCGGCGAACACGAAGCCCACCCAGCCTCTGCCGAGCCTTCGCCCCGGCTTTCTGCTTCAATTCACCAAAGTTTGAGCACGGCTTTTGCCTCCTCTCCCGCCTGCTCAAGCAGCAGCGGTGCCTTTCTGTAGGAGAGCTGAGCCCTGGAAGGGGCCATCGCAGAGCTTTGGGCTGAAGGATGCTCCCTGAGCCTGTGCAGAGCTGTGACTTCTAAAGCCGGGGAGCGGAGCGCTTGCTTGGCGAGGTCACCGCTGACGGAGGGGTGGCAGAGCCTCTGGAGGAAGGGACGCCGAGGGTGTGTCTGAGGAACGCATTAATTAGGCGCGCTTCATTAGCAGCTACCTGTTATGGTTTCTGACAGAATCCATCTATCCGGAGAGGAGGAGAAGGCTAAGCCCGGTGCGGGGGATCCTTCCTGCAGAGGCGAGGGGCTCGCTGAGGTGCTGTGGAACCCGGGGAAGGAAGCATCCCTGTGTCCTGCCGTCCTGGCAGCAAATGGGGAGCACCTCGCCGCTCCCAGCTCTTGCTCTGTGCATCGGCTGGGCAGCTGAGAGCAGACTTCTCCTGCGGCGGCACCGGGGTCTCCAGGAAGGGTCAGATTTGGGGATCGCTTTCTGCCGGCTGCATCTCAGTGGCTGCCCCCAGCATCGCAGCCCCGCGGGACGTGCGTCTGCAGGCAGGGAAACTGAGGCGTGGGGAACGGGCTAGAAGAGGAGGCTGGGCAGGCGGGCAGAAGGGTCACAGGGGCTTTTCCTGCGCCTTTGGTGGAGCATGAGGCTGTTTCTTTCAATTTCGGGTGCGTGCACACAGCAGTGAGGGGCAAATCCCCGGGTTTGTGCAGGGAGGCTCGGGGGGAGAGAGGGGCCAGGGAGCAGCCGCCTGCCTGCTGGGGGGGAGCAGGTCCTGCCCCCCAGGCACCTGGGCAGCCAGAGGTGGTGAAAATCCCTGAGTGAAAATCCCAGGGATGCTCAATTCTCCCCTCATTCTCCCTGGGGTGGCTGGAGTCTAGGAAGGGGTCTGGATTCCCCCAAAATTGCCACGAAGAGGGCAGTAGGGGTGGTAAGGGCTGCTGAGGTTGCTGTGCCTAGGAGGTCTGGTGAGCAGAGATCTTCATCTGAACGTTTTCCTTCTAAGCTGTTTGGTTTCGTGGGCAGCTTGACCCCGGACGTGCTAGAAACCATCCCAGCTC
Organism: Monarcha castaneiventris obscurior; assembly: GCA_026261815.1. NCBI lineage: Eukaryota > Metazoa > Chordata > Aves > Passeriformes > Monarchidae > Monarcha > Monarcha castaneiventris. Next base: position 333,565 of record JAMPIT010000502.1, on the reverse strand, counting down.
GTGTGGATCCGTGAGTGGAACCACACTGGCAGGACTGGGGAAACACGTGCTGCTTGCTGGGTCGGGGTTTGCCTGCAAGTCCTGGCAAAGCAAGGATGAGGAATCAGCCTGTTCCTGGGCTCAGGCTGAGGTTTCCCCTGGGCTCAGATCCTGGCGAGTGAGGCGGCTCTCCAGGCAGGGAAGGGCTGAGCTCCCATGTTCCTGAGGCTGCTTGTGGGGTGCAAGGGTCTCAAGCCACTCCCCTGGAGAGGTCCCTGCCCCGCCCCGCACCCCAAACCTGCTCCCAGGGACTCGCCAGGTGGATTTGAGCATCAGCAAGGTGAGGCTGCAGGGACAGTCTGTCACCGTGGGCAGCGGCCACGGGGGAACACTTGGATCTCTTGCTGTTCTCCTGATGGTGGTGCTCCAAGCTCCCCAATCCCCCTAAAACAGCTCAAGAACTGTGCTGAGAAGGAGAAACCGAATCGATGGGAGCCCTGCAGCTCCGACTGCTTCACCCACAGCTCCTGGGGGGTAACAGGCACCCAAACCCGGTGAGCTGGGGGGCTGCAGCTCCTGCCCTGGCACGGGGTGTCCGTGGGGTTCCCAGCCCTCTCCTCGCTACTGTTCATCTTGTCAGAGCCCGTAGCAAATGCAATAAAACCCAAGAAAAACGCTAATTAACGAGTACAAGCATGTAGGGTGTAAAGTAGATGTTTAACCTTATTATATAAACAAACATAAAGGAGCCATAAATTAGGCAGGGGAAGAAGTCAATTCATCGACGGAACTGCCCAGGCAGAAGAGATAAAGGCAGCGTCAGGCGGCCGAGGGACGGGGGCGTGATGCAGCCAGCGCCTCTAATCCTCTCGCCTTTTAATTGCGCCTGTAATGAGAAACAAAATGTCAATGACATCAGATGCTGCTCCCATCCGGGAGGTGGTCCCAGCCAGGGGAGCAGCATCCTAGAGCCAGGGTAAGAATCCTAGTGAGGGTGAAATCTGGGACTGCCCGGATGCTCCCAGCTGCTGGGTACTGGTGTGCAAGCCCAGTTTGCTGGCTGGAGTTACTGGGAGGTGGCTGCTGCGTTTAATGGCATCGAGTGCTTGAAGCTCACGCTCTCTGCAGGGCTTGTCTGACAGCGTGATTAGTTCCTGGTCTTCCCTCACCCACCCCACTGCGCAAGAAATAAGGAAATCAGAAGGGACGGGGAGAGGAAATTAAAAAATAAAATAGAAAATACAAGGCAGGTTCAGCTGGTGCCATTTGTCTGTCCCTTGGTCTGAAAGGGATTTTCCCCTCATGGCTCTCACATCTCACCAGGCAGGTCCAGTCTCCCTTAGGATGTGCCTGAAACGAGTCCCAGGACGCCCAGCTCAGTTTTGGCTGACCTTTAGTTAAAGATGGTCCCTGTCGGCTGCCTCCACTGCCACAGCCCCGAGGGGAGGTGCTTCAGCTGGGTTCCATGGGAATTGAAAGGGCCTCTCCCCTCCACCATCCATCGCTGCTATCACCTAGCCAAAGGGATGCCAGTGAGCCCCTTCCCGAGGGGAATATTCAGAGGAACACCCTTCCTTGCCAAAATCTCAGCGCCAAACATCGTATCCACAGGCTGCTGTAAGGTGCTGAGACCCCCTTTCCTCCTGTACCTTCCTACTTCCCCCAGCGTGTTGTCTTCATCTCAGAGCTTGATTTAATTGTCCCTTCATAATTAGCCATCACAATCTCTCCCAGCAGCTCCTTGATGAGCCCAGGTAATTGTTTGTTTCTTTTCCCCCCGCCCTCTATTTTTTTTGATACTTTGCAATGTCAAAGCCTGGTATTTCCATGGCTTCCATCCACAGGGCAGGAACCGTGGCAAGGTGCAGGCAGCGAAGCCGGCAGCTGCTCTGCCTGTCCCCAGCTTCCCCCAGCTGCCTTCAGGAAAACTCAGTGCTCTTAACAAGCCTTGTCCTGCGGGCATGTGAGGCGTCCGAGATGGCAAAGGCTGGATGGCAATGGTGGGGCTGGCACAGCTGTGGGGTGGCACAGAGATGTCCCCTCTCCTCCTTCCCGTGTGCGTGGGGTTTGATACTCTGATGGCCGGCTGCTGCCACATTTACTGGTGGGGTGAAAATCCCAGGGATGCTCAATTCTCCCCTCATGCTCCCTGGGGTGGCTGGAGTCTAGGGAGGGGTCTGGATTCCCCCAAAATTGCCACGAAGAGGGCAGTGGGGGTGGTAAGGGCTGCTGAGGTTGCTGTGCCTAGGAGGTCTGGTGAGCAGAGATCTTCATCTGAAGGTTTTCCTTCTAAGCTGTTTGGTTTCGTGGGCAGCTTGACCTAGGACGTGCTAGAAACCATCCCAGCTACCACCTCCCACCCCTCCCTGCCTCTCTCTCAGCTTTTTTGCTAAACACAGGCTTTTGGGGAGGGGTTTTTGCTCCCCATCTCTTTCCTCAAGGTGGATGGAGCTCCAGCGAGTCACCACGGGAGGATGAGATGTGGAGCCTCTTGCCAAGTGTGTGGTGGTGTGGATCACTGCTGGAGAAATTATCCAGGGGTGTTTGACTGGTGCCTGGGTGGATGTGGGATGTTCCTTTGGCCCAGCCAGAACTCTCTCTGCTGTTGGAGGAGATCACAAATCCCTCAGGCGCTGGGGAAATGAAATGCTGGTAGCCACTACGAGTGCAGGAAGATCCTTTGGTGATGACTGTTCTCCCAAAGAACTGTTTGGCAGCAGAGAGGGATTTGCTCTCTCCTTCCCTTCCACTCATGAGAGGCATCACAGGAGGGAAGAATTAATTCAGCTCTCTGTCCTTCATCTCCAGGACAACTCCCTCCTCTTTCTCCCACTCATTTGGGAAGAATATCCCACTTGAGACGCCGCAGGGCTGAAGGCTGGGGATGCAGCTGGAGAGGTGCCTGGCAGCAGAGGTGCTCCACCGGGTGCTGGCTCTCCTTCTGAAGTGCAAATGCTCTCCCTGGGGGAAGGGGAAAAGCCTTGCCCTGCCCGCCGGGCATCACGGAATGCGTGGCAGTGTCCCAGGGAAAAGCTGTGCTGTTTGCATGAGCTGCAGCTCATGGCTGCCTGCTGGAATCGCTCTTCCTTGGCTGCCTGGGATTTGGAAATGGATTGCCGAGTCAATACTGGTGCATCTGGGCCATGCCGGGCTGCAGGGGGCTGCCCCCACCCACAGCCAGCATGGAACTGGCTGGGCTTTGGCTCTCCATCCCTCGGCTAGCAGGGCAGGTGACCCCTGAGCCCTGCCCACAGCACGCTGGAGCCAAGGCTGGGGATGGGGAACGGGATGGGTGAGCTGCAGGAGGAGCACAGCATCCTCACACAGCCATCCATGGCCCCCAGCACTGAGCTCAGCGCCCACCACCGTGTTCCTAGAGCTTCATCTCCAGTAAGGAAATGTTGCCTGGTCAAGCTGTTGAACCATTTCCCTCATGGCTCCCTTCGTTTTGGCTGAAGTCATGTTAGTCAGCAGAAATCACCAAAAACAGGGATTCCTAAAGTGCATTGTTTATTTTCCTTTTTTTTTTTTTTTTTTTTTGGTGGATGAATCCTCTAATCCCCGCGGGGTTTTGCAGCCTCGCTTGGTTGATCACCACAGTGAGGAACAGGTCCCGTTGATGGAGCACATCCATGTCCCTGCTACATCACATGGGGACAAGCAGGGAGCTTCACCGGAGGCGATTTTGGCTGCTCCCACTGCAGACGGCCCAGCATCCCTGCAGAGAGACTGTGGCTGGTAATTAAAATGCAGATTGATTTGATTCGATCTGGTTGTTGTCCCTTGGGGAAGCGAGGGACACATTTGTCGTGGGGGATCAGTGTCCTGCCTGGTCCTGTCTGGCTCTGCCAGCCCCTGCCCCTGGCCACAGCCCCTCATGCAACGCGTGCTGCTTCTCCTTGCAGAGAGCCTGGAAAGAAAATCCCTCTGCAAAGCATCAGCATTAAAGTTGTCTTTAATTACACAGTTAATTTATTATGTAGCACTAGTAACAATGTAAACCAGGCAAACGGCTGCGAGATAGCACGCCGAGAATTGCCTCATTTGGTAAATAATTTTAACTTAAGTAATTATTTCCTGCAAAGGGGGAGGATGCCGGGAGCACCCTGGGGGCTTTTCTGGCCGCAGGAGGGATGCGCTGGTGCTGTAATTCCTCATTAGTTACTCGATGCTCGTTGCCTGCACCCAGCACCGTGTCCGAGCACCCCAGGACAGCCGCGGGGTCCCCGCGATGCTTCCAGCGCTGCCCACGGCATCCACTGGCCCCGGCCTGGCAGAGCTTGGTTTGTTTTCCTCTGGGTTGTTTCGGTTTTTATTCCTCTCCAATTTTAACCCATCTCCTCGCCGCGTTACTACGGCAGCGTCTCCTTTTGCTGGCCTGGATTAATGAGCGCTAATTGCAGCGGGACGCTGATTGCCCGGCACTGGGCAGCGGCTGGGCTGGAGGCTGCTCCGGGCACGCCTGGTACCTGGGGCTGGTGGCACCGCTGCCCGCATCCCGGAGTGCCCCGGCTGCCCGCCTTTCCGTAGGAAACGTGGTTTGGATGGAGCTGCTCCATTCGTGTTTCCTCCCCTTGTCCCCCTCTGCAGCGCATCCTGCTCGCCCTGCTCCCCTGGCCGCGTCGCCGCTCCCCTCTCTCCGGCTTCGCCCCCTCGCTCTTCCTCGCTGCGCCCTTTTGTTTCACTCTGGGCTTCATTTAAAAGCGCCATTGATGGCACTGGGCGCTAATGTGAAGGGAGTCTCTCTCCGGCTGCCCTCCGCAGATGGGGACCTCGGCTCAATCCCCGTCCTGTTCTCCACTGGCGAGTAACAATGAACTCGGGCGCCGCGGGGAGACACAGAAAGAGCCACTCTGTGCTCCGGGAGACAGCCCTGTCCCCGGGGCCAAAATAACTCCGCTTGTTTTATCAACTCCGCGGGGACGGCGTGTGAGTGGCATACAGATGTTGCCACAGCTGGCTCTGCCAGCCCGGCGTGCCCGGGACCGGCAGCGCAGCCCCGTGCGGAGCAGGGGGATGCTCTGCAGTGTCCGTGTCTCAGCAGCCCCTCCAGAGCTGGAAAAACTCCCTGGAGGGTGTTTGAAAATAAAAACGAGGTTTGGGCTATGGGCATCTCTGCGGCCGAGCCCCAAGGAGCCTCCAGCTGCCAGTATCCGACCTGCCGTGAGTTTCTCAGACCCTCCCCTGGTCTGCTACCCCAGTGAAGCTCACACAGAGCCTGGGGCAGCTCAGCTTCTGCTCAGCAGCTCCGGAGTTCGCAGCACGGAAGGAAAGTCCTTCTTGGTCGTGTGTGTGCACACACAAAATGATGGGTGACAGAAGCTGAACCGATTTTCTCCTGCTCCCTCCCCACACTAACGCAGGCTCCCTGCCTCCCTCACTCTCTGCTCTCCCACGAGTGAATTGGATTAGTCACCTTCTTAATTAACTGAGCTGGTGTGAGCTCTATTAGGTATTAAATGTTTGTCACAATCCAATTTAAAAAATCCATCCCAGCAGGGCCGGGTTTGGGAGGCCCTGGGTGGTTGCAGCTCTCGCACCGGGGGTTTGGAGGCGTGAAGCTGAGTGGGACCGGGGGGGACTGCGGGCTCTAACTCCACCCCCTCGCCCTCAATTTCTCGACGCCCCAGGGGCTTGTTAGGCCTTTGGGAAAGGTCATCCCAGCCCTCTGAGCAAGGGGCAGACACAAAGCTGACACCCCCGGCAGAGGCAGGAGTGTCCCCGTGGCAGCCCCGGAGCCCCCCTGAGCCAGCGCTGGGTGAAAATGGGGATGGAGCCGGGTGTAAATCCCTGGAGGAGCTGCGGTGCACGGGCTCTGATGGCAGCAGGGAGCCTGGCAGCCTCGGCGAGGCTGAGCCGGGCACACCCAGCCTTTTTGGGGGGGTAAGGGCTGCGTTGATGAAGTGCAGGCCGGATGCTGCCCGGAGGGAGGGAGGTGGCATCAGCCTCCTCAGCAGCGTTCCTTTTGAATGAACACTGGTCGTGAATGAGGCTTAGCTTCTGCTTTAAAACCAGCCCAGCTCCTGAGAAGGGGCACGGATCATCCTCCTGCAGCCCCCACCGCGGCCCGGGCCCCTCTCTAGGGCATGTGCCCCTCGGGAGGTGTCCCAGGCTCCCCAGCCCATCACTTCCTAGCTCTTTTATCTTTTCCTCTGTCTTCTAGACAGTTGCCAATCCATAACAAACTCTCACCTCTCATTTTTGTTCCCTTAATAGCCTCTGCAGAAGGACTTTATTAAAGCCTGGTGGAAACTCTGAATTCATTACAACTCCTTATGCTCCATCACACGGGGCTTTTCTGGCTCCCTCGGGTCAGGGCTCTGGCAGTTTATTTGGGCCCTGCAGAGCACTTGGGCTTGTTTCTTCCTAGCCGAGATTATTATTTATAATTTTTATGCGTTTGTTAATGATGTATCATTGGTTATTTATTATTATAATTGAATTTGTTTTTCTCCCTGCACTAAATGGTGAGGCTCACTGGGCTGGGATGCCTCCCAGCAGCACCCTGTGTGTGTTTTGCCCTAGAGGAGGTGAACCACAGACTGGACAGGTGGGCAGAGCATCATTTTGCACAGTAAACTCTGTGTTGTTCAGTGATTTTGGTCTAAAAAAAGGCTCTTGAGGCAACCCTGTTGGTACCCAGTGCAGGTCACACACCTCATCCGTGAAGTCCTGATGCATTCCAGGAGGGGAGACCGCTGTGGGGAGCATCACATTTGTGGCAGTGGCAAAAAGGGCAAAAAGTCTGATCCCTTTCAATTTCTGTGTATCCACTGTGGCTTCCCAGCTCAGCCACTCTGCAGCCACACACGAGCTTCCCCATGGCCCGTGGGGGACTCCAGCCATGGGCACCTCCCCTGCTGTCCCCTCCAGGGCTTCTGGCAGGGCCCAGGCATCCCTGATGTCCAGCCTGAATTGGGAATGCTCAGACAGGCCCAGGGAGGAGGAGCGGGATGCAGCCCACCCCTGCATGGATGTGGGTGCAGCTGGGAGCAGCTGGAAGGGGTTTGTCCCCCATGGGTGCAGCAGGGAGGAGGTCAGGGGCATTTATGGGTCCCTCATATCTTACATCTTCTCCAGGTGTCACATCCTATGTCCAGTCCTGCCTCCCCTCTGAGGGGGCCCCAAAGCACACCCACTTTGGGGCCTGGCGTGGGGGATGAGAGGGGTTTGGAGGTTATTGATTCCCAGAGCAAAGACTGTGCTACTCTGGAGGATCTTTTTCTTTCTAGCAATCAATGGAAATGTGTTTATCGGGAAACCGTGTTTGGCCTGGACAAGTGTTTTAGTGATGTAAACAAAGCTGGGGAGAGGGATGGGGGGAGAACAGATAAAGGGGGGGTGGGAGAGGAGAGACAGCCACGGGAGGGACCCAGAGCAGGTGAAAAGTGTTGGGATAAGGAGGTGTCAGGAGAGCAGGAATGGGGGTGTGCACCCACCCTGAGCTTGCATGGCCCCCTGTTAGTGGTGGGCAGGGGGGCATCGCTGCCTGCCCCAGGGGCACATCTCCATCCAGGCAGCCCCTCAGAGAGCAGGAAGTTGGTTTCCTTAAATTAGCAGGAGTGCAGGCAGGGGAAGGAGCGAGGAGGGCAGGTTTCCATAGAAATGGGAGCTGGCAGGAGAGGTGGTGAAGGTGGAGCAGGCAGCGTGAGCCCTGGCAGGGGTGCTGCTCTGCCCTGCCCCTCACGCCCAAGGGAGGGCTTCTCCCTGCGGTTTCAGTGTGTTAACTCGAGCAAAAATTAATCTCTTTGTGATGGAGGTGTGCTCATTCCTGATGCTTTGGTAACGGATTGTTTCTTCTGCCTCCGGAGTATCATTTATGCTGTGAGATCCTCAGGAATGACAAGAAGCAAATGCCTGGTCTCAAGATGTTGGGTTGGGAATGAAAGTAGGCAGTGGGTTTGGAAAAAAGAGCAGCTTCAAATGTCAGGGGAGTTGGTGTGATGAGGATGTGGTTAGCAGAGGGCAGCCAGGCCGGCAGGTTAATGTGCCTACCCTTTGCAGAATGAACCAGGGGACATTTAATGACTCCAAAGAGCAAGGGCTGGGGTTTACATCTGCTCTTAAAAATGCCTGTTAAATCCCAGGCAGTCTCTCACTCATCCGTATCCCAGCCTCAGCCCACGTTTCAGCTCCAGGGTAGGAGTAGGGCTGCTTTTCAGTCCAGCCCTTGCAGATCCCATTTGTATCCCAGTGAAACTGCAGGAGAAATCCCCATGTGGGATCCCATGAGGGATCCCATGAGGGCACAGCAAGCTCCAGCTGGGAAAAGCAGATTCCCAGCACCGCCAGGGCATTGCACACGTGGGCCCTGCACAAGCAGCACGAGGAGCATCCTGATGACCATCCCAATGACCATCCTGATGACCATCCCGATGACCATCCTGCTGGGGAAGGTGCATGCCTCCATCCAGCTGGGGGAGAACGGCTTCTCCTGGGCCCAGGGCGGGGTGAGGCAGAGCATGGAGCTGCCACGGAGAAGAATAAAGCGTTGTCCCGGGGTTGGGCACAGCTGCAGGAGGGATGTGTGCGCCGTCGCTGCGTCCCGCACATCTGTGTGCCACTGCCAGGCTCACCCGTGCCCAGCTCCTGTGCAGCCTGCCTGCCTGGGGGCGGGTTTTGGGAGCCCAGTCAGCAGCCCAGGGATGAGGATCCTTGCATTTGCAAGCCCTGCCCCCGTGCCACGCTCTCCTCGCACATCCAGCAGCGTGTGAGACAGGGGGTGATGCCACCACCGTGTGCAGTCAGGGCCGTGCTGCAGAGCGTCCCTGCCCTCCTCCCCCTGAGCTGCTCCTCACCCCACCGTGCTGATTTGAAGCCATCCAGCCCTGAGTGGCCCCCAGGTATCACCATCCTGGGGAAGGATCCCACCCCCACCACCAGTGGGAGAGAAGGGACCCCCCAAACCACCTGCAGACAGTGCTGGCACACACGTCACTCCTCTGCTGCGGCACGCACAAACCCCGTGTCAGCCTGGCCCTGATGGCTTCTTAAGCCACTTCTTAAAGCCACTGCCTGGTGTGAGGCCACCAGGCACGGTGGGTGACCACCAGTTGCTTTTATTTCCAAGCCTGCAGGAGTTTGGGTCCCACAAACGCCTGGAGCAGACAGACCTCTCGTGGAATTCTGGCACGTGGCCCACCACACCCAGCCAATGGGACAGCCCTCCATCAGCTGGAAAAGGCAGGAGGGACCCCAGACTGGCTCCTGGAGGCAGATGGAGCTGGGGCAGGCAGCACATCCCTCTGCCAGGGTCTGCACTGCTCCTGCTTCTGCCAGGGAGGATGCGTGTGGGGGAGCTGGCACAGAGCAGCTGCTGAGCTCAGGCCCAGCATGGGCTCCCTTCCTCCTAAAATAAGTGTATTTGGGCAATGCCACACCACAGGAAACAGCAGGCTCTGTCATTTACCTGCTCAGTGCCAATACTGGGGTCGTATTAAACAGGGCACCAACAGGCTTAAATCTCTGGGGTGCAAATTGACCCCAAGCTGGGGATGCTTTCTTCAAAATTATTTTCCCTTTCAAGTACTTTCTGCACGTGAGCTAGTGCACCTCTCTACCCAAACCGGGGAAAAATCTCAGCTTTGTTTTTAGGGACAGGCACTGGCTGCAGCCACATCAGCTGGTCTGCATACCCGGGCCCAGCAGCAGCCTGCCCACAGCCACAAATCACCCTCCCGGAGGGAATCTGCCTTCCCAGCCCCAGGCAATTAGTATTTGCCTCTCACCCCGATGCGCCAGGGTCTTTTATTCCCTCTAAGCTTTTATCCTCTCTTGTTATCCCCTTCGGTGTCTAATCCTCTCTCAAATCCCACTAAGCTGCTGACGTGGCTGTGCCCAGACCCCGACAGCCATCCAGGGATGAGTCCTGCATCCCTGGGATGGGATGTTTTGGGATGCTACAGACTGTAACCTCCAACTCAGGAGGGACCACCAGTCATCCTTATGAGGCTAAAAATTAAGCTGGGGTGAAAAACCAGGTTTTTGGGGGGTATTTCCTCCTGAATCCTGCAGACAGCCACAGAAATGCATTCCCTGCCACTTGACCCTGATAAAAGTACTCACTCCAAATGAGGGAGGCACCAGTGCAGCTCATTGCTGGCTCGGGCTCCAGGCTGAGGGCTCAGAGGGTGACACCCCAAAAATACGAGCAGGGAAAGGGAGCTTCTTGCCTTGCTGCATCTCCTCCAGGGCTTTGCAGAGGGGAAGGCTCTGGGCTCCTTGCTCTCCCTTGGAGCTGTGGCTGCCCCAGCGCTGGGTTCAGCGTGGCACTGGCGCTGCAAACTCGTGACACTTGTGGCTCCCAGCCTTCCCCCACAGGAAGCTGCATCCCTTCTTCTCCTTCCCTCTTCTTTTTCCTCACGGTCACTTGGAAACAGATTATTTAATGCAAAGATGGGTGGAAACAACCCAGAATCTTTTATTTGTGATGTATTTATGGTGTGTTTGATATGAATAGTGTCCCACGGTGTCCCAAGCCCACGGTTGCAAGCGCCACCCCATCACAGGCGGCAGCGCTCATCGCCCCTCGTTCCTTGGCAATTACCCGCTAATTACTGTATTTTCATTCCCCGGCCTTCCTCCCTGCACCCCGCAGCCTCATCCCTGTCAGGGGCACCTTGCGATTATCCCTAATGACGGCGGTGCAGCTGAATGCCAAAATCCCCATTTCCCTGTAATTTGCGGCGCGGCAGAGCAGCCGGAGCTAAAGCTGCTCTGGCTGCGTGACTGTGGGGCTCGATAATTGTTCTCGGGGCTCATCAGGACGGTGGGGGAGAGAGGAGGTGACCCCTGCGATGGCCACGGAGCTGTGCTGGCCCCAAAAAGTCTCGGTGAGGTTTCCCCATCCCTGGCGAAGCTGGGCACGGGCAGCGTTTGCCAGCAGGATTAATTACCCCGGGCTGAGACCTTCCCAACTCATCCCACCCCACGAGGGTTCCCTGACTCGGTGGGTGCACCCCGAGGACAACCCCACCCTCCCCAGCCGGGAAGGAGAAGTCCCACAGGGAAGAATTTGATCTAAAGTCTATTTAGGGAACTCCTTATCCAGGTTATTCCTCATCCTGCTTAGGGAAACTGAGGCACAGACACCGAGCTCTGGGGCTTTGGCTGCAGGGACGTGCCACTGCTGCCATCCCAGGGCAAGGCAGGGATGGGATGGGATGGGATGGGATGGGATGGGATGGGATGGGATGGGATGGGATGGGATGCATCCTGCTTTCCCTGGACAGGAGCAGGAGTCTGCCCCCGAGCTGCTCCCTGAACAAGGTGCCCAGCAGTCATTCCTCCCTGACCCGGGATTTGGAGAGCCCTCCCTCGGATGCCTGCTGGGACCTTGCCTCCAGAGCTGATCACAAGGAGCAGCACGTGGCTTTGCAGAGTGGGAATTGCTTGGGTTGCTTGGAATTCCCAGGTGCTGCACGGCACTGCTGTAACCCGCTGGTGAGAAGCAGGATTACTGCTGAGCAAGGGCTTGGCAGGGATGCTGGAATTAGTGGGGTGTGAGAAGGTGGTGGCTTGGGTGGGTGGATGCTTCCTGAGCCTTTTCAGCGGCAAAAAATTAAGGAAAATTAATTGAATAGTCCACTGAAAGTGCCTGTCATGGCACGAGACGCTGTTCCTGACCCATCCATAGGGGATGGATCCATCAGGGCACAGTGTGGAGGGGGGTGAGAAGAAACAGAGGGAAGGGTGAAATTCCCACAATTACTATTTCCAGGAGGAATTAGCAGAGGTGCAAACCCAATCCAGCCGCTGAACACCCCAAAAGGTGCCTGTGGGAGGTTCTGGATGCTCCCCTTCCCCAAAACCCTTCCAGGGTTGCCAAGGGCTCCGTCCCACCAGGGATGCAGGTGATGTCCATGGGGCCCTCCACCTTTTTATGCCACTCTACTGGCCCAGAGGGAAGAGCCAGAGGATTTTTATACCAAAAAAAGGGGGTTTTGAAGCTGAAGGTCTGCTGTACCTGGCATGAGGACTCAGTTGGGAGCCCAGGGTTGGGATTAGGGAGGTGGGGAGAAAACGAACCCCTGAAATTTCCCTTATTTGACCCCAGCAGTGGGAGAGGTTTGGGTTTGCTCAGCACAGATGCAGGTTTTTGGCTGAGTTGGCAGCACGTGGCTGGCAGAGGGCCAGTCCCCAAAGCAGCAGCTTGGGGTTTTAGCCTTTCCCTGGGGTGAGCGCAGCCAGCGTCAGCGCTAAAAAAAAATGTGACGTGACAGAGGCGTGAATCAGCAAGAGGAAAATTCCCACCACTTGGGGAAGGAGAGGAAGCAGAAAAATTCCAGGCTGGACTCCGCGAGGCAACTTTGTGGGATGCAGTGGGGGAACTGGGATAGGGAGGGCAAGGAAAGGCACGGGGCTGTGGTGCCACAGCAGCCAGCGGGGTGTAGCAGTGGGAAAGGGTGTGAGGATGGGCAGCTGATGATCCTCCAGGCCTGAATTCAGCTGCCAGGGAGCGTGGAAAAGCTGCCCTAGGTACCAATCTCAGAACAGCTCTGACATGTGAGCTTTGTCCTCTGCAGGGTGCTCAGGCCCTGAGCATCCCTGGGGGAAAGGATGCACGAGGTTGGGTGCCCCGTGTCTGTATTTCAGCTGCAGGTTTCTCGGTGCCTGGGCACAGGGCAAAGCCCAACCCCAAAAATGGGGCAAAAAACTGCATCAGGGAGGGGATGCATCTGCAGCTTGGGACGCTGAGCTCCTGCACCTGATGCTCCTTCGCCAAAAGGGCTTCTTCCAGCACACCTTGCTGTGGGGGCAGCTAGAGCTGAGAGGGTGGCTGAGGAGGGATGAGGCAGCATGGGCTCACAGGTAGTGCGTGGTGGAGGCCATAAACAGGATTGATGTGTGGATTAAAGAGACGGAGGGAAGGGAGGCAAAGGTTAAGAATATAAATAGGTACGGCTTGAAGCGGGAGCGCGAGGGAGAGGCTGGGCTGGAGAGACAGGGAATAAAGCACCGGGAGGCTGGAGGGCTGGATAAATGTGCAAGGGGTGGAGGACTCCGAAGACAAGCCAGGAGCATAAATAAGAAGCAGAATGAGAGCACTGGCAGGGAGCTGAAGGCCGGGGAGTGCTGGGATGGGGACGTGGTGCTCCCGGCATCTCCGGAGGGGAAAGAAACACAATCAAACCCCGGCGTGTCCCGAATGCAACTCGTCTCAGTTCCCCCACCGAGCACCGAAGTGCTTTACATGGCTTCCTATTTTCCCAGCTAACTGCTCAGACATTAATTTTATGGCCCGAGTCGCAAGAGCAATTTGAAACAAAGCGAGAGGCACCTCAGTGCTGATTCCTGGCTGCAGCCAGGCACCGACCCAGCCCCGCTCCTGCTGCCTGTCCTTAATGGGCCCCTGGCAGGCTGCACTGCTAATTGCACCACCCTGAACCCCGAAAAGATGCTCCAGTATATATATGCATGCATGCACAGCATGCACACTGCTCCTGTTCACACTGGTGATGGGGGTTTCTGCTGGTTTTAGGGTGCCAGCACTGTGGAGAAAATGGAGGGATGTCGTGGTGTTAGGGGCAGAGCGAAAAAGCAGAAAATCTCCCTCAGGCATAGAGGCATTTTTGACATCTCGTGGAGCAGCGATTCTCCCCTGCCACAGCTTCTCCATGCCCAGCTTTGCTCTAGGCTCACTCCCCTCTCTCCCTGCCACTGGCTCGGGGATTAAATGCACTTTTTACAGCATGGCTGAGGTGGAAAAAAAACCCCACCTCGATGGTTCTTTGCTCTCCCCCACAGCCATCAGGCCTCCCCACACATCCCACAGGGTCAGACGGGAGTGGGGATCCGGGGCAATCACCTCGTTCTTGGGACGGGACCCTGCGGGGCACATCCATGCCCCAAGGCAGCTGGCAGCAGTCATGCTCCCCTTACCACCGGAGACAACTTTTTACAGCCACTTGGACAAAGAGCAGTTTTTACAACAGTTTTTACAACTTCCAGAACAACTGAGTTGCAGTTCTGGTGTCTCAAAATAGGCTGTCGTTAAAGTGTCAGGATGGCAGGTCCCACTGGCTGTCAATTACTCTTCTTTATTGTATCAAAGACACACAGGAAAGCCAAAAATTAAAATTATCTGTGTGATACACTGCTCTTAGTAATTAGAGCTGGTGACTAGACTGTCCTTCTGACGTGCTGGGTTTGTGGCTGAGAAGTGTTGGTGATGTGAATGTTGCCAGCAGTCCTACCCTGAGACCCGAAACTCTCCGTCCACCTCATGCAGGGGACCTTGGGGACTTTGCAGCAGTGGCACTACCACAACTGCAGGGAAGGATGCACCCTCTTGCCCTCAACATTTTGGGACCTTTCTCCTCCACTGCTCCAGCCTAGGATGTCTCCTGTCCAAGCCTGAGACAGGGAGGACCTTGGAGCACCAGCTGGGTGTTGATAGGACCCGACAATTACTATGCAGTTATTAAGAAAATAATTCAGAAGATGGGAACAATCGAAAAATAAGTGGGAGAAGAAACATTTGAGGCCTTTCTGTTATTTGGAGTCTTCTCCTGGGGAAAACAGGGAAAGAGGGTGCTGGTCCAAGGTACCAAACACAGTGTGTGCTGTTTCCCTCTCAGTGTTCACCAGTGGTGCTGCTGGGGATGTTTTCCTTGGGAAAACTCCCACTGGGATGGGATTTTGCTGCATGAAATATCATTTCCTGTTGGCTTTCAGCACTGGAGCATGCTCTTGTTGGGATGGTTTTATCTGGCTGACACGTTTGGGACTTTGGGTTTGCCTTTGGATGTACTGACCCCAAGGGTCTGCTGGACTTGCTAAAAATAAGAGAGAAATGTTAAAAAGTCACTTTAGCTGACTCCATTCTTTTAAGAAAAAAGGGCTCTGTTCAAGAGGCGAAGGACTGGATGGCTCACTTAGGTTGTTTTAATTGATCTGCATCAGCATCCCCTTTATCCCCTGTGACTCTTGCACCTGCTCCTGCCCCCTCTCCATGGTCCAGCCTCCTATCTCACCCCATCCATCCCATCTCACCCCATCCCAGGTCCCCGTCGCCTGATTCATCCTCAGGCTGGGGTGACTTTGTGCTGTGCTTGCTCTGGAGTGTTCAGGGTTTATTGCTGTTTTTATTTTGCCCCTGAATTGGAGAGGAAAGGGATGTTTGGGGACTTGTCTTCCGTTGAGTTTAATTCATTTTTAATCGGCTGGTGGTGGTGATTTGATACAGACAATCTTCCTGAGCTGAGGTTAATCAGGACGGAGCGAGCCTTTCACTTGCCATTATTTAGAGACGCATTTTATAGAAATACTGTTAGAGAGGTTATTTAACCATATATTTGTTTTCATTGTGTACACAGCTTTTTCATGGGCTTCCCGGCATTTAGTGCTGGGAGATTTTATTTATTTTTGTCGTTTTGTCATTTGGAGGAAATTCAGGCCTGCCAAAGTGCTGGGGATGGATAGCCCGGGAGGCTGCAGTAATCTGTTCAGACCATCTGGGCTCCAGCTCCCAGAGCAGCCTTGGTGGGGGCTGGAAAGCTTTAACAGGCCCCAGCCACATCAGCGTGGGATTTTTTTTTTTTTTTTGAGGTGTGGTGATGGAGAGATGCCCCAGTGGGGCCGTGCTGGCTCCTGCAGTGCCACACCGGTCCTTGGAGTGCAGCAGCTCCTTGGAGCGAGCAAGGCTTAGTCCTGAGGTTGCAGGTTGGGGCAAAATGAGATCAGGAGATGCTGCCAGCCCCACAAAAGGTGACATTTAAGCCACGAAGCAGCTGAGGGGCCCAGCAGCAAGGCTTCCCAGCCAGTGGGGGCCAGCGAGCATCCATCCATCCATCCATCCATCCATCCATCCATCCATCCATCCATCCATCCATCCATCCATCCATCCATCCATCCATCCATCCCAGCTCACAGAACGCTCTCCCAGGGGCAGAAGGGAGCAGCCCCAGCCCCTGCCACAGCCGCTGAGCAAACACTGATTTACTTCTGCAGCCAGGGCTGTACAGGGGCATTCCCAGGCCAGGCACACGTAGAAAAGCACTTGTCAACAGAGCCCCTGGGGCCGATGCTCCGCAAGGAAAGAGCAGCAGCTCTCGGCGTGTCAGAGACGTGCCCGGCGCGGGCGGCACCTGCACGGGGGCCACGCTTGTTTGTGCCTTGTTGCAAGGAGTAAAGCTCTGTCTGGAGCTGTAAATTATCCCCTGGGCTGGTGTATCGCGCGTGTAATTGAGCTGCAGCTAAAGTCTCCCCAGGGCACTCCCTTCCCAGCCCGGCAGCTCGTGGCGTTGCTGCTGCCGAGCGCAGCCCCGCGCATCCCCTGCCTGCTGCCTGCGGCTGGATCGAGGTGGGAGGGTGCAAAAAGCCTCGTCCCGGTCCCAGCCAGGACGGGATGGATTCTTTGCAGCCCGCTCTTAGGGAATGTGGGCTGACAAGCACCGGGATCAGCCCCTCGGAAGGGGCTCTGTGGAAACGGCGCTACCACGCTTCCACCCCAGGGTTATTTACTGACCTGGCCACAGATTTCCACCCCAGGGTTATTTACTGACCTGGCCACAGATTTCCATCTCGTTGAAGCTTGTAAAAACCTCCATGCTCCGCTGCCCGTCATAGCTCTGTGTTTTACAACAAGGAAACCTGTGTTTTCCTTTAATTTATAAAACCTCCCAGATGTTCTGGCTCCAGCTGTGCAGGGAGCAGCCCGGGCAGCACTGACCTGCTAGCCAGGGCTTACTGAGGGTGTTATTTTAATCCCAAAGTTGTTTTCCACCACGCTGTCTGCTTCCTGCCAGCTCCCTGCTCCTTTTATTTAGTATAAAGCCCAAAGTGCAGGTGTCAGGTCACGGCAGAGAAGCAGCTCTCCGGCTGCTCTCTCCGGAAATCCCAGACTGTGCTTTTTAGGAGGAAAACTGGTTCTTCTGGCTTTTGGGTTTAATCCATAGCCACAGTCTCCTCATGCTGCTTCCCAATTTTTCAGTTAAATGTTCTCCCTCGATCCCAAAAGAGCTTACATTTCCTGCTGTCCTGTGTTACAGCCATCGCTTCCCAGGCCGTCCCTGAGGTGTGCAGAGGCCATCGCTGGGTGTTTGCGGGCTCTCCCCGAATCCCTGTGGGAATGGCAGAGCGATGGTGCCCCACATCCCTCACGGAGGGCTCTGCAGCAAGCTCAGCTCCGCTGGGTGCCCTTGCAGGCGGCGAAGCAAAGAAATGGTAGGAGAGCGATGCTAAGTGCTTCATCTCCCTTTCTCTGGTTGCCTTTAACCAAGCCAGAGTTAGGATTTTGCAGGGGTGGGCCCAGTGCGGTGCTGGGCGCTGTTACCTGTCCCTGCACGGCATCTCACTGACCCCTCATCAGCTCTGGATCAGCTCTCCCACCCCAGCGCTCCCCACTGGGGTCTGTGGGGCGGCTGCACAGCCCGGGGTTCACCCAGCCTGAGCTCCCTGGCCGTGCCCGCACTTACACACTCCCCTGTCCTTATTTATGGCTTCTGTTTCCCCTCTGAGCCGCATTCCCTGTTAGTGTTGCTGAGCCAAACAAGTACAAAATCTGATAAGCGCAAGGTAGCTTCCCCCCCCCCCCCCCGGAGGGATACATTATTTATGAAGCTTATCGATTGTGGGAAATAACCTAGGGGCGTTCCAACATGAGCCACGTCCCCTCTTCCAGCAGAGCTGCTAATTACCTGCGAGCTGCTGTCCCCGGGGGTTAGGGGGGTGAGGAACATCGCACCCACCTCGCGGTGCCCTGGACCCACTGGAGGTGGGCATCGCTGTCACTTTAACCCCCCCGTGCTGCATCACTCATCCGAATTTGCCTGCCTCGCTGGTGCCGTGCTGCCTTTCCCTGCTGGAAAGGGCTCTTTAGTACCTTCTGTAGTATTTCCCTGCCTTGACAGTTCTTATAGGGAGCCATGAAGTCACCCCTCAATCTTCGTGATAAACTAAGCAGAGCGAGTTCTCTAAAGCCGGCAGTTTCCCCATCCTTGAGAGGTTTTGTGACTCTCTCTGTAACCACTCCAATCTCTCAATGTCCTCTCGAGGAGTGCGGGCACTGGAGCCGCTGTCAGGGCTCTTGTCCTCTGCTGGATCAGGATACAGCACGGTACCCAGCTCCTCCGTGGCACCCCAAATGGTGCGACCCACTCTGTGCCAGTCAAGAGGCCTTTTCCCTCCTCTTAGTGCTGATGAAAAAGCTTCCGAGGGCTGCTCCTGGCCCCCGAGCGTGGCTTCTGGGAGATGAAAGGGGTATGAGGGAGCAGAGGCAGGTCTGGCAGCTCTTGGGGTGGGCACACGGCTGAAACTGCGGCACCAGCAGTGGGGTCACAGAATGGTTCAGGTCTGAAGGCACCACTGGGGCTCATCCAGGCAGGGCTTCCTGGGGTGTGTTACTCAGGATGTGTCCAGGTGGCTTTGGAACTTCTCCAGGGAAAGAGGCTCCAGCAGCCTCTCTGGGATGTGATGCTTGGTGTCGTACCATGACAATTTCTGAATCCTTGCCACAAAACCACTTTTGCTAATACCACACAGATACCCTTTTAATTTAAAAGGGTAAAAGGTCCCTAGAGCCGTTGTCCAGCTCCAGGTATGGACAGTCAGGTAGGGTCAGGGATGCTCCTCTACCCAGGCAGGAGGCAGAGGGGCACCACTGGCTGGAGGAGGTGGTGATGCCTGGGAAGCTGCAGCGGAGATGAGCTGAAGGATAACAGAGAGATAACATCAGTAATTAGGGCTGCAATGGAGATTAAGTGCTGGAATTGCACAGGAGGACAGGGATGGGCTGTAATTACCTGCTCAGGGCTGGTGCAGATCCGTGTAATATCACTGACCTGAGTCTCAGCTCCCACCCCAGCACCCGCTGCAGCCACGACACTTCAGGGAGATGAGAATGGCTGATAAAGGAAGCAATAGCAGCAAAAGCCTATAAAACCATAATGAAAAATAATTAGAATACAACCATTGGTATGGGGATAGTCAGGAATGCAGGGAAGGTGGAGGGAAGCAATGAGGAACATGGAGCAGAAGCTGGTGATAGGGCCGATGGAGACACCGACTTGTCTGGATGGAGATGCAGTTCTCAAAATTGTAATGGGAATAATTATGACTGTAATGGGGTGGTAATAAAGATAATGGAATCGTAATTGAAGAGGGGATGGCTGTAAAGGAGGAGGTGCAAATAACAGCCTTGTAAAGGAGATGATAAGAAAGATAATGGATGGTAATGGGGTTGTTGTTAAAGGTAATGGAGTTATAATGAGGCGATGACTGCAGCAGGTAGAAGGGGATGGTCGGTTTAACGAGGACTCTGATGCAGAGAAGATTCTATTTCTGATTCATCCTGACAGGCAGTGCTGGAGGTGACCATGAGGCTAATAATAACCGAAGGGTCAATCCTTGAGACAAATGTAGGCATGCCACGAGCACGGCAGGGCCGCGGCCCCTGGGGACGCCACGGGGAGGTGCAGATCCCGGGGAGGAGGGATGCTGAGCTGCAGCGTGAGGCACAGAGCGGAGGAGACAGTAGGAAGCACGGTGACAAATGACCTGGGCAAGTCCTGCAATGTTTGCTTAAGGGCCGGGTTGCCCTTCAGAATCTCGAATGGAGGAGACAGGGATGGGGTGGGCGGGGGAAGCAGCTGCTCATGCCCCCAGTAAGGGCAGCCCGCCTCAAAGACGGGGATGGAGAGCCACTGCAGCAGAGCTGGTGGTGACAGGGACTGCCTGATGAGCACAGGCAGGAACTGGGAAGGGCAGAGCCAGACACACAGGCAGCAGCATAGGCACCAAGTGCCATAGGGGTGATGCCTTCTCCAGCCACCTAGAAACAGAGACTAGACAAGAGTAAGGGAATAAAGATAGGTGTTTATTTGAAGGGCCTTCAAGGTACACCCTGGGGAGCCAGAGGCTGCCTCCATAAAATGGACCCCAAGATGGACCCCAGGTCACGAGTTCTTCACACCTTTATAGGTTTGGTTCATTTGGATATCAGGGTTAATTCTCCAATTAAAGCCCCAGTTTAATGATATAACTCCCCTCAGCTTGCTCCCCCCTTAGAGGCTTTGGGTTACGCATTTTGGGCCTAGAAGAGCCTGGCTGTCCTTGAAGGCAAAGCCTGGAGAGGCTTTGTTATGTCTATCTTGCACGAGAGAGCACAAATTACAGGCTACAAGGAGCTTAGAGTTACACTCTAAGCAGTACAGAATTTGAAAAATATAAAAGTTAAAACCTAAGGCATCAGGGGGACATCAGGAAGCAGTCGGTGGCATCATGCATTGAGGTGGTTGTTTCAAATCCTGTGTGATGAGCCAGCTCCTCACCTCCCCCTGAAGCTCAGCCCCAGGTCCCCAGCCCCACCCTGCAGAGCAGGTCACCCTCCCGAGGCCGCTTGCCACACTGGGCCAGCCAAGCCCCATCCCATCCAGCCCCACTCCCCCATCCATGGGCCTGGTTCTCCTGTCAGAGGAGCAAACTACATTAATTTCACTTCACTCGCCCTTGACAAACACGTGTCAGGTGTCACTTTCTAATCTCATTATCCTCCAGGTTCTTACAGATGGATTGCTTAATGACATCTTCTTGCATTGCTCCCTGGTTTGAAGCCTCTGAATCCTGAAGTTGCCCCACCGCAGCTCCCAGCCTGCCCTGCCCTGCAGTACTGGAAAAACCTTAGCACTTCCAAGGTTGCATTACCTCTGGAAGTGCACCCAAGGGGGAATTCAGCAGCTCCTGCCAACACCAGCACACCTGACTGCTCTCAATACCCTGGCAGGTCTTCTGCCCTCTGTTCAAGTTGGACTCCTGCCCCGTTTAACCATCCTGTCCTAATTAGCTGGGTGCAAGGGAAGGCTGGCGCGAAGTCCACAACGAATCCCTTCATTCAAGCAGCACTCTGGGGCCTCCCTCAGCTCTCCTCCTTCCTGTGCATTTACAAAAGGGTTTTGCCCAGCCTTAAAAATGGACAACCCTCTGGAGCTTGTTCTGCACCTCTGCATCTCCAGCTTGTAGCTGCTCTGTGGTCTCCTTTTCTGCAGCTCTTCTCTCTGCCTGAGGTCCATCAAGTCTCTGCATCATCTTCCCCTTGTTCCTTGGCATGGGTTGTTGTGGTGCCCCTAAAGCAGTCACTTTAAGTAATTGCCAACTTCCCCGCTCTCCTTAAGCCCTTGGATTACCTTCCCAGGGCTTGCTGCCTGATTCCCTGAGATTCTTGCAGCCCATTATCCTTACTCTGCTGTTTGCACTCCCTTTCTCGTGGCATTCTGGGCTCCACTATTTCATGACTTATTTCCTGAAATTACCTTCCACTTCTTTCAGCCAGTTCTGCTCTATTATCCCAAATCAAGCTCAAAACAGCAGCTTTTCCAGGAGTCCTCGTCACCACTTAGAGAGGAAATGTTGCACTAGCACGCCCAGGGAGCTGAGCAGCTCTGTGCTGCTCTGTCACTCATGGTGGAGTTTAGGATGCCATTTAAGCTGGAGGTACTCTGGGTTTTAAGAGTCACTCACATCCACCCATGTCCTCCTTTTAGCTCACATGAGCTCTGTCCCACTGGTTTCACCCCTTTTAAGTTGCCCACATTGAAGCTGCCTGTTCCCAGCCCCTTGCTAACCTACAGGACAAACACACCCCCTTCTTGGGGCAGTGCTTTCCTTCATTCCTCACTTCCCCAGCAGCTCCTGTTCATCCTTCCAAATCCCTGTATTGCCACTTAAGCCCTGGCCTGAGCAAGGCACTGAGGTGTCTGCATCAGCCTTTTTATTTTGCCAGCCTTCAGCCACGTGTGTGCAGACATCACCCTGTTACTTTGCTTTCTCCTCCCTTTCCTCACCTCACCACCACATTTTCTCCTGCCATTCCTTGGCATCTCTTCTGTTCTCCTGTGGATAAGTGGCACCTCCTTACTTGGGCAGCCTGTCAGCATGACCAGGTGCCTTTTCTTATTCAGGTGATCCCGACCTCCCCCCCACCCCGTAAATATCAAGTGTCTCAAGTTGGTCCCCAGCTCAACCTGGCTCCATCAGCCACCTCTCAGCTCATTTGAGCCAGAGCTCCTCAAAACCTTTGGGTTTTGCCCCTGTTTCCAGCACACAGGGCTTAAAGTACCATCTGCACACGTTCAAGAAGAAAGGGAGCAGAAATATCCTTCAAATGCAAAGGGCCTGGGAAATAAATAGAAGACCTAACAGAAAAAAAATATTAAGGGTGAAAAAAATGGGAAAAGAAGAATGCTGGAGATTGCACCAGCCTCAGAGATAACCCAGGGACATTTTTTATCACTAAAAGTCCATTTTCAGTCACAGATGGGACTTTTTGCTCTTAATCGCTTTCCCAACAGCAAACCATGAAGTCGCAATAACCTAAATCACCAAAGGACAAAGCAATTGCAAGTCCTTTCTCTCCTGGACAGTTGCCAAATCAAACTCTGCTAGATACAGGGGGGAATAAAAAAATTCACTACAACAGGTCTCCCAAAGGGAAAACAGAACAAGGGTGAGGGATAGGAGGGGAAATTGGAAGTGAAGCTCTGCTCGACTTCAGGATGAACTTGTGCACAGAGCCCTTAATGACTAACCTGCTGTGGCTGCCCCAGGAAGTTTGTAGAAAAACCTCCCATATTTTTGTCATCACCAGAAGCTCCAGCCCTGATAAATAACAAGTGGGAAACTTTGTGAGCATTGTCACGTAATAGAAATCACAGAAGGCAGTGGAGCTTTGAAGAGGAGCTGTAATAGTCAGCTTTCACTTGCTGTTACTTGGGAGGTTTGTATCCTTTTCTCCCCAGTACAGGGAAGGCCAGGGAGATCAGCAGGAGTGTGCGCAAGGATTTCAATAGATCAGGATGTTTGCTGGTTATTTTGGAGAAGAGCTGCTTACACTGCCTGATGTAGGAGAAAAACCTGACAAAATCTAGAGCAGAGAAAAAGAAAATATGAAAAATCCATGGTAGTGCATAGGAAGGCACCAGGACACAGAGCTGGAAAGGATCAATGGCTTGTCCAGCAGCCCTAGAATAAAGCATTTAAGCTGTTTGGAGACTGCTTTCCCACAGAGCTCTCTGCTCAGCCGGTCTGTGAGTGCTGCAGCAGCATTACCCACACTGAGAAATGCCCAGGGTTGAGGGCTCCCACCAGTCTGTGCATGAGTGGCTGTGATTTCCCTTTAGGGATGGCAAGATAGAGACAAAAACCAACAGGATAGGCTGGGGAGAAAAAAAAAAACTAGTCTGACCTGGTGCTGGTTGCCAGAGGGAATCTCGGAGCAGGACTTTTTTTTCCTAGCTAAGGGAAACCCCATGAACTCTCCTGTTGCTCTTTGCCCCCTGCCTCTCACCGAGTTGCCAGTCTTTTGTCTTCAGAACCTCCAGGCATCAGCCAAAGCCCTCCCAGTCTCTGTGGTGAGGCAGGAATGCAAGTCTGGGTGGTGGGTGCGAGGCTGGTGTGTGCAGGGTGCTGTGCTGGGACCCAGAGGCACCAGGGTGGCTGCAGCCATGGTGATGCCATGATGATTTTTGTCTTTTCTTTTGTACCCCAGTTATACCTTTTTGCAACTTCTGTATTCTTGGTGCTTTTTGCCTACATTCTTGGACTTGTTTGTTAAGCTAAGACACTAAACATTTTAGAGGCTTCGTAGTTAGGGTGCCAGGGTGCCCAGACCCCAAGGTCCTCTCCAGAACACATTTTGTAAACTGAGGTAGAACCATCCAGGGGAAGGTTCCTTGGGAGGGGGGGCTCATTTGAGCCTCTCATTGGGGAATATTTGATAGATATGCTAATTAGTAAGACCTAGAATGTAAGACCAGATCTAGGAGAGAGGGACTTTGCAGTGGGGATGGGGGGGTGCACAGAGGTGTATTCGACCTGTTCGTGGTGCACCTAAGGATCCTTACAATAAATACCAAGGTAAAACCCTTTTTCCCCTTCTAACCGTGTTCGCCTCTTGATTTTTAAGACCAGGAAAGGCATCAATGGGACCTGCTCCCGCTGCTGATTGCATCATCCACACTCTCCCACTTTGGCACAGGGACACGTCCTGCTGCCAGCAGGGGATTAGACAGCCTTGAAGTGCGGCAGGAGGGTGGAAAACCCAAATGTGTGAAGGCGGCAGCATCTGGGCATAACCTCAGGGTGCTTCTGAGATAGAGTGGAAAACAGAACGGGAGGTGAAATCCCCTTTATTCAGGAGAAGAAATGATGTTATTTTGGCTTTTGTAGATGCCCAAGTGTTGGTGTACACGGTTAAAGCTCCCTGAGAAGCCAGACCCTGTGGGAAATTCCTGCAGGATGCAATAGCAGTGCTTAGGGCTAATGGAATTACCCTGGGACCTGCAGGACTTCACAGCTCTTTCTAGCAGCGCTTTTAACCGTCCAGTGCAGCTTTTCTTAGGGCAGGGAGAATTATTCTTGCCCTTTCACAGAGTATGGACCACAAGAACCAGCAAGAAAGCCATTTTCTATTAAGATCTGCTGCTTTGAAGGGGGTCTAAAAGGCCAGGAAACAACACTCAAGATGCATTTCCCCAAAGGTATGGCTTCTTCTTACTTCTTAGTTTAAGTAAGTGTTGGAGAGTTGGACTCTCCACTCTTGGCATCCATGGTCATTTAGTTTGGAATAGGAATCAGCTATGTCACAGACAAGAGCTCATGGGTCTCGCTGGGACCCAGCTTTGGACTGAGCCCAAATGCACAGTTTCCAGTTCAGGGTTTCCCACACAAACAAACAGAGCAGGGGTTTTCATGGCCATTGCTTTGGTGTCCACAGAGTGAGAGACTCAACCTGCTTTATAAAATAGGCAGCAGGTAAGAACTGGGCAAAACTTCACTGGTATCTGTTTCAAAAATGGGAGTAAAAACGTCTCATCCTCCTCATCCTTAACTTAATCCTAGGAGGAGGAGGAAGAGGAGGAGGAGGAAGAGGAGGAGGAGGAAGAGGAAGGAGGTTCTCTGATACAAAGGAGGCATCCTGCAGAGATGGGGCTGCCTTTCAAGTCCTTGCAGCATCCCAGGTGTCCTAGTAAGGAGCAGTGTGGTGGCACATCTTGGGGGACACTTGGCTCTGGGGTCTGACATCTCTGGCTGGGAGCTGCTCAGGGGCAGTAAAGCCTTGGCAGCCTCCTCACTTCCAAACAAAGAGCAGATGCTGCAGAGAGATCCTGACATCTTCCCAGCCATTGCCTTGACCAAGCAGTGCAGCCAGGGGTGCAGGGGCTGGATGGGAGCTGGGTGGAGGCACCACAGAAGCTGGTTTTGGTGCAGTCAAGGCATGCACACTGCCCTGGGCCACCCCTGTCTCCAGGGAATCAGATTTTCCCCGTGTGGTGCAGAAGCAGTGACACACAGGGGCCCTGTCACCCCCTGGATGTGCTGTGAGGGAGGTTGTCCTCTGGGAGGGAGGTTGTCTTCTCCAAACCCTGCTGGCGAGCCCAGGGCCAGGACATCATTTCCCGCGGCAGATAACACCTGAAGTGGATCCGTGAGCTCTTTCACCTGGGCGTCAGCTCGGTCTGAATCAGCCTCCAGGCAAACTGCAGCAGCTCCGACACTGCACCCTCAGGGCTGGGCCTAAAAATAACATCAGGAAGGGAAGAAGTATTCTTAGCCTCAGCTCTGTTCCAGAGCCCCCCAGGAGACCCTGGGATTAAGGGGAGAGGAGATGGCAGAGCCCAGGAGGTTGGAAGCACAGCTCTGGGCTGAGTGTGCTGGGTGTGCAGCAGAAGCAGCTGCCTCCCGCAGCAGAGGGGATGCCACCTCCCTCCCTCATTTTTAGGGAGGAAAAGATAAAACTAAGCAGAGGAAACATCCAAAAGGCCGTGGCAAGCCCCAGGTAGCCAGTGCATGAGGCTGTGAGCACCATGCTGTAAATCCTCACCTGCATCCCTGAGGTTTTGTGCTGCCTCCTCGCAGGCTTGGTCACGCTCTCTGGAGCAGTGTGTTTGGGAAATTTATTCTCCCCTGGCAAGCTCAGCACACAGGCAGCATCTGGCTCTCCACAAAAGTCACTCTGCTTTGTTAGCATCAGCACTTCAGCCAGATTTGGCAACAGGAAGCCAAGACCCACCAAAATGTGGCTTTGCAGTGATTTCTCCTCCCTCCCCTTAGCGTAAGATTACTTAGAAAACAAGTTACACTGAAACACGGCTCCAGAGATTTCCTTTAAAATAAATATTCAAGCTTCAGGGCCATTTCTCAGCCAAAACTGTGCAAAGTTTTAACTCCATGCAGGTTTGTGAGCTGATTTGGTGTGCCTCATTCTGCCTTTGCCAGCCCACACAGCCCTCCAGCAGGCTGACCCAGCCTGACGCCAGGAGCTGGAGCAGTGCTCACAGGATGCTCTGCTGCCATGGACAGCACTCGGCAGGGTTCACAGGGCTGCTGCTCACAATGCTCCCTTCCAGCAGCCATGGTGCTTTCTCCCAGCCCCATGAAGCAGGGACTTCCACAACTAATACGGTTTTATGGCTAATTAAGATTTGATTTAAGCTGCTGCTGTCACAGCAAATAAAAAAAGTAATTTTTCACGTGCCAAGGAAGGCTGACGTGAAATGCAGGCAAGTTTCCATCATCTATCCATCCCCCAAAAAACAAACAAACCCAGCCTAGACTAGGTATAAGGAAGAAGTTTATTCACAATTCAGGTGGAGAGGCACTGGCACAGGTTGCCCAGAGAAGCTGTGGGTGTGCTGTCCCTAGAAATGTCCAAGGCCAAGCTGGGCAGGGCTCTGAGCAGCGGGGTCTAGTGGAAGGTGTCCCTGCCCGTGGCAGGAGGGTTGGATTAGATCTGCTTTAAGGTCTCTCTCAGCCCAGCCTATTGCATGATTCTGTGAAGATCCTGTGCTGATAAGAACATAATGACAGAGCTGAGGTAGACAGCTGGAGCTGTGTGCACACAGCAGAGCCACCACAGTTGCTGGATGGATGGATCCCATCAGCACCAACACTTCCTACTTCCATACTTTGGGCTCCCCAAACTAGCAAATCCTCTTATTTTTAAACTCTACTCAACATAAAACTTGCATTTTCCTGTGGTAGGAAGGGCCTGGTGAGGCTATGAGCACATCTGCTGCAGGATGGATGGGCCCACCATGGGGGTGTGCTCCAACAACAAAGCACCCCTAGGTAACAAGCCATCATCTCCACAAAGATGTGGCTTGTCTCCAAAGCCTCTGTGTGTCTCAGCCATAAATCAGTTTGCAGGCTTTTCCAGCATTGGATTCATACCACCAAAGGCTCAGGTCACACGTCCTGGAGAGCTCCATGGGAATTCAAAGGTCACTGGAGTGCTTGTTGAAAGATATTACTTAAACACCTTGGAAAGGCAGGTGCTGCAGTGAGGGCTCTGTCCTGGTATAATCATGCACAGGAGCATTATCCTGTGGGTTAAGTACAGCAAAAATGCAAAACATTCTATCCAGCCAGGATAAACAGGGCTTTGTTGAGCTGCTGACTGAGCTTTAAATCAGGTGAGGCAGAGCAACCGTGGCAGCTCAGGGGAAGCAGTTCTCAGTGTCCATGGTCTCAGTGACCATGTCTCAGTGTCCAGCAGCTTCTCCTCATCCAGCAGCACTGATCCAGCTAGGGCAAGAGCCTCCTTCCACCTTTCACAGCCACACTCCTGGCTTCCCAGGGCAACAGTCCAGGAAATACATCCAGGAAAAGCTCTAGGGCATCTGGATAATGTGCTCAGGGCAGAAGCTTCTGTGTCTGCAGTGCCCCTTTGGCAAACAGAAGGCATTTCACTGCCTTCAGCTGCTCCTCTACATTTTGTTTAGACCATGTCAAAGTGTGTGCTCCAAAGCAGCCATGTGTGGGGAAACAGGAAGGCTCTCAGCTCAGCCTGGAGGGCTGGGGAAGCTGGTGACAGGCAGTGGCATGCTCAGAGCTGCACAAGCAGCTCGGAGGAGATAAGAAACCAGCTCAGAGACAGCATCAGCTGGGCACACCATGAATCCTGGCATGAACCAAGCCCCCTCCAAGCCACTGATGGGGAAATGTGGAGAGGGGAGACAAAAATGATGTGATAAGACCTTCCCTCCCTGCATTATCTCATCTGTGCTTGACAGCCAGCTGTGAGAGGCTCGAGGCTGGATGCTGGGTTTTTAAATGTCATTTTTCTCAGGGCGTGAAGATTTAAAGAAAATACTTGAACCTTCTCCAAACGTGTGGCTGTCTTTATGATTAACTGCTACGTCCTTCTGTGACCCTGGATTTGCATAGATCAGGGGTTGACCACACATCAAAAAAAAAAAAAAATTAGAGAATATATATGTTGATGTTTTATATAAATGTGAGATACAGAAGACGGCAGAGCATGGTAGAAAATGAGGCAGCAGAAAAGCAACACAAGAAGCACACCTGAGCTGCAGAGCACAGGACCCAGGCCACAGAAGATTGATGCATTTCCTCCTGTGTGACTCCCAGGAAGGCAGCACACCAGTGGCATGCTAATGCACACACTGGAAGGAGACAGAAGCATCCCCAGTGAGTCCTCTGGCATTTTTTCTGCCCAGTATGAAAGACAACTTCCCGTGGGCACCACACCAAACTTGAGATGTTCCTGTTGAAGCACAAAAAAAAAAAAAAAAAAAAAACCAAACAAACAGCCCACTTTCCTGTCCTTCTTACCCTACCTTTGCAGAACATCACCAAGCCCTCCTTCACCACAATCCTCTGCTCCTGACCTATCCCAGCAGACATAAAATGAGCACAGAAATCAGTGGAGGCACATAGGCTTAAAGGAGTTGATCCACAGTCCAGTTAGTTGTGGCTGGCACCACCCCTCTGATCACCCATCTCACCTGGCAGAGCTGCAGCAGTTTTAGAAAGGAGAAGCACAGGGGGAAGCAGGTGGAATTCCAGAATAACTATTAGCAATGCTTGGTGTTCCTTTAGTTTCTCCAGAGCAGCCAAGGATGGCCTGTGAGTAGCACACAATTCTCTGCCAGGAAACGAAATCATATATGAGAGTTCTTACAATGACTTACAGCCAGAAAATCTTCTGTCAGAGCATCTTGCAGCTCTGTACAGGCACTGAGGAGTGAAAGACCCTCTGAGAGGCACAGCAGGACTCTGCAGGCTGAACCCCAGCCGTGCTCTAGCTTTAGGGTGTCCATCTATTGGGGCAGAAGAGGTCTGAGAGGAGCACAGGCAGTCCTGGCCACAGGGTTTTGGCCCCAGTGGTTGGGGAGGCAGTTTGTGATAAAAGCCCAGAACCAGGCAGCAGAACTCATCATGTCCACATGCTGCATGAAAAGAAAGTTTCCTCCACGTACTCCCCAAGCCCTACAAAGCTGAATATTAGAAGAAAAAAAAAGCATGTCAAACTGGTATTGATCTTCCAGCCAAGGCTTGCATCGAACATTTTTTCTGCTTACTGCACTTATGAAAGAAGACAAGGAATCAGAGACATCACAGCTCAGTTGTATCTCCTGGAGAGCAGCAAAAGACCACAGTAGACAAGGCAAGGCCAGCCAAGAAATGAAGAGAACCCACCCAAATTTCAGACTGGATTGTAAAACTAGGGATGGCAAGGCCAGCCAAGAGACGAAGAGAACCCACCCAAATTTTAGACCAGATTGTAAAATTAAATTTTTTCCATAATTTGAGCAGTGGAATCATCCGTGCCACCCTCCCAGCCAAGCACGTGTCTGAGGGGTCTCTTACAAGGCTTCTGTTTTCCTTTCTCATGTGCATTTTAGCAGAGTATTTTGGACCTTGAGGAAGAAAAGTGCTACACAGAAAATCCCACCAATGTAAGAGGACTTTGAGTTCTAAAATACCTGTCTAGAATGGAGAATTAGATTGGCAGCTGTTACGGCCCAATTCTTAAAGTTCTTAGAAAAGCCTCTGCCTGAATTAAGGTGCAAATGAGACCATATGCCAAAGTCAATAGTATGGATTTTATTTGATAGTAAACATGAGAGAGAGAGAAAGAAAGAAATAGGAAAGAGGTGGGGGGACAGGAAGTGACAGAGACATAATAAAGAAAATACCACCACTCTGTGGATCCCACTGGTGTCCTGGTGATCCTCTCCAGCAGGTCTTCTGGTGGTGAGGGTGCCCCAGAAAGCACAGAATCCAAGGGGTTGATACATCTCAGGCCAGGTGGGAATGCCCAGGTACCTCCTGCACCTTACCTAGGCAGCTTCACCAAGGTTCCAGTCAGGCATTTTCAAGGGGGCTTCTGTGGTTGTAGCTTCTTTATACAGTTTTTGCTATAATGGGCAAAATTCCTTCAAAACAATGTTTAAGGCATGAACCATTCCAGTCCCTGGCAGCAGCACAGAAGTAAAGTTCCAGCAGCTCGTGGTACTGTTCTGTGGGCTGTTATTTCAGCTTTCCATAGGAAAATGCTCCTGCAGTTTGAAGCCGTTCCCCTGTGTCCTGTCACTCCAGGCTCTTGTTCAAAGTGCCTCTCTAGCTCTCTTCAAGCCCCTTCAAGCAATGGAAGGTGCTCTAAGGTCTCCCTGGAGCCTTCTCTCCTCCAGACTGGGCACCCCCAGCTCTCCCAGCCTGTCTGCACAGCAGAGATGCTCCAGCCCTCAGAGCTCCTTGATGGCCTCCTCGGGACCTGCTCCAACAGGTTGTGTTTCCTGTGCTGGGGACACCTGGGACAGATGCAGCACTCCAGGGGTGGGATCTCGAGTAGAGAGGGGGCATCACCTCCTTGACCTCCTGCCCACACTGCCCATGCTGGCTGAGAGTCACTTTCTGGGCTGTGAACACACACTGGAAGCTTATGCTCAGCCTTTCACTTGCCCTTACTTCCAAGAACTTGTCAGGGTTGCTCTCTCCCCCTTCTTCCCTCAACTTGTGTTGATAGCAGCGATTGTCCCAACCCAGGCGCAAGGCCTTGCTCCTCTTGGCCTTGTTGAACCTCTTGGGCCCATTCCTTGAGCTCATCCAGCTCCCTCTGGATGAAACCTCTCCGAACACTCTCCTGTTTGCTGTGTTTCAGGGGTGTGAGGAGCAGTCCAAGCCCACCTCACTCAGCAGGTTGAGTTTGCCTAACGTGTCAGGGCTGTCCCACTCCCAGCAGGCATCAAGGGGCGTTTGCTCCTCGCTTTCCCTGGGAATAGGATGCAGCCAGTAATTCCTCAATTTTAAATTGATGCGCTCCAACACTGCAAATATTTTCAGCTGTTTCCACTGCTGCAATTGCTGCCCAAGACATCTCATTTCTGAGTTCAGCAGGCCCTACTCCACAGTGGCCACAGTGTGTTATTTGTCATTATTTATCTATTATTTATCGATTGCTTTGATCGAAAGTGAAGGAGGACAGCAAAGGCAGGCAAGAAAGTGTGGTTCAACTGACTCTGGTTCATTTGGGCTTAGAAATTAGAATAGCCTTGGAAATGCAAAGTGCTGAGCCAGAATTCTAGGACACACATTTGGGGACCACAGGAGTCAATCCAAAGATGAATTTTGACCCGTTCCTGAAAGGACTTACATCACTGTCTGTCACAGGACTTAAGAGGTCTCCTTCATCCCAAGTCTCAGACCTCCACAGAGTTCTTCAGCATAAAAACAGCCTTAAAATTGATTTTAAGTGTTTGCTTGTGAACTAACCCCAACACTTACAATACCAGCTGGAGAACTAAAGGGAGCAGAGCCAAACTCTCACTTAAAATACATGGCAAAGCAGCGGGCTGCCTTCCAAGCTCTCACACCCAGCACCAGTTCCCTGAAATTACCTTGTGCATTTATGTCCACTCCATGATGAGGTGCTTGCCTGTTGTAGGGCAGTAAAACCCCAACCTGACTCCAATCTTCAGCTGGTGCAAGCCCACACTGACTACAGCTCTTTTGCCTCCCAAGGATCTTGTTTATCTCTGCAGTAAAAGTGCTGAGGCTATTTCCAGCTCTTCCACAGGGATGTAAAATGGGGAGAGAGAGATGCAGGTTTTCCCACTTACCTTCATTAATATGGTAGCCCAGGTTTTCCACCAAAGTCCAACAGAAACAAATCTATTTTTAACCAAATCACGCTGGTCGAAGCCTTCAAGGCCTGCTATAAAAATGACTAAAGAGTATTTTCTCTGGCGTGCCTTGATTAAAGCCATTTTATATTCTTCTAGTGGCACCAGAGACTCCATGCAGGTGCCCAGCCAGCTCCTCAGAGCCAGACATGTCCATGGAAGCTGTCCCAGCTGGCAGGAGGACATAACCTATGGAAATGTGGGATTTGGACTGCACACCCACAGCAGCAGGACTTACTGTATATGACCCCCATCCTAAAAGCCCAGACCAGCTCTGTCCTACTCCTGTGAGCCCCTCTCGCTACCTCAAGCCAGGCAGGCTCTTGCAGGTTAGGAAACTCTTGAGTCATGAGGATCCCTGAGGCTCAGGAGTGATCACAGTCCTGCTCTCTCCTCCCCTATCCCCTCTTGCTATTCTTCAGAAGCCCAAAAACGAGAGCGGCAAGAGGAAATTTCTCCCTTTTCTTGCTTTCTGAAGACACACACTTTCAGCCCCCGTTTTCCCATCTCCATGTCTTGAGATGTCACAAGAGGGAGGACAAGGGCCATCCCCCAGCTTGGATTGTCCCGTTGTGATGGCTGTTAGGGTCAAAGGGGAGGAAAACTGGGCAGGAAGGTGATGGGAACACCTCACTTCATGTTGCTGTGCCTGGGATCACGAAGGATAATCCTTGCTCCAGCACTCTGCAGGAACAACCAGAGGTGATTCAGCTGGTCACCTCCAAGGTCCCATCTTTCCTGAGGGAACACCCTTTGGGAGATGCTGTGTACTCTTTGAAAAGAACGCTTGAAGACAAACAAATGATTTCAGTGGTGGGGTGAGGGCCCTGGTGCTGGGCTGGGGAAGGCAGCTCCCAGCACTGGGCTGGGGAAGGCAGCTCCCAGCACTGGGATGGGGAAGGCAGCTCCCAGCACTGGGCTGGAGCAGGGCTGGCAGGCAGTTCAGGGTGCAGCAGGCTGGTGTTGGGGCAGCCACGTGCAGAGCCACCTCCTCTCAGCTGTACATCCATGGCATGCATTAACCCCAGGAGATCTCCCAGGCACTGCACCCCCAGCGCTCTGCTTTCCTCCTGTGTGTGTCTGGGAATGCCACCTCCTCTCCCTACCCACACGTGTGGCTGGCCAGAGGTGAGAAAAGCCCCAGATTAACCTGTCTGGCAAAACAGAGTCTGTCACCCTGCCTGGGAAGAGGAAACCCAGCCCAGCTGCCTGGGTGGGAAAAAAGCAGTTATTACTGTAAACTCTGTATGCATTATTTATCAAAGGAGGTCTCTGCAGCAGGACTATGATTCATTTCTCTGCTCCAGCTTGCTCATGCTCTCTTCGATTGTCTTTTCAATGGGACATGAGAGAAAATCTTTGCAGGCTCCTTGTGGTCAATGACTGAAGGTTGTTCCCATCCTGAGGAGACTCTGCAGGTCCCCAGAAGGGACCTGGTACAGGCTTTGCCCAAGGAAAATCACCCTCCAGCCAGCCCCACTGTGGCAGCTTTGTTCCAGCCTCACATCTGTTCCACAAGTATCTGCTGCTGCTCTTTATATTCCAGGGAAATTACAGTGGGAAGGCGAGTAGAAAAGATCAATTACTGGAAGGTTCAAACAGCACAATCCCTGCTGCTACCTGCCAGGTTGCATGTGCATGTAAATCAGCTGTAACGTGCTGTTTAGTTTGAGTAATACATTCAAAAGAAAGGAAAATCTGATTTTTTTCCGGTATGGGGGTTTATAAAGCAGGTGGGGGAAAGTCACAGCACACTCAACTGTGATCCCATCAGCTCTGCTTCATCTCTGTGGTGTAAAATTACATGTGAGGGGAAAATTAATGCAAAAACGCACCAGATGAGCATTCCTTTTCCATCCCCCTAAATTTGGGTGAGGGTATAAATGACTTGGCAAACCGAAGAGCAAGTTCAAAACTGTGCCCATTTGATTTCAGCAGGTGGGTTTGCTTTTCCTGAAAGCAAGCTGAGCTCCTGTGCGCTTCTGCTCAGACTTCCCATGGAAAAAATGCTGCAATCCACTAATTATGGATAAAAAACCACTAGGGAAATAGTAGGGATTTTCCTCTGCTGGTCCACAGCACTGTTCTCCATTTAAATGTGGTCGGGGTGGTTATAGAGGGTGGCAGAGGTTAAGGTGCATCCAAGTTCTTCAACGTGACTTCGTGCTTCGTTGCACACCTTCATCTTCATCAAGGCACATGCTCGACCTGTGCTGGGGGTAATGGGTGCCAGTGCTTTGGTGAAGGAGCATCCCAAGCCGGGTTTGCATCCGCTTCAGCTCAGCCCCGAGGAGGTCTGGGTTGATTTGCAGACTCTAATGCAACACGACAGCCAAGCACCAGGCAGATGGGCACGAGGACTCGCTGCCGGCATCCGAGCGGAACGCCGGGAGCAAACGGGGAGAGGAGCCCCGTGCCCGTGGCTGAGAGTGATCCACATCCCCATGGCTGGGAGTTCACAGCATAGCTGAGGTGGGGTGAATGAACCATGGAGGCTCTCAGGCCGGGTTTTCTCCAGGCAGGAGAATGAGGGGATGCTGCACTGACTGGTCCTGCCTTATCCTGGCATCTGCAAGTCTGTCTGTGCATCAACACGCAGACAGACAGACAGAGGGATGACAGAGTGGGGAATTGTTGGAATCCAAAGCACTCCTCTGGCTGCCCTGGGAGCTCAGGGCACACCTCGGGCTGCCCTGGGAGGTCAGGAGCCCCAGCAAGGGGGTCCCAGACCCTGGCAAGAAGCCCAGAATGGCACCGGTTTTGACCTCAGCCCATGGGAAAAGTTACCAACACTGCCAGAATCATTGCAAGCCACCAGAGTGTGAAAATGAGTAGTGGTTTAGTATTTTACAAGGTAAAAAAGTAGATTTTAGTTTTTAATATGAGGATGAAGGGTTTAAGATGGGGGATTTTGGGCGTTGCCCTGTTCTTCTTCTTCTTCTCCATCTTCTCTGGTGGTGGTGGCACAAAATGATTGGTAGAATGAAAAAGAGGTAGAAATTCCCTGTCTAGAACAGGTGCAAATGAATTGGCAAAGAACAGTAACTAATAAATGCGTTGTGAAGAATGGTTGGATGATGGAAAGGGCACAAAATGGCCGGGACATCCCAGGACTGGGCAGTGTCCGCTCGGACTCGGCTGCATCAGATGTGCGGCCGGAGCTGAGAGCTGGCAGAGAGAAGGAGAAATAAACAGCCTGAAACAACTTCTGCAGCCGTTTCTCATCTGCTGGGGCTCGGGGTAAAGCTCCCCAGAGGTGAAGATAAAGGACCTGGATTTGTGTGGAGTACCCAACTCCCACAGGGAATGGCAAGAGGTGACAAAGTCGTGGCTGTTGGAGAGGGAGGAGGAGGGAGGTTTGTCTGTCCTGGGCAGCAGCACCTTTGCAGTATTGTATTAGTGGAGTCCACACCTACATTACCCTCCAAAATTAATTACCAGTGCCTCTGCTGAAGATAAAACTGAAATCATATTTATTTTTGTGCTTACATTCTAGTTGCCATGTAATTAAGTGCTACCATGTAATTAAAGAGGATTTAGAGGGTATTTATGCCCCGTGATGCTCCATAATTGCTGTTAATTTCTCATTTACAGCTTCTAAGCATCTCCAGTGGAGCTCCAGGAGCTGCTGGGGCAGGGACAATGGCCATCACGGGGCTTGGGAACATAGTGCAGAGCTTTAGCACTGAAGGCTAGCCTCTTGAAAGGTCTGTCCTCATCCCAAAATCTTTCTTCAGAAAGTTAAACTCTCCCCAGGCACGGGGCAGGAGTGATGACCCTGGGAGCATCGTTATGGGCAAATGGGGGTGCTGGTGAGAACAGCAGCAGGAGCTCTCCCATGCCCAGCTCTCCCGGGTAAAACTCCTTGAGCTCCCAGATGGATGAAACAAACCCTTCTGCAGCATGCAGGCCTGCTGAGGGGGAATTTATTTCACAGCTCAGTGTGAATAAGTACGTGGTGTGAAGTGCAGGGTGGGAGGACTTCTCACAGGCAGGAAGTCCCAAAGGACAGGGCTGTCCCAGCAGCAGGGCAGCCGAGGCCATCTCCAACAGACATCAAATCCTGGTGCTCAGAGGGCCAGGCTGCCAAGCACTCACCTGTCAGCACTCAAAACACACGTCCAGCCTCACAAGTTGGTGTGGAAGAGCTCAGTGCTTGCAGGCAGCAACTCCCATGAGGAGCTGGGATTTCAGGCACCACTGGACCAGGGTGTTACATATGGACCCAGAGGGGAAGGGGTCAGCTTCCTGCAGGGCAGTGGGCACTGGGGGTGTTTATGGGCCTTTAGATTTGTGTTGGAGAATAGAGGGAAGCCTTTAACTGTGAGCCATCCTGTGCCACACCAGCGTTTGCAGCCTGTGCTGCATCCCAGAATCGGCGCTGGGGCTGGTAACAGTGAAGAGGGACAGGCAGTGGCCACACCAAGCTCACTGCCAACAGCTTTCATTATGAAATTGGGCACCCACCTCGGTCTTCAGTGTAAAATTAGGTGCCCACCTTTGCAAGCCAGTCGCAGAATCAAATTTTGCACTGAGCAAGTGTTCTTTTGTGGCGTGTGGTTAAACATGGTTTGAATGGGGAGCTGATAACATACCTGTAAATATATGTCTATAAATTATGTCAGCACCAAAACGTGCTCTTTAAAATGTTGGGATAGGCTCAGATTAGAGCTGGCAGCCTTGCTAAAATAAGACTTAACCTGGTGATTCCCAGACTTTTCAGGGGAGTGGGCAGGAGGCACCTGTTGAAGTGATGTGAAGGCAGACAGGCTGGATCCAGGCTCTTAATTTGAAAATAAAAGGAGATTCCCCCCAAAACCTCTGCACTAAGCTACTGCTTGCTTTCCTGTGGGAGTTACAGAGGCTATTGATACATTCCATGGCAATTCAGTAAAAGAACACACAATGAAAGCAAGACATTAACGTAGGTTGCAATGACAGAGGTGTGCGTGAATTTTTAAACTGGCAGGATTTGCAGTCAGTTGGGAGAGCTACAGATTTCTTCTTCCAGCTAGAGTTAGGGAAAACTGGAAAAAGCATCAAAGTATTTAATCCTTAAACATGTAATTGGTCAGCAGGCTGAAAATCATTCCCTCTCTGAGGGCTGCGTGGTGACAGCGTGCAATGGAAGTGGAAACACTCCCTTGTGTTTCTCTGGCATGGTGCAGGTTTTCTCATTGGTCCTCAGCTCTGGCCCCATGAGTCCCTAGGATCTGGCCTGTTCCAGTGGATAGTTTGCTCCTCTAAGCACCTCCATCTCCTTTAATTTCCCCAAAATCCTGCAACAGGCTGTCTTTAGAGGGGCGATAAGGATTGCAGTTAGGCAGAGGGCGCAGAGGGGGTTGATGAGCGAGAGGGCTTCATTAGCAAGGACCTTCACTCTGCCCATGGAACTAATGCAATGAAAACCTTTTTAAACAGACAAATTACACATCAGTAGATCAGTAATAACTGGATGCCAGTGCTGTTTCCCCTCAGAAAGCTGCAGGAGGGAACTGGTCTGCAGGACGTGCTGCATCTCTGCATCTGCTCAGGAGGATCCTGCTGGTGCAGACCAGTCTTGTGACACCAAATTTGCAGCAGTTTCAGCTGCTGGGGAGCTGACCCAATTATTTCCACTAATTCATCCTTAGCAGCTGCTGCAATGCAAGTTCTTTCCAGTGGGACAGGAAAATCACAAGAGTTTCTTGCTGAATCACAAAGCAAAGCAAAAGCAAGGGTGTGAGAATCCTAGAATCATTTGGGTTGGAAAAGACTTCTAAGTTAGATCAAGGTCCAACCATTAATTTGACACTGCCAAGCCCACCCCTAAACCACGTCCCCAGGTGCCATATGTAGAAGTTTTTCAAAACCCCTCCAAGGATGGTAATTCACCACTTCCCTGGGTGCCAGTGCTTGACAGCGTGTGCCTTGCCATGCACACATCCTCACCTGCCATGGCTGAAGGACATGGCACCCAGGAGGGATTTTAGTGTCAAGGCAATAACGATGCTGATGGATGGGAACGATGAGTTACCCTAAACCAGCGAGTCCTGCAGCCCAAAAAACTCCAGAGCTGGGATTCAGAGCTGGCAGTGCAATCCACGCCGGTTTTCCAGCTGTGTGATCCCCTTGGAATGAAAAGTCTAAGGCTGGGAAGCCAAGCAGGGATAGTGAGGAGCCGAATTTCCTCCCCAGTGAAGCCGAGAGGAAAGCAGCAGGGGCTGCACTGTGCTGTACCATGGAACAGGCACCATCTGCACTGAGTGCTTGGTTATCTCCAGCGGGGTTTTGGCAGTCTCAAAAGGCTCCCATCTGCAGGTGGTTTTGGCTTATGGAAAACCTGCAAGACAATTTTCAACATAACAGTCCAAATCATACACTCGGAGGCTTCCTGCATCACCACACCCTGGGGTCCCTCCCTCCATTAACAGCAGCGGGAGCAAACCCATCACAGAGATCCAGCTCCTGTGGTGGTGCTCCAGCAGGGAACACATCACAGCTCCAGTCACACGACTCAGGGACTGCTGGGTGCTAGCAGGGACCTGCTTGCTTATGCCATGCCCAGGAAGCAGGCAGCAAACTCTGTTTCTGATGGTTTGTTGGTCAGCACCAAGGATGAGCATGGGCCTGAACTCTGAATAGATCTGATTTTCCTGTTGGTCACCTGCAGCAAACAGCAGGGCTTGGGGTTTATCTGGTGCTCAGAAAAAGGGAATGCAATCCATGTACATAAACATATATACACACATATATATCTCTGTATGCTCTGGGTAGATTAAAAGGTTTCTCACACAAAACAAAATGTTCACTTCATTTTCACATCTTTAGCGACTTCAAAAACATTTTAATACACAGTAGCTGGCTGAAGAAACAAGTATTTTCCTTTCTCAAGCATCTTCCCAGGCAACATTTGACTTTTTATTTTTAACCAAAGCAATTCATCAAAGCTGCCATGAACACAGAAATACTGTTGGACCATCCAAATACTGAATTAACCCCACAAAATGCCAGAGACAAAACTGCTGGCATCACACCCGTTGTGCAGCTCTGATGTCTCTGCACCCATCCTGCAGCAGCCCCTGGGGCACAGTTTGCATTTGCTACGTTCGTATTGCTGAGTTATAAAAGAGGGGCTGCAGGTGCTGCCGGGGGAGCCAGTGCTGCATTTTGGGGGGATGCTGTTCCCCCCCACACCCCAAACCACTGCCACACCATTAATGACTTCCTCAGCACAGCTGCTCAGAGCATCCACACACACAGGTTCCCTTCTGCAGTCGTTCTCACAAAGCTGCTCGCACAGATACAGCCCATCAGCAAAATGTAAAAATAACCGGAAATATATAATTAGGGTGGATGCACTGCGCATTTAATAGGGTTTTTATATTTCTTCCTTGGCTGGCCCATAAGGCACAAATCCTGGATGGAGAGAGGCTGATGGGGAGGGAAGGGGAGCACTTTGCTGTGGTGCATGTTTGGCAAAACCCTCAAATATTTTTCTCAGTTTTATATTCTCTGTATTTTTCATTGAGCACCACAGAGAAATTGCAGCAGATTGATTCTTTCACAGCTCCCCAAAGTTGAAATGCTTTGGAGCCAAAAGCTCAATGCCTGCCAAACTTCATAATTAACTGTAATAACTCTTTAATTTGAACTTTAATTCAAACCCCCATGTTTCAGGGGGATTGCAGGGGTGGGGCGGAAGCAGCAAAACAAACCAAAGGTAACCAGTTCTGGTAAAATACAGAAGCAGCCCCAAGCTTGTGCTGTGCCAGAGGCAACTGGAGATGAGCTGTGCTGTCCTGGTTACACAGAGGCCATTCTGGGATGGAGAGGCATTGTCCCAGTCCAGTAGAAAGTGAAGGAGAAGGACATTGACATCAGACACCAGGAAAGTGATGGGCTCAAAGCTGCCTTCACTGCCCTGGATGGGAGGTTTTCCAAGGCCACTTGTAGGGATGAAGGGATCAAAGCCATCAAGAAGGCCACCAGCTGGGAGTTTTATCTGAACTTGGGGACAACAAAGGCGTAATTAAAAAAAAAAGACTAAAAGCAACCTAGATAAATTTGCTGTAATGCAACCAATTTTACACATTAAATGACCACAGAAATTGGCTTCTTGTCCTTGTGAAGGAGGGAGAAAAAATACACAGTGCTGGATCTGTTCCCCCAGTCAGTGGTTTTTAATGGTTCTGTCACTGCAGCGTGAGCTGGACTGGGAAGCATCAGGAGCACAGGAAAATGAGGAACCTAGAGGAGGAACGTTCATGCAACTTCTCCTCCCAGGTAGACACGACTGAAGCTGTCAGACTGCTCATGCAGCCCCAGAGCTCTCCCAGCCCCGCAGCTGAGCTCACCATGATGGGTCCTTTAGGGAAAAGCAAACTGTTGACACGAGGAGCAGGAGACAGAGCAGGACTGGATGGGGAATGGAGGGGACAGAGCACAGGAATGCATTCGCAAATTTGGCAGGGCTTCAGAGCTGTCAGCCCAAGGCTCTGGGAAGAAGCTGAGGATTAATAGGGATGTATGGCCTGCTCTGGGCTGGAGGGCAGCAAGGAGCATCCACCTGCCCTGTGCATTCAGCCTGGCTGGAGCTGGGGGCAGCCTGAACCGTGGTGACTTTTCACCATTTCACAGCTAAGAGCCCAGGCAGTGGCATTCCGGGAAATCGCCCTGGCATCTCCCAGGGATGCCAACACTCCCCCAGCATCACGCCCTGCCTCGGGGGCAGGAGGGGGAGGCTGTGACTTGCTGCTCAGAACCGGGAGCTGGGCAGCTGTAATGAATGTACTGATAACGAGATTCAGATCAATAAGCCTGGCAGTTTGTACCAGCAAATGAATGGCTTTCGGTCTGTGGGCTACAGAGTCGTTAACTGCCCAACTACCCTGCTCACTGTGTATCTGCTCACCCTGCTTTGTTCACCATCCATCTCCCACTCCCTCATTCCCGCATCCACACGGAACCCTCCTCCCCCCATCTGCTTGTGCTCACAAACAGGCTCTGACCTGTCTCTGGAGGCAGGCTGGATGCGAAGAGGGAGAGAGGAAGGATTTCATTTCCCCGTGTCTAAGCTGCTCCTGTAATCCTGCAAAGAGTCTTCCTTGGAAGCCCTGGCCCGGCTCGGGGCAGCTGGCTCATGGCCCCAATTACTTCCACTCCAAGCACACACAAAAAGCCAAGCAAGAGGCCAAGGAGGGGGTACTGAGATTTGAACACCACCGAGTCAGTCAAGGGCAGCCGGTGTTCATTAGTCCCTGTGCCCTCCCCTGTCACGGCCACCCCATTATGCAGGGACAAGAAGGCTCTCCGTGGGTCAGCCAGGGCCACCCAGGAGCCAGTGGAGAGCCCAGAAGGCAGAGGAGGACTTGAGGGAATCAGGCTCTGAGAATGCAGCCCCAAATTGCCACTTAGGGAGCCTGTCTCCTGTGAGCCTGCTCAGAGCCACTCCACTGCAGAGTTATTTCCGTTTTTCTCGCTTTTCCCAAAACCAGGGGAAAAAAAAAAAGAGAGCCTACCAAAGGGAGTCCCAGGTGTTGTCGGAGAGAAACCAGCAAACATATTTTCATTCAGCAGCAGAGTAATGGGGGAGGCAGGGATGCTCCCCAGGGAGCTGGAGAGGAGCTCCAGAGCAGGAGAGCCTTTAGAAGCAAGCGACAGCAATTGCTCAAGGTTATGGCAGTGGCAGAGGGTGGCAAAGTAAGATGTGGTAAGGGGCCCAGAGATGAGTATTTGGTGCTTTGACACTACCAGATTAACTGTTTCCTAAATAAAAAAGCAGTAGCAACAAGAATCTGTCTTTGTCACTGCTCAAAGGCTAGGACAAGGTCTTCCCACCAGCCATGGGTTCCATTCACAGAATCACAGAATCACAGAATTACCAGGTTGGAAGAGACCTTCAAGATCATAGAGTCCAAGCTCTGTCCTAACACCTCAACTAAACTAAACCATGGCACTGAGTGCCACGTCCAATCTCTTTTTAAACACATCCAGGGATGGTGATTCCACCACCTCCCCAGGTAGACCATTCCAATATTTTATCACTCTTTCTGTAAAAAAGTTTCTCCTAATATCTAACCTATTCAGGGCTGATTTAGGCTCCACGAAAGCCAGCAGGACTGCATGTGGGTCAAGTCAGCCCCATATGTGTCGAGATAAGTGCCAAGAAGGGTTTGCCTCTCTGTGCTGAGCATAGTTTCGAGGCTAACACCAACCATGCTCTTCTGCTTCTGTGTTCCCAGATCCTCCTCACTCTTGGCTGACCAAGACTGGCTTGGAAGGCTCTTCCCTCTGCCAGGAAAATGGGGACTGACGGTGAAAACCCAGTCCTGAGGAACTTGCTCATCAGCTTCAACCTGCTCCTGCTGGGCGCTGTCCTCAAGCCTTTTGAGTGCCGGCTGGAGGTGACACCAGAGCCGGCTGAGAGGACAGCAGTGGATGAGGCAGGTGGCCTCACCAACTGCAGCCCCCCTGCCAAAGAGCAGCCCATGGTCTTCCACCACATCTACAACATCAACATCCCCCTGGACAGCTGCTGCTCATCCGTGCTCAAGCCTTCGGCCGAGGAGGTGAGTTCAGAAGACGAGCGGCTGGCAGAGTACACGGAGCAGACCTCCGACAGCGAGAGCCAGGTCACCTTCACCCACAGGATAAACATGCCCAAGCAGGCCTGCAAGTGCTCCACCTCCCTCCCATCCCTGCAGGAGCTGCTGAGCAGGATTGAGATGCTGGAGAGGGAGGTCTCCATCCTCCGGGACCAATGCACCTCCAATTGCTGCCAAGAAAATGCAGCCACAGGTAGTAAATGCCATCCTGTTAGCTCTTGCTGGGGACTGAGGGTTTGAGAGAAAGGCAGGAGAAATAATACAAAACCTGCTGATGCCACTCACAGTGGTGACAGAGGAAAACCAATGTTCACCCATGATGGGGCCGTGGCTTTAGGGAAAAAGCTTAGCTTTAAGTCCTCTAAGCCAGGAAAAACCCCGGGAGGGCTTTGGTCACTCGAGTGCCCATGCCCCACTCACTGCAAAATGGAGAGAGCTGGACCCCCTTTAGAGATGAAATTACAGCTGGTTAGGGGTCAGCAGGGGGATCTCCCAGCTCTGCAGCCCTTCCAACACTCTTAGACATCTGTCACTGACTGTGGGACAGGGAGCAGAGATGTGGCTGCTGCTCTCCTGAGCTGTCCCTGGGCTGAAGGCAGCCTCATAGGAGTTGGCAATAAGCCCCTTCACCTTCTCTGGAGGGGGAGTGAACACATCTGAAAAGCTGAGCTGAAAAAAAAAAAAGGATTAAAACCCACAAAAAATACATGAAAGATGTAACCAAAACCTATAAAAAAGGCACAAAACCATCAACATGGTATTTCATCTGAATAAAAATATGTGCTTTTGGAGACCAAAAGAGGCCTCCATTAAAGGCAGCCCCTTGTTTCACCTCAGCTGTCCCTCAGGGTCAGGAAAGCAGCATTCAGCTGAAATGAGATGGGTCAGGAAGGTTTGGGCTGGCAGCTGCATTCCCATGGTACAGGAGCCAGCATACTGATAGCTCTCCTTGTCTCGAGGAAGAGGGGCTGTCCCAAAGGGCATCCATCCCAAACGCAGCCCAGCCCTGCTCGTGCCTTCAGCGCACCAGGGCTCCTTGCAGGGAAGAAAATACTGAGCAAGGAGAACCACACGGGGCATCTTTCCAGGGGAAAACTGCTTTTCACACCAAGAACAGCAACAGGAAGGAAGAGAAATTAAAAGCAACCCTTTAACCCCCAGTACCCACTGTATTTTTTTAAATTTTTGCAGCTATTAGTGTGATTTATACCACTGGTACCCCAACACGTCTATGTGTAGGACACATTAAAATGCTCAGGTCAAGAGTTCCATCAAAGGTGGGTTGGTCAGGGAGGGAGAAACAAGGATGGACACACAGCAGGGTGGTTTGGGCTGGCATCCATCAGGGGGCCAGTGGAAGTCAGTGTATTCCCAGCCATGGGTTCAGCTCACATCTCTCCCAATGCCACATTCATCAGCTGCATTAATAACTAAGACAAAACAGAAAACATCAGTCTGTGCGCAGCGAGGGTTAAAATCACATAGGAAATGCTGTGGGAAAAACCTGTTGAAAGGAATTCACTTGAAACTCTGATGGGCCTATTTGGGTTACTTGCAACATAGGCAGACAGTCCCATTAAACATTCATCACTTGGTGGAGTCCCCACTCCCATCACAGATGCACCGAGCTAAAACTGGAGTAATTTCATTTATTTTTACCAGAGTTGCTTTCAATTCACTGCACTGCACAGGAAGATCAGGATCCCTACCCCACCAGCCGAGGCATTTCCCTGAGGGAAGTCTCTTTCCTCCAGCACACTTACAAGCATCCTCTCTCATCTTTTGATAACTTAACTGGAGGCTGAGATCTGAAGAGATCCTGACTGGCATTCCCAGTATTTGCAGTTTGGATGGGAATTGTCCTGCAGAATAACCCAAATGGGTCTGTCTGGCACAGCGTGTGACCGAGCTGCTTTTCCCTGGGCATCTGCTACATCCCCCATCAGAAGAGCTGCTCGGAAAGCTAGGATGGAAAATTTAGCTGGGGAACAGAGTCCTGGGGCTTGGGGGTCTTGGGGGTGCAAAGGTTTGCCACGGCTTGGAGGAAGCACAGAAAGGGTTTCTGTTCTTCCTTGGTTCACATGAGGAAAAGCAGTAAAAATCGGCAAGGAAAAATCAGCCTGCCTGGGATAAAGCCTTAGCTGGAGCAATGGCTCTGTTTTGGGGCAGAACAGGGGAGCTTTAGCAATGTCAGTGATGGGTGCTTTCATCCGCACGCATCCCTCCTCACCCCAGAGCACCCTGTGCAAGGCTTCCAGGTGAAGAGGGGGCAGTGGAGGTGCTGGCCACAGAGCCCATGTGCTTTCCCTGCTTTTCCACAACCTCAGTGTGCCCAAAGCCTTAATCAGGTTCACCAGGACAGGGATGAAAATGATGCCTTTGGGTACATACCTACTTCGTCCAGGAGAGAGAGA
Organism: Monarcha castaneiventris obscurior; assembly: GCA_026261815.1. Lineage (NCBI taxonomy): Eukaryota > Metazoa > Chordata > Aves > Passeriformes > Monarchidae > Monarcha > Monarcha castaneiventris. Next base: position 288,664 of record JAMPIT010000502.1, on the reverse strand, counting down.
AAGCAGAGAGGGATCTCTCCTCTGTGGAAAGGAGAAGTGGGTAGATGGGAGACCAGAGGAGTCATGGCTGCTGCAGAGGGTTTGGCCAGGGAAGGTTTTTTTCCAGTAAGAGGTCTAGGGAAGTTCTATCGACTGTTGAGCTGGAGAGAAACCAAAGGGAGCACCTGCCCCACCACAAGGCTGATGGCACCCATGGTTACAGAGACCCCTGGTTCCTAGGGAAAGATCCACCCAGACCCCACCATGGACCTGTATCACCGATTCTTCCCCTTTCAGCCCTAAAGCCATCAGTTGCCCAGAGCTGGGCGTGCTCAGAGGGAGGACTTGCCCCACACCTGCCCCCTTCTCCAGCCCATCAGAGGGCTGAACCGAGACCAAAACTGACCTTTTCCCCACCTCGCACCCGGGTGGGTTCTGACCCTCGGTCCCGCATCCTTGCAGGGCAGCTGGATTACATCCCGCAGTGCAGCGGCCACGGGAATTTCAGCCTGGAGTCGTGCAGCTGCGTGTGCACGGAGGGCTGGGCGGGCAGCAACTGCTCCGAGCCGCGCTGCCCCCGGGGCTGCTCCAGCCGCGGCGTCTGCCTGGAGGGCCAGTGCATCTGCGACAGCGACTACGGGGGCGAGGACTGCTCGCAGCTGCGCTGCCCCGCCGGCTGCGGCTCCCGCGGGCTCTGCGTGGACGGCGAGTGCGTGTGCGAGGAGGGCTTCTCCGGCGAGGACTGCTCCCAGCTGCGCTGCCCCCGCGACTGCTCGGGCCGCGGCCGCTGCGAGAACGGCACCTGCGTGTGCCAGGAGGGCTTCTTCGGCGAGGACTGCGCCCGGCCGCACTGCCCCGGCGCCTGCAGCGGCCGCGGGCTCTGCCGCGACGGGCTCTGCGTCTGCGAGACAGGCTATGGAGGGCAGGACTGCTCTGCAGGTAGAGGGAGGTGGGGGGCGTGTGAGGAGAGGCAGGCGTGAGTGTGTAAGCAAGGGCGTTCCGAGTGCCAGAGCAGCACCGTGAAGGCTGGGAATAAATCCGTACCCGGCACAGCACAGCACTGAGGAGCCGCTCAGGCCCCACGGTGTGGCTTGCCTCCCTGTTGTCCCTGTCCCCAAAGACACCGTGGACAAAAGCTTGGGAGGTGAGCAAAAAGCCAGTGAGGTTCATCCCAGCATGATGGGGCTAAACCCTTAGTGCAGCAGGTTCTCCTGAGCCTTTACCTTGCTTTAGCTGTTAATGCAACCACAGATAGCACATAACCCCCTGCCCACGTCCCACCAGCAGACCTACACACCCTCCCACAGAATAAGAATAAGCCACGCACAGCCTGACACTCTCCTTGCCTCTGCCCTTCCCACCAGTGTCTCCTCCTGAGAACCTGCGGGTGACGGGGATCAGCGACAGCTCGATCGAGCTGGCTTGGGACAGCCCCGGGGCAGCCACTGAGTACGTGGTCTCCTACCAGCCCATGGTGCCAGGGGGCAGCCAGCTCCAGCAGCGGGTGCCTGGGGACTGGAGCAGCATCACCATCACGGATCTGGAGCCAGGCGTTGCCTACAATGTCAGCGTCTACGCAGTCATCAGTGACGCCTTCAGCATCCCCGTTACCTCCAAGGTGATGACCAGTAAGTATCCTACTGCACTTTTCCTTTCCTACCCGGGTATCCAGAGGGGATGCTCAAGCTGGCTCACTTCTTCCATAAAAACCTTCTAGCAGCAGAAACTTAAGCCTTCAAAAAAAAAAAAAAAAGAAATTATGTGTATAGGGATATAGGAAAGGAGGAAGTGTGTCCACCCTCTTCAGAAAGACTCGGTTTGGATGAAAACCTGGATATCTAAAAAGAAGAAAAAGCTTTCAGGGTTTGACTGAAGCCCCCAGAATGCGGCCCTAAACATGACATTGTTTCCTCAGAGAAAATACTGCAATAGAACACAGAAGTCGCAGGTTCTCCTCCCATTTGTGAAGGGATGATCCCCATGATGACTCCCCATGATATGGGGATAGTGTGGCAAGAGGGGATGCTGCTGTGCATCAGGAGAAACACAGTACTGACCAGGACCCTGATGCACAGAGGAAAACAGCAGTATCGAGCTGTAATGCCAAACTCCAGGAAGGTTTCTTGGAGACAAAGGATACAGAGGGCAGGGGGAAAACTAGAAGCTATCCTGACACCCCTTTGCAACCCCATCATTCACTCTGTTCACCCCACAGTGCAGTGGGATGCTTCACTGTCCATAGGCCTTTCCCTCTTTTCCCTCCAAGCACCGTGGAGTGGGGACAAAGGAATTTTGCTAACAGTTACCAGAAGGTTGCCCGTTTTCGTTGCCCAGATGACAATACACAGGGAGCAGGGTGGGCACTGACAGCGTGCACACCCACCCCGCTCTGCTCACCACCCCCTGCTCCCTTCCAGACCTCGCCACGCCGCAGGGGCTGAAGTTCAAGACCATCACAGAGACCACGGCAGAGGTGCAGTGGGAGCCTTTCTCCTTCCCCTTCGATGGCTGGGAGATCAGCTTCATTCCCAAGGTACTGCTGCCACACTCACTGCAGGGCCACCCTGAAAGCACCGAGGGAGTGCATCCTAAATCAGTTTCCCATTACCCCCTTCCTGAAATGCCCAGCCTGTGTTTGCCATTTGTGTGCTGCACGTCAGCCTCCCCAAACATCGCCAGCCTGCATTTCCCCATTAGTTTTTGTGTCAAGACATCCATGTCCTCAAAGAAATTTCCCCAAAAAAATCCAGTGATGGGAAAAAAAACCCTTCCAGCCTCACTGCCGCTTGTTGTTGCACCCTCTTTTTCCCTTCCATCTCCTTTGCAATGACTCTTTCTGCTCCTCCTCCTCTTCCTTGCCCTGCTGTCTACACTAAGCTCCCCGAAGCAGCCTGGATCAAACCGAGCAGCTGCTGGCTTTCAGGCAGCAACCTCCAACATCCCCGAGTCACACGCACGGCTAATTCCTGCCATGGAATTTTAATTGCAGTGACGAACAGGTAGAAATTGTGCCAGAAAAGATGAAAGGATAAAAATGTTGCCCTAAATACCCCGTATTTTCTGTGCGCGGCAACAAAAATTGTACATCAAGTATTCAATCTATATTCATAATTTCTACACCATTTAGCCATAAGTATAGCTTCAATTGTATATGGAGCCTCTTGACAAGAGCATTCAAGCCCCAGCAGTAAAAGAAATGCTGATTAAGGGCTCAATTATGATGTTTTCACTTGTACAAAACCTTCACTGGGATCAAAGGCAGCTCTGGGCAGCAGAGAACTGCAGAATTTGGCCCCAAAGTTTTAAATGCTCTTAACTATGGAGTATCATTGCACAGCACAAAGCAAGGGCCCAATTGCCTTAAATAACTCTCAATTCTCTCATTTCCAAAGAGATGCTGGAAGATTCTTCATGCAATGTTGGCTACATCCACATGCAAATTGTGTCAGAAGTTGAAGCTCAGGTAGTGCAGGTATAAACCCTGGGATAATTTTCAGTCACCATCAGGATTAAAGCTGCAAAATTTAGCAACATCAGAGAAAAGCTTTTGGTAGGAAAAAATAGCTCTTTCAAACATTTCAGTGTTATTCAGGAATTAAGCTGAACAGCATGCCCCTGAAGCAGATAAGTGCAAACCATTGGTTCTCTATTCCATTTTTAAGCTTAAACTTAAAAATACATGGAAACGTTTTGGGATTTAAAGGCAGATAAGATGCGAAAGGATGGCTGTTCCTGGATGCAGGGTGTTGGGCAGGAAAGGGATGTAGCTCACTGGGCTTTAAAGTTCTCAAATCCATGAGTCAAGACATAAAGTCACAGTCATGCTCCTGCCCATCAGCTGCCAAAATTGGCCTCTCTTGAGTGTCCATCATTGGCTTTTCCTCTAAAATTAGGCAGAGGGTGCTGTGTCATTCACTGCCCTGCAAGCAGCGCTTGCTTGGGCATGTGCCAAAACATTGCCACACCTCAAACAAACCCAAACCCCATTGCCAAACAACAGAGCTATAACTGCAGCATGACAACCTCTGTGAGAAAAACTGACCTCCCTGCCTTCCCAAAAACTGGGTGAGAAGATGCTAATTTGGTCCTCGAGGATGGTCCAACAAGGATGGTGAGAAGATGCTAATTTGGTCCTCAGCAGCCCAACGAGGATGCTTGCAGCTTCCTGCAGAGCAACTCTCCTTCCATGGTCTCCACGATGCTCTCACCCCCACAAAAGCTGGGTCAGGCAGGGTTGCCCATCTGCTGCCTGCACTGGGGACGGGGCGGGAAAAAGACAAAGAGAAGATGGATTTAGCAAAGAAAATTAGGAAAGGTAAAATGGCAATTGATGGCTAAAATGGAAGATTTCCTGTTTAATGAGAAAAGAGATGAATGTGAATTGAGAGTTATGTGCAAAGATTTGTTTAGCATGTTATTAGGGAAGACAGCAGCAAGAAAAGATCCTTTGTCCAAACGCTGGCAGGAAAGGTGACATGTGCAGTTGTTTAAAGCCTTACAGTTTTTCAGGGCAAAACTGCAAGGGATAAATGAGTGTAATAAAGATGGTTAAAACGCAGGGGATGGCAGAGACCTCACAGGTTCATACCTATACATCAACAGAAGAAGGCTCCTGGCCCCTGAAGAGGAGGGAAAACAAGTCTAGCCAAGGCTTTGGTTTTATCATCTTTCCTCTTCTGGAGAGCAGCAGAGGCACAAATGGCAAAACACAGAAGCTGGGGAGGGAGGCGGGATGGGCAGGGTTTTGCAGCCCAACATCATGAGTGCTCCACGCTTTGTGGGTGACTTCAGCCCCTGTTTCTGCACGTCCATGGTGGGACGTGCCAAGGTGACGATGTGATTTGGGGATGCAGAGCGGGCTGTGGAAGGATGCAACACGGGGGGGCACCTCCTCTCCATGCACCAGTCTCCCCCCCCCAAAACACCAGTTTGTGGGGGAGGGTTAATGCTGCTTTCATTCCCTGACAGAATAACGAGGGTGGTGTGATCGCCCAGCTCCCCAGCACCGTCACCACCTTCAACCAGACGGGGCTGAAGCCAGGGGAAGAGTACACTGTCACCGTAGTGGCCCTGAAGGAACAAGCCAGAAGCCCTCCCACCTCCAACAGCGTCTCAACCCGTGAGTGAGCCTGACCTGGGGGCAGCACAACAGTGCCCAGGGCTTGGGCCCAAAAATAAAGTCCCATCAGCAAGAGCAACTGGCACTGAATGGGCAGGGGTGAAACTAGCAGCACCCAGGTGCTCAAACATTGCAGCAACAGCTTCTTCATGCAGTATTTTGTCCCCCTCTCTCCTAAATTGCCACAAGTGCAGAAGCTGGTGAGGTTAGTGGGGTTGGGAGTGAAGACTCACTTCTGCTTTTATTATATATCTGGATAAATTCTTCTTCTCTTCTAATCTCTCATTTTGGAGGCGGGATGCCCTCAAAAAATAAATCTACAAATATATTACTTACTCATATACACCAGATTAAAACTCCTGCCTGCTTTTGTGCCACTAAATGCCCTCAACTCCCACCTCTTCAGGCAAATCAGGCAGCAGGGCAGGGAGCCAGGAGCAACAGCATGTCCCTTCCTAACCAATTTGCTTGCCCAGTCACTGGTCCATCCTGTAGACCAGAGAAAATTCAACTGGGTCTTCTTGCCGAAGGAGATGCAGTGATGGGCAGAGCTCACGGAAGAAGCTCTTCACACCAGACCTGGTGCAGTCTGCCTTGAAAGCCAGGCAGACGTCTGCTCCCTCCACCTGAGCTGTTCCGAAAGGAAACAGCGCTTAAAGAGCTGTCGGAGGGTTGGAATGAGGTGCTGCTAATTCGAGGCAGCTGTGAGAGCGAAGGGAGGGTCCCTCCACCAGCAGCAGTTTGTTGCAGGTCTGAGCTTCCCCAGCCCAGTCCTCTCCTCCCGCTTTGCCTCCGCGTTCAGCTCGAGGTGGCTTAATAGAGACACCTCCTGGTCAAGCCCGAAACTTCCTTTCCCTGGGAGGTCAGCAAAAATAGAGGCTGGTACTTTAAACGCAAGGGCTGACCTTTGCAGGGAGTGCAGGTGGAGCGGTGGGCTCTCAGCTCTCTGCTCCGTGAAGGCATCCCTGAGCTGGCGTGCCTGCCTTTCTCTGCAGCTCCCCCAGAGATTTATCCCCATCGCCCTCCTTCTTCCTCCACACCTTTTGCCAGGGCCAAGCAGCAAAGGCACGGTTTCGTGCCACACAGCTCAGTAGATGGGGATCACCTGGATGACTGGACAACATAAAGTAGTTGGAGATTGAGGGTATGCATGACCTGGTCCTGGCCAAGCTGGACAGCCAACTCCTACCTAAACACGAAGCTTCCCAGCTGTGCTCCCTCCTCCTTTGCTGTTTTGCCCCCAGACCTCACTTCACTGCTCCAAATTCCCCCATGTCTTTTTCTAACCCTCCCTGGTCCTTTCCACCCCTGCCCACATGCTCATCCCCCAGAACTCCCAACCCCAAGGTGCAGCATTCAGCAGACCCTTATTATATACTGTCGTTTTCTGATGTCTGCAGTATATTAGGTATACGTAGGTGTAGTATAATCTGAATTACAGAACCAAAGTGGGCTCTTTCACCCACCTTGTGATCATGTAAGTGATAAAACGGGCTGCCCAGCAGGCTTCCTGCATGAGCACTGCCATGGCACAGGAGCGACGGCGAGGTTGGATCCATCCATCCGTCCATCCATCCATCCATCCATCCATCCATCCATCCATCCATCCCTCCATCCATCTATCTCGCATCCATCCGCCCATCCATCCATCCATCCATCCATCCATCATCCACCCATCCACCCATCCATCCATCCATCCATCCATCCATCCATCCACCCATCCATCCATCCATCTGTCCCCCATCCATCCATCCATCCATTCATCCATCCATCCATCATCCACCCATCCATCCATCCATCCATCATCCCTCCATCCATCTCGCATCCATCCGCCCATCCATCCATCCATCCATCCATCCATCCATCATCCACCCATCCACCCATCCATCCATCCATCCATCCCATCACCATCCATCCATCCATCCATCCCCCATCCATCCCATCCATCCATCATCCACCCATCCATCCCCCATCCATCCATCCATCCATCCATCCATCCATCCATCATCCATCCATCCTCCATCCATCCATCCATCATCCATCCATCCATCCATCCATCATCCATCCATCCATCCATCCATCCATCCATCCATCCATCCATCATCCATCCATCCATCCATCATCCATCCATCCATCCATCCATCCATCCATCCATCCATCCATCCATCCATCCATCCATCCATCCATCCATCCATCCACCCATCCACCCATCCATCCATCCATCCATCCATCCATCCATCCATCCATCCATCCATCCATCCATCCATCCATCCATCCATCCATCCATGTAGTGGTTAAGTCCTGCTGAACTCAAAGCATCCATCAGCCAGGCTTGAGCCCAGGATATCCAAAGGTTGAGTGTTGGAGGATGTAGAAGAAGGAAGGGCCCAAATCTCTGCAAAAAAAAAGCAGAAATGTCCAAAAGGGTCTCCCAGTAGATCCCTGGTATGAATTTAGCTAAAAACCTTTTATCTGAGAGGTTTTGTTGGACACCCACCATAGCCCCACACCCAGCTAGTTATGAAGATTCACCAGACCAGTTGCATTTTCTCCTCTCTTCCCACTGCCAAGACACCAGCAGCTTTATGAGCTGATCCCTCAGTTTAAGGACAAACCAGGAGCTGGCACCAAAGCAGGAACATTTCTGGAGACATTCCTCAGTTCTCCATGCTTGGATCTTGTCCTTGGTCCCAGGTTATTTAACACATTGTCAACACCTTTCAAAAGACGTAATATTGTTGCTGATAAATTTTGCCAATGATGGAAAGGCTCAGAAAAGAGTAAATTGAGTGGAAGATCATCAGTAAAAGTTGTTTGGATAGTCTGAAGAGTTGAGCGCAAAGGAAAATTACATATTTTTCAATGCAAAAGTACAGGCAGCTATCTAAGCAAAGAAAGTGTGTTGCAGTTAGATACAGGAGTTTTATATCCTGGGAAATACCACCCTAAAAAGCCAAGGAGGAATTATTGCTGTCAACCAGCTCAAGAGAAGGGCATGAGCTGCATTGTAGCTGTCATGGGTGTCAATGAGAGAGCTGCTGGGTCCTGCTCTGGTGTTCACAGGACATGGAGGGGGTTCAGGAAAGAGCTAGGAGATTGGGACAAGGGACTGGGAACCCATGAGGAGCAAACCCCATAAGTACCTTGGGGTCAGGGTCATGTCTCTTGCCCACGCCACCTTTCTCCCTTGTCCCCAGGTACTACTTCCAGCCACTCTGAAGGTCAGGTTGAGACATCCCTGAAGCTTGCTGTCCCCAAAGCTTCCACCTTTCCCCATCCAACTCTCCCAAAATAACGGGTGCCCCTTTCCCCCCCACCCCCGCTCCCCCGCAGTCATCGACGGCCCGACGCAGATCCTGGTGCGGGACGTCTCGGACACGGTGGCCTTCGTGGAGTGGACGCCGCCGCGCGCCAAGGTGGACGCCATCCTGCTGAAGTACGGGCTGGCGGACGGGGAGGGCGGCAGGACCACGTTCCGCCTGCAGCCCCCCCTCAGCCAGTACTCCCTGCAGGCCCTGCGCCCCGGCGCCCGCTACCACCTCGCTGTCAGCGCCCTCCGGGGTGCCAACGAGAGCCAGCCGGCCCTCGCCCAGTTCACCACAGGTAGCTCGCTGGCCTTGCTGGGAGAACTGGGGGGAATTCTTTGAGCCTCTGGCAAGCGCGGGCGGGCGGCTTGCTGCCGTCTGCAGATGGGCTGTCCTGCAACGAGGACGTGTCCAGAGAAAAACTGAGGGGTTTTTGCGTCTGGGGTTTAGTGGTACCTGGTTTTCCCCTGGCACAAGGGAGCTGGGGTTTAATGTGGTGTGCTAGGAGGAAGAAGTGGAATGAAAACACAGTGGGTTAAGATGCAGGTATGAATGGAGACACCTGAATGCAGGTGCCTTGCATCCCGTCACAGAGCAAGGCAGAGCAAATGATTCAGCTCACCCTAAAATACACACCCTAAAACTACTCTCTGCCCCCTCGCTGCTAGTGCCTACTCCTCTGTTTAGCCACTAAACCTCCAGTGAAGAAAGTCCTCTATATGCCCTGTGCCCCACAGGGATGCTCCAATGGTCCCCAGGACAGGCCAGGTGATCCCAGATGCCAGTGGCAAGGCATGGATGGACCCAACCCCCCATATTTAGATGATAAACTGCAAACCCCCATATTTAGATGATAAACCCCCATATTTAGATGATAAACCCATCTTGGCCATGTCTTGCTAAAGCAACAAGGCTGAACCTGCCTGGGACACACATCCCCACCAGCTCCAGTGCCCGTTCAGACCCACAGCTTAGAACTCCAGAACTCAGCAGTTTACACCCTTCAGAACACCCATAGCTCAACGCACAATTCTCAAAAGCACCAAAATGCTCAGCACAGGTCTGAATTCAAGGCGACTCTTGCTCCTACTCAGCATCAAAAGCCGAGGCAGGTGCCTTGACCAAGGAATCAGCAACCAAGCAGCTGAAACCAGCACAGCCACAAACGTGGTTATCTTATTTTATATCTTCCCTGAACACCCTAACTGGTCGGTAAAACTTTAATTCATGTTAAGCCTGCAGATACTAACGGATTTAATTTACCGTGCCATAAAGGAGGAGTCCGAGCGTGTATTTCCGTGCTGGTTTATGGCATATAAATTATTTGTCATGCACATTACTGGGGGATGTGAGGCTCCTGCTTTAATAACTGCAGTACGTGAATTGTGTGTGTTCATAGCTCTATAGATAAATACTTTGGACGAGATGCTTGCCCCAACTGATTTGCTGCGTTGGCCTTCCTCGCTTTATTTCTAGGAGGTGACATAAACAATACCCCCCAAACTCAGATCCATCACCATTGCCCACTGTCTGCTGGTGCCCAGCCCCAGCCCGTTGCTCACCAGAGGGGTTTATTGTGCAAACCAGAGCAGATTCAGTGCACAGCCTCAGCAGCACTAATAAAGAAACCCTTTGGACAATGTCTGAGTGTGAATGAGCCTGTAAAGATGCTCGAGGTTTTCTTCTAGGAGCAGTTCAGGCCAATGCATGGCGACTAGAGAGCCCTTTTACTCACAGTGCCTCAGTTTCTTTAATATGGGGGAAAAGAGTTTTCTTTTTGAAATAACATGGAATTAGCTGCCAAACCAACTTACTGAGGATGCTGCGAGTGCCCCAGCATTCGCATCACTCTTCGGGGTGACACCCCCCAGTCTGTGCTGAGCAGGAGGCGAGAGCAAATGTGCCAGCCCTTCCTGCCAGGACACCCCCTGGGCAGGAGGGACGGCGTGTGGGACCTCCTGGATGTCTCCCCCAGGTGCCCCTCTGTGCTGCCTCACCGCGGGCGAGGCCACGGGGCGCGTTCCCGGCGCTCAGACGGTGCCTCTCTCTCTCCCTTGTGTCGCGCAGAGATCGATGCCCCCAAGAACCTGCGGGTGGGCTCGCGGACCCCCGCCAGCCTCGAGCTCTCCTGGGACAACAGCGAGGCCGAGGCTCACAGCTACAGGGTGGTGTACAGCACCCTGGCCGGGGAGCACTACCACGAGGTCCTGGTGCCGCGCCACACCGGCCCCACCACCCGCGCCACCCTCGCAGGTATGCACACACCCACGCGCTCTTCCTCCCCCCTCGTCCTCCTCCTCTCACGCAGGCAGGGCAATGGAGAGCCCAAATCAGCACCAGTGCTCGGTTGCCCTTATGCTGGCACGTGTTTGAGGTTGTTGTGGGGTTTACTATTTACCGGAGAGGTTTTCTGTGGGAGTTGGGTACTCCACACAAATACAGGTTCTTTACCTTCACCTCTGGGGAGCTTTACCTCGAGCCCCAGCAGATGAGAAACGGCTGCAGATGTTGTTTCAGGTTGTTGATTTCTCCTTATCTCTGCCAGCTCTCAGCTCCGGCCGCACATCTGATGCAGCCGAGTCCGAGCGGGCACTGCCCAGTCCTGGGCTGTCCCGGCCTTTTTGTGCCCTTTCCATCATCCAACCATTCTTCACAACGCATTTATTAGTTACTGTTCTGTACCAATTCATTTGCACCTATTCTAGACACGGAATTTCTACCTCTTTTTCATTCTACCAATCATTTTGTGCCACCACCACCAGAGAAGATGGAGGAGAAGGAGAAGAAGAAGAAGAACAGGGAAACACCCAAAATCCCCCATCTTAAACCCTTCATCCTCATATTAAAAATCCTAAAATCTACTTATTTACCTTGTAAAGTACTAAACCACTACTCATTTTCACACTCTCGTGGCTTGCATTGATTCTCACAGTGTTGGTAACTTTTCCCATGGGCTGAGGTCAAAGCCGGTGCCATTCTGGGCTTCTTGCCAGGGGCTGGGACCCCCTTGCTGGGGCTCCTGACCCCCCAGGGCAGCCCGAGGTGTGCCCTGAGCCCCCAGGGCAGCCCGAGGTGTGCCTTGGGTTCCAACAGTTTTCCTTGGGATAAAGCCCATTTTCCCCTATGTGGGTCTGGATACACCTCCAAGTAATGCACCTCCGGCAAGGATCTGTCCAGGTGGCATATAGAGCTGGCAAGGAGCAAAGTGAGAAATGGGAAGAAGACTATTTAGGCTGATCTGCAGGAAAATACTATTTCACCCTTCTCTTTTTTGCTTGTTTGGTGATGATGCCCCGTGGGCAGTGATGGGGAGCCAGGCTGCCTGAGTTTTTTGTCTTTTTCCAAATTGGGCTCAAAGCAGACCCAAATCTAGAGATACTATTTTTGAGCAAGTGCTTTAAGTGGTACATTTTTCAGGCCAGCAAACACCACCCACCTCCCACTGCCAAACACCTTATGCAGCAACACAATAAAGCACCATGTGAGATGTGGTTTCCTTGTTTTCTGACTAGAACTGCTTGCCTTATGGATTTGCTGCTACAGTGGCATATTTTGAGCAAAGAAGAGACTTCATTATATGCAAAAATGTTCTCATTCATCTTGAAGCTCTTCAGTGTGGCAGGACACCAGGTTCTTCCATGTCTGCCTTCCCAGGACCTTCAACGGCTCAGGAATCTGCCATATGGAGCTATAGGAGAAAGTTCAGTGGGAAAGTCAAAAGTTAAGTTACAGGCACAGCAGCAGAGTCACAAGAAAGGCTGGAGGGCAGCAAGGCAATTAGAGCAGTTATCTTGAAATGCAGAAAGAAGAAAAACATCAGGGCTGGTTTCTTCTGTGCTCGTGATGAGGATGCGTGTGGAGAAGGAGGATGAGATCACGGTGCTGGACTCCTGCTAGCTTTCCTTTAGGACATTTACTGGCTTTCTAGGTGAGAAGAAGCATTTAAAAATGGGCCAAATCCCCCTCCCTGAGAAGAGGGAGAGCACTACCCCAGTGCCACACACTGTGATGATATCCATGGCTTGACTTGAGCTTGCCTTGGAGTATGTGGCAGCCTGAAGTCTCTTGTTTTGCTCAATAAAACTAAAAAAAGCTGCCAAGGCTCTGCCAGACTCAGGCAAGGCTGCAAGAAACCCCACCAGAGCAAGATGCAGAGATGTTGATTCTTAAGACAATTGTAGAGAGTGATTTTTATAGAGTGCCTCCATCATCACCCAAGTGCATTGCTTCCAGCCCCCAGGGTACTATTTAACAAACAAACCAATTAAAAAAAAAAATCTAGTCATAGCAGAAAATAACCAAAAAAACCCCATTCTGCTAGCAAAAAAAAAAGCTACAATAGTCATAGTGTGGATGGCACAGGAGCCTCTCCCATAGCTCCATTATGGACAGAGTAGCCATGTCCTCCAGTCTTGTTGGACGTGGTGCAAAACCCATTGGGGTTTTTTTTCCAGCCACCCAGGGCCTGGTGGGATCCATGCTTTGAAAGCAACCAGCAGTTCTTTCAGCCAGTCTCATCTACCTGCAGTGAAGAATGGTACTGAGCAGAATGTATCAAAGATTTAAGCTTATAGGTGCAGCAAGCCTGGCCCTGACCCATAGTTCCTCTCAAAAATCAGCATTTGCACAGAAATTGCCGTAATTTTGCTCTTCCCAAAAGAGCTGGGAGAGAAAAGGTTTATGTCCTCCTGCTCATTTCTTCCTTCTCCTTCCCTTGTGCCAGGCTCTTCTTTCCAGAATACTTTTGACATTACTGAGCAGGGCCAAGGGGGCCCATCTTCTCCCCATCACCAGGACTGCACTGTAGCAAGAGAAGAGCAGGGAAGGAGAGTGTCCCTCTCTCCTGACCTCTTGGGAAAGGTTTTGGTGGCTCCAGGGGATGCTGCCCCTGGGCAAGGCATGGTGAGGCTGAGCTGGAGACTTTATGGCTTTTTCTAACTTTGTGGGAAAGATCATGAAGCATAGGGAAGAAGGCAATAAAGCCACCAGCAGCCAAGCAGAAGCGACAGGCAGAGGCAAGAGATACCCCGTGGAGTTAAAGCAGTGCAAGCGGAAAGGAGCTGGATGAGCTCAATTCCCAAGTTCCTTGAGAGAGGCACCTCAGGATAGGTCCACCCCAAGGAACAGGGCTTGATTCAGCTCGCAGAAACACTGCACCTTTCCCGATTAATGTGCATTTCATTTATTCTGCGTAATTTATTTCTCTCCAAGACACCAGCCCTGTGACAATATTTGATGTTGCATCACTTCGGAGGAAAATGTAGCTACTTTATCGTTCCCATCTCAGCTCACACACACAAGAGCTTCTGTCTCACTGCCAGCAATTACAGCAGACCTCAGCAACAACTTTTAAAAATGGCTCGTTTCTGGGCTAAAATAACCCAAAATCCCTGTCCAAAGGCAACCACGAGGCTTTTTAAAAAGGCTCAGCTCTTCTGTATTGTGCAGCGGAGCTGCCGACCTGTGGGGGAGCTGCTAACCCCAGGGATGCTCTGGAGGGTCCTCCCCTGTCCCCATCTGTGGGAGGTGGAAGAAGGGGTCCCACCCTGAGGTCACCCCGCCGGGTGCTGCTCTCAACCCCCTTCATGTTCTTTGCACTCCCTGGTAGATCTGGTGCCAGGAACAGAGTACGGCATCGGGATTTCAGCCGTGATGGACAGCCAGCAGAGTGTGCCAGCGACCATGAATGCCAGGACTGGTGAGTTTGGCCCCACTGCCTGCTCCAAGCACAGCTGGCTCCTATGGCTCAGATGCCCCCATAGGATAGTCTGTGCATGGGGACAAAGCTCTGCACCAACCTTCTCCCACAGAGCTCGACAGCCCCCGGGACCTGGTGGTGACAGGCTCCACGGAGACGTCCATCTCACTGGCTTGGGCCAAAGCCACGGGTCCCATCGACCACTACCGCATCACCTTCACCCCCGCCTCAGGAATGGCCTCTGAAGTGACTGTGTCCCCAGATGAGTCCCAGCTCACCCTCTCGGAGCTGGAGCCTGGCACAGAGTACACCATCTCCATCATCGCTGAGAGGGGACGGCAGCAGAGCCTGGAGGCCACCGTGGATGCCTTCACAGGTAGGGAAAGACAGGCTGGGATGGGGGCAAGGGCACAGACCTTGTTAGCTCCTCTGCCAGCCCACTGCGTCCCTGGCACCAAAACCCTTGAGGTGGTGATGGGGATGAGAGCTGGGGTCTGTGTGTCCACACAGGAGCAGGTCTGTTGACCTCAGAAGGAGGATGGCCCTACCAACGTGGTGGCACAATCCCTTTGGCCAGCAGCACTGAACACGCTTTGCTGGAGGTTCCCAAAAGGACAAGACAGGACTGGGGAAAACAGACAGCCCTCTGCTGTCCTCTGTGGTCAGGGTCGCCTTTGTGTCCATAAGAAGAAGAAATTAAGCCTTGGGGAACCTCACAAGGACCTCTGGCTGGAAAGTCTGCAGTCATGAAGTGCAGACAACACATACCATCTGTAGTGGGACAGTTCCACCACCCACCATATGGGCCTGGGATGGAGGATGTTTGCAGGTGGATCTGAGAGAACGACCATTTTTCCCCTCCTAGTTCTGCCTCTTGATCCCAGCATGGTTTCAGATCAATGGAGAGCCCAGATCTTCAGCTTTGCCACCTCTTTTACGTATTTCCCATACAAGCCCTGGGGAAAACGTGGAGGTGAGGATCTGCAGACGGCTGGGGTTGCATCTCTCCTCTCCATCTTCCAGGTGTTCGGCCCATCTCCCAGCTGCACTTCTCCCAGCTGACATCCTCCAGCGTGAATGTCACATGGAGTGACCCATCCCCACCAGCAGACCGCCTCATCCTCACCTACAGCCCCCGGGACGAGGAGGAGGTGGCCCAGCAGGTCACACTCGATGGCACCCACAGGCACACCAGCCTGACGGGCTTGCAGCCATCCACTGAGTACCTGGTGTCACTGGTGGCCGTGCACGGCACCATCAGCTCCGAGCCCGTCGTGGGCTCCATCACAACAGGTACCACGGGACACCCCCCACCAGGCACGGGACAGCACCGGGGAGGGCAGGCAGGGGGACAGGGAGCAGACCTGCCTCCCACAGCTTTTCTTTGTGCTCCATCTCACACCAGGGATTGATGCGCCAAAGGACCTCAGGGTGGGCAATGTCACCCAGGAGTCCATGATGCTCTACTGGAGTGCTCCCATCGCTGCCTTCGACCACTACAGAATATCCTACCGTGCTGACGAAGGTAACAGGCCAGACCACTCCTGTTCCTGTTCCTGCCCTGAGCTCATAGCTGCCAACCCTCCCTCCATCCCAAGCATCCTCACCCAGGCAGCATCCCAGTGCTCCGGGCAAAGTGACGAATAACTGGGATTGGCTACAGGGCAGAGGTTGGGGTGTCTGGGATGATAGGAAGGGACCACTGCAGCCAGCTCGGCACAGAGGGGCACATAGAATGGCCCCCAGCAGTGTGCCCTCCCACCCCCCCCCAGAGATGGTTAAATTCAGGGCTCAATCCTGAAATCCCACCTCCCTCACCTGCTTCTGCTACCTCATCTCCCTTGGCCCCACTTTTGTGTATGATGCTGAAAAGGCCAGGCCAGCAGAATGCTGGGCACACAGGAGTGCACCTGCAGGCATGAAACCCAGTTACCTCCAATGTCCTGTGGAACTGCCCTCCCCTCCCAAGCCCCTCCTGTGCCCCAGGGATGGGGCCAGCCATGATGTCAAAGCTCTTGGCTCCATGTCTGCAGGGAGGACAGACAGTACGGCCGTCTCCAGGGATGCCACTGAGTACACCCTGCTCCACCTGCAGCCTGCCACCAAGTACGAGATCGGGCTGAAGAGCGTGCGGGGCCGGGAGGAGAGCGAGCTGGCCTCCATCACTGCATACACAGGTGGGAAGGAGCTCCTGGTGGGCAGGGAGCAATCAAACAGTGTCAGGTCCAGCCCTGGGCAGGGCTGGCAGTCCTGGCTTGCACTAACACTCAGGTGACTGAGAGCAAGCCGGACCTCACACCAGCCAGATGCAAGCTGGAGATGATAAGCAGGGTTCACAAGGGCCTCAGTGTGGGCTTTTGAAGTAGGTCTCAGCAAAGTTTATCCCGAATATTCATGGATAGTCTGGGGTAAAAATGATAAACCTGTGTACCAGGCACAGGGAAGCCAGAAACATGATGCTGGGCAATCATGACAACCTTTCCTAAACAGAGTACAGGTTTCCAGAAACAATCCCTGGGGAAGCCCTGTCACAAACAGCATCTGCTGCAAGAATAAAACCCTCAGCTATCCTCAGACTCCCCAAAACCTAAAGAAAACCCCTAACACGCCAGACTGTGCATCAAGAGAGCAGTGGAAGAGCAGCCCAGGTAGCAGAGTAGCACAAGCTATGACATCTCTGCACTCCCGCTTGGGCAGCAGTAACTCCTGTGCAGGCACATGTGTCTGGGCAGCAGGGCAGCACATAGAGCCACGTGCCACAAGGAGCCCTTCCAGTTCACAGTCCAGTCTCCTAGTGCTTCTGATTCTCTGTATCTCTCCCCCATGCAGCCATGGATGTGCCCCTGGGGGTCACGGCCACCAACATCACTCCCACCGAGGCGCTGCTGCAGTGGAACCCGCCGCTGTCGGAGGTGGAAAGCTACGTCCTCATCCTTACACGCCATGCAGGTAACACCAGGGCTCTGCTTCAGCTCACCTTGGCCTCTCTCCCTTCCCAAAGCCCAGGGCTCAGGGGGTGCCCTTCACAGAGGGAGGAGGGAAGGAGCCCTTGCCTTGGGTTTTATAGGGCTTGTGGGAAAAATCAGAGCATCCTTCAGCTTGAACAGCACCACTGCAGCTCAGCTGCTGCACGGTACCTTATGGTGTTTCAGCAACAGAAATGCTTAGATCCATGAGGTCACATCCAGAGACACATTTTGGAGAAGCGCCTTGAATGTCTACCCTAAACTCTTCCCTTTTTGCTTACAGTTGCAGGAGAAACAATTCTCGTGGATGGAGACAACCAGGAGTACCAGCTGAGCAACCTGCTGCCCAGTACCACCTACACAGTCTCTATGTACGCCACCAACGGGCCCCTCACCAGCCAGACCATCAGCACCAACTTCACTACTCGTACGTAGTCACCTCCCTCGCTCCTCACCCCCAGCCATGCACCCACCCCAGGAAAAGCAGCCAGCAAGGCTGAGCCAAAGCTCTTGCTACACAGCGTGGGCGTAGAGGTAGCCACGAGCCAAAAGGACACAAAACCCAGTCCCAAATAACAGCCTAGGGCACAACACAAGGGCAGAATTTTAATCAACAAGCATCAACCATTATTTTCACTCTTTCAACATCCATCCATCCATGCATCCATCCATCCCTTTCTTTCAGTGATTTCCCCTGGATGTGGTTTCCTGAGCAGATGCTTGACCCGGTGTCCTTTTTGCCCAAGGCCATAGTCCAGAAGAACACGATGACCCGTTTTGTTCACAAGCAGCTTGACAGGTCCCATAGCACATGAATTTCACACACCCTTAAGGTGGCATGCAGGTAGAGGAGGACTTCCAGAGGGTTTGCAGAGCTCTGTTCAAGACTGGGGATGGGTGATGCGGTCTTGAAATGCAGGGTGAGGATGGACTTTGCGCTGTAGCTCAGTGTTGCAAGGTTGAATCCCAGTGTACTGAGTTGGGAAGCAGGGCTGAAGTGATTGTGTGTGAGAAATTGCACTTCCCTGGGTCCCCATCCACTCTTGCAGTTTTGGATCCTCCAACAAATCTGACAGCCAGTGAAGTGACACGACGGAGCGCCCTGCTCTCCTGGGTTCCTCCTGTGGGAGAGATCGAGAACTACGTCATGACCTACAGATCCACCGATGGCAGCCGGAAGGTGAGTGAGTGAGTCCTCACAAAAAAGAGGCTCATCAAGTCAGGGAATAATAAGACCATGGTAAAACGAGCAGGAGAAGCCAAACGAAGCAAAAGAATGATGCTCACCGGCTCAGGGAGACCAGAGGGGCAGACACCACTTCCTGCTAAGCAGGATGATAGGAAAAAACAAGAAGAGATTGTCTAAGGCAAAATGTTTCTGCACACCTGCTGGTGTGGGCATAGAGGGGTTACCTGGAAAGTTTGGGGGAACAGGGGAAATTCATAGCTTGTGAAACACAAGCAAGCTGAGGCAGGAGAATATTATTCTGCAAACAGAAATGCTAAAAATGCCATTTGCCCTTCCTGCAAAAAGGAAGAGAGGCACAGACAGCTAATTAATCCTGCAATACAATACAATTTGATTATGTAATGAGTGTGTCCACATCTGCCTGTCTGGAGGAGCTGCAACAAACACTATCAGAAATATGTCATGGCAAATAGTCCAGTTTCCTTTGCTGGTGTGACTGGCTCGCAGCAGCCAGAGGATAATAGCTTTGCAGAAGGGGGTCGATAATGCTGTGTGGCACCAGCCAACAACCAGAAAAATTAACATGACAGGAATCGACGGAGTCAAAACTGGCTGATAACCAGGTCTGGCCAGCACTATTCCTTGTGCTGCTTGGGCAATCAGTCATGTCTTGTGTCGAGGGCACACAGATCCCCACAGAGCACACAGACTGCAAACATTTCCATCTGTCTCCAAACCAGCTTTCTCCCACCCAAACCATTCCGAAATGTTGACTGTATTGACTGATCTCACGTTCACTCAGTCCAGGGCTCTAAGCAGTCATGCAGCGCTCCTCGGCCAGGCTCCAAGGGCCGCAGGAGTTTGTGGCTTCCCTTCCCTCCTCACTTGCTCTTTAGGCTCCCCATCGCTTTTCTCATCTGTTGCTCTTGGTGTCTGCCTCCTTCTGGGACCCATGTACAGGAGCTGATTGTGGATGCCGAGGACACGTGGATCCGCCTGGAGGGGCTGTCTGAGACCACGGAGTACACGGTGCGCCTGCAGGCTGCCCACAACGCCATGCGCAGCGGCGGCGTCTCCACCACCTTCACCACAGGTGAGGACTCACACGGCATCCCCTCGGACAGGCCGAGGGCAGCCCACACGTCATCCTGCTTGGACTGCTCCTAGGGACTTTCCCTCCCCAGGCAGCATTCCATAGAGAGGTACTTCCACAATGCCATGACCCACAGTGCTCCTTTGCGACAAACAGTGGCTGAAGGATCTATAATTCAAACACAAGATGCAGCCCAGGGCAAGGGGGTTTGAGCTTCAGACCAGGAACCATCTACCAGGCCCTGTAGGGTTCTGGAGTGTAGGGTTTCGGACGGTCGGGACAAACGGGAGACAGGAGATCCCTGGAGCTGGTCTTAGAGCATGAGATTTATTGATGAGGGTGTGGGTGTAAGGGACCTGCTAGGAGCTGCCAGACACAGCTCGAAGCAGGTCAGAGAAGCAGCGAAGAGATGCAGGGGTGCAGAAGTGGTGTAGGAAGAAAAGGGGCAAGGGCAAAAGCAAGAGAGAGGGGCAAGAGAGTAAAAGCAAGAGGGCAGGAGGGC
The DNA here is from genome assembly GCA_026261815.1 of Monarcha castaneiventris obscurior. Lineage (NCBI taxonomy): Eukaryota > Metazoa > Chordata > Aves > Passeriformes > Monarchidae > Monarcha > Monarcha castaneiventris. The sequence continues at coordinate 268,813 of JAMPIT010000502.1, read as the reverse complement.
AAGGCAAGGGAGCAAGAGCAAGAGAGCAAGAGAGCAAGAGGGCAAGAGTAAGAGAGCAAGAGAGCAAGAGAGCAAGAGAGCAAGAGAGCAAGGCAAGAGAGCAAGAGCAAGAGAGCAAGAGGGCAAGAGCAAGAGAGCAAGGCAAGAGAGCAAGGCAAGAGGGCAAGTTCCCGTTTGCAGCACAATAAATCATCTTTTGTGCTGAATATTCTAATTTCTATTAACCAATCTAGGACAAGCTACAAATCTTATAATATTTACATACAGCCTATAGGAATCATTGTATTACCATATGGGGTTGCATTTTAAACTCTAAAAACTACGTTTTGGACCCTCTGCCAGGCTGGGAGGGTCTGCTCTGACCCTTGGACCTTTCTGCAAGCAGAGGGCATTGTTTAATCAAAGGGGATTATCTTCAGCCGGCCACACCATTGTTTTCCAGTTGTTCAGTAACTGGAGTTGGGTAACTCAAAGCTTGTCTTCATTTCAATCTCACTTATAGTTTTCATATTCTCAGCATCTTTAGCCAGGCAGTCACATTTATGAGTCTGTTCTCCCACAAGGCCCTTTGCCTTGTCCATGTCCCTCCTCAAGTGCATAAACAGAGGAAAAAATACCCACTAAAATCAACAACACGTATCACCAGGTATGCTCCTGGGAGAGGACCCAGCCAGTGGCTCCATGCTGTAGACATGATGAAATTGCTCACAAATATCAAAGAATCATAGAATACTTTGGGTTGGAAAGAATATTTAAAGGTCATCTAGTCCAATCCCACTGCAGAGAGCAGGGTCATCTTCAACTTAAACAGGTTGCTCAGAGCCCTGTTGAATTTGACCTTGAAAGTTTCCAGGGATGGGGTATCCCTGGAAGTACCAAGCAGGTGCATCTCTACCACCACCAGTGGAGTCACACACAGCAGGGCCAGCACTTTATCTAATCCACTGACTTTATTTAATTGCGTTTTTTCTCCCCACTCTAATTCTAGAGCATTCCCCATGCACTAAGGCACTGAAGTAATGGGAATGGTTTCCTTTTGAAATCAAAAGGTGGGCATGCACAGTCACCACAACCCTCACAGACAGAATACTTAGGCTTCCAAGGATGAAGCTTGCATGAAAATGTTATCATTGCTGCCATCCTCTGCAACCATTCATAACAGAAATTATGCAAAGCAAATTGTCCCTCATCCTCTTTGAAAAGCATGGCTAGGCCAGGGCACTTACAGACAGAATGCATCTTGTTCGGGGCTGAATCCAATCATGTTTTTCCTGGGCGTCAACAGCACTGAGAGGCCTCAAGATGATGTCCACCAAAATTCCTCCCATCTGCGCTGCAAGTTCAGTTAGGAGAGTTTTCTTTGAATCTGCTGTGGATACACTTCCTCATCTCAGTTACATGCAAAGGTGCCTTCACCTGCTTTTAAGAGACAACAGAAACTATTTACGCCAACAAAAGGAGAAATGACTTCTCTAGTGCATCTACAGAGCAAGCTCTCCTGTTATTCTTGCCTCTTACACATGCACAGAAAGCCAGTACAGTTCAGGCAGATGATGGAAAAATACCTGTAATCTTTGAGGCTGCTTGGGAGTCAGGGATGAAGCTGCATGGGGGCGGCTCCTCAGGTGGGATAAAGCAGCAGAAACCCACTTAACATCAGGGAAGGAGAGCACCTTTCCCTTCAAACAGAAATGTCCTCAGACCTCAGCAACGTTAGCCACCGTTGGCAGCTGATGCAGAATCCAACACATTTAACTTTGCTTTTAAGATGAAGAAAGGCATTAGCAACAGGTCAGTTTCTCCCCACTTACCCCAATATCGATGCGACAGAAGCAACCAGGAACTGTCACCAAGGCAAGGCAATCCATGGACAGCATCTCTCATCAAAGCATCCAGATCTGGGATTCAGTTTACTCTGGCAATGCATCAAGGCACTTTGCAGAGAACAAGGACTTGTCTTTAAGGAGACTAAAAAAAATAGAAGGAAAGAAAACCACCCAGGCTTAATTTAAATTGTTTTGCTTCCTTCTGCTTACAGTACACATCCCGGGGTTCTTCTATTCCCTCTGACATATTAATAGCTCAGCCTCTTTTGTTTCATGTTTGCATAAGGTTCTTGGGGAATTGTATACAGATGAGACAAAAGGAAGAAACAGATACAGTATTTATAATTTATAGTGGTTTGAAATGTCTTTCAAGGTCTCCTTGGCTCTTAAAGATATGAATATAAATTAAGAAACAAGCAATCTCCACAGAGCTCAGGGGAGCTCGAAGGGGTTGTCATTGAAGAAGTTTTCATTGTTGGATACTATAAAATACAAACAATGTCTCGCCAGACTGTGCTACAGACCATGGAGATGGGGAAAAAAAAGAAGGGGATTTTCAACATTTGGACACAGCAATGACCTCCAAGTCTTCAGGTCACAAGGTGGGAGGGAATACACCCAAGTGGGAAGCAACAGACAAGGGCTGTCCCTTGGTTCTGTGGGGCACTACACAGCTGTGATGGACACACACAGCACAGAAGATCTGAAGGTCCCTCACACCTTCTCAGTTTGTTACAGAGACATCCCTGAAAACCACATCTGCATTGCCAGCTCTGCACTCATTTATTCTATCATCCATATGTACCAACAGCAAAGAAAAAGGTGTATTTCCCTCTTTTGTCCTAAGTAAGAAAAAACTGTTCCCAGAGTTGACATTGCAATACTGCCAGAAAAATTGTCCTAATTAAGACTCTCCTAAACTCTGACCACAAAATAAGATGTTTCCTCATTAGAGAACACCTGCAGCAGAGTCCCACAGCCCATGCTGCCTGCCTCTAGCATCTCACACAGCCTCGTTCCTGACCAGCTTGCAAGTGACAATTAGTTCAGCATGAGTCCACCATCATTTCCAAGGGCATGGAGAATCAGGAGAATCCCCCTGGAATGAGTAAAGTTATAAAACTTGATTGGAGCTGGCAATCCTGAGAGGAGAACAGGTTTTGGTTTTTTCACAGCTGTCTAAATATGCTGGTGACAGCTTAAACCCCAGGGTTTCAGACACAGTGCAGAAAGATGGTCCAAGAAGTGCCATCCCTCATCATTCATCGTGATGTTACCGTGCACCTTCCCAATATAGGACATATGGAAGAATAATTAATATATGCACACATTTTTTTTTCCAGTAAGTCCTCTGAAGTTGATGGCAGATGTAAAGTCTCCCCGCCTCGTGGAATCACTTGGAACACAGAAGCCACGAGAGACTTTTCCTGGATTGTAACTAGCGGGGACCGAGGCATTGGGGAAGAGGTGTCTCTTTGCTTGAATTTTGCCTTTTTGGTTGGATTTTGCAGGAGGGCGTGTCTTTGCCAACCCCCAGGACTGTGCCCAGCACCTGATGAACGGGGACACGCTGAGTGGTGTCTACACCATCTCCATCAACGGGGACCTGAGCCAGCGCGTGCCCGTGTACTGCGACATGACCACCGACGGAGGCGGCTGGATCGTGAGTACCCACCTGGTTCTCCTACACGTTGTCCCCATCCCAGAGTGGCTGAGCCCCTGCCAGCAAAGCACCAGGCTGCACAGCAACGACAGCGGGCTCTGTATCACACGCTCCATTTCCTACGCCACGGGGAATGGCCCACGCTCCGGTAATAATAGTTACACTTGGAGGAATGCCCTTTGATTTATTTGACGTGCTTGCAGTGCTTCTGGAGAGCAAAATCTGTGAGTGAAGCTGATTTATTGTTCTAGAAATGAAATTAATGGCTGGTAGCTTTCACGGGGAGTGATTCATGCTGCCCGCAGAAGGAGGGTGTCAGGCATCACCCCAATCGAGAGAACTTTAGAAACAAATGCCTGTTTGGCTTCTGAATTGCACAAACACTGCCTGTCTTGATGTAGATGGACTGACAGCGTAAGTAAATAATGCCATGGTGCTTTGATCTTATTCATGTCAAGCTCTTACTTACACACATTACACAAAGCCCTGCCTGCTAGATGTAAAGTCAAAACCAAAAAAATGGGCTTCCTCAGATGCTGATTTCTAGCCAGTAAATTTCCTTTTCACTCTGCTTCAGAGCAGCCCCTTGGATATCACAGAAATAGCCAGCTCCAATCAGAATTACGTGCTAGAAAACCAGAGGCACCATGTATCAGTTAAAGCAGAAACCTCGAAGGCCAATTCCTTCCTATTCTATCATTGATTTGCTTTGGACATTATCTAATAGCTCTTTGGTTTCTACATCTGCACATGAATTAATTGCATGGCCGCAATTAATGCTAATTGGATGGGCACTGCAATTTTCTCCCCTGAAAGGCACAGCGGAAAGAAAAATTATTATCTTTACCTTTTGTGCCCAAAGCCCGGCAAAGCCGTTTCTCATCTCCAGCATTATGATTTTCCCCCTGGTCTTCCTCCCCACCAGGTCTTCCAGCGGCGGCAGAACGGGCTGACCGATTTCTTCCGGAAATGGGCAGATTACCGGGTTGGCTTTGGAAACTTGGAGGACGAGTTTTGGCTGGGTATGACCTTCCCTGGCTGCCTTTCACTGATGTGTCAAACCTGAGTTCCAGGCGCGCTGTGCTGCTCGCCCATGCCAGCTGTTGGCTCTTTGCCCTTCACCACATTCCCCTCCATTCTCCCTTGAACAGTTTTCCTTCTGTTCATTCCCTGCCCTTTGCATTAGGAAGTCATGCACACCACTTAAAAGCACATTGTGAAGGTCAGCAGCTCCCTAGTTTGCTTTTTCTAGGAGAGAAGGAGGCTATGCTGTCAGTTTTCATGGGCCAAAACCCACCACTGTCCTTTGGATGACTACAGGTTGCACTGGTGGCCAGAAGTCAGCTGTCCAATGAGAGCAGGAAAGGAGTGAGGGGGAGACACAGCACAGCTCTGAAATTGAGTGTGCTCCTCCAAAGCCTGAACATGAGCCAAGGAGACCTGCTGATGCCTTCTCCAGCCACCTAGAAACAGAGACTAGACAAGAGTAAGGGAATAAAGATAGGTGTTTATTTGAAGGGCCTTCAAGGTACACCCTGGGGTAGCCAGAGGCTGCCTCCATAAAATGGACCCCAAGATGGACCCCAGGTCACGAGTTCTTCACACCTTTATAGGTTTGGTTCATTTGGATATCAGGGTTAATTCTCCAATTAAAGCCCCAGTTTAATGATGTAATTCCCCTCAGCTTGCTCCCCCCTTAGAGGCTTTGGTTTACACATTTTGGGCCTAGAAGAGCCTGGCTGTCCTTGAAGGCAAAGCCTGGAGAGGCTTTGTTATGTCTATCTTGCACGAGAGAGCAGAAATTACAGGCTACAAGGAACTTCAGAGTTGCACTCTAAGCAGTACAGGATTTGAAAAATATAAAAGTTAAAACCTAAGGCATCACTGCAGCATAAACACACCCTAGCTTGTACGGGAGCTTAACAACAACATAAGTAGCACCAGGGATCAACAGCTGAATCTTCCAAGCTTCAGCAGCATGAAGAAATCTGAACCTGGGCCTTGAACCCACCTCTCACAGCCACAGGGAAGTGAAGTTCGAGTGGGGACAGAGAGCTCAGGCCCCAGCAGTGCCAGCAGATACACAGACTCACCACAAAGTGCTGCTGCTCTTTGATTCCTCTCCTTGCTCTCATTTCCCACTGCTATTTTATTTGCCTAGAGCTTTCCTTGTTTGTTCACAGGAGCAGATCCGGGCACCAGGTCTCACAAGGTGTTTCACTGTCTCTAACAGGCTTGGACAACATTCACAAGATCACGTCCCAAGGGCGCTACGAGCTGCGAATAGACATGAGGGACGGCCAGGAAGCGGCGTACGCCTACTACGACAAGTTCTCCATCGGCGACTCCCGGAGCCTGTACAAACTGCGCATTGGGGACTACAATGGCACCTCAGGTACAGCCTCATTGCTGGCAAGGATCTTGGCAAATCCTCTGACTGGCTGGTCCGAGGCCGTAAAGGAAATCCCAACGTGAAATCTCACTTGTCTAAGAGTAGCGAGGCAAAAACCCGTAGTCCTTTCTGCCTTCCTGCAGTCCGTCATGTAAACCAGGCTGCTAAATCCCACTAAGGACACGGAATTTTCCATTGGGGATTAGGTATTTAATATCAGAGACACTGCTGTTCAAATAACCAGGTCAATCATCAGAGGTGTCATCTCACTTGGCAATAGCCACAGCTGGCTATTGATGTCGTGCTGGAGGCTGTATTTATTGCCTTTCCACAGCTATGGAAAAATCTGAAATCCTCTGAGCCACTTCCTCACGTAAAGGCCAAGCACTGCCCAGTTTTGCAAGGACACTGTCACACCTGCTTGCTTGGTTGGTTCAGGAGAGTTAGAGTTGCCCACCAGAAGAGAGTGGGAGGGCACAGGGGTGTGGGAGTTAGGTACTCCACACAAATGCTGGTTCTTATCTTCACCTCTGGGACACCTTACCCTGAGCCTGAACAGATGAGAAACGGCTGCAGATGTTGTTTCAGGTTGTTGATTTCTCCTTATCTCTGCCAGCTCTCAGCTCCGGCCGCACATCTGATGCAGCCGAGTCCGAGCGGGCACTGCCCAGCCCTGGGCTGTCCCGGCCTTTTTGTGCCCTTTCCATCATCCAACCATTCTTCACAACGGATTTATTAGTTACTGTTCTATGCCAATTCATTTGCACCTATTCTAGACACGGAATTTCTACCTCTTTTTCATTCTACCAATCATTTTATGCCAACACTAAGAGAGAAGATGGAGGAGAAGGAGAAGAAGAAGAAGAACAGGGCAACGCCCAAAATCCTCCATCTTAGATCCTTCATCCTCATATTAGAAATCCTAAAATCTTCTTATTTACCTTGTAAAATACTAAACTACTACTCATTTTTAACTTCTCTTGTTTTGCATTACTTCGCGCTGCGTCGGCAATCTTTCCCATGGACTAAAATCAAAACCGGTGCCATTCTGGGCATCTTGCCAGGGTCTGGGACCCCCTTGCTGGGGCTCCTGACCTCCCAGGGAAGCCAGAGGCGTGCCTTGGGTTCCAACACAGGGGATCTCTTCCTCCAGAAGGCATAGAACTGTAGCCGCTTTATCTGGGATAGACATGCCCAGTGCAAGCCTCCATGATGAAATCTTCCACCATATACTAGGTGGAACCCCACAACATACCTGAGGTGCAGGAATTGCCCTATTCAGTTAGTTGCCACTGGAAGAGAAGCGGCAGGAATCCTGACTGTGTGCAACAAAGCACTTGCTCTAACCTCACATCCCAGGGCACGAGGCACCCAACCTATTGCCAAGAATGGCAGTAAATAGTGTCACACAGACATGATTCCATCTCCTTTGCCATGCAAACTCTGCTTCTAGTGTCCCGCCAAGGAGCTTCTGCTCCACCTTCAGCTAAGGGAGCCAGGGCTCAGAAAATGGTTCATTGCCAAGAGGTTTTCTAGCAAGTCTCTCCATGGCTGGATAGCACACAGCCAGCATGGGCCCACTTCATATGTCCTTAGGGATCACCAAGGAGCATATTAAGAATGTCTCAATTGACCATATTTTTCTCTGGCTTTTCTTTCACTAGTTATCTAGTGAGGAGGTGAGATGAGGTTTGAGGTTTTGGTGGAATAAGACATCAGACAACTTCCAAAAGCTTCTTCCTCTTATCCAAAGAGAGAAAAGGTGGCCAAGCATCTTGGTTCGAGAGATGAATGTTAGGTCTCCTTTGAGAGAAAAAACTCCCTTTGGCTGACAGGAAAGAAGGAGGCTGAAAGCATCCTGAAGTTATATAGCAGAGCCAAGCCTTGGGAAACCATGGATGCCAAAATCTGGGATTGAATTAATTTCTGAAACACTGAAATTCAGATTCAAACACATATCCAAGCACTTTATCTGACAAAGCCAAGAAGCCTCTAAGATTTGCTATGGTCTGCACTGATCCCAAACAGACAGCAGAGGACCTCAGATGAACCAGCTGAGAACAATTCCAGTTAACGTTAGTCCCAGACTGTCAGCTGCTCGAGCCATTGCTTGGCAGGCTACCACATCACCAGAATATCCTCATTTCCTTGTGAAAAGACCAGATAACTCTGACTTTAAAGGACTCTGACCTTTAATGGCACCTCTTCCCACAGGAGACTCCCTCACCTATCACCAGGGACGCCCCTTCTCCACCAAGGACAGGGACAACGACGTCGCTGTGACCAACTGTGCCATGTCCTACAAAGGGGCCTGGTGGTACAAGAACTGCCACCGCACCAACCTCAACGGCAAGTACGGAGAGTCCCGGCACAGTCAGGTAAGGGCACAGCTGCCTTGAAAGAGCCTCTGGAATTTCTTCTAGGGGAACGTGGCAGCAAGCCCAGGTTGGGGCTGGGGCTGTGGGATGGGTGCACCAGGGTCAGAACTGGTGGTGTGAGGCCACCTTCACGTCGTGCTAATGCTTTGGGCCTCACACACTGCCATAGTCATTTGCTGTAGTGTGTTAGATCAAAGAAAATACCTACATGAAATCTGATCAGCCTTTGAGCAGCGGGAAAAAAACCAATCAATCAGGCCATAGCAGCAGGGGAGTTTCTTGCTCCTGCTATAGCAAGTTTTTCCTTCTGGCTTCTCTACAGCAATCAACCTTGTTTCCTTCCTCTCCCATTCTGGTTTCTTGTTGGGGTCTTTCTTTACCCTCTGCCTTTCTCTCCCTCCTGCCAGGGGATTAACTGGTACCATTGGAAAGGCCACGAGTTCTCCATCCCCTTTGTGGAAATGAAGATGAGACCTTACAACCATCGTAACATCTCTGGGAGGAAGCGACGGTCCCTACAGCTCTGAGCCAGCTGAACCCCTCCTGCCTCCCACCACCTGACCTTTTCTGTCATTCGTTTGTATTTTATAATATGAAAAGGGAAAAAAAAAAAAATTACTACTCGTCTGAGATAGCAACCTGCCCCTCACAAGTGCTGGAGGGAACCATGGCACAAGGAAAGGCCATGGGAAAGGAAAGACCTCATTGCTTTGCATCTGTCCCAGAGAAATACCAAATTTCCAGTCTCCCTATCCCAATACTCTGGCCCTTAACATGAGAAGAAAGAGAAAGAGACAGATTTTTTGATATTTTTTTAAAAAGACGTAGAAATCCCCAGCAAACCCTGTTAGAAATGTTTGTCACAGGGCTTGTGGCAGAAACTTTCCCCACAGGTACCTTAGTGTGGCCGTTTCCACCCCAGTCGTGGCCAGGGATGCCCATCCTCTCCCTGCCTCCCAGTCCCCTCCTGGCAGGGAGGTCCCAAGCTTCACGCCATCCTGTAGACACCAACTCTTCCAGCAGGCAGAGGCCCATCTCTCCCCTGTGTGCAGGCTCTGGACACATGGAAACTAAGGGAGGATGAGCAAAGGCTCATCCCATCAGCAGTTTTCACAGGAGGGCTTGGCAAATATCTGCATATGTAGGCAAACTCCAGAGAGTCCACAGCTCATGTGTTGGTCCCACCACAAAGTCATCCTCGTGTGCATGGGGTGTGCAGGAATAAGAATTACTCCACCAGCCCCAACCTGCATTATCCACTCCTCCAAGCTGAACTCAGCCCACTTCAGGTCCATGACATCTGCCTGGGTTATGCTGAACTTGATGGAGAAGAAAGCACTTAAATTAGAAGACTTAGGAGAAAAATCCCTACTTGTGGTCCTGAAATGTAGGAGCCATTTCCTCTGTTACTTCTCCATTCCATCGTGCTCTTTCTCACCGAGGTCACTGGTCCCAAACAGAAGAGTCTCAGAGAAGGAGCAGCAATAAAAAGATGCCACACAACTGCAGCCCAGCCTGAAGCCAACAGCTGTCCCAGCTCAGGTGCTGTGCCATTCACAGGCATCCACACACACAGGGAATTACGACAATGCAGCTAAGGGAAGACAAGTGCAAGCTGAGGAATGCCCATTTCCTTCCTTCTCCTACACCATCCCTCTTCAATGCCATCACAAGAGGGACACAAATCTCAGTGCCTTGGTATTGCCATCTCTCTAACAGGAAATCAACTCTTTTCCCTCCTGGAAGGGATTCCATTCAGATTTTGGAGCACTTCAAGGCCCTTGGAAGAATTAATGAGTTCGCTCTTCCCATCCTTAACTTCTCCTGTCTCAAGGAACATGGACCCTTTGGATAGCTCTGTCTGCACCCTGTTGTCATTGACCCCACCTCCACATAGCCCAAATGACCACCACGCTCAAGTCACTCCTCTGCCAAGGGCTCCGATCAATGCTGGGCATTGTCACTGGCCTGGCCTCGAAGAAGGGACTCATCCCTGCATCCAAGGACAATGCAGCTCATCGCTGGATTTGCAGCCAAAGGAACATTACAAATGCTAAACACTGCTATTTGGTTTTATCACACTGAAGCTGCTTTGTCTCAAAAACATCTTTCAGATGGCAACACAAAGGCATCTTTGCATTAGCTTATAATTCAGGCCAGTGTATCTTGCATGGTCACACTCCTTAATGTTCTGACGTTACTCACTGTGGCTGCAGAGCTGAAGAAGAGCATTAAGTGGGAAACACAACCTCCTTTTCCACGCCACATCCTGGCACATGAAATCACAGCTAACACCGAGGTCAAGATTAGATACAGGGCCCAGTCCCTCATGTGGTCAGCTTACAAGCTGACCTGGAGAAAGGATGCTCAGCATCGTCTTGTATGTAAATGAGGAGTCCCTTCTTACTTGCCCTTGGCATCAAATCAGGCAACAAGGCAACCAGCTGAGGAACAGGTGAGTCGGAGGCTGCAGATGATGGGATCTCTTGCAGGACATGGCCACTGTCACAGACGGCAGCATGTCACTCCCCCTGAGCACCCAACCCTGCTTTAAGACCCAAAAGCCAACAAAAAGCAGCAGATGGAACTGATTAAAGCCTAAGACGGCTTTTAGTAGACCAGCAGAGTAAACTTTTTCCCCAAACCATCAAGAATTTATAGGAAGAAATATCCCAACAAAAGCTGTAAGGGAGCAGTGGTTATAACCAGCAGAGACTGGCAGTGGATGGTGCTGCTTGCTTACCTACCCAGGTGAAAGAAGAGATGTCAGTGGGAACATACACCCACAATCAAGTGAAAGGCAAGAAACCTCTCTTCCCGAAAGTTAGGCTCAAACAGAAAATCAGAGCTTGCCAGGCTTTTCCAGGAGGTTCAAAGGAAGATCCTCAAAAATGCTGATTATTCGCTAAACAGGTTTACTGACATACATCTCTCCCTCTCTCCTCACGTCTGTCATCCCTATGACAAGTCCTGTAACCAGGACGAGTCAGCCCAGTTGACCCAACTGCATAGTCAGGTATGAAAGACACTCTTGGAGACAATATCCACTCTTTCAGTGCTATTCTATATCAGTGCTGGTCCCTGACCTCTCATGGGATCCCAGGGAGTTGCCTTTTCCATGGCATTGGTGAAAGACAGCTGCTACAATCTTTTAAAGAAAAGACTTCTACACATCATGGTTTTCTCCTGGTGGTAACCCAACCCAAGCCCAGGCACGTAACCAGCAATGATGACTTGGTCATTTGGGCCTGTTCACATTGTCCATAAACAAGATACAATTTCCCAGAAAGGTATTTTTCTACATTGCCTTATTTTTTTTTTTTTACAAAGCTCCTGCCAGCAGTTTCAAGCAAATTTGTGCTTGATGTTGATGCTACAGAATGGCCACATTGATTAAGTAGTACATGATTAAGTAGTTTCTTCTCACCCTCCATCCATCACTGGATGGGATAGTTCATTCTCCAGCTAGACCAGGTTTGGCCCTGAAATTCCTAGAAACCGAGCCTGGATCTGGTGCAGTGCCCATCTCTGGTGCAGTGCTCATCTTGAGAGACCTTGGCTCCAGCACGTGGACTATCACTGGGCTCTGGTGGCTCCACTGCCATCCTGGGTTTGTGTGGCCCAGGTTTGTTCCAGAGCCCAAAAAGGAGCATGAAGCTGATACCCAAACCACACCATCCACTGCGAGATGCCACCCCGTGTAACAGGAAGCAGGAACAAGCACATCCAATCCTTCACACAGCAAAACAGCATGTGGGCCCATGACCCTCGCAGCTGTTCAAAGCCACCTCTTATTTCTAACCCCAAAATCCTGGAGGGAAACACAAAGGGACTTTCATCTCTTGCCCGATTTTCATTTCCCTCTGTTTCCGTTCTCCAAGCCCACCTTCCCATGGCACACTGCACTGAAACATAACCAAAGAAAAAGAGTCCTGAAAGGAAAAGCTGCAGAAGTGATAGCATCTATAAATGAATGATTTAAAGAAGGAGAGAGGCCGGGCTCTCCCCAAGGGTAGCTGGGTTTTGGAAGGAAGGTACCGGGAGAGGATCCACACAAAGGTTGGTGAGAAGTCTGCTTCTACTCCTTATCTTTGCATAACTTTACCATGGGCATCTCAGTACCAGCCTAAACGCACTCTTGCCCCAAACTCCTGCCTCCTTCCCAAAGTGATGCTCATCCCAGGTGAAGTGCCTGGGTGTGGAAAGCACGGCTCATGCCACCCTTGCTCCCAGTGATGCAGCTGGTGAGGGCTCAGCCAGTGGTGTCTCCATGCCCACAACAGGCTCAGAGCAACCTGACAAAATACAGCAGGAGCCCAAGTACCCTCTCGGTGCCCCTCCTCCACGCCAGCACGTGACCTTCATCCCAGCCCAGAGCTGCCCTCCTCATATGTCCCCACCACCACATCCTGGGGTGACCATGCACCCCTGTCCTGTGCCCCCCAGAAATGCCCACAAGTTTTGACTTTACCAAACACTGCCAGCAAAGAGCTCTCATTGCAAATAAAACCCTTTTAATTCATGCTTACACCCAGTAACAAAGGGCTCTGTCCCAGGGCCAAACAAGAAGCCCATCCCTGTTTCTGCCAGCCAAGCACCCTGGGATGGCCATAAAACCCAACAGAGCCCCCTGGGGACCACCAGCACCTCCAGGATCACCCTCCCCTTTCCTAAAAAGCCGATGGTGGTGGCAGCTCCTTGCCCCTTCCAGAGGGGACATTAGGGTAAGTGGGAGGGAAAGGCCCTTCCCATGGGAGATCCTGATTCCTAGACCTGCCTCAATACTCAGCCTGCAGTTCTTCAGCTGTCAGTGGTTTCTCAGAAGGATGGTGACACAAAGACCTAAACAAAGAAACAAACAAGCAGCCCCCTGTGTACAGGCGTTACCCTGGAAATGTGCTTAATACGTTAAAATTTTTTTAAAAACATAAATAAGAAGGGAGAACAGAGGCAACGAAATGCCTTGGACAGGTTCTGATGAACTCAAACACAAACCACTGCAACCAAATGAGGGGGAAGAGAAAAGTAAATAAATGCATAAATAAAATCTATAATATAAATAAATAATATATTAAACAACCCTCCCCACCCTGTAATGAAAATGTAGCTTGGAGAATGGGATCAACGCTTGTTAACCATTGTTAACTAGTATTTTTAGTCCTGACCGCTCTTAGGCTATGTATAGTTCCTTTTTTTAATGCATTTTCTATACATTAATAAAAGATACTGAAGGAGTGAGCCGTGTGCCTGTCTGGGAGCGGGGTGGGACCAGGGTCCTCACGCATCCAAGCCCAGAATCATTCCAGCCCCAACCTCATGCCAAGAAGGGATGCACATCCCCTGTCCCTGATCTTTGGTTATCCCATGGGAGGAGCAGGGGGGGCTTGTTAGCACAGATTCACACTCAAACCTGGAGGAACAGAGCAGCTGACAGACCTAGCACGTGCAATGTAATAAAAAAACAGTGGCAGGAAGTTCTGGGGCAGCCCAGCTTTGGCTGGTGGTGCCATCTCCATCCTTGTAAGCGTTCAAGACCTGAAGGGTCTCAGGGAAAAAGCCCTGAGTAACCTCATCCAACCCCAGGGCTGCCTTGGGCAGAAGGTGGGACCAGAGACTCCCAAAGCCCCCCAGGCCCAGCTATCCTGTTAAAACAAATAGCAATGAAGTGGCCACGAAGTTGGGTCAGCATGGTTGGTCCACTAACCACAGGAAGGCAGGGAGCTGCACTTTGGCCTCAGCCCAACACGAGATGTTTTGCTAATAAATTTAGCTGCTCCCATGAGCTAGAGAGGCTCTTGGCTCTTCAACTTGCAGCCAGAGAAAGCAAAGCTGGGGTATGAATGCTTGGGAGCAAAGGGAAACAACCCCAAAACCTTCAGTCAAAACCATTTGCCTGATTTAAACAGCATTCTATTCCCAACATGATGGAAACCCCACCAAAAAACAGAGCGGAAGGCTTGCTGCAGCAGAATACACTCTCAGTGGAAAACAACAACAAAAAAATACCCCAAACAGAACCCCAACACTGATTAGCAGAAGTCTCTAGGACAAGTATGAACTTCAGTAGATTTTGAAATTCTTCTTTTATTTCACACGAAGACTTTACTTAAACCTCTTTGTTTAAAGTTTTCTCATTTGACACGTAGCCAGACAGGATGAGAAAGCCTGAAAGAAGCTCTTCCGCCAGACCACTTCAATATTTTCTAAATTTGATTTCGGAGAGGCAAAATAGGGGAGTTTGCTTCGTGGCAACTTCTCTTTCTTGCTCGGATTCGTGAGACAAAAAAAAGGAAGTTGTGAGAGAGGGGATGTCCCACCTTGGCCATGACCCTTGGTACACCAAAAGCCAAGAGTGAAGCCTGATGGACTCAACTGTCTGGATTAAATGAACTTTTTTGTGTCTGAAGGTCGTCAGTGCCATGGAAGACCCTTGAGGCAAGGCCTGTGCATGGAGGAGCTGAGGGATGGACATGTGTTTGGGATGGGGAGGAAGGGTTACCTGTGCTGGTACTTGTCATCCCAGTCTCAAGCAGCTGACCCAGTCCAGAGTGTTTAATTTATGGCCTCTAAGAGAAGGGCAACACCTTCCACTGTGCCCCACCATCCAGCATGTCTGGGGCCAAGTGAGGCCCCCGGGACCTCCATTTCCTGCAGAGGAAAAAAAAAAAAAAGCTCACCTGGAGGAAACAGAGACTTCCTACTGCAACAACCAGTAACAAGAGGCAGGTATGTATCACTCAGAGGTGGGCACCTAGAGAAGGGAGCTGCACACACAGGGAGCTGCAGCATCCCTCTGGATCATCACCCGCCTCCCAAAATCAGAGTCAAGGCCCAACTCCATGTGTCAGATGGGATGGGAAGGGAGTGAGGGCTGGAAAAACCCCTTTTCCAACTGCTACAAGTTTTGATTTAAGCCAGGGGAGGGTTTTGCCCCATCACACTAAACCCTAGGGAGCTCCTGCCCCATCACATGTGCCCACCACCCTCATCACGCTGGCTCCCTCTGCCCTTGGACAGCTCAGAGCCACCAGTAGAACCTAGACACAGTCCTACACGTGGTGAGATCTCATTTTTCCAGCCTCTCCAAGAAGCATGCCTTCCCAGGCACACCACACTCCTCTTCAGGCACTTCCAGCCGCCACAGCCCCCCCATCTGCACTTTATACAGAGATATTTCATCACAGCCCTCTTACCAAAGTCCCCTTTTTGCATGAGTGATGCTCAGGAACTTTGTTCCAACAGCAAACATCGGGACAGTGTACAAAGGTCCTCAGCAAGGACCTTGGGCACCCATGCCAAACCCAGAGCTCAAACAACACATTCCCAACAACACAGCCCAAAAACACCACGAGGAAAATGCTGGCCCAGGAGCACAGAGCTCAGCAGAAGGAGGTGCAACGCCTCCAAGAGCAAGGCTGGAGCAGGTCGATGAAGGGGCAGCCTTGTGCCATAAACTCACAGCTGCTTTATGCCTTATGAGATGTGATTTTTATAGCACCATCTTCAACATCCTCAGATTTGAATTTCCCCTCGTAAGACAGCGTGTGTTCATCATCCCTTTTAAAACTCTCATTCCCATTTCTATATTTTTAACTACTGGGGCTACAGGCTCTAATGTTTAGTTATGTAGAATGTAAAAAAATTTAGAGATTATCTCTTTTCATCAAATCTAAATGCAGGGATTTTAAATTTTATTGATTTGTCCACTCTCCCTGGGATGAGGAATGCTGTGAAAAGCAGCCTCCAGGCTTATCCCGCTTCCCTGCACCATAGCCAGCAATTTTTCTGCTTGCAACTTGTTTCAACAAGCACAGAATCAATCCTAGAATGGGTTGGGTTGGGAAGGACCTTGGAAGATCATCTAGTTCCAACCCCCCTGCCATGGGCAAGGACAGTTTCCACTATCTCAGGCTGCTCCAAGCCCCATCCAACCTGGCCTTGGACACTTCCATGGATGGGGCAGCCACAGCAGCCTGTGCCAGAGCTGTACCATGCTCACAGGGAAGAATTTCTTCCAATATCCCATCTAACCCTGCCCTCTGGCAGTGTGAACCCATCCCTCCCTTGTCCTTACAGCAGCACTCCTCTCCCTTCCCAACAGTTTTGGGCTGCTCTCTGCTGTCAGTAGGGACATCAAAGCATGCAGCAGCCCTGCAGCAGGCTCCTCCCAGCAGCATGGCTAATCCTCTTGGTCCCACCCAGGTTATCTCCCTGGCACTGCTCCTCCACAGGGACCAGGGCCTGGCGTGGCTGCTGATCTGCAGAGCAGAGCACAGAGGATGTGGTGGGAACACAAACCTCCTCTGTTCCCCACAACAGGCCTTTGTCCCCATGCATTCGTTGACATCACAACAAAAGAGGGAGTTGAAGGAAGTAACTCTGCAAATGGTTATGAGAAAAATGCTCCCTAAAAGCAAGAGAAGGAGTGGGATGAGGTAGGAAATCCTCCCTCTAAGAATTTCAGAAGGCGTTGGAAACGGGCACTCGGGAGAGGAGCAGCAGAGGGAATGGGGCTGGAGGAGCATCAGGGCAGCACTGTTCCCCCACTCCTGGGGACAGGGTCTGTCCCTGCTCCTGCCCCAATGTCCCCTTGCTGCACTTGAGGCAGGCCAAAAACCAGATGGCATCTGCCTGTTCACCCCTTGTATTGGTTCCCCAGTCACAACCTGAGGCTGCCTCTGCCCCTCAAAATACAGGAACCTGCTCACCTCTGCAGAGGGGTAGAAAGAGGCAAAACACCCCCAGGAGGAAGGTCGTGGTTGTTTTTTCACCTCTTTCACCCACCACAATTTGCATTTCTCTCTCGGTTCCCTCCTGAGGGGTGGGCGAGCTCCTGACAAGCTGCCCTGCCCAAGCCCTGAGACCCAGCTGCATCCTCCCCACGGACCCCTCGGAGCAAACAAGGTGAGGAGCAGGAAGACTTCGAACTGTGAAGAACAAAGGTCAGCTAGTCCCACCCCCCCAGGCAGGAGCTAAGCCCCAAGGGCAGCACAGAACATTCCAAGGGCTCCAACACCACCAGCCAAAATCCTCATGTGATCCTGAGCCAAGGGACACCAGCTCATCAGAGATCCCCGGGAACAGCTTCCCCCATGGGAGTGGCTTGTGGGGGGAAACAAATAATAAAGATAATCTAAATACTACTAATAATTTGGCATCTGCATAGCATTAAAAAGCAGGATTGGCTCTCCCTGCCCACCTCAGCTGGGCTCCGGGGGAAGCCAGCACTGAGGGATGGCCGCTGATTGCTCCTCGGAATTATGGGGCTGAGCCAGAGGAAGGACTGTGACAGAGGGGGTGGCCGGCACAACCGGTTTTTCACCTAAAAATCAGCCTTGGCAGATCAGATCCGACACCCATCCGGCATGGGAAACCCCTGGGTGGGGCTGGAGGAGGCACAAGCCACTGCTTCCTACAGCTAGGGGCTCATGCTGCTCCTGGGGGACACCAGACTGTGCCCAAGGATCACCTGCTCCTCTGCCTCTGGTTCACACCTTCCACAGATCCAGCACTGGGATGCTGCCGCTGCCCCCGTTTCCATGCTGGGGGAAGGAGCACCCCCATTCACCATTTCCCTCGCTGGCTTTCACATATCCCTGAGTGCTCCTGGAAGGGAAGTCACGCTGCCAGGACGCGCCCAGCCCCGGTGCTTTCCCCACCTCCCGGTGTCTCCCGTCCCCCTTGCCTGCCACCAGTGCTGCCTGTAGGATTTCCTCAGGAAGGAGTTCCTGAAGGCTCACACACACAAAACAGTCAGCTCTAAACAGCCCGAACACTGAAATGTGCCCTGAGCAGGCACACACCCTCCTCCTCCTCCTCACCTGCACACAGGTCCCTCACAGTGCAGCTTTCTCAACACGAGCAGTCTCGCATCAAGCACTATTTGAGGAGGCAAACCTGAGGACCCCACTCACGCCCTACCCCAGCATTCTCGTCATCTAAGCACCAGGGAGGGATGATCCTGCAGATCCTGACCCAGCTGCAAAGCCTCCTGAGTGATGGGTGGGCAAGAGGCACCCCCAAAAACCCACCAGTTTTGGGGCATCTCCCCTCAGAGCAGCATTTGTCCCCATCACTGCCCACATGGGACTTAGCCCCAACACTTAAGGGCAGTGCCAAAACAGCCCAAGGTGGGACCCAGGTGGGACTGGGACACCCGAGCCCAACCTGCCCTCAGAGCTCCCCCATTCCTGGAGGGGACAGAGCCCAGCTGGTACCAAACGAGGGAGAGGAGGGGATGAAGCAGCTTCCCCCAAAACACCAGCTTTGTGTTTGTCCTCCACTCGTGCGTCAAGAGTCACTGTCACTATCCCATCCCATCCCATCCCTCCTACTCATTTTCCTCCAAAGCCAGAAAACCCATTGCTGCTGCTAAATACCAAGAGCTGCTATTTTTATCCAGCCGACGACCAGGGCATGCGTTATTTTTGGTGTTTAAACTGCAGGCTTTTTTTTTTTTTTTTTTTTTTGTGGGAGGGGGAGAGGGAGGGGAAAAGGCAGAAGCTTGGGGGGAAAATGAGAGGAATGTTTCTCTGGGAGCAGAGTTTTCCATTGCTTACTTTAAGCCAGACTAGCGTCTGCAAATAGAAATCACCACCAGAGAGCAGAGGAAGCAGCTGGGGAAGAAAGGTGTGATCATGTCTGCAGTCACTTTACCACTCCCCCCCATCCCACCATGCCCAGAAAACCCCAAATAAACCGACCCTGGGTGTTACCAAGGAGTGAAGCTCACAGCTGTGCAACAGGGCAAACTGGTAAAAAAATCAGCTGAATCCAACGAAACCAGGGGGAAGCAAGAGGGTCTTTCTATCTTCAGTGTAAAATGAGTAGTGCTTTCAAAATCAAATTAGGGGTTGAGGGGGCCTGAGGAGGAAATGGAAGTTATCGGGGCACTTTTTGGCATGGGAAAGGCTTTGCTGTCACATGGAAATAAGGATTTTGGGAAGGATGGATGGAAAACAGGAGCTGGAGGTGGGATTTGATTTCCAGCTGGTCCCAGGCCTGGGCTCAGACTGACATCCCGTGAGGTGACAGGAGCTTGCCTGGCATGGGCTCACTCAGTTGCTGTGCTTGAGGGGCACCAGCAAGCAGGGAGACAATCTGGAGCAGCAGTGATTCATCAGCGGCTGAGTCACGGCTTCCTCTCGCCCATTAAAGTTTCCCAGAAACAAAGCACGACTCCTTAGATCCCAGATATGCTGCATGCCAAACAGAGCTAGGAGGTGGCAGGTTCAAAATTCCTGCAAATGTACCTTTTTTTTCACGGAGCCTTGGCACACCTTGCTGCAGGAGACATCCACAGGGTCAAGCATCATGTGCTGTTTGGATTAATTCAAAGCGTCTCCTACGGACCACGATGGAATCATAGAACAGCTTGAGATGGAAGGAACCTTTACCTTTATGGAGAAGAGGATGCTGGGGAGACAGAGCAGTGGACTGACTGATTATATTTGTATATTCTTAAGCTTCCTAAAGTCTATCTGATGCTTCCCAGCTCAGTTTAACGACATCACCACCCTCGATGGCATCAAGACTCTCCTTCACAGGTAGCAGCATTCCAAGACATCAGCATTATCAGTGCCCACCACCTCTGCCACATCATCACCGTGCTCCTGCCTGAAGCCAAGAGGCTGCCAAGGCACCATGTTCAAGGGGGCCCCCGAAAATCCGGGGAGGGTGCAAGGCCAGCAGCTCCTCCCTTGTCAAGGCCTCTGCCAAACTAAATCAGCGACACAAAAGCGTGGAGCCCCAGTGAGGCTGTTTGTCCAGGGAATGAAGCAAAGTCCCTTCCAGGTGCCAGGGACAGGCTGGGCTTTCACTTTCCCAAGCCTAGGGACAGGCACCCTGATGCTTCCAGACATCCTCACCCTTGGAGAGCTCTGATAATAAATATTTTTAGGCGATCCTATTAGGGGGAGTTCAAAGGTGGCATTGTGCTGTCTGGTGCTGTAGAGTGGTCAGGTACCCCTCAGGAGACTGTCAGCACCCACGTGGCTTCTGTGTGTCCTGGGAAGGATGTTTTCCTTGGGGCATTTGTACCCACAAAAGAGGGAATGGCTGCAGCTCAATGAGGCGGGGGGAGAGCTGGAATGGGGTAAGCTGGGAAGCAGTGAGCTGGGATCCAGGGATAGGGTCAGGGGACAAGGGAGAAATAGGATGGGGTGAGCTGGGCCATGGAGAGATGGGATGGAATGAGTCAGGATAGGGTGAACTGGGATATGAAAAACGGGGATGCAGTGAACCACAAGATGCAAAGCTCAGGGATCCTCATCCTGCAGCATAAAGCCAAGCAGCAAATCCTTAGGGAAAAATTGTTTGGTGTTTCCCACAGGATATAAAAAGCTTCCCCAAGGCTATGAGGAGGCACTTAGCAGAAGCTGTAGCCTACAGTGTGTGTTTCTGAGGGTCTCTCACCTCTCCGACCCCAGCGCTAGGGTGAAGGCAGCGGGAGGGCAGCAGAGGCTGGCAGCCAACTTGCCTCCATCCCTCCACCCTCCTCTCTATCCCTCTTTCCTCCTTCTCCCGGCACTGCACTGCTCCTGGTGCTGCCAAGTCACAGCACTGGGAACGTGAGGCTGTTTCCCAGGAGCCTTGGAGGGTCACACAGCCCTGGCTACCCCAGCTCGACAAGTCAGCACTGAGGCTGAAGTGGTGAAGCCAAGCCACTGGCTCTGGAGCATGAAGCAGGGCGAGGGGGGCAGATGTGGGGATTTTGCAATCCAGAAGGACTCAGTCCAACCAGAAAAATTCCAGCAGAACATTTTTCTAGTCGCAGCTTGCCCAGCTGTCAGCATCACAACACTGCACGGAGGCCGTAGAGCCCTGGACTGGAAAGCAGCCGGGATTCAGCAATTCCTGGATATCCCTGACATGGTGTTAAAGAAGAAATACGTTGGAGAGAAAGTAACAAGTGAAGGGTGGGGGTGGCAATCCCAATGGAACTGGGATCACAGTTTGAAAATATTGAATCACCGAATCATTTAAGTCGAAAAAGCCCTCTGAGATCATCGAGTCCAACCCTTAAGCCAGCGATGCCCAGGCCACCACTAAACCCTGCACCACCAGGAGTGCCCTCCCAGGCTGAAACAGCCATCACTATCACTGTATAGCACCCGTAATGCTCCTGGATGCTGCACGGACCAGGGGCAGTTCCTGGAGTGCCCCCTTCCCTGGGGATGCTCCATCACCTCCTGCTTGGCTGCAGCGTCCCCTTTCCAGGGACAGAGGGACAGAGGGTGGGCGTCAGAGGGGCGCAGGGGTGACCACACTCAGGGTCACAGTGATGGGGTGCTGGGTGGAGGTGAGAGGGAGCAGGGTGGCAGTGGTGAGAGGCTCCAGGGCGGTACTCCTGGCACTGCTCTTGGGCAGCTGAAGCTCTACCCTGCCCTCCCCACCACAGCAGCGGTATCGCCACCCTGCCACCCTCCCTCCTGTCTCCCAAAAACCCTTCTGGGAAAACCCGGGCTGCACCAAAGCCCGGCGAGCGGAACACTCGGCTCCCTCCCTCTTCCCCACAGCAAGTTCGGGGCTGGTTTACGGCCCGTCCCCGCCTCTCTCCCTGGCTGAACTCCGCAGCCTGGCCCCTCCGCAGTGCGTGCCCCCATCCCCCGCAGTTCGGGGCTCCGTCGGAGGCTGCGGGGGAGCCCCAGGTGGGGCGGGCGGGGCCGGCCGGGGGCGGAGGCGGGCGGGACACCCGGGACGGGCCGGGCCGGGGCGTCCCCATTTCCCCATTTCCCCGGCCGCCGGAGCAGCTGCCGGGACGGGGCCGCGGCGCAGAGGTAGGTCGGGGGTCCGGGGGAGTACCCGGGAGGGGGATCCCGGGGCTGGGCTTCCCTAGGCGTTCTCCTCGGTGCTGTGTTACTCAAATCCAGGGCTTTTCTCGCCTTTTAATATATATAATTTCTTTCTTTTTTTTTTTTTTTTTAAAGCCACATCTTCGCGCAGTCCGGGGTGGGGAGGGGGTGAGAACAGGGCACTGGGAAAAAGAGATGAGGAGCAAGC
Source organism: Monarcha castaneiventris obscurior (assembly GCA_026261815.1). NCBI lineage: Eukaryota > Metazoa > Chordata > Aves > Passeriformes > Monarchidae > Monarcha > Monarcha castaneiventris. The sequence continues at coordinate 246,553 of JAMPIT010000502.1, read as the reverse complement.
AGCTCTCCGGGGATCTGTGTCTGGTCTGGGGCAGGCTGCCTGGCACCGGCGTTTCGGGGCACCCGAGCTGCACCCGCACGTTTCCAACACCGCAGAATCCCAGAACGGTTTGATTGGAAGGGACTTTTAGGAGCACCTCGTTCCAACCCCCCTGCCATGCATGGGCAGGGACACCTTCCACGAGATCAGGTTGTTCCAAGCCCCGTCCAGCCTGGCGCTGAACGCTTCCAGGGATGGGGCAGCCACAGCTTCTCTGGCTTCCCTGAGCCTCTGGCAACCAAAGCCACACGTGATGGACCCCAGGGAGGGCCATGGGTGCGGGCTGCTGCCCCCGGAGAGGTTGAGGGAGCCCAGGATGGCTCTGAGGAGCTCCAGGGATGACAGTGGAGCTCAGCTAAACTCAAAAATGATTTCTTGGCCGGAGTCTCCGTGATCCCGGGGCCCACGGCAGCCGCGCGTGTGCAGGCGGTGATGGCGAGTGGGCTCCAGGCAGCAGCTTGCAAAATGGTTTCACTTTAACCCTGTTATCCAACACCCATATCGGTAGTTTTCCAGATCGCTCCCTTTAGGGGATGAAAGCGTTTACGCGTGGCTTCTGGCAGGAAGGTTTGATGGCGGTGGGAATGGGGCGAAGCTTCAGCTGGTCGTTGTTTGCTGGGTGGTGGCTTTTGGTGTTTGTCTTTGACGTTTGAGGAAGGTCTCTGTAGCCTGCTGCGAGTTCTGGGAGACCGGCGGCAAAGCTCTTCTTAGTCACCATTTCCGAAACAGCAACGTGCAATCCCTGCTAAGGAAACTGCTCACCCTCGGTGTCAGGTTTCATCCAGTTTTCCTTCAAGGCTGCAGGTGCAAGCAGGGAAAAGAGGTGCCACTCGTGCGACAGCACGGCTGTGTCTCTGCTGGGGGGATCAGGGAGCTCACAGGCTGTAACAAAAATTAGCCTCTCCCTGCCTGACCCACAGCTGTCACTGCAATGGAAAGTTGGTATAAAGCTGACATAAAGCCAGTAGCAGAAGGAAATGGCTGTTTAATAATGTGATTCCTGCTTTGCACTCCTCAGCATCAACTGCACGAAGCGTGGCCTCATCTGCGTTAAGGAAATGGGGGTGGCTGTAGGTCAGTTGATTTCATGTCACCTCCACAAGTCCTGAGCTGCAGCTGGCCACAGAGCACAGGAGTGTTGAAATAATCCAGAAATGTTTGGGGCACACCCCACACGTCAGTTGCCCCCAGAGCTGCCGCTGCTCTCACCGTAGATGCAGGGAGCACCTTAGAGCAGCCCCACTCGTGCCCCAGTCAAGCAGCATCTCAGCTGAGAGGAGCAGGCTGAGCTTTGTTGATGCCTTTCCTGGTCTTAAAAATCAAGAGGCGAACACGGTTAGAAGGGGAAAAAGAGTTTTACCTTGGTATTTATTGTAAGGATCCTTAGGTGCACCACGAACAGGTCGAATACACTTCTGTGCACCCCCCCCATCCCCACTGCAAAGTCCCTCTCTCCTAGATCTGGTCTTACATTCTAGGTCTTACTAATTAGCATATCTATCAAATATTCCCCAATGAGAGGCTCAAATGAGCCCCCCCTCCCAAGGAACCTTTCCCTGGATGATTCTATCTTAGTTTACAAAATGTGTTCTGGAGAGGACCTTGGGGTCTGGGCACCCTGGCACCCTAACTACGAAGCCTCTAAAGTGTTTAGTCTCTTAGCTTAACAAACAAGTCCAAGAATGTAGTCAAAAAAAGCACCAAGAATATAGAAGTTGCAGAAAGGTGTAACAGGGGTATAAAAGAAAAGACAGAATTCATCATGGCATCATTGTTAGGTTGGAGGGAACTTCATGAAGACATAAGAGCCCGTTGAGGGTTGAGCCTAAAGAACTTAACTAGCAGAATGACCTCCAGGTCTCTCCCCTCTGCCATGGTGACACAGCAGAGCAGCTTCCAGTAAACTGCAGCTTTTCTGCGAACTCTACCTCCATCCGCCGTCGCTGCGGTTGCTCTGCAGCGCACAGGATGTGGACAAGCCAGCATTGCCAAGACAACCCCCTCTGTTTTGGTTTCCCCACACACAGGCTGGCAGCCTTTAGCCCTCCAGCTCAGCCAGGCAAGCCCTGCATGCCAACAGTTTGTGGTGCCATTGCAGGCCGTCCCTCAAAAGGACCTTGTTTTCCACCCACGGCCTTCCATAACTCCAGAGGAGTGGCAGATGCTCCCCACCCTTGCAAACTGGCTCTTTGGAAGCCAGTGTGGATTAAAGAACTTCATGCTGGATGCCCAGCGTTGATTAAAACTTACACAAGTGGCATAAAGCCCTGCTGTGCAGAGCTGCCATCAGCTGGAGCCATCCATCCCTGGCCACAGGAGTTCCCAGGCGAGTTTCCATGTCAGCTTTGCCCTGCCTCTGCCAGCACCGGCTGCCCAAAAACAAAGAGCTCATTTAGCAGGGTGCTCCACAGCCCTCCCTGAGACACAGCCCTGTCTCCCCGTACCTCCCTGGCCCTGCTTTTTATCCGATATCTTGACCCAAAAAACAGCTGAGCTCCCAATGGCAGCACCACATGCTTTGGGCAGGTGGTTCACACCCATCCTGGACCAGAGCATGGAAGCAGCTCTCCGTGTTTGTCCCTTCTCTAAGGGGAGATGTCACACCAAACTGAGCAGCAGCATGGATTTTCCTAAATGCAGCTCCTCATGGCACACTCAGGTTTTCAGCTGGCAGTGGGTGGCCTTGGGTAACCCCTCTGTGCCCTTGGAGTTGCCGCCTCCAAAGACATCAGTTTTTCTACTTTCTCCTCCCCCCCATTTTTTAATAGGAAACTGAAGAACCCCATTATTTAGCACACAGACATCCCTTCATCTACAAAACAAAAAGCAGTGCACACGCCAGAAAGAAAAGGCAGTTGAAAACCAGCTGCATGGCCATGCTGGAAGATGGCCCTGGGATGTGGGTGCTGCTTCGTCAGGGTAGGGTAGGTACCTCCACCTTCCCCTTCCAAGGGATTCCCATCTGGCTTGCCCATATGGCCACGTGTCCCCAACTGGGCACTTCCCAGTAACAATCAGCCAGGGTCTCTGCAGTGCATTCAGCTCCAGTTTAAAGTGGAAACATTTCAAAGGGCTTTGCCTTTTTTTTTTGTTTCCCCTCCCCGTTCTGTTTTCCTCTGCAAACAATTAATTACAAGTTTAAAAGGAAGTTCCAGCCCTCCTTCACTACCCAGAAGTTTAGAGGCAGTAAATATAAAGCAGTTCAGCGCAGGAATAAAACTCTACATCCTGTTTTGTCTGAAATTAAGGCAGTTGTTGTTTGGGGGTTGTTTGGGTTTTTCACTTCTTTTTTGGAGTCAAGTGTATCATAGGCATCCTGTATTCCTGCCTGGATAACGAGCTGTCAGGATATTTATGGATAAGTGGCAAACCTGCATCATATGGGTGACTCAGGCTGAGGAAAAGCTGCTCTGTTTATTTATGTTGCAGCTTAACCTTTACTACAGCTGCCCCAAAAAGAACACCTAGGTGAAGATGAAGGTCAGGACAGGGAGCAGGCTTTAAGAAGTGGCTCTCACTTGTCTCCTCTGTGAGCAAAAGCAGATCTGGGATGCTCCCAGCTGGCTCCAGGCAGGGGGTAGGAAGAGGGTGTATGGGATTTGAGTCTCTGAATGGTAACCTGTGATTTCTCAGGTGAGGATGTTGATGATATTTCTGTCCTCTGTTGAGTAGTGGAATGAGGGAATGTGAGGAGCAGCCAGTTTTGATGCAGCAGACTGGACAAAAATCCAGCAATAATAATAAACTTCTATCAGCCAAAGCCAAAACCACCTCCCAGGGCACTGCATTTCATTTGGTAAATCTCAAATGAGGACTCTTTAGAAAGGCACCCAGAGAAATCCACGTTCAAAAGAGAAACCACCAGCTGACTGGGGCCAGCTCAGCTGTGTGCTCGTGCAAACTGAAACAATAAATCCACAGTGGTCAGTCTGTTTCTGAGGGGCACAGATAAGCCCCTTATTTTCAACAGAATCTGAACACTTGTGGAATCCCAAATCGAGAGCTTGGCTGAGGGATCTGTGCTGAGGGATTGAGCTCTTGAGGTCCTGACAGTCAGATCTGAAAGCCAGCAGCCAGGGGAGACCAGTGGAACAAGCTCCTATACAGCTTTGTAGGTCCCAGGACAGCATTTTGGAAGGCAGCTTTCCCCTTGGGAGCTGCCTTTTTGGGGGCTGCCCAGGAGTTCCCGCCTCAGCGGCATCACCAGAGCTGTGGTTAGGGCTGGGTGGGACTGGTGGCTGCTTTTTTGGGCGAGGCTGGTGGCTTGCCTTCCGTTAGGAGTGGGGTGTAGTGGCACAGCAGGGCAGGAGGAAGCACAGTGGTGCTCGCTGGAGCATCCTAAAACACTCTGTACCAGGGAGCATCCCTTAGCAGGTGCCACACAAGGAATAAATGAGATGCAAAGCAAGGGAGGGCAGTGCTGTAGGCAAGAAGGATTCAGCCAAAACCAGCCTGGGTCCCCTTCCTGTCCCTCCCTCCAGGTCCCCGAGCTCTGTGAGAGCTGCCAGAAGGAAAGGGAAGGAGTTGGTATCACAGGGGACAAATGGAGCAACCCCTCTAGGACACCTTTGGTGTTCAGGCTGTACCTCTCAAGTTTTTGTTACATTAAAGTGTTGGTTTTCTTTTTACTGTGCCTCAGTTTCCCCTCCTGGGCACATGGGTGTTTAAGCATTCCCTCAAGAGGCTGCAGGGCTTGAATCCCAAAGGCTGGCAAAGACACTGGTGTAAAATGCTGAGCAAGGGTGAAATAGTGTGCTGGAGCCTGATACTGCCCCTGCCAGCTCTTCATCTGTACAGCCTCTAATATAGTGACCCCTGTGTTGAACCAGAACTGCAAACTCCCAGCACAAAGGCCCCTGCTCTACTCAGATGCTTTGCCCGGCCACGGGAGAGGAAGAAAGGTGTGAGCAGAGGCAGCAGCTCCCTGCTCCTGCAGGAGGGCTTCCCTGAGAGCCCTGGCACTCAGCAGCACCTCTCCCTCCCTGAGGGAAGAGGAAAACCTTACGTCAAGCCACAGAAATGCTTCTCAGCCCTACCCAAACCCTTGGAGCAATTCCCAGGTGAGGCACAGCAGCAGCAACTCCTCCACCCCAGCCAACCCTTACCCTCCCCTGCCGCCGCCTCTGTGGGCAGCCCTGGGTGCAGGGAAGCAGCTGTGGGTGCAGGGCTGCTCACTGGGGTCTGCCAGCTGAGCCCTGCCTCTGAGTCCCACTGGCCATAGTCCTCATCCAAAATACAGGTGGTTTAGCCACAGCCCCCACACCAAACCTGCTGGTGGTGCCCGGGGTGCTGGGGCAGCAAGAACAGACCCTGCCTCTGTGCTGCCCATCCCAGACCATGGACCATGAGCAAGTCTGTCCAAAGACACCCCATCCCAGGATTGGAAATAAGGAGAGACCTGTGGCATGTGGAGTCCTGGCTCCTATGGCAGTACTGTTCTCCGCAGCAGTCACTGGCCTAGATCAGGCAAGTCCCTTCCTGGACAGGAAAGCTTCTCCTGCAGACAGCATTTCCTCTGCTGAGAAACAAGCCCTACAAAGGGCTAATGAGAGCTCCACGCTGTGACTGCTCAGCCAGGGCTGATGTGTAAATCCAAAGGGGTAGGATCTGTGCTTGGCTAAATTCCAAGGCAAGCAGGGATGCCCAAAGCCCTCCTCAGCCATTCCCACCATCAAGAACAAACCCCAGGAGATGGGAGGCTGTATTTCTCAGATGAAGACACCCAAAGGGACATGGCAGGCAGCATAGTCCATCCCCCATGGCTCCAGGCCCCTCCAAGGGGGCCTGCTGAGGCTTAGGCTGTTCTGGCAGCTCTATGGAGAAAACTGCTGAGGGAGCAGGCACCTGATCCATGTGGTTTCTTGTCTCTGCAGGCACCATCCAAGGACCCTTGTGGAGCCCACTAGCTGCTTACAGGAGCTGAGCATATCTCAAGGTGCCTTTGAAGCAGCGGGAGCAGCACAGGGAGCCGACATGCAGCAGAAGATCAGCTCTTTCTTTAATTCCATCTTGGAGCTCATCCGTACCAAGCACGAGGAAGGCATCTTCAACACGGTCTGCCTGGCCGTGCTGCTGGCCCTGCCTGTTGTCGTCCTCATCGCCTTCATTTTCATCTGCTGCCACTGCTGCTGCTGCAGACGGAGGAGAGAAAGCTCAAGGAAAGGTGGCCCCAGCAGCAACGGGCAGCTGCATGCTGAGAGGAACAAGAAGAAAAAGAAGAAGAAGAAGAAGCAGGATGAAGAGGACTTGTGGATCTCGGCTCAGCCCAAGCTGCTCTTGCTGGACAAGAGACCCTCCTTGCCCATCTAGCAGACAGGAGGGCATTCAGGTCCTCTCCTCTGAGATGCCGCCACTCCTTTCACCTGTGCACCAGGAGGGGCGAGGAGATACCGAATTCCTGCTGCTTTATGGTGACTTCCAACAGTGGCTGAGCCCAGCATGTTGAAGGGCCAACAGAAACCAAGGCAGTCGGGCACAGGCTGTGCAAGCCTCTTCTCCCCCACCACGAGAGCGTGTCCTGGGGCAGAGACCCCTGCAAAGGGCAGGTGAGCACACAGGGGTGACCTGCCAGCAGGTCCTGCGTGCCTCCTGCCACGAGCACAGCACACCCCGGGCTGGCACACAGCAAACAGGGCACGGGGCCCTCCCTCTGCACTCCCTGCGAGCACATGCGCTGTGCCACGGACACGGCTGCGCAGGACAACGTTCCCCCAAAAACCAGGCACCTGCACACTGCCCCTGCACAACACAGCTGCCAGGGAAGCGGGCACACACACGCCTCGTTTGCTTGCCCTGCCGTGGAGATGGCACAGCTTCATTGTCTAGGCTCCGTCCAAACCCAGCTCGCTTTGGAGACACAAAGGAAGCAGAGTTAGCCCACAGCTCAAAGGTGTGCCATCTCCCAGGCCACCAAACCAAAGTCACTTGCGAGCTAGATGCCCTCAGGCCAACCTCAGAGACCTCAGACACCATCCTAAGGCAGCACAGCGGAAGGATGCCTTGCCACCTAGGCTAGAGGCAGGAAGGAAAGAGGAGGCTGCCAAACCAGCCCTTTTGCACCAGCACTTAAGAAAACCCCTTCCTTGAAAGACTGTTTTATACAAACTTGCCTTTAAAGAGCCCACCATGCTACTGCAAGAGCAGAAACACAACCTGAGGCTGTGTAAAAGCTTTGCTACGGGCATTAGAGTTATTTATTGAATGACTACTAAAGAAGAGCAGGACCAAAGGCCCCTCTGGGGGAGGGGCCAGGCACACTGAAGCGGTATGGAAGCAGCAGATGTGGTTTCCTGGCACACTCAGCCATCACCTCTCCCTGCAGCCCTTGTGCCATGCGTCAGACACACACAGACCCTTGAGCACGTGCTGCCCCAGCTCTGTGTGCTGCACTGAAGGTTTCTATATGGCTGCCAGGCTGACCAGCCCTGGCATTTTGAATGTGCTGCAGAAGCAAAGTAAATTCCATGTCCACAGTCATCCCTTACACAGGGATACATCACACAGCCAGACTATGCACCCCTCTCCGTCCTCGTGTTCCTTGGAAAGACAGCTCAGCTGGGCACAGCAGCTAACAGGACCACACAGCTCTCATCCCTGCTCTGTTTCCCCCTGCCCTGCCCTGCCCTAGCTTGTGTTCCCACCCTACATCCCTTGAGCTGGGAGTCTTCTGCTCCCCACTCTCTGCCCCACCGGGCTCTGTCTCCCCCATCTCTTTTTCCATTGAGGGATGCACGTGTGTGATGAGAAGCCCCATCACATCTGGTTTTTGCCTTGTCTGTACACTGGATGTCTTCCTTCTGTTTTCTTCCAGTTCTTAAGCTGCTGCAGCAGACCAGAGCTGCCAGCCAGAGCCAGACATCTGGGGAGCAAGCAGCCAAACCCACGTGGGCAAACCTGGATGGAGCTGCTGGGCACAGCCGCTTCCAGCCCAGGCAAGGGTGATGCCACCTTCCCCTGGCTTGGAGGACAAAGCCACGGGCTGGAAGCAGCTGCTTGTGCCACCCAGTCCCAGCACAGCCTGTTCTGTCCAAGGCAGGCAGGGCTGTCATGGTCACATCGTGTCACGGGATTTGGCTGCGTGTGGCTGTGCTGGGAACAGCCGTGAGGCTCCTCCTCACACAGCCCTTTCAATTGACCCCATATGTGCCTTGTTTTCCAGTTCGCTTTGTCACCACTGGAATTAGGGACTCCCCATCTTCTCCAAAACAGGAAGCAACAGATAATGGTGTAAAAATGAGGATTTGCCACATGTCATGCTAGGAAATGCAGAAATAGCTGTGATCTCTCTCCCAAGCTCCCAGTCTAGCCAGGATCCTGGAGAACTAGCACTGCACTTGTATTATTCCTTCTTCCTTCCCTCCTTTCCCCATCCAAGTATTTTTCTCAGCCCTTCTGCCTCCACACTCACCGGGTGGCCAGAGCAGCCCATGCAGGTGCTGCTGCTGTGATCCAGAGGCATGAGCAGCCCTGGAGGCAGGGTGGAGCTGCCTGGAGGAATCAAAAAAAAAAAATCAGAGTAAAGGGAAACACGATGGGTGGCCAGAGGCTCAGCCAAACAAGCAGGGGCATGGAGGCAGCGAGCACCATCAGAGTACAGCCTGCCTGGTGGGAGGTGCCAGGCTCTGCAGGGCTTCCTGCAGGAAGGCTTTTCTCCAGAAAGCACAGCAAGTAACTCTTCAGGTGACAGCAGCCAATTCCTACAAGAAGCAGAGAACTGCCAGGAAGATGTGAGCTTTGTATCACACACATCTCCAGATCCAGGCTTTGGGGAGTTCATAGCTAGGTCTGAATTTCAAGAGCTCCCCAAAATCACCACCCCTGGGCTGGGCAGGGAGGGACCAGGATACAACCCTGCCCTGATCCATCCAACCAGTGGATGGTCTGAGCCTCTACACTCCCTAAAGCACGGGGGGTTGGTGTCTGCTGTTTGAGCCAGACCATGCTTCTGGAGGAAAAAGCAAAAGAGCAGCAAGAGCCCGAGGTGCAGTAGAAGCTGTCACCCACCAGCTGGGCAGCAGCAACCCTGCAGCACCCATGTTACCAAGGGGGCAGAGATGCACAGTACAGAAACTCCACTGTGTTCCAGACACCTCAGCCCTGCCTCCCACGACTGCATTTCACTATCAACCTTCAATTTTCCTGAACAAGTCCATGCAACAGGGAACGACAACAAAACAAATTCTGTGCAATTTTTTTTTAAACCAAAAATAAATGACTCTTAAACTGCAAACAAACACAGTATCTCAAATCTCTCAGTCATGTGTTTATTTTCCTGGGGAAATCTTTCTTGTACCTGTGTCCTGGCCTTAGATAAGAGAGGGGAGAGCTCAGCAGGCGGAGGCTGTGTAGTTTCTGCCGGCAGCCAGCTGTGCAGCTTAGAGACGTTTTCTTAAAGAAACAGCTTAACTTAATCAAATTAATGGCCTTGCTTTGTTAATGAGCACAGCCAAGCTCCTCTACCCAAGGGCAAGAAGTAGTGGGAAGAAGAAAAGATGTGTTTGTGCTGTGGGAGGTGGGCTGCTGGTTTGTTTTTTCTTAGAAGATCAGCAGCACGGTGTAGTTAACCCCAGTTGGTTTTGATCAGGCAAGTATTTCATGGTGTCTGCAGCTTGCTGGGCAGAGCCTTTCCAAATCCTGCACCAGGGAGCTCTACCTCCATGAGGGCAAAAAATAAAAACCTGCTTCTCAGCCTGATGGGGCACCAAGCTGTCCCTTGCCCACAGAGCTGAGGCTGTGGAAGAGACTGGTGAAAGAGGTGGGCAGGACTGTAGCAATGAGCAGCTAGAAATGGCAGAAGCTCACTTGCTGGAGAAGAAGGAGCAGCACACACCTTGCTTCTCTCCAGATGTCAGACACTGGATTCAGGGCAAGGTGTTCTTGGGTAGCCTGGGCTGCAAGGGGAAAGGATAGTTCTGGGGTCCTAGGTTAGAAACAGGCACTGGCTGAAATGAAGTTCAGCATCCTGGAGCAGTCTAAAGGTTGAAGGGAAGCAAAAATGCCCATTAAATCCCTCTATGATGGAAGAATTGGACCTTCACTGACCATTTCACTACTTGTTCAGCCAACAAAGCATAGAGCAGTGACCAAAAGTAACAGCACTGCTTTCCAAGGCAGTGTCCAGTGCAGTGAGACACTTAGTCTTCTCTCCAAATCACACCATACAGAAGCACAGTATCTTTGGGAAGAGGCATCCTCTCCCTCCTGGGTAGATACAGCAACATTTCTCTGGGCTCCCAGACACAGCAGATCTATCACAAAAGATGGGCCCTGGCTGGTAGGAGCCAGCCACAGGACAATCCTCACCAACACAGCGATGCCTCAGCAGTGAGGATCCTTCTGGGATTCCAGTTCTGCCCCTGGGTGTGTTGCAAGTCGGTATATAAACTTTTAAGTGATCTCAGAGCAAGGCAGAGGTTTTGAGAATGTATTGGCCCTCCAGCATCACTGTTACAGGGCCACATATTACAGCGAAACAAGGGTAGTAAAGGGATATGACATTTTTATGGGATTATCCCAACCATCCTGAGCCTCGAAACCAGAACAGCCAGTTCCTCAAGGCAAACAAACTGCATTATCTGAGCAGTCCCAGCCTCCCAGGCTGCAGCACAGACTCTGGTTAACCCCAAAAAGGTCCTTCCCCAGAGGCCAGCTGGGTACCGGGAAGTGTCTCCAGCGTGACGAGACAATGCCATCCTGTGGCTGTTCGGGAATACTGACTTTGTGGAATGGTTTTCCAGCAGCTGTCACTTTGCCCTTCCTGGTGAAAGAGAGGTGCATCAGGAGTGACAGACAAACCCTCTTCAGAAACTGCAAATAAGGTGCCTCGTTTGCCTTTAGCTCAAAACCAAAGCTTGCACCGTTTAAGAGAATATTCCCTGCTCCCAGGTGGGATTCAGCTTTAGGATGGGATTAAACAGGAAAAAGTCACAGGGACCAATCATGCCTGCTGTTTGTTGAAGAGCATCCACTTACTTTTAGAGTGGCTGTGTGTGAGATTAGTCCTCCTCACCCTCTCAGTCACCTTCCTCATGACTTCACTGTGCCCTTTCACTGAACAACAAAGTGCAATCTGTCCTTGCCTACAGACAAGTGGGCAACAGGGAGAAAGCACTTCACAGTAAAGAGCCTTCATTGCTTTCCCATGTCCTTCTCTCATGCTCTTAGCACAGAGCCTGCAAAACACTTCAAGTGCCATTTTCCTTTCTCCTCCTCTCACCATTAGTCTCCTCCTTCCCCCAAACCAGAGCTTGGATATCCTAATGCAGCTCAGACGAGTCTCTGCCACCTGCCCACCCACCCAAGAGGCACAGCCCTGAAAGCACCATGAAGAATTTAGTCGTCACCTTTGAGAGACGACTCTCCAGCTTGCTCTCCTCAGCCAGGTCCTAGCAAGCACAGATCAGTGAGGTGCTTCACAGAGTAAAGTCACAGAGATCACAATCCCCATATCTGTTTTGGAGCAGACCCCAAAGACCTAATCTGCAGTCCCACTCCAGGCCTGGGTTATGCTTCCACTTTGTGCAAAATGCTTAAATAGGAGGAGAAGTAATTCTACCACCCAAAGCAAAGGAGACAGAAATATTTTAAGACCTTCTTTAGTTGCGATTCTAATACTTCCTCCAAAGTCTGGGAAGGATTCTGTAAAATGTATTACTCAGCTTAGCACTGTGACAGAAAAGGCCATTAAGACATGAGACAACCATGTCCCAGTGTGTTCAGACAAGGAAGCCTTTAAGCAAGCAGCATTTGGTGAGCTCATACTTCTTCCCTGGCTGGAGCTGGTGGCCCAGAATTTTAATATCTTCATAGGGAAAGAAAATAAACCTCACCTTTATGGCTGTGAGTAAAAAGAAAACAAAAAAGCAGTCAAATGTGAAATCATGCACTGGAGCACAAGGGAAAGCATGCAGGATCTAGCTTAAGTCTAAGAGATGCTCATTTTAGAGGTGGATGACAAGTGTTATCATTTCAGCATCACTACCTGCCCCTCTGCTGATGAAAAAGCAGAAGGCAGCAGATGGAACAGTCGCATAGAGAATTTCATTAATTGTCTGTAAGCAAGCAGTACAGAGAGGCAGGTTTGGGATGGTGAGCAGAGCCTGGAGGAGAGTGGGCCTTGCACTCACCCTGTTCTGGGCCCCACCAGGGAGTGTGAACATCAATTTACTGCACATCATCCTCAGTTTTTCTCTGGGCTGGGAAACAGGATACAAGCAAAACAGCAAGATTTGAACCTGCAGAGATATTGGAGAGATATTGGAGGCTGAGGAACCTGGTCTACAGAACTCACATGGGTTAATGAGCCTTGCCAGCAGACTGGCAGCGTTTCCCAAAACCCAGCTCTGCAGGAAGAATAGGGAATGGGCCCAAATAATGAGGAGAACTGCAGACCAAAAGAGGGAGAGGCGACAGTCTCAAAAAAGGTCTCTCTGATGTCAATGGGGAGCTATTATTTGTTAGTAGGTTCGAATTTATTTTTGGAAGTCTGAAGTGGATGGCACCAGAGAAGGATAGAATTAAGAGGAGTCTGCAGCGCAGGTCTCAGAAAGAACAGCATGTGTTAAGGCTTGTTTTACATAAAGTTCACAGAAGCTGCATGTATTGCATCAAGCAGGTCCTTGTCATGCTTAGCCAACCAGAGGATCTACAAGCAGGATGCCCCCACAAGCCCCTCCTAGTCTCTGGAACATCACCCATCAGGAGCTCACAGGCTGGTAGCAGGCTGGGCTGCACATCCAGATGTCCCTGGGGGCACGTTGGTCAGCTATTGTCTCCTTTGTATTGGAGCAAGCTGTCTGAATCCAAGTTTGTGAAGAAATACTGAATCATTATCTTTGGGTATTGTTCTGCAGAGAGTTCTATTTAAGCCCTGATTGTCTTCCTCTTCCGTGATAAAGACCTCGTCTTCCTCCCCAGGACTGGCTCCTTACTGGAAGACTGAGGATGGATCTTCATCTCTGTAACAGGGATGGAGAATTCATGTCCTTTCCATGGCTCCCAGTTCACACCCTGGGAAAAGACCAAGGAATTTCTCTTACTAAAAGTGCCCAGACCAGCTGCTAGGAGTCTACAACTGCCTACCTCAAATACCATTTAACCCTCCAATAAACAGAGATTTTAATTATAATCATTATTTCAGACACTCTTAATACAGATCAAACCTCTATCCAGCTTGGAACACAACAGGACTGAGCACTTTCAATGCCAAATAAAGCCTGTACAGCGAGATGTACCCCAAGGTGTGCAGTGAAAACCAAAGGAAAGGCTACATCAGACAGTGAGCAAGCACCCCAGTGTGGCTCCTAGTGAGTGCTCCTTTAGGTGCTCCCCTCAGAGATCAAGACAGCTCCACCTCAAGTATCTCTGCCCACAAGAAGCAGGGAGCCATGAGCTCAGGTCCTCTGGATCCAGGGAGGAGAGAGTAAGAGCTGCAAGTTTTCTTAGGGATCATTTTGCTTTCTAACTAAATGAGTCAAAGGGCAATCCCTCCTGCTCCAAGGAAAGACACTCCCTCCATGTGCTTTCTCCAGGCTATGAAAGGATCATCAGCACCCCAGCTCTGCCACTCACCTCACTGTGCTTGCTCTCCTCGTGCTTCCTGTTGAGGTTGGCCAGGTTTAGCTGTTTCTGCACCACCATGTGCTTGGTGTGTCAGGGCACAGCTGCTGAGAGCCACATCATCGTCTCTGTCTCATGCTGTGAACTTCCAGCCATTGTGGTAGGTCCCTGTCCCATGTTGTGAACTTCCAGCCATTGTGGTAGGTCATTGTATCCCCTAAAGGAAGGGATCAAAGCCTGAGGGCTTATCCAGCCTTCAGGTGGGACACAGCAGGCCTGGTGGGGGAAAAGCCACAGCACAGGATAGGTCTGGACATGAATCTCTAAAGCATTGCTATTAGAGGGCATGTCCAAGGGCTGGATCCTCCCAGCTGAAGAGCTAAACCCTATGGCAAGAGGGTATTAAAGGATAAATGGAAGACTATGGACACAACAGCAACAGTAAGGATTTACCAGTGGCAGAAGCCACCACTGCTGTTGAGCAAACTTCCATCTGAATAAAAGACACTTTTTTTGCACTCTCAGCTGGGAAGTTGCTGCCCCATCAGCACAGGTTACCTCATGGAAACTTCCCAGCTTGCCTTTTCAGCTGGCATTTCCCTGGGTCACAGAGCCCTCTCTTCCCCATGAACAAGCAACTCTTTCTCCTGTCCTCAGCATGAGACAGGCCCATGGGCACACTCTCCTCAGTCTCCCTAGGATGACTTTTCTCCTCAAAGAGAACCACATCTGATCCAACCTGACCTAAGGAGCTCCCACTCTACTGGCAAAACAAATACACAGGTCCCAGCATTTGCTTCCCTGTGCAGAGACAGCAGCAGGACAAGGCCCTCCTCATCAGCATTGCCTCTGTAATTCCCCACTGACAGCCTGGATCTGTCCCTGCTTCAGGCAACCTGGAAGAAGTCACAGACAGCACAGAGAGATTCGCTGGCTGTCCCCAAATCCACAGGGAGCTCGCAGCGGATGGAGCTGCTGCTCGTGAGGTGGTGCAGCTTGTCAAGACCTAGAAATAAAAAACAATTACTTTTGAAGGGGGGAAGCCTGTTCACCTTTGCAGTCTTACACTCTCACCCCATGGCCATTTTGGTTAAATTAGCTATTTCCTGCCTCCTCCTTCCCTGCTTGAGGCTTCATGACATTTTGCCAAGTTTATGCTGTCTTATCTCAGTTTCTTGCAAGAGACAGAAATATCAGGAAAAACAAACAACCTTAAGCAGCACAAGTCTGGCTGTACTGCAACATTATTTTTCCCAGAACATTTAAAGGCTCTTACTCCAAAAACCTTGCCCTATTTAATGCTCTGATTCTTTGATTCACACATTGCTCACTAGCAGAACAAGACAGACAGAAATGACTGAGTACACCAAGTTTTGTGTAGTCTCCTGGTCTTTGCATTTTCACAAATAAAATTTATTTCCCCTCCCACGGGAACACACAAGACTGAAGTAAACAGAGCCCAGAGTTTGGCTTGCTCTGGGACTGCTCCAAAGCCCAAAGATGTCAGTGGAAATATTTAGTGGGCCTTTAGAGATCCCTCAGTGCTTCACTGGCATTGCTAGGGAAGACACACAAGCTGACAGTTCAAGACTGCACACTCAGGGGATTGGATATTTCAGCATTTAAGTGCTTTTACAAAGCCAATCTTTAGCCCTTCACTGGTCACACCCATGTACTGTACCAAGCCAAAATTCCCCAGTGGCATCTCCAAAGCCTTCCATGTAGTTTTTCCAGCCTTGGTAGAAATCCACCTTGCCAGTGCTCCACCTCTGAAACACCTGCACAGCCAGGATTGTGGAGTGAGTGCTCATGAGAGGATGAGGAGAGACAAGGAGGATGGGCATGAGAAATGCTTGTCATGACAAAAATGCAGACAAAAAGGTGAAGCTCTCAGGAACAGACGACCCTAGCTGATCATAGAATCCCAAAGGTTGGAAAAGACCTCCAAGATCACTGAGTGCAAATTTTATGATGGCAAACTTCACCTGAGCATGGCACACACAGGAATCCATTTCCATTTTCTGGCTGCACACCAGCACTGGGTCAAATACATAGTTGTACAAATTTTGCAGTTTGCTTCTCACAGATCTGAGTGTGATCTTAACACTTAGACAAACAACCTTAGAGACAAGATCCACGAGGCCTTTGAGTTTCTAAACTTCACCAAGATCAGAGGGGCTTGGCAGTAACACACAATGATTTATTTCAGTGGAGAAGATCACTTATCACTGAAAGGTGTAAAAAGGTAGTATTTTTCTCTGGTTGTTGAGGGAGATTGCTATCAGAGAACCTCAGACTCACTCCTGCACATTCACACACACTCCCCACCTCAAAGCATCTGTGCTTCTGCCTTCAGATTCCTTTGAGTCACTCAACACTTCCTGTGTGGCCAGAGCTGAGGTGCATGCTCGCAGCACTAGCAGTGAAAACACTAACAGGCATCAGCTGAAATGCACCAACATACACGTAGCCCTGGACTCTGGGCACCTCAGCATCCATTACCCTCCCTAAACCAGGCTACTCCCTTCAGGAGGGAGCTGAAGCACAGGAGTGCAGCAGAGCCAAAGGAACCTCCGCTAACATCTGTGTCATGTCCATGTGATTGCATTCACCAAAAAGCAGGAAGAGGAGTGGAGCCTCACTTGCTTTTCCCCTGCCTCCATCAGGGCTCATAGCACACCTGCAGTGGCCTGCTGCCATCCCCGTTCAGGTAAATGCTGTACATGCTGCTGGAGGCACTTCTGTCCTGCTGCACCTGGCTGCAGTCCATGGCACACGGGTAGAGGAAGCTCATTGTGTGAACAGAGCAGGAAAAACTGTCCATCAGCAAAGCAGGAGGAGGCACTGCACCTTGGGAAGCTCCTATGGACCACGGTACTGGAAGGGAAGCACAGAAAGCAGCAGCCCCTGCTGTGCACTCCCACAGTGCCTGGGAGCTGGCACATGGATAGGGGCCCCAAAGGCTGCAAGAGATAGAACCATAGACTCCTACCATGGTTTGGGTTGGAAGGGACCTTAAAGCTCATCTCGTTCCAACCCCCTGCTATGGCAGGGATGCCACTCACTACATCAGGCTGCTCAGGGCCCCGTCCAGCCCTGAGGCTTCGAGGCAGGGGGTAGCCACAGTCTCTGTGAGCAACCTGTGCCAATGCCTCACCACCCTCTGAGTAAGGAATTTCTTCCTGATCTCTAATCTAAACCTGCCTCTATCAGTTTAAAACCATTGCCCCTTGTCCTGCCACTGCCTGCCCATATAAAAAGACCCAGCCTTGGCTTGCAATAAGTGCAGGAAGAGGAGCCTTTGTTGGTAAAGGTGGGAGCAGTAGAAAAAAGGAACTTTAATTTCTGTGCATTTCACAATTAATCCACAAATGGCAACCCCTGTGGGCATTGGCACAGTATGAGAGGCTCCCACAGCACGCTGGCATGAAATGTTTGCTTTGCTGCCAGTCTGGTGTGCATTTCCTGACCTCTGAACAACCTGGGCAGCTACCCAAGGCCCTGAGATTATTTACACTGCTGTGCCCTGCCATTACTAGGATGTGCAGAAAGATCTCCTGCATTATCATCCTCTCTCCTGCCCACTGGCAGCTCATCAGCAGGGTTTGTCCTGCACTTGGCTAGCAAGGTGTGCCAGCACTGGTGACCAGCGTGGGCAGTCTCCACTCACACTGTGTTCCCAAGCCTCCAGGTGGTGTGGCTTAGCACGGACACTCAGCCAGGAGCAGCATCACTGATTTGCTAAATGCTTGGCTTATGATCACAGTTCCCCTGTGCATCTGTAGGACACAAACTCTGTCTGCGATCTCTGCTGTGATGAGCAACAGCTGCAGAGCACAGAGGGAAAATGTAACATCCAAGAACAGTTCCTACCTGTAGAGAAGCCATGCTCTGGTGATCTCCCTTGCAGGAAGACAGTGTACCTCACTCCTTGTGCCAGCCCAGTTGTTTGCTGGGACCCAGATGTACTTTCTGCCAAGTGACAGGAGATCAAAGCTGAACCCAGCTCAGAACAGCATTTAGCAAATGCATCAAACCCCAGATGCATTTACAAGCTCTTCTTGTAGGGTTCAGATAGGCAAATTCACCCCGTATCCTTGAAACATGAAGTCCATCTCCTCAGAAGGAAGAATGAGGGCAAGGTCTCAAGAAACACTCCTAGGACACTGAGGACACCCTGTCCCTGGTGACTGCTGCCCTTCCAGGTATTAACAACTTAGAACAAGTGAAGAGGTGACCATGTTTTCTGCACCTGAAGATCTGTTGGGAAGAGGATTCCACTGTCACTAAGTCCCTCCACAGCTTCTACTCATGACAGCAGCACATTGCCTTCCTTGAGCTCTCCGTCCTTGGGTCACAGCACAGATTCCCACTCAAAACTGTATTTCTGTGGTCCACATACCCACAAGGACCAACTGGCAGAGCCCATAATCACAGGGGTAATTTCAGTGGGGTCTACAGGCCTGAAGAATTCAAGGAATTCACTGTACCTTGCTTGTCCCATCTTCACCCTGGTAGGTCAGAGAAGAGTGATCAATCTGTGGTGCAGGAGGAGTCCAGGTATCTCCACCAGTAGAATGAGGTTCTTGGGAGGATCAATCTCAATTGAAAAAGAAAAGTCAAGTCCCATCTGTTATGGATCTAGTAAAAGCATTAGACAAGCCCTGCCTCAGGTTCAGATTTTTGGCAGAAGCTTAAATTCAGGTGACCCCACACCTAAACTGCCCTGGCTCACAAGTTGTTAAAAACGGCAAATCAGGTTTATTATAAAATGAGTTATTTATTGAATAGAGAGAAGATTAACAGACTAAAGGCCTTAAACAGAGTTACTTAGGACAAACTAGAGCTACTAGTAGATTTACATAAAACAGTGCACAAGATGAAGGTACCTATATTACAGCTAGCAAAGAAGTAGTTTCGATTAGGAGTCAATGTAGTTTACCACCAACTGATGATAGGGTGCACATATTACTCTCACCCAGCTTCCAGAGGAGTAACTCAAGGCCAGCATCCCAAACCTCATGGAGAGGTCCCCACACATTTCCAGGGAATGCACAGAAGATTTCTTCTTTGTGAAAGTTTTGTGTAGCTTTTATAGTCTGTAAAGTGAAGTGTCTGTCAGTCAGAAATTCCAGGCTTATCTCTGTTCAATCTGCTCTCAAGGCAAGTTGTTTACTGCCAGCTGGGAATTCACCTCCCTGGTGCCAGAGATCACTCACTACAGGACAGATGTCTGGCTTGGGTAATCTCACCAACGAGCAGATTCATGTGTGGGGAGGGAAGATGCCCTGAGCTGTGGCACCAGCTGATGGAACAGATAAGCTCTTCTGTGCCAGAGGGGAAGTCCTGCTACACCACTGCATAAAGGAAAGATACAAACTGCAGTTGCCTGAAAGCCAACCAGTGGCCTTCACAGCTAGCAAGCAGCAGAAGCCTAGACCAAAGACTGCAAGCCTTCTACAGGTCTGGTTTGGGATGTTCTGTGAGCCTGACAATTGGCTCAGCTGTGCAGTGTCCAGGAGCTCATCACATATCTGCCTGAGGAGCCTCCATCAGGCTCCTCTCTGAGGAGCACCCATGGATAGGACAGGTTTAGGCTCTATGCCCCAGTCCTGGAGCACAGTTCTAACGTGGCCTGCTGAGAGCCCCTACCCTTTGTTCCCCTGCTGCAGATAAGAATGACTTCACAGGCTTTGTTGTTGTCATGCTCCTGTCTTCTTTAGTAAATGCAGGAATACAAAGGAACCCAGAGCTTTACAGTTCAGTCTGTGCTGGATATGGGACACCAGCTCCTTCACTGGCATCAGAGACTTGGCCAGACTTTTCCTGAGCAGTCAGACTGCCCAAGGTCAGCATGAGGAGAAAAACAGAATTATTTTAATGCAATGCCAGTTCACAGCAGCTGTCAAAAAGTGTCTTACAAGGTGCCAACAAGGAAGCTGTAGTGCTTCCCTCAGGATAAATCCAATTCTTAAATCTGTGCTGAAAGTAGCAACGCTGGAAGCAGCTTCTCCCTAAACTTAATCCTGTGCTTGCTATATTCTATATATTTTGGGAACATCTTAAGGAAACTATTTGATGAGTAAGGTTTTACTGACTTTCCAAGTTTCACAGAGGACGTCCTTGGTGGGCAGTGCTGGCCTCCAAGGAAGAGTGCTCCAGCCCTGAAGTACACCTGAGTTTATATCAAATATAAATGAATAATTTATCTCAATTCCCTGCTCTTCCACAAATCTCCCTGGAGGACTATGGACATGTTGTTGTCTGTCTCTTCTGTATAAACCAGGCTACAAAACTTCCCAGGCCTTGAAGAATGCTATGAGGATAAGCATAACAACAATTACAATGCATCCATGAAATAATGGAGTCGTGAAAAGGCCACAGAAAAACACAAGGCCGTGCTCTGTCTGCCTTAGATAAATGAGAAGAGTTGAGCAGGCTGGCTCCTCCCAGGAAATGCTGCACTCCTCATGCACAGTGTTACTGCTTAAAGCAGATAAAAAAGGCAGAGAAGAAGAAATCAAAGCACCAAATATAAGAGCAGGGGCAGCAGCACTGCAGTTCACACCCCATGTTGTTTAAAACGCTGTCTGTTCATCACAACCGAAGGCCACCTCACACGAGGCTCATGAGCTCAGCAGAAATCCATTACCCGAGGAACTTGTGCTTCACTCGGGAGAGCACCAAACAACTGCTTTAAGTGAAACAACCCAAAAACCTCCTCAGACAAGTTCACTGCATGTGTATCTCCAGCTGGACAGGAGAGGGAGCTAGGAGGTACCAAATCCATCCCAAGAAGCAAGCGATGGGAAGGGCGGCCTCAGACGCTGCGATCTCACAGAACTGCCCTTAAAGGGCAGCTGCAGCTCCCATGGTCACCACAGGGCAGCTTCCTGCCACAGCCAGTTTTAACGCTAAGGAGTAATCAGCCAGCACCTTGAGTGAGAGAATGTATTCTTCTTGTCCTCGGAAGCTGTATTATTTTAGCAGAGGTATCTTTTTTTTTTTTTTTTGTGCAGATATTTCAAAAATATCACTACTAATGCTTTCCCTCTCCCAGCAGTTTCACTTCATATGAAATTTCTCCATTTTCATGCCTGTTCAAGAAAAAAAACCCTGAATTTGCTGAAACTCTCCTTGAATTTCTAGTTCCAGATATGTTCAGCCTTTTGGCCTCGATTTGTCCCTATCAGCTGCCCTTGATCTCTGCAAGCACTGGGGAACTCCTTGGCATCTTGCCCTAAATCCAAGTTTCAACTGTTCTACCTCACACCAGATGGATTCATAAACTAGAAAAAGTACATTAGCGAGGTCAATGGATATAGAGTAACCCCAAATGTTCCCAGTACATCACAGTCCTTATGGCTAACTGAACAGAATAGATTTAAGCCTGCTTAGCAGTCTCCTAGGACTGGCCTAAAGTCACAAGCCAAGGGACAGGCCATTAGTTTTTTAACTGTCTCCAATTCTAAAATGGTTTCATTTTGGTTGTTAAGCCTGTTATTGTTAGGCTTGATAGCAGCACGTGAAGCACTGCATGCTTTTGATCAAGGACTAGTGAAATAAGGACCATCAGCTGCCATCACTCCTGTATTATGACATCTGCCTCTCCTATAATCACCTACAGCAGCAGTCTCTGCTGTAGGTAGCCTGTATGAATGTATTTCAATTACTACATTTAATTATTTCAGTGGGGCTACCACTGTGCAGCAATGCAAAAAGAGCTCATAAAACATGAAATAACCAGCCTCCAAAGCACACAGACATGACATCTGTCCAGAAAGTGAGAGAGCAACCAAAGCTCTTTTGTTAAGAGGCCAGGGTGACCCAGGTACACATTTTTTCATCTCCCTCCAGCAAGTCCCTGACCTAGAGGCGAGTCTTGTCAATGCCTGCCACCACTTTCAGTGGATTCCAGTGTTCAGATTTACAGTGTTGTTATAAACAGGGAACATATTAGGAAGATCACTACACATCCTTAACCAGGACTGGCAACACAACAACAACTGAGGAACCATGGTTATTCATTCTATTGCAAAAAAAAAAAAAGGTGTCCTGAATGCTGTTAACCTCTCTGCACTTCAATTTCTTCATCTAAAGGAACTGAATAGTTCCCTGCTGCATGATGAAAGATAATCAAATCAACCAATTAAAATAAGACTACACAAACACATAAGAGACACTGCTGCAAGGGCTTTGTTTACCCTAATCGTTGTTCATTTTTACAACACAGCCCATTTGTAGTACCTAGAGGTAATTAGAATCTCCCTGTGATGATGCTGAATAGGTTTCACAGCAAGATGCACTAACCTGAAGACCTGATCTGTTAAGCCTGAATCTCCCTCTGCTGTTAAACTGTCTTAGGGTGGGTATCCTCAGTGCCAAGGCAAAGCTGGGCTTTAGCTTATTCTCAACAAAGTCCACTGCCCACTTACCTGTCACAGCCTCAGTGCCAGCCCTCTTGCTCTGCTGCTCTCCCTTCTCTGCCCAGATATAAATGATGTATTCTGTGCCTGGCTTCAGTCCTGCCAAGGTAGTGACATTCTTGTCTTTTTCCACCTCCTTCTCCTCTGTGTGCCCTCTAGCTGAGGTGTAGCTCACTCTGTATCTGCCTATTGAAGCCTGGACCACGTTCAGGAAACAGTAATTGCATCCTCTGTCACCTGGTCAGTCAACAGCTCAGCTGGGCTGTCAATTTCTATAAGAAAAAGTCACAATTATTTGAAGTTTTAGTATAGTGCTGTGGTAATCACAATGGTCTAAAGACACAGACAACACAAATTTTATAGCCAGGGGTAGCGTGCTGTTAGACTATCAAATACATTTGGAAAAAGAGATGAAATTTGGGAGATGATTCTGTGTCTAAAGGCCTAAAAGGAGTTTTGTGTATCCAAAAGCTTGCTTGTTTTTTTCTCTCCAGCCCAAACTGGTAAATCTAACAGAAATTTTATCTTTAGCTGTAAACTGTGTTTTGAGCATGCAGTGCAAATAACTGCTACCTAGGCGAGTCACTGCTGGATATTTGTGGAGCCAAATCATTTTGTACTGCTGGATACCGTGCAAGGAAGGTAAAATAAGTGTGCTAACTGCTTCCATGTCCTGCTGTTCTTGGTACAGTGGCAACCCCATCTGCACATCAGTGCCAAGGTGGCTGAGACTTGGCAGGGTCAGTCATCCCTCTGCCCTGCACTGGCTGAGATGGGCTGCTGGTTTCTGTGGAGCAGCTGAGCGAAAAACAGGGCTACTGTCACTCCTTCCCCTCAAGGGCCCTGCTGATTTCTTCCACCTCTCATTCTTTATTTCTTGCCAAGGATGGACCTGAACTAGCAAGCAGAGGGGAGGTGGGGGGTTGCCCAATTCTGAGGTATTTCAGCTGGGGTTTAGGCCTCCTCACAGCTATGAGAGCAGGGCTCTTTCTTTGGGAGCAAAGAAAGCACAGCCACTGCCTGGGCAGAGAGAGCCCAGGCACAAAATGGTGTTACTGTCTTTTGCTTTCTGAAGATCACAACATCTTTCCTGAGTTGTTCTGGGAATTAACAAAAGAAACCCCAAATCACCTGCTCAGAACCTGTGAAATGCAGCTGTCACTTTCAAACTCCTCCCACTGTTACAATCCTTCCCCTGCCCCATTCTCAGATGGAAACACAACTCTAGATTTCAGGAGTCCTAAGTTCATATCCTGCAGTAATGTGGCCCTTTGAGAATAGCCCTACAACCCACGACCTTCACAGAGAACAAGTTTTTTTGGTTGGTTGGTTAGGATTTTTCAATTCACTGAACTACTAAATACATCTTAGCAGCCTGAGCAGCCAAAGTCTTGCAGATGCCTCTCAAATTATTCCAACAGCATTTCTTATTCTGCTGGAGGCTCTAAACTCCAGGGCACAAATGCATGACAGCCACAGTGTAATTTACCACACACCAGCTTAGCTGCACTGTGATTTACCACACATTAGCTACAGTAAAAGTTGTGATTTTCCACCTGCATGTACTAATCTCAGCTCTTTTGTGAGATGAAAATACATGACTTTTCGTTTTAATGAAAGATGCTGAGGCTTGTTTGTGCCACCGTAGAGCAGCACATGCTGGGAACGGGGATTTGAATAATCACAGCTCGGCTCATTAGCAGTATGAGATGCTCACCTGTGGCAAGAAAAAACAAGTAAATGATTTTCTTGTGTGCTATGAAAATCAAGTTTGTTCTTCAGTTCTAATTGCACCACAGCTGGGTACGGACTGTGCTGCTCTGCACATGCCATGCTTTTCACTACTTAACTCCCTGCGTGGTCCAGGAGCTGCCCACACAGTCATCTGTACCAGTGAGAACACGGGCTGGCTCCAGACAGTGAACCAGCTTGAAAGTAGGGGACTGACTGAGCTGCATCATGACGCATTGCACTGATCCCCCCTCATGTGAGAGCTTCAGACAGTCCTACCAATTCCCCCGAGGCATCTCCTGTTATGTCTCATCCAATTTAGATGCTTTAATGTGTTGGTGAACATCCCGAGTGGAGCACCACAAACATTCCCCTAGGCAGCTTTTGTGAAGAAATGCAGATGGCACATGTATAAGACATTTGTCAATAGTCAGTAGAAACTGCTTCTGTACTCACAGTCACACATGGATGGCCGGATTGTAAAAATTCATTAAGACAGTGGTTCAAGAAGGTTCCCAATCCAGCTGGAGACTCAGCTGCAAGCACCCTTCCAATGGAGACTCCCTGTCACCAAAGGACAGCAACCAAATATACTGTTTGGGAGATTTGATTTCCCACATTTCTTAATTTCTGTTATCATCCAAATAAATGGAGTTTTCCTTTTTAACAAACACTTTGCCACGATTATCCGTCTGAAATGTGTACGAGCCTCCTGTCCTGATGGGAAATGCTACAACAGTCACCCAAAGAAATGCCTGGATATGGTTTATGGCCTTTTAAGGGTAAGGCATGAATTACACATTCCAGGTGGGTGTGAGGTTTTAGTTTTGGCTGTGGTTGACTGTCCCCTGTACTAATAGCAACTGGTCCCTTGCCATGGTGACTGTCCACAACAGGACTCAAGAGTCTTATGCTGAGCTGGAGACCTGTTCAGCCACACTAATAAGAATTATATGGATTTTTTACCTCACTAAAAATGTGTGTAAAGCAGGAGAAGCTTTACCAAAACAAGTAAAATTGATGAAAGAGTTTGAATTTCAAACTCAGTTCCCTCCAGTGCTGCCACAGCTCTGGTGCTTGCCTTCTTGCTCCTCTGAGGCCCCTTCTCTGCCCAGATGTCAGTGACATATTCCATGTCTGGCTTCAGATTCAGTAAGGTGATCACATAATGTTTTTTTTTTGCCCACCTGTATTTCCCTGGTGTCTCCAAGAGCTGGGGTGTATCTCACCATGTACCTATCCAGGGGAGCCTCCACTTTATTCCACAAGGCAGTGGCAAGTATCCTCTGTCCCTCAGTCAGTTGTCACATTGGTTGGGCTATCGACTCCTGAGATACTGCAGGATTAGCTACCTCCAGTTGAATTAAACCACTAAAATACCTGTCATGGCATGTTAGGAAGAAATTCTTCCCTGGGAGTGTGGTGAAGCACTGGAACAGGGTGCCCAGAGAAGCTGTGGCTGCCCCACACCCCTGGAAGTGTCCAAGACTAGGTTGGATGGGGCTTGGAGCAGCCTGGCCTACTGCAAGGTGTCCTTGCCATGGCAGGGGTTGAGTTAGATTGATGCCTGATATGGCCACCTAAAAACAGACTAGACAAGAATAAGGCAATAAAGGTAGGTATTTATTTGAAGGGCCTTCAAGGTACACCCTGGGGTGTTAAAAGGCTACACCCAAGATGGACCCTGGGTCACGAGTTCTTCACACTTTTGTAAGTTTGGTCCATCTGCATATCAGGAGAAATTCTCCAATTACAAACCCAGTTAATGATGAAACTACCCCAAGTTTGCCCTCCCCTTCAGAGGCCTTAGTTTACATATTTTGGGGCATGGGACAATCTAGGTGTCCTTGGAGAGCAAACCTAGAGAGGTTTGTTATGTCTGACCAGCATAAGAGAACAGTAACAGGCCATAAGAAACTTCAGAGTTACACACCAGGCAGTGCAGGATTTGAAAAATATGAAAGTTAAAACCTAAGGCATCAAGATGATGATCTTTAAGGTCCCTTCAAACTCAAACCATTCCATGTACACATTTCCTTTATTTTTGCCTTACTGCTTTAGCCAGCTAAAACACTCACTTAGGTTTCCCCCAACAGCCTTTGAAGGAGGGCATCCATGAGAAATCAGGAGAAAGAAGGAATGTTCTACCATTTAGATGAAGCTCTCAATTTCTTTCTGCAGGCAGAGCTTGCAGGCTACCTGTCTCACCTTTCAAAGGTACCTGCTTTACCTAGATGCCTTAAAGATCTAGAAATAAAACAACACACTTTTGAGACAATGTTAATGCAGGAAGTAATATAAAAGCTGGTCTTTAATTGGAGGCTTCCAGAGGCAAATATGGAAAAATGCCCACCTCACATAGGGCAAATAGAAGTTTTATAAATTTATCAAATAAGCATAATTGACAAGAATCCCCAATTGGAAACACAGGCGATGAGGTAATTCCACTCCTTGGTACAACCTCTTCTGGAGCCCCCCTTCTTCTAGTTGTTTATAGAAAAGTGTCTTGGGAGGGTAGCTCACCCTTGCTTCCCAGAGGAAGCAAGATTAGGGCTGGGGCCTTTGGAATGAGTTTTGTCTTTCTGTCTATCAAGTAGGAGAACTGCTGGGGTTAGCTAGGGGCTATATAACTGTACAGCAATAGTCTACAGAGCGACAAAAATATGAAGAATATATAAAAGCAAAAATCATTTTGGCATCAACCTTCTAGTTTGCCCTCTCCCAGCTCCAAGTACAGTGCCTACCCTTTCTCTGCCTCTGCTGCCAGCCATCTGCTGCTCCTCCCTCTCTGCCTTCCTGCAGACCTGTCTCTCAGACTCCCCCAAGGTTTTGCTATTTTAGCTGATGAATCAGAGCTTGGTGGTAGCTCTTCAAGTAGTTGGTGTTTGTCTTAGTTGTATCTCCTAAATTCCAGGGGTTACATAAGAATATGAGCACTGGGGATTTTTTTTTTCCTTTTTTAAGAAGTTTTGTAGCCCCCATGTCTGCCAAGAACAGCTTGAAAGCACAAGTCAAGGGTATTTCAAATAATCAGAGTCTACACAGGGCAGAAGAACAGCCTTAAAATGACATCGTGGAGGTTGTAAGTTCTGTTGTTTTAAATAAATTTTATTTTAATGGAATAGTTTACACA
Organism: Monarcha castaneiventris obscurior; assembly: GCA_026261815.1. Lineage (NCBI taxonomy): Eukaryota > Metazoa > Chordata > Aves > Passeriformes > Monarchidae > Monarcha > Monarcha castaneiventris. Next base: position 219,667 of record JAMPIT010000502.1, on the reverse strand, counting down.
ACAACCTCAGGAATGTCAGGCCTGATATGGAATTTTTCAGTCTTTGGAAGCAGCACACCTACCCTTTTGTAAGAGATGCATTTCAGAAATTCCAGAACCTTGTAAGCAGAATTAGAGTTTAAAATTCTTCAAGGTGTCTTTTGCAATAGAACAGCTCAAAAATATTCAGCCTTTTTTTTAAGACACTCAATTAGCCAACAGAGTTGTTATTCCATGCAGAGGCTAGCTCACTACACTTATCCTGTGTCTGGATGGAGCTGTTAGTCAAGTTAAGGGTGAAGTTACTGTAAAAGATCAAAGCAAAAGACTGAGCTAGGCCTAGGTTTAGTATTTAATACACAATGTAGGCAAGCTCTAACAAAGTATAGGCAGACCTGGCTGCAGGTCATGCATGAAGAAGCAGTCAATTATGAACCTTTTGTGGTGGAATCTGGAGAGCTCTGTCCCCAAACCCTGTAGCAAAAGCAACTTTCCACATACCAGTCCTGCCAGTCACTGGGAATGGTTTCCCCTCTGTGTTGTCTCTCACAGGTATGACAGTGACCTCATGTTCTGTTCCAGGTTTCGAGTCTACAAAGAGCAAAAGGGAGCATTACCAACAATTAGGGAAGACAGCATTTTTTTCTTGAAGAAAGCTGTTTTGTTTAGTTTATCCAGCTCCAGGTTTGTTGCAGAGGGGAAATGAAAGTTTGGATTTCTATCCAACTTGCTTTTGCCTTTTCAATGCTTTGATAGCACCTTTGGTCTAGGCTTGCCCTTAGGGCATATTGACTGCTGCTGGTGAGGACTTCCATAATATCAGCTCTGAAACAGATGAATGCACTTTTTTCCAAACAAGGACAGAATTAAATGAATGAATATGCCTGAAACTTGCTACTTTCTCCCTGTGGAGACCCCCATCCTCATGTGGTAGGGGAGTCCCAAGAGATTGCACTGGACATTCACACATGAGAGAAGAATTCTCTCAGGACTACAATCTGACTGTCAATCATTCCTGCCACTTCTCCCTGGTCCTGCCCAGTTGGGAGCACCCACGAGTACTCACCAGTCAGGATGTATCTGCTCTTAGGGTCATTGCTTCTGGGCACCATGACCTGTTCATCCTCCTTCTCCACCAGGGGTCTGAACTTCAGCTTGTAATAATGCACATCTGTTGGTGGGTTCTCCTGCTCCACTTCCAGAGAGTTCTCCATCTCTTCTGTCACCCGGATGGCATTGACTGCAGGCAGGACTGGGAGAGACAGCAGAGGGATGTAGGGAAGTAGCAACAGCACGAAGAGGAAAATAGAAGACAGAAGAATTGCTAAACAGTGCTCCTTCCCTGCCCTGTTTCCTGCTCTGAGACATTTTCCTCAGCCAAACTGAAGAGTCAAGCAAGTACAGCACAATTGTTACTTCAACAGCTTTGGTTTTATCCATGGTAACAGTCCAGCTCTGGCATTTGCTGGCTCTCAGTTCCCACCTGTTGTGCTAGAAGCAGGAAAAACGTAAAAATCACCAAGCTTTTCACTGTCTTTGCCAATATGCCTTATGCCAAACAGCATAATATCAGCTGCTAACCAAATGACATTTCAGCTCTCAAGAGACTGCTTCAAATACACAGCCTTTGCACACTCAAGCTCTTAACCTCAGCAGGATCATGCTCATTCAGTCCTGGCAAGAGACTATAAGGAGACTACTCACTGCTGCAGACATGTTTGGACAGTAAGTACCTAGGAATGACACCCTGCCTACTTTAAAGTTCCTTCTGCATCCAGTTGAACAGTGCATTACTCTTAGTAACATGCTGCCTTTATCCTGCATGCTCCCATTCCTGTTTCTTGCAGCAGGCAACACTACAAATTCACTGGAATTCATGGGTGTCAACACAAGGGGGATTTTGAAAAGAGAAACGAAAAGAGAGGAAATCTGCAATACATTCAACCCTAATGATCCAAATCTGGGAACAGATTCTGCAGAAAACAATGGCATAACTCTAGGCTGGGAAGAGAAAGTGCTCTCCAGCACTCAGTTCCCCTCACCTGTTGAAATCTAACTTTAAAGATTTACAACATTTACAATTTAAAAAAAAATACTACCTGCTCCTACCTGTACTTGCTTTTAGATGCTTGGGCTCACTGGCAATCCCCTTCTTCACGTGATGGAAGTGTGACATTGTATGTGGTACCAGGGTGGAATCTCACAGTCTCATAGCTGAGCTGCTCTTTGGGCACGTGGATTTGTTTCACCAGCATTTCATACCCAGCTGGATAACAGGTAAGGAGGTAATTATCCACATCAGTCACTGGATCCCAACTGACAGCCAGAGTTCTCCATGGAGTTCAGCACCTGCATATTCTGGGAAGCAAGGACTGAAAGAGAAACAAAGAAAAACATTGCAATGAGGATCATGACTTGCCACACAACCAAGCATGAAATTTCTTCAAACTTATTTTGAGTCAGAAAATGCAGAATTGGAGCTCCTAGCCTGCAGTCACCTTGGATTTAACCATTTCTTTCTGCTCAAGAGCATATCATTAGATACAAATGAATAATGCAGTCAGTAACAAATACAGTAATTTCCTGGATGAATCTTTCCAGCTTCTAAACCCACAGTCATAAGGAAAACTCTCTCACAAAGCTCTCCCGACCAAGGCATCTAGGAAGAGAAAGACAAGCCAAACCCCTCTTTTCCTGTAACCATCAGACTTAATTCAAAATGTCAAATGGTCCCCAAAACCAGGGAGTGCAGCTTCTCTACAGTAGAGGCAGAAAACTGAGCTTTCCTGATGGAATACTGAGGGAAACTTACACTTGGTGCCTCGAGGAGACCTGGGCAAATCTGCTGCACATAAGTCATTTCAAGACACCAAGACTACCTTAATTTTGCCACAAGACAGACAGCTCATCAGTGTCTTGAAGTAGACCTTGAAAGCAGTCCATCTAGAACATCTGTTTACCATCAAGTTTACCTGATTTTAATTACAAGTGAGCTCATCATAAGCTGATCAAACCATCTACCAGCTGCATTTCATTAGCAAGTGTCGTGGTATGACACTGGCCAAATGCCAGGCACCCACAAAAGTCACTCACTCACCCTCTCCTGCTACAGCTGGGCAGAGGAGAGAAAAAATTTAAAGGGTTCATGAGTTGAGATAAGGACCAGGAGAGAACACTCCAAGGGCAAAACAGGCTCAACTTAAAGGTACAAAGTGAGTTTATTACTGACAAAATCAGAGGAGGATAATGAGAAGTAAAAGAAGCCCTTAAAAAAAGCACCATTTTCCCCCAAGCCCTCCCTCCTTCGCACCCAGAGCGCAGGGGAAAGGGCATGGGGGCTTGCTCAGTTCATCAGCCGAGGTTTTCTTCCGCTGCTCAGGGAGAGGAGTCCTTCCCCTGCTGCACCCTGGGGCTCCTCCCAAAAGACACAGCTCTCTGTGAACCTCTCCAGTGTGGGTCCACTGTCAGGAGCAGCAGTCCTGCCAAAACTGCTGCCATGTGAGTCCCTCCCACGGGCACACGGTCCTCCCAAAACTGCTGCGGCGTGGGTCATTCTTCCTCGGGGTTCAGGCTGCCAAGGCCAGGCTGCTCCAGCCTGGAACAGGGCCCCCTCTCTCCTCCCGGTGTCCCACTGGAGCACAGCCTCCTCCAGGTATCCACCTGCGCTGGCATGGGCACATCCCCAAGGGGTGGATCTCTGCATCCCCCGTGGATCCCCAGGGGCTGTGGGTGGATCTCTGCATCCCCTGTGGATACCCATAGGCTGCAGGGGCACAGCTGCTTCGCCCAGGTCTTCACCTCAGCCTGCAGAAGAATCGCAGCTCCAGCACTTGGAGCACCTCCTGGCCCTCCTCCTCCACTGGCTCTGGTGTCTCCGTGTTGTTTCCCTCACATGTTCTCACCTCCTCCTCTTCTCTGGCTAGCAAAAAACTGCACGTGCCCACTCCTGGGTTTGGATTTTCTTCTTCAATCTGTTATCACATAGGTGTTACCAATGAGAGAAAGGAAGCCCCCTCTTCTTTTTGGGGTTTTATTAATTTAATAAGGGACAATGGGGCACAAAGGTCACTTAAAGCAAAATCACAGCTCTGGGTGCTTGGCTCGAAATCACAGGCACACACACTTATGCAAATTTCTGGTTTATATGCTTTAATAATATGCATATTAATAAATTGCATTTTATAGGCATAGTTTTACTAAGAACTCATTTCCTTTTCCTTAGGAGGGATTAACACAGCTCCTCCCCCAGGTCCACCTTTTAGGGTATGTGTATTATGATCATGAGGGTCTTTGAGGGCCTTCTTCGATGAAGGCTCAGGTCTTCCTCACATCTAACACTTTTCAACTTTGTCACGGAAGGTCGTGGCATACTGGTGCTTGACCAGCATCAGACCCCCTGGCGACACTTCTCATGAGTACATCCTGCTGCTTCCCAATATTCCTGTACTTGTCTATTTTTGAGATGATTCACCTGGTTGATTGGTGTTTACTTGAGCACTAAGCGATTAGTTCACCATATACTAGCTATTACACTGTATGGAAAGCTATGATTCGGGTTCTATTGGTATGTTATGAGTCAAACTATATAAGCATCTTGTAAGATTGACCCCAGTTAGAATGTTAACTAGTTAATATCTGCATGGCAAAGTTATTCTTCACATATTTGCACATCATATTTCTGATAATATTCTGGTACATAATATTTCTTACGTTTTACTGCCTGCGAAACCTAATGCTATAAGAGCTGTTTATCACACCAAAAACCAGACCCTGCAAAACCAACGCAGTCCCCAGGTGCGGGGCTGCTCCGGGCCCGTTCCCGGCTGCCCCGCTGGTGCCGGGGCCCTTTGTGACACAGGACACGGTGGTGGCCAGAGACCTTTGTGACATCAGAGAGCCCCACCCTGTCTGAGGGGCTTCTAGGGGCACCGCAGGGCCCGGGGTGCCCAGTCCCAGGAGAGCCACTTCGGAAGGAGGAAGCAACTCCCGGGATCTGTCTGCGTCCGAGGCCGAGAGCAACGGACGAGGACAGAGCCACCAAAGCCACCCCCGAGTCCCGGTGCCCCGGCCCTGTAGGCAGCCAGCCGCACGCCCAGGCCCTCAGCAGGCAGTGAGTAGGGGCAGGGAGCAGGTCAGGCCTGCCACTGTCACGCACCGGGAAGGACAAGGGGAGCTTTGTACACATGGCCTAAATGAGCCAGAACCCTTCCCTGTGGGAACCTGAGACGGAGAAGGAGATGTCCCAAATGTCCCTGTGGGAACAGCAAATAGGGCCAGAATTGTCCCCAGTGAAGGACAGCAGTGACAAGGAGCTGTCCCGAGGGACACAGGAAGGAGCCCAAGAGCTGTCCCAGCAGGAGGAAAAGGCACCGGAGTCTCCTGTGCCCAGCGAGGAGCTGCCGTCAGCAGGGGCACAGAGCCCGGTGCCTGCCCCACAGAGCCCCCAGGCCGCAGCCAGGCTCTGCACTCGGCCCGGCGCCTCAGCCGTGAGAGCGTGAGGCGGATCCTGCTGGAGATGCAGGGATCCGGGCGGCAGCCGGAGGGACAGCGGGACCTGGAGGAAAGCGTGGCTGTGCAAATGGGAGAAACAGCCACAGCTGAAAGGGAGCAGAGCCCGGTGCCGGACACACTGAGCCCCCCCAGCCCCTCGCCCGCCCAGCTGGGAGCTCTCAGTGAGCTGCAGGAGGGGACAGGGCCATGGTCAGAGGAAGGCAGCGAGGAGGAGACCTCGGACTGCCACAGGCCCTGGGACTCCTGCAGCGACACAGACCTGTCCCAGGGGGAAAATGACACGGACACGGAGCTGTCCCCAGAAGAAGATGAGGAAGAGCTGTTTCGGTGGCTCGGTGACACCTTCACCGCTGTGAAGAGGCCCTTGAGGCCAGAGATGGAGGGGGATGTGGTGCCGCAGCCTTGTTCCCCAGTACAGCCCGGCATGCTGTCCCACTGGGTCCATGCCAGCTTCCGCACTGGGAAGACACGCTTGAGCCCAGTGATGGAGGAGGAGGAGGAGCAGGAGTCTGAGCCTTGTTCCCCAGCAGGGCTGGGCCAGCTGTCCCAGTGCGTCGATGTCACCTTCAGCACTGGGAAGCGGCCCTTGAGCCCAGAGGAGGACGAGTGGGACGAGGTGAGCGTCCGGGAGCTGCCGGTGGAAGAAGACAGGGAGCAACAACTGCGAGCTTTTGCTGAGGACGGGCTCCCAGTGCCTGTGCCTCGTGAGGCCTGGGTTGAGTGCCGGGCACTGGAGCCGTGCAGCCCAGGGCCGCTCTGTGCCTCGCCCGCGCCCCTGCAAGGCCAAGGCCCCGTGGGACACGCGGCTTCTCCTGCCCTCCAGGAGCCGGTGCCAGATGCAGGGACACAGAGCCCGGCTGCCCCCAGGAAACGTCCCTCCCGCTTCAGGCGGGCGCTGCGGGCGCTGCGGGGGCTGTTCCGCTGTCCCTGCCTGGCGGCACCGCCCGAGGAGTAGCAGGGACACGGCACCCACAGCAGCCAGTGCTCCAGAGCCGCCCTCCCTGCGGGGCTGCAGCACCCACGGGGCTCCCGACCCACGGCAACGGCAACAGGGAAGGTGAGGAAGGCACAGACAAAGACAAAGACGACGACCAAGACGACACAGACAATGACCGAGACAAAGATGATGAAATGATGGAGACAAAGAAGACGACAAAGACGATGAAGAAGAGGGAAATGGAGAAGATGAAGACAATGACAAAGACACGGACACAGAAGAAGATTATGAAGATTAATTTAGAGATACATAGAAGAATAAGGATAGTGATAGGAATAAGAATTTAGCATTAGAGACTAGAAGAAGAGTAATAAGAAAATAAAAATCCATAGGATAAGAGGAATAAGAATTTAAACAGCTATAGAAGAAGAATAGTAACAAGAATAAGAATTTTAAAATCCGTAGTAGAAAATGAGATAGAAGTAGAAGAATATAGAAACACTTAGAAGAAGAGAAGAAGAAGAAGAAGACTAAGAATATGGAGAATAAGAAGAATAATTTAGAATTCCAGAAAGGAAAATAAAATCCAGTAAACAAGTAAAATTAGCAAGTGTCAAAAAAGAGAGAATTCCAAATAAAGAATAAACTAATACAAAGCGTGGTTTAAAAGAAAAACTGAAGTTTTATTGAAATAGCAAAAATCCGGGTTCCGCCCGGTTGAAGGCGCTTACAGCCGGTTAGGCTGTGAGCCTAAAGCAAGTCTCGGTTAGTGCTGGGCGCCCCTGCAGTTGTAGGGCTCGGCCTCAGGCGGCCGGACCTGGTCCGCAGCACTGGGTCTCTTGCCTGGCTCGCCCGATGGCAACAATCCCCACCGGGGTCAGCTTGCAGTCCAATTTATAGTCTCCAGTCTCCGTCCTTCTCCGCCCATGGTCCGCCCATGGTCCGCCCCTTTACTTCTACGTGGTAGGTGAGCTGGAGATAACATCATGGTCTTTTGTCCCATGGCTCCTTGGTCGTAGGGTGATTACATCATCTGGTTTTTATGGCGGGAGCAGACCTCATTAAGATGCACGGTTGCTATGGAATCAACCTACAAGTCTGTTAGAGGGGTGCTAAAAACAGTCCTTGGTCCGTTTGAGGGGCTTTCTCCTTAGGGCATATGAGACTTAGAAAAACGATTTAAAACACATTAAACTCACATTCTAATGAATTTGTCTTAACATGGATGGTAAACTCACTTGAAATAGATAACAGAGAAACTTCTGACATAGGCATTGAACTTTAAACGTGTTAGTAACATTTAACTAAAACCATTTTAACAAATCATTAACTTTTAACTTTAATTAACACTTAACACAGGTACTTAACTGAGTTGGTGCTTAATGTGACTGTCATGATGCAAAAGTCCCGATGCAAATGTATAACAATTCCCTCCCCTTTCAAATTTGCTCCGCATAATGACTTTTGCATCATGCAAAGGTAGATAGTTCCTCTTTGATGGTGGTTAAATTTTGGAATTGTTTGTACACTTCCTGGGATCTTTTTAAGCCTTTCTCTTCTTGTTTTGTGCATGCTAAAACTCTTTGGGCTGGTTGTTGTCGTTGCTGTTGCATTTGGATATCCTGAATTAAGGGCATGCTTTGTACCACCGATGTGATTAGTCGTACAAAACATGGGATGAGGCACGGTAGGAATAGCAACCCGGTGAACAAGAATCCAGTAATAATTAAAACTTTTTTCCACCATTCACGTTGGAAAATACTGTCCCACCACTCGTTGGTTGTAATAGAGTGCTAGGTTTGCACTGGAATGTGAGCTAGTTTCCGAATATTCTGGGCAATTTCTTTCACGGCTTCTCCATTGTCGTCGATATGTAGACAGCAATCTGTAGAGTTAAATTTACCACAGACCCCTCCTTCCTCGGCTAACAGATGATCAAGAGCAAGCCTGTTTTGGTATCCCGCTGCCCTGGTTTGTGTTTGTTGAGTACTAAGAAGTTTGAGGGCAGAAGTGGTCTGCTTTGTGATGATTTCTAGGAGAGCCTGGAGCCGAATTATTCTATTTAACATAGAAATGGGGGTTCTCTATCCCCAACTGCCGTCTTGAGCCCAGGTGGCAGGGCCATAAACAGATAGGATTCGTTCCGGGGGCCATTCATCTTCTCCCCACTTTTGAGTACCTCCAGTTTTGTACCTTTTTGTTCTCTTTAGTTCATCATACACTGGCACTCCTAGATGATCACCAGCTTTTTCGGCTAGCAAAAAGAAGCTCGGCTGTATAGCGCCCAGTGTACAACTACCATGCCAAAAGGAGGGTAGAATAGAATAGGCTTTCTTCCCACATATCCAATATAGGTCGTGAGGAGCCTCCCAAAAATTATCAACTGTGGTTGCTGCAGATATCCAATATTTTGAAATCTGTGGAATGGTGTTGTAGGGTTGGCTTTTCTCCCAACACTGATATACATTTTCAACTGGATGATAAACACAATTTTTGTGTTTTAGTCATTCTTTGGACCAGTATTCCTCTGGTTCTCAGGGGATCCACCACTGTTTGTTTCCATCTGTCACTAAATACCTTTTGCACACCGTCTCACCAACTGGGATTGTGTACCTCTTCCCTTTTCGCCATATGCACTCATCTCCAATAATTGGATTATTTAATTTCCATTCTTCTCGGTCCTTCCGGGTCTGGGAGGCTATGTAATTCAATTTTAACAATTCTAAGGGTCCCACGCTCATTCCCCTCCATGGCCAAGTCTCAGATTCAATAGTTCCTCCACAAACCCAGCAGTTGGTCAGATTTAGTTGTTTTCCAATTCTTTTGGCTAATTCAATGAACAAATTTTTGTTAGTTTCCAATGGGTTATCCTGTTTTTGTTTTTGTTGCTCTTCAACAAGAGTGTCCTGAATTAAATCGAGGTCATACAATTTTCTTTTCTGTATGTCTTCCTTTTTAGTAATGTACTTAAAGTTAAAACAAACCCAATTTTCTTGATCAGGACATTCTCGTCTCTGTCTTTGTTTTGAGTCTCCTAAGTTTTGCCCAATCCAGTAGCTCACTCCTTTCTCTAGGCAGACACTGAGCGTGGATATGTTGTAACACGAAGGATTAACATAAGTGTGTGCCCGGAAGGAATGTTTAATTTGGAAAGAGTTTCCTCGTGTTTCATCTCCAGTCTTGTAACATTTGTTACATCGCGTGGTCTCCGCCAGAGGCACCCATAAGGTGCAAAGTATTACCAAGAGGAGCATGATACACTTACAAGCTGTCATCCTTTTCTCAAGCCTGTCAGAGGTTACCAGGGATTCCCTTGCTCCTAGTTCACCTTGTCCTTTCTTCCAGGGTAGCCTCAGCTTTTAGTGAGATGGATAAGATAGAAACACGAGGAAAGTGCCTAATTTGGATTTCCAATTTAGCATAATTTTGAATTTTGTCTGACCTTTCCGAGAATTAAAGTTGGATTATTGAGAGATGAGTACCTATTCGAGGGGAGGTTTATGACAACTTCAGGGTATAAACTAGGCAACAAGGATAACTTCATAAAACTTTAGAATATACATAAGATAACACAAATAACTTTCAAGCACTTTAACAACTTTAACTATGATAACGTCCACTTTAACTCTGAGAACGAAAATGGAGTGGTTGTGAGGTAGTTAGTTGCAGGATGAGGTAATTAAGAGTTCTCTTTGACAGATGTCTCAGATGTCTCAGTCTGGTCTGGGTTAGGCTCCTTAGGTGGTTCGACTGGTCCTTTTACTCGCTGGGCATGGGTCCGGCCCTTTTCCAAAGTCCTCACGGCTGTTTCAGTGATGAGCTGGACCTGAAAGGGACCCTCCCAAGTAGGAGTTACTGATTTTCCTTTCCAACTTCTTATTAACACCCAGTCCCCAGGTAGAATATTAGGAATGTAAAAGTCTAACGGAGCAGCTTGAGGTAGTAGACCTCTCTCACGAATGTCTTTGATGTTTTTGGCCACAATGTGTGTATATTGCTGGACATTTGCATTACCACACTCTCTCGCATCCATTTCATTTTGAGTCATCAAATAGGGCAACCCGTATAGCATTTCATAAGGGGACATATTTAGATCTGCTCTTGGTCGGGTTCTGATTGGGTGGAGTGCCAAGGGGAGACACTTGACCCAATTCCATCTGGTCTCTAATACCAATTTCGTTAGTGTATTTTTGAGTGTCTGATTCATACGTTCCACTCTCCCCGAACTCTGTGGGTGCCAGGGGGTATGGAGTCTCCAATTTATTCCTAATTGATCTGCAATTTGTTGTAAAATTAATGATGTGAAATGTGTTCCCCTATCTGAACCAATTCGATGTACAACTCCATACCTTGGAATAATTTGCTCTAAGAGTGCTTTACTCACTGTGTGGGCTGTACAATTAACAGTAGGAATAGCTTCCACCCAGTGAGTAAAATGATCAACGATTACTAAGAGGTACTTCCACCTTTGTACCGGGGGCATTTCAGTGAAGTCCACTTGCACACTTTGGAACAGTCTTATGGCCAAATGGATTCCCCCAGGGGTGGATTTTCTCATGTTTTTCTTGTTGACCTTCTGGCAAATTAAGCAATCTCAAGTAATTTGGTTGGTCAATTCATATATTCCTAGACACCCAAAGGTTCGGAGAAAGCGGTCCACTAGGGCCTTTGAGCCCCAGTGGGTGTTTTGGTGTATTTGATTTAATATCTGGAGGGTCAAGTTTTTACTTAATATCTGTCTCCCATTGGGGAGGTACCATTTACCTTGGCTGTCCACTTTTCCTCCAGGAGAGAGAATTTTTTGTTCATCTTGTGGTGTAAAGACAGGAATTGGTCATTTAGATGGAATTTCCTCCTTTATTTTCATGATTTTTCCTCTTTCCCATTTTGGGCAGCTTCTCTGGCTGCTAAATCTGCTAATGTATTTCCTTTAGCCTCTCGGGATTGCCCTTTTTGATGCCCTTTGATATGAACCACTGCAATTTCTTCTGGAAGCTTAAGAGCTTGTAAGATTTTTAGAATAAGCTCTTTGTGAATTAGGTCCTTCCCTTTGGTGTTCAAAAACCCTCTTTCGGCCCAAATCTTACCAAAGGTATGTACAACTCCAAATGCATATTTTGAATCTGTGTATATTGTACCAATTTTCCCTTCTAGTCGGGTTAGGGCCCTTTCTAAAGCGTACAATTCACAGATTTGAGCAGAGCGATTGGTTGGCAATTTACCTTGTTGAAGAATTTTAAAGCTGCTTCCGTCTACTACAGCGTATCCGGAGCAGCGTTTCCCATCTAAAAACCTGGAAAAGCCATCAACAAAGAGAACTTGTCCGGCTCCCAGCGGGCAATCTTGCAGGTCTTCTCTAATTTTGGTTTGTAAATCGATGACATTAATGCAGTTGTGGACTAAAGGGTCTGAAGGTGAACCGTATAAAAATTGTGCTGGGTTTAAGCTGGAACTTGTTCTGAGGGTGAGATGTTCTGTGTGGATTAAAATGGATTCATCTTGGATTAGTTTAGGATCTGAGATCCATTCAGTGGCTCTATTGGTCAGAATAGTTTTATGTCATGTGGTGTGTGTACTGTAAGTTGATTACCAAATATGAGTTTTTGGCTTTCCTGGATGAGGACAGCAGCTGCTGCAATGGCCTGTATGCAATTTGGCCACCCTCTAGATACTGGGTCGAGTAATTTTGACAGGAAGGCCACGGGTTTACGGACTCCCCCCCACTCTTGGGCCAAAACCCCGTAGGCTGTTCCTTTCTCCACATTTACATACAAGTTAAATGGTTTGCTTAGGGAAGGGAGGCTTAGGACTGGGGCTTGGATTAGTTTAGACTTTAATTCTGCTAATTTTAAATCATCTTCTTTTGTCCAATTAATTGGCTCAGGGCCTACTAATTTCTCGTATAAAAATTTTGCTTTCTGCGTTTATTGATCAATCCACATTCGGCAGTATCCAATTAACCCAAGAATTTGTCATACATCTTTTTTTGTTTTTGGCGGAGTCAAATTTAGAATTCCCTGTATGCGTTCTGGACTTAATTTTTTATTCCCTTTTGGATTAAATCACCTAAATATTTTACTTCCAGTTGTACGAATTGTAATTTAGGTTTAGACACTCGTAAGCCTCTCTTTCCTAAAAAATTCAGTAACTGTATGGTTGCCAGTCTAACAGTGTCTCGGTTCTCTCCTGCTAAAAGCAGGTCATCAACATATTATATTCCCTGGATATTTGGTGCTGGAGAAAAGGAACTCAGCAGCTCTTCCAGGGCCTGGCCGAATAGCGTGGGTGACTCCGTATACCCCTGGGGAAGGCGAGTCCACCGCAGTTGTTGCTTCCTTCCTGTTTCTGGGTCTTCCCAGGTAAATGCAAAACTATCTCGACAGTTAATATCTAGAGGACAGGAGCAAAAAGCATCTTTTAAATCAATTACTGAGAACCATGCATGATCTGGTGACAATTTATTTAACAAATTGTAAGGATTTTGGACAATTGGATATTTTGGTTGGACTTTCTTATTTATTTCTCTTAAATCTTGTACTAAACTATAAGTTTTATCAGGCTTAGGAATTGCAAGAATAGGTGTATTAAAAGCAGACTTACAGACCTCCAAGATGTTATCTTGCAGCAGCTCCTGTATAATCGGTTGTAGGCCTTTTCTCCTGTCCTTTGTTAATGGATACTGAGGTATCCTGATAGGTTTGGTGCTTGGAAGTAATTCGATGGTGATGGGTTGGACGTCCAACAGTCCTCGGTTCCCAGGCCTAGCCCACACTATTGGAAGAATCTCCTGCCCATCCTTTGATGACAAGGAAAACATTTTAACTCTCATTTGGTTATTGACAGGCACAACACCAATATTGAGTGATACCTGAAAGTCGCGTCCGAGTAGGTTAGTGCCAGACTGTGGCACATACAAGACATCACCAGTAGTCGTTTCCTCGTTACTTGAAATTGTTACGTTTTTAATTATGGGGACAGAAAAGGTTTCCCCTTTTGCTCCTGTGATATTTATAAAGCTGTTGCTTAATTGGCATCCCGCAGGTCTCTTGGTGACACAGGTTCTGCAGAAGAATCGCAGCTCCAGCACTTGGAGCACCTCCTGGCCCTCCTTCTCCACTGGCTCTGGTGTCTCCGTGTTGTTTCCCTCTCATGTTCTCACCTCCTCCTCTTCTCTGGCTAGCAAAAAACTGCACGTGCCCACTCCTGGGTTTGGATTTTCTTCTTCAATCTCTTATCACAGAGGTGTTACCAATATGAGAAAGGAAGCCCGCTCTTCTTTTTGGGGTTTTATTAATTTAATACGGGACAATAGGGGACAAAGGTCACTTAAAGCAAAATCACAGCTCTGGGTGCTTGGCTCATAACCGGAGGCACACACACTTATGCAAATTTCTGGTTTCTGTGCATTATCAATATGCATACTAATAAATTGCATTTTATAGGCATAGTTTTACTAAGAACTCATTTCCTTTTCCTTAGGAGGGATTAACACAGCTCCTCCCCCAGGTCCACCTTTTAGGGTATGTGTATTATGATCATGAGGGTCTTTGAGGGCCTTCTTCGATGAAGGCTCAGGTCTTCCTCACATCTGAAACTTTTTAACTTTGTCGCGGAAGGTCGTGGCATACTGGTGCTTGACCAGCATCAGACCCCCTGGTGACACTTCTCATGAGTACATCCTGCTGCTTCCCAATATTCCTGTACTTGTCTATTTTTGAGATGATTCACCTGGTTGATTGGTGTTTACTTGAGCACTAAGCGATTAGTTCACCATATACTAGCTATTACACTGTATGGAAAGTTATGATTCGGGTTCTATTGGTATGTTATGAGTCAAACTATATAAGCATCTTGTAAGATTGACCCCAGTTAGAATGTTAACTAGATAATATCTGCATAGCAAAGTTATTCTTAACATATTTGCACATCATATTTCTGATAATATTCTGGTACATAATATTTCTTACGTTTTACTACCCGTGAAACCCAATGCTCTAAGAGCTGTTTATCACACCCAAAACCAGACCCTGCAAAACCAACGCAGTCCCCAGGTGCGGGGCTGCTCCGGGCCCGGTCCCGGCTGCCCCGCTGGTGCCGGGGCCCTTTGTGACACGGGACACGGTGGTGGCCAGAGACCTTTGTGACATCAGAGAGCCCCACCCTGTCTGAGGGGCTTCTAGGGGCACCGCAGGGCCCGGGGTGCCCAGTCCCAGGAGAGCCACTTCGGAAGGAGGAAGCAACTCCCGGGATCTGTGTGCGTCCGAGGCCGAGAGCGACGGACGAGGACAGAGCCGCCAAAGCCACCCCCGAGTCCCGGTGCCCCGGCCCTGTAGGCAGCCGGCCGCACGCCCAGGCCCTCAGCAGGCAGTGAGTAGGGGCAGGGAGCAGGTCAGGCCTGCCACTGTCACGCACCGGGAAGGACGAGGGGAGCTTTGCCCACATGGCCAACACGCGCCAAGACCCTTCCCTGTGGGAACCTGAGACGGAGAAGGAGATGTCCCAAATGTCCCTGTGGGAACAGCAAATAGGGCCAGAATTGTCCCCAGTGAAGGACAGCAATGACAAGGAGCTGTCCCGAGGGGCACAGGAAGGAGCCCAAGAGCTGTCCCAGCGGGAGGAAGAGGCACCGGAGTCTCCTGTGCCCAGCGAGGAGCTGCCGTCAGCAGGGGCACAGAGCCCGGTGCCTGCCCCAGAGAGCCCCCCAGGCCGCAGCCAGGCTCTGCACTCGGCCCGGCGCCTCAGCCGTGAGAGTGTGAGGCGGATCCTGCTGGAGATGCAGGGATCCGGGCGGCAGCCGGAGGGACAGCGGGACCTGGAGGAAAGCGTGGCTGTGCAAATGGGAGAAACAGCCACAGCTGAAAGGGAGCAGAGCCCGGTGCCGGACACGCTGAGCCCCCCCAGCCCCTCGCCTGCTCAGCTGGGAGCTCTCAGTGAGCTGCAGGAGGGGACAGGGCCGTGGTCAGAGGAAGGCAGCGAGGAGGAGACCTCGGACTGCCACAGGCCCTGGGACTCCTGCAGCGACACAGACCTGTCCCAGGGGGAATATGACACGGACACGGAGCTGTCCCCAGAGGAAGACGAGGAAGAGCTGTTTCGGTGGCTCGGTGACACCTTCACCGCTGCGAAGAGACCCTTGAGCCCAGAGATTGAGGGGGACGTGGTACCGCAGCCTTGTTCCCCAGCAGAGCCCGGCATGCTGTCCCACTGGGTCCGTGCCAGCTTCCAGCCTGGGAAGACACGCTTGAGCCCAGTGATGGAGGAGGAGCAGGAGTCTGAGCCCTGTTCCCCAGCAGGGCTGGGCCAGCTGTCCCAGTGCGTCGATGTCACCTTCAGCTCTGGGAAGCGGCCCTTGAGCCCAGAGGAGGACGAGTGGGACGAGGTGAGCGTCCTGGAGCTGCCCCTGGAAGAAGACAGGGAGCAAAAACTGCGAGTTTTTGCTGAGGACGGGCTCCCAGTGCCTGTGCCTCGTGAGGCCTGGGTTGAGTGCTGGGCACCGGAGCCATGCAGCCCAGGGCCGCTCTGTGCCTCGCCCGCGCCCCTGCAAGGCCAAGGCCCTGTGGGACACGCGGCTTCTCCTGCCCTCCAGGAGCCGGTGCCAGAGGCAGGGACACAGAGCCCGGTTGCCCCCAGGAAACGTCCCTCCCGCTTCAGGCGGGCGCTGCGGGCGCTGCGGGGGCTGTTCCGGTGTCCCTGCCTGGTGGCACCGCCCGAGGAGTAGCAGGGACACGGCACCCACAGCAGCCAGTGCTCCAGAGCCGCCCTCCCTGCGGGGCTGCGGCACCCACGGGGCTCCCGACCCTCGGCAACGGGAACAGGGAAGGTGAGGAAGGCGATGACACAGAGAAAGGCAAAGATGAGAACCAAGACGACAAAGATAACGACGAAGACAAAGGTGATATAAAGGATGAAGACAACAAAGATGACAAAGACGATGAAAAAGACGGAGATGGAGAAGATGAAGACGACAACAAAGATGAGAAAGTCAAAGAAGAAGACTTAGAAGATTAATTTAGAGATACATAGAAGAATAAGGATAGTGATAAGAATAAGAATTTAGCAATACATAGTAGAAGAAGAGGAATAAGAATAAGAATTTAAAAATCCATAAGCCGTGAGGATTAAGAATTTAAAAATCTATAGAAGAATAGTAAAACTTTTTTTTTTTTTTTAATAAGAAATTTTAAAATCCAGAGGATGAAAACGAGATAGAAGAATTGATGAAACATGTAGAGAAGAGAAGAAGAATATATATGAGAATAAGAAAAATAATTGAGGACTCCATAAAGGAAGATAAAACCCAGTAAACAAATAAAATTAGCAAACAATTTCTGTTTGTCCACATTTTATATTTCTATTGCACTATAGGATATAAAATCATGAATATAATCCAGGTTGAATAGAACAGAGTTCAAATTCCTGATGAATTTTTACATTTTCCAATAAAATTTGTGAGGCACAGGAGTAGAGTCTCCAGATTTCCTTTCTCCTCATTCCGAGCCATTGATGCATTTTCCACCTCAGTCCCAGGCAGTGCCCTGGGAGCAGCGACTGTTCAGCCCCAGCGCCCACGGGAGAGTTCCCGGCTGGCACCTGGAAAGCTTGGAGCCAGCTGGGATGGGGCCCTGCTCCCAGGGAAGGAGGGATGGGATGAGAGGGAACGGCCTCCAGCTGTGCCAGGCCAGAGTCAGGTTGGATACTGGGAACAATTGATGCCTGGAAAGGGTTTTCCAGCCCAGGGATGGCTTGGAATGGGACCCTGGAGCAATGGCAAGTGCACATGGTGGGATGGTTCCAGGCCGGATTTTGCCTTGGAAAACACAACCCATTCCCTGGCTTTGGAATAAAGCTGGAGTCAATGCAGGTCCCGCGCTGGGCTCTGGGCACAGCAGGGCCATGAGTCCCTGGTGTGGTTTGGCACTGGCCCTACGCCAGGCACCCACCAGAGTCACTCACTGACCCTCCCCTGCCACAGCTGGGCAGAGGAGACAAAAATGTAATGAAGTTGAGCTGAGCTAAGGACCGGGAGAAAAGACTCCAAGGGCAAAACAGGCTCAGCTTAGAGGTACAAAGTGAGTTTATGACTGACAAAATCAGAGGAGGACAAGGAGAAGTAAAAGAAGCCCCTAAATAAAGCACCATTTTCCCCCAAGCCCTCCCTCCTTCGCACCCAGAGCGCAGGGGAAAGGGCGTGGGGGCTTGCTCAGTTCATCAGCCGAGGTTTTCTTCCACTGCTCAGGGAGAGGAATCCTTCCCCTGCTGCACCCTGGGCTCCCTCCCGTGGGAACCTCTCCAGCGTGGCTCCACTCTCAGGAGCAGCAGCCCTGCCAAAACTGCTGCCATGTGAGTCCCTCCCACTGGTCCTCCCAAAACTGCTGCGGCATGGGTCACTCTTCCTCGGGGTTCAGGCTGCCAAGGCCAGGCTGCTCCAGCCTGGAACAGGGCCCCCTCTCTCCTCCCGGTGTCCCACTGTGGCACAGCCTCCTCCAGGTATCCACCTGCTCTGGTATGGGCACCTCCCCCATGGGGTGGATCTCTGCATCCCCCGTGGATCCCCAGGGGCTGTGGGAGGATCTTTGCATCCCCCGTGGATACCCAGGGCCTGCACGTGCACAGCTGCTTCGCCCAGGTCTTCACCTCAGCCTGCAGAAGAATCATAGCTCCAGCTCTTGGAGCACCTCCTGGCCCTCCTTCTCCACTGGCTCTGGTGTCTCCGTTTTGTTTCCCTCGCATGTTCTCACCTCTTCCTCTTCTCTGGCTAGCAAAAAACTGCACGTGCCCACTCCTGGGTTTGGATTTTCTTCTTCAATCTCTTATCACAGAGGTGTTACCAATGTGAGAAAGTGTAGTGGGTTGAATTTGGTTCCCCGTACGGAACACCAATTTGTGTAGTAGTTTAAGGGTTAACTATGGGCTTTAGCCCTCCCCCCCAATGTCCTTGCAGTGAGATAAGCTGTTAGGAGGAAAAGCAAAGCAGGCACACAACTTGAAAGAAGGGGAAAAAAAAAGTTTAATTAACACCCAGATGTTAAGAACAAACAGAATCAACTTTCAGAGCTTACCCCCCACTTTTCCCCTTTCCCAAAATCAGGGTCACAGTCCTAGGAAAGGGGGAAAAAGGGGCTTCCCCTTTCTTGCGTGGTTTTCCAAACTGCCACTTTTTGCAGATTAGCTTACAATTAAACATTCTCTGCTACAGTGTAACACATCTCTTGTCATGAGCCCTCCCAGCCCTTGCGACTGGTAATACAACAGGCTTTTACATGGGTTTTTTAAGGATGAAACATTTTCCCTTTCGGCTTGAACGTAGGCTTTCTTCTGCCACCAGGTCTTGAAAGCCTTTCCCTGCTTTCATATATATCCTGGCATTCGGCACTCTTCACCCTTTTTTACAAGCCATTTGATAAAAATGCCCATTCCCCCCATTTAACATGAACTAAAGAGACATAACAGTTTGTAATATTAATAGTTCATGCACAGCAAGGCAGGGAAATGTTTAAGCTTTCCCGCGCGAGTCACACCCCCACAGCGCTGTCGCAGCAGCTCTGTCTCACGTGACTCCGCCTTCTCCTTCTCCCTGGCTCTGAAGCCTCCATGTTCAGGGTGTTCCCTCGCCCCTTTTTGCCGCGCTGCACCGTGTGAAGAGAGGGGGGTCTTTTCCTGTTCGCCGCGAAGCTTACTGGCTGTTCGAAGGCTCTATCTCAGACAACCTCAGCCGTGGAGCCGGCAGCCACCCCCGCAGCTCAGGAGAACAGCTCCCCTCTTATAAATCTGAGTCCGTGCTGCAGCACAAATCCCCAGGGGGCAGAAGGCAGGAGCCCTGTCCCCAGCCGCGCAGGCCAGGGGAAGGGGGGGTCACCCCTCCGTCCCTGCCGTCCCCGCACCGAGCCGGAACAGAAGCCCGGGGGCCCCCCGAACTTTGCCCCCCTCCTCACCGGGAGAAGGAGGGGAGGAGGCAGGAGGCAGGGGTGCCCCATCCCCGGGCCCGCAGGCTCCAGGAACGGGGCCGACCCCTCTCTCTTTCACTCCTGGCCCTGCACCCACCTGAGCTGGGACGCTGCATCTCCTAAAACTCCCGCCTTTCGTGGGGGTTAAATATGTAAAATTTCGAGAAGCGCATTGGCTAAGAGGGCTGTCTGTCAAGTTTTGACTAACCCCACGACAGAAAGGAAGCCCGCTCTTCTTTTTGGGGTTTTATGAATTTAGTAAGGGGCAATAGGGGACAAAGGTCACTTAAAGCAAAATCACAGCTCTGGGTGCTTGGCTCATAACCTGAGGCAGACACACTTTTGCACATTTCTGGTTTATATGCTTTAACAATATGCATATTAATAAATTGCATTTTATAGGCATAGTTTTACTAAGAACTCATTTCCTTTTCCTTAGGAGGGATTAACACAGCTCCTCCCCCAGGTCCACCTTTTAGGGTATGTGTATTATGATCATGAGGGTCTTTGAGGGCCTTCTTCGATGAAGGCTCAGGTCTTCCTCACATCTAACACTTTTCAACTTTGTCACGGAAGGTCGTGGCATACTGGTGCTTGACCAGCATCAGACGCCCTGGTGACACTTCTCATGAGTACATCCTGCTGCTTCCCAATATTCCTGTACTTGTCTATTTTTGAGATGATTCACCTGGCGGCTTGATGCTTCCTTGAGCATTAAGCGATTAGTTCACCATATACTAGCTATTACACTGGATGGAAAGTTATGATTCGGGTTATATTGGTACGTTATGAGTCAAGCTATATAAGCATCTTGCAACTATGACCCCAGTTAGAATGTTAACTAGTTAATATCTGCATGGCAAAGTTATTCTTCACATATTTGCACATCACATTTCTGATAATATTCTGGTACATAATATTTCTTACATTTCACTACCTGTGAAAACCAATGCTATAAGAGCTGTTTATCACACCCAAAACCAGACCCTGCAAAACCAACGCAGTCCCAAGGTGCGGGGCTGCTCTGGGCCCGTTCCCGGCTGCCCCGCTGGTACCGGGGCCCTTTGTGACACGGGACACGGTGGTGGCCAGAGACCTTTGTGACATCACAGAGCCCCACCCTGGCTGAGGGGTTTCTAGGGGCACCGCAGGGCCCGGGGTGCCCAGTCCCAGGAGAGCCACTTCAGAAGGAGGAAGCAACTCCCGGGATCTGTGTGCGTCCGAGGCCGAGAGCGACGGACGAGGACAGAGCCACCAAAGCCACCCCCGAGTCCCGGTGCCCCGGCCCCGTAGGCAGCCAGCCGCACGCCCAGGCCCTCAGCAGGCAGTGAGTAGGGGCAGGGAGCAGGTCAGGCCTTCCACTGTCACGCACTGGGAAGGACGAGGGGAGCTTTGCTGACATGGCCGAAATGAGCCAGAACCCTTCCCTGTGGGAACCTGAGACAAAGCAGGAGATGTCCCAAATCTCCCTGTGGGAACAGCAAATAGGGCCAGAATTGTCCCCAGTGAAGGACAGAAGTGACAAGGATCTGTCCCGAGGGGCACAGGAAGGAGCCCAAGAGCCATCCCAGCAGGAGGAAAAGGCACCGGAGTCTCCTGTGCCCAGCGAGGGGCTGCCGTCAGCAGGGGCACAGAGCCCGGTGCCTGCCCCAGAGAGCCCCCCAGGCCGCAGCCAGGCTCTGCACTCGGCCCGGCGCCTCAGCCGTGAGAGCGTGAGGCGGATCCTGCTGGAGATGCAGGGATCCGGGCGGCAGCCGGAGGGACAGCGGGACCTGGAGGAAAGCGTGGCTGTGCAAATGGGAGAAACAGCCACAGCTGAAAGGGAGCAGAACCCTGTGCCGGACACGCTGAGCCCCCCCAGCCCCTCGCCCGCCCAGCTGGGAGCTCTCAGTGAGCTGCAGGAGGGGACAGGGCCGTGGTCAGAGGAAGGCAGCGAGGAGGAGACCTCGGACTGCCACAGGCCCTGGGACTCCTGCAGCGACACAGACCTGTCCCAGGGGGAATATGACACGGACACGGAGCTGTCCCCAGAAGAAGATGAGGAAGAGCTGTTTCGGTGGCTCGGTGACACCTTCAGCGCTGCGAAGAGGCCCTTGATCCCAGAGATGGAGGGGGACGTGGTGCCGCAGCCTTGTTCCCCAGCAGAGCCCAGCATGCTCTCCCACTGGGTCCGTGCCAGCTTCCGCACTGGGAAGACACGCTTGAGCCCAGTGATGGAGGAGGAGGAGGAGGAGTCTGAGCCTTGTTCCCCAGCAGGGCTGGGCCAGCTGTCCCAGTGCGTCGATGTCGCCTTCAGCACTGGGAAGTGGCCCTTGAGCCCAGAGGAGGACGAGTGGGACGAGGTGAGCGTCCTGGAGCTGCCGGTGGAAGAAGACAGGGAGCAAAAACTGCGAGCTTTTGCTGAGGATGGGCTCCCAGTGCCTGTGCCTCGTGAGGCCTGGGTTGAGTGCCGGGCACCGGAGCCGTGCAGCCCAGGGCCGCTCTGTGCCTCGCCCGCGCCCCTGCAAGGCCAAGGCCCCGTGGGACACGCGGCTTCTCCTGCCCTCCAGGAGCCGGTGCCAGAGGCAGGGACACAGAGCCCGGCTGCCCCCAGGAAACGTCCCTCCCGCTTCAGGCGGGCGCTGCGGGCGCTGCGGGGGCTGTTCCGCTGTCCCTGCCTGGCGGCACCGCCCGAGGAGTAGCAGGGACACGGCACCCACAGCAGCCAGTGCTCCAGAGCCGCCCTCCCTGCGGGGCTGCGGCACCCACGGGGCTCCCGACCCTCGGCAACGGGAACAGGGAAGGTGAGGAAGGCACAGACACAGACAAAGACAACGACGAGGACCAAGACGTCAAAGAAAATGACCGAGACAAAGATGATGAAAAGGATGGAGACAAAGAAGACAACAAAGACGATGAAGAAGACAGAGATGGAGAAGATGAAGACGATGACAAAGACACGGACAAAGAAGAAGATTATGAAGATTAATTTAGAGATACATAGATGAATAAGGATAGTGAAAGGAATAAGAATTTAGCATTAGAGACTAGAAGAAGAGTAATAAGAAAATAAAAATCCATAGGATAAGAGGAATAAGAATTTAAACATCTATAGAAGAAGAATAGTAATAAGAAGAAGAATTTTAAAATCCATAGTAGAAAATGAGATAGAAGTAGAAGATAAATATAGAAACACGTAGAAGAAGAAGAGAAGAAGAAGAAGAATACTGAGAATATGGAGAATAAGAAGAATAATTCAGAATTCCAGAAAGGAAAATAAAATCCAGTAAACAAGTAAAATTAGCAAATCATTTCTGTTTGTCCACATTGTATATTTCTATTGCAGTAGAGGATATAAAAACATGAATACACTCTAGGTTGAACAGAACAGAGTTCAAATTCCTGAAGAATTTTTATATTTTCCAATACAAGTTGTGAAGGACCAAGAGCAGAGTCTCCCGATTTCCTTTGTCCCCTCTCCGAGCCATTGATGCATTTTCCACCTCAGTCCCAGGGACTGCCCTGGGAGCAGCCACTGCTCAGCCCCAGTGCCTGAGGGAGAGTTCCCAGCTGGCACCTGGAAAGGTTGGAGCCAGCTGGGATGGGGCTCTGCTCCCAGGGAAGGAGGGATGGGATGAGGGGGGAACGGCCTCCAGCTGTGCCAGGCCAGAGTCAGGTTGGATACTGGGAACAATTGATGCCTGGAAAGGGTTTTCCAGCCCAGGGATGGCTTGGAACGGGATCCTGGAGCAATGGCAAGTGCACATGGTGGGATGGTTCCAGGCCGGATTTTGCCTTGGAAAACACAACCCATTCCCTGGCTTTGGAATAAAGCTGGAGTCAATGCAGGTCCCCCGCTGGGCTCTGGGCACAGCAGGGCCATGAGTCCCTGGTGTGGTTTGGCACTGGCCCTACGCCAGGCACCCACCAGAGTCACTCACTGACCCTCCCCTGCCACAGCTGGGCAGAGGAGACAAAAATGTAATGAAGTTGAGCTGAGCTAAGGACCGGGAGAAAAGACTCCAAGGGCAAAACAGGCTCAGCTTAGAGGTACAAAGTGAGTTTATGACTGACAAAATCAGAGGAGGACAAGGAGAAGTAAAAGAAGTCCCTAAAAAAACACCATTTTCCCCCAAGCCCTCCCTCCTTCGCACCCAGAGCGCAGGGGAAAGGGCGTGGGGGCTTGCTCAGTTCATCAGCCGAGGTTTTCTTCCACTGCTCAGGGAGAGGAATCCTTCCCCTGCTGCACCCTGGGCTCCCTCCCGTGGGAACCTCTCCAGCGTGGCTCCACTCTCAGGAGCAGCAGCCCTGCCAAAACTGCTGCCATGTGAGTCCCTCCCACTGGTCCTCCCAAAACTGCTGCGGCATGGGTCACTCTTCCTCGGGGTTCAGGCTGCCAAGGCCAGGCTGCTCCAGCCTGGAACAGGGCCCCCTCTCTCCTCCCGGTGTCCCACTGTGGCACAGCCTCCTCCAGGTATCCACCTGCTCTGGTATGGGCACCTCCCCCATGGGGTGGATCTCTGCATCCCCCGTGGATCCCCAGGGGCTGTGGGAGGATCTTTGCATCCCCCGTGGATACCCAGGGCCTGCACGTGCACAGCTGCTTCGCCCAGGTCTTCACCTCAGCCTGCAGAAGAATCATAGCTCCAGCTCTTGGAGCACCTCCTGGCCCTCCTTCTCCACTGGCTCTGGTGTCTCCGTTTTGTTTCCCTCGCATGTTCTCACCTCTTCCTCTTCTCTGGCTAGCAAAAAACTGCACGTGCCCACTCCTGGGTTTGGATTTTCTTCTTCAATCTGTTATCACAGAGGTGTTACCAATGTGAGAAAGTGTAGCGGGTTGAATTTGGTTCCCCTTACGGAACACCAATTTGTGTAGCAGTTTAAGGGTTAACTATGGGCTTTAGCCCTCCCCCCCGATGTCCTTGCAGTGAGATAAGCTGTTAGGAGGAAAAGCAAAGCAGGCACACAACTTGAAAGAAGGAGAAAAAAAAAAGTTTAATTAACACCCAGATGTTAAGAACAAACAGAATCAACTTTCAGAGCTTACCCCCCACTTTTCCCCTTTCCCAAAATCAGGGTCACAGTCCTAGGAAAGGGGGAAAAAGGGGCTTCCCCTTTCTTGCGTGGTTTTCCAAACTGCCACTTTTTGCAGATTAGCTTACAATTAAACATTCTCTGCTACAGTGTAACACATCTCTTGTCATGAGCCCTCCCAGCCCTTGCGACTGCTAATACAACAGGCTTTTACATGGGTTTTATAAGGATGAAACATTTTCCCTTTCGGCTTGAACGTAGGCTTTCTTCTGCCACCAGGTCTTGAAAGCCTTCCCCTGCTTTCATATATGTCCTGGCATTCAGCACTCTTCACCCTTTTTACAAGCCATTTGATAAAAATGCCCATTCCCCCCATTTAACATGAACTAAAGAGACATAACAGTTTGTAATATTAATAGTTCATGCACAGCAAGGCAGGGAAATGTTTAAGCTTTCCCGCGCGAGTTACAGCGCTGCCCGAGCAGCTCTGTCTCACGTGACTCCACCTTCTCCTTCTCCCTGGCTCTGAAGCCGCCATGTTCAGGGTGTTCCCTCTGCCTCTTGCCGTGCTGCACCATGTGGAGAGAGGGTGCCTTTCCTGTTCGCCGCGAAGCTTACTGGCTGTTCGAAGGCTCTATCTCAGACGACCTCAGCCCTGGAGCCGGCAGCCATCCCCCACAGCTCAGGGGAACAGCTCCCCTCTTATAAATCTGAGTCCATGCTGGAGCACAAATCCCCAAGGGGCAGAAGGCAGGAGCCCTGTCCCCAGCCGCACAGGCCGGGGGAAGGGGGGGGGCCACCCCTCCGTCTCTGCCGTCCCCACACCGAGCTGGAACAGAAGCCCAGGGGCCCCCGAACTTTGCCCCCCTCCTCACCGGGAGAAGGAGGGGAGGAGGCAGGGGGCAGGGGCGCCCCATCCCCGGGCCCACAGGCTCCAGGAACGGGGCCCACCCCTCTCCCTTTCACTCCCGGCCCTGCACCCACCTGAGCTGGGACACTGCGTCTCCTAAAACTCCCACCCTCCGTGGGGCTTAAATATGTAAAATTTCGAGAAGCGCATTGGCTAAGAGGGCTGTCTGTCAAGTTCTGACTAACCCCACGACAGAAAGGAAGCCCGCTCTTCTTTTTGGGGTTTTATGAATTTAGTAAGGGGCAATAGGGGACAAAGGTCACTTAAAGCAAAATCACAGCTCTGGGTGCTTGGCTCATAACCGGAGGCACACACACTTATGCAAATTTCTGGTTTCTGTGCATTATCAATATGCATACTAATAAATTGCATTTTATAGGCATAGTTTTACTAAGAACTCATTTCCTTTTCCTTAGGAGGGATTAACACAGCTCCTCCCCCAGCTCCACCTTTTAGGGTATGTGTATTATGATCATGAGGGTCTTTGAGGGCCTTCTTCGATGAAGGCTCAGGTCTTCCTCACATCTAAAACTTTTCAACTTTGTCACGGAAGGTCGTGGCATACTGGTGCTTGACCAGCATCAGAGCCCCTGGCGACACTTCTCATGAGTACATCCTGCTGCTTCCCAATATTCCTGTACTTGTCTATTTTTGAGATTATTCACCTGGCGGCTTGATGCTTCCTTGAGCATTAAGCGATTAGTTCACCATATATTAGCTATTACACTGCATGGAAAGTTATAATTCGGGTTATATTGGTATGTTATGAGTCAAGCTATATAAGCATCTTGTAATTTTGACCCCAGTTAGAATGTTAACTAGTTAATATCTACATAGCAAAGCTATTCTTAACATATTTGAACATCGTATTTCCGTTAGTATTCTGGTAAATATTTCCCACGTTTTACAACCCGTGAAACCAAATGCTCTAAGAGCTGTTTATCACACTAAAAACCAGACCCTGCAAAACCAACGCAGTCCCCAGGTGCGGGGCTGCTCCGGGCCCGTTCCCGGCTGCCCCGCTGGTGTCGGGGCCCTTTGTGACACGGGACACGGTGGTGGCCAGAGACCTTTGTGAAATCAGAGAGCCCCACCCTGGCTGAGGGGTTTCTAGGGGCACCGCAGGGCCCAGGGTGCCCAGTCCCAGGAGAGCCACTTCGGAAGGAGGAAGCAACTCCCGGGATCTGTCTGCGTCCGAGGCCGAGAGCGACGGACGAGGACAGAGCCACCAAAGCCACCCCCAAGTCCCGGTGCCCCGGCCCCGTAGGCAGCCAGCCGCACGCCCAGGCCCTCAGCAGGCAGGGAGTAGGGGCAGGGAGCAGGTCAGGCCTGCCACTGTCACGCACCGTGAAGGACAAGGGGAGCTTTGCCCACATGGCCAAAATGAGCCAGAACCCTTCCCTGTGGGAACCTGAGACGGAGAAGGAGATGTCCCAAATCTCCCTGTGGGAACAGCAAATTGGGCCAGAATTGTCCCCTGTGAAGGACAGCAGTGACAAGGAGCTGTCCCAAGGGGCAGAGGAAGGAGCCCAAGAGCTGTCCCAGCAGGAGGAAAAGGCACCGGAGTCTCCTGTGCCCAGCGAGGAGCTGCCGTCAGCAGGGGCACAGAGCCCGGTGCCTGCCCCACAGAGCCCCCCAGGCCACAGCCAGGCTCTGCACTCGGCCCGGCGCCTCAGCCGTGAGAGCGTGAGGCGGATCCTGCTGGAGATGCAGGGATCCGGGCGGCAGCCGGAGGGGCAGTGGGACCTGGAGGAAAGCGTGGCTGTGGAAATGGGAGAAACAGCCACAGCTGAAAGGGAGCAGAACCCTGTGCCAGACCCGCTGAGCCCCCCCAGCCCCTCGCCCGCCCAGCTGGGAGCTCTCAGTGAGCTGCAGGAGGGGACAAGGCCGTGGTCAGAGGAAGGCAGCGAGGAGGAGACCTCGGACTGCCACAGGCCCTGGGACTCCTGCAGCGACACAGACCTGTCCCAGGGGGAATATGACACAGACACGGAGCTGTCCCCAGAAGAAGATGAGGAAGAGCTGTTTCGGTGGCTCGGTGACACCTTCACCGCTGCGAAGAGGCCCTTGAGCCCAGAGATGGAGGGGGACGTGGTGCTGCAGCCTTGTTCCCCAGCGGGGCCCGGCATGCTGTCCCACTGGGTCCGTGCCAGCTTCCGCCCTGGGAAGACACGCTTGAGCCCAGTGGAGGAGGAGGAGGAGGAGTGTGAGCCTTGTTCCCCAGCAGGGCTGGGCCAGCTGTCCCAGTGCGTCGATGTCACCTTCAGCACTGGGAAGCGGCCCTTGAGCCCAGAGGAGGACGAGTGGGACGACGTGAGCGTCCTGGAGCTGCCCCTGGAAGAAGACCGGGAGCAAAAACAGCGAGCTTTTGCTGAGGACGGGCTCCCAGTGCCTGTGCCTCGTGAGGCCTGGGTTGAGTGCCGGGCACCGGAGCCGTGCAGCCCAGGGCCGCTCTGTGCCTCGCCCGTGCCCCTGCAAGGCCAAGGCCCTGTGGGACACACGGCTTCTCCTGCCCTCCAGGAGCCGGTGCCAGAGGCAGGGACACAGAGCCCGGCTGCCCCCAGGAAACGTCCCTCCCGCTTCAGGCGGGCGCTGCGGGCGCTGCGGGGGCTGTTCCGCTGTCCCTGCCTGGCGGCACCGCCCGAGGAGTAGCAGGGACACGGCACCCACAGCAGCCAGTGCTCCAGAGCCGCCCTCCCTGCGGGGCTGCGGCACCCACGGGGCTCCCGACCCACGGCAACGGCAACAGGGAAGGTGAGGAAGGCACAGAGACAAAGCCGAGGACCAAGACGTCAAAGAAAATGACCGAGACAAAGATGATGAAAAGGATGGAGACAAAGAAGACAACAAAGACGATGAAGAAGACAGAGATGGAGAAGATGAAGACGATGACAAAGACACGGACAAAGAAGAAGATTATGAAGATTAATTTAGAGATACACAGAAGAATAAGGATAGTGATAGGAATAAGAATTTAGCATTAGAGACTAGAAGAAGAGTAATAAGAAAATAAAAATCCATAGGATAAGAGGAATAAGAATTTAAACAGCTATAGAAGAAGAATAGTAACAAGAATAAGAATTTTAAAATCCGTAGTAGAAAATGAGAAGTAGAAGAATATAGAAACACGTAGAAGAAGAGAAGAAGAAGAAGAACACTAAGAATATGGACAATAAGAAGAATAATTTAGAATTCCAGAAAGGAAAATAAAATCCAGTAAACAAGTAAAATTAGCAAGTGTCAAAAAAGAGAGAATTCCAAATAAAGAATAAACTAATACAAAGTGTGGTTTAAAAGAAAAACTGAAGTTTTATTGAAATAGGAAAATCCGGGTTCCGCCCGATTGAAGGCGCTTACAGCCGGTTAGGCTGTGAGCCTAAAGCAAGTCTCGGTTAGTGCTGGGCGCTCCTGCAGTTGTAGGGCTCGGCCTCAGGCGGCCGGACCTGGTCCGCAGCACTGGGTCTCTTGCCTGGCTCGCCCAATGGCAACAATCCCCACCGGGGTCGGCTTGCAGTCCAATTTATAGTCTCCAGTCTCCGCCCTTCTCCGCCCATGGTCCGCCCATGGTCCGCCCCTTTACTTCTACGTGGTTGGTGAGCTGGAGATAACATCATGGTCTTTTGTCCAATGGCTCCTTGGTCGTAGGGTGATTACATCATCTGGTTTTTATGGCGGGAGCAGACCTCATTAAGATGCACGGTTGCTATGGCATCAACCTACAAGTCTGTTAGAGGGGTGCTCAAAATAGTCCTTGGTCCGTTTGAGGGGCTTTCTCCTTAGGGCATATGAGACTTAGAAAAACGATTTAAAACACATTAAACTCACATTCTAATGAATTTGTCTTAACATGGATGGTAAACTCACTTGAAATAGATAACAGAGAAACTTCTGACATAGGCATTGAACTTTAAACGTGTTAGTAACATTTAACTAAAACCATTTTAACAAATCATTAACTTTTAACTTTAATTAACACTTAACACAGGTACTTAACTGAGTTGGTGCTTAATGTGACTGTCATGATGCAAAAGTCCCGATGCATATTTATAACAATTCCCTCCCCTTTCCAATTTGCTCCGCATAACGACTTTTGCATCATGCAAAGGTAGATAGTTCCTCTTTGATGGTGGTTAAATTTTGGAATTGTTTGTACACTTCCTGGGATCTTTTTAAGCCTTTCTCTTCTTGTTTTGTGCATGCTAAAACTCTTTGGGCTGGTTGTTGTCGTTGCTGTTGCATTTGGATATCCTGAATTAAGGGCATGCTTTGTACCACCGATGTGATTAGTTGTACAAAACATGTGATGAGGCACGGTAGGAATAGCAACCCGGTGAACGAGAATCCAGTAATAATTAAAACTTTTTTCCACCATTCACGTTGGAAAATACTGTCCCACCACTCGTTGGTTGTAATAGAGTGCTAGGTTTGCACTGGAATGTGAGCTAGTTTCCGAATATTCTGGGCAATTTCTTTCACGGCTTCTCCATTGTCGTCGATATGTAGACAGCAATCTGTAGAGTTAAATTTACCACAGACCCCTCCTTCCTCGGCTAACAGATGATCAAGAGCAAGCCTGTTTTGGTATCCCGCTGCCCTGGTTTGTGTTTGTTGAGTACTAAGAAGTTCGAGGGCAGAAGTGGTCTGATTTGTGATGATTTCTAGGAGAGCCTGGAGCCGAATTATTCTATTTAACATAGAAATGGGGGTTCTCTATCCCCAACTGCCATCTTGAGCCCAGGTGGCAGGGCCATAAACAGAGAGGATTCGTTCCGGGGGCCATTCATCTTCTCCCCACTTTTGAGTACCTCCAATTTTATATCTTTTTGTTCTCTTTAGTTCATCATACACTGGCACTCCTAGATGATCACCAGCTTTTTCGGCTAGCAAAAAGAAGCTCGGCTGTATAGCGCCCAGTGTACAACTACCATGCCAAAAGGAGGGTAGAATAGAATAGGCTTTCTTCCCACATATCCAATATAGGTCGTGAGGAGCCTCCCAAAAATTATCAACTGTGGTTGCTGCAGATATCCAATATTTTGAAATCTGTGGAATGGAGTTGTAGGGTTGGCTTTTCTCCCAACACTGATATACATTTTCAACTGGATGATAAACACAATTTTTGTGTTTTAGTCATTCTTTGGACCAGTATTCCTCTGGTTCTCGGGGGATCCACCACTGTTTGTTTCCATCTGTCACTAAATACCTTTTGCACACCGTCTCACCAACTGGGATTGTGTACCTCTTCCCTTTTCGACATATGCACCCATCTCCAATAATTGGATTATTTAATTTCCATTCTTCTCGGTCCTTCCGGGTCTGGGAGGCTGAGTAATTCAATTTTAACAGTTCTAAGGGTCCCACGCTCATTCCCCTCCATGGCCAAGTCTCAGATTCAATAGTTCCTCCACAAACCCAGCAGCTGGTCAGATTTAGTTGTTTTCCAATACTTTCGGCTAAATCGATGAACAAATTTTTGTTAGTTTCCAATGGGTTATCCTGTTTTTGTTTTTGTTGCTCTTCAACAAGAGTGTCCTGAATTAAATCGAGGTCATACAATTTTCTTTTCTGTATGTCTTCCTTTTTAGTAATGTACTTAAAGTTAAAACAAACCCAATTTTCTTGATCAGGACATTCTCCTCTTTGTCTTTGTTTTGAGTCTCCTAAGTTTTGCCCAATCCAGTAGTTCACTCCTTTCTCTAGGCAGACACTGAGCGTGGATATGTTGTAACACGAAGGATTAACATAAGTGTGTGCCCGGAAGGAATGTTTAATTTGGAAAGAGTTTCCTCGTGTTTCATCTCCAGTCTTTTAATATTTGTTACATCGCGTTGTCTCTGCCAGAGGCACCCATAAGGTGCAAATTATTACCAAGAGGAGCATGATACACTTACAAGCTGTCATCCTTTTCTCACGCCTGTCAGAGGTTACCAGGGAGTCTCTTGCTCCTAGTTCACCTTGTCCTTTCTTCCAGGGTAGCCTCAGCTATTAGGGAGATGGATAAGATAGAAACACGAGGAAAGTGCCTAATTTGGATTTCCAATTTAGCATAATTTTGAATTTTGTCTGACCTTTCCGAGAATTAAAGTTGGATTATTGAGAGATGAGTACCTATTCGAGGGAAGGTTTATGACAACTTCAGAGTATAAACTAGGCAACAAGGATAACTTTGTAAAACTTTAGAATATACATAAGATAACACCAATAACTTTAAAGCACTTTAACAACTTTAACTATGATAACATCCACTTTAACTCTGAGAACAAAAATAAAGTGGTTGTGAGGTAGTTAGTTGCAGGATGAGGTAATTAAGAGTTCTCTTTGACAGATGTCTCAGATGTCTCAGTCTGGTCTGGGTTAGGCTCCTTAGGTGGTTCGACTGGTCCTTTTACTCACTGGGCATGGGTCCGGCCCTTTTCCAAAGTCCTCACGGCTGTTTCAGT
Source organism: Monarcha castaneiventris obscurior (assembly GCA_026261815.1). Classification (NCBI taxonomy): domain Eukaryota; kingdom Metazoa; phylum Chordata; class Aves; order Passeriformes; family Monarchidae; genus Monarcha; species Monarcha castaneiventris. The sequence continues at coordinate 187,933 of JAMPIT010000502.1, read as the reverse complement.
GATGAGCTGGACCCGAAAGGGATCCTCCCAAGTAGGAGTTAATGATTTTCCTTTCCAACTTTTATTAACACCCAGTCCCCAGGTAGAATATTAGGAATGTAAAAGTCTAACGGAGCAGCTTGAGGTAGTAGACCTCTCTCACTAATGTCTTTGATGTTTTTGGCCACAATGTGTATATATTGCTGGGCATTTGCATTACCACACTCTCTCACATCCATTTCATTTTGAGTCATCAAATAGGGCAACCCGTATAGCATTTCATAAGGGGACATATTTAGATCTGCTCTTGGTTGGGTTCTGATTGGGTGGAGTGCCAAGGGGAGACACTTGACCCAATTCCATCTGGTCTCTAATACCAATTTCGTTAGTGTATTTTTGAGTGTCTGATTCATACGTTCCACTCTCCCCGAACTCTGTGGGTGCCAGGGGGTATGGAGTCTCCAATTTATTCCTAATTGATCTGCAATTTGTTGTAAAATTAATGATGTGAAATGTGTTCCCCTATCTGAACCAATTCGATGTACAACTCCATACCTTGGAATAATTTGCTCTAAGAGTGCTTTACTCACTGTGTGGGCTGTACAATTAACAGTAGGAATAGCTTCCACCCAGTGAGTAAAATGATCAACGATTACTAAGAGGTACTTCCACCTTTGTACCGGGGGCATTTCAGTGAAGTCCACTTGCACACTTTGGAACGGTCTTATGGCCAAATCGATTCCCACAGGGGTGGATTTTCTCATGTTTTTCTTGTTGACCTTCTGGCAAATTAAGCAATCTCAAGTAATTTGGTTGGTCAATTCATATATTCCTAGACACCCAAAGGTTCGGAGAAAGCGGTCCACTAGGGCCTTTGAGCCCCAGTGGGTGTTTTGGTGTATTTGATTTAAGATCTGGCGGGTCAAGTTTTTATTTAATATCTGTCTCCCATTGGGGAGGTACCATTTACCTTGGCTGTCCACTTTTCCTCCCAGAGAGAGAATTTGTTGTTCATCTTGTGGTGTAAAGACAGGAATTGGTCATTTAGATGGAATTTCCTCCTTTATTTTCATGATTTTTACCTCTTTCCCATTTTGGGCAGCTTCTCTGGCTGCTAAATCTGCTAATGTATTTCCTTTAGCCTCTCAGGATTGCCCTTTTTGATGCCCTTTGATATGAACCACTGCAATTTCTTCTGGAAGCTTAAGAGCTTGTAAGATTTTTAGAATAAGCTCTTTGTGAATTAGGTCCTTCCCTTTGGTGTTCAAAAACCCTCTTTCGGCCCAAATCTTGCCAAAGGTATGTACAACTCCAAATGCATATTTTGAATCTGTGTATATTGTCCCAATTTTCCCTTCTAATCGGGTTAGGGCCCTTTCTAAAGCGCACAATTCACAGATTTGAGCAGAGCGATTGGTTGGCAATTTACCTTGTTCAAGAATTTCAAAGCTGCTTCCGTCTACTACAGCGTATCCGGAGCAGCGTTTCCCATCTAAAAACCTGGAAAAGCCATCAACAAAGAGAACTTGTCCGGCTCCCAGCGGGCAATCTTGCAGGTCTTCTCTAATTTTGGTTTGTACATCGATGACATTAATGCAACTGTGGACTAAAGGGTCTGAAGGTGAACCGTATAAAAATTGTGCTGGGTTTAAGCTGGAACTTGTTCTGAGGGTGAGATGTTCTGTGTGGATTAAAATGGATTCATCTTGGATTAGTCTAGGATCTGAGATCCATTCAGTGGCTCTATTTGTCAGAATAGTTTTTATGTCATGTGGTGTGTGTACTGTAAGTTGATTACCAAATATGAGTTTTTGGCTTTCCTGGATGAGGAGAGCAGCTGCTGCAATGGCCTGTATGCAATTTGGCCACCCTCTAGATACTGGGTCGAGTAATTTTGACAGGAAGGCCACGGGTTTACGGACTCCCCCCGCTCTTGGGCCAAAACCCCGTAGGCTGTTCCTTTCTCCACATTTACATATAAGTTAACTGGTTTGCTTAGGGAAGGGAGGCTTAGGACTGGGGCTTGGATTAGTTTAGACTTTAATTCTGCTAATTTTAAATCATCTTCTTTTGTCCAATTAATTGCCTCAGGGCCTACTAATTTCTCGTATAAAAATTTTGCTTTCTGCGTGTATTGATCGATCCATGTTCGGCAGTGTTCAATTAACCCAAGAATTTGTCGTACCTCTTTTTTTGTTTTTGGCGGAGTCAAATTTAGAATTCCCTGTATGCGTTCTGGACTTAATTTTTTATTCCCTTTTGGATTAAATCACCTAAATATTTTACTTCCGGTTGTACGAATTGTAATTTAGGTTTAGACACTCGTAAGCCTCTCTTTCCTAAAAAATTCAGTAACTGTATGGTTGCCAATCTAACAGTGTCTCGGTTCTCTCCTGCTAAAAGCAGGTCATCAACATATTGTATTCCCTGGATATTTGGTGCTGGAGAAAAGGAACTCAGCAGCTCTTCCAGGGCCTGGCCGAATAGCGTGGGCGACTCCGTATACCCCTGGGGAAGGCGAGTCCACCGCAGTTGTTGCTTCCTTCCTGTTTCTGGGTATTCCCAGGTAAATGCAAAACCATCTCGACAGTTAATATCTAGAGGACTGGACCAAAAAGCATCTTTTAAATCAATTACTGAGAACCATGCATGATCTGGTGACAATTTATTTAACAAATTGTAAGGATTTTGGACAATTGGATATTTTGGTTGGACTTTCTTATTTATTTCTCTTAAATCTTGTACTAACCTATAAGTTTTATCAGGCTTAGGAATTGCAAGAATAGGTGTATTAAAAGCAGACTTACAGACCTCCAAGATGTTATCTTGCAGCAGCTCCTGTATAATCGGTTGTAGGCCTTTTCTCCTGTCCTTTGTTAATGGATACTGAGGTATCCTGATAGGTTTGGTGTTTGGAAGTAATTCGATGGTGATGGGTTGGATGTCCAACAGTCCTCGGTTCCCAGGCCTAGCCCACACTATTGGCAGAATCTCCTGCTCATCCTTTGATGACAAGGAAAACATTTTAACTCTCATTTGGTTATTGACAGGCACAACACCAATATTGAGTGACACCTGAAAGTCGCGTCCGAGTAGGTTAGTGCCAGCCTGTGGCACATACAAGACATCACCAGTAGTCGTTTTCTCATTACCGGAAATGGTTACGTTTTTAATTATGGGAACCGAAAAGGTTTCCCCTTTTGCTCCTGTGATATTTATAAAGTTGTTACATAATTGGCATCCCGCAGGTCTCTTGGTGACACAGGTTCTGCAGAAGAATCGCAGCTCCAGCACTTGGAGCACCTCCTGGCCCTCCTTCTCCACTGGCTCTGGTGTCTCCGTGTTCTTTCCCTCTCATGTTCTCACCTCCTCCTCTTCTCTGGCTAGCAAAAAACTACACGTGCCCATTCCTGGGTTTGGATTTTCTTCTTCAATCTCTTATCACAGAGGTGTTACCAATGAGAGAAAGGAAGCCCGCTCTTCTTTTTGGGGTTTTATTAATTTAATACGGGACAATAGGGGACAAAGGTCACTTAAAGCAAAATCACAGCTCTGGGTGCTTGGCTCATAACCGGAGGCACACACACTTATGCAAATTTCTGGTTTCTGTGCATTATCAATATGCATACTAATAAATTGCATTTTATAGGCATAGTTTTACTAAGAACTCATTTCCTTTTCCTTAGGAGGGATTAACACAGCTCCTCCCCCAGCTCCACCTTTTAGGGTATGTGTATTATGATCATGAGGGTCTTTGAGGGCCTTCTTCGATGAAGGCTCAGGTCTTCCTCACATCTAAAACTTTTCAACTTTGTCACGGAAGGTCGTGGCATACTGGTGCTTGACCAGCATCAGAGCCCCTGGCGACACTTCTCATGAGTACATCCTGCTGCTTCCCAATATTCCTGTACTTGTCTATTTTTGAAATGATGCACCTGGCGGCTTGGTGTTTACTTGAGCATTAAGTGATTAGTTCACCATATCTTAGCTATTACACTGTATGGAAAGTTATGATTCGGGTTCTATTGGTATGTTATGAGTCAAGCTATATAAGCATCTTGTAAGATTGACCCCAGTTAGAATGTTAACTAGTTAATATCTGCATAGCAAAGTTATTCTTCACATATTTGCACACCACATTTCCGATAATATTCTGGTACATAATATTTCTTACATTTTACTACCCGTGAAACCCAATGCTCTAAGAGCTGTTTATCACACCAAAAACCAGACCCTGGAAAACCAACGCAGTCCCCAGGTGCGGGGCTGCTCCGGGCCCGTTCCCGGCTGCCCCGCTGGTGTCGGGGCCCTTTGTGACACGGGACACGGTGGTGGCCAGAGACCTTTGTGAAATCAGAGAGCCCCACCCTGGCTGAGGGGTTTCTAGGGGCACCGCAGGGCCCAGGGTGCCCAGTCCCAGGAGAGCCACTTCGGAAGGAGGAAGCAACTCCCGGGATCTGTCTGCGTCCGAGGCCGAGAGCGACGGACGAGGACAGAGCCACCAAAGCCACCCCCAAGTCCCGGTGCCCCGGCCCCGTAGGCAGCCGGCCGCACGCCCAGGCCCTCAGCAGACAGGGAGCAGGTCAGGCCTGCCACTGTCACGCACCGGGAAGGACGAGGGGAGCTTTGCTGACATGGCCGAAATGAGCCAGAACCCTTCCCTGTGGGAAACTGAGACGGAGCAGGAGATGTCCCAAATCTCCCCGTGGGAACAGCTAATAGGGCCAGAATTGTTTCCAGTGAAGGATAGCAGTGACAAGGAGCTAGGGCACAGCATGGAGCCCAGGAGCTGTCCCAGCGGGAGGAAAAGGCACCGGAGTCTCCTGTGCCCAGCGAGGAGCTGCCGTCAGCAGGGGCACAGAGCCCGGTGCCTGCCCCACAGAGCCTCCCAGGCCGCAGCCAGGCTCTGGACTCGGCCCGGCGCCTCAGCCGTGAGAGCGTGAGGCGGATCCTGCTGGAGATGCAGGGATCCGGGCGGCAGCCGGAGGGACAGCGGGACCTGGAGGAAAGCGTGGCTGTGGAAATGGGAGAAACAGCCACAGCTGAAAGGGAGCAGAGCCCGGTGCCGGACACGCTGAGCCCCCCCAGCCCCTCGCCCGCCCAGCTGGGAGCTCTCAGTGAGCTGCAGGAGGGGACAGGGCCGTGGTCAGAGGAAGGCAGCAAGGAGGAGACCTCAGACTGCCACAGGCCCTGGGACTCCTGCAGCGACACAGACCTATCCCAGGGGGAATATGACACGGACACGGAGCTGTCCCCAGAGGAAGACGAGGAAGAGCTGTTTCGGTGGCTCGGTGACACCTTCACTGCTGCGAAGAGGCCCTTGAGCCCAGAGATGGAGGGGGACGTGGTGCCGCAGCCTTGTTCCCCAGCAGAGCCCAGCATGCTGTCCCACTGGGTCCGTGCCAGCTTCCGCCCTGGGAAGACACGCTTGAGCCCAGTGATGGAGGAGGAGGAGGAGGAGGAGTCTGAGCCTTGTTCCCCAGCAGGGCTGGGCCAGCTGTCCCAGTGCGTTGATGTCGCCTTCAGCACTGGGAAGCGGCCCTTGAGCCCAGAGGAGGACGAGTGGGACGAGGTGAGCGTCCTGGAGCTGCCGGTGGAAGAAGACAGGGAGCAACAACTGCGAGCTTTTGCTGAGGACGGGCTCCCAGTGCCTGTGCCTCGTGAGGCCTGGGTTGAGTGCCGGGCACCGGAGCCATGCAGCCCAGGGCCGCTCTGTGCCTTGCCCGCGCCCCTGCAAGGCCAAGGCCCCGTGGGACACGCGGCTTCTCCTGCCCTCCAGGAGCCGGTGCCAGAGGCAGGGACACAGAGCCCGGCTGCCCCCAGGAAACGTCCCTCCCGCTTCAGGCGGGCGCTGCGGGCGCTGCGGGGGCTGTTCCGCTGTCCCTGCCTGGCGGCACTGCCCAAGGAGTAGCAGGGACACGGCACCCACAGCAGCCATTGCTCCAGAGCCGCCCTCCCTGTGGGGCTGCGGCACCCACGGGGCTCCTGACCCATGGCAATGGGAACAGGGAAGGTGAGGAACGCACAGACACAGACAAAGACCAAGATGAGGACCAAGACGACAAAGATAATGACCGAGACAAAGATGATGAAAAGGATGGAGACAAAGAAGACAACAAAGACGATGAAGAAGAGGGAAATGGAGAAGATGAAGATGATGACAAAGACACGGACAAAGAAGAAGATTATGAAGATTAATTTAGAGATACATAGATGAATAAGGATAGTGATAGGAATAAGAATTTAGCATTAGAGACTAGAAGAAGAGTAATAAGAAAATAAAAATCCATGGGATAAGAGGAATAAGAATTTAAACATCTATAGAAGAAGAATAGTAATAAGAAGAAGAATTTTAAAATCCATAGGAGAAAATGAGATAGAAGTAGAAGAATATAGAAACACGTAGAAGAAGAGAAGAAGAAGAAGAATACTGAGAATAAAAAGAATAATTTAGAATTCCAGAAAGGAAAATAAAATCCAGTAAACAAGTAAAATTAGCAAATCATTTCTGTTTGTCCACATTGTATATTTCTATTGCAGTAGAGGATATAAAAACATGAATACACTCTAGGTTGAATAGAACAGAGTTCAAATTCCTGAAGAATTTTTATATTTTCCAGTAACATTTGTGAGGCACAAGAGCAGAGTCTCCAGATTTCCTTTCTCCCCTCTCCGAGCCATTGATGCATTTTCCACCTCAGTCCCAGGGAGTGCCCTGGGAGCAGCCACTGCTCAGCCCCAGCACCCGAGGGAGAGTTCCCGGCTGGCACCTGGAAAGGTTGGAGCCAGCTGGGATGGGGCCCTGCTCCCAGGGAAGGAGGGATGGGATGAGGGGGGAACGGCCTCCAGCTGTGCCAGGCCAGAGTCAGGTTGGATACTGGGAACAACTGATGCCTGGAAAGGGTTTTCCAGCCCAGGGATGGCTTGGAATGGGACCCTGGAGCAATGGCAAGTGCACATGGTGGGATGGTTCCAGGCCAGATTTTGCCTTGGAAAACACAACCCATTCCCTGGCTTTGGAATAAAGCTGGAGTCAATCCAGCTCCCCCACTGGCCTCTGGGCACAGCAAGGCCATGAGTCCCTGGCGTGGTTTGGCACTGGCCCTACGCCAGGCACCCACCAGAGTCACTCACTGACCCTCCCCTGCCACAGCTGGGCAGAGGAGAGAAAACTGTAATGAAGTTGAGCTGAGCGAAGGACCGGGAGGAAACACTCCAAGAGCAAAACAGGCTCAGCTTAGAGGTACAAAGTGAGTTTATGACTGACAAAATCAGAGGAGGACAAGGAGAAGTAAAAGAAGCCCCTAAAAAAAGCACCATTTTCCCCCAAGCCCTCCCTCCTTCGCACCGAGAGCGCAGGGGAAAGGGCGTGGGGGCTTGCTCAGTTCATCAGCCGAGGTTTTCTTCCGCTGCTCAGGGAGAGGAGTCCTTCCCCTGCTGCACCCTGGGCTCCCTCCCAAAAGACACAGCTCTCTGTGAACTTCTCCAGCGTGGCTCCACTCTCAGGAGCAGCAGTCCTGCCAAAACTGCTGCCATGTGAGTCCCTCCCACGGGCACACGGTCCTCCCAAAACTGCTGCGGCTGGGTCACTCTTCTTGGGGTTCAGGCCGCCAAGGCCAGGCTGCTCCAGCCTGGAACAGGGCCCCCTCTCTCCTCCTGGTCTCCCACTGCAGCACAGCCTCCTCCAGGTATCCACCTGCTCTGGCATGGGCACCTCCCCCAAGGGGTGGATCTCTGCATCCCCCGGGATCCCCAGGGGCTGTGGGTGGATCTCTGCATCCCCCGGGATCCCCAGGGGCTGTGGGTGGATCTCTGCATCCCCCATGGATCCCCAGGGGCTGTGGGAGGATCTCTGCATTCCCCGTGGATACCCAGGGCCTGCACGTGCACAGCTGCTTCGCCCAGGTCTTCACCTCAGCCTGCAGAAGAATCGCAGCTCCAGCACTTGGAGCACCTCCTGGCCCTCCTTCTCCACTGGCTCTGGTGTCTCCGTTTTGTTTCCCTCCCATGTTCTCCCCTGCTCCTCTTCTCTGGCTAGGAAAAAACTGCACGTGCCCACTCCTGGGTTTGGATTTTCTTCTTCAATCTGTTATCACAGAGGTGTTACCAATGTGAGAAAGTGTAGTGGGTTGAATTTGGTTCCCCTTACGGAACACCAATTTGTGTAGTCGTTTAAGGGTTAACTATGGGCTTTAGCCCTCCCCCCCGATGTCCTTGCAGTGAGATAAGCTGTTAGGAGGAAAAGCAAAGCAGGCACACAACTTGAAAGAAGGGGAAAAAAAAAAGTTTAATTAACACCCAGATGTTAAGAACAAACAGAATCAACTTTCAGAGCTTACCCCCCACTTTTCCCCTTTCCCAAAATCAGGGTCACAGTCCTAGGAAAGGGGGAAAAAGGGGCTTCCCCTTTCTTGCGTGGTTTTCCAAACTGCCACTTTTTGCAGATTAGCTTACAATTAAACATTCTCTGCTACAGTGTAACACATCTCTTGTCATGAGCCCTCCCAGCCCTTGCGACTGGTAATACAACAGGCGTTTACATGGGTTTTTTAAGGATGAAACATTTTCCCTTTCGGCTTGAACGTAGGCTTTCCTCTGCCACCAGGTCTTGAAAGCCTTTCCCTGCTTTCATATATGTCCTGGCATTCGGCACTCTTCACCCTTTTTTACAAGCCATTTGATAAAAATGCCCATTCCCCCCATTTAACATGAACTAAAGGGATGTAACAGTTTGTAATATTAATAGTTCATGCACAGCAAGGCAGGGAAATGTTTAAGCTTTCCCGCGCGAGTTACAGCGCTGCCCGAGCAGCTCTGTCTCACGTGACTCCACCTTCTCCTTCTCCCTGGCTCTGAAGCCGCCATGTTCAGGGTGTTCCCTCGCCCCTTTTTGCCGCGCTGCACCATGTGGAGAGAGGGTGCCTTTCCTGTTCGCCGCGAAGCTTACTGGCTGTTCGAAGGCTCTATCTCAGACGACCTCTGCCCTGGAGCCGGCAGCCACCCCACAGCTCAGGGGAACAGCTCCCCTCATACAAATCTGAGTCCGTGCTGCAGCAAAAAAATCCCCAGGGGGCAGAAGGCAGGAGCCCTGTCCCCAGCCGCGCAGGCCGGGGGAAGGGGGGGCCACCCCTCCGTCCCTGCCGTCCCCGCACCGAGCCGGAACAGAAGCCCGGGGGCCCCCTGAACTTTGCCTCCCTCCTCACCGGGAGAAGGAGGGGAGGAGGCAGGAGGCAGGGGCGCCCCATCCCCGGGCCCACAGGCTCCAGGAACGGGGCCCACCCCTCTCCATTTCACGCCCGGCCCTGCACCCACCTGAGCTGGGACGCTGCATCTCCTAAAACTCCCGCCTTTCGTGGGGGTTAAATATGTAAAATTTCGAGAAGTGCATTGGCTAAGAGGGCTGTCTGTCAAGTTTTGACTAACCCCACGACAGAAAGGAAGCCCGCTCTTCTTTTTGGGGTTTTATTAATTTAGTAAGGGGCAATAGGGGACAAAGGTCACTTAAAGCAAAATCACAGCTCTGGGTGCTTGGCTCATAACCTGAGGCACACACACTTATGCACATTTCTGGTTTATATGCTTTAACAATATGCATATTAATAAATTGCATTTTATAGGCATAGTTTTACTAAGAACGCATTTCCTTTTCCTTAGGAGGGATTAACACAGTTCCTCCCCTGATCCTCCTTTTAGGGTATGTGTACTATGATCATGAGGGTCTTGTGGGCCTTCTTCGATGAAGGCTCAGGTCTTCCTCACGTCTAAAACTTTTCAACTTTGTCGCGGAAGGTCGTGGCATACTGGTGCTTGACCAGCATCAGACCCCCTGGCGACACTTCTCATGAGTACATCCTGCTGCTTCCCAATATTCCTGTACTTGTCTATTTTTGAGATTATTCACCCAGCGGCTTGATGCTTCCTTGAGCATTAAGCGATTAGTTCACCATATCCTAGCTATTACACTGTATGGAAAGTTATGATTCGGGTTCTATTGGTATGTTATGAGTCAAGCTATATAAGCATCTTGTAATTTTGACCCCAGTTGGAATGTTAACTAGTTAATATCTACATAGCAAAGTTATTCTTAACATATTTGAACATCATATTTCCATTAGTATTCTGGTAAATATTTCCCACGTTTTACTACCCGTGAAACCCAATGCTCTAAGAGCTGTTTATCACACCAAAAACCAGACCCTGCAAAACCAACGCAGTCCCCAGGTGCGGGGCTGCTCCGGGCCCGTTCCCGGCTGCCCCGCTGGTGTCGGGGCCCTTTGTGACACGGGACACGGTGGTGGCCAGAGACCTTTGTGACATCAGAGAGCCCCACCCTGGCTGAGGGGTTTCTAGGGGCACCGCAGGGCCCAGGGTGCCCAGTCCCAGGAGAGCCACTTCGGAAGGAGGAAGCAACTCCCGGGATCTGTCTGCGTCCAAGGCCGAGAACGACGGACGAGGACAGAGCCACCAAAGCCACCCCCGAGTCCCGGTGCCCCGGCCCCGTAGCCAGCCGGCTGCACGCCCAGGCCCTCAGCAGGCAGTGAGTAGGGGCAGGGAGCAGGTCAGGCCTGCCACTGTCACGCACCGGGAAGGACGAGGGGAGCTTTGCCCACATGGCCAAAATGAGCCAGAACCCTTCCCTGTGGGAACCTGAGACGGAGAAGGAGATGTCCCAAATCTCCCTGTGGGAACAGCTAATAGGGCCAGAATTGTCCCCCGTGAAGGACAGCAGTGACAAGGAGCTGTCCCGAGGGGCACAGGAAGGAGCCCAAGAGCTGTCCCAGCGGGAGGAAAAGGCACCGGAGTCTCCTGTGCCCAGCGAGGACCTGCCGTCAGCAGGGGCACAGAGCCCGGTGCCTGCCCCACAGAGCCCCCCAGGCCGCAGCCAGGCTCTGGACTCGGCCCGGCGCCTCAGCCGTGAGAGCGTGAGGTGGATCCTGCCGGAGATGCAGGGATCCGGGCGGCAGCCGGAGGGACAGCGGGACCTGGAGGAAAGCGTGGCTGTGGAAATGGGAGAAACAGCCACAGCTGAAAGGGAGCAGAGCCCGGTGCCGGATACGCTGAGCCCCACCAGCCCCTCGCCCGCCCAGCTGGGAGCTCTCAGTGAGCTGCAGGAGGGGACAGGGCCGTGGTCAGAGGAAGGCAGCGAGGAGGAGACCTCGGACTGCCACAGGCCCTGGGACTCCTGCAGCGACACAGACCTATCCCAGGGGGAATATGACACGGACACGGAGCTGTCCCCAGAGGAAGACGAGGAAGAGCTGTTTCGGTGGCTCGGTGACACCTTCACCGCTGCGAAGAGACCCTTGAGCCCAGAGATTGAGGGGGACGTGGTACCGCAGCCTTGTTCCCCAGCAGAGCCCGGCATGCTGTCCCACTGGGTCCGTGCCAGCTTCCAGCCTGGGAAGACACGCTTGAGCCCAGTGATGGAGGAGGAGCAGGAGTCTGAGCCCTGTTCCCCAGCAGGGCTGGGCCAGCTGTCCCAGTGCGTCGATGTCACCTTCAGCTCTGGGAAGCGGCCCTTGAGCCCAGAGGAGGACGAGTGGGACGAGGTGAGCGTCCTGGAGCTGCCCCTGGAAGAAGACAGGGAGCAAAAACTGCGAGTTTTTGCTGAGGACGGGCTCCCAGTGCCTGTGCCTCGTGAGGCCTGGGTTGAGTGCTGGGCACCGGAGCCATGCAGCCCAGGGCCGCTCTGTGCCTCGCCCGCGCCCCTGCAAGGCCAAGGCCCTGTGGGACACGCGGCTTCTCCTGCCCTCCAGGAGCCGGTGCCAGAGGCAGGGACACAGAGCCCAGCTGCCCCCAGGAAACGTCCCTCCCGCTTCAGGCGGGCGCTGCGGGCGCTGCGGGGGCTGTTCCGCTGTCCCTGCCTGGCGGCACCGCCCGAGGAGTAGCAGGGACACGGCACCCACAGCAGCCATTGCTCCAGAGCCGCCCTCCCTGCGGGGCTGCGGCACCCACGGGGCTCCCGACCCACGGCAACGGCAACAGGAAAGGTGAGGAAGGCACAGACACAGACAACAACGAGGACCAAGACGACAAAGACAATGACCGAGACAAAGATGATGAAATGATGGAGACAAAGAAGACGACAAAGACGATGAAGAAGAGGGAAATGGAGAAGATGAAGACGATGACAAAGACATGGACAAAGAGGAAGATTAAGAAGATTAATTTAGAGATACACAGAAGAATAAGGATAGTGATAGGAATAAGAATTTAGCATTAGAGACTAGAAGAAGAGTAATAAGAAAATAAAAATCCATAGGATAAGAGGAATAAGAATTTAAACATCTATAGAAGAACAATAGTAACAAGAATAAGAATTTTAAAATCCATAGTAGAAAATGAGATAGAAGTAGAAGAATATAGAAACACGTAGAAGAAGAGAAGAAGAAGAAGAAGACTAAGAATATGGAGAATAAGAAGAATAATTTAGAATTCCAGAAAGGAAAATAAAATCCAGTAAACAAGTAAAATTAGCAAATCATTTCTGTTTGTCCACATTGTATATTTCTATTGCAGTAGAGGATATAAAAACATGAATACACTCTAGGTTGAATAGAACAGAGTTCAAATTCCTGAAGAATTTTTATATTTTCCAATAACATTTGTGAGGCACAAGAGCAGAGTCTCCCGATTTCCTTTCTCCCCTCTCCGAGCCATTGATGCATTTTCCACCTCAGTCCCAGGGAGTGCCCTGGGAGCAGCCACTGCTCAGCCCCAGTGCCTGAGGGAGAGTTCCCGGCTGGCACCTGGAAAGGTTGGAGCCAGCTGGGATGGGGCTCTGCTCCCAGGGAAGGAGGGATGGGATGAGGGGGAACGGCCTCCAGCTGTGCCAGGCCAGAGTCAGGTTGGATACTGGGAACAACTGATGCCTGGAAAGGGTTTTCCAGCCCAGGGATGGCTTGGAATGGGACCCTGGAGCAATGGCAAGTGCACATGGTGGGATGGTTCCAGGCCAGATTTTGCCATGGAAAACACAACCCATTCCCTGGCTTTGGAATAAAGCTGGAGTCAATGCAGCTCCCCCACTGGGCTCTGGGCACAGCAGGGCCATGAGTCCCTGGAGTGGTTTGGCACTGGCCCTAGGCCAGGCACCCACCAGAGTCACTCACTGACCCTCCCCTGCCACAGCTGGGCAAAGGAGAGAAAACTGTAATGAAGTTGAGCTGAGCTAAGGACTGGGAGAAAACATTCCAAGGGCAAAACAGGCTCAGCTTAGAGGTATAAAGTGAGTTTATGACTGACAAAATCAGAGGAGGACAAGGAGAAGTAAAAGAAGCCCCTAAAAAAAGCACCATTTTCCCCCAAGCCCTCCCTCCTTCGCACCCAGAGCGCAGGGGAAAGGGCGTGGGGCCTTGCTCAGTTCATCAGCCGAGGTTTTCTTCCGCTGCTCAGGGAGGGGAGTCCTTCCCCTGCTGTACTCTGGCCTCCCTCCCGCGGGAACCTCTCCAGTGTGGCTCCACTCTCAGGAGCAGCAGTCCTGCCAAAACTGCTGCCATGTGAGTCCCACCCACGGGCACACACTCCTCCCAAAACTGCTGAGGTGTGGGTCACTCTTCCTCGGGGTTTAGGCCGCCAAGGCCAGGCTGCTCCAGCCTGGAACAGGGCCCCCTCTCTCCTCATGGTCTCCCACTGCAGCACAGCCTCCTCCAGGTATCCACCTGCTCTGGCATGGGCACCTCCCCCACGGGGTGGATCTCTGCATCCCCCGGGATCCCCAGGGGCTGTGGGTGGATCTCTGCATCCCCCATGGATCCCCAGGGGCTGTGGGTGGATCTCTGCATCCCCCATGGATACCCATAGGCTGCAGGGGCACAGCTGCTTCGCCCAGGTTTTCACCTCAGCCTGCAGAGGAATCTCAGCTCCAGTGCCTGGAGCACCTCCTGTCCCTCCTTCTCCACTGACCTTGGTGCCTGCATGGTGTTTCCTTCATGTTCTCACCTCCTCCTCTTCTCTGGCTGGAAAATTACGACTGATCCCCGCTTTGTTTTGATTTTCTTCTCAAATCTGTCATCACAGAGGTGTTACCAGCCTCTCTGCTAACACCTCTTGGCCATTGCCATGTCCACCCTCAGAGCCATCAGGGATTGGCTCTGCTGGACATGGTGGAAGCTTCCAGCAGCTTCTCACAGAAGCCACCTCTGTGGCCCCCCTGCTACCAAAAACCAGGCTGTGCAAAACCAACACAGCAAGGCTCTAGCTGATAGCAAAGCACAGATAGATAGGGCCTGTGAAAAGGCCTGTAAAAAATCTGACATGAGGTCAGATAACATCAGGAGATTCTTCTCACTTGAAAGGCAGCATTCATTCCCACGTGTAGCTCACAGCTTTCACCAAACCCACCCTCACGATGTGCATACCATTGCTTTCATTGAAAACTTTGTACAAAATATGAGACTGTTCATCCTGTCTCTTCTTGTGATACAGAAGCTGGATTTAAATAATCCAGCTTTGCTGTAAAATAATGAAGAACCTAAACACACGCGGTGTAGTTTATTCCTTGTCTAAGCAGAGTTCAGGAGAGGATTGTATCTGCCTCTGCTGTTCAACATGTCTTTGTACTCTATTTCTCCTTCAGAAGGAATTGCAAAGCATTAATTATACTCTTGCATGCTTGATAGTAACTTCTAAATGTTCAGACATTCCAGTTACCATGGCAACATAAAAATGTCACTTCATGATCTGAGACACATAAAAAAGAATGTATTAATAACAATAAATAAAGCCAGTGCTCAGCGTATATCTCTCAGGATGCAGAAATCTAACCCAGATTGGAACAGAAAAGACAATTTGACATCTACAGGAGAGGAGCACTTGGCTACAGCTGCTGAGATGGAAACTATTTTCCTTTGGACTTATTCAAGCAGGACTGGAGGTGTAGTGCTCAGAAACAGTAACAAAATGGATTGTGCTATATGCATTAATTCTGTAGTCCGTGCTCACTCAGACAACAGAGGGGCACCTTTACAGCCTGTGAAACAGCTGCAGGTTTTGTGGAAGGAAGAGGATCCAAAGCTGGACCTGGGCAGCTCTTTAGGAGAGAAGGACCAGGCAACAGCTCTCTGAGAAAATTGTTTCCGCTCTGGTAGGAACTCTTCTGCTTGCCACCTCTATAAAGGTGCTGCCTCCTTAGTAGCAAATCTCAGTCTACTGACAGGAGAGAAGAATGCTGGATAGCCACACCACCCTCTCCCTCTGCACAGTGCAGAAGGGCCAGGGAGAGTGAAGTTTTAAGCTGATAATCTTTTATTTAAAAGGTAAGTCTCTGAGCAGACAGATTAGGCCTGAAACAGGAGGGATGATAGAGAGCAAATCAGATCTGTGAAGAAGGTCACAGAAAACCCTCACTGAGCAATGCCTGCTGCTCAGTGTGTGCCAGTTACTTCTTCACAAGGAGCTGTGAAAGATTAGATCAAGTGTGCCATGCTGAGAAGGGGCTGCCAGGGCAAAAGGCTGAGTACTGGAGCACCAACCTGTGGCTGTAGGGAGACACAATGAACCAGCAACTGCAGGACACTCCTCAAGGTCTTCTCAGGCAAATCCTTGTAACAAGGCAGGACAAGGGAGGATTTCCCAAAGACCTCACTTCAAAGGGAGGCTTTTTAAAGGATTCACACATCCTTTTTCTTGCAGGTTTTATTCAATCAACTACCTCATCAGCAAGCAGTGCACACTGCAGCAAACATGATTTTACCTTCTAATGTCTCGTTTGTACATCAACAAACAGACTCTGTCTCCTCCTTTAATTACAGGCTCCATGCCCATTTTGCTCTCTCCTTCAGCTGCTGCACGCAGGCTGGTGCTAGCACTATCTTTAACTGCATTTGCACCTTTCCCTAATTCAGCAGTGTTTCCCAGGCAATTCTTGAAATGTTTAAAGTTTTCAGGTACAGTCATTCACACCAAAAAAACCCATGTTTGCTGTAAAAGCTTTGTGCAGTCAACCCAAGAAGAATTCTGGACTTAATGAACACCTCATAGATAAAAATAACAAGAAAGCAGAAGCTGAACAAGGAGGGAAGGAAGGATAAAGTTAGAAACCTGAATTTATCAGTTGGCTTATTCAGTATTGTACGCTGAGTGCTGGCATTAATGGTACATGTCAATCTGTACAGAAGGTGATATATATGTACTTGGTTAAAACCTTAGAATTTCACACCACAGGATGCAAATTCAAAATGCCACCACATGTGACTTACTAAGCAGTTGTGTTATCCATTGCACAAGCAAAAGAAAAAAAATTATTTAAGTGCTAAATTAAGTAATGTGATAACTAGAAAGCACTTGGCCAATATGTGTCCACAGTAACAGCACATCTGGACTCAGATAATACTCCATTATAATAATTCTTACAATCCTTACAGTAAAAATTGTCTGTTTCTGTGAAACATCCTTATATCAGCTAAATGTCTGCCAAACCTTTGGAAACATCCCTACCATTAGATTAATGCCTCCCATTGGCAGCACAGCTACAAGAAGGTGTCCTTCCTGCCCAGAAAAGGGAGGCTTTGGTTGCTAAAAACCCAAACAAACCCCTATGTATTTCCACCACTGGAAATACATAATATACCCACTCATATCTGTTTTGCAGGTCACTTTGGTGCATCTCTCTCCAAGCAAAATAATCACAGACACCAATGAAAACAAGGTACGGATTTCAAGACTCAGTCTACAATTCCTTACCTGATACCCTTATGTGATATTTGGATTAGGTTTTAGGAAAAAAATTCTTTACTGAAAGGGTAAACTTGCACAGGCAGCACTGGAATCACCACCCCTGGATGGATTTAAAAGACATGTACATATGGCACTTAATGGGTTAGTGAAGGGCTTGGCAACACAGGGTCAATGGTCGAACTCAATGGTCTTAGAGGCTTTTCCAAGCTTGAAAATTCTGTGGTTCTATCCATAAAATAAGGGAATCATCTCTGCTGCTTATATCCAAGCAGTAATTTGTTTCCTTCGGTTTTCCACCTCCATTCAGCACTTATCTGCATTTAATGTATATCAAGTGAAATGCAGGGGAACAAGTATGTTGCTGTGTGAATGCAGAGCTCCTTCCCTATCTCTCCCTCTTGGTTTACAGATGCCTATTTCTGACCAAAGATGCAGCTTTCCCACCCCAACCCATCCTCTCCCTCAAAAGGACACAGAAATTAGCTACATCTTTCTTTTTCTCCTCTGCAGACTTCTGAAACAAATCAAATCCTATGAGATTGCTTCAAAGCTCTGAACAAATTTATGTCTAAATTCTACAGACTCTCATCACAGTCCACTGCAGGAAACCCCCAAAGCTTGGTTTTGTGGGGTTTACTTCCAAACCCCCGGAGATGAGGTCCCCAAATAGACAGACACATGCACAAAATCCCTCTGCTCAGCACCTAGTGATTAAGAGCATTCTGGGTTGTAACATGATGTCATGACTAATTAGGGCTTCATGGGAACCACAAATTGAGCTCATATTCTCCTGGGCTCAGAGGTCATTCCAGAGGAAAAACCCCTGGACACAAGCATTTCTGTCACGCATAATGAAAGAGAACAACTTTTCTGGCTTCCTCATCATATAATAAGGAGATTTTTTCCCTGCTGTTAAAAAGAGTGGGTTTAACTGACTTTTCATGGAGAATATAATGTCATACATATAACTGGCAATAACAGCAGATTAGGGAAAGGACTGATTTAGGAAAGGATGCCTAACAGCCAGATCTCCCAGGCACAGAATATTGTCCTAAGGGAAGGGGTGAAAGAAACCCTCTTCACATCTTTTCAATTATTGCAGAGGAAAGCATGGGATGATCAAAGCCAGAGAGAACGTGGAATATTTGTGTGGAAGATTCCAACAATCTAACTCTACAAGTTTTTTTTCCATCCTGCTGCTCAGTGCTTGAAGACTCAGGGTATAGGCCTTCTATGTGTAGATGACATGGAGACAGGATTGAGGAGAGAAAGGGGAACTTGTAGTCACAGATGAAGGAAATGCAGGTCTAGGACAGCTCCGTGGTTGTAGAAGAGAGAGAGAATTCCAAGATTGAGAAATGGGGCAGAGTTGACTATGCACATATCCAAGCCACAGAATTATAAAACACAACACTAGAAGCAACACACATTAAAGCAAAATAGCCAGAATAAAATGAGGCATGGTCAAAGGAGCCATGGGGCAAGTTTGAGACCTGAGCTTTTTGAGTACCAAGGGGGAATACAGAGTATGCTTTTTTGAGCACAGCCTTCTGCATGCTAAAGCTAGAATGGAAGTGCCAAGTGTATCACAGCACTAGAGACAGGAGAACTAGCAGATCCCTAATTACCTAGTTAGAAAACTGGCACATCCAAGCATCCTAAAGCCAGGGAGGTTTCTTGAGGAACACAAAAGGAATGACAAATACTAGAAGGCATGTCAAAAAGTCCTTTGCAAGTTCACAGAAGCACTGCTGATCTCCCAACAGCCATCACTTCAATAATTCTCTACAAGAACAGGAACAGACCTGTCTGACCAACACTTTTAGTTGGAGGAGACACAAGCATTACCAGTGATCAATGGCCATCATACACTCTGCCCTCAAATGGATACTGACTGCTGAATTCTGTTTGAAGCATGGACACGACAACACAGGAGCAGCAGCCTGTGGAGAGAAGCAAAGGCACCTGCAGAGCAAAGCTCTGTGCTTAGCCACAGCAGCAGATGTAGCAGCACAGAAGGTGATAAAGCAGCTCATGCCTCACTAAGCTGGAATGCAGCCATGCTCCTTACATCTTGCAATGCTTTTAGCAGTAAAGAACGACACAAGTTAGTGCACCAAAGAGCAGAACTCAGTCATTGGGGGCTGTCAGCTTTTGTTGGCAGCCAGGCAAAAATAAAGTGGGGCTCAAAACGAGCACAAAGTGATGATACTGCAACTCAGACACTAAGATGTCCAGCCCATTTTCCTTCAGTTTTACAGGCTTTGCATAAGTATAATTTAGTTTAACCAACTGGGTTATTTGTCTTTATTTTCTGTGGTAAAACTGTTCTACTGTTCCAAACCTCAGCTGCCTTAGAAAGCTGTGCATCAGATTTGCATTTCTCTGGGATCAGTCACAGAAGCCAGTCCATGCAGCTGCTGTAATAAGCCAGCCAGCATTCTGTTTTCAATATTATGTAATCTTCACACAATTAATGCTTAAAATTAATGTAACCAACAACTGCCAACAAAAAATGCAATCATTAGTTTGGCAAGATTGTTTCTTTTGCAGGTATCTCCCCTTTTTTTTTTTTTTTAAACCAGACTGAATGAAACTACTTTCCACTCTAAAAGTTTGGGATTATTTGAAATAATTAATAAAAAAACAGAATTATAATCAGCCAGAGAGATACTGTGCTTCTGGATTCATCCTTATATTTACCTTTTCTTTCATGCTAATTCTTCTGCAAGGTCTGATAAGCAAGGTGTATTAATGGTTCACATGTGAATGAGAGATTGCTTTCAAAATCCTACGTACACATGTGCAGAGAGGTTTAGCAGCATACTGTCTCATTCCATAAATATGCACTTTGTCACAAGTTACCTAGCTCCCTTCTCTTCAGTCAGTAGCTTTCAGTTTAAGTCAGTCTTTCCTGAAGCAAATCTTTGTTCTGTTGCCTGCACAGCTCAAACATTTTTTAACTCCTGTATTGGATTAATTTTACTTCTCCAATGACTGACATTTTTGTTATAAATAAGATAATCAATAAGGGTCTCCATAATAATGTCTCCATAGACAGACAAGTTTAAGAGCAGACTTTTGGCTTCTCAAGGCATGAAGGAAGCAAAGGGAATTAGGAAATGAGGGCAGTAACCAGCATCTCACCTCTCTGTAGCTCATAAGACCCATATAAACCCTAATTTATCACTTTTATTATGAAAATAGTGATAAATTTCATTTTAGGTGCTAAAAACTTAGACTCATAGAATCCTGGAATGGTTTAGGGTGGAAGGGACCTTAAAGACCTTCTGGTTCCAGACCCCTGCCATGGGCAGGGACACCTTCCACTAGCCCAGGTTGCTCCAAGCCCTGTCCAACCTGGCCTTGGACACTTCCAGGGATCCAGGGGCAGCCACAGCTTCTCTGGGCAGCCTGTGCCAGGGCCTCCCCACCCTCAGAGGGAATAATCACTTCCTAATATCTGATTTAACCCCGTGATCTATCAGTTAGAGCCATTACCCTTCATTCTAATTTCTAGTGGCTTTCAGCCCTGAGTCTGGGAGAAGGTGCACAAGAAGGCACAGGAAGGGCCTTTGGATGAGAAAATACTGAGCAATTACCAAAGAGTGTCTGTTACAATTATAAGATGTGTGTGGTGAAATTCCAGCACGATCTCACAACAAAAGGAAGGGCTTTTAAAGCATCTACTGTCACACAGAAATCAAAGTCTAAAATGCAAATTATTTAGGAACAAGTATTCTAAAAAGAAACCCTTCTAGGTTAAAACCCTACCTTCAGGAGATCCAAAGGCAAAACTCCCATTTATATGAGCAGATATGTAGTTTTACATGGTTGGAGGAGACAACCTAGGAAAGCTTAAGTCCTTCAAAATGGGCTTAAAAAACCCCATTAAATACTCCTGTATATTTTGTAATAATCATACAAGCCCATAATACAGGGTTATTGATGTTTGTGTAAGGCTTCAAAATCCTTGGAGAGCATCTGCTCTAAGAAGTCAGAGACAAACTGAGTTTTTCCCTCAGGACAAACAACAGGAACCTCAAAGGAAATAAAAATATTTGTCTCTTACCTGTCAAGTACTTTCAACTGCCTGGTTCAGAGCCCTTCTGATGCAGGCACCACTTGCAAAGGTAATCTGAGCAAGCCAAAAAGTGACCAAATCCTCTCCTCTTCCCCACTCCAGCTGCAGACCAGCAACAGTCCCTGCAGCGAATTTAAGAACCCATGGAGCAGATGAAAGGGACCAATAGAGGCCTCGGGGCGTTTCCCTCTTACAAACCACCTAAGGAGCATGCTGGGTTTGGGAACGATTCCCCTGCTCTGTATTCCTCTTGCCCATTAGCAGGAAGAACCACTTCCCACTTGTTTTATGCTCTGCTGCTAGTCAAAAGCCAGAAAGCCTTTCCAGCTCTGTGCATCTGTCTGCAAGCATCACAGGATTGTTACTGAGACTACTGTATTAACAAGCACATTTGTAGTATTAATGATGAGAAATTCAGGTGGAGTACATCAGAAAATAAAAATTTTAAAAACTATGTTAAACTCAGCAGCAGTTAAGCACTACATTTATTTAGCACAATACTTTCAAAAATCCCTCAAGAGCTGCCCACACACTTATTTAACCAGGTGCATTACTGAGCCCAGTTTTTAGCTGGCAAACCCTCAGATTCTGAACAGTTCCTTTGATTTAGTGCAACCAGAAGCTGTGCTGAGGGAGCTGAAGATGGCAGCAGCCTGAGGGATATCAACATGCATCATTAATCCTTGCCAGTCTCGGCTGGGGAAGTGCCAATCACACAGGTGATGCTGTTGAGCAGGTGAGGGAGTCAGCCCTGGCTGAAGAAATAGTTTCTCCTTTTCACCAGTTCCTCCCACAGCTGGGCCATCTAATATCACATCCCACAAAAGGGGAAGTGATACAAAATATTGTAGAAAAGAATGCATGCTGTAACATCCAACTCCCCTTTGATCACATCTATTTTATCTGCTCTGCTGATATTGCTACCAATTAACTTTACCCTCTGGAAAGCTGGAAAAATAGCAAGTTATAGACAGTAACATCAGAGAATAAAGCTTGAAACGCTCCCCTTGCAAACAGCAGAAAGCTACTTCCAAGCCAGCCATGGCATCAGCACAGCTCATCATCAGGAAACATGGTCACAAACAGCCCAAGTTCTGAACAGGATGCTCACAGAGGGCTGCAGCCCACACACTGTGCATGCTGAGCCCTTTCTGCTGCTGCAGTTTCCCCTCCACAGACAAGTTTAAGAGCAGACTTTTGGCTTCTCAAGGTATGAAGGAAGCAAAGGGAATCAGGAAATGAAGGCAGTAACCAGCATCTCACCTCTCTGTAGCTCACAAGACCCATGTAAAGCAAGGAGAAGTGCAAACAGCTCTGTATGTGTAGGGTATTGCTGTGTGAACGAGTATTAGTGGTTTCAGCTGGGGAACAGGCACCTTCAGGGTAGTTAACACCTGGGCTGACAGAAACTGAACAGTCTGTAGAGAATTAACAACTTCATCAGCACCAAAAATGGCCTCTTTCCACTGACTACCATCAGCCCTGGTGGGCAAGTTCCCAGGAAAGCTACTGACTGTAGTTAGCCTGCCAACCTGGCCCCTTCTTCCAGATTATTACATACTTCTGGAATAGTGTAATTCACCAAACATCTAAGTAAAACAACTAGCACACAGACAACAAGCAGCTTGACAAACTGAGAGAGCCAGCTTCTTTTGAATGACTTTTTGAATGTAGCTAATGAGCTGATACAAACAGAAAACTTAATCTAAACTATGAATTCAACATCAAAACCTTGATGCACGTTTTCCCTGAAATCAGGAGAGACATATTTTAAACTCTGCCCAAGCAAAGACCCAGTCAGTGGAACAGGACAGCTTCCCTCACTGAACAATGGATGCAGAATTCCCCATTTGTTCTTCTCTGTTTGGGATTATGATTATTCAGTGTTGTCTGCAAAGGGCTGTAATTTACCCAAGGGTTTGGATATTAGCAAAAGTGTCTTCCTCCAGAGGCTGGTGTGGCACTGGGATATGCTCCCTAGGGAAGTGGTCACAGCACCAAGTCTGCCAGAGTTTGGGCAACACTCTCAGGCACAGGGTGGAATTCCTGGAGTTGTCCTGTGCAGGGCCAGGAGTTGAACTCGATGATCCTTATGGGTCACTTCCAATTCAGGCTCTTCTATGATTCAAAATCCACAAGTGGAAAAAAAAAACCCTGCAAACCACAGGTATAAATTTAGGAATTTAGGAACACTCTTAGGTGATAAACAAGCAAAAAAAAAAACTTTAAGAAGCAGAACCAGCGCAGCGTTTGGTAGAGCTGCTGGCAGATACCTGTCCCGCAGCAGGACAAGTGGTCAGCATGTGCTATTCCAGACAGGGACCCCACAACGGCGGGGCGATGCCTCTGCCTCAATTTTCCTGCTGGGACAACTTTCCCTGACATTTTTACAGCCGCTCCTCCTCAGCCTGCGATGCCTTTGCTGCACCCAAGGCCGGCCCCTGACGTTTCTGTGGCAGATTCAGCTGCCTCTAATGACGCGTTGCGGTGCCAGCGAGCCCTGCCACCACCTGTGGGAGGTACCCAGCGCAGCCCTGGCGCTCGGGCGGGGCTCTTACCCAATTTCCAGCCGCAGAGTGTGGAAAACACCGAGCGCTGTGGGAATGCGGCGGGAGGGCGGCGGTGGTGCCTGAGGGCGGGCACCCAGCGGGACGAGGCGCACGCGCGGCGCAGCGACAAGATGGCGGGGGCCGCGCTGTGCTGGGCGCTGAGGGCGGCTCGGCAGGTCAGACCCACTCCCTCTCTCCCTTCCTTCCTTCCTTCCATTCCTCCTACCCTGCTTCCCCGTGTCTCTTCGGGGCCCTGTCCACCCGGCCGGGGAGCGGGCAGGGGAGATGCGGGTAGTGTTTGACCGCTGCGGGCTCGGCCCCGCCGCGCGGGAGCACCGCGGGTCCGGTGTAATGCGGAGTTCGGCTCTTGGTGTCTCCTGTGTCGTTTAACTTCTGGAGCACAGGTTACACTTCTTACACCTCATCGCTGCCTACATCTTCCTCACGAGGGGCAGCACCGATCTTTGCTCTCTGTGACGAGTTGCAGGACCCGCGGGAACGGCTGGAGCTGTGTCAGGGGAGGGTTAGGTTGGATGTTAGCAAAAGGTTTTTCCCCCAGAGGGTGGCCGGGCGCTGACCGGGCTCCCCAGGGAATGGGCACGGCCCCGAGGCTGCCAGAGCTCCGAGAGTGTTTGGGCAACACTCTCAGGCACAGGGTGGGATTGTGGGGGCCGTGTTAGGGCAGGCATTGAACTCCGTGGTACTTGTGGGTCCCTTCCAGTTCAGGATATTCCATGCTTTATAGAGATAACAACTCATACTTGACCAGGGCAAACTAGGTGCAACAGGCAGGTGTCACAAGTTTCATTTCTTTAACCAGGTTCTTCCCTCGCCCTGCCCGAGGCAGGTGCGGAGCTACTACGTGGACTGGAGGATGCTGCGGGACGTCAAGAGAAGGAAGATGGCATACGAGCACGCGGACGAGAGGCTGCGGATCAACGCCATCCGCAAGAACTCCATCCTTCCCAGGGAGCTGCAGGTACCAGCAACCGCTCCACGGCTGTGCCCAGCCAGGGCACGAGCCCACACGTGGCTCCTGCTGCTGTGCTGTGCTCAGGGTCACGGGAGTCACTCCATAGATCCAAGCGGCTGTCCCAGGCCACAGGCGTTGTGTTTCCCCAGCTCACAGGCACGGAATCCTGTCATATTCACTGTGACCTCAGCCTGCTGGGGGTGTTTACAACAACAGCATGCTCAGCTGACTGGAGGCTGTGCACACTGGGTTGTGGGGTTTTTTGAAACCAGTGCTTCTTGTGAAAGCAGCGTATGCAACAATAAATTCAGTGAAGTCACACTTCCCCCACCACTGCCCCTAACATACATTCACAAACCTATTTTCTTTACTTTCAGTGATACAGAAAGTATCTAGAAAGTATCTAGATACTCTGGATTTTTTTTCTTATTTAAAAATATGAAAGCCTGATCTAGCCAAAACCACCAATCTGTTCAATTAGAAATACTTAATTTTACTTCTTGCCTGAGCTACAGGCATGTGAAAGCTGCATGGGGTCTGGGTGTTAAAACTGTTCTTAAAAAATCACTGCCTTGCTTTTATCCTGCCTTACTTAGCACCAAAAACATTTGATTATTCCTGTATGGATTTGAGCTGGCCACGATACTTTCACATCCTGGGAGAGAATGTGTATGAATTTGCTTGTATATATTGACTCTACTCCTCTCTGGGCAAGTCTGACTGGTGCTGGATGTCCTTATGAGGCAAAACCAAGAAATACAGAAAAAAGCCCCAAAAGAAAATTCTGTAACACCTTCCAAAGCATACTGTATGAGATCCCTTTTACTGACATCAAAGCATACAACCTTGGAAGCAGTTAATAAACAACATATATTTAAATTCAGCTCATCTGAAAGGAAGAGCCCACCCTGCAATGAGGAGAAAGCCAAGTAGGTTTTTGACTAACTATGATTCCTGGCCTGAGGTTATTCAGTCTGTAATAAGGTTAAATTTTGGGTCTCTTAGAGGGCTAGCCCACCTTGCAACAAGGACAGAGACAAGCTGATTTGTGGCTTGAGGTGGTTCTGTCTGTGTAATAAGATTAATTTGGGGGTCTCCACGTGGATCAGTTTACATTCACTGTTGCAATGCCCAGAAAGAAAGGGCCGAGTGAGGAAGACAGGTGAAAAGTTCCCAATTAAATAGCAAATTCACGAGGTGGCAGAGAAGCTTGTGGCGGTACCTATTGTGTGTCTGGAATGTGAGGTGTGGCAGCAAGGCGGGCCCCTCTGAATCCTGGGGAGCACAGCTGAACTCTGGTGCCGTGCTCTCGTGTTGCAGGAAGTGGCCGATAAAGAGATTGCAGCCCTGCCCCGGGACAGCTGCCCCGTGAGGATCCGGAACAGGTGTATCCTGACATCCCGCCCGCGAGGGGTTAAGCGGCGCTGGAGGCTCAGCAGGATCGTGTTCCGCCACTTTGCTGACCACGCTCAGATGTCCGGCGTACAGAGAGCCATGTGGTAATCGTCACCACCACGTGGGCGTGCATTCAGGCTGGAGGAACAAACCAGGCTCGTTTGTGTGTGTAACTAAAGCACGACTGCCCTGCCTCGGAATCCAGCACCAATGCCAAACTAAAAGGGAAGGGTGGGAAGTTGTGCTGATTCATTAAACTCGCTGGATTACAGCTGGTATCAGCTGACAAGCAGCAGCACGACCACACTGAATTGGTCTGTATGAGAGGCAGTTTGATTGTGAGAGAAAAGCCACTACGTGATGGTTGCAGAACGAAGCTGAGGTTTGTGGTATGGCAACGTTAGAAATAAAGACATACAGCACAAGGCTTGTTTAAGCATTTTTTTTTGCCACCGTACGGTAAAAGTTCATCACGGTAATTTGGGTAAAAGCATAAATAAAACTGCACAACAGGGCAAAGTGGTATTGTGCCATGAACAAGGGCAAGCACAGAGTGGGAATAAAACATGGCCTCATGTTTAGGTACTCTTGCTGTGCAAACTAAATACATACTAACGAGCAGACAACGTGGCTAAAGGACCTGTTAGAAACTGTGCTGGTATTTCTCCTGTTGGTAGTGCAGCGCTCCATCCAACGCTTCAAGAACAAGGTAGCAAGGAAGCCCTAGTCCAGACCCCAACAGGAGAGTAATGGCTTCCTTAATTCACAGGTAACAACAAATCTGTCCTCGGGAGACATATGAGGGAGGCAGGAAGGACACAATTAACAAGAAGCTTGCTGCTAAGGTCACGTTTGCCCTGTACTCTTCTTCAAAGCAGTGCAGAAAATGGGGGCAGTGGCTGCTCTGTCCCCTTCCCCCGCAGTGGGGCTGGGAGCTGGCAATAAAAAGGCCAAATAGCAGTAGCAGCAAACTGACAGCAACCCATCACACCCAGCTGAGTCATGTTTTGGCAGGTAAGCCATCTTAATATACATCTTACTCTCTTTCCTTAAAACCCTTTCGAAGTCGATGGAGAAAGTAGAGCTGAACCCTTGTTTCCTACTTTACACTGCTAGAGCCAGGGCAAGCTCCCTGTCCAGCATCACAGCTCACTGCTCCTGCAGACTGCATCCTGACTGATGCCATCTCAAAGACATCCCAACATGCCCACAGCTGGCACAAGCACTTCCAAAATTCATAGTAATATTAGTAACAGTTTCTGAGAGTAATCATTAAATTTGAATACCACAGGATTAACACCGTATTGTTTCAGCTTAACTGTCAAGTGCTTAGGATGTGGTTCTGCTTTCTTCAGCAGCTCTCCCTTTGGGACATGCTTTACAGTTCAGTACTTTGCCATATTTAATCAAAAAGCTACACCCAGTGAAGTGAGCATGACACTAGCCCCAGCAACCACACGACTACAGCTGCCACTGGCAACAGAGGCCTTGACCCATCCTAGTTTAAGATTCCCTTACTTTTACACTCTGTTCTCAGTCTCACAGCACTCCCCGCTCATCTGAGATGCTTTTTCAAGGAGGGGTAAGGATATATACCCTAAGCTTCACTCCTCAGGAAATGCTGAGCCACTTGACTGACGGAAATGCTTTATAAGCTATTTTATTTAAATATTTTCTCCAACCTGAAATGGAAAGTGAGTGTCTTTGCTTGGAAGAAGGTTATGTAAACGATGATCTTTGCAGCACAGCGTGTCTCACATGGAAGATCAGTTTTAAGGCGGCCCTTAGAGTACTTTCAGAGATCCATTGGTATGTCCCCTTTGTACTGCTTTTCTCTGCTTTCAACCCAGGCCTTATTGATGGTGCGCTTCATCTCATCGTCCCCTTCCGCATACATCTTTTTCAAAATGTTCATGAGCCCTTCGCTCGGGTCTGCGGTGTCATAGGCAGCCTTCCTGCAAGATGGACACATGACAAGGTCAGCTATACCTAACAAAATTGAAATGCTACCATTTGTCTGCAGCATCCCGCTAACAGGACTTTCGCTTTGGCAAAGTCTTTAGATCACGGCCGTCTCAGTCAGCTTCCAAATAGGAAGAATCCTAAGAAGCACCCTTCAACCTTAAAAAAAGCAAGATGAGTGGTATACCTAGAGATGCAGTGTTTTGGTGGGAAGCATTTTGCAGTAAATATGACCCTGGAAGCACTGTCCAAAATTAACTGTAGGAGGCAGAAGTGAAATACAACAGACACAGGAAGTGCCAGTGCCTGCCTTGTGTTATGTGACAAGTAAAAGCGAGAATAAAAAGCGAGAAATGGCCACATCAAGCTCTTTCACACTCACATTCACAACCCAAAAGGTTTTTTTTCTGCTTCCCATTTTTCAGATGATCTCCAGAGGTTAAGTGACCTCATAACATACTGCATTTCAAAGCAATTTTCTCAGGTGACAAACAGTGCCACCTGCAGTCAGCACCCGTGGAGGACACGGCCCGTGTGACCCGACTGTACAAAAGTCCTCTCTATTCCATTTCCCAAAATCCAGTAGGTAGCTCCTAGTGCAGTCTAGCTCAAAATCACAGCAGATGAAAACGGATCAGCAGAGGGAGCAATTTCCTCGTGCTCAGGGCTAACCATCGGCTGCACAGACCCTGACTGGGAGCAGCATTTCTGGAGCTGTTCATTTGACAAACAGAAAATGTTCAGGAATTCTCTGCACGAGGTCCAGGTTTAACCAAGTGACCCTGTCTCTCCAGAAAGCTGCATTAGTTGTCGAGTCACTTCCTCTTAAATCTCCTGTGATGCCATTTGAGTGGAGAAGGTTGTTATGCCCTAAATTCACCTACTTACGCCTGATCAGTTTTAGCAAAACACCCTAAAAACATACACAAAATGAATTGTTGTTGGCAGGGATAACATTCTCAATAGTGTTTGCATGCTTCAAGGTGGTGGTACATGTAAAATAACATGAAATCATTATATGATATACTTATAGATATATTTTAGAAAGTCTCTTGTCCCCAGGTGTTTTCCTGCTGTCATTTACCACCCTCATGCCTGTGTTTGTCTAAGATGCCTGCTGCTCCCATGCACTTGGAGTGTTAGAAACTGGCTTGAGACTTTGGATAATCATCTAAGTAAACAAAGACCTGCTTTGCCAAAAGCACGTGGGGGTTTTTGTGCAGGCACTTCACACACAGGTGACAATGATAATTTTGACCAGTAGAGCTGCAGGGGATATATCCACGTATTTCTACAGAATACACACTTGATCTAAAAACAGCCACCTCACTGATGCAGTTTTTGCCATGAATGCAGCCAGCACAATGCAAATAAATCTTTAAATTGGTTGATTCCCTTCAGAATTCTCACTGCAGGTCTTCCCTATCGTATGTCCTATGATGCAGCCCTAATCATTAGCAATAAAACAGTGAGTAAAAAACTCAAAATGTGTTTCTTCCACTTGCAGTCCCTACAAGTACCAAAACAAATCCCAACCTAATGATCCTCAAAAATCTCAGGGCCTGTCCCCCAGACCAACAATTCTCAGAGTAACTGCACAGTTGGTACAGATCTCTCCCAACACTCCTAAACCAACAGAGAGAACAAGAAGTGGAAAACAAGATGGAGGGTTGAAAAGACACTTACTCTTTCTCTTTGCTTTCTTTTTCCACTTGAGTGAGACAATCCCATTTTTCCTCCCGCTTCTTCTTACACATCACAAGGACCATGTCTGTCTTTATCTGTACAGTGAACAGCAAGGCAAGATTCATAAAGGGATGCCACTCAAAATAAACGAGGTTAGCTCATAGCATAAACCTTTTCCAAACTCACAAACTCCTGAAACATTTCTCTCAGCTATCCATTATTATGTAGCATACTAAAATTATGGCACTCAGCCTCCGGGTACAACATATTAACCTCCCTTGATGCCTTAGGTTTTAACTTTTATATTTTACAATTTCTGTACTGCTTAGAGTGTAACTCTGAAGTTCCCTGTACCCTGTAATTTCTGCTCTCTCATTCAAGATAGACATAACAAAGCCTCTCCAGGCTTTGCCTTCAAGGACAGCCAGGCTCTTCTAGGCCCAAAATGTGTAAACCAAAGCCTCTAAGGGGGGAGCAAGCTGAGGGGAGTTAATTCATTGAACTGGGGCTTTAATTGGAGAATTAACCGTGGTATGCAAATGAACCAAACCTATAAAGGTGTGAAGAACTCATGACCTGTCATCCATCTTGGGGTCCATTTTATGGAGGCAGCCTCTGGCTCCCCAGGGTGTACCTTGAAGGCCCTTCAAATAAACACCTATCTTTATTCCCTTACTCTTGTCTAGTCTCTGTTTCTAGGTGGCTGGAGAAGGCATCACCTTGTGGACAATTTATGTATGTGGTCAATGTAATATCAGTACAGGCCTACAGTACCAACACAGAACATAAACTGCTGCAGGAACACTGTTCAGTAATTTAAAGGATGCTCACATACCCAGGACTGCCTGGTAATGAGGTTAATATTCACCAGACTTCTCCAAGCACACCAAGTTCAGGTAGAGGCTCCTCCAATTTATTTCTCCAAGGATAAGCAGCTAGTTTAAGGGCATTGCTTCATCTCACAACGTGTTTGCAAGTTACACAGCCTGTTTACTTGCAACCCTGACCTACATTTCACAAAGAACTCCTGTGTGCCACAGCAGACAAGGGTCTACTGCAGCTTGAGCTTGGCCTAACAAGTACATGACCACTGCTCGCTTTCACAGCGTGTTAAAAATCACCAGAGCATCACTCTTGTTTATTTCAGCTGGTTTAATTTCACCCTATTTTAGGTCAACTTCCAATGGAACCAGTAGTTCTTCACATCTGATGTCACTAAGCACAACACAGAACTCACAGGAGGAATGTGATAAGCCTGGAAAGGTGCCACGAGTAGCAGAGTATGGGTATCATCAGTCAGCAGCAGTAAAATGTTACTAGTTGTCCTGGTTTTTGCTGGGATAATTAAATTTTTCCCTTAGAAAATTAACCCCTTGCTAGGGTTAAACCACCACACCACTGTTCAGTTCTGGAGCAAGACACCCTCACTAAGGCAGAGCAGGTTCCAGCCTGTTTAAGCTTCCCAAGATTTCAGTCTGCTGACAAATCTCCTAGAATCGCAAAGAACTCCTCAGAGGTACTTAAAAGCACAGAGATGCAAATGAATGCTTGGTGGTATTTTCTGCTTAATTATTTCAGAAATCCTCTTGGTGAGCTATTAAAAACAGCTCACAATATCCAGGCATGATCTCTTGAACTAGGATTCCAGAGACTAATTCTGCAGTTATGACAATCACAGATTAGTAAAACTCATGCTCACAGTGCAGAGGCTCAGCAGCAGCAGAAGGGAGGGACTGAACATTAGAACTGAGTCTCCTGAACTAGTCAGGCAGTGAATATGGTACTTTGTGGGGGCCCTAAATTACCTCCAACAGACAAGGTGCACTGACCTTTCTAGAGCTGCCTTCCACTGAGATGGGCTTCAGGAGGTTGTTGAAGGTCATGGTGTAGTTCTTCCCATTCAGATTCTTCACTAGCAGATCAAATGACCTGGACCCAGGAAGTGGAGAGAGGAAAGGCACAAAAATCCCAATGGTTATATTGTCTGAAAACCCTTTAGCAGACGTATTTCTTAGGAAACCAGGTGTACTTCCTGAGAAAGTACAACAACTACTACTCTGGTACTACCTCAAGGCCAACAGGCTTCAATTACTTTATTCCCAGGGCTCTAAAAATGTTCAGTTCAATTTTGACAGAGAAATTAATCCAGACTTCACAACAAATCAAGGTCTTTAGGATCCTTTCTACCTCAGTGATCCCCTATACCCTTGGAAAAGCAAATTTCCTTAATGTACACCTTAGTTCTATCACCACAAATACCCAAGGCTAACACTATGTGCCCTGTCAAGCACGGTGAGGTGCACCTGTAAAATGAAAACACCCTGATACCCTTGAGTGCTACTAAAAGCTAATACAGCTGAAGTCTGAAAAAAGGGAGTGGAGAAAAAAAAAGGCTGATCCGACACTCCTGCATTTCAGTGTTCCTGTTGTGGTACAAGATGAACTCACCTCTCTGTGAAATTCACCTGCACGTTCTCAGCTGGAAGCTTCTGGACACCATTTAAAGAGATGTAAATCTTAACAAACTTATCTGACTGATCCCAACCTGGAAGTGAAAAAAAGAGATTAAGTTCTACCTTTCCTCCATAAGCTTCATGCACTCCAGCTTCCCCCACAAAGCCCCTTAGAATGACTAGCATCTTTGCCTTATTCAAACAACTTTAAGAGCAATAAAGGGAAAACATGAATTATTCAGGAATAACTTGAGAGCAAAAGGAGGTCCCACCACATAGCCCTGTTCCCCAATCCCTGCAAATTCTGAGAAAAGCCATGTACCAGCTGACGTCAAAAGAGAGCAACCCTGGCTGTGCAGGAGAAGTCAGAGCCAGCTGTTTGCTCCTGCTGCAGTTTCCTTGACCCACTTCTTCCCCTACTCCCTGCATCTTGAGCAATTCCCTCTCCTCTCACCTACATGGCGAGCAGAGGAGCCAAAGCTTACTCCTTCATTCCTGCTAAACACCAAGCAATGGAAAAATACCAGCTGGTACAGCAAGGATACTGAATGCATTCCACCAAACACTACCACACAAACACGATCAATACACACTGGGGTTCGGATGGCAAGGTAAGCATGCAGTAGCTTTTAAAGTGGCATCTCCAGTGCGGAACAAACACTTAAGGCTTCACTATGATGCTAAATAGCATCCCTAACTCCCAGTAATGCCACCTTGCCATCTCTTCAGAGAGATGCTGGAGCTCTACAAAAATAAACCTACCATAATTGTTTATTTTCACTGTGTACCCTCCCAGAGATGACTTCTCTTCCTCTGCCACATCTTTTGGCTTCGGTGGAGGCTGATTCTTGATTTCCAGCTCCAGCTTGTGTTTCTCTGCCAGAAGGACATCACGCACCCGCTTCCTAGTGGCGTGCGTGAGCAGTTCTTTAACCTCTTCCAAATCTTTCTGCAACTGGCTCAAAAACAAAGGATCACACGTATACATTAGACACGTTCTTCGTGCTCACGGCTCACAGCTTTTTATGACAATTCCAACTGTTCCAGATGCTGGATGTTCAGTTTTATCAGGTCAGTAGTTTTGTTTCCCACTACAACCAGTTAAGCACGGAATCATCCCCTCCTCTGACAACTCCTATAGATATATACAGCCACAGAATCTTAACTGACAAAAGAGGTCGGGCTGGAAGGGTGCAACCCCCCTGCTCAACCAGGACCATCTCAGAGCACAAGCCTGGAAAAGACCTCCAAGATCATCAACTCAGACAAGGCTTAAACTTTCAGGGTTTAAGTCTTCATAAGTTAAAAACCAGCAGAAACCGAGAGAAGCTGGGCGGATGGCAGAGCTCCCTCCACACGCACCGCCGCAGGGGGAGACCCCCACAGCCCTCAGCGGACGCGGGGACCGAGGGCTCCCCGCCGCCGCCGTTCCCCAGCCGGGGCCCCACCGCAGCCGCTCGCACCGGGCCCCGCCAGCGCCCGGGGGGCACCGCCGGGAATCGCCTCACCTCCTCCCGCGCCACGGCCATGGCGGCTCCCCGTGGAACCTCTGGAACCTTCCGGCCGCGGGAAGTGACGCGCTGCAGCGCTCCTGCCGACCCCACCCCTGAGGAGGCGGGATCCGGAGCTTTCCACCCTCCCGGGCTCTGAGGGACGGGCGGGATCGGGAGCTTTCTACCCTCCCGGGCTCTGAGGGACGGGCGGGATCGGGGGTTTTGCCACCCCCCGGCTCTGAGGGATGGGCGGGATCGGGGGCTTTTTCCGCCCCACGAGCTCTGAGGGACGGGTTGGATAGGGAGCTTCTCTCCCCGCTGGACTCTGAGGGATGGGCGGGACCGGAAGCTTCTCCGCCCCCCCGGCTCTGAGGGACGGGCGGGATCGGGGGCTTTCTCCGCCCCACGATCTCTGAGGGACGGGCGGGACCTGGAGTTTTCCCGCCCCCCGGGGGTTTAGGGATGGGCGGAATCAGGAGCTTTCCAAGCTCCTGGCCTCTGAGGGACGGGCGGGATCGGGGGCTTTTTCCGCCCCCCCCGGCTCTGAGGGACGGGCGGGACCGGGAGCTTTGCCACCCCCCGGGCTCTGAGGGACGGACGGGATCGGGGGCTTTTTCTGTCTCCCGGGCTCTGAAGGACGGGCGGGACCGGGAGCTTCTCTCCCCGCTGGGCTCTGAGGGACGGACGGGATCAGGAGCTTTGCTGCCCTGCTGGGCTCTGAGGGACGGGCGGGACCAGGAGCTTTGCCACGCCCCGGGCTCTGAGGGACGGACGGAATCGGGGGCTTTTTCTGTCCCCCGGGCTCTGAAGGACGGGCGGGACCAGGAGCTTTCTCGCCCCCCGGGCTCTGAGGTGCGGGCGGGATCGGGGGCTTTTTCCGCCCGACGAGCTCTGAGGGACGGGCGGGTTCAGGAGCTTTCCCGGTCCCCGGGCTCTGAAGGATGGGCGGGACCTGGAGTTTTCCCGCCCCCCGGGGTTTTAGGGATGGGCGGAATCAGAAGTTTTCCAAGGTCCTGGGTTCTGAGGGACGGGCGGGAGCGGGAGCGGGAGCTTCTCTCCCCGCTGGGCTCTGAGGGACGGGCGGGATCGGGAGCTTTGCCACCCCCCGGGCTCTGAGGGACGGACGGGACCAGGAGCTTCTCTTCCCGCAGAGCTCTGAGGGACGGGCGGGATCAGGAGCTTCTTCCCTCGCTGGGCTCTGAGGGACGGGCGGGACCAGGAGCTTTGCCGCCCTCCGAGCTCTGAAGGACGGGCGGGACCAGGAGCTTTGCCACCCCCCGGGCTCTGAGGGACGGGCGGGACCAGGAGCTTTGCCACCCCCCGGGCTCTGAGGGACGGGCGGGATCGGGGGCTTTCCCATCCCCCGTGGTTTTAGGGACGGGCGGGATCAGGAGCTTTGCCGCCCCCCGGGCTCTGAGGGACGGGCGGCATCGGGATCTTTGCTGCCCCCCGGGCTCTGAGGGACGGGCGGGATCGGGGACTTTCCCGTCCCCCGGGGTTTTAGGGACGGGCGGGATCGGGAGCTTTCCACCCTCCGGGCTCTCAGGGAGTGGTGGCCGCTCAGTGTGAGGGGCTCAGAGGGCTGGGGCGGGCCCGGGCTGGATTTTACGTTGGCGATCGGAATTCTCCCCCTCGTTTTACGGTGGATGCCTCTGAGCTCTTGGCTATCAAAGTCCTCGAATAATTTTGCAAAATAGTGTTGTTTTCCTTCTTCAGGCAAAGAATACCAGGCTCATGTGGTAGAGGTAATAGTGATCAAAGGGGAAGAAATACGTGTTCCCAGCCTTTAAAGAAAGTTGGGCTTATAAACTGAGTGCACTGTTCTGTGTTTGCTCCTCCTTTTCATGGTTGTTAAGGTTGGAAAAGACTTCCAAGATCAACTCCAGCAAGGTTTAAGCTTTCAAGTTCCAAGATTTCATCAATTAAAAACCAACCAAATCCAATAGAAGTTGGGTGGATGGCACAGTTCCCTCAACACACACCACCGCAGATGGAGACCTCCGCAACTAATGCATAATAAACTTTCTACAACAAACCCAGAGTGTAAGTTGGGAAATTGTTCCCGGCCTGTAATGTCACAATGTGTACTCTGGGAGTGACTTTGTGAGTAAGAGACTGTTACCAAACCATTTACAAGGAAAATGCGGCTTTTATTTACAGAGCATTTGGCTATATGCATGTAAACATATGCTGGTGTAATGCTACCAAAATTCTCTTGTAAGCCTTTTCCTCATCAAAAGAAAAATAAGACTGTTGACACTGTTACTTAATCAGCGCCGTGAGCACCAACAAAAAAAATTTTTCTATAGCCCCAGTGGACACTAAAATTTCCCTGAAGGAAAACAATAAGGCCATGGCATTCTTTCTCTCAGCAGGAATGTAGAGGAGGCAGCTTTTGCCTCCAGATGCCCTTTATAAACAGTGTGACCCAAGGCAGAACCCAGCCCTTCAGTGCTGAAAAAGTCAATTTCTCTAAAAAAAGGTGCCAGTTATAACACCTGTTTTACCAAATTGAGAAGTGTCAGCTCATTTGCTGATACATGGGCTTAGGGTCTGGGTTTTTTTCTCTTCTAGAGTGAACATCCAGGAATGAATCTAGTAAGAGATCTGTAGAGGTAGGGAGGGAAGAAGAAATTTGATGAAAATGAATTCACAGAAGCGCTGAAGCCAAGGATTTATGTTCGAGTTGGCAGTCCCCAAAGTGGTTTTAACATGTTGTACTGAGGTGTTTATCATAACCCTCTGCTGCAGTGCTTCAGGATCTGCAGTGGAGAAAAGATCTGCAGAATTAACTGTGGTTATTCTAAATTTTTATAGGACTAATACTGGAATTTATTTTTATGGCTTTTTTTTTTTTAAATTGGTTCAGGGCAGTTGCTTGTTCAGGAATTACTTTCTGATGATTTTTTTTTCTGTGTAGCGGCAACTGAGACAAGGAAAAGTTTTGTGTTTTTTAACTTAGCCACTAATCTTTGAGTTTCTGCTCACTCAGTTGTGGTTTTACATTAGCAAGTGCTCTTATTTTTACAATTTAAATTGTGAGGGCTTTCTAATTTAAGTTCTGGCTAGAGGAAAAAATGCTTTCATTAACATAGAAATGCATTTGAAGTGAGCCTGTACTTTGCTTCTTTCCTCGAGTTTTTGCATTTTGGTTTTTTTAAAAGTGTTTATTTAGTTTCTTTAAATCAGGAGCATTTCTGTACTCACAGCGCTTCCCTTTGAGTGGCAGCTTCCATGTGGAAAAGTTGTCACCCTTGTCATGTAAAAACAAGCTCCACGTAGCTCTCCTTTGCACAAAGCTGCAACAGCATCTGGATGCTGCCTCCTCTCCTGACAAACGCTTTGGGCAGTGACGTGGAGGTAAATCAATACAAAACGTTATGGCTGGTAAATTTAATTTTCAGCTTTTCTCCCTCTTTTCCTTATCTTCCCCTGAGGTGCTGTGCTTTTGCAGTTATCTGGGAACAGCGGCTGCTCATCTCACTTAATAGAGGAGAAAGTCCTGCGGCCGTTGCTCACACGGAAAAATGGTTTTGTGAAGCATTTGGATACTTCTGACTGCGGTACATTCTGCTCTTGCTCAGCCCTGCCTCTCTCTCGGTAGTCACTTGCCAGTTTCTTGCTGTTTCCTTCTGCTCCTATGTCCCTTCCTGCAGGCACGCTGCCTCAGGGCTTGTGTACTCCAGGGAAGCACGAGGACCTAAACAACAGCTCTTGTCCCTTTGCTGTGTATCACCGACCTTTAGGAAAAGCGTTCTCTGCGCTGGAAACCTCGGGCTGGCACAAGGGGCGGAGGCCCAGGGTGAGCCATTAGCTCTGTGGCACAGCTCCCTGAGAGCGGGTACCCGATCCCAAGGAACGGGCTGGAATTAGCATGCACCCGCTTTGGACAGCTGACCTGCCCAGTCACTGTGCCCTGCTGCTGGGAGCTGCGGCATCCAACCTGACACAGCGGCTGCTTCCTCCTGCAAACAGATTCAAGCTGCTTCTCAAGTAAACGGCTTAGGGAAAATAAGCATCTCGTTCCCAAGTTGTTCTCCATTTCCATTTATTTTAACAAGGCATCGTTCACACAATGATAACAAGGTACTGATCTGAACAATTCTGTAACAGTTAAAAAAGTAAACATTTGTTGTGACCATGTACATTGAATTGCACTTTTCATAACAAGCATTACACTTACATTTTCATGTCGTACTTTATGTAATACATGGATGTGTTACCCAAGTACTGGCAGTACTGAATGGTTCTCAGTTAGAGGACTGACCTCTCTGTGATGCTCTTTTTCTCCTAACTCTTTAGGATTTGTGGACTTGGGGGACACACCCAGATCACTAAGGCATTCCCAAATCTGGAAAACTTCATTGTCATGGAGTCAAGAGATTTGAAGATGCTCTGTTCTCAGTGTGCTGGAGTGAATCCACCTTAGTGGCAGACACAGAGGGAGATGGATTATGCTTGATTAGAAACTTTTCTGCATTCATGTGTCATCTTTTCCCAGTTCAAAGAAGCCAGAGAATCTTCTTCCATGGGGAAGCACGAGTTCCCAAGGCTCAAGAGAGCTCCTTGCACAGCTTTTGAGGGTAGTATAGCAGAACTGCAAACTCAGGGATTTCTGAAAGACAGGAATTGAGATCTGAAGAAAAAATCTGGGAACATCTGCTGTGGTTTTTGCATTGGTAGTACCATCCATGTATTATATAAAATACAAAAATAAGAGAAACTGTAAGGAAATTAGTACAGCCCAGGATTCCAGTGGTATCAAATCACAAATGAAATTTATGATACCAAATCCTTTCGATGTATTTATCCCCTTGTCGTTCAGTTTCTTATATATTATTCTATATGTAAGATATAGTTCTCCAAAGATACATATATATTCCTTTACAGGTTAAATAAAAGCAAGTCCCACTGAGTAAGAAAATAATAAAAGTAATACCCTAATTCTCTACCCATTTTTTTGTTTTTCAGGTAAAAATAGCATGAAATACATTCAGTAGCAAAGCAGTTGGGACCCAGGAGAAATGGAGAGCCCTGTATGCCTGGAGAGTTGACCTGTATGTGTTAAGTCACAAGAAATTGTGTAGAGTTCTGACCTGGGAAAGAGAAGGTCTTGATCAGTGCTGAGCATTATTTATCCAGTTGCAAATTCCTTCCATTTCCCAAAAGCCATCTGTGGATTAGCTCAGTTCTAAAGGCTGCTGTGACGTGCACCTACCCTAAACCCTGCGAGATCCCAACTTGAGCGTTCCATCACGTCTCCCCTTAGTGGGATTACCTGGAAGGAGGTAACAGGACAGTTCCCAGTAGGGTATCAGCACAACAGACAGACAATTTCGTTTTAACCTTGGTGTTTGCACATCTGGTGCAGCTGGCTCTTTGCACAGCAGGGTCCAGCAGGGACAGGGGTGCTTGTCAGCCACAGCAACCCCTCAGCCTTGAGGGCAATATCTCTGCCCTCTCTCCACCATCAATCAGACATGACACTTACTACGGTTTTGTCTCTAGCAGCTGGAAGAACACCAGCACTCTAAGGTAGGAGTGCTTCTGGTTTCAAAGCCAGGGGTGTTTAGGCTTAGGAGATGATGCAGGAGTTGCCAATTATCCCTGAGTCTAACAGTAAATGAAAATCCTCTGAGTAAATGAAAATCACCTGATTATTGTTCTCCCACACATACAAGTAGTTTCATGGATTTCACTGCAGCTACTTAATAGAAGGAACAGCCCAGCCCTGATCCTGTGGAGAAAGCATGGCACGTGACTTCCAAATTCTGATACTTCGGTGCCAGTAAATGCGGATTTTTATTTACTCCTAAACTACCACATTCAGTCAATGAGTGGCATCATGACCCCGAAGTCAATGGGATTCTTCATGCTTTGTGAAGGGGCTGGACTCTTGCAGCTCTTGAGTTTTTATCTGTGTCTCCCTTTGTAAAAGGCTGCTTTTATTTCAAGTTGTTCTTAACACAGTGGTAGAGATGATCATTTATCTTAAAAGAAATTTCAAGAGCCAACCAAGAGAAGTAATTTAAACTGTCTTAACAAAGAAAAAAATACTGCTTACCTGTGTAAGCACTTTAACTTAATTGCAGCAATGCAACTCAGCTGTAGCAAATTAAATCCTCATTAATGGTCAGGACAAGGGTGGGTTTGTCCACTGGCAGTACTGATTACATGGCTGATTACCTTTCCTGAGACTGGTTCTACCAAACATTAATGCAGATGGAACTCAGGGATTTTGCAGTTTCTTGGCTTCTCTACCCATGGTATTTTTAATTTTTATTCTTTTTATTTCTCTCCAGGTACATTTAGAAATGTAAACTAAGTGGAGTAAGTCCTATTACTTTAGAACACTAAGTTTGGTTCACAAAGATAATACAAGACTAGTTCACAAATGTACCACGTAACTAAATCAGCCTTGCTTCATTTAGCCTGTAAAGTGTTACAGTCAAAGGAAAACCAACTTTTTGAAGTGAAAAGAAGGACCTTTTTTTTTTTTTTTGCCCCACATACTGGGCATCTCAGGAACAGATCAGAATCCAACAAGATAAAAAGTTGTAGTAAAAATATTCTTTGGAGGTTTGTTCCTAATCAAAGTAAAGACTTTATTTCAGAATGGTGCATTCTCAATAAAATTTAAAAATAGGTTTTAGTTCCACATATATATTTATAAAATTCAAATTAATTTTAATAAAAGTTTGATGCGAACACATAGTTTTATTACAGACTCAGGGAAAAAAGGTTGATTACTCCAGACTTAGGAGCTATCTTAGCTGTTCCAGTGCCACATGGAAACAACAGTTTCAGTGAGATTTTGATGATGTTTCCTGCTGAAAAGCTGAACAATAAGCCAGCTGTCCCTGGCAAATCCACCAAGGATATGTGTGTAGGTAGTTCTGTCACACAGAGATCTCTCTTTTCTTGCAGGAAACTAAATTTCCCAATAGCATCAATAGTCAGCAGATAAAATTTTAGCTTGCCTGGTTTAATCATGGAGTCCTACTCCTTTCCTTCATCCTGAATATTCATCAAGATAATGCCATAAAGCTATTTTCTTACTCTTTCAGTAATGCTGAGAAGATGCAGTTTCCACCTAAATATTCCTCTTCCAAATGGCACAAATGCTACCTTGGATCTACAGCTGGAAGGTGGAAATCCTTTCCTGCCTTTAGGGTCATGGCTTTCTGCAACTTCCTTTTGGTGAGGCAAGCCAGCTTCCATCCTTACGAGGGTTTGAAATCATCACAGCTGCCAGGCAGCAAATGTGGTTTTGTTCCTGAAACTCAAACTTCCAAAGCCAGAAAGCAGCTACACTGAGAAAAGGAATGTTGTGTCATTCTGTGAAACGTGGTGGTTATTTACCAGTTCCTTTTTGTGAACTTGGAAAGTCCCACTCCCATGATCTGCTTGCACTCATTGGACCCTCTGAGGCGATTTAAGTCATTCACTTGACCAAAGATGAACCGTAGGGGGGTAAATCCACCCTCATCTTTTTTTGTTGTTGTTTTTCCTTATTTCCAGTACATACTGTAACAAAGACAAGGGACAGGACTGCACAATGGGGAGTTGGAGGGGTGAGCAGCAGTGAGCTCTTA
Source organism: Monarcha castaneiventris obscurior (assembly GCA_026261815.1). Classification (NCBI taxonomy): domain Eukaryota; kingdom Metazoa; phylum Chordata; class Aves; order Passeriformes; family Monarchidae; genus Monarcha; species Monarcha castaneiventris. The sequence goes on along the minus strand of JAMPIT010000502.1, from coordinate 147,087 downwards.
ACACATCTGCTCAGGAAATCATAGCCTAACACATTTCGTTAATCATTCTTACAGAACTTTTCCAATTGTGGTTTTAAATCCACTTGTAAGTATGATTTAAGAGAAATGAAATGAGAAATTCAGACGCTTGTCAAACAACTGGTTTCTCTCATGGGCACAGTACTCTCAAATGCAACAATCAGAAGTTCACCAGGTATCCTTAAATGTCACTTCAGATTTATTATGAATTCAGAGTCACATTCTGAATGTGAAGCGGAACTGGGAAGTGAATGACTAACACTGGGTTTAGTCAGTCAAGAGAATGGAAACATTTATGCAAATATTATGAGCAAGAAAGTGACAAGGAAAAAAGACCTTTGATGACATTTGCAAAAGAAATACCTTCTGTTTTTCCCCCTTTTCTCTGTCATTGTATTAATAAATTCAGATAATCACTGTTCTTGAAGCTACATTTTAAAATGTTTTAATGTTTACATTTAAAAAGTTTTTTAACCCCTTATTCTTAGAAGAGAGAATTGTGTCAGGATGGTGATAATATTCTGATCTCTACTTCTAACAGCTGACTGCCTTTCAGAATCTTTCCTTTGGCACTGGTAACATTGAATTTGTACTACCCTGTTGAAAATAATTCACAATTATGCTTGACAACAAAGCACAAGATGGGTATTATTAAATTTTATTGTACAAAAGCGACAATGTATGGCATTCCTTAGAATTAAAAAAAAAAAGATCAAAACAGAACTACGGTCCCTGGAAAAATCTTGTAAATGAAACAATTAATACACAACATTTAGTCCAGCAATGACATTTACCTGCAAGACCATCTTTAGACATGACAGGTATAATTAAAAAAATATTCCGTCAGTTCAAGCAATAGTTTAATTTTCCATGAAATAAGTATTTCTATGAATACTTCATGTTTAGTCAAAACAAATGCTTTCCAACTTTCTTACCTTAAGAGATATAAAACAACCAGATAGGTTTGGGAATCACCAGAGAAGTCTACCCCCACAGGAAAGTCTAGGGCTTGTATTCCACTTGAAAATGCTTGTTTTTTATAAAAATAAGTAATACCAACGAAGTGTTTCCTAACCAAACACTTCTGGCAAACAGATCTTGTTTCTGTGATATTTTATTCATCAGTGCAGCACAAGCCTTTTGGGTATTTTATTTGATACCTCATTTCTGTGTCAAATTTGGAATCTGAATATAGACCCAGGGCAAGGTTTTCATTACTTTTATTCATAAAACCTACCCTTTATTGCACAGGATTTACAAAAGGTCAAAGCCATGCAAGGTCTTCGCTCTGCTTCTCAGCAAAAACATCGAGTAAGTGTCAAAACAGTTCTCCCTTTATCCCAGTGGAAGGAATTACTCCTTGGAATTCTTAATATAAACATGAATTAAAAAAAGGGAACTAGGTAACTTTATGTTAAATTCCAGTTGAGCTGTAAATAGCTTTAAACAACAGTGTTACAAAAACTGCACTACTTGCATTTCTGAAGAAAAACCAATCCAAACTAAGGAGTTATGAGGGAAGCTCATAGCAATTGTGCCAGGAGAGCACAAGCCTATCTTTGCTATGGCCTAAGCTTTACAAAAAGTGCTTCTCTGCAGGATGCAGCTGCTGCAATAAACTTCTGAGATGGTCCCAGGGCATAAATTATCCTAGATGTCTTACACTGTGCTTTCTAGGGAGAGATTATGCTGCAGTACTGTAAATTTTCCATTCTCTCTCTTCCTCCAGAAGAAGAAAAACCTTCTATGCAAGACAAAAATGATTTCGAATTAGATGTGTATTAAAGACCTAGTTTTGAAGTATTTATTTAACATCTAGTCATATAAAATAAAGTGTAAAAGTATGAAGGTATCAGAACGTGGCTTTCAGCAAGGCAGTATGGGAAGTAGGAATTCAACATAAACCAGGAATTTTGTTTTTCCCCCCTTTGAAAAGGGGTCACATCAGAAAACGAATGAAAAACACTGAAGAATTTCACTTCAAGCCTGCACTCCTGCCTCATTGTCCTTTGCCCAGGAGGAGAGACCACTGGAAGAATCCTCCAAGGTTTCAGGTTGTTGTTCTTTGTGCTCTTGTGCCGGGTGTGGCCGGAACTATGTGCTGCCCTCTCTGGGAGGCAGCGGCGGCTGCGGCGGCGCCTGAGTGCCTGTGGCCGTTTTGATAGAGTTCAGCGTTTTGCTAAACCAAGAGTTTTTGGCAGCTTGGATTTCATTCATAAGGGCTCCTCTCTGGTGCTCCAGCTCCTGAGAAAGCAGAACAGTCAGAATTGATCAAAACCTAATTAATTACAAAGAAGCATCTTCACACTCAGTCCCTGCAGTCCGGCACTTCCCTTGCAATCTCCCAGGCACTGGGGAGAGAAGACGTTCAAACTGCTGAAACAGCACAAGATATTTAGACACACAGATAAAAACATCTTTTTCTAAGACAGGAAATTTTTCTGGAAGGTCAGATATACAGGCATGCAGGTATGTGCTCCCTTTTGGAACAATTTTCTGTATCATTCAGAACAACTTTGAACTGAGCGTGAGGTTAAGATGACCGCCCTGCTGTGCTTGGATTCCACGTACCTGAATTTTGCACTTGGCTTCCACAAGCTGCAGTTTGGTCTGTGCAAGTTCCAGCTCCATCTCTCTCAGCTGCTTCTTCAGTGCATCCTTCTCATCATCTGTTTCGATGCCTTTGTTGTCCGTGCTTACGGCAGGTGCCTTCAGTGCCCCCTCCTTGCTGAAAATCTCACTGCAGTGTTTGCAGGCCATCACTTTACCCTGAAACACCCAGAAAGCTCATTCTTAACCTATGTTCCAGGAGTTGCTGTACTTCCTGGAAGAGCCTTTTTTTTGGTCAGACTGCCTCAATCTCAAACCATCTAATACTGCAGTTTGTATAACTGGCATGAAAGAATTTGAGTTGTTCATCAACAATTTCCAGGGTACGTTAACCACTATAAAAATTCCTAAAATCTACTTAGCATGCTCTAAGCATGGAAACTTTGCTCCTGTATTAGAACCTTCTTGCTACCAAGGCTTTGTAATATTTATGTCAGCACAACTCAGAAGAGTAAATTAAATCTGAGTAGATGAAACAGCTGGCCTGGCTTGCACAAACTGAAACAGGATATTGAGCTATTTTTAGCAGAATATAGGGACATCAGTCCTAGAATTATTTTATGTTATTATCAATAACATTAAAAAGTCACTAAAAAGCAACAAATCCAGTTCAGCTTGAGTACTAAAGAAATATGTAGAAGCTACAACAGAGGGTAAACAACTCTGCCTACTCAGAATTATTATTACCTGCTCAGGCAATGTTTATCTCTTATGTAGGTGTTCCTGGTAAGGGGTTTAGACAAGGAAGAGGAACCACTGTGGATATTCTGGGGACAGAATATCAGCCCTAGCTGTGCCATTTGGTTTAATTACTTAAACCAATTCTACTTAAATTACAGAACCCAAACATAAACCTTGTCCAATCTGGCCAATTCCAATCCCTCCACTGTGCACGCCTGAGAAACAACACGTTTTGTCTTCTAGAGAGTCTTTTTTCCCCCAATTCATCAAAACATTCTTTCTCTACATTTTCTACCAGAAGTATATATTTTAACACCAAAAAGAAGAGCCAGGTACTAAATGCACTTCAGCTAGAGAGTTCCACACTGTCTGATACAAGATAAAGAACCATGAAAGGAAATAAACCCTATCCTTGTTTACATCTGCTGAAAAATGCATGTGGGGCTGTTGATGTTACTTTCAGCCTCAGTTCACGTTTTGCTCTGTATCCCTGGCATCCAGCAACACTTTGTGCTAGAAATACCCCATTTGTAGAGACATTGTTCTCACCTTCACAACTTCCAGTTCATCTTTACTGGCCGCCTGTTGTTTTTCCAGCCTGGTGCTCAGCTGGGAACAAATCTGGAGCAGAGAAAGCAGTCTCTTAGCTCAAGTTTACTACACTAAAATAGAATCTGTGCTTTTTAACAATGGTTTTTGCTAGAACCAACATTTCTTAAATTCTGCCTCACTCAGGTATATGCATTCCCCCTTGAGAACTCCACTGCTGCTGATAATGATAAAAGCCCAGCAGTATTCAATACAGAACCTGAGCACAGAGACAAGGACATTTTATGGATGAGTTGGTTTATGATGTTTATACTGCATTATGTCACGGAGCACAGAAGCATTCACCCTACAGTACTAAAATTAGCTGAAAGACAGGTTATTCCTGACTGCCTAATTAGGAGACTATTAGGAAAGCCACAAGAAGGTTTATGACAAATTACAACATTGCTCTCTGAAAGCCTCAAAGGTGGAGCTTATTTGAAGGGTGAGATCTGCAACGCTGAAAATTCAGTTCTCATAACAGGTTGAAAGAAGAAATATGAGAGAGCGTCTCTGGAATGGTACCTGTTTATACTCTGCAATAATGGCTGTGGTTTTCTTGATCTCGGATTCTGCCTTCTCCAGCTGCTTCCTGAAGACCTCCTTCAGCTAGGAATTGAAGGAGAGAAGTTACACAGTACACTGACAGAACTTCTCAAAATGTGTCATCAGATTGTTCTCTTCAAGTCTTGCTGGGTTTGTAACAGCTCTACAGCTGCTTCTTAGGAAATTCCAGTTCTTAGACAAGTGTCTGATTTACTCAGTTTACAAACACTTATTATATCAGTGATAACCGAAAAGTCTATACTGTGACCCTTCATCCCTGCTTAGAGAATTCTCCTGTAACGTAATTCCCGTTCTCTGTGTTAAGCGGTGGTACATCATCGTCCACAGAACACACACAAAAAAGCATTACTGTTAAGTGGGGTTTACTGATTTAGTTTTTGTTTTTCTGCACACTGTCACAGCAGGTTTGGCTAGATTGTTTGTTTGTCTGGAGATGGAACAAGAAGAATCTCTCAACATTATCACTGTCATCTCCGTAACAGGAGAAAAAAATCTGTTTGGGTCTATGGCACTGAGCTAACTCCTCTCTCCTTCAGAACCACTCCACTTGGAGAGCCCTTTCAGCAGGAAAAAAGCCTCACTGCCTTACTGATGGCAAACAGAGAACTCCATTTAGAGAGACACAAAGAATTAACATTTATTGTTGCAGTCACTGTTGCTCAATAGCAAAAATTAAAATCAGGGTATCACTTTGAAAATGTACATGTAAGATATATAGGATTACAAAACCAATGACTATTTTGCAGCTGAGTATGGAGCCAGATCAGCAAAATTTTCCCAACCCTCACCCCTCTTCTTCTGCTGTTGGTTCTAGCTTCAGGCAGGAACATTATTTAAGTGATCCAGCAGCTGAACCCAGAATGGGCTCTTACAAAGCAACAACTCCTCCAGCTCCTTCATTTAGATATTTAAGAGGTCAGATCACATCTCCTTAGCTGAGACTGCTCACCACCAGCGACAACAATTGCTACAATACTTGCAAGAGGATAAGCTATGAAAAACTAAACATTCAGAGCTCAAGTAAAGAAAAACACTGAAAACCATACTTTGCAAAAAGAATTACCCTGGCACTGTAAACTTTTAATTGAAACTGCATTTTGAGGACAAAATCCTTTTCACAGTTGCAACACATCCACACTTTTTCTGCATATCATTTTGCTTGCATTTCCTAACTAAATGGGAAAAGCTGCAGAGTGCCTTACCTGAGCAGTTTCCTCTTCTTGCTTCCTTTTCTCTTCCTCAGTCTCCACGAGCTTCTGTTTGGTCACGAGAAGTTCCTTGTTCAAAACATCTGCTTTGTCTTCAGCCTAGGATCAGAGATTTACACTTGTGTGAATCGTCTGTTACCTGTGCCAGTACAAACACATTGGGATACACAGCTCAGAAATACACTAGATTCAGGTTTTAGCAGTGCCTTTGCCTGCCCTCTAATGGCTCACATAATGTTTTGATATGAAATTCCCTTTTCAGTGAGCCATTTACTAAATTATTTCACTGTGTTTCACCGACTGTGCAAAAGGACCCTTTGGCCAATTGTTTACCTATGCCCAGATGGCACGTAAGCACTGTGTCCTTGTACAAACAGTGATGTACAGAATATTTTTGTTGGGACCAGTATTAATCTAAGTGAGGGCAGCAGGATTTAGCTCCCATGTAATTTCAAATAGTTCATCCCATTTTTTAATCTGTGAGCAGGGAAAACATAACTGTAAAATACTTAGGTGTCTCCATTGTACCCCAAAGTGTCCAGGCAAAGACAAGAGTCAGAGACAAACAGGACCACCAGATAAAATGGTTTATCAGTGCAAAAAAGTATGTGAAGAAACCTGATAACTGAGAATATAATTTTCTCCTTTCTTGGAAGGACCAAGCTTGTGGTGACACATACTGGGAATGCTTTGTTTTTGTGAGCACTGTCCTCACGGATCATCAGGAGAGGAATGCATTTCTCAGTGTTTGGATATATTCTGTAGGCCTCCCCAGCTGGGGAACACACATGGCCTCTCACCACCCTTCCTGTTCAGTAAGGAGGTCCAGGACAGGAAATTGTTGTGTGGCCAGTTAACACTGAGTTTGCTGAAATTACAAGAGGGAAAAGGGCATTGGAAACAAGTAACCATACAGAACTTGTCTCTGAGCTGAAGCTCTGTTTTCTACCACTGTGGTGGCATCAGCTTATCTTTCTGCCACGGTGATTAATGAGGGTATTAGTGGAACCAGCTCTACCATCTCCATGACTGAAGAGATGGATTAAGGATTTCTTCATTGCTTAGTGTGTGCATAAGGCTGTATGGGAGAAAGGAAAACAAGCAGTGCAAGAATGGAAAATCGATGAGATTAACATCTTAGAACAAAAGAACCTGGGGATTACAAGGATATTTTTGATGAAAGACCTGTTCTTGAAGGAACTACAACTTTTTCCTCCTTTGTGTTCACTCCAGTTTCTCCAAGCATCTGCAGTGGCACCTGGTGTCCCCTGTCCTTGCAGATGAGGAGCACAGCAGCACAAAGCTTTTCTTTAAGTGCTTGAGAATGGAGGTAGGGGGTGGGAGAGCTTCATGGAGCCACTCTTGTCTACAGGAAGACTGGGAAAGTGTAGGAGAGCACGGAATGGGCCTAGCACAGGTATGTGCTTGGCAACCTTGTCATGACACCTGACAAAAAACAAGTACGGGCAGCTGCAGACTTAAAGCTGCTTCACGTACAGCTGGAATTCCCAGGGAGACAGAGCCCCTCAGACACTGATTTTAGCCTCCACACAAGACTGCCTGCTCCATGCACAGCCCATCTCAGCCTGCCTGTGCTCACCCAGACAGCTCACCATTTCAGCATCCCATGGATCTAAATCAGCAGAGCCTAATTGTCCAGCATCTGCCTGAAGTGAAATATAACTCGCAGAACCGTGGTCAGTGATGTTTACAATTCTGAGGTTGGATAAAGCAAGCCAAATAAGTACAGGAAATCCAACTGAGAGGCCCTTACATGAAAAGGTTTTTAATTACAAAAGGCACTACAGACCTCCCCGAGCAAGGGACTAATCACAGGGTGTGGTGGAGCTTGGCCCTCCTGTATTTAGCACCGTATCAATAGCTGCCACAGCATTTATCAATGCCACCTAAAGCACTTCAGAAAGAGAGGCCTGAATGTGTAGCTCTCGGAAAATCATTGCCTCCGAGGCAAAGGGCTCTGAATGCTGCTGCCCTCCACATTCCAGCCTCCAAAGGGAACACGAGCAGTTATCAGTGAACACCCAGGAGCCCTTCGAATTTTTGGTGCCATGCCACTTCATTATCTCTGAATTTTGTTGGCTCTACTAAAACTGCTGTGAAAAACAGATCCACACAGACATTTTGCAATGCAACTTACCTTGAAACTAGTCTTTCAAGAACTGTGTGATACCTTTTTCAAGGAAATGTTCATTCTTTGCTATCTGCCTAAAGGTTATGGCCCACATTTGCTGAACAATCCCCAACAGAGAAGATGCAGTCAGTCTTGGCCAGACACCACTGAATGCCTACAGTGTCACGTGGAAATCCAGCTGAGTGCAGCTAGGAGTGAGGTTGTCAGGAAAATAAAGGTGAAAATAATTACACTTTGAATGTGTTCTTGCTTTCACTTGAGCACAAAACTGCTGTTGCCAAGCCTGAGTTGGGACCCATCTCTGTTAACATTACCTGGTCCAGGTCATTCCGTAAGGCAATTTTGCTTGTTACAAGCTCATGGGCAAGGTCATCGTTCTCCTGCTCCAGCCTCATGCTTGCTTCTTGGAGCCTGCGGTTCTCCCTCTGGAAAGACAGGAACAACCAGGAAAGGAAGTTAGTCCTTACAAAGAGCAATCAGCAGTGCATTGTGTGTGTAAAACACTGAGAAGGCGAGAGTGCACATGGAGACAGGACTGCTGCTCTGGGAAACAACAGTGAATTAAGCCAGCAGTGCAAATGCAGCTATTCCACTCACATCCCACAGGTCTGTGTTGTGTAAGGGACACACTGTTTGTAGTGCTTCCCTGTCGAAAGGAAACACTGACCTCTCCATGAAAGCACTTGGTTTCTGTTTGCTCATCATCTAAAGAAATTAGGCAGATAAAATCCCACCCAGCAGCAGCGAACAGGGACCAATTAAGAGTTACTCATAATAATGCTTCCAATCAAAGTAGAAAGCTGTCCTGCCCCACTTTACAAAATTCTGTCTGCAGGGATCCATAAAAATACTCCACTTTGTAGGTGATGCAGTGCCAACTTCCCATCTCCTGCAGGACCAGCGAAGAGCAGCATTTAACAGGGAACTCCCTACAGCTCATATATCCTGTATCACCATTTGTGCAGCTCTCTGTACCTCATGCCACCGACACCAGTGTGTTCTTTGCAGGAAACCCGCTGAGAAAAAGTGCCAGGTGGAGAGGGGAGCTCATCCCTGAACACAAGCCCAGGAGCGGCTGGGGGCAGCGACAGGAGCACAAAATGGAGAACTCGGGGGCTGCAGGCCCTTGCTGCACTGCCCTCCCTGCCCACTCCAGGCAGAAATGACTCTGAGGAGCACGAACCGCAGAAGGTGAGTGAACACGAGAATGAACAGCAATAATTCATGTCTTCCAGAAATCAGTTTCTGTGACTGTTGCTCTACAGCTGACAAACAGAACCATATTCAAAAGACGCCTGTGGGTCAGCGGACTTCCAGGGGTCCTACATCACATTCAAGTCCTCATTTTCAGAAGCACACAGCCAGGTGGGACAGATAGTGGTCCCTTCCTCAAACAGATTTTAAGAGAAAAAAACGCTGCTGGCTTTCTATCACTGTGTATCTTTCATACCAGAACAAGCCGCAAAGGGAATCTCTGCACTATGGAAATTCAAGGAAAAGCACCACGTTCATATGGAAACTCATAGGTGGAAGAACAACAACCTGTATGCTGAGATTTCAAAAAGGACTTGTTCTCACCTGAAAGGTAACTTATGTTCTCCAAAACAGAACAGTAGAAGTCCAAATGTATCAGTAAAAGTCAATGATATATAATAATACATAGATTAGCACTTAAAACATTTTCCAGGAGTTGTTTGTTCAGTGAGTGCATTCCTATGAAATGGGATTTCTCGCTTAAGTACGTTATTCACCTGCTTTCACTTCTTCCTACTCACCAGCTATGCTCAGATATCTTTTCTTTCCAAACTCACAACTGTGAAATTGCGATTTTCATTTCTGTTGCAAGCAGATTTTGCATGTTTGTCTTAAACAAAAACAGGAGCTCTAAGAGGACGCAAAAAAAAGTCTCTTCTGTGTGGGAACTTCCTCTGCGGCAGGAAGTGGAACGTCTACAAATTTTCTCTCCTTAATGTGACCCTATTGTGTAACTAGAATAGGCACTGCCCTGCACAGGGAAGTTTGTTTGTTTCCCTTCCAAAAGATCATACTTTGAGTACCTTGTTTTGTACAGAAACTGTAAATAAAATGCCTTTGTCTTAACACAGTTAAAATAACCACTGCTAAAAGACACACACCTTTGGGGATCTTTCTTATTTTAAATACACTGTTGTCTGTTGGGGACAAGGAATTTTAAAAGTTAAACTTTTCTGTAAACATAATATAAGCTTTAAAGTGTAAAACCAAATTGCTGTCAATAGTAAGACTACTACTAATAATCTCTAACACATCTTTATTCCTGCATTTTGTTCAGACCATGTTAGAAATGTTGATTTTTGTAGACACGGCTCTGCCGGTTGTCAGAAAGTGACCTGAGTTCCCCTAAACCTTGAGACCTGAGTAGGACCAGGTGCTGCAGCACCAATACCTTTTCATAGGGACGTTGCTTAGAGGAAGAAAGCAGCAAATTCTTAGGACCTTCCCCAAATAAACGAGCTGACTTTACCATTTTTGCTACGTCTTTGCCAAAAGCTTCAGTGTGTGCAAAGCGAGGCGCACAGTGCGAGGCTGAGAGCTCCTGCTTTGCATTGGCAGACAAGTGGGAAAGCAAGCTCCATGCTTGGAAATGCTCTATCCTCCTCTTAAACTACCCTTTACCTGGCATGCTCCAGTGAGTTAGAGAGCTCTTACCTTGGGCATCCAGTCAATAGCTAAAAGGTTTGTAGCTCCTTCACCGTACTCCCAATTCAGCTGAGAGGTTCTCACAGGGCCACCTTTACTCCTCCTCCACCCAGGGCAGTATGCCCAGTTAGCTGGTTTGTCTTTTCCAGCTCCTCCCCCCAGGTCTAGCCATGTAAAACTGCCTCCCTTCTCCGGAGGAAACTCTTCAGTCTGCCTAAGTCTAAACAAAAACTAACGGGACACAGTAAAGACAGAAAGAGCAAACAGCGCTTTTCATGTGTAGCAAACTATTTCCACAGGCTCTGAAATATCTGGAGCTTTATGAAATATGCTCACAATGACAAAGTTCAACAGATGGAGCTGGTCTGTTACAGCAGGACTCACATCACAGGCAGCATTCTGTAAGTGGCATCAGCCAACCAGTCAGACCTGCTAGCTGTCCCTAGTGTAAACAGCCAACTTCCTGCCTCCTCTACACAACACTAAATTTACTATGACAACCATTTCCTTCTCCTCAGCATTGCTCTGTTTCTACAGTCACTAAAATAACAGATCCCTCTTTCCCAAATCCCTCCTCCTGGTTACAAAAGGTGACTGGTGAACTCAGGTTAGCTTTTAAAAGGAGGATACTGCATTTCCAAAGAAGACAAACAACGCTGATACACACAAACATAAATAAACTTACCTCCTGTAAAGTCACAGACCAAATACTGCTTTCAATCATTGGTGTAAAGACAGTGAGAACAGGATATAAAGAAATGTCTAATACAAAAAAAAAAAGTTGCTTATTCTTAATTGCGTTTTTTGTTAGGAGTTTTAGAGAGATACAGTCCCACTTCCATCACACACTGGGTGGAAAGAAGATGGCAAACTTGAAAGCAGTAGGCAAGGCTCAGTTCAGGAAGACTGAAAGGCTAAACTCCACCCTCTGCTCCCTTCCAGGCTGCACCAAGGAGCAGTTCCTGAGGAGATCAGTGGCCATGATGCATCCTCTCTGTGCTGTACTCAAGTGGGGTGTAATGAGTCACACCAACCTCGTTAAGCAATTCTGTTTCTGCTCAGCAACACCCTGTGCTGCGTTCAGCTCGGGGAGGGTTAGTTTTCTTCATGGTGGTTAGTGTGCTTTGGTTTGTGCTGGAACAGTTGTTGATAGGACAGAGATGGTTTGGTTACGGCCTTTTCTGCTTCTTGTACCTCCTCTCCAGTGAGAGGGCTGGGGGTACACAACGAGCTCGAGGAGCCACAGCTGGGACAGCTGATCCCAACTGACCCCAAGGGATATTCCAGAATTCCAGACCACATGGCATCATGCTGAGTATGTAAAGCAGGGAGAAGAAGAACGAAGGGGGGACCTTTGGGGTGATGGCACTTGTCTTCTCCAGTCACTGTGATGTGTGATGGAGCCTTGCTGTCCTGGAGATGGCTGAACAACTACCTGCCCGTGGGAAGGGGTGGCTGAGCCCCCTGCTTTGCTTGGCTTGAGCACACGGCTTTTGCTTCACCTCCTGAACTGTCTCCATCTCTACCCACGAGTTTTGTCACTCTTACCCTGGTGATTTTCTCCCCCACCCACTTGCGGCTGCCTGAGCTGCTGGCTGGGTTAAATGATCCAACCCTGAGACCTCTGAGTCTGAACAGATCCTCAAGGATGGCATGAAAACACTGATTAAAATTCACTTTCTAGATGTGAGCAAACTGAGGTCTTCATAAACCCAATGGAAAGGGCTCTTGATATTGGAGGAGTTCCAAAGGAAAATCCTTTGAACCTCCATCTAGAAACCCAAAAAGCTTTTACAGCCAACAATCCAGGAAAGCCTCTCATGGTAAGCAACACAGAGGCTCCGGGAGGTAGCTGTTTTCTGTCGGTGCTTCTGAAGAAGCATTGCCCAAAGTGCCCCAGTATACTTTTTAAAAAAACAACAGACAATGGCCCACAAGCAAAGTCATCATGATTTTCCTCATGCTGGTGAACATTCAGTTGCCATGACTGAATAAAAATGACCAGTGTATTAATTTTTGCTTCCCCTTCAAACACAGAGAAGGCTATTACACAGATGTCCAAACCACACATTTATTCACACAACTTCTCCCTTGCACAAAGAGGTCAACAGAGGAAAAGGTGGAACAGAACAGCAGCATCTGCTTGCAAAACTCCAGCCCTTCTTTGTACAACTATATCCTCTTTATTTTAACTCAACTCCCAAGCTCAGTTCTGGAAATTTCTCATCAAGTCAACCCAAATCTTGTTACATGAGGTATCCTCAAACACAGAAATAAAACTCCACAATATTTAGAAAAACATAAATCTGAACTATATTACTATTTTTTCTGCACATACAACTCACTTTTCTTCCTGGCTTCTGTAGGCAATTTGTAACTTATTTCAACTACAACTTACGAAATTCGGTGACACAGCAATTTAGAAGATATTTCACTTTTGCACCTTTTAAAAATCTGACAAAAATGTGATCATTTGTTATAAACAATGGAAAATAAAGCGAAAACATGTCCAGAAAAACTTGCACTTTTCCTAAATAATACTTGTAAATACAGAACGAAACAAACACCAAAATTAATGGCGCTCTTTAACACTGCTCTTTTGGTAAGTCAAACCACAACATGTAAAACACGTGCTGGGCAGGCTCCTGTTACTGGGACCACACGAATTTCACCTGCCAGGCAAACACGGCTGGCTCAGACACTGCAAAACCAGCCCATCTTCCTCTCTCTCAAGAGACCATCAAGGCATTTCCTCTGAGGGCTGTGTCACAGGGAGGTGTCTTACTCAGACATCCTTCATCACTGCAGCTCACAAGTGCCTGTGTGTCTGTGGGCCTGACAAATTGCTGCTGCTAACAAAAACTCTAAAAACTGCAGCTAAAAACTATCAACTGACTGAAAGCTTTTTTCCTTTGTGACCCATATGAGGAACATTCTGCAGGGATGTTTACTCCGGTGATCCCATCCAAGAAACAACCCCTTCCTAGGCAGCAAAACCCTCACTTTGTTTTGGAAAGAGAAACTGTAAAAATTACAGCATGGTAGGGCTGTGGGGCACAGCCCACAGAGCAGGAGCTGGCAGCGGTGCTGTGCTCGGAGGCAGGACTGGTTTTTGTCCTTTCCCAAGCCAAGCCTGGCTGGGGGAAGCCCTGCAAAGGTGCTGCCCAGTGGAAATGCATCTCTGACCACGGGGGCTGCAGTGCTCTCTCTAAGGACAAACAAAAAGCAAGGCTGGCTTTCCACACGCAGCCTGGGAGGATCCACACAACTGACATTTCCTTGCTGCCCTTTGGAAACACTCCTGAAATGTCCATTCCTCAACTTCACATAGCAATAAATTCTAACGAGCAAGACAAGGAACAAAGAACACTTACAAGCATTTTTCCATGACACCCATCAACTGACGAATGCGTCCAAACTTTGAAGTTAATGTGCAACTAACCTGTTACAGGGACTCTAATCACAGCATCCTTAAGAGGATCAGACCCAATCCAGCTTAATTAAAAAATCCACAGTGAGTTTCAGAAGTGCAAGCCAAAACCCTGGGCTGTGATCTTGACTGTGACAGTGACTCACATCAACAGTGGCCCAAGAGTCACTTCCTATATCCTCATTTGCAGCTTGGGATAATGTTCTTCACCGTCCATTGACCAGGATTAACTAGTTAATATGCTTCCACCAAGCTTTAAAGAACCCTTATTTGTTTTCTAAGCATTATTTTTATTCTACAGTACTGTAAGTGAACCACTAGAAAAATACTTAAAAGTTAAGCAGCAGCAAGTTTTATTTTTTTTCTAAATAGGCCATACCTGCTATTGGCTCTTGGCAGCTGCAGCACTCTTAAGTCTCACAAGCAATAAAATCTCTGCCCTTTGACAGCAAAAAACCTACACTTAAAATATAATTTTCTCACAGACAATGGCTTTTTTTAAAAAAAAAAAAAAAAAAGAGTCAGTTTGACTTTGTACCTGTAAGTCTACTTTGTCACATTGATGAATTAAGGCACACTCTCTCACTAGAGATTTCCATACTCTGGTTTTCTAAACGTGGTGCACTTTCCTTATGCTCACAGACCATGTGAAGCCTGCTGCACCCTGTGGGATTATTCACCACTCCACACTCCTGGTAGACTCCGTAACAACCACAATGTCACTTAACATATTAAGGCACAATGAAGAACAGCAGGAAAACAGTACAAGGATATGTAAGAAATGTCAGTTCCCAGCTATCCTGGGCAGTGGGCAGTAAAGTGCTTCACCTCTGGCAGCTTCACCTAGAGAAAACTGAATTGTTCAGAGCAAGGAATAACTGGATGGTGAGCACTCAGTACAGTCTGTGCCCAGAGGCAGAGCCTCCAGCACACAAAATCTATGGCAGCAGAATGTAGCTGTGACAATGAAAGCAAATACATTGTAAAGATAAGCAAAGCTGATCCAAAATTGAAGAACTGGAAGCTTATTTCTCTGCTCCTTTAAAGAAGAATATGCACCACTATTAATTCTATTGCAGTAGTACCTCAGGACCCCAGGAGAGCTCTGGGTCCCACCATAATAGGTATTATCTTAACAAAAAATTACTAATACTTGGTAGAAACAGGAATGAATAATAAGGATCATATCAGCCAAGGAAGAGTTCATCTTCCAAAGTCTCTGTGGATGCCACTGCACACAGCTTGCACTAGAACAATGTGTATTTTCTCCTTTTTGTGTCTGTAGCTGAATCACCCTTTGTTTCTGCGGCTCATGAAGATCTCCCGTAAAAGTGCAACAGCAGGAGAGTTACCTACAAACATATAAACTGAAAGAAGAAAAATATTATATGTGGCTACTTGCAGATGTCTTAAGAGTTACAAATTGTGATTGAAATAGTCTTGGAAAAAAAGACTTAAGTCCAAAGGTTTAAAGTGCTTATTCAAGAAAGGGGATGAGTTTCTCCTGGCACTTCACTTCCCTAAGGTCTGCACTGGCATATCCCAGGGAGGTGAGCCTGGTACACACACCTCTGCTCAACTGCTGGAGACAGGTCACTCCTCGTGGGAGTCAGCAGTGGAACAAGTTCCCATACAGCATCTCCCTACCTTGTATCTGTCCATAGGATCCTCCTGCTGCAGCTGGCTCTCTCGCAATGTTTGGTACTCTCTCTCATATTTCTTCAGCTTTTTCGTTGGCACCTGTGGAACAGATGTGGGAAACATGCATTTAAAAATTAGAGGAACACTGGAAAAGCTGACTGAAAGCTCTCCCTACTAACAGGAGACTGAGGAAGTGCTGGAAAGCTGCTGCTGAATAAAGTCTCTCCCCACTGTCCCCCCTTCCCTACTCATTAAGCCATGTCAAACACTTACAGCTCATATCGACAGAAATCTTTCTGTGCCCACTGCTGCTAATTATTCAAACATTTGAAGGGAAACAAGAGTGAAGTAGAGACATTTTAAAAAGACTGTCAAGAAGTAAAAAAGCACAAACAAGTGGGAGAACAGGAAAGAGGAACACACGCTTGGATACATATGATTCACCAAAACAATGCTTTAGCAAGACAACTGTTAAAAGTGAGATGAGAACAAAGGAGTGCTTATACAAAAAGACTGGACAATTCCCTGGGGGGGATCCAAGTAATGGTTTTTATTGCTGAGAGAGTATAAATGTCTAAATTACAGCCTGTGACCAATGCCCTCATGAAGTCTGGCACCAGAGCCCTCCCAGGCACAGGTGGAGACGCTGCAGCACAAGAGAACCGCGAGGTGGCTCAGAGAAATCACAAACAAATTTGGTAAACAGCCACGCAGAAAGGGCAAAACCCAGGCTGCCTGATCCTGGGAATGCTTCCACTTTACCCACTGATCAGAAGAAACCTGTGCTCCTTTAAACAAAACGTGGGGGTCCTTTGCTTTCCCTTCACCTTTTGGTTGGGTTTGCAGTGCTCCCATCTCTCCTCAGAGACCTCTGGCAGCATTACTCAGGTCACCCCCTGGCAGCTGGAGAGATCCCTAAAGCCATGTACCACTGTGAGTATAAACACAGGCTTTCCCTGGATCTGTCATGTAGATATTCCTATTGCCTGTATTGATCATGTTTAGCTGCCTCCTGGTGTGAGGACATGCCACTGTCACCTTGCCTTAGGGCAAAAAACTACTGCCAGTGAGCAGAGACAGGAGTTCCTGTGTAGTTTTGGTGTTGTTTACTGGTTTTCAGCCCAATACCTCTTTGCTCTGCCGTGCCCAAAGGGACCAAGCAAGTGCTCAGTGCTGCTGCAGAGAGAGGTGCAAGCAGCAAACATGAAACCCATGATCTGCAAAGCATTAATAAAGTAGCACCAATTCCCACAATTACTGATGGAATCTGAAATCAACCCCTTAAAGTAAACAAGGAGAAAAGGGTAAAGATAAAAACATGAAGTACATTGAGCAAACATACAAGAAAATTTCACTTGGATGACACTTAACAGAGCAAAACACCATGAAATGAAAATGACTCAGTCAGAGATGCTTTTATACATTTCAACTGAACAATCCTCCCAACACAAACCCAGCCAGCTTTGTCTCTGCTGCAGCCTGAAACTGTTGAGGCTACTTAATAGTCATAAGAATAAGAAATCATTTCTCCACAGTGTTTTAAATGAATCACATCTAGCACACATCCAAAGCCTGATCCCTCCCATCCTTTCACCAGGATTTCACTTAGAGAACCAGATCAAGGCTCCCCGGCTGGGGTGTTGCAAGGACACCTTCCAAGTACAGCTCTCAGGTTCTGCTGTGGAGTTTTGTGCTCCAATATGCAACCACCAGGAAATAAAGATAAATATGAGGGAGGTTTTGGGGTGCAGCATGGCAAAAAGGCACAAGACAGGTGTAATTTAGATGATGACCTGTTTAACCAAAGATTTTCCTGACTCTTGATGCTTTTCATTGAAACCTTTAAAGTGCACATAAGAACTAAGTTCTAAGTGACTGATGTATGTTAGTACCTATTCCTGCTACAAACCTTACCTTAACTGGGAAGTAGCACCTAAATAAAGTGAAATTCTGTCTTGAGGGGCTGGGAGGGAACTCCTACCAGAAACCAGTCCACACGAATCCACTTATCTCATAAAATAGAAACTGGAGCAGGTATGCCCAAGAACTTTGGCAGGGACTACACTTCACTGTAACTGTCTGTTCAGCCACATTTCTCAAAGGAGTTTGATAAATTATTACAGCACTTTCTTCTTCTGAGTATACACTAATACATGGGAAAAAAATTTAAAAGCCCATTTCCATATTTTCCAATTTAATTCCCTGAAACACTTTGTGCATTCAACAAGGGACTTCTCAGTAAGCATTTTCATAAGTAAGTGCATAGTGCTAGCTATGCTTCAGTCTTCATGGACTGATCCTGAACAAAGTGCTCATAAATTCTCTGTAAAAGCTTCTGTAATATTGATTCCTTTTTTCTTTCTTTAGCACCATGGGGTATATTGGCTTGAACTGATGCTTATCAAATTTAGGAGACTCTTACAGTATATAAACATTCCTCATAATTGTTTATCTCAATATCTTATCTCACTGAGCTGTTTTATTTTATTGTCTTCAAGTATAAAATCATGTTACAAGCAGTTGTATGTAGGGAAAAACCCATGCAGAGCATCTTAATAAAACATCCACAGAGAACAACTAAACAAGCAAAACCTCTTCCTGAAAAAACCCAGTGGCACCACATGCTTGAAGGACTCACTGCACAGGGGTGACACCTGGAAGGTGAGAAACAAAACCACTTTGGTTTTAGCTGCCCCCTGTTCAGACAGGGCTGGAAAGGTTTGCTTCACTTCGTGGGGCAATCCTGGGCATGGACAGTGCACCGAGCATCAGCATCCGCTCAGCTTCAGAAGAGCCTTCCCTCATTCTGTGATTTCTTCAGCTGTTTGCAGGCAGCTCAGCCGGGCCTTGCTGGATTCATAAATCACACCTATGACTCCTTCCTCCCCAGTGTTTGATGGCTCTAATGCAGCCTGAGCACTCAGAGGAGGCAGTTATCGCTGTGTTCATTTGACAGCCCAGGAAATGGAAGCAGAGATGTGATTTCCTGAACATACTGCAGACAGCCAGAGGCTGATCCAGATAGTGAAATCCTATTACTTGATTTCTGATTTCCAGCTCCACCACAATGCCAAACTGAGCAGGGGATCTCTTTCCTAGCTTCCCACTTCCCTTCCCTATCTAGCACTGCATAAACACTCCAAAAATACATTGTCCCACCACACTAACAACGCACCCAGCATTCTCTAATGTCCTCATTCTTAACATGTTGTCCTCTCTAGGTCTTGCCTCAATGTAAAAGAATAAAAAGAAAAGAAAGAAAACAGCCAATGAAGAAAGTATGTATTGCTTTCCTTTCTCACTCTTTGAAGCAGGTGACATAACTTTGTTTCGTTGGTGATGGATTTGCTTGGAAATTTCAAGCTGAGGTGAGGGTCCTGCACCCCTCCCAAGGGGAGCCTCCCCTGCTTGCTTTGACCACAGCCACTGGGTGCAGCCCAGCCTCCCTTCCATCCATCCACCACACACCTGTCATGCTGTGACCCCCAGCACAAGCCCAGACTCTTCCCACTGCTGCAAATCAGGACCATTTCCAAGCAGAGGTGATGCCTGGGAGCCTGGCTCAGGAATGCTGGGACCAGCTCAGCCCCTGCTCCCAGCCAGAAGTACCAGCTGCAAGAGGGTCTCAATAACCTCACTGCAAGTGCCCCTCTTGAGAAGATGGGAGTTATCCTTGTTGTACTTAATTTTCTTCACCTGATGAATTAAAACTGTATCAGAGGAAATTTCACAATGAGGCTTGGTTCTGTGAGTGTCACATGAAGCTTGTGAGCTTTAAACACAACCTCAGCAGATTAGCAGTAAAAAATTTCCAATCACATGCATCATCTTAGTTCACACTCAAAGTTGTACCAATTTGTTCCAGTTAATACTCTGTATTTTAAATACAACTACATCACGTTCAAGGAAGGAAGAAGCTCTGTTTTAAGGAATACAGCTCTATTTAAGTACTTTATTAAGCCAAATGAAGGCATCAGTGTAACAAAATTAGATGGAAAAACTGACTCGGTGCTACTCATCTGTGCAGTCATTACCATGGAGAGCTGTATCATCCTTTCCTCAAAATGTGGCTGGCCAAAAGCAATGAAGAAGTATCCTGCCATATCTGTCTAGGAATAAGGCTCAGAAGTAGGTAATCTATTTGTTTTTCTCCTGGGGGGAGGCAGCAATGAAAAAGAAAGAACAAACCCCACAGCACCACACTGACACAACAGACACATCTCCTGGATTGGACTTTAAAGGGAGTGAATGGGATACTGTACTTAGCTATTACACAGTATAATCTGAACAGCTGTATCTCCATTGAGATCTCAGCCACAAGCATGAAATCTGAAAGGGAAAATTGCAATTTCTCACAAAACTCTATCTGGGATGGGTATTCCGCACAGAAGAAAACCTGCAGCATCCATCTGTAAAAATTAATGTAGGACTGACATCAGCTGCCTAAAGGAAATTCCAGGCTGGAGCACAACTTGAAGAATTCCCATCTCTCCTTTTGACACCACGCAGGGAAGGGCCCACTGGCAGCAGGCTGTTTCACCACAAGTTTGAAAGCCAGTGGAAGAGCCCTCCTCCAGTGTTTTCACTATGCCACAGTATCCCATTCAGGCCCCACACATCCTGCATTCAACCCCACACTGTAAAGCTCATTCAGCACCATCTGATCCCTGGTTCTGGGGCACAATAAAAGCCCTAGCTGTCAGATGCTGTTTTACCAGCTAAGCTGGAAGGAAGGAGCTGTTCCCTGAAATTCCTTGGAAAAGAACACGGGGTTGGAGAGATGTCCTGCTGAATGCATGCCTGAGCATCTGCTGCAGAGAAGCATTTCTCCACCTCGTGTTTGGAAACAGAACTGAGAGAAACGCTCTTTGTACATCAGCAAAGCAGCTCCACCCCAGCACACCTGAGCAGCCCTTCCATGCAGGGGGACATTTTTCATCTTGCTGCAAGTCACCTCCTTGTGAGCTCCGTGTGACTCTCTTTATCCTGAAGAGAGTCTTCAGGGTAACAGAAAGCCAACCTGAAAGCCAGCTGAAGGTAAAGGAAACCATCATTGCCATGAATTCTGTTTAATTTCTCCGCATTAGTCCATTATCAAAATGCCCCAATTGCAATTGGCACATTCAAAGGAATTTATAGAAAGAATAGAAAGGCAGGTTGGAAAATTTACAGAGCACCTGCACAATTTACTGTGATTCAAGCCAGCAGCAGCAGAGTCAGTGACGCTGGATCATTTCCAACACCAGATCCTTCTGTCAGATTTTAATCTCTACGATGTTATTTCCATTCATGGAAACCCACTGAAGCAGGTATAGCCCATTATTCTTCCACAGGCCTGCTGTTTAAAGATCTGCTTAGTTAGGCTCAGTTAGCAAAACATTTAACTAAGAGTAAGCTGAGACAGAGGGACGTTCAATAAGCCCCATTGTACAGCAATCCTGCAGCAACACAGGAAAAGAGAATGGAATCTGGATTCCTTGAACTGTAACTCTATACTTCTACACTGAACACAGAGCTTGTGTTTGAGAGGCTGAAGGTGAACCTGCATCTAAGAAAAAGGGTCAAGGAAAGGATGTTCTGCCCGTGGCAGATGCTTTTCAGAATCTCAAAATGTCTTTCTGCATTCGAAAATTCATTTTCCCTTTGACATATGGAAGGTTTATTATCCACTTCAATTCTCTTTGCTTTAGTAAAGAAGAGACACCCTGAGTGGCTGAAAAGCAGTGCTTGGAAATGGCTGATTATTTTCTGCACTTGCAGAAATGATGTGTCTGATGTCTCGCAGCTCCCCCAGACACAAGTGCTTCCTTCTGTACAGATAAGGGCTGCAGCAGTGACACACACACCGGGAAAGGAACAGCCAGATCCACTCTCAGCCAGCACAGGGCTTGCATTTCAATGGCTCTGGTCAGCAGGAACACTGGGGTGAAGGACACCAATACCAGAAACATTCTAGATGGAAAATATCTGCTTACAGGTATTTTTATTATTTTTATTTTATTATTTTTATCATTTTTATTATCTGATCTAACTTAAAGAATGCCTCAACAATGAGCCCTCTGCCACCAAGGAGTGTCCAGGGTAAATGGAACTACTTGTATATGGCACAGCCACAGTGAGGACTGGATAACTGAGAGAGTGACACTGCCCAGCCACCTAAGACAAGGTCATACTCTGGGTAACACAATTCCTATGAGCAGCAGCTGTTTTTCCAGCATAGGATTTATTAATCAGTTTGTACCTCGTAAACATAACAGCTCCAAGTGATTTTGTGCCTTACACACACACCCCTTTTGAAATACAGCATTTGATGCTGAAGGTTTTATGTCCCCTCGGTGACTATGCAAAATCCAACTTTTAGCTCTCCCCACTAAAGGTATATAATTCATTCTGATTAAGATCTAACCCATATCCTCAACAATTTCAGAGCTTTGGTCACATTTCTCAGCACATCACAGCAGGAGAAGAGAACAGCAAGCAGAAGACACACACAGCCTTCACCACCATCCCTGTGACAACAGAATTGGACATTTGGGAGAAAGAACCAAGTAATTTCCTTGCATCACTTAGCAGGGAAACAGCCTCTCCCAGCTACATGGTGTTAGGGTTTACTTCCAACCCTGTTTATCCTGGAACTAACACAGGCCTATAGCACAACTGCCAACAAAAGGCCAGCAACTTATCAGTGCCAAGGTTCAAACTAGTTATTTTACCAAGGCTTTACTGTAAAACCCATCTCATTCAACACATTTAGTCCACAGAGTGCACAGCTTTCAGCGAATAAACCCCTGGCTCAGTACGTTTTCTGAAATCTGCCAGGGAACTAGTGAAACTTGTTGTCTGCAAGACTAGATTCTGATTCAGCTGAATGACTGAGCCACATCTTGTCTCCTGTCACACTCTGTCTCCAGCACAAGATGAAAAATAATCTACTTCCTGAGATGGAGGAGGGGTGCTAGATCACAACTCTGAACCACATGCCCAGGCAATCAAAGAACCTTGCAGTATTCTTTGAACACACATTCTATGTGTTAGTATTATTTTAGATCAACTCTGAGTCACAGTATCAAAAAAATTCTCATTTGCATCTTTAAAATCAGCATCAAGTTTCTCTGATGTGTGGAGGTCCTTGATGCTCAAACCTGTCATTACTTTTATCAGTATTTCAACCCTACAAGTTATTAAGAGCAATTACTTTTTAGTGCATTACTCCACTAGCAGAAAATAGATACCTTTTCTGTATTAAAACTGAACCACTGTGGACCTGTTGGAGTGGGTCCAGGAGGCCACGGAGATGCTCTGTAGGCTGGAGCACCTCTGCTATGAACACCAACTGAGAGAGCTGGGGTTGTTCAGTCTGGAGAAGGGAAGGGTCTGGGGGAAACATTAGGGCCCCTAAAAGGGCTCCAAGAGAGCTCAAGAGGGGCTTTGGATAAGCAGGGGGCAAGAAAAGGCTTCACACTGACAGAGGGCAGGGTCAGATGGGGTATTAAGAAGACATTCTTCTCTGTGAGGGGGGGAGGCCCTGGCACAGAGTGCCCAGAGAAGCTGTGGCTGCCCCTGGATCCCTGGAAGTGTCCAAGGCCAGGTTGGATGGGGCTTGGAGCAGCCTGGGACAGTGAAACGTGTCCATGTCCATGGCAGGAAGTGGAACCAGATGGGCTTTAATGTCCCATAAAACCTGTGATTCTATCATTACATAATTACATTCAGAGCTCTACAATGCACTTTGTTATATCCAATACTTTTATCTATACTTCAGCACCTAACAGAGCTTCGTTCTCTTATCCAGCTCCATAAACAAAATTGGTAATACCCCCAAAAAAGCCACACATTAAATGATGAGCATTTTGAAAATACAAGTGGGACGGTGTCCAACTCCAAGGTATCAGCAAGGCCCAACGAAGCACGGCACAGCCTTTTAGTGCAACAACTACTCCATGCCCTGCTCCATTATCTCACTAATCCTTCACCTGCCAAGAAGCTTCCCTCCATACCTGGAATGAGGCTTCAGGTTTTGCCTTATGTTGCACCTTTCAGCCTCTGTACCTGCAGGATGCCTTGGCACGGAGCTGGCAGGGAGGTGGAGGGAGGGCAGGGCAGTTTAAAAGCACCATTTGGCCATTGATGTGGTTTAAACAGCTGCCTGAGAGTATCCACAGGGATGGGACTGCACAGCCCATCAGCCCCCAGAGACACAAAGGAGCTGTACCAATTCCCAAATTTCTACATACAAGGCTGCTTTGTTGTTTTTTTTTTGGTTTTTTTTTTTTTTAAACTTTCTGCTGCTGTCCCTGCCCCAGCTATGGTTCCACCACCACCATTTACCACTTCACCTGCTCACAGACCTGCGCTCATCCATCGTGTTTAGCTGAGACCCTGTCAGGCTCATCAATTACCAGTGGACTCCAGACCTGCTGCTTTATCAGCCAGCAGAAAAAATCCCAACAGCACCTTAAGCACTGACAGAAGCAAGGAGTTTGTCGGGCAGGAGGGGCTGAAAAAGAAGGATGAAATGTGTCCATGCTGCCAGGTTCAGCAGGAAAGGCAAGCTGCTGCCAGTGAAGGGAGCCCTGCAAGAGGAAGAGCTCCCACAGAGAGAGAGCAGACACTTCCTCTGGGAAACAAAGCCAGGTAATATTACCAGCAACATCCAGCTCCCTCTGGTACCAGCAGCAGCAGAGAAGCAGCAAGCCATCGTTCCTTCCCCTGAGCTCTCTGTCCTAGTGCTGTCTATTCCTTGTTCCCCTGGCCATGGGAAGAATGAGACCCTTGGTTCTGAGATAACTGGATTCCTGTTATCCTGTTGCAGTGCTGCCTGACCTGGTCTGGAATTTCAGTCTGAGTGTGGACAATCTGTGCTCGTTCTTGCCCATGCACCGTGGTCTCCAAGGAAACAGACAAATAACACACAATATCTTACTTACACCTGGTATCCTAACTTGGGATTACTTTGGCAACGCTGCCTTGAAGCCAAAGCACAACCCTGCACCCACAGGGAGCACTGCCTTGGCACAGCTCCCACGCTGCTCTAAATCCAACCAGCTGGATCCTTCCAGAAGCCCACAGCTTTACAACATTGGCAACCAGCACACCCAGCACTCCAGTCAACACAGGTGGTGCATTTTGGTGAACTAATGTTGACACAGGTAGAAGGAAGCAATAAAGAAAAAAATGTATTACACTGTGCATGAAAGCACAAACCCAACAAGATAAAACCCACTGAGATGCATTTTCCAATCTCAGCACAAAGCATGCCAAATTCTTGAGAACTGCTACTAAAAAGAATGAAAATAGTTGTAGATATTGAAGACAGAATATTTGTAACCAACATTTACCTGCACCTTCTAGTAATTATGAAACTGAACTTCTATGAAGAGATAAATGCCTTTTCATCTCGCTTCAGCACTCCTTTCAAAGTCCATGAACATACTTGCCATATATAACCAATAATGTCTAGAAACTTATTTCAAATTTCTTCTCCCAAATGAGCTTGTAATGATGACAGAAACAAGCTGTTTCTCGAGTGCCCAGAAACACCTGTATTGATTTCCCTGAATTTTAAGAAGAAAATGAGAAAGCTTCAGAATATTGATGTCCTTCTTTTGAATGCTTCAAAATTCTATTGCTATTTATAAAATGTGTATTTGAGACATTGCTTAAATAATTCTTTCTTGATCCAATAACAACAAAAAGGCAGCAAGAAGAAATGCTTTCAGACATGGAAAGAAAATAAACAGAAAATAATACAGGTTATTAATTAGGAACAAATTAAACAGTAACTCAAACTAAATGAAGAAAAAAAAGTTCAAATCCTTCTTTGAATTCCATTAGGCTGGATGGTATTCTAGAGGATACAGAAGAGGATTTCTAAGTGTTGCTCAAATGAATGAATGATTACAGCTCAAAAATAATTATGATTCGGACGAGTCGCAATGGTCCAGAAAACAGCTCAGCTCTAACCAGTCTGCAGGTTTTCCTGCAGGGCAGAAGTACTGACAGAACTAGCTGAAGCAATACCCAGTCCACTCCTGGGTTTATTTCAGTAAATACTTAAAGCAGGAGAGATTCCCCTAGACCGAAGTCCCTGTATGGAAATAACATTTAAGCACCACAAATCAACCCATCCGGATGACTTTGGTGGGTGAGCTGAAACCAAGAACCCAAACAAGTGCTCTGCAGAGTTGATAAGGATCTGGCTACAAAACTGGCTCCACACCAACATAATTTTATATACTTTAGGTCCCATTTTACTCCTTATCTACAGATCTGTCTGTCTGCATTTGAAAAGCAGGTACCTGCCAAGGAAGGCGGGAACCTCCCTCAGAATGGAAAATGTGACCCCCTTCCCTTCGAACCTATTATAACTTTGAAATGAAGGGGCTTTCAGGCAGAGATGTGGGGAAAGGAGTAACAGTCCTTTATTAGTGTGTGAATGTACAACAAGGCAAACAAACAAACAAACAAACAAACAAACAAAGCACAAACCCGGTGCCGGCCTCTCTCGGCTCCCGGCCGGGCAGGGCGGCTGCCGGGACTCCCCCGCGCCGGCAGGGGGCGCTGTGGCGCGGGGCTCAGCCCTCACGCGGTAATGGCGGGCGGGCCGGCGGGAGAGATGGAAAAGGGGCTTCCTTTACAAGCTCACGGCGGGCAGCTGATGCCGGTGCCCCTCCGGATAGCAAAAC
Source organism: Monarcha castaneiventris obscurior (assembly GCA_026261815.1). Taxonomy (NCBI): domain Eukaryota; kingdom Metazoa; phylum Chordata; class Aves; order Passeriformes; family Monarchidae; genus Monarcha; species Monarcha castaneiventris. The sequence goes on along the minus strand of JAMPIT010000502.1, from coordinate 120,828 downwards.
AAGCTGTAGCAGGGACCTTGGAGCGGCGGCTGGAACGGCAGAGGCGGGCACACGCGGGGTGGCAAACAAAATGCAGCAAAAACTCCGCAGCCGTGCCCAGGCAGGCATGGGGTGTCGGCTTAGAGCGTAGCAAAAAGCCCAAAGCAGCAGCAGAAACAGCAGGGCTGGGCAGCGGCAGCTGGGCTCCTGCTAACAGCCGGGAGACGCTCCCTCCTGAGGCAGGAGAGGGTCGGGGTCCCCTTCCCAGTGAGGTCGGGTGTGGGAAAGGTCCCAGTTCAACTGGCTGACCCATGATAAAGAGACCCAGTGAAGAACAAACTCCGCAGTGGCAGTGAATCCTCTGGGCAGCAACAGTCCGGTACCAAAACCACACCTGTCCCACTCTGGTCCCGAGAGCGAGAGAGAGCTCGGAGCGGAGCCCAGCCCCTCACCCCCAGCCGAAATCTCGAGTACCTCTGCACTTCCCAAGAGAAAGCTCCCCAGCTCAGAGACAGTAGCAAACTGCACCCTTCATCCTCCTCCTCCTCCTCCTCGAAGCCAGGAGGAAGTCTCTCTTAAGTATTGTCATTATCATCTCCTAGGCAACAAATGGGAGAAAATTCCCTGAGACAAAGAAGAAAAAAGGGGAAAAATCCTAACCTCCAACACTGTCGGATAAAAGTAACTTTACAGTTCTAAGAGTCTTCTCTAGCACTGGCTTCACTACCACATGAGGGATTTATTTTCTTAAAACCCAGACCCTCCAAGGAGTGTCTAACAATCCTAAACCATGAACTAAAAAGCTCCGGAAATGGGTCAAAAAGCCATTTGTGAAAGGGAATCATCATTCAATGACATGTTTCATTTTTGGTCAGTGACATTCTGGGTCTCTTCTGGGCCTCATCAAAGATCCACCACTATCAAACACTACATCAGTGGCCTGCAAATGAAAGATACGATCCAGCTAATAGAATTTGTGGATCACACATGGAAAGAAAGAACAGTGCAGAAGAAGAACCAGAAATTGCATGCATACATTTGAATTCCTGGAAATAGCTTCCTCAGCTGAAACACACCACTATGCTGGCTCCAGACCACATGTCCACAGGACTTTACTATAGCATGGAGCAGTAGCCCTTCAGCTGGGGTGGAATCCCATGAGGAGATGGGATCAGTCCCAAGAAAGCACCATTTGGACTCTTCCAAAAGTTTGGAAACTTTTCTGCTCTCTGGGGAGGGCAGAGGATGGGGTAATGGGAGGCACATACTGGGAAAAGTAGCCTGCCATCGGCTCGGCAAGACCTAGCTCCTCCTCCACAGCCCTCTTCCTCTCGCCTCACTGTTTGGTGGAAAGCTGACCAGAATAATCTTGCAAAAATATTTCAATTGAATTATTTTTGAAAATATTCATTGCATCAATACCATTGGTAGCTCAGCCCCACAAGCAGCTGCCTTGACACTGCTCAGGAGGATAGAGCGGTGTGGGGCTGGGAATAAGCACTGGTACAGAGAGAAGGGCAGGCAGTGACAGACCACCTTACTGCCAAAAATACAACTCTGTAGTCAGAGCCAGGCTAATGTGAGCCCTGGGATGCACGAGCATAGGGAAAAGGAAGCTGACCAGGGAAGGTCAGCCCCGGATTGTCCCTGAGACCAATACTGTAATACTGCTTCTAGTCCTGGGAGATGCAGCTGGGGATAAAAACTGAACAGGATGTGGAGCAGAGCCCCTGAACTTCTTGGGCAAAGTGTAAATGCCTTGCAGTGTGAGATGTAAGAGCTCAGGATCCTCAGCACAAGGGAGTTGCTCCAAAGACAAAGCAAGAGGACCAGGGTAGAATCTGGCAGCTCCTGCTTCACAAAGGAGGGAGGGACAGAGGTGGGACAGCTCCTCGAGACAGCCTGAAAGCAGGATCCCTCCTTCTGTTGGGAAGGCAAGGGTTCAGATGAGGACTGTATCTGTGAAAAGAGCCAATTCCCATCACAGTGACCACCCAAACTTCCCTGCTCCTCTGGCAGCAGCTCCAACTACAGGACGCCAGGGGAAGATGGGCTTCAAAAGCTCAAGTGCTGCCAGGGACTCTGTTCTGCAAGATTCCACGCAGGCAGAATTAAGAGATTCCAGGGAAAACTGAGATTGGAAGGGCTCCAGGGGGCACATGGACCAAGCTCTGGCTCAGGCAGGGGCAGTTTCCAAGTCAGAGCACGCTGCATGCTGCTCCTGAAGGCTTCCAAGGATGGAGGTGCCAGGGCTCCCTGGACAGAACTGCTTTCCCTTGTGCTGAGCCAGAACTGACTGCTGCAAATTAGGACCATTTGTCGCAATGTCACGTCCTGCCTCTGTCTCCCTCAGACTTTGGCTCCCTGCTTTCTAAGACCTTCTTTTAGGTGGCAGGAGGCTGCAATCAGGTCCCTCCTGAGCTTTCTCCTGCTCAGGCTAAGAGGCCCCAGGTCTCCCATCCTTCGCCTGTGCAGTCGGACCCCACCTTCCCATCAGTCTTCTTTAGCCTGTGAATATCCTTGGTCTCCGTGGGGGCTCAGGACTGCATTCAGGGAGTGAGATACATTTCACCTGACGCCTGTCTGTGCACAGCCAGCCTTGGGCACCGCAGGGCAGAGGTTATCCACCACAACTCCCAGCTTGCTGTCCAGACATTTAGTCCATTAGATGATGGAGTTTATCCTATTCAGGATTTTGCATTTGCCTTTGCACTTGCAGAACCTCAGCAAGCTCCTCTCAGCCCAGCACTTACCCTCCAGTTTTTGCCCCCGTAAAACAGGGTGCATCCTCTTCCAGTGTCTAGGCCTGAAGATGTTAAACACAGCCCCACTATCAACCCCCAAAAACGTTCAGCTCCCTGCGAGTGAGACATCAACCCATGGATGACTAGGTACTGCACTTCTCCAGGCCTCCCAAGTATTTCACCCGCTTTGCAGTTCACCCACCCACTCTAAACCTCCTCAGTTCAGCTTCCATGAAAAGCTGAGAGCTTAAAAATCCTTACGGCATGGTCTGCCAGTGTGTAACCACAAATTCTTTCTATGAAATGGCTGATAATTCCCCCAAATAGAGAGCTAAACACAGCAAGGCAGGCAGGAAAATGAAAATACAATGAAGCTTTCCAGAAGAACGTCCTTCAGCTCTGGATTAAGAGGATTATGCCACTTAGAATAGCATTTCTATAACCCCTTGAGTCCAAGTTTTCTGCAGATAAACTGAGAATTGAAATTCCCCGCAGTAAAGCTGCTCAATTCTTGCACAAACTACACAGCAGCCCACTTATGTATGCTGCTCTCCATGTCTGTGCAAAGCAGTTTCTGAACCTGAAAGCAAGACCACACAGCAAAACAACTGCATTTCATGGTCACATTGCAATATGACTAATTTTATTACGAACTATGTTGGGGGATTGCTATTCCACAGTGTAGCTTTGAAGCATATTTAACAAAACCTTATCTCAGATCATCCACATCCTGTTTAATTGCTTATGAGCATCAGAGCAACATGATAAAAACACTGCTATGCTTTCCAGCGAGAAATCCAGCTAGAAGTGACGAACATGGACAACAGCAGGTAATTCTGAGTGTGCCAAATAGCTCATACCTGTGTGGCACTGGCCGTGCCAGAAGGTCACACAGGGCACGGCCGTCACCTGGCCTGGTTTGGTTTTGGCATTAACCCTTTGTCACCTCACGTCCTGACACGTGGCTCTGTGCACGAGACACTCCTGTGCACCTGGCCCATTGCACAACCCGGAGGAACTGCACTGAGTCACTCCCAATGCCAGAGACCTTCCAACAAGACCATGCCAGCGACACAATTAAAGTTCTTTACAGGACATTTTTTTTAAACTGTTCTCTGCAACCTGAGCAGCGTAATAGGAAAGCCTTTCAAAATAACTGAAACTGGATTTTGCAAACCCCCCAGATTGCAACATACCTGTGCTATTAATATGAACTCTTAGAATAAACAAAACACCCACAAACCCTTCCTGCAGAACGTCCCTTTGTGTACAGTACACACCTTTGTGCAAGCTGGTGAAGTGACGGCGACAGAGTCAACACAGTTTGCCCCAACCTATCCCAACTGTCAGCCTGTCCTGCAGGTAAACGAAGCAGCAGAGAACTGAAAGAAACTTTTTGAGTCATCAGGGCCTGTCCCTTCATAGTGCAGACTCCCATGCATTGTCTAGTCCTATCATAATCCTGAGGAGAGCTTCACTTTAAACCTCTCGAGGTTGTCTGCACCATTATTTGCTTAGTTAATATCCTTCAAAAACCAGTTAAAAAGCAGTTAGGTATTTCCTATGTAAACCCAACAAAAGCCGTATTTCTTAATTTCTTTACTAGTACGTAATGCACTGAAACATGGAATCCTAGAACGGTTTGGGTCGGAAGGACCTTAAAGATCATCTTGTTCCAACCCTCTGCCGTGGGCAGGGACACCTTCCACTAGACCAGGCTGCTCAAAGCCCCGTGTTAATACACAAATATGTTAATACTCTTTGATTCCAGAAAAAAAAAGAAAAAAAAAAAGAGTTGATCAGAACAAGCCCTTACAGTAAAGTCAGTTAGTCAGATCTTCTAAATTAAAGTAAAAATGATACTTTTCCTCCCACAGTTGTTCTCTGTTTACTAGGAGATAAGTAGTTACTTCATGGAGAAATGTTTTTCATCTTATTTTCAGAGCAGCAGAAATCACCTGGAGATGTAATGTGGTGCTTTCCACACCAGTTCCTCTCTCCTGGTCACTCACAGCTGATCCAGAGGAATCTGGAGATCCACAACATTACTTGTGCTCTACTGCCCAGACCTGCAGAGGCCATCGCTGAGCCCATCATGGCAGCACTTCCCAAAGGTTTAAATTACAAGATAAGCCACCACGAAAGGCATTCTCACCACAGGGATTTTAATTTAGCAACTGCAAGTGCTCGCTCTAGAACACACCAGCAGTTCAGGGCAGGAGGCTCCCAGGAAAACCCTCTGTTTATCATCCCTTGCTGAAAGAAACTCATCCTAAGACACTCCCAGAGCTGCCAGTGCCTGGCTCCGGTTAACCCTATTGCAACACAGCGCCAGGTCCTGGCTGAAGGAGATACTGCTGTGGCCTTCCAGGCAAAGTAATACATGCTGCCACAGCAATCTGCTAAGGCAGAACACGAGCAAAGGCTCTGGCTGGACAGTGAATTAAGGGATACCATGTGTTTGAAAATACCCAGCAAGGGAAAAGCGTGTGACTCCTGAGATGCTGGTTAACCCAGAGCCTGTTTGGAGCCCAGCCCCCCACCAGGTCACGCTAAAGCACCATTTTATCTATACTGAATTTTCAGATTTATTGTCTAACTGCTGTAATGGACCTTGAAAACTCTGGCCTAGAGAAGGCCAGAGACAGGAAAAAGCATCGTAATAAAAGGGACTGGGCAGGATTCTGGTTTACATCCAGAGATTCAGTGATCCTACAGGAGATGCAGGAAATGAGTTCATGCACCTGATACCTCCTGCACGTGGAGAGGCAGAAAAAACTGAGCAGGAAATAAGCACAGAGAGGCTTTACACAAGATATAATAAAGCAAATTTTCCTTTTCTCAGAACACCTTCCTTTGTCCCAGCAGAGGAACTGACTGGGTGCAAACACACACCCAGCCCCAAATCTGCACACACGAGCACTTCCTTGGGCTGCTGAATAATTAGCTGATTTGTATTTAGCCTGAAATGTTAACTGCATCTGCTTAACACCTATATACATTTTTTATTTTAAAACACTCCCTCTGACTGCTTCTAGGCAGCCTGGCTCCCACATGGTCTCAGCTGTAGGATCTGAGGCCAAAGATGAACTTTTGCACTAAATTTCAGAGCCTGCAGCTCCCTCCAAGCACTGAGATCTCCATGATGGAGTGAGATGACCATGCTCTACATGTCACTTACAGAAAGAGATACGCTATTTATGAAGAAATAGCATATTTCATTCAACTAATAGGTTTTTACAGATATTTATGCTGATTTCAAAACATATAGAAATGGAACATCTCCATTCCCAAGGAAGGGACTGATTCCCTCAGATTTAGTGAGGAGGGTACCTGCACCCCAGAACCAGCATTTACCCCGACCTCTTGACTTACATTCTAAGAGTGTGCAGCTTGATTGGTTCAGTCACTTGCTGGCTTAATTATTATTTCGATTATGCAAAAAATATTATTTTAACTATGATACTACTGAGCAAATCACCGTCTTCTAAATTTAGCTGCCCAGAAAGAGATTTTAATAATCTCTTCAGAAATAAGTTATTTTCCTTTTGTTGATGCATGACAGCAAATTTCTGAAAAAGCCATAGAACAGAAACTAAATAATAAAAAGAGAAACTAAAGAACAAGAAAGGGCACTAAACAGTAAAGTTTTCAAGAGAAGCACTTAACTCCAGGACAGAGTATATAACCTTGAGCGTTACTGGCAAAGGAGGAGCACCTACCACAGCTTTGGGCTTGCTGACCGCCACCAGGTTGGCCAGGAAATCCTCCTCGCGCAGCTGGCCAAAGACATGGGCATCGTAAGCCACCACTATGGAGACCTCGTCCATCATTTTGGCGTCGGGCTGCCGCCAGCGGCGGAGCAGGCCAGGAGCCCACGGCTGAACCCTGGCTCAGCTCCGTGCCGGCTGCTCACACCCAGCTGGAGAGCTGATGGGGAAGGAGCGTCATGAGGGAGAAAACATGACCCAGCAAATCAGCTCCCGCGTGGGTTTTCCTCTCAAGGGCGCCTCTGGTATCACGGCGGCACACGCGGCACACCTGCTCACACTGCCAGCACCTGCCTTGCAAAAGGCGTTTGCTCAACTTCGGAGAAAGGCAGGGAACCTGTTCTCATTCCAGTATTAGGCCAAAGATGAAACAGCAGCAGACAAAACAGATTAGCATTAAACAAGAAAAGATCCGTCAGAGCTTGACAGCAGCACTGAAATCACTGCTGTTCTTCTCCCGTTTGGTAGCAACTGTTCATTCTTCATATCCAGTTTTCTCCCATGAAAGCTGATATTCCTGTCAGCGGAGTCTCCCCTTCCAATGAACTGCTGCTTCTGGATTATTTGTAAGTTCACAGAGAACAGCGTAATGCTGATTTCTTTCAAGCACTCCTTGAAATTTTCTGCGAGTTTCTAAATCTCTTCTTTAAAATCTTTTAAAACACACACTTTTGCTTTTCCACAGATCTGAATTGCACTCTGTGCCCTGTAGATACTTTGATTTTAGCAGGAAGATGACAGCAGCAAGTCACAACCCTCCAAAAAGTGTCCTTCAGCTTCCACATGTAATAGAGGGTAAAACAGCCCTGAAAAATGCAACAGGGCTGTGAAGCTCTTTCTTGAATAAACTTGCACCTCCACAAGGGAAATGAAAACAATTTATGCTATTAAAATGTTCCACAGAAGAAGGTTTTTAACCTAAATCTGGCACTGGTCTTGTTTTAGTTAAGGAGTAATATATTATCTCTTGTCTGTGAATCCTAAATAGCAGAGCAGCCTTCCAAATTCCTCCTGACTTTCCAATGCATTTATCCTAACTTCTTTTATCTATCTGACAAAGCGCAAAAACAGCACAAGGAAAAAATACGGCAAAAATAATTAGGAATCAATACTCTGAAAACTACAAATGAAAATTTAGAAAACAATACAGGATTTGAAGAAACAAACAAAATATCCCAGAAGAAACTTCTTTCAGGACAATCAGGCAAGGTAAAAGTCCATCCACTGCATTTTTATCTTCCCTGGAAGCCTTTTCTTCCTGGTGAAAAATCATACCTGCTCAAGAAACAGAAATCATTCCAGCAATCCATTTGTCTCCAAAAAGAGTCTGCGCTCGATGTAACAATCTTGTAGAAATGTCCAGTGCAGGTTGGTGTGGCATATGGTTACACTCTTGCTTTCCAGAATGAAAAGGCAGTCCCACCTTGCTTTTCTTTCTCCTCTCCTCCTGGAGTATCGTTATCAAAGATTGCAGCTATCTAAATAGCACCAGGTGCTATTTGCATTTGAATAGGAAACTTGAGCAACAGCTGTAGCGGGCAGGATTAAAACCCTAACATCTCCTCCACTTAAATAGTGGGGAGAAATTACATGTTATTGCTAGGAAACAGAGAGTTCTAATAGGCTTATGGCAAACAAAAAATGCAGCACTTGAGGTTAAACTCTTGAGACTAAGGCAGATTCTGATCGTGCTTAACCCTTGCAGGATGAAGAAAGATGTTTTTCCCTTGAAATGCACCTACTGTGCAATTTTTCCTTGTTTTTCTTCAAAGGTAATTTTCTTCCAATTAATTCTTGCCATAAAAAGACTTCAGATTCCAGCCCGGCTAACTAGAAGGTGGCTCTCCGTGTCACCTATACAAAATTCCTACCTGCTGTGCCAAAGCCGACTCAGGTTTTCTGAAGCCTTTAAATGCTGCTTCCTCCTGCCCTCCATTGCCTTGGGGGGGTTTCGTATCTTCTCGGAGAGCAAGTTCAAAGCGTGGGGCTTCGAGCGGCCCCTCCCCGGCCTCTCCTCTCACCGTGTGCTGACAAAGGCAACTGCTGCCAGAGGTACAGTCCCTTCCCACGTCCCCTCCCACCCCGCTGGCACCCGCTCCTGTTGGAGGGGCTCCCAGCAGGGATTGGCACTACCTGGGAACAGTCAGGTAGGCGCAGGGGAGGGAGCAGGTGGTGTCACAGCAAACACGCCCATGTTAATGAAAGGCCGATTTAATTCTGCAACAAGGGCAGGAGGTGGAGAATGCAAATTATCAAACGTACTCCACAGCTGCAGCTACTCGAACCCCTCCCCTGATTTAGCCAACAGGCATTTCCATGTATAAGGAATTATGGACCAGAACGAATATTATTTCCTTTTAGCCAGAGAGATTACAATTATTTAACAGAACTACATCTGCATATTATTGTATAATCAGTTCAATAATTCTCATACCTATTCATAACAAAGGGATTATAATTTTGGCATGTTCTAACTAGCAATTGTAAGAACTAACAACTGATTTGTGATGTTAGCTGATACATCTCTTTAAATAGGATGTTTTTCAGTTGTTTCAAGCTAACGAAGCTGAGCTGCCTGCAAATCCCTAGGAACCTGCATTTTACATCCCTGTTAACAGCCTGTGCTATACCCTGAATCAGCACACAAAATTATTAACTATCAAGCCAGGTAAACTGAGTATTTTGACTTGAACTGTTCAAAGCAAACACGTCCACCCAGGCACAACTGCAGCCTGCTCACACCAGAGGAACTGGAAGGGAAAGGGCAAGCAGAGGTGCCCTTCACCACCTTCTCAGGCCACACTACACAATCCACCCAGCCCTTCCATGCAGAGCCTTCCCCTCTGATGGGGTTTTTGGGTGCTGAAGTGATGAACAATCTACCGAAAGACAATAAAGACCACGTAGAACGTTCCCATTTCCTTACAGCAAAGAGTGCCTCTCTGTCTAACACCACATCTACCTTGCAGCAGCCTTCCTCCAGGAACAGGAACGCAGCCCCCTCCACAACACAGCCCTGAGAGCGTACCTCTACAGCAGGAATTTCTGGAGAAGCGGTGCAACCAAGTGGTCAGCAGGCAGAGGAGAGCCAGCAGAAGGACAGGTGAGCTGCAGAAAGCTGTTAAGTTATTAAGCTAAGTAGCCCTAATTGCAGTTGTTGGGATTTATATGCCGGTAGTTAAGAGAGGTGAATGGAAAATTCCTGAATTGAGCAAACCAGCTCTCCTAGCAAAGCAAAATCCTGCTTGCTCCCAAGATAAATTCATTCTCACTCCACCCCCAGGAATGTCTTGCTGCTATCTGACAGGGATAGGATCTTCTGACAGACAGGGAAGTGAGGTATGTGCAGCTCCTTGGTAAGTGCTCCCTTCCTGCCACCAGCTCCACGAACACAAAGGCCTTTTCTGTGATTTGCCTCTCATGCATTAATGAATCCGGGAAGATCACAGCCGTCTTCAGAGAAGGAAACATAAAACTCCTTTCAGAGCATTTGGAATGGCATTTGGCAGTCTTCAAGGTAAGTTTACATGTCTTTTTCCCCCAGCGGGAATGAATAACGATAGTATCAGCTCTTCTTGTAATTCTGTACCCACAGCAAGGGCTTTTTCAGACACAACCAGCGAGCGAAAACCACCTGGTTACAAGTCAAACGCTGCGGATCACACACACAGTTCTGTTCTCTCCTCACCCACAAAGGGCTTGCCAACCATGGGAGAGCAGCAGAAACTGGAACTCTGTTCCAGTTTTAGACGTGCTTCTGGATCCACGTGAGACTGGAATGCGAAGTCACTGTGGCCTGCAGGAATGATCCGTGCCATTCCAGAAATGCAGTTGCCAGGCTCTGACTGATCAGCCATTGCTTCTCCAACATTTATTTTTATTATTTAAAATGTCAAATTAGCATGGCCTATTTTTTTCCCCCAAAAGAAGTGGGTGTATGCACCTGTGTTCCTCCTAAAAAAATCCTCCAAATGTGTGGAAAAATCTGGGCTTGATGTGCTTTAGCACATACAGTTCCAGGGGTAAATCCTCCCAATTAGCTTGCTCCTGGTTTGAAAGCAGGCACAGTTGTAAACTCATTTTTGCAGATTAAAGCCAGCAAAGCCATCCCACTGGATAGAGGGAATGTGCTCTCCCAGTGGTGGCAGAGGTCAGCGTGGCTGGAATTGCTGAGGCATTCCTGACACACCAGTGATGCACTTCCCCTCAATGGAACTGTGTAGCCCACCACAGGGAAGAGCTGAGAACTTGAGAATCTTCATTTTGTGGTGCCAAATACCCAAATTCCCCTGTCCCAGCCTCCCCACATCCACTGCATGCCACACAAAAAGCTACTCACGTTTCCATGCAACAACTGCTGTGTAAGGATTTTCTTCCACAGTGTTCCTATAGATGATTTTTAAAGAAAAAAAGTACAACTCTATCAGCCTCACCCTAAAGCTCCAAAGGGAGCAGCCCAGCCGATCACTCCCCAGCCTACTGAAGCTCACTCCCTGGGTACCTGTAAGCACATTCTCAGCTAATTCTGTGTCTTTGCTCTGTTCCTCACTGAGGGGGTTACTAGCACTTGGAATTTTAAGGGTTTGGGTCAAGTTTGCTCTTCATTTCAGGTTTTACGTAACTTAGAACTACAGCTAAATAAGGCATGCCCAAAATAAATCTGCCCGTTTTGATTTCTAAAACCACACAAACAAGAACAAGATTAAATGGCAGCACAGCTGGGACACCAGCCTACAGGTACATGCTCATTACTCAGCTCAGTCCATTCCAGATTATTTTGAAGCTTTTTTAATGAAGTCATGAACCTCTTTTGATTTTTAATTTATTAAATTCACCTTTTTACTTTTATGTTTCTGTACATCTTCCCTGTCCTGCCACTATCACTTTGTAAGGGCAATAGAAGTTATTTCCTCTCTCCAGCTAGGCTTCCTTCAGATGTGAATCGTCTGCCAGAAATATTTTGCTTCACGAACTTCCTTCTTGCGGTCTGAGAATCTGGGTTAGAGCTGCGTTGACTTTTTGCTCGTTCATGTTTTCCCAGTGGCAAAGGCAGCACAGGACTCCAACTGAACTAATAAAACAAGCGTTTTATTGCTTGGCCCCACAAAGAGCTGTGGTGTGAAAGGTGACAGAGGAACATGGAAAGAACCAGACATCCCTGAGCCACTACTGATATCAAGTAAAGGAGTATTCAATCTTAAGTGGGAGTTTTTGACAATTCCAACCACTGGCTGTTCAAAAAACAGATTTTATAGGATATTGGGGGCATACTTTGTATTTACCTAATATAACCAATTGAGCTGAGCATATTTCCTCTTTCCCTATCCTTTTCTTTTGGCAAAATAGGGTATTTTCTTTCCCGTTTGGAAAAGCAAAGGGTGGTACGAGTGAGCTCCCCAACAGGCAAACACTCTTCCAGCTGCTGCCCTCTGAGTGGGCCAGGCTAGTTTGGAGCAGAGAGAACACTACAGAAACCACGCAGAAGGAACAGGCAGAAATTCCTGATCTGCCTTGGAGCATATTTCCTGAAAAACAACAGGCTTCTGCCACCTGTCTGCTGTGTCACCCCTTCTCTTTGGGGACCTTTTCTTACCTCCTTCCAGCTCCATGCCAGCAGACATCACAAACAACTCGACTCCACAACTCAGGGAAGTGGTGGCAGCTGCAGAGCAGGGCCTGTACCAGGGACCTTCCCACACCTGCCCCACAGCCATGGCCAGAGTCTCCTGAACCTGTGCCCTCTGAGCCAAATCCAACAGGTCCCTCAACAGCTCCCCGGCTGCTGAATGGACAAACATTAACAACCTGTTTGCCATTACAAGTGTCTCTGATACATATTCCCTGGGGCTACTAATCCAACAACTGAACAATGATTGTTTGGCATTTAGACCACACAAATGTCATTTAGAGCTAAATTCTGTAATAAACTCAACACTACCTGGGAAATGTATTTTAAACTTCTTGCATTTATCACTTCACTTGGTATTGAAAAGAGAAAAAAATGGGTCAAGCATATTATCCAAGAAAATTAGGAGTTGTAAAGGGATGCTTTGCACTTTTAATGATTTACACGGATTTCTGGCCTAGTTTCAGAACAGGTTGATTCAGGGATTTCACCTAAACAGCCCACTGTCTTTTCACTTGCAGCACATGATCAGCAAACAAAAGATACTAATTAACATTAATCAGCAAAATAAACAGTGACATCTGTCACATGAAGGGACTCACACGGGGCCCAGGAATCTGACCTTCTCATTCAAAACCCACACTTGACTTTTCTTTCTCCAGGTAGATACATCTCTCCGTATCTTTCACTCCCTCCCAAAAGAGCGTTTAATCGTCCTTATCTGCGTCCCTAAGGAAGACTAATAAAGGTAAAATTAATGGAAATGCAAAACTGTAAGGAGTGCTGTGACTGATGTTGTCTGTCAAGTTTGCTCCAGTGCTGAACCAGCCATGCTGCACAGGGAGAGCACAGTGACACGTTTGCCTAGATGACCCCAAGTGCCCTGTTTCCTGTCAGACTTTAGTATCTTCACTATCACTTTGCACCTGACCTTCAGCTTGGAACAAGAAAAAAAAGGGGGAAGAATGAAAGCCTGGAGAGCCAGATGCCGTGAGAAATTCTTGTAGTTAAGCAACAGGAAGAAAAAGGCAGGACCAGAGCACATCCTCTGCTCATCAAACCCACAGGAGCTGGCCGTGCACAAACTCACCACAACACCCTTGGCTGTGCTGGAACCCCACTGACCCCCTGACAGGAGCTTCATGGGAAAGGTGAGACATTTCCATATGGAAACAGCACAACAGTAATGGTGTATTCCCAAAACCAAAAATAAATCCACCGTATGATTGCCTGAAGATGAGATAACGAATAATTAAGACTGAAGTGATGTGGGTGAGCAGGATATGGCACATGGTGTCAGCCAAACTGGGCTAAACCTGACAGACCAGTCCGGGCACCTTCCCTGAGGTTTAGCAGTCAGTGTGACTGTGAGACACGGTCTAGACTGAGGCATGCCCGGTGACTCTGAAATGAGAGCAGTTCATGCATTTTGCATTAAAAGTACAAACTCCTGTCACTTTCCAGGTGAGGGGCGTGCCCCTCAATGCTGGAGATAAAAATCAAGGCATTAACTTGGAGGATGGAATGCAGCCCAAAAACATCCAGCGAACAGCACTTGCTGCAGATGTTGATAGCAAAGCTAGCAAACAGCCAGCTGATACAGAGAAGGCATTTGACCTGAGACCTTTTGCTAAGGCAGCTAAGTCTCTGTACTCCCGTGGACAAATTCCCTGGGAATTTGCACCGGTCAGCTCCAGGGGAGAAAAGAAGATCAGGACCATGCAAGCTGATCAGCTCCGTAAGACTACCAGTAGTATCCACTAATCTAAACTCCACATAATCCTCTGCCCCTAGATCCCTGTCCATCATCATCCAGTACAGTGAAAGGGAAGTTCTGTTCTCACAAGATGATTTGGGAGACAAACTATTCCAGTACTTAACTGTGCTGATCTAGTTTCCCACTGGGAAAATCTGCATCTACATTTAATGCTTTAATATACCACAAAGAGAAAAGCTTCTGTATTTACATGTGATTTAAAGATTACCCTGTCTTGATTTGACTGTTAATAAGCTTATTTTAAGAGCTCAAATGGTATGTATGGAGGGGAAGAGAAGGCAAATGCCACCACCAGTCATCAAAGAGCTCTACATGATAATCGGGTATTTCTTCAGAAACCAGAGACCAGAGCTATTTCCATATATTCTTCTACCCTCCCCATTCATCTTATTCCAAGCTTGTCTTTTATTTAAAATCTTGACTACAGGTCTTGTATGACCTACTACTATGATACCTCCGCAACTGAAAGAAAAGAGACACTCGCTAAAAGAATACCAACATAAGGAATTGGCCCAGCTCAGCACAGATGTCCACGGGGCAAGAGAACATTTTCTCCTCGTATCCACGTGCTCAGGCTGGGCACAAAGTGCTGCTCAAGCTGAGGTCAAGTGCAAGGGCCGAGCTCCCTTAGAAGCTCCCTCACTCCCAGTGCTCCTGTTGGCTCCTCTCAATGTCCAGCTAAAGGCCTATATTTAGAAACAAAATTGAGCCATGATTTCTAATCTGTACTTCATTTTTTAATGTCTTTCATGTAGGGGAAGTGTTTGTGCAAAATTCCTTCTGCAAGAAATGGAAGTGGCTGTAATGAGTGAAAGCTAGTTTTTGCTTGATCTGAAGGAAGAAAACCCCATCAAATAAAGAAAAACAAAGGATGCAATAAAATTTAGAACTATTTGCACAAAAAGCTTTTTAAAAGAGGTTCCTATTGCCATAGAATTCCTTAATGAGTTTCCAAAGTACATATTTTATATGATCACCATCATTATTTTCACTGTTCGGAAAGCCAATGAAGCAAAATAAACCAACTCACAAGAAAGTAAGAACCAAGAAGGAAAAGTAAGGCTATGTTGCTGTCTACAGTGAATATCATATGTCATTTAAGTCCAGGTTCCTACACAGTGGTTTGAAAGGTTATAGATGTCCTCCTCTCATTTGTGACAGAATAATTCTGTTTCCCATTACTCTTTATCTCAGAATCACAGAATGGTTTGGAAAGGACGTTTAAAGGTCATCTTGTCCAACCCTGTTGCAATGAGCAGGGACATCTTTTAAAAATAATTACTTTTTGAGAGCAGTGAAGGATTTGATCACCTTTCTCAGAAACAGAATCATAGACGAAAAATATATGAAAAATATACGGCTGTTTCTTGGAATGCCACACAGTATCTTTCTTCTATAGATACTTCCCACTGCAGAACTTTAACCCCAGAGAAATACACAGGGGCTTAGCAACACTCCTGGGACTGGAAGAGTTGCCTGGGGTCTGGCACCTGATGTATCAGGACATTACCTGGACACCCCCAGCTTTAAGGAGAGTGAAACAAATGAGTCACACTGTGATCCCTGTGATACAGCACATCCCCGACACTGCTCAGCCCTGACATGAGGGTACAGGGATCTCACGGGCAAAAGTAAAACTAAAAGGGTAATTTCATTGGTGCTGATGCCATAATGATTTTTGTCTTTTCTTTTATACCCCTGTTATACCTTTCTGCAACTTCTGTATTTTCGGTGCTTTTTGCCTACATTCTTGGACTTGTTTGTTAAGCTAAGACACTAAACATTTTAGAGGCTTCGTAGTTAAGGTGCCAGGGTGCCCAGACCCCAAGGTCCTCTCCAGAACACATTTTGTAAACTAAGATAGAACCATCCAGGGGAAGGTTCCTTGGGAGGGGGGGCTCATTTGAGCCTCTCATTGGGGAATATTTGATAGATATGCTAATTAGTAAGACCTGGAATGTAAGATCAGATCTAGAAGAAGGGACTTTGCAGTGGGGATGGGGGGGTGCACAGAGGTGCATTCGACCTGTTTGTGGTGCACCTAAGGATCCTTACAATAAATACCAAGGTAAAACCCTTTTTCCCCTTCTAACCATGTTCGCCTCTTGATTTTTAAGACCAGGAAAGGCATCAGTGCTAGTTAGGACCATGAAATTGAGAAAGACCAGAAACAGGTCTGAGTCATTTTTCTTCTCTCTCCTAATTAAATGTAACAGCAGCAGGAGAAAAAGCCCACTGTGAGCTGGAGATGGAGCGCCCTAACTCGGTCTCTTGCTGCCTTTGGCCATCCCTTATCAGCAGTGCACTGCAAAACATCCAGGATATTTTGTTGGGCAACACTATGATTTTATTATCACTTTTTTTTTTTTTTTCTCATTTTTCCATTAAGAATGCACAACTTGTGCTCTGTTTATCAGTGTTGTTTGCATTCCTGTGCTCTTCTTGCATCTTTCAGAGTTAAGGACTTCAGGGTGCAGAGAGCTAGCTGGGCCCACTACCACCAAAGAGAGAACAAGAGCTGGCCACACACATCAGTGATCAGCACAGGCACGGGGCAGCCGTGTCTGCTGCAGTGCCTGTGCCAGCTCAGGTTCACTCTGCCCTTTTCCAGCCCTGAACACCACCCCACATTTGCCAGAGCTCTCCAAGTTCCAGAGTGACAGCTGGCTACGTCAGGTGAGAAGAGCCAGAAGGAGAAATGCAGAGATCCTCACCCATCCCAGCCACTTGTCTGCTTCTGGGTGTAATTCAAGATGTTAAACATCATCTCCTGTTCCCTAAATGTCCCACATCTCGCCATAGGAAAGATCCCTTTCTTCCTATCTTCAGCTAAGGAATTGAAGATCTGTCGACTCATCTTTTCAAATGCACCTGAAAAGCCCTCTCAGGGCAGTAGAAGTTATTCCTGGGCATTCAGGCTGGTACCAAGTCTCCTGTGCTTTGTTCACACCTCAGCTGTTACCATGAGGTAACTTCCCCACCTGCAGGAACACCTGAGCTGTGGGTGAACCATGGCACCAAAACCTACACCTGACACAAACAGCACAGCTGGGCTTGTGGAATCTCACCGTATTCAAAAAGTACACAGAGCTGCTGGGCAGCAGAGGTTGTACAATCAGCACCCCTCTGGGTGTAAGGAAGTGCACACCCCAGGGACAGACGTGTCTTAAATGACAAGACCAAGAGTGTTTTGAAAAACGAGAATACATCATGAGCATGTCAAGCCACTCAGATATAATGTAGCTTTCCAAATGGATAATTGAATGCTTAAAGTAAGTAAGAGGAAAATTCAATCTGGACTTAAACCATCACCTTCCTCATCTCACTTTGATGTAAAAAAAATTACACCTGGCCTATGCACAACCCCTGTTCTGCAGGACTGTATGTACAAACCCAAGTGTTCATGGCCTTCTCTCTGTTCTTCTCCAGAGAGAGTCAGGTAATGGCTGGATCATCAAAGCAGAAAAATGATCTTCCTAGCAAAAAGAATTCCATACTGAAAACTACAGCAGTCAGACAAAGCAGCTGTCAGTTAGTGCAGCCAAAGGCTGTAAGGAGAGGCCCAAAAGGCAACATCCATGGAAGAAGTATAGTCCAGAGACTCAGCTCATGAATGTTTGTTCTGCTTCCTGAAACAAAAAGGAGTAGGGGGAAAGAACAGTTTGGTCCCTGCTTGTTCCAAATAAATCTCTATAGGATTCACTCCCCTCTTTCTCAAGCTAGAGTATTGTGCAGGAAGTGCAAAATACTGGAGCTTCTGAGAGGCTCTGAATTGTCTCTGAAGTTTTTACTGAGGAGTGTGGCTGTTCTTTCACCAACGAAAGACAAACAGGACAAACACAGCCAGGCTGTGGTACAGTATTCCTGCTTAATGCTTGTGAGAAGCGACTCCTATCAGTGCTACTGATTTTTTACTTGGTAAGGAGGTTCTCTGGGCAGTGCAGGATGTAACAGAGCACACCAAGCACTTCCAGCTCCTCTGGTTTTGGGAGCACATCTAGGACAAATGGCACAGTAACATCCTCATTACCCCTCTGCTCTCCTCTGCTGTCCATGACAAATGCTCTGCCAGTTTATCTGTGCACCACACACCCCATCAGCAACCTGCACCTGCCCTGGATACAGTTTCAGACTAAGCTGTGCCCTGCCTGGGATCCCAACGCCACCCTACAAAAATGCAGCTGCTCCTGCAGAACTGCCTGCAC
This sequence comes from Monarcha castaneiventris obscurior, assembly GCA_026261815.1. NCBI lineage: Eukaryota > Metazoa > Chordata > Aves > Passeriformes > Monarchidae > Monarcha > Monarcha castaneiventris. The sequence continues at coordinate 102,727 of JAMPIT010000502.1, read as the reverse complement.
ACCAGGGCTCTTCCCAGAGGGAAGGATAACCATCTTCTCACTCTCGGCAGAGCTGGTCAGGCCACAAGAAGCCTGGAATGTGGACACTGCCGAAACTAAAGTGGCCAGAAATACAGTAAGCACAAAAATGGCTTAAAGCCATTTTGTTCTGCCCCTATTGATTTCCATCAAGGACTGTTGTGACCAAACACCAGGCAAGCAGTCCATGGCCAGCTTTAACACATACTTCCATTACACTCCTGGATGCCACTCCAGCTCAACAAATATCCTGACAAGTTTGCTCAGTTGATGAACAGGAACGCCAGGGAAAACCAGGCCAGAGGATGGTGCTGGAGGGAAGACAAGCAGCTATGCAAGTCAAGGCACCCTGGTGCAACCTGGAGGCTTGTGGCTCTGCTTCTGCAGTAGGGAAGAAATCTGTTTAGCTATGTAAGTAAGATGCATAAATAAATAAATAAACAAGAATAGGAGTGGGCTGAAGAAAAGCACCCAGACCCTGGCCTCTCTTCAGTATCTTGCAGGTCGCTTAGCAACAGGCTAGCTGCTGCAGGGTAAAAGAGCATGAAATCGGCATCTTTTCAGCAAAAGACAAATTGAATGGAAATGTGGGGAGGTGGCCTTTTCCTGGCAGCAGTGAGGAAAGAAGTAACTGATGAATCTGATCCTGTGGGCATCCTTTTGGAGGGGTTCCTGAGTGCAGGGATTGTTAATTAATGTGACTGAGAGGCTTCATCCTGCCAGCAAACTGATAAATTCCAGAGCATGCCTGGGAAACCAATAATTCAATCTTGATTAAAATGATGTCTGTTACAGTCACCTCCTGGGTTAATTACTTATTAATGATCTTAAATAGCTCAAACCCAATTCTGTTGGACTCCCCTGGCTATGGTAGGGGAGCTGACCATAGAGCACATTTTCTGTGGCAGCTACCTAACACATTTCCCTAACACTGCAGGCTCAGGTTTTACCTCCTTGCCATCTCTGCATTCACTAAAGCAATGTGCACCCTGTGCATCTTTAGGTAACTGAATCTCAGCAATACAAACTAACGTTCTGGCCAGGTAATTCCTCTTAACCCAATGGCTTCTCCAGCCTTCTGGAACAACCTCGTGTGGACACAGAAGATCATGACAGGCAGCTATCAGAGTGAACTGAGCTATGAGAGCAGCAAGAACATGTGGACATTTCGTGGAGAACTTAAATGAGAGTTCTGAATGAAAGATTTTTCTGGGTCACCTAATCTGGGGCTGGAATGTACCAGTAATTGTTTTCCACTGCTAAAGGCAGCTGGATCCTGGCAGCAAGGCACAACCAGGGACCTGTGTGGCACATGATCCATTTAAAGGTGCCGTGGGATGGTGCTCAGGCCAGCAGAGGGGCTAAGTGGCTTGTCCAGGAATCCAACAGAAGAGCAAATGGAAAACACAGTGGCCTTGCTTTATACACACACAAAGCAATGATAACTCATTTTACTCCTTATTTACAGATAACTTGTATTTGTGTGGCACTTCAGCAACAGTGAAAACCATCTGGGGGCTACAAGTGAACCAAATTTACTATGGAGCAGGGAAACTTCTCACTGGCATTTCATCCTCCCTGGTGCCCCATCGCAGCACTTAATCCTTCCTGTGACTGAGGTGCAAGGTTTAGAAGCCATCCCCAGTTCCACAGGCAGGAAATTACACAGTATAGAGCAAGACGGCTGCTTTCAATCCCTGCAACTTCAGAAATTATTTCAATGTCCTTGGGAGCTGCACACAGAGATGCATTTGGCAATGTTTTGTTTCCCTCCTTGTCTGGGGTTGAAAGGAAGGCGACTGTGGCTCAGTGAGTGAACGCTTAGCTGAGATACCCTCCATTTCCTTAATGAGCCTATTAAGTGACTCATCAAAGGTGTAACGAGCAGTCTCAGAGGAGAGACACACAGAGATAACTGAGATATTTTGTGCACACGAAACAACCTATATGCTACAAGAGTTAATTGGGAATAATGTGATTCTGGTGCTAGAGAAGCACACAGATGGAAAATACCTTGGCACTTTTCTTTTCTGCAGGCTGGAGCTGTCTGTGCCTGAGCTCACAGCTCGAGCTTTTCCTCCTCTGAACGAGGGATGACAAAATCCTGCTGTGACACATCCATCTCTGGGGTGTTTGCTGAGTCAAGCATCTGGTGGAACTGTTACTGCTCCCTGAGCCTGAGCAAAATCCATGACTGAAGGAGGAGAGTCTTGGTTTAGGTCACAAGAACCAAAGATCATACCAAAATTCAAATGGAATTTTATTCTCCGCTTTCCTAACTGAGTCCTTGCAGGTGTGCATGGCAGGATTTAATCTCTCCAAGGATATTAAAAAATACTGCTATATTAACACAAACACCCCAGGCATACAGCAAGCAGCTCACATCCCTCTCCACCACACCAGATTTTGTTTACAAAGTTAACTATGATCACATTTTCCAGAATCTTGCATTCTGACTGTGTATTAGGAGTGGAGCAAAGGAAGCAGGAAGAGCAAATAGCATCAATGATGCTTAGGAGTCTAAAAGAGAAGATGTACTAAAACACATACCTATTTCTCTTGAAATATCACTTTATGTCAGCTGCCATGGTTTCCAGACTGTCAGAATTGAATTATATTGTAATTACATCCGATTTGGACAAGGTCACAAAAGTAAAAGCTTGGTACTTTCCTCCATTAGAGGTGCTGGATGGTCTCACACTCCCGGAGCAGACAAGCTTCCCTTTCTAACAGCAACAAATTTGCCTTCAGCATAAAATGCTGGTTTAAGTGCATCAATGCAAGGTAAGGCATATTAAAAAATTAAGAGCCACTGCAGATGCTAAAAAGCTAGAAGCAGAGAAATTCTTCAGCCTTTTCTCAGTTTTCTGTGAGAACATTGCTTTCACACGCAGACCAGATGAAAACAGCGAGGACGGTTTTGTAAACTCTGTTTTATCTGTGCACCTGGGTTCTGTTCTGCAGAATTGTTATGGGACACATTGGGAAAAATATTTTTCAGTGGGTGTTGTGGGTTCCAGCCAACCGCTACGGGAGGTGGATGATCAATGACCAATGATCTCAGGTCATGCTGGCGAACTGGGGTATAGAAATGGGTCTGTAGAGGAATAAAGGGCTCATGCCACTCTATCCCTGAACTTGGACTGTGTCATTCCTCTCCGTTCTCGGTGCAACAGCGACAAGCCATGATTACTGATCTTTCTGAGAAGCCTCCCAGAGCACAGATGTATTTATTCTCCTCCTAATCCTTACAATTCACTTTATATCCTAACAGCAACAAAAAGGAAACAAATACAAAACCCAGACCCATGTAACCTTACAAGAGGTGCTTGTTTTACTCAAGCCCTCATCAGTGAGTACGGATGTATGAAACCCCTGACATCAGGGACTTGAACATTTCTGGTTTTGCCACCATTCCAGCAGTTTTTCCCCAAATTCCTGTGACAGTATATAATCTTGTATAATATTCCTGCACGATGGATCAAAGGTTGAAAAGCCACAGGTCACAAAGGTGAATAGTTCTGCTGTTTAAACGGGGACCCTGCAAACACTGCGTGGCAAAGTCCTTCTGCCAGCCAGGATCATTATGGACATTTTGTGGATGTCACAATAAAGGAAGATTAAAGAAAGTAGAGAGGGACGCTTGGCTCTTCCCAGGGGAGTCTGGGTTCCCAACAAGGCCCTGTGTGAGCTCCCAGCCCAGTGCTGGATCTATAAATGTGCTGCTCCTTTCCATTAGAGACTCAGCCTCCAGAGGAGATGCTGCCTGAGGGAGAGAGATGGATGAGAGCAGCGGAACAGGAGATGGGCTCTGGCACAGCCCCCAGCCAGCCGTGCTCCCAATTCCCCTCAGCAATTAGTGCTGAACCTGGGACGAGCATTTACACTTCAGGCTGGGAGTTCCTCTGCCGTCAGAGAGCAGGGGTGGAGGTTTTCCAGGGTCACCAAGCCCAGGCAGTGCCTTCTTCCCCTTTACATCCCCGGCCCTGACCAGAAGTGTTTTTACCAAGTCTTGAAGCACTTGGAATTGTCATGTTGGCTGGAGAAGATGGCTCTGGTGCATACTGGGACAAAAGAAAAAAAGAACATATGGCTAAACCAGATCCCCCTGTGCTAGAGAGTCATTGCCTTTGCAGAACCCCTCATCAGAATTCTGGGAAACACAAACTGTGCCAAGGAAGATGCTCCTTTCCTACCACATGTCCTTCCTCCTGCAAAAGGAACATGCCCTGCTTCACATAGTGCTTAGAAAAGGGGAAAACTAAGCAAGTTCTCTTGAAGGAAGTTCATTACAACACAAACCTGCATTTCACTTTGCATTACAGGAAAAACGAGGGCCAAATTTGCCTCAGAGCTTCCTGCTGCTACTTAAAGCAACAGGATTTGTGTCCATAGGCGCTTACATGAGGATGACAGTCTGGACAAGCAGCTGGAATGAAGAAAACTGTGCTGGGATCTGTATTCTCTGCCATCAAAATACAGCTCCTTTCAGCAGGAGAACTCCCTTTCACTGCTGCCTCATGAGGAAAGACACTGCACTTAATGTTTTCAGGACTGTTTAACATTTGAAAGTAATGCAGTGGTGACAAGGTGATGGAATTTCTTCCCCACTTCTGACAGGTCTGGTAGATTGCAAAATCATCAAAAGGAACAGCCTGACAATAAAGTTTTTGTGTGTCACTGACAGTGGGAAAAGAAATGAGCCCGAGGTAGGGAAGCAGTTTCTCAGACAGAGGAAGCATTATTCAATCCAGCTGCTGGCAACAGGTGCCTTGGGGTGTGCAGGAGCAAGTGGAATATGGCACCCTCATTAGGCAGTGAGGAACCAAAGCCCTGCTCCCTTTTCCAGTCCTTTCCAGCGCTCCTGACAAGCCAAAACAGAATCAAAATTCCCTGCTGCACAAAGAGGGAGAGTCCCGGGTGGCACCATCAGGTGCCTCACACTGCCATGAAATTGTTCCTTGCAAGGATGCACTTAAGGTCATTGATCTTGTGCTCCAAGCTAGGGGTTCACCAAAGGATTGCTGAGATTAAAAAGGAGCTGCTCACACAAGCACTTGACTCTGAAGAACTTCAGCTATAGTTTAACTGTTTTTTCCCAGAGGTCGAGGCATTAAGCTCTGAGCCTCCCTCTCCAAGTGACGTCAGCCCCAGTGTGAGTGTGTGTGAGCAAACACACACCCGGATTTCTTACATGGGGCAGGAGTGAGGGGGACTCTCCAGGCTGGTGCCACATGCAGCTGCAGGGCTGGGGGACGGCTGAAGCTGAAGATTTTGCAGCGCTGTTGTCACAGTAACTGAGTGATTTAAGCTGGCACTCTGCCCCCAAGCCATGAGTGCACACTGAATTCATGCCTATACTTCCACTTTTAAGGGATTATTTATGAACACAGAATCACAAAATGGTTTGGGCTAGGAGGGACCTTAAAGCCCATCTTGTTTCAATCCCATGCCATGGGCAGGGACACCTTCCACTCTCCAAGGCTGCTCCAAGCCCTGTCCAGCCTGGCCTTGGACACTTCCAGGGAGGGGGCAATCCACAGCTTCTCAGGGCACCCTGTGCCAAGGGCCTCACCACCCTCACAGGGAAGAATTCCTTTCTAATATCCCATCTAAATCTACTCTCAGTTTGGAGCCACTGCCCCTTGTCCTGTCACTCCATGCCCTTGTAAACAGTTCCTCTCTGGATTTCAGCATCTATACTAATTATTATGCTGATTAATAACTTGGAGATGAGATTTTCTGTTTTTTCATGGCTTTTGACTAACTTGCAGAATCAAATTTTGGTTAAAAATTATGGTCCAGGAAATGGCATTAATTAATTAAGCAAAGGAAGTTGAAAGAATAACAGACAGATAGGGCAACACAATGAGGTCTGACTTTCATCTGCTGCTTGAACAAGGGGACAGAACAATGAGGCACATGGTCAAGGCCTCCCAGTGAACAGACCCATAACAATGCTTTTAACTTCCTCCCATCCTGGGAGTTTTGGTAGTGGATATAAGGAAGGTGGGAAAGTGAGAGCAAAGAGGAGAAGGAACCTGTCCTGCCCCTGCACTTCTGTTACCACAACTCCTCAGTGAACCGAGGGCTCTGGGTGCACCCCTAAAATGGCTGGAACAGCACTGAACTTCTGCAGCCTGGTGTAGTAATTGGTTGGCACCTCCCTGCCCAGGTGTTCCCTGCATTGCATGAAAAATAATCATTTACAGAGGAATTATGTAGGATTTCAGCAATATGAGACAGCCAAACACCACACTACTACTTAAATATCTGTGCAAGAGCAAACTAGCACACTTTAACAGAGTGGAACACCTCCACAAATGGAGATAAATACACTGTGATGTTTCTCTCTAGCACTTCACCTGGATTCTCCAAAGCCTCTGCATGCTCTGTTTACCGGCCAGATGTAATCTTTTGCCCAAACATAACCAACTGTAACAACATAAACAACCTAACACTGTGTCTGCCACCCTACTCAATCTCCACAAGAGAAACAAGGCTACAACACGCTATAAATAAAAGCAATTAACTGCAGGAAACCAGAGAATCCTGAAGCAAAGCAATCAGGAGATCCTAAAAATGTGAATATTGCCCTTATAAAGCAAGCAGCTACAGTTCTGCTCCAGCAGCTGCACACTGCTTAGAGAACAGCCACGTAACTACTTGCTGAATTTAATTTCCAACAGTGTCAATAATGCCAAAACAATGCCTGGGGTTTGTAATGGCAAGTTATTAATAAGACCTTCAGCTCTAAAAGCTGTTGTCCCTGCAGAGCTCTGCATTTATGAAATGCAGACACCATCTTCTGTACTTGGTTTTGTTTGTTCCCTTGTTTTCAAAGCAGAGAAATAAATCCAAGTGCAGGTGCCTGAGAAATCAAACACCAGCAAAAATGCATGAAGACACTGCCCCCAGTGCCTCTTCTGTTTATTTGCAAAAGCCCTGGGGGAAATAAGGGAAAACTGTTAGGCTTTGCCTTTTCTTTTCCTTCTCCTCCCAATTATTTTTACAAGTTTAGCTCTAGGTCTCAGCATACCACAGCGCTTCAGAATTTGTCACCTCATTTAGTATGTCAAAAAACAAATGAAATGAAAGCAAAGTCCCATCCCAACTGTTCTCTGTGCTACACTGAGAGTGAATCACTGCTTTTTCCGCCAAGTCACTGTGTGCAGCAGCCATTAGCTCTGGATTATCAGAGCCTTCTGCAACAGAGAATCAGAGAACAGAATCACAGAATGGTTTGGGTTGGGAGGGACCTTAAATCTCATCTTGTTCCACCTCCTGCCATGGGCAGGGACACCTTCCACTGTGCCAGGTTGCTCCAAGCCCCGGTCCAGCCTGGCCCTGGACACTGCCAGGGATCTAGGGGCAGCCACAGCTTCTGTGGGCAGCCACACAAAACGGCCCTCCCAACTGTTTCCAAAAACTTAATTTTTTAATTTCTGTAACATCTGCAGGGATAAAATAACCACAGCATTTCTGAGAAGGACACATACCACGAAGGCTGATCAAAAAAGACAAAAGGCAGCTTGAATTTTTTTGCCTAAATGCAGTTGCTTCCCAACACATGTATTCTAAGATTTCCAGACTTGAGAAATAAAAGATAATTCTCTGTGGGTGTCCTGAACTCCCAGCAGACAACAGAGCTTCTTCCTCTTCTGTTCAGAGGAGAGAATACAGAATTTCTCAGGTCACAGGAGCTGAGTTCTAAAAAAATCAAGATATAATATTTTTCAGGGCCATAGACAACACCAAAACTTTGGCTGGCAAGGGTCGTGCCTTGGCCCCAGTGTCTTTTGCATATGAAGAAACACATTTGCTCAGAATTACCATGCTGATTACTGCCAAGCTGCTACCTGCTCCCTCAGACTGGACTGCCTGAAAGACATCCAAGAGAAGCACAAAGGAATTTCCACCTCCAGGGAGATTTCGCCATCTAAAGTCTCAACAGTTTTGCTGATGCTTAAGTCAAGGAACACTTCTTTGTCAGCATAAATATGGGGTGCAGAGCTTGTTTCCAGGCATTTCTGCATCTGTACTTTTACCTGCAGCTTTCTCCACAAAATACGAAATCCTGTGGGTTTGTTCCTTTTAATAATGGTTGTAAGTGCTGATCCTGAGATACATTTCTTCCTCTACAGCCTCTTTTGCATCCCAGAAATGTCTTCAAAAAGGACACCATCTTAGTGGGAGAATCACAGGTCCTGCAAACCTGCCAAGTACCATCATCACAGGCTTTCTTCGCAGCCAAACTCAAGGCATTCTTTGGGAAAATCACTCACTGGGTTTGTTTCCTCCAAAGGAAGACAGACTTGAGACCTTCTCCTCTAAAAAACTAAGATGAGCACTGTGCTGTCAATAGGAACTCCAGACACTGCTGCTGCTCAACACACAGACCATGTGTCAGTAATTTGTCCTCTGGCAACAAGTATGGGGAAAATTCTTTAAGAGAAAAACAGGGTAGCTCCTAAACCCCAACGCCACGGCAGGTAGAAAACTTTTTATAAGATATTTTAATGCGTCACCTCACAGGGTGAGGGGGTGAGTCAATGCTCCAGCCAACCTGCATTGGGATTCAAGTTCAGCTGGGGAAAAAGGTTCAGCTCCTCTTACTTCTAGAGCTGAGTTATTTTAGACACATTCTCAAAAGATGCCAGAAGACAGAGCTGTCAAACAGTGTGACTCCCTGCCACCTTCATCTCTTGCTCTCTGTACTATTTTCAGAATCCAGGATGGAAAGCAGCTGTTATTCATCCAGGGGGAAAGCGCCAGATTCAAGAAGCTCAAGCCAAAAGGCCTTCTAAGGATGCTTCTCTGCTTGCACGGGGAACAGAAACAGCTCTGTCACACTGAAAAGCCCTGACTCCTGATGGCACCAAGGTGAACAGAACGGATTCAGGAGTTCTGCTGAACCACGGAGCAGCTTTCAGATGCCCCCTCACCTTGCTGAATGAAACCACTGATAATCTAGGCACTGATACAACTGCTGGGGACAGAGACAATAAATGTTTGTATCAACTTTTGCACCTCAAACTTTTACAGTTCTTCGAAGGCCCTTACCTGCAACACTGCTGTGCTTGATGCTGCTGCTCACAAGTGCATATGTCAAGTAGTGACTGATACAAAGACACCACAATATTTGTACTCAATCAGGTTGCAGAGCTACTTTAGATTGTTAAAATGTGATTATACTTAACTCTTAATAATAAAATCCTATTCCTTTCCCAATGATAAAGAATTAACGACATACCTGATGTCCCATACAATACCAGCTCAGTGCAAATGAAAAAAAAACCAAACCAAGCAAACAAAATAAAATAACTGAACAGTTTTACTAATGCTTAATCACCATGAAAATATGGCCTCACTACTGGGCAACGTGCCTGCCCACTGGAATATTAAATAAGTATTATAAGTTAAAATAAATAAACATTCAAGTTGAAACAGTTGTTTAAATTAACAACATTCCTCTCTGTGGTGTTAACACTTATTACCAAGATTACAATCACATTTAAGGTCCAGCTCCACTGCAGGCACTTTAATCTGATTTCCAGGTGCTGGCTCATTGCAGTGCCCCACAGCACAAAGCCCAGCAGAAAGAAGGAAGCTGCAGCTGCAAACAGGACAGGCATTAAAAAACATGACCCTCATCACCAGGACAACTGGGTCTGCACTTCAGAGATAACAGCACAGACATAACAAGGGGAATTATCATTGGCTTTTAATAAGAAACTGCATACAGGGCATGGGCAGGGTTTTCTACAGAGCCAAACCAAATCCTTTTCAATTTGGTTTGGCCTTTTCTTAAGAAGTTGATAAATGAGCAATTTTTAGCCTGCCCTTTATCTGGAAGATCAAATACACACAACACTGGTAGAACCAACACTAGTGCAGTTACCTCCTTTGCTTTTCTGCTGCATTTGTGTTGTCTTACCACGACAGCAAAATCCCCAAGTACCTGGATATATGCACACATACAGAGATAAGCACAGAGAGAGAGAATGCTCTAGAGAGAAGAGAGAGAGCAGACCAGCTATTTTTAATCCTATCCATTGAAACTCCCATAAATCAGTATGTGAGTTAAACCATGCCTGTAAAAAAATCACTTCCAGATAGAAGATCGACAGAGGTGTGAAGCAAGTCAGTCATCCACATCAGTGAGGTGTGAGCTTCAAATCACCACGTTGAATTGAAAACATTTAAATGGCAACATTATAAAGTAAACCTGCTTTAAATGTCACAAAGGAACTGATGCCTTGAGAGGCCTCCCAGAAACAGAGACTAGACAGGATAAGGGAATAAAGATAGGTATTTATTTGAAGGGCCTTCAAGGTACACCCTGGGGAGCCAGAGGCTGCTGCCAAGATGGACCCCAGGTCATGAGTTCTTCACACCTTTATAGGTTTGGTTCATTTGCATACCACGGTTAATTCTCCAGTTAAAGCTCCAGTTCAATGATGTAACTCCCCTCAGCTTGCTCCCCCCTTAGAGTCTTTGGTTTACACATTTTGGGCCTAGAAGAGCCTGGCTGTCCTTGAAGGCAAAGCCTGGAGAGGCTTTGTTATGTCTATCTTGCACGAGAGAGCAGAAATTACAGGCTACAAGGAGCTTAGAGTTACACTCTAAGCAGTACAGAAACTGTAAAATATAAAAGTTAAAACCTAAGGCATCAGAACAATTCTGAAATGAGAACAAGCTTAGCACAGCCCCTGCTACTGTAGCCAGTTCTCCTTGACTCTGCTGTTATCCATGGCCCTGGTGCCAGCTCCAGCTGTGGGTGCAGCCAGGTGGGATCGACAGCCTTGTCAGTACAGTGAGAGGTGACAAAAATGTGTGTTTACTTTGCACTGGGAAAGGCACCGTTTGTATCAGGGCCATCTGCTCCTCTCATTGAAGGTGCTGAGACCTCATAATGCTGCCCAATCCAGCCCAGAGGGGAGACTGACATGGTTAGGGAGAAGCTTCTCTTAGAAGAGGTTCAGTATTCGAGATCTTTCCTGCTACTGAGGATGGTGAGAGATGAGACCAGGAGTCACTGCAGAACCAGGAGAAGAAGGTGCCATTCCAGATGCTGCCCCACGATGGAACAGCCTTCCCTGCAGGTTCCTGTGTATCCCACCCACGTGCTCACCTCAGCTTCCCTGGGTACAAGGGGTGATGTTGCAGCTGCTGGCCAGAGGGTTAAGAAAGACTCAGAGACAGGAATGCAGTCAAGAGAATGGATGGAATTATTTAATTAACAAAGGACGGGTTTTGATGTGTTTAGTTCTCTTAGTGCCTACCTAAATGGCAAGAGATCATTGGACCTCTTGCTAACAACCTACCAGAGTGATTGGTCAGTTCTCACATCCTTCATTCTCCTAGTCGAAATTATAACAATTCTAATTATATTTGCAGGTGCAAGATAGCAAACTCGGTTTACAGAAACCTTATCATGTTTTGCATAGTTCAGCATGAGAAAGACAGAGCTCTCTACTGCAGAGAGCTGAAGAAATTCTCTGCTGAGGCTTTTTCAGCATCCATAGGGAGACACCCCACAGGTAATTCCCAAGACATCCCCACTGTCCATCTGCTACACTCGACCTCACGGCACTTCCAGAGCTGCAATGGAACCCGTTCTGAATGTCAGCTCTGCTCCATTTCCAAATGCCACGGGACAGTCACAGAGACTGGGCACAACTCCCTGAATCCACCTGAAAACCAACGATTCAGGGAATCTTCACATGGAGTAAATCTCCCAGTGAGACTCTCCCCGGTTCCACAGCCCAGCTGCCTGAAGTCAGGTGTAAGAACAGAGGTGGCAGGACTCCTCTATTAAAATCCAAGGTTGTTACAAGTGCTTTAGGACACACACAGATCTGTGCAGCATCACAAGATGCAAAAGGCAATGAGGCAGATGTTGTGAGTATGAAGAATTTGCCAGATGTTTTCGTAAAACAGCACCATTAGGATTAACCTTCATGAAACATAGAAGAGGGTCTTATTCATTCATTCATTCATTCATCAAATTGGGCTTCCAGAGACACAGGAAAACTTCTGAAAACTCTTGTAAAGACAGAAAAATTAGGAAAGTAAAAAAATCCCCTCCCCAAAGCATAAGCATAAAAATCCTTCTATGATTACAAATCCAGGCCATATTATTTCTTAGTATGAATTAGTTCAAAATGCTCTTTAACACTGGAATATGACCCAGTGTAGGAAAACACTACTGCTAATTCTAATTCCACTGATGTTCCCAGTGATTTCCTTACTGGTAAATGATCGAAATTCAGACCAGACGAATAACCACCAAAAATAATTCTTAACTGAAAAAGACATTGTCTAGCACATTCTACAGTGAAATTTCATTTAATAGCAGCTTTTTTCTTTGTATTTGCAGATCTACTCTTGAGAGAAAGAAAGACACTAATCCTTTTGTTTTAAAAGCAGTATGATAAAAACTATTTCCAATACAGCACCTTCAAAATCCAAGGGTTACATCCCAAACTCAATTGAAAAGTTGTGAAATTAAGGAGAAAAAACACCAAGTAGTTTTAAATTTTTCTTCTGTAGGACTAGAACGAGCTCAGCTAAAGCTCAAGAAAAAAGCAAGCAAGGAGAGATGGATTTTTTATTACATGTTAAGCTCCGGTTTTGTTTTGCAGTAATGTGGGAACAAAATTAAAAGAAACACTGGAAAAGCTATAACTCACTATGAAGCCTGGGAACAGCACAGTTCTGTTTTTAGGTTTTTATGCCTCTGTAATTAGCTAAGAAATCTGAAGAAAATCCTCCTTTCCCTTACTGTGTGATACTTGCTCTAGAACTATCTATTCCTTAGCCCACAAGTACTAATACAGTGGAAAGACACACAGTGCCCCTTTGTACAGCACAAAAAAACACGTTTAAGGGTCTGCTCTGGCCTTTTCCTTAACAGAACAAGTTTTGCTGCATTCAACAAGACAGACAACTGCTCCTCCTACAACCTCTGCATTCCCTGGGACTCTACCACTGACTATGATCAAGACTACAATTTCCTGTTTGAGCATGTCAGCTCCTGCAATTATTAGCACCTGTTGGTAAATAACTGCAGTGATTGTAACAAATGATTATGGAATCATGGGCTAGTTTAGGTTGGAAGTGATCTCTGGAGAGCAGCTTGTCTAAACCACCCCTCTGAAGGGTGACCTACAGCAGCTCACTCAGGGCAATCTGTGTTTCGAGTATCTCCACAGGTGGAGATTCCAGAACCTCCTCGGCCAGCATGATCCTGTTCCTCCAGGAGAGTATAAAAACGTGTCCAAAAGCCAGTTTATTGTCATCAATTAGGAGGATCCCAGGACACACAGAGGACTCCACAGCCACTGCCCCTCATTCTCACCCCACACCAGTGACCATGGCCAGACACTCTGGTGGCAGGGAGCAACGTGACCATGGGGACGAGAGGCACCGTGACAAGGGTGCAAGTGAGTGCACACAGACTCATTTAATGTAAGTTTGAGTTTCCTCACATGAAGCCTTTTACAGGATGAGTTGTAAACTCAGGGAGTCAGCAGAGCCCAGCTCCCTAATTAGACAAGAGCAGGCTGTTATGGCACAGCAGAAGGTGACTTCAACCTTCTACTTTTTCCCACCCCTGGTAACCCCAGGTCTCGTCTCGGCTCTGAATTCTCCCTCCTTTCCAGTAGGAATCCTCACTTCTCTAACACAGACTTGACTCCATGTTTGCTACACCCTGACCTGAGCCTTTCTCTTACCCAGAATCCAGAGTGTGTGAAAGCCTGTGTATGCAGTGAATTCACTGTCAAACCCTTCCCCTTCATGTCAACAAACAGCTCAGAATGTCAGACTCTGCTTGGAACTGGCCCCAGGTGCTGAACCCGAAGCACTGAGCATCTGCCTCAGGTGCATTTTGAAATACCTCCCCAGTAAAGCACATCACATACCCATACATCCAGTACCAAATGAAAAACTAGTGGCAAATAACATCATGTGGCATACAGTATACTGCACAAGAAAAGGAGAAAGGCAGGAGAAAATCGACAAACATCTCTTCCGACAAGTACCATGAAGACTTCAACCTCCCATCAGAAAATACACACTGAGTAAATAGCATAAAGATAATTCTCCTGTACTTGCTAAGTCCTTAAATTACTCATTTTCAACAACCAAGCAGAGGACCAAATACCAAATATCGAACTGCAGCCTTTTACTCACAAATGGTCTCTTCCAGCAGCACAGCTGAAATTCATGTCCAATTTTACTAAAACATTTGCACAGATCTTCTTTTCCTTGGCTGGAATAAACACTGGGATGGCAAGACCTATTCTTTCGTAAGATCAGTGTTTTAACCAGCAGGGAAAAAGTCCTTGCTTAATAAATGATGAAATTAAGCAGGAAAAAGAAAATTAACAAATACATTGAGAGAGATAAAAAGAGGCAGAGTGCTGGAGGAACATTCCTTCTGGTGGGATGTTCTCCGTGCATCACTGGGCCACGCCAAACGTGCACTTCCCATCAGAGCCCACATTCCAAGAAATGACAGAAACACTTTTTCTCCAACATCAACCATTAAGCCCCTCCATACCGATACACATTCCAACAAAAAAAAAATCCCAGAGCTTCCAAATGATGCCTTTATGAACCTCTGCAGCCATTTTAAACAGATTTCCATCCTCAACAGCTCACAGTCAGGCTTCTCTAATTTGGTTCAAGTCCAACACTTGGAGTGAATATGTTCAGAGTAGCCTGAGTTCTGACAGCAGAATCTTGGGTAGGGTAGAATATAAAAACATGTTCTGTCTTGGTAAGCTTGATATACAAACAAAACTAATTTCTACCCCAATTCAAATGGATTATACGCAGCACTCAGCAGACAAACAGCTTCTGAGCAAAACAAATAATATCTGAGCTTTGTTTGCATGATTATCATACAGTGATTAATTGGTTTAGTGCAATCACTGTTTAGAAAACAAATAACGAATTAGTGAGTTCTGGTAATTGTTTGTTGATAATGCACCGTTTTTCTGTTTTAATTATTAGCTTGTACCCAAGCAGACAAAGAGAGAAAAGGTCAAAGATTCACTTTCTTTAAAGACAGAAGGTGTGTGTGTAATTATACAAACACATACAAAAAGCAATAAAGTAATGATTTAATTCCTTTACTTGCCACATGCTACTGCCATTCTTAACGTTGCATTTTACTCCTCCTGTACAAACTCCCTGGTGAATGAGAAGCAACAAACTCCATCCTTACCTTAATATTGCAAGCTTGTTCCATGAGTCTCCGGGCGTTCTCCTCAGCTCTGTACCTCTTGGGCAGCTGAACCCTGAAGAATTTTAAAGCTCCTTCAAAATCAGCTTGTAGAAGGTCCTCTTTGGAGGTCTGCAATTAAACACAAGGAACTACAGTAAACCCTGGGAACACGCAGTCATGCTCTTCTACTTGATTTGTCATTTACTGGATGCATTCCAGACCACCAATATTCACATTAGCTCAAAATCACCCTCCTTGAAATTAGCTCTCTTAACTCTGCTTCATAAAACAGAGGCTAGAGCCCATCCAAGGAATCCTAGGCAGGGCATCACAGAGGATTGCAACGTGGGAATGGATTTTATCCTTCTATACCTGCCAGGTAAGAAAGGGATTCTGGCTCAGCCTGTCAAGATGTCAGTGAGGAGATACACAAAACCCAAGTAGACAACAAAAACCTAGGAGAAATTATAGTACTTCCTGGAAAGCTTTTGCATTAGACCATTGCTGATCCTCCTCAGAAAGACAAAGTATATATATTTAATGTATGTATAGCACAGACATGAAGAGCAGAAGCACATGATTCATACGAGGCATCAGCAAGTCAATGTGCTGAAGTCTGTGACACAGTTTCTCATGGAACACCATGCCACACAAAATGTTCTACATGCTTATTTCTACATCTCCCACACTCCTGGACCTCTCAGTGGTATCAAGTCTAACAGGTCAGAAGATGTTACACATTCAGCACTAATCCACTCCTGCCACGGACGGAGCAATGTGATTCACAGGGACAAATGTATTCCTCCTCCAGGTTATTAAGACCTGAACCAAGAGATTCAGAAGGTGCCAAATCCCAAGCCTTGGGACAGTTCCTTTAAATGGTTCACAGAACCTGAAGGTCTTGCCAAGACATTCAGGACATCATCTCAAAAATGTGGATTTCAAGGGTTTTAACCGAGAAAAGAGTAAACAAAACTCTGTCAACGTAGGTAGTTGTATGGTGGAGATCTACACTGTGCAATGTGTGTAACTGCAAATAACCTCAGCAGCAGCACAGGCACTTTTGGTTAAGGTTAATTGCTGAATTAATTGCTCAAGTACCACCACCACCATTTCCATGTGTGCCAACATTTCCATGTGGGCATCCTCTGCTTTCTCACAAGTAAAAAACACCCACTGTCACTGTTTGCCTCACTGCACACAGTGGGTACATTACATATACACAGGTTCAAAGTTTGGTTCTTTACTGTGTCGTTATCCACTTGAATCCAGAGAATCCCACAATGGCTTGGGTTGCAAGGGACCTCAAAGGCCACCTCATTCCAATCCCCTGCCATGGGCAGGGACACCTTCCACTGTCCCAGGCTGCTCCAAGCCCTGTCAAACCTGGCCTTGGACACTTCCAGGGATCCAGGGGCAGCCACAGCTTCTCTGGGCACCCTGTGCCAGGGCCTCCCCACCCTCCCAGGGAAGAATTTCTTCCTAATATCCCATCTAACCCTGTCCTCTGTCCGTGCGAAGCCATTTCCCCCCCTTGTCCTGCCATTCCAGGCCCTTTTCCAAAGTCCATGTCCAGCTCTCTTTTCTCTCCTTACTGAGTTCACCCAAGATCTATTTGCTCCTCCCTTCATTCACTGCCAGAGAAGCTGCTGGGTCATCACTGCGGGGACACAGGAAAAGCTGCCTTTGGGATGCTGACTAGAAATGTTCAGCTTCACAAACTATCCCATCTGACCCTGTCCACCAGCACTTGGCAGCCACTCAGCTTGGCTGAGGCTCCACCAGAGGAGGCTGATGTGTTGATAGAACGCTGGGGCAGGTGGTATCCAATGAATTAGACCCACTATGGCCAACATCACACTGCTCCTGGATGCGTTTTCCTGGGGTTATGAATGCTCTTGCCACAACTGAGGCCAGATCACTGTATCACAGCCTCAGTGGGCTGGTTGTTGGAAGGTGCCCAGTGTGGTGGGAGCAGTTGGTCATGCCCAGCACCACTGCCCAACCCATGCTACAAACCAAGTGCTTCTGGGGAAGTTCAGTGGGCAATGGTGGTGGAAAAGCCCAGGGTCATAGAATAGGGTCATAGAATCCTTAAGGTTGGAAAAGCCCTCTTAAGATCATCGAGTCCAACCACTTACCCCAACCTGCCAAGCCTGCTAAACCATGTTCCTAAGTGCCACATTTGCACATCTTTTGAACTCCTTCAGGGATGGTGACCCCACCACTCCCTCAGACAGCAGGTCACAATACCTGATCCCCTTTTCATTGAAAAAATTTTGACTAATATCCAACCTAATGGGTATTAGGAAAAGATTCCATTTTGATACCCAGCTCCCAGAAATGGATCTCTGTTCCTTCATTCTCAGCCGTGTTGGTACGTGTCACCACCACACAATTCACACAGATTTCCCAGTTACGCTGCCCATTTGCCTTCCTGGGACAGTCCTGCACATCCAGTGCCCTCCTCTTCCCTGGGCTGTGCCAGCCTCTCCCAGACTCCTGTGGAAGGAGCCCACGTGCCAGGGAAGCCCCCGGGTCCCCCTGGGGTGCTCAGCTTGCACCGTGCCAGAGCCGGGCGCGCTCCAAGCCCGGCTGGATGGGGCCTGCTTCCAGCAAGTGGGAGCTGTTTGCAATCCCCGCTCCTGGACAGCTGCTCCCAGCACAAAACAAACACCAAATGTACTTCTTGTCAAAGACTGAGCATTTTTTTTATGATTTTTGCATCCTAGCTGATATGCAGTAACAAATTGCTATCCAAATTTGAAGCACAGATTCTTCCTAGAGATCCTAACTAGACTTTTTTTTTTTTAAACTTTGTGTTTCATTTATTTTCCTTACATTAACATAATGCATTGAGAGTTTTGGAATTCTTTTCAGAAATCAAAGGAGAAAAAACCTTCAAAAAAGGTAATAATCAACCACTGAATAACCCTGTAAATGCTGATTCACCTACCTTCTATTTCTATAGCACATTTAAAAATAAGCAAAGAAATAAGCAAAAAAAAAAAAAAAAAAAAGAAAAGAAAAGACAGAGGAGAATACATCAGAAAATGGCAATTTTATGTAAAACACTTTAAATCAGATTTAATTCTCCTAGGCGTCTGCTTGAGTCATTGTTATAGTACAATTTTTAATAGTCCCCAACAAATTACACTTAATAAACTGTAACTATTGACAAGTTCAACTCTTCAATGCTGAAAAGTCTGTAGTCAATGAAAATCCTGTAAGATCATGGAAATAAAGAACTTCTCTAACAGAGTTTGCTGAACTAAGACTATAGTTCTGAAAACTGCAAACCAGCACATTGTACAGGTTGGTTAAATGAGTGACACAGCCCAGGCTCGTCAGCTCCTTCTACTTCACTGAAAATTTTCATTTCCTGAAAATCATCTGTTCATCCAAATACTAGTTTCACTATTAAAATCTTAAACTAAATCTTTCACTATTAAAAAGCAAAAATTAGAAATTCTGGCACCCCAAGATTCACATTTCTTGACATTCGGTGACTTGAATCAATAAATCATAAAGATATCTCTGGAAACTTTTGGCAGCTCTTTGAGAGGCAGAGATTTGTAAATCCTCAGTTGAAGTCACTCAAATCCTGAAACTCGCCAACAGCTCATTTCTAGACTGCTGATTTCTCTTAAACCATCTGTTAGTTTAAGAGCTAATCATTAAAGTTTGGCAGGTGCATTGCATTTTTGAGCATTTGGGAACTTCAGGAAAGTTTTTATTATTCTAGAAGTTATTTTTAAACAAACATTTTTGATTAAAATCTATTTTTAAACCCAGGCAAACAAGGACACTCAGTCAGAACTCTGACCCAAAGGCTCAGTTTGCCTTCTAGGGTTTGACTAAATATGTTCTCAAATGTCCTTCCCACATGAGTTAAGTATTTCAATACAGTCATAAAATTATCTTAAATGGATGAGCTGAAAATAAGTACAAGCCCTTTCCCAAAAGTATTAGCAAAGCTTTCAAGTCTAAAGGTAAAGTTTGAAAAAACAGCAAAAGGTCAAAAAGTAAGAGCAGAATTTGAGAGACTTAACCAATGTTAATTTTTTTTATAGCAATTAATGTTCCTACTGCTTTCCCCAAAATATGTAGGAAACTGTGATTAAGACAAAGGGAAAAGCCTTGGGTTTTTTTCTGTAATTTAATTTCTCTGTCTTCAATTATTAATTCTGCAGCCTCATTTATTACGGACTCTATCAACCAAAATTCCTATTCCCACCGGGGAACTAACGAAGCACAAGAAATTTTGGATGAACCACACTGCACTTCCTTAATTTAGTTCTTCCTCCTTCATACAAACAGATAAAACTTACTAATTTCCACAGAATTTTAGGTATATGTTTAGATTTCTGTAGAACGTCAGTGAGCATAAACCACCTGTTTCACACTTTAATGAACATGTGTCAGAAATGAGGCCAAGAAGTTAAAGGCTGAAAAGAACCTGGCCATGCTTTAATATTAAATTTGCTTCTGGAAGATTCAAAATGTTTGTAAGCATCCTCCAATTTTTCAGAACATAGCATTCATATACATAAATATATATAATAGGAAAGCAGCTATTTCTGTTTAATGCCTGGAACACACAGATGTGGTTTTAACTTCTCAGAGAAGTGTAAAATCCAGGTACACAACCTGTGGATCCCCAACCCAGACTGCAGTGCTGCATGGTGCACGACTGCTCTGTGCTGCCCTTTACATGAGCCACAGACCTGGCAGCTCCACAGAGGATGATCCTGACCTTCTGGGCTGCATAAACTCGGGCTCCAGGCCTGGGGAAGTTTGGTGGACAAAACTGTGTGCTGCAGTTAACATCAGAACACACTTCTAGAGCAACACATCAAACAACACCTTTGCTGGCCATCTCTTCTGTCCAGCTACAACATCAAACACTTCTCTTCCTGAATAAAATCCGTGCTCTCTGTACACACTGGTACAAAAATGCTGTGGAAACAAAACACCTCTGAGTTTGTGGGCGGAGAGTTGGGATCCACAAGCACAGCACTCATCTTGTGCACACTCAGTGATATCCCTCTGCTCAGCACCTCCCCCCTGCCTTTCCACATAGCTCCAAACTTAGGTGGCAAAGTTCATTCTGACACATGAAGAACTGATGCAGGGGGGTAAGAAAAGCTCCTGGCTTCACCCACTCTGGGTGTAAAATCCCCAGAACAGGCGCTGTTCTACCTGCCCAAAAGTGTGCTCAGGTGAGGAGGTGATCAGAATTTTTCTAAGACTGGCATAAAGGTTTGTGCCAGTTTTAGCCAGAATCTAGCAATATATCCTCTGGGAGAAAGGCAAGTCACGACTACCCTTCCCTCCACCAGGTTCGGGAAAGGAATCCCTCGAAGGAAAGTGAAAGAGATAAAACCTATTTATTAACAAACACACGGGAAAAAAACAATACTAAATAGCAAAACCCCTCACTATAACAAGAAAACCTGGGAAGAAATTAGAGTCCTCTTGTAGGTATGGTCCCTCCTTCTCGGAGCTGGCGTGGGGGGTGGCCTTAGGCCCCCTCCGGGCCTGAAGAGAAGTTCTCCTGATGTGTTCTGATGTTGTTGAAACAGTCCCAAAGAGAAAAGAAGAAATAAAAAACCTCACCAAAGTCCTAGGAAACACGCTGGAGGAAAAAAAGAAAAAAACCCAAAAACTGGCTGAAGAGACAGGCAGGGTGCTCCCCCCGTGCTCCTGCAGCCGCTGGAGAACGCAGAGCCGTCTCTATCTCTGTGTCCTTGGGAACTTGCTTTGAAAAGTTCATTTAGTTTTTTTTTTTTCCTCTTCCCTGTCAAGCTCAGTTTAAAGGCACAAAATTAAGTTTTTGGCATAGAGCCGTGATAGGGGATACACATCATAGAGTCACCCCAAGACAAGGTTCTAGAGTGTATTTATCACATGCAGTGTCACATATTCTACCCATCCCAAGCATTTATCCCCAAAAGCACAGCAGAGAAAAAAGCCAGGCACATTGAAAAAAAAAAAAAAAGTTCTTAATTTTATGAAACACTGATGTTTTGAAGGCTCTTTAGTTCTGATTAAAGTACAAACTCCTGGTCCTCAGAGACTTCTCATTTTTAACATATTATCAGAACACAATCTCTCCTTTCTGAAAAGGGTGTGTGTCAAAAGGGATGTATGTCAGGAGAGGTATATTTAGCTAATAAAACCTGACAGGGAATCACACTGACTCCAAAAGTCAAGTCTCGTAGCACGAAGCACTATTTGTATTATTTTGCCTTTTTCACACTCTTTCTTTCCTTTTCAGTAAACAATACTATGCCACTCAGCAAAGCCAAGCTGCCTGGAAGATAAGGGATGTGAAACTGCCTGGTGTTCTCCACCTGGAGGGCCAGATACAAAGCCTGATTAAGTCAAGTGAAAAAGAGCTCGGTGGTTTAGTCTCTGCTTTCCTTACAGCTCATCACAGCACGATTCAGAGCGATTTGGAAGCCCTTGCCCAAGAAACCAGCAGCAGGAGGAGTGTTTTGGTACACTGGGAGATAGCTGGAATGATAACACACCCCAGAGCTCAAAGCACGCATCATCAGGGACGAGACTCAATTCTACAAGTGACTGTAGATCCCTGAATCCAGCTGCACTGTAGCAATCGAGGAGTTTGTGGATTTTGGATTTTTATTTGGCATCTCCCAGTGCAGGGACACGGTGGTCCAACCCCCCACGCTGTCTGTGCCACTGAACAGGCTGAAACACGCAGAGCACATGGATTCCTGGGAATACTGCGGAGCACCGACATGGGCTCAGCAGCAGGGAAACACTGGACAGGTCACTGCGTATAACCAAAATACAGGTGTGGGAATAAAGGAAAGGCACCACAGGGAATGAGGGGGATCAGCAAAGGACTGTCTTCCCAAGGATCACACAGAAATGCCATTCTGGTGTGCCAGGCCATGCACCCAGCGACGCTCTGAGCTGCAGCCAGGCGTGGTTACAACACCCTGAGCAGATCCAGCCAGGACCAGGCACTGACTCCCCGATTTGCCATGGTTTTGTGGGTTTGAGGCTGCTTTGTACAGCAGGAGAAATGATAAAAGCGTGTTCTCTGTGCCACAACATGGCACACCGACTGCAGGCACCCCCCCCACAGACAGCGTTTGCTATGATGGATGAAAACACCCTTAACGATTTATTTCCCAGATCATTCTACACAGGTATTTTCAACTTTTGTACTGCCTTTCCAAAATCCAACACACAAACGGATGAAAGCCACAATGCATCGACACAGCTTCATTTCTGATGAGTCTTTAAAGCCAGCCTGTGATGTCAAAAGTATAAAATCTGAAATGCTGAGCATGAATGCACTTTGCGTCAGTACCTGGAAGGTGACTGGGCACACTGCTTATCTGGAGTCATTACAGGACTGAGAACAAAAGCTCTCAAGGATTTAGGGAAGATGGTTTTTTGTAATTCAGCCCAGGTTGAGGATCCTTCAAGCCGGTAAAGGAGTGGCACCGGTCCCCATTAGCAGGACTAGTGTCCAGCCTCCCCGAGCTAACATCAGAAAGAAGGACTCTGTGCTTAGGAGATGGATTAGGAGAAGCTGAGAGGAAAAAATAAGAGCCCTCTCATCCCTCCTGGGGGCAGACGCAGGGTTGGGAGGGAGAATGGCAAATTCCCAACGAATTAATTTCAAGAAAAGGTGATCTCACCGCAAGCAGCCGAGGCACAAAGAGACGATGCCCCATGCCCAGAAGTTCCAGCACCCGACACGCGTATTCATTCACCAGCTTGCTCCTCTCGTCGTGCATGTCCTGGGACTTCTTGGCAGGTGGGGTGAGCTTGGCAGCCGGGCTTTTGCAAGGCACCCCCTCTTCCATGAGCAGTAAGCAGTAAGTATCCAGAGTGAGAAGAACAGGCTTTGTGAACGGCAATTTCCGAAAGTGCAAGATCAGGAGAGCCAGCCTCCAGTCTCTGGAATGGGTTTGGATGGCCGCTCCAGCAACGCCCCTGAGCCTCTCAGGAGGAGAAAAGCATCTTTGCTAAGAATCAAGGAAAAATATGATCCACCGTGCTGGCTCAGACAGAGTCCGAAGGAGATTTGAAAAACAAACCAGAGAAACCATGGGTCTACAAATGCACATAAAAAGCAGGAAAATGGCAGAGAACGAGGGGGAAGCCGGGCAGGGAGCAAAGCGAGGGCGAGCGGCGGCGGCTCAGCGGCCGTGGCGGGGTGCGGGAGCCGGGGGCGAGGCTGCCCTCAGAAAAGGATGAGCTCATTGCAATCCCCGCTCCGTGACCAGCGCTGCCGCTCGCCCAGCAGCAGGCACCAAGCGCTGGGAAAGAGGGGGCTGGGAGCAGGAGGAGGAGAAAGAGGAGGAGGAGGAGGGGGTGCCTGGGCAGCGGGAGCCTCTCGGGGGAGAATGCCGTAATAAGAAACCAATGGTGAGCGCGGACGGCCGCGGTCCCACCCTGCCACCCTCCATCAGTTCTCTGCCGGGCTCCGGCTGTTGAATCCCGGCTCACAGCACATCGGCTGCATCCTTTCACGCTCCATAGCCGGGAGGGATCGGCCTGCCAGCCCATACAAGCACTCGTACACTCAGCCTGCTTCCGAGCGATGAAGCAAGACGCGGTGTGGGCAGGGCAGGACACCCTCCCCTCGCCAAATGGCGACCGAGAGGGGCCAGGCTGTCGGGATGCGCTGGAGCTCCGGGGAGCCACAGCCCGCCTGGGCACAGCTCCTGCTGCACGACACGAAATCATTTACAAATCCATCATTTCCAGCACCGTGCCCTCAGGAGGCACTGCTAAACCTGGAGCCGACGGGCAGGGAGGGAATGATGTCAGCACACGCGTTGGAACGCATTCTAGAAAACTACCGCGCATTTGTAAGGAAAATGCAATGATGTCACACCTGGAATTGCCCGGCACAGGCTTTTCCTGTGCAGGAAACAGCCCACGTGCCTCTGCCATCTGCCAAGGCAGCCAGGCAGGTGCTCCTCCATGTCATTTTAGAAAGCATGTCTTCATGCTCCCTCGTTTTTCATTTGCCTCATTATAAAATGGGGTATGGAACAGAACAACACCCATTTCCAATCGGAATGGACAGAAATATTCCACCTAACATAAGGAAATTTAAATTTAAATTTCGTGAATCGTAATTTGAAACATTGTGAGTAGCTCTAAAAATCGAAACCACATTAATGGCAAACACTTCTGTAAATGTATTTCCAATTTCCAATCAGAACGGACAGAAATATTCCACCTTCTAACATAAAGGTCGTAATTTAAAACATTGTGAGTAGTGCTAAAAGTCTAAACCACGTTAATGGCAAACACTTTTGTAAATGTGTATTTAAACTCTTAATTTGTCTAACATATCAAGGAAAAACGTATTTATTTAAAATACTAATACAAAGTAAATATCTATAGGATGGGGTCACTGATTTAAAATAATAAACATGTTAATGAGTAGCTAAAATAGGAAAATCATCCACATTGTTGGCTTGAGGTGACACGTGAAGGAGCTGGGAAAAGCATTAAAGCAGGAGTCAGAGGTCAAAGGCAACAGAAGGTGCCAGTGAGGCCTCACGGATGACGATCCAGGATTGACTCAACTAAAGGCCCTGCAAATAAATGTGCAGCAGTGAAGAGGCTGTTTAGCACAGACAGTGCTCTGAGAGCTGATTTAATCCCCTCAGGTTGCAAACCACCGTTCTGCAGATGAAAACCTGCAAAGGCTGCTGCAGTTCTGCCAGGCTGAGGTTCAGGTGTTCACCGAGGGCCTGGTGGGCAGAAGCCATCCGTGACTCTCTTCAGGACAAAGAACCCACAACCAGCACCCCTTTCATTCCAGTTTGACTGTGATGGGAACACTCCCACTCTTTCCAAGCTCCATCCACACACAGCTCCAGGGATTGTGGTTTATTGACTCTGCACACAGGTGAGAGCACCAACCCAGCCCAGCTTACAGCAGCAGGCCTCACATTTGGGGGGAAAGGGTTTAAAGGGAAGGGAGCAGCTTTGCCAATTTCTGAATTCTACTTTGAACACACTGGTAAGCGGGATGTTCTAGAAACATCGGGTTCTGCTTCCACCTGTGAATGAAAACTTCGCTTAAAACATTAAAAAGGAAGAAGTAAGAGCACTGTAACTGTGGGTGTTGGGATGGAAGTTACAGAACTGGTCAGGCACAGAGTCACCAGTGACTTGGGGGCAAAACAGGCAGGAGGATGGAGAATTCAGAGCACCAACAGTGTAGAAAGCCTTTCATTCTTTATTGTGTAAGTCAGACTTTAATCAGCTAATAGCTCTGATCCTTACAGAAATTCAGGTTTGGTTCATTTTGGGTAAGGTCTGGGTTTATGAAAAATGGAATTAACTGATTATTAAATAAAGTCTCTAAGTCTAAAAATCTGTAATAGGATCCAATAGTTAGAGGTTAAAACCAGATGAATTCAGGTTATAAATGAGGTGCAAATTTTTTGGAATGAGGAATATTAACTACAGGATTAGCTTCCCAAGAGATGTAGTCTACTACCATCATTATAGTTTTTGCATCAGGCCTGGATTTTCTTTTAAAAAGAGGTCTCAAATACAAAAACTTCCAAGGCTTGGCCAAAAAATCTCCTTAATTATCAACTGAAATCAATTGTTCCATGCTTTTCAGGAACTCCTTTCAAACAGGGTAGCAGTAAACCACCATTCAGATTTTTACACTTCATACCATCCTTATTTATTTCCATATTCTCACGGAACACCACATCTTATTTTTATCTATGTCTGACCAGGAACTGTGATTTTCCCTTCATGTTTGCCACTGGATTACTGTCCCAAATTGTTCAGAAGGGCCAGACTGAAGTGAACCTAAAAGCTAAAGATGACCCAAAAGGCAGTAACTGAGGAACTGAGGCAGTAACTAAGATGTCTGAGGATGAACACGTATTACTGGTGCTCTGACTTCCATGTCATGGACTCTCTGGTCTTTAGGTGCAGTTAAATTCTGCTTCTGGCCTTCCTATCCATGAAATGCCTGCTCATTCACATGGTTCTGCTGCAGTTCAGAGCTGCTCAGACTTACACAGCTGAGGCCCACTGAACTCAGAAGAAATTAATGCCAAAATAGTCTCAAAATAAATGAAGCCATACAGAATATGACTTGAAATTATCGATTTTCTGTACCAATATACCAAGGATCTTGATGAGCAGTCCATTATAAATCTCTGTATATTAAACTGTTAAATCTCTGTATTTTAGTGGCAAAAATGACTGACTTTGAAAAGCTAAATAGACTAAAACAGGAAGAAAAAAGAAAAAGCTATGTTTCAAGTCAACTCCTGTAAAAGGATAAGACATTCAGCACCAGAACAGCTCTGAAAATCCACATGAATGACATCATGGCCACAGTAAGAACTTCACCTCTTTTCAGAAATCACTCTGTCCTTTCTGTTCTTCGGGGCTAATTACAGCTGGGTAATCTGGATTTAGCAAAGGCTGCTTCTTGATCATTATTAGAGAGAACACAGTAAACCAACTAATTTCCATGGCAGATTCCAGCAGAGATCCACGCTGGTTGGGCTGTTCTTAAACGGCTCGGAAAGAGGGTGAAGGATGAGATGACAGTGTCTGTCTGCAGATGCTCCTGAATTATTCAGGGATTTAAAAACAGGGGTTACTGATGCCTTAGGTTTTAACTTTTATATTTTACAATTTCTGTACTGCTTAGATTGTAACTCTGAAGTTCCTTGTAGCCTGTAATTTCTGCTCTCTCGTGCAAGATAGACATAACAAAGCCTCTCCAGGCTTTGCCTTCAAGGACAGCCAGGCTCTTCTAGGCCCAAAATGTGTAAACCAAAGGCTCTAAGGGGGGAGCAAGCTGAGGGGAGTTACATCATTGAACTGGGGCTTTAATTGGAGAATTAACCGTGGTATGCAAATGAACCAAACCTATAAAGTGTGAAGAACTCGTGACCTGGGGTCCATCTTGGGGTCCATTTTATGGAGGCAGCCTCTGGCTCCCCAGGGTGTACCTTGAAGGCCCTTCAAATAAACACCTATCTTTATTCCCTTACTCTTGTCTAGTCTCTGTTTCTAGGTGGCTGGAGAAGGCATCATACAATAAAGAACTGCAGAAGGGCCATGACAGAGTGACTGGGCAAGAGAACAGCCAAGGAAAGTCAGTGCAGATAAATCTAAATGGATGCATTTGGAAAACAGCATCAATTTTCCATGTAAATGACAGACTGTGAGCTACAACTGCTGCTCAGGAACAAAGCTTGGGACTCACTGGGGAGAGTTCTATGAAAATATCAGATCAGGGCACAGTGGAGATCAACAAAATGCATCAGATGGTAGGAATCAACAGGAAAAGAACAGAGATCTAACAGAGAACACCATTATTCTTCAGTGGAACTTCATGTGCAATTCTTCTCCTATATCATGCATTACTCCAGTCCTCCCATCTCAAAAAGGAGATAATAGAGATGGAGAAGTATTTAGAGAGAATCAGAAGCTTCCAAAGGAGGAGATCAAACCAGACTATGATTATTAAAGCCTGGAAAATAGAAATTGATGAGGGATATGTAGACTTAGAAAGTCCTGAGTGGTGTGGAGAATGTGAAGAGGTACCAAGTGTCCAAAATGCCTGCTGACACAGAACCTCATGTGGAAGTCACAGGTGGCAGGTCCAAAGCCAACAAAATAATCATTCAACTGAGAAAATCTCTGGGGCTGCTCACTGACGTGTTCAAAAAGCCAACACAAAAGCCACGGAATAACAATCTGTGCAGAATTATTAAACATGAGACACCACTTCTTTCTCACAGTTTTCAAGACATAAATTGCCAGAGGCAAAAGAAAAGAGTATTATTGTCCTGTTCTTAGAAGTCTTTCCCCTGTATCTGCTGCTGGCAATGAGACACTGGGGCAGACAAGGCAGCACAAGCCTGGGCTGGAATGACAATTTGGATGTTTTCATTCACTTCAATTACATACTTGGAGAAAATATTTTCCCACAGAATGCTAAGATTTGCTAGGTACATGAGATACCCACACTGTATTTAAATTATATTAAAAATAATAATAAAAGTAATAGTTTCAGTCAGAACTGTATGTAACCCTGGAAACACCATCTTCACTTTCCAACACGTAGAAATTACCAACACATGATATAACAGGAGGAGTCATTAATATCTAAATCAGGGTCTAGTGCTGCTAAAGAAATTCAGGCCAACAAATTTCATGTTATTTTCTCTGCTATCAGTCTTCTTTTTGAAAAGAGAGCATGTCTCCACCCTCAAAATTCAAAACTTATGGTGACCTAACAGGAACAGAACTGATTTTAGATGTGGGGAGGAGATCAAATGGGCTAAGAGAGTAACTAAGCAGGACAGGATGGATTTTCAACACACAAATAAATGTGGACTTTTAGAAATGGAATATTGGTTTTATTAATTCTGGAAAATCAGTAGTCTGGAAGTTGAATTATTTTGGACATTTTCATGCACAGATTTCTCTTTCTAAAGAGAGCATCTCCAACAAGTCACCCGGGACAGGTTTTTGGGGTAGAGGAAGTGGGTCTGGGGGCAGAATTATTTAGCCCAGCAAAACTTAAAATTTAAGGAGATCTTCAGTTTAGGAACTAGAAATACAAAACCAGTGATCTGAGAGCCTCTTAAAGCCAGAATTTCTTGTGCTCTGCTCAATGCAGAAGGCCTTACAAGAGAACACATGGTTCTGATCTCTAGCTCCAAAGAGCCAGGATCCTCTTCTCTTCCCTCAGCTCTTACCCTGGGACCAGATACATGCAGAAGCTATTAAAAAGGGGGTATATAGAAAAAGGACATCTCTTTTGCCTTAGATTCTAATGTGGACATTTCTAGTTTTTTCTTGAGAAGAGCCTTTTGAAAATGTAATGCCATTACAGAGTGGCCTAAAGCAGCTCACCTAGAATCAGACCCAGTTGTGGCTGGAAAGGAGCCCTTCTTGTCACTTCATCAACTACTGGCTTAAAGCTGTGCTGACTTAAAAATCAGTTCAGGCTCCTTGAGCCATTGCAAATGCCAAGGAAAGAACAGAGCAAGAATCAAACAACCATATTAACTTTTTGACACAAGGCCTAAGTCACATTACCTGTAGTCTTAGTGCACTTTTCATCTGATACCTCTCAGAAAATTACAGTGATTGCCACAATTTCATTCCTGACTCAAAGACAATTGACATTTTTCAATTATCTGCATTGGCAATATGCAAGTTTTACCTAAAACAAGCACCTGTGCAGTCTTCACTGGCTTCAGAAGTTTAGCCAGTAAGACTACACAAAATTTCTGTAAGAAATGGAAAAAGTTGATTGCTCAACTTAAGCTTCTTCTTGTATTGCTTGCTTTCAAATGATGGATAACACTGATTTCCTTACTTGCTGTGATGACTTGAACCCTTTGGTGTTTTCCTTCTTCACCTCCTTAAAAGACAACACTACTTTTGAAACATTAATGCCCCAGGCTAGATTGTGCCAAGTGATAATTTCAGGAGCAGATGGTAAAGGGAGGCACAATCCCAAGGGATGTCACACTGGTCACTTCAGTTTCCACTGCCAGCCACCCATCCCTGAGGGAAGGGGTAGAACTTTTCCAGGATCAGCAGGATCTCAGGTGCTCAGAGACAGATGACTGCTCTGACTACCTCTGCTTCTCACCAGCAGAAATGTTTGAACTGTGCCTTTAACACAGAACAAAATTTCAGATCTGATTTTAAAGTTCTGGTGCAAGTGGTAATTCAGGAGAGAACTGATGGGCAAAATCTGAGAGGGGTGAGGTCAGATATCTGCCCAAGGAAGACAAAGTGAAAAAAGAAAAGCTACAATTGATTATGTCTTCCTTAAGAATTGAAATGTAAATGTATACAGAAATACAGCACAGTTTTATTCAAAATTTGTGCTCTGACACAAGTTCCCTTCTAAGGTGGGGAAATAGCATTCGTGGAACCCTCTGGTCAGTCAGGACTAATACTTCATACAAACAAAAGAGCACAACACAGAGTTCTCAGAGCAAACAGATTCTTTAGAAATAAAGAAACACAACATGAATACAGAAAACGTGATGTGACCTCTCTTAGAGATCCAGTCACCTCTGGAGGTGATGCAGAAGGGAATGGCTAAGATGCTCTGGAGTTCAAGAGCACTGACAACACTGGGATATTTAATAAACCATGTGAATGGTATCTATAAGCACTTCAAGGTGGTAAAGGCAAGTGTGAGTGGTGCTGGAAGGGGACTGTTTAAGCTGAAGGACAAAGCTGAGGTAGGAGTAGCTGAGGGTAAAACGATCAGTGATAAATGTAGTCAGGACTAAGAGAAATGGCCTTCCACCAGCACTGCTGAAAGCAGGTTCTGAAATAGATGCTGCATCACATAATGGCACAACAGAGCAGAGGAGCAGTTCTTCAGCCCAGGAGGTCCTTTTCAGTCCAGGTACAGAATGAAATAAAGATAATAAATAACTCTCCGTCTCCAAGGTAATTTTGACACATTTTTGTTTAAAATCTACACCTGCCATCGTTGCCATTGTACTTGGGATACTGCTCCTGGGACCCTGAGACTGAGAGGTGCCAGCAGAAATAACCAAGAAACACAACTGTCCTGTTCGTGTAACCTCAGTTATCTGCTGATAACGTGCAGAGGGGAGGAGTGTCAGAACTCACAAGGCCTGTAGGAAATGCTGCTCACGTTGCCCTGAGTTCAAGGGATGATGTATGAAAGTGCTGGGTTTAAGATATTATGGGTACCAAAGTGAATCTCTGTAAGATAACAAAGCTGGCTGGAAAACACAAGCAGCAACAAACACATTTCTCACTATTTCCTCCCCATTTTCTTTTCAGCATTATAAACCTTCCTGATCATAACTATGGCTCTCCTGTAGCATT
This sequence comes from Monarcha castaneiventris obscurior, assembly GCA_026261815.1. NCBI lineage: Eukaryota > Metazoa > Chordata > Aves > Passeriformes > Monarchidae > Monarcha > Monarcha castaneiventris. The sequence goes on along the minus strand of JAMPIT010000502.1, from coordinate 71,580 downwards.
AAGCAACACATTTTTTAACAGTCACACAGATTAAACTTCAATAAGCCAAATGTTGAGCTTAAATGTTACGAATCACACACTCCATGAGTAGATGAACCCTCAAACACAAAGGTTTGGACATGGACCTATTTTAAAAGCTTCTGGTTCACTCTTGCATTTCCAGTGACCATGTGCTCTTCCTTGCCTTGTCAGGAATTAGCAGCCACAACAGCAGTGAATCTAGAGCCTGAATTCTACACAATCACCTATTTTAATTTGTGCCCCAGTTTGCTCATTCCAAAATAAAGTGTGCCTTTAGCTGGTTTTGCCAAGCTGAAGATCATAAACAAAAGATTTAAGAATTAACCAATGAAATCCCTCTGGTGACCAGGGACAGGACCCAAGGGAACAGTTGGAGCTGGGCCAAGGGAGGGTTAGGTGGGATTTTAGGGAAAGGTTCTTCCCCCAGAGGGTAGCTTTCAGCACTGCCCAGGCTCCCCAGGGAATGGGCACAGCCCCGAGGCTCCCAGAGCTCCAGGAGTGTTTGGACAGGGATGCCCAGGGTGGGGTTGTTGGGGTGTCTGTGCAGGGCCAGGAGTCAGACTTTTATGGTTCTTGGGGGTCCCTTCCAGCTCAGGACATTCTATGATTCTACAAAATACTAAAATAGGAAAGAAAACTTAGAATCTATTTCTTTTTCTTAGTATGTGTGAAGATTTTAATGCTTTTGATTTCCAACAAAGAAAGAAACTCGTTGATGACACAAGGGATTAGGAAGTATGCTGGTGCTGGAATGGTAGATTTTCCTCTGTCATTCTCAATTAATTGTCTTAATTGGGATTTTTAAAATGAAAATATCAAAGCTTTTTGTTGAGTTGTTTCAACCCACAGATTTTTGCTGTCTTTTTCCACAGTGGGGTTCTTTTCACATGCCAGTGCTCCACTACATTTTCCACTGCTCAGAAAATGAGAGGTGAGGAATTAGATTTTCTCCCAGCTCAGGTTCCTGAAGGGTAATTCAGATGCAGTCCCGACGTGATGCAAGTCAATGCCTCCCAGTGTAAAACAGTGCCACCAGCTGGGGACCCTGAGCAGGCTGTGAAGCCCATTTGGATGCTACAGAAAAACCCTCGTGTTTTCCTTTGATAAGAAATCAGATCAATGCCCAAACGATGGCTTTCACAGCTACAGAGCTTTAATCCTCTAGCTGTTCATTGCTGCAAGCACACTCGGAATGTGGGAGAGGGAAAGAGGAAGGATTCCCGCGTGTCTCAAATGTTTCTTTTCCAAGGATGGCTGCACCAAGGGTTCACAGGTAATTGGTCACAGAAGTAGCACTGTCATTTCCAAGCTAACAAGCATCCACTGTGAGCAGCAGCAGCAGCTGGAACCGTGAGACACAGCACTGAGCAGGAGAGAGTTCCAGAGAAAAGCTTCTCTTCTGCTGCTGTTTAATGAGGGGTTTGGATGCACACACTGCACTAGGTGCAAGGAAAACGGCATTTACACAATAAAGACTCCAGTACTCCACTGATGAATTCCCTTATCCAAATTTACAGTAATCCAAGAGATTGTGGGTGAGACAATAATCGCTCTGTTTCAAGGAAGAACAAATCCTTAGGAGTTGTTTTGATTCACTTCAGAATCAGAGACAAATCAGAGACAAAATCTGTGTTTGAAACAGTTTTTGAGGCAGTTTTTCTGCAGCGTACTCAGGATCTATAATGTGAAAAGAGCAGTACACCAAACCACTTTGCTCCTAATGATTAGGACAGATATGAACACATTTATAGACAGGAAAAAAACTACTTCAGTTCTCAACTATTTTCTTCCCTAACAGAAGAGCAATTCTTGCTGAAAGCAAATTATGCTTATTCAATTGTATGTAAGCACCAGCTCCATCTCCACACCATGATGGAACTGTGCTCTCAGGTGAGTGTTTCTGACTTAGAAACTCATCCTTCTTACCTTCATTTTCTTTGTACTTGTTTTGGCTGCACTCTAGAAATACTTTCTCAGGATAACACCTCCTTTACCATTTATTTAGTGTCTGTTACTGCTACAACAGGCAGCTACAGCATGCAGAAGCAAGAATAACTATAACTGCTATAAGCAGAATTAAACCCAACTCTTAGAAAATAGTTATAAGTAAGAGTGACAAATTACTTTACTGAATTTTCCTCCTCTGGAATATCCAAATAGAAATGTTCAACTGGAGAAGCAGTATGTCATGGGGTATATAATAAAATGAAAAGACTGAACACTTGAGGTTAAAAGAAACTGGGCTAATTATTCAACAGGAAAAAAATCCTTATTTGCTGTATGACATCCTCCCATGAGTTCTTTCCAAAGTTGTATTTTCTAAGCAGTTGTTCTGCTGCTAACCTTGGTTCCACCCTTCCCTCTGGCAGCAGCAGGAAATGTAAAACAGGTGGTCCCAGAGCCATCCTTCCTAAGTAAATTGAACTAAGTTCTCCTTCCCTGAAAACCTGGTCAGCCATCTTCAGCTCTGTGCAAGTACTCTTCCTCTTGTTTCTTCTGTAGTTTTAAGACCCATAAATTGGTACCTCTGCCTGTTCCCAGAAGCTGTTCCTGCTACGATGGCAGCCAACCTGCTGGCTGTTGGCTGGCTGCTTCCTTTCCCTTCCTCACTGTCATGCCAAAGCCTACTAGATTTCCCATTATTCATACTGGCCTTGAAAACTCTATTAACAAGTAAAAACTCTAATATTAACAAGCTCCCAGAGTTGCAAATAAAGCATGAATCAGGAAGAAAAGAGCACACACTTCCCTCCCTCCTTTTTACAAATTTCAGTTTGTGTAGGAGCACTTCCCTGGAAACAGATATTAAACCAATCTCCTGTTTATAGGAGTCTTCATTAAATATGTGCCCTCAAGTAGAGAGTGACGACCCCATTTTCCCCATTAGCTGAGTTAGTGTAAAGCACAGGTTATTTTGGACATTTCCTCACCATAAGGATATACATTATCTCCTGCCTATACTGCAGCACTTCACTGAAGTCACCTGCCCTCAAGTTGGACTCGATGATGCTTTGGGTCCCTTCCAAGTCAGGAGATTTTATGGTTCTGTGGAAATCTACGTTTGGAAATTTCCAATTGCTCTGTTCACAGCAGCATATGGATGTACATTCCTGGTGTGGAGCACTGCTCCCACAGGATTTTGTGCCATAGAGGCTGAATCTCTGAGAATTACTCACTGCTGAAGAACTCCATCAGCAGCTGTTTGCTCTTTCCAGGAAAATGCCAAGGAAATGCCACTGGAGCACCAGCACCAGTCCAGTGTTCTAGTCTGGGGTGGTTGTGTTGGGAGTGCCAGGTTGTTCTGCCCTGAGCTTCAGCCAGAGTTATTTTGTGGGAATATCACTTGAACTCACGGGTGGCATCTCCAATTCCACACTGTGAGCTTGCCTGAGGGCTGGATTTGAACCAGAGCCAACTGGTGGAGGCCAGTGCAGCTCCACTTGGAGCTCCCCTCACTGCACCCACAGGGCAGTGCTTAACTACAGCTTTACTTGTGCAGGGAAATTCTGTGTCCAGGCCAAGGACAGAAGTTCCCTGTATCAGAGATGATTTCTATTCCTCTCTCAGTATCACAAATCCATTCGATGCCTATCAATCACGGTTTATACAAAAGAACCCAGCCACAAAATAGGTATGCTGTGAAATGAATCTGAATTGTTTTCTTAATAGTAATTACATGAGACAATTAAATCTTTAGACTGCACTCCTTGTTCCACAAGCTTTATCTGATTAAGTTTAACAAAAACATCTATCATAAGTACAATTTTGAAGACACCTCTACCCAAATGGATATTTCTCCTTCATTCCCTACTCCTGAAGTCCCATTATTGTTGTTCCTTTAGACATGATACATTAAGATAAAGAGTACTTCAGTATTTTAGTTTAATAAAATAATTTTTAAAAAAATTACTTACCTTTAAAAGAGCCAAAGCCACATGGAAGATTATGTTCATACCCTGAAAATAAGAAGAAAAAGACTTCAGTCAGTCCCAGCATGTGAACCTCTTTTCATACTTCTCACTATGTGGCATCAAAACTCAGTGCTCTAAGTCCCAAGGGAATGCTTCCCTTTCCCTGCCACACTTTCAAGTTCCTCATTAAAGCCTTGGGGCACGTTTCCAGACTTCCACACTGGGGGAGATGGCAGCTCTTTGGGGCTTTGGGAACCTCCAGGGAGTCAGGTGCTGTGGATGGGGCAGGCTGGCCCTGCCTCTGCTGTTTCAGTGCCTGTCAGTGCTGGCTTTCATCAACAGTGCAGGATATTGTCATGAGCAGGGCATCAACAAAATGTAATAAATATTCTAGGTGATAGCATTTTGGTCAACTAACCAAGGTTAGCCATGATTTATCATGTACAATCTTCCACACTCAAACTGTAAAATAACCCCAAAATATAACAAAGACAACCCCACAAGTACACAAGACACCTTTAGCCAAAAGTCAAAACTATTTCAAAGCTAAACAAGCTGCTGGCTGTATCCAGTGGCTGCTTGCTGGTTTGCAAAAGCTGGAAACACAAATGTAGAGAAATGCATTCAGTGAGAAATCAAAGGACAATACGCATTTATTTGAAGATTAAAGAAAGTCTGCAGCCTACATATGGTGGTAATTTAAGATTATAAATAGCTTTGTCTTCATCCAAATATGAAAAATGCTATATGCAGTTCTCATTTGCTCTACCACGGACTTCGTGTTCAGACTGCTTTCCTCGATTATATTTTCCAAATCTTCTTGCCTTGTTTAATGGCATGATAAATCTTTCCTTACAATGGCTCCCAGAGCTGGTATCTCCACTAGAGATACCAGAGCTAGAAACATCTCAACAGATTTGCACACAAATAATGCTGCAGTTATATTATATTGCTGTGGGATAACAACAAGACTTTTGACAAGGCAACGTTCTCCAAGCAATTTCTGCTTCCTCAACTGAGCTTTTTTCCAGTCCTCTTCCTGAAAGCCTGAGACGGTGTTTCTATAAAATTTAGCTTTTATAAAAATGTGCTGAGACTCTACAGAAGCTTTCTCTGGAATAAATTGTATTTTTTACGTAGATAGTATGGTGCCTTGAAGGGATTGTACCATTAATGAGTGCTGGAAATGCTGCAACATCAGACATAATGAATATCACAACACTGAATTACTCTGCAGTTCACTGATTGTGGTAACAAACCAGTTTTTCCCACTAGAGGTCACAATTGCAGCAGGACTGAATCTTGCTTCATCACTAGGAAACCCTCCTTCCAAACGGGATAACAATTATTTCAAGTTATTTGGCTTTATGTACTTCTTTTTAATTTAGAACACTTTAGAAAAATAGAAGTCTGGTTGTGACTTTCTGTCATAACACTGATAATACCAGAGCTCCAGCAGCAGTAAAATAAGTTCACTGTACTTTCAGGTTTATTTCAAATATTAATCTGAAATCAACAGTTAATTCCACCCAGCCATGCCATTCACAACTTTTGCTGTTTAGCAGAGAGGAGAGACATGAACATACAGTCTGTAAATGAGAGGAGTATCTACAAGCTATCCCAAACACTGCATTTTACTCTTAGCAAGCTGATCAGATTTTGTTATATTAGGAGGAAGAGTCTAACAGTTGGACTGCTGAGGGATTAATGTCCTGCATATTTCCTGGCACAACCAAAAAGGAATGTACACCGGTCCTCATTTATTTTCTGAATTTTTTTTTTCTCTGTCTGCCTCAAACTAACGCTGTTCCCGAATTTAGATAAATCAAACTCTCTCCTGGTACTCCTCTCATACCATCACTCTTCACAGGGACAGCAACTGCAGCAGAAATAGATTTGTACCTGCCTTGAGAACCCCCATCTCTTTTTTAAGCCCCACCAGGCAATGGGCAGCTCACAGAGCTGCTCCTGTTACTTGAGGTAACCTGTTCAAGGCTTAAGCACCCAAAAATCAGAACATGAAAGGACTTAAAACCTCCCTATCCAGCTGTCCTGAGCAGCATTCTGCTACTCTCAGCAACAGAAACAGACCTGCACCTTCCTCTTTCCTCCCAGGCAGGGGCAGGTCCCGAATCAAAGCTGCATTTTAGAGCTGAGGCATCAATTGCTGCAGTTTTGTGCTGACCAGGGAGGCCTTGGAGGGCCACTACACCCCAAGAGCTGCGTGGACTGGAGGTGGATGCTGTAGATTTCAAAGCAGTGAAACATCCTACCCCATGTTTGAACAACACGTTCAGTAACCACTGATCTGCCTGCTGGAGTTATTTGTCCTAATTCATGCAGGACTGTCCTTCCACAGCCAAGTTTAATGATTATGATTATGAAAAAGAAGGCTCAGCTCATTCTCCCCACAATCTCTTATTTAAAACCCTACTTAATTTACCACACAATGATTTATAAGCTTCAGCTTAAACTTCTTCAGCTATTTTAGAAGAAAGACCGAAAATACCGAAGTGCACCAGACATATAAATCACAGGCAGCAATATCCCTCCAGCAATTTTATAATGGAAATATGGAAGTACATACAAATCATCCACGAGGGGAAAAGAGAAGGGAGCCCAAAAGAAACGAGCTTTTGATAATTACTTTTTAAAACCAAAGGTCATCTGTTTAACTAGGCATTTTGAAATAGATGCTGTATGGCTTGGGGATGGTTTTTATCCCATATCCATTTGCTTTTTTGTTTTTGTTTTGTGCCCAGAATGGTCACTGCCTCTTTCAAAGCAAGACACTATAATGTCATGCAGATCTCATCTTGAGGTTTGAAAGATTTGCATGTGTGAAAGTTGTTCGTAATTACCTTAACACCTTTTTTAATACAGAACAGTTAAAGGTAGAATTAAACACTTAAGAACTTGTAAGAGCACAGGAATGATGAGGGGCTTATCATCATGTCATATCACAGAATCAGGTGGTATTTAAGGACCCTCTTAAGCTCGTGTAGAGGCCTAGAAAACTTGAAGAGAGCTCATGAGTTTTGGAGAAGGAACAAGCCCAGCTAAAAGGAATGAATATGGGAAGGTAAGGGTCAGCAAAGGGAGAATGTTGGAGTTTGTGCCATATCACAGCCTCCTTAGAGCTGCTGCTACCTGCCACCCTGACCATCCCTGGTTTACAGGCACGCTCTGCTTTACAGGAGCACTCACTCCAGGGGAAAGAGCATCATTTAGCAGAAGAGCCCTTCATACCTACTGGTACTGGGGTAGGAAGTCCCCATTTAAGTCATAAAGACTGTGCTTCATGGAAACATTGGCCTCCTTTGACTGTATGTCAAAAAACCTGTCATTTCCAGCCATGACTGGAGGCAACGTTCTCACAGGCAGAGCAGTGAAACTCTCTCTCATGAGACTGTAAAAATGAAAGTATACACGTGCACTGAAATTAAGACTGGCCGCAAGTAAATGGAAATCTTACGATGTTAACTCTGGTCTAGTGAGAGGTTTTCCCAGTGCCTTAACTCCCTCCAAAGCCAAGATTCCTTCTGCAGATAGAAGCCTCTTTGAGGAGTCCTCCCTTTGAGTCCCTCTGCACTCTGAAACAAGATGACTTTTGAGAAGGCCTGAAAAGGAGGCTGGGAACAAAGAACAAACCGAGGCTGGTAAAGATGCGATTCTGTGGGACTGAGTTTGCATTCAGTGAGATCTCTGTGCCAGGAAGGCTGCCCGTGGCTTCCTGCTGAAGGGAGGAGGCAGATTTATTCATCTGACCCAGCAAATCTGCCCAGAGGCTGGAAAAAAGGAAGTCAAGGGGCAGCAAACCAATACTTGCTACGAGCAAAATTCAACAGCCGAGCACAGAGCTGAGTGAGGCCAAACAATTGAGTCCTGTGTATCTGGACAGCATTTGCACTGGGGGACAACTCTGGAATTTCTCTCCTGTTTTAAAGCTTCTGTTTAATGATAGAAGCCTCAGGAGAAGACAGGCTATATTCAATATTAGCATCTCTCCCTCTCCAACCCAGACCCCCTGATAGACCTTCCTCTGGTTACACAGCAATACCCTTGGCAGCATCTTCACCAACAAATGGAAGTGAATCTTTTTTTAGAAAAAAGGACATTTAATTAATTGATGTCCTTATCTGTGGGTTTTTTTTCCCTAGATATGCAGGACATGTAAAAGGAAACAGTGAAGATATTGATAAAATATTGTCTAAAGTTCAGCACCAGGTAAAAAGACAGATAAGAGAGTCAACTAAGCACCTCCTTAAGGGCTGAGAAGTCTCAAGCCCCACATGACATGAACCTCTTCCAGCTTTCTAATAACTGCATTTTCCTTTCTTTGAGGGGAGACGAGCTATTCAACTGCAGTTAACTTGACATTGTTTCATAATTCCAAAGTGTTTCATAATTATGTGTTCAGTTGCACAGTCTTTGAAAGGAGCTGCAGAGGGTAATTGGGGTTACAGACTCTAAAGGAGAATTAAAATTCTATTTATGTTTTGGATGGGTTCCAGCAAAGCAATTACTTGGCAACTCTAATATGCTGAGAACACACAATAAACTTTAGGAATGCCACAAATGTCTTTGTTTTGTTGACAACATGAATATATGGTCTGCAGCTCCAACTTGCCCTGGTAAGCAGAGCAGCCCTGGCACATGCTCTGCAGGGGCATGCACGTTAATTATCATCTTTTAGGCAGAGTTTGTGTGGCTTGTACATTTATTCTAGTTCAATGACAGGATGACTAAACGAAAAAAAGGTTAAAACTCTTGTTCAAATAAGGCACAACACGAATTAGCAGGCTTGTGTAAACAACAGATACAGCTTTCTTACTAAAGGAAAAGATCAAACAAAAACAAATTACAGAGAGATCTGACTGCTAACGAATGAGCACAGTCGAACTCCCAGCCTGGGCTTCCCCCAGTGACTCCAGATCCATTGTACAATAACTCACACCAGGAAATGCTACAACACAGGAAACAAGAAAACACAAATCTCCTCCCTGATCCTACGATTCCATGAAAAATACACAAACCCAATTAAAACCAGCTGACTGAATTATTAGAGAGGCAGGTACCAGGGAGAGGGCAAAAACAACACCAGGGGATTCTGTCTAGATTTGTGTCACTTTTCTGTATTCTGCAGCACACAATGAATACCAGCCAACCACGAAGCTGTATTAGTACGATTTCACATGAAATTTTGTTTGGTTGGTTGCTCTTAATAGAAATAAATGGGATTTAGGCGTGAGTATTTACATGTTTTGGGTGGTTTTCATGTCATTTACTGCTGAGACGTTGCTATGGCTGAATGAAGGTAGAGGCTGCTGTGAGATTAACATTTTTTTCCCTCCACCTTCTGTGACTCTTTGCAAAGAATAAAAATTACAGCCACAGAATTTTAAGTCTTTTCCACATATCGGACTCCTCCCTTTCATGTGGTATTTCTGCAGTGGCACATTCCTAATTCACCAGCAGCTGGTTATGGGCTAGCAGTGTATTGGCTAGCCAAGCCATACACTAACATTACTTGTCTGGTTTGCAGAGCTTTAAACTGCTGGGGTTTTAGACATTTCTGTCCATTTTCCCAAAACTGATTAATACAGGGACAAAGAAGGGGGCCTAAATCGACACTAGACACATACAAAGAGAGAAAGAGGGCCCATATCTCTTTAGGTAAGACAGGTCCTCTGGTATGGAAACAGGCAATGGCTGTTAGATGTGCTCAGAGGAGAAGGCATCTTCCAGATCCCAGTTTTCATGAGAGGAGAAGAGGTGAGGGCATCAGAACATCTCTTGATGGAGAGCTGTGCCTGGTTCCCCCTCTACCTGTGCTCACAAAGAAAAATACACACCCACACTAAATCAGCATCTGCCCCCTTGCACTGGGCCTGATCTTCTTCCCAGTGTTTATTCCTCATCCTCACCCTTTCCCTGCCACGACACAGCCCTGGCCCTCATCTCTCTTCCCTTTCCAACAGTGAGTCAAATGCAAAGTTCACATTTTGATTTTACGTGTTTAGAAAATTGGTAACAGCCTCAGACTCCGAGCACAAAGCAACAGGAAGTGTTTTGGCATGGGCAGACTGCAATACCCTCTTCTTTAAAACCATTTCCCAAATTAGCTCAGCTTCCTGGGTTTGTTCACAGAATATCACTCTCCCATTTGTGATACTTTCCTTCAGTTATTTCTAAAGTGTTTTTGAAGCCTGCCAAGACTGTTTAGGATATGCTGCTATTCCAATACAGCAGATGGCACTAGTGTTAAGTAAGCATTATGGAAATTTACTGTATTCCTAGAAAAAACAACCAAGTGAACATCAACTAGCAGGTGGCTAAAATATTTCATGAGCAATGGGGAGAGTAATTCAGAGACACAGTGTGAACATGGCATTAGATGTGTCAGCCCTCTGAGGCCCAAACTGGGCCATTCAAACCGGGCACTCATCTTTGGTACCTTTTTCACCCAGAGCTTGGAACATTTTCTGAAACACAAGCAGCCTTAACATTTAGGACCACAAAATTTATCACCATCACCCAAAAGGTACCTTCTGTTCTCGTAAGTTATTGTGGATTGCAGATTGTTGTGAGACTGTTTTTCCTTTCCTCACGCTGAGCATTTATCATCAGCCTTGTTATTTTGGGGATAAACAAGCAGCAGCCACGACTGGAAGATACATAAATTATAGATGCTCACAGGAACAGCTGGACAACCTTGAGTAAAGGGTTATGCTAAACCCCTAGAACCTCTGAGATGTTCTCTATTAAAACACTCTTCTCCTTGGGCCAAGCCTGAATTACAAATTCTGTTAGAACGTTCTGTGTCCCCGGTCCCCAAGGCAATACAGAACATGGTATTACACACCTCCAATATTTCTGCTGTTGACTGAATTTTATATGCAAACACCTTATAGTGCTTGCAACCTTCACTTTGAAAAGCACTTCAAATTGTTTATCATTATAATCTGAATGTTTTAAGCACACACATCCAAAAGCTTTAAGAAGTTCCTCATGCAGCAAACACACAATCAAATCCAACACCCTTCTTTCTTTCTTTTCACTTTAATTTCTGTTCTAGTGCTGAAAAGCCCCCACAGTAGATTACAGCTGTAGTCATCAGATGAATTAGGCTAAAATTACTTTTCCTGTGGATTTAAATAACTCCTCTCACTACATTAAAAACCAAACATCCAGGTCGAGCAAACCTGAGCTTATCTCCCTCGCAGACCTCCCACTTCTGCAACAAGAAAGATGTGATGGCTGACATGTCACCAGATGCTTGAATGCAGCAAACCAGCATTACCACTGGACATCCACATTCAAATTCTAGTCATCCATCTGGAGACTGAGAAAACCTGTTCTCCTTCTTCTTAAATTAATTAAAAGCTAATTATAGCAGTCTGGGAAAGAAATCTTGTCCAGTCTCTTTACATGAAACAGCAGTGGCTGATAAGGACTTCAGCAAGACTCAGCTCTCCAGCAGGCCTGGTGCAAAGGGACTGGGCAGGAGGAAAGACACAGTCTAAATGCCAAAATCTATTTGCCTGTATTCCTAAAAGGAAAACAAACACAGGCCTCCTGGCCTTTTCCAATGAACATGCATGACATTGACTTTGCTTCGGTAAATAGTACTGGGATAACGCAGACAGCTCCAGCACAAATCTGTGCCTACTTAGAATTTAAGCCCAGCTTTTAGTATGCTGTTAATATAAGAGATTTTATTTCTACCAAGTCCACTCTGCTGTTTTGTAAGATTTCTTAAAATATTTGTAACTGGAAGGGTTAACAAATGTAGACAACACAGCAGTAATTCCAAAAAGTTCCATTTTTCTTTCCCTATAGGTCTACAAAAGATAAACAACTGTGCACAATCCTTTATTTAATCCACGTTTCATCTCGGTGCAGATTTACAGAGGAAGTGGGCCTGTTCTTGACTCAATTCCTGAGGAAGTTTAATAAATTGAAATGTTAATCTGTTCTTTCTCAGCTCTGCTGAAGGCATCACAGAAGTATCTGACAGTGAGAGATAGAAAATAGCAGGCAGTGATGGTCTCTCCCCCTCAGCCAGCAGCAGGCAGTGCCGGCCAGCCCTGAGCGCTACCATACGGCGTTTCCTGGCACATCCATCCCCAGCACGACACACACAAGACAGAAATCAAACCTTCAGCGTCAATACTTGGGATTCTGCTGTGATTTGCAGTGTTTCATCAGCAAGGAGAGCTCCCAGTAAGCGTCTCTCCACAACGTGGTGCCATGTTTTAACCATCAGTAAGGGTTCGCTTCCCAGCACCACGTTGTTCATGTTTTAAAAGATTGCTGAAGACACCTATCAGCCTTCATTACAACACACAATTTCTCAAAATCGATTATAAAATATATTTTATGCAATATTCTGAAAGCAGCAGTTGATACATAAAGGCCAAGGAGTGATGGTCTCCCAGCTTTCAATTCCCCCTTCTTGCACTGTGCTGTGTGATCCTGTGAAAGGCACTTTCCCTTCTTTGCTATTAGCTCTATTAGCAAACATGAAATAATTTCATATTCAAAACTGATAATCAGATGCATCCCTTTGTATCCAGCCATGAGCACAGAATGGCAGCTTAGGAGCCAAACTGTTAGCTTAGTAGTCAAATTACATAGTCAAATGATGTATTATGACACTAAAATAAACAACTGTCTGTGCCAGCCCAGAAAGGGCAGCGTGCAGGAGAGGTTTTTGCATGTTCCCTGGAAGGAGAGAGGTTTTTGCATGTTCCCTGGAAGGACAGAAGCACCATCCTTAAGTATTTTCTATCCCCCCAAAACTGTACACAAAAATAGCCAGATCAATTTAAAATGGAGGTTCCCCATAGTGTTTCAAAGTTCTCAGCTAAAAATGGAATGACACCTTGAGCTCTGCACCTCCTTTAGTTCTGCCAGCACTGTATGTATCACAAAAGGTTAAAGAATTTTCTTTTCATGACAATTTTAAAAACAGATTATCTGCCAACTGGTTCGGGTTGTTCTCCTCTTCTAAATGCCTACTGAAGGTCATTTATTTAGTGTTTTTAAAACAAATATTTTAATTTAAAATGGAATATTTTAGAACACAAAATGAAGTGAAATGTCAACTGTTTGATATTCTGTAGCACAGCCGAGGTGCAGCTGTTGCACTGGGGACAGCTCTGAGTGACAAGAGCTTTACCTAGATGAATTGCTATTTCTGAGCATGACTTTAAATAAATAATTTAAAATAGAACAAAAAGAGACAGCAAAACAGAGCAGGCTTGCAGAGTGTTCAATATCATCATGTCATATTGATAGATAAGACTGACAAGTCCAAATACAATTCTGCGTTTCATCAACAAAAATGTTCCTCAATGCAAACAGAAATAGCAAAGGGGAAAAGACAAATGAAACAGGCAGCTAAAAGGAGTGTTGTGGAAAGATCTCCAGGCTCCAACCCCCACAGTCTGCTGTAATCCCATGAAAACTTTCCCCTGGATCAATAGGGTTGTGTTTTTATGACAAGCAGCTCAGCCTTATCGTATGTACCATGGCACTGTGGGGGTGTACCTGCCTGGAAGCCCAAAATGCTCTTCAAGCCTCTGTCACAGGCTAGACAAAGGATTCCAAAATATTTCATTTCTACATGAGGATGGGTGACAGATTCTGCCTCAGAATTACTCAAGCAATCTTCTTAGACCACTGGAAATGTAAGTAATTTGGAAGGTTTGTTAACATCTCCAACAGCCTGGAGACAACTTAAAAAAGAAACAATAAAGATGCTAAGAAGACAACAGAATGAAATAACTCAGTCACACAGAAGCCATGGCAAATCCCAAATTTGTGTGATAAAACTGCTCTGGAGCAATATTTCATGTGAGAATGATGAGAAGACCTTGACTGTAGTGACACTCACTTTGATGGGATTCTAAAAACTCCTCCACAAAACCTAATTCCCATCATAACTTTAGCTCCTTGCTCATAGTTACACTTCTGCCCAGGAGTTCCATCCCCAGCTTGTGCCACTGTTCCACTGTGCATGCAAGGGAAGGAAATGTGCCTCCCTGGTCAGCTGGGAAACTACAGCACTTCCAACAGGCATTTCTCCTCTCTGGACTGAAAGCTGAGTATCTGTAAGGACTGATTTCACTCCTCCAGCCACAATCACAAACGAAAAACCCAAGCCAATACAAAAAACTCTTGCATGACATGCAATCACTGAATGGCTGGTGTTGGAAGGGACCTCTAGAGATCAGATATTCCAAGATACAAACTCTTCAGCCATAATTCAAATATTTTCAAGGGGACCAGAGAGGCTCCCTTAAAATTGTTAGTTGGCAGGATGCACTGAGCAATGGTTTTAAATGGTTTTCTGCCCCTTATTTTTTCTTCCCTAGAAGAGTTGCATAGAACGTGAACATTTTGTAATTACAAACAGGACAGGGATGTGGAGAAAGCACAAGTCAGGAACTTGAAGGGTATTTAAAATTCATCTGTATCTATGACAAATTAAAGAGAAGGCTGGAAGCTTGTTTTTAAAAACTTAAAACAGTTCACTTCAAAGACTTCTTGCTTTTCTGGGGATTTTTTCTGCAGAATATGTTTCAGTGTTAGCAGCTGCCACTGTTTTTTCTCCTTCCAGTTGCCAGAATTATCAGCATGCTGGTTGTTCAGAGATAAAGTAAGCAACAATTTAATGCAGAAAAAAACATGTTTTGATTTCCCCCACAACTCCTTCCAGAGGCTGACTGGACACAGCTTCAGTCCTCTGTCAAGGAATGGCTTCTTCCTGGTTCTGCCTTTGGCCAAACACCTTCAGAATTTACTGCTGTCTACAACAGGGGCCAACTAGATTTTTATTTTCATATGATTTTAATCTATGCCCCTTCCACAGATTCTCAGAGCTGCCTGTTCCTTGTGAGTGGTTGACTCCTGGATCTTAGGAGCCCTTTTCTGATAGCCTACACTGGTGCCTCAGGACGTTGTCTCCACACTGCCCCAGTGTTTCTCAAGATGTCTGTGGGTATCTTCTCACTTGAAATAAATTTTCTTACTCTTTCTGGTTTATTTTTACCTGTGGTAAAAGAGGCTCCTTTAGCTGTGTGTGATTACCCTCCACAAACACTAACAAGTTTCCCTTTCTAATGTTCACTCTCATGTTCTAATGTTGCACTCTCTCACTTTCTCCTTGGATTTCACCTTGGATTCTCCTTGGATTTCACCTTCTTTCCCACTGTAATTGCTTCAGACACGTTGAGATAAACCTTGCCAGTACTATCCTACCTTGTTTTGATAACTGAGCACCAATAATGCAGAATAAGAAATAGTCTGAGTAGGACTGAATCCTACCAAGGCACGTGCAGCAAGCCTGAAGCTTCTCAGAGAAAATACTTCACAATGAAAATGAACAAAATGAACTAGAGTCAACAGTGTTTCATGAAGCCTTCACCATTTAAAATTATCAAATATTTTATCTATCTATTTATTTTCATGTTTGTGACCCCTTGAAATTGGAGAGGAAATCAGTGACAGGTTTAAAAGCAGGTGCAATGCCATGGGTGCTCTGACTTCCCATTTACCAAAGGAAGGACTGGTATTTGACCAAAATAAATATTCTAGATTATCAACCCATTCTGACTGCCTTTAAAAGGAAGTGTAGATATATCCACAGTACACACACAATGTTTTGTAGCTGGAGTAGTGTGTTCCTAGTTGGAATAGCAGGGAGAAACAAAAGGAAGGAGCTTCATTCAGTTGTGTTTGGCCCTTCTCTCTCATTATTTAATATGAGGCCACCAAAGAAACACCATTAGTCAATGCCACCATGTCTGTCTGTGGGCACTCTGAACCAGGCCATTTGGGGAGCTTTCTTTGCTAGAAATTTCTTCATTTACATTTCATTGTCATTTCTTCAAGAAATTACAATTCCTAACTTTGAATAATCACTCAACAATTGAATGAAAAACAGACGTGGGTATCAGATAGTCTTAATTAGACTCCTCAGCAAAAAACGAGGCCATCCACAGCTCTAATTTCAAAACCAAACCAGTGCTTCAATGAACATCTTCTCTTCAACATAACCACAGATTCTACATAACTTAGTTACACACATTTTATAATTAAGCAGTAAAGGACTTCAGCAGGAAGAAACACTGATGGAGTGGAGGAAGGGCTTTCTGATTCAATACTTTTTTTACCTCACAAAGTAGTAAGTCAATGATGTGGAAGACCATGCAGAGTGGAAACTTGGCAGTAAAAAGAGTGAGGAACCACTGGGATGCATACATATGAGCCTCCAAATTGAGGTCTGAGAAATGGCTGTGCAAGTCTGGTAACTGCTCCTGGAATAAAGAAAAAATGTAAATGTTTCAGTATTACTCATTAATCTGAGATCTTCATCCATACTTCCAGTAAGGACCAGGGTTGCTAAATACCAAAAAACACAACAAAGGGAAAGCCTGGCTTCTTTCAAGCAATGAAAATGTTTCTTGATAAATTTCAGTGCCCATGGTTACAGTTTTCAGTAAAATATCCACAGTGGATTCTATCACAGTATCAAAGAACATACTGAGATTAGACTGAGAAATTACAAAATCTTCAACAGTCGAAAGGCAGAGCAGTTGTAAAATCTGTGTCATGGTGTGCATTTTTAAGTCATTCCTTTGCTGTGTCTTGCTAGAAATGCTTCTGCCACAAAAAACAATGGCTACTGGAACCTTGCAGAGCTTGAAAGCAACAGAGCACACAACTCCATCAGACCATTTCCCTAACTAGGAGCACATACAAGCAATTCAAAACAAGCACTGAAAGTCTGACTGAACATGATGATATGGTCATTTAATAAAGTATCTTTGTTAAGAGTGTATTTGTTAATAAAATCTGGTTTGTTAACAAAACTCTTTGTGAACATATGTAAATATTGAGAAGACCATATGCTGAAGTATCACATTAATTAGTAAGGAATTATACTCCTTCAGGTATGAAATATGCACCATTTGACATCTGAAAAAATACCAATAAATTAACAATAGTCTGGTTTGTCTGGTTTCAGAGATACCTAAGGTCATCTGTGAGAACTGACTTCAGCAACCAGCTTTTCAGTGTGCCAGCAGAAGGGTAGGGCTTCATGAGCTGTCAGTAATTCCCTATTAGTCAGAACAGCAATGGATAAAATTTGCAGCCGTTCATTCTGCTAAACGGCTCAATGAAATAATTCCAGCTGAAAAAGAGCAGAGGCTCAGAAGAGACAGGAAAAGCTGCCCAATGCTCCACACTTGGTATTTCACAAGCATCAGGACATCCTCATTTGCCTGACCTCTTAACATCAGCATAATTCATGGAAAGTAGGACACTGATGGAGGCAGTCTGAAGGATATGGTGGCCTCAACAGCACAGAGAAATTCTCTCTAAGCAACATCAGAAACAGAGAGAGAGGGAGCAAGCAAACAGAGAGCAGGGGAAAAGGCAAATACCTGCTCTGCTTGGATACAAAGGTCAGCAGCAAAGGGTGGTGTATCAAAGACTAAAGAAACTAGAAACAAATCTGACTCAGGATGTTTGAATTCAGCTGTTAAACTTCCCTGCTTTGCTTTTACCCCACCTCTAAAAGGAGAGGGGTTTTACTGTCCAACAGCTTTTGGAAGCAAAGCATTAATCTCTTCTTCATGCCAGTATTTTCGTTTATGAAATAAATCAAAGGAGAATTTGTTACTCTGGCCCCACCTGCATTAACTTCTCCAGCTGGAAAAATTTGCAATGGAGATCTTCAAAGTTATTTCTGTAGAGGTCCCTCAAGCCGTAGTCATACATTATTTTCACAAATACACAGAATGCCTGCTCCTCTGGCATCTGTTTGGAAAAATACACAAAAATAAGGTTAATAACGGAGCTAGGGCTGGACATGCCTCACACAGGTACCCACACTTAAACACCTTATGCACAATGCATTCAGAACCAGGGATGTATTCAAATTTTCAGCCAAGCACCGTGAATGCTGAATTAACCAACTAAAATCTCAAGGGGACTATTCTCCTGGATGAGCACCTGGATTTGGCTCTGTAAGGCCTTCTTTCAAGAAAATGTGGGGTCATAGCACAGGTTCATGTATGTCTACATACCAGCAGCACGAGTGCCAGCAGCATTCTTTCTGTCAAATAGGTATGAGAACAACCAGTATACAACTCTCAGGCACATAAAAGCAATTTAAAAATTTAAAGAAGAAGGAAAATGGAATAAAAAGGCAACAACTCATGACAGTGATGTCTGTTGAGAGATACTTGGTTAAATGAGAAAAATTCAGGAGAACTAAGGTACAACCAACTCCTAGTGAGAACAATGCTCATCCACTCTCATTCAAACCCCAGGGCATCAAACTCTGAAGTCAGGTTTCCCACAATCCCATCTGTTCACATGCTGACTCTTTAGGAATCCCTACACCCATAATCTCTATTTCATTCTGACCAGAATTTCTCAGCCAGCAGTGCTTTGGAAGGTGGCACCAACACGAGCTGTCTGAGCCACTCCACACTTGCATTTGTTGGCTTGAGCCCACTGAATGCTGAACTGGTGGGAAGCCCCATGTCACAAAACCTCCACATCATCTTCCCACCTTCCCCTTGCCTTCAGGTAACACAAGAGTGAGAGGCACAAACAGAGCCCAAATCAACCTTTCAATCCCATTAAATCTGTGCTTTCTTTTGGAAGCACCAGATTGTAACAAATGAAAACAATTACTGAGAATCAAGAACAACTCTTGATCTTTTAGTGTATTCACTCATTTGGCCTACTGCCAACTCCTTATCAAATATCAGCTACAGATAAAAGCTCAGTATCTTCTTCAAAGAGAATTTTAGGCTCTTGATATTTCCCTTCAGGGTTTCATCTTTTATGCTCAGCCCATGATTAGGGCCTGTCTCCAGGGCCACGGGCAGACAGTTTCGTTTTCATTTTCAGACATCACAAAGGAAAGGAGCTGGTTAGCACTGAGGATTGCCAGGTTGGCTGATGGCTGGCAGTCTGGGCTTCATTTACCCAACACAAATCCTTAGGAATTTCAAAGCTCTTAAATCACAATTTCATCTGGATGCAACGATCCCCCACTGATAGCACAGAAAAGCTGCAAACAAAGTAAAGGGAAGAAATCATTTTATCCTGACCAAAAGCCTTGAATCTGCTCTGTAAGAAAATGAATGGAAATTTCAGGGGTTTTGGCAAAACCTAATTATTTCTAATGAAATGAGAGGTGCTCATCTACCCTAAAAACTCAGTCAGATGCTCGTGCATTGACAACTGTCCCTCCCCCAGGACAGGGAGATGGATCAGAGGTCAGGACTGGGCCAAAGAGCTCCCCAAGTCCTTGCTCTCCATGAACAGAGGTGCTCTGATATCACCAACCCCAAGGATTCAAAAATCATAAATGGATTTTTCATTTCTTTTTTTATTTACGCAGAACACAAAATCTGGGCATTGCCATCCTGATTTTTAGCATTTAGATATTTGCCCTTTGCTGTCTTTTCTTTGAAATCACAAAAGGCAGAAATTTGTCATTTTTTTAAAGTGAAATTTTAAGTGCTTTTTTTTTCCCCCCACAGACAATGCCTCTGAAAAACAGACAAGAAAAACATGTCAAATACTGTGAGACTTAGAGTTCAATTATTAGAGCTGGCAACACTGCTCCCCTGTGATTAGAAGTTACCTGCATACCCTTGATGGGAATTTCATCCAAGAAGCAAAATCACAAAAACAGAGGATGGAGGTTCAGGCTGCCCACCCATCCCTGAAACCTATCTACACTGAAGAGAAAGGATAAACTATACCAGAAAAAAAGGAAAAGGAAAGGGCCTAGAAATCCATGCAAAGAGAGAAAAGCATTCACAGCCTACAGATTGTTTGGAGAATTGGAGAAAAACAAGAGTTCGAGGACATCCTAGGAAGCTCCCAAATTACAGCTGTGCTAATTGAGACTGCTTCACTTCCCCTCCTTCTCTGAGCATTTCACTTCAATATTCTATGATGAAACCAAATGTTATAAAGGACAAATTAAAATGAGTGTAACTTCCATTTAGTGTTCCCTGTGTACAGGGCAATTTCCTCCAGCTCCAGAAACACTGGAAACAGGGTTGATTCTCTGTAGTAATGACAGCACAGAACGAAGGCAGAGGAGATGAAGTAGCAGTCAAATGTTAAGAATGTGACACCCACTCATTTCTAAACACCTCTGGCATTGAAAATGGCTTATTTTTCCAGTGGAACTTCAAAATCCTGCTTTGGGTAAAAAATTAATTGCAAAATAACCGTTAGATAAGCTGTTTTACAGTGTATGTTAGACTGCAATAATGGGACCGATTCAGGTTTATTTGTAAAAGATCTAAAACTCCTCTGCAACTCTGTGGTCTGTATCATGTTTCTCAAGATGTCAAGGAGCCACAGCTCTCACTGGGAATTACAACTTAAACTAATCTGAATTTGAGTTCCAAGTGCCTTAGGAAGTGCATGTGTAACACAAACACTACCAGCAGCTGTCTCAAACCCACACTTCAAAAGGTATTTCAATCCTGATTGATAATTTACTCATTAAAACCTGGGAGAAAAAGCACGCAAGAGCCTGAGTAATAATTGTGGCTGAGCTTTGGAGTGGCTTATTCAGATAGACTTTATCTCAATAAATACACTGCTCGAATCTGCTGCTTTTCCACTGAGACATCAGATGTGAAGCATCTTGCACCTATAAAAATTGTGTATTTATTTATCTACCTCTGGACATATACCTAGATCAAAGTTTGTGCAGTTTTTGATTACAGGCTAAAATACCAAGGTTAAAAATCAGCTTTCCCTCGGAAGATATTATAAAATGTCCCCAGGAGAAAAAGTCTCCCAAAAAATTAGTGTGGCTACTTGCTTTGATGAGCTGCTCTGAGAATGTCTCCTGGAGTTAAATTCCCCATAAACACAAAGGGAGCTCACTTAGGTGACAACTAAATAAAAAGTAAATATTAATATGTAACAAGCTGGTTTTGACACAGAAGTACTTGGGAATTTAATAGATTTCTCCCAGATAAAGGAAATCTACATTCATTAAGACAGAAGCCATTCATCTCTATGGCCAAAAAGCAACAAGAGGAAAATTAATACGGGCAAATAAATAACAGTAAATATCTGTCAAACAGCATGGCTGCAGCATTGCTGATTTTCCAGCTGCGCTGGTTGCAAATATCCAAGCTTTCATTTTGCAATTAACTCACATGAAGCAGAAGCACAGCTGCAAGGAAGGACTGTCCCTGGCAGTAGCCAATGTCTTCATCGTAGACAGAATAGGCCTAGAAAAAAGAGAAGTCAAACTGTGTTTAAAATGCATACAGGCATCACCAACCAACGTGTGCTCCCATCAATGGGCTATTCAGGGTACTTCCTTCAGGATCTGGAGGGGCCTGCAGGGAAGTCGAAGAGAGCCATTCCATCAGGAGCTGGAGGGACAGAGCACAGGGTAAGATGGGATATTGGGATGAAATTCCTCCCTATGAGGGTGGGGAGGCCCTGGCACAGGGTGCCCAGAGAAGCTGTGGCTGCCCCTGGATCCCTGGCAGTGTCCAAGGCCAGGCTGGACAGGGCTTGGAGCAGCCTGGGACAGTGGAAGGTGTCCCTGCCATGGCAGGGGTGGAATGGGATGAGCTTTAAGGTCCCTTCCAACCCAAACCATTCCATGATTCTCCATGTAACACCACTCAGGCTAAAATAATAAAGGGGGTAAAACTGTAACCACTCTTGTGCTTTCAGGGCTTTTCTAAAAGCACCCCCAGGTCACTCTCAGGCCTCTACAGATGCTGTAGTTGCAAATTATTGTTTTTATTTTTCAATCAGCATGGGAAAAGTTGGATGCAATTTCCCTTCCCTTAAATCAAGGATAATTCTGCTCAGGTGAGTAATGCTAGAACTTCACCAATGAACACGAAAACCAGGGTAGCTTGTGCTGTGGGGAGAGTGAATGTTTGTTTTTGGAAAAACAAGTTCTGACATTATAGAAGCACAGGACTGAAGGTTAGAAAACTGCTGAGAACTACTCTAACCTGAAGATTTCATCCAGAACAGTTTTTCCATGCCCTTGTTATGCTGAAGAATGAACAAGACTCATTTTCCTGTGGTATGACAGACATGCTGTTTCTTACTCTTAAAAAATCCCCAAACTAAAATAACTAACCTTTCCTTCCCCTTTACTTTTCCAAGATGAGAAGACAGATACTGTTTTTAAAGGGATGTCAGAGGATGTTAAGAATTTGAGGAAACTTGAGGAAGTCTAAGCAGCAGCAGCAGGAGTGACATCAGAGGGAGAGACACAAAGTGAGGCACAAAGGTTACAGCCAGGGAAGAGCAAAGCAAAGGGCAGAGCCAGGGGGACGAAGGAGCCCTGAGGATCAGAAGACCCACTTTGCCCAGAACACCACACCTACTCACAGCTCCAAGTAATAAATAAATAAACATGGGAGTAAGCATGGTCAGGGGTCCCAGGGAGCCAAACCCACCCACACTGGGGCTGTTCCATGGTATTCCAAAGGTGGAAAAAAGGTAATAACCATAACTCAAAAAATGTGCCTCTTCTCCAGCCAACAGCATGAACAAAACTGCACATTCATTCTGCAGAAAGGGTGAAGTGAAGAACAAACCACAGTTAAAGTCTTTAAATCACTTTACCTTTTCCTTGTGATGGGGAGAATGTAGTTATTAGTGAGGAATTCTGAAACTACTCTGCAAGACAGGATTTCTGTGAGTACAGCCTGAGTATTCCACTAAAGGTCACTGTTTCAGAACAATTCAGCCCTGCATTTCCTTTGGGAAAAGCTGACCTGGAACTTGCAGCTCTTTGCCCTTTGCCTGTACTGCTCACCACTCTTGTGAAAGCTGTTAGACAGGATTAGTTAGGAGCTGAGTGAAAATAATCCCAGCTCAGTTTCAGTGGACAAGAAAATTCAAGAAGTCACAGAAATCACTGAAAACTGTTTAATGAACCACTGCAATCTGCTTGCTAGAGTTTAGAACAGCCCTAGTCACAAAAGTCAAATATAAAAGCTGAACTGAGACGTGTACAGTGGCAGATACAAAATTCAACTGGGAAAAAAAGGATCTTCTATAAAATAGTAATTAGCTACTAAGTACTAAATTAACAGAAGTTACTTTAAACACTGCAATTAATATTTTGTATGACTAACTAGAATCATCCACTGGTTAATCACCATCATGAGTCTTTATCTATTTGTTCCCCAGATCAATCAGTTTAGATGCCAAATACCTTGTCTCTGAAGCTTTCCTAAATACTGTATTATTCCTGGTTTTGATAAACCAGCTCTGCTTAGAAACAGATGTGCAGAATTACAAATGGGAAATCTGATTTAGGATTTCTTCACACTATATAAAAACACTTCTAATTTACTTTAAAAAAAATCTAGGCTGAAAAATGAACATCAAATTATCAGTGCCTGGGGGGTCTCTGTTGTGAGAAGCATTACAGTGAATAATTTGCTGAAAATAGCAATAACTAACTAACTAACTAACTAACTAAAGTATTGAGAAACCAACACACTGGAGAAAACAAACTGCTTCCAAAACTGCCATCGATTGTAAAATACAGAAAGTTGTAAGAAATAAAACCACACTTTGGAGATTCTGAAAGAAGTTGAAGTCACAGCAAAAGAGGGAAAACGAGGAGGGTACAAAAAAAAATCCTCACTCTGCAGTTAAATACAAGTATATGAAGGAACAACAGCAAAGTTTCTCATTATCAGCTTCATAAACACATCTGAGCTCGTAATAAATCAATTTCAAACACTTTCAGAGCAGGAAGGCAATGTCTCTGCTTGGAAAATGTTTGGTCAATGTAAGAAAATTTTCTTTAAGCTCCAGCAGAAAATCCCCATGAATTTCCCTTGTGTTTATTACAGAAGAATCACAGGGCTTGTCATCCTGCTGGAACCATTTCTGACAGGGGATGTGTTGAAGGACCTGTGTCCAACTGAGTATCAGAAGGGATAATAAATTAAAGGGAATAAAATTACTGAAAATTTACTAAGAACAGACGGAATTCACCCAAAAAGCTTGAGGGGGAAAGTAAACTGGTAAACCACTAATTGCCTGATTAAAAGAGAAGAGATGAAAAAACTGAAACTTTTCTGAAAAGGTTGATCCATAGAACTACCAATCAGCTAGTACTGGATAATTTGGTTTAACTAAAAATATGAAATTAATTAGTGGACACTGCCTATATAGCAGAAAAACGTCCACGGGCCCAGTAAAAGGATGTAATCATCAAAAAACCTTTGAAGCAACCAAAAACCATGAAAAAAAATTTAACTGCTTGATCCACTTGCTTTTTGACACTCATTTCCACCAGGTCCTTCCCCAAAATCTGATCTTAGCAAGCAGCTGATACTTGGACACAAACTTCAGTTCTGCATCAGAATTAGATCAAACAAAGAAAGATTCTGCTCTTAAGTCAAAACATGATAATCCTGACAACTGAAGGTTTAGTTTTTAATGAAGTCTCTAAAATCTACATGATTTCATTGCATCTACCCAATGCAAAGAGACTCTGGAAGCTTAATGCACATTACATTTCCAATTATACAGTTTTATTTTTAAGCAACCTATGGGATTTGATAGTGCTGAAATATGATGTAATTAACCAGAATAACCTCAAAAATAAGGATGCTGCCTACAGATACCACCATAATATCATCTCATTAACTAAAGATCCAAGATTAACTATTTAAGATCTGTGCTTCTAAGGAACTGAGGAGCATTAACTTTCTCTTTCCACATGAATTACAGCAACAAGGCAAAATCCCAAATCCCCTATTTCCACTGCAGTCATTGTAACTTTATAATTTCAAGAGGATGGGATTTTTCCCATGTCACAGTCTTTTAACTTAATATTCTCCTGAGCTCTTGAGGAACTTCCAATTACAATTCCCCAGTTCACTGAGATTTTAAATATTCTCTGTCTCATAAATGGGATTTAATGAAGGTTCTAACTTGAAGTCTATTTTCATTCATTTTCACTAAATGAAGATCTCACAGAATTAAGACATCTTTTTAACAGTTATCTGTATTCTGAAGAGAAGAATTACTATTTCAGTTATTAGTACACCATCATTAGGAAGTGAATTCTTTGGAAGCAGAGTCTTCTCAAAGCCATGACAGAGAACCACCTGCACACTGGGAAAGTGAACCAAGAATCCAGGACTGGGCAGAAATTCTTCTCCAAAATAATTAACAGAGGAGAATCTCCCAAGATGAGAATCTTCTCCAGACAGAAAAATTCCAAGTATGTGGCATTTGAAAGACGAAGAGAAAGGTGGCTGAATTGAAAACTCAGATTTGGGATTTCTGGAAGTGCTGTCTGTGAGTCCCAGCAGATTTAAACATGGAAGAGCTGAGGGTGTGCCTCTCTATGATCTCTGTGAAATGACCAAGGGAAGCTGCTCAGTGTTTAATACAGACAGAGCTCTGTGCTGAAGTCTGCTTTAGTAGATTTAAGTGACTTACGTGGTGTCTGAAACTCAGACTGTCTCAGGAAAACATCCATACTTTGATGCACACTTTTCACCCAACAAGGTATTTTGTTACATGCCCAGTCCCTAAATCATTTTAGTAATAGCACAATTTAAAACTCCATACCTAAGTTTATTATGAGGCCAACAGTCTGGAAATAACAATATACCTATGGGTGCAGCATTAAGTATGTATCACATTACAGCAGGAATTTCTGCATTAACTGGAAACATGCACAGAGAAGGATCCTTATTAATATGTAAATGGAAGAAGACAAGATAGCATTAAAAATCCTTTGCATGAAACAAGACAACAATATTTACTAGCACTGCTCTTCAAACCAGGAGCAAAGAAAATAAACACCTAAAAACAGATGAAAAACAATTCTTCACTGATCGTGTTTATCCTAAAATTGGCAAATAGATTTCTGCAGGAACAAAACAGATCTGCTCTCGGACAAATAATGACACCTGGACAAACACTGAAACCTCCCGTTTGTAAATCTAAGGAGATACTAAGGATTGAAAAACGTGGAAGAATACATGTGCAGTGAGAAGAGGTGACTATCAGAGAAGGCATGCTGCAATGAAATGGAAATGAAAATGCAAAAAGAAGTATGAAAACCAGACTTTCAGCTTACAGGCCAGCACTAGGCAGCAGCTCTGCTGAAGCACAATCCATCATTCACAGCTTATCATGGGCATAGAAGCTCCTGGTTACAGAAGAGCAACTCAGAGATATTTTCGTATTTCAGTACACAGCAACAAAAGCTGAAACACCCCATAATGAGCCCACTCAGAGTTAGCATTGCTAGGAAGCAGTTTGTTATTCTCAATGTGGCTACCAAAAACCAGACACTGCAACAACAACTAAACCACGGTGTTTGGTCTCACAGCAAGCCAGCTGCCACAGTGACCCTGCACATCAAACCTTCAGCTGAGTGAGACCACATTGGGAAAAAAACCCCACAAATCTGATCCACAGAGGGATAAGCATTGAGGAACAAAAGAGGTCCTGATACAAATGATTCGTATCCTTCAGCAAGGCCTCGGCTTGCTGAGAAACACTGACACCAACACTGAGTCCCTGAGAAGTAATTCAACCATTTCCTGAAAACCAGGGAAGCACTGTCTGTTTTCCCAGTCTGCCCAGTAGGAGCCAACCTGACTGATTTTCCTGCACCATGCTCCCTTCTCCCCATTAAAGTCACAGTGGTTGTTTGTTGAACAGGAGCTCCTTTAATCAGAAAATGAGGGAAAACACGTATCATGTTAAATTCTGCACTGCATGCACTCCAGAGAGTCGGGAGGATTAATTCTGCCAAGTGCTCTGATTCCCTGGAGCATGGAGCTGTGAGCATACACAGAGCAGGGAGGCAGGCACTGAGCCCTGCTCAGTTATGCATTGTAACACTGAGGTGAGCTCTTTAAATAGAGCTAGAATTTGCAGAGGATTTCAACAGAAAGCATGCAAGAAGCAGCAGTTTTCCCAAAGATTCCCCAGAATTTGCTCTGTGAAAATCCAGCTTAAGTGGTGTCCTCAAGTGATATCTCCAGTCTAGAATCTGAAACTCTTTTCATTCCTTATCACCATTGTCAGTCCTGAAGTTTATTTTTAGGTACTTTGTCACATAAATGTTCTGCAACAGAAAAAGTTTCCATCTTTCCCGATTTCCTACTGTTCTGAAGAGGAGATTAAGAGATGGAACAAAAACCGACAGACCTGTTAAAATGAGGCAGAGAGCTTTTAATGATTTTCCTTTTTATCTGACAGCTCAGATCATCTCTCATTTCAGTGGGGAATGAAGAAAATGCTCTTCAGCTTTTCACCCTCCCACTTGAGGACAGACCTTTCCCAGCCATATTCAATAATCCCGTTCTTCAAACTTCTTGCTTTCACATTAGAAGAAGGGCAGGAGTACCCAGCACCTCTGGTAAAAGTTATTCCAGTAATATAAAGCTGCCCCATTATTACTTTCAACACAGATTATTACTTTTTATTCCTAATGGAATGACAAGTTTATAAGCAAATTAATTAGGCTTGAACAATATTTCTCAAAAACACACACACTGGAGGAAACAGTCTGTCAGTCATAAACTCAAGGTCCAGCCAGACCAAAACAGACATTTGCCACAGCCACAGTGATTTAAGGAAACTGTGAGGATGAAGGAAAATTTACTGCCTGGGAATCTCCACAGCAATTGTGTCAGATCTCAATACTGGCAGGCAGGTGTAAACCCTTAGGTGAAATCAGTAAATTTATGAATAATTCCATGTTGGAGACTGGATATGGCTGTTCTACCAGAAAGCAAAGCTTCCCAAATCCTTCTCTGAACCAATGAGCACATTAAAGAATGAGGGAGTCAGTAAGGTTACCAGGATTTTTATGAACCCTTCAACAAGATCCCAACCCAAAGGCTTTTTAGGGAACTGAGCTGCTACAGAACATCCCCTTATGCACTCAAGTAATTGATTAAAGGAGAGAAAGCAAAAGATAGGAATAAATAGTCAGTTCTCACCCAGAGAATGAAGGTGAGGTCACTCACAGAACCCTGCAGAAAGACGTGCTGCAAATATTCACAAACCTTAAAGAACACATAAAAATAGCACAGTAACAAAGAGTGCTGATGAAACAAAGCTGTTTGGAGCAGGGAATTAAAAATTGACTGCAAAGCTGCTATGCACAACATGTTCTATCAAGAGAAAGTGGCCAAATGACAGAGGTCATTCTACTCCAGGTAAATACAAAATGCTTCACAGGAAGAACAGCCCTCAACTTGATGGACACATGGAGACATCTCTGATAAAGATCACAGAACCCCAGAATGGTTTGGGATGGAAAGGACCCTAAAGCTCATCCAATTCCACCCCCTGCCATGGGCAGGGACACCTTCCACTAGACCAGCTTGTCCCAAGCCTCATCAAACCTGGCCTTGGACACTTCCAGAGATGCAGGGATGGGGCAGCCACAGCTTCTCTGGGCACCCTGTGCCAAGGCCTCACCACCCTCATGGGAAAAGAAATTTTTCCTAACATCCCATCTGACCCTGCCCTGGCAGTGGGAAGCCATTCCCCCTTGTCCTGTTACTCCAGGCCCTTTCCCAAAGTCCCTCTTCAGCTCTTTGGGAGCCCCTTTAGGCACAGGAAGGGGCTCTGAGGTCTCCCTGGAGCCTTCCCTTCTTGCCTGTTTAAAAATGGGGGTTATGTTTCCCCATTTTCACCCAGTGGGAACTTCCCAGGTTGCCCATGACCCCAAAGATGATGGACAGCAGCTTAGTGACTGCATGTGCCAGCTCCCTCAGGACCCACAGATGCATCTCATCAGGAACCAGGGCCTTTCAGGCTCCTTGTATCATCTCAAACCTGAGCTTCTCCTACACTGGGCAGGTTTTCCTCCTCCCTGTCCCTGCCCTTGCCTCCTGTGACCTTGGCAGTGATGCTGGAGCACTTGCCAGTGAAACACAGGCAGAGAAGTCACTGAGTGTCTCAGCCTTCTCCCTGTCCTGAGTCAGCAAGTTTGCCCTTTCCAGAGGGGGCCCCCATTTTCTCTAGTCTTAGTTTTATCACAGATGTACCTGTAGAATCATTTCTTGTCGCCCTTCACCTCCACGGCCAGATTTAATTCTATCAGGGCTTTGGCTTCCCAAACCTGATCTCTGCCTGCCTGGACAATTTCTCTACATTCCTACCAGACTACCTGCCCTTGCTTCCACCCTCTGTAGGCTTCCTTTTGTGTTTGTGTTTGTGTTTGTCCAGGAGCATCTTGTTCATCCGTACAGGCCTCCTGGCACTTTTCCCTGACTTTCTCTTTGCCAAGGATGCACCACCTCAGAGCTTCAAGATCCTTCACAAAAGGAGAACCAGCAGCTACAGCAACTTTCTCTGCAGGAGCAGTAGAGGCCTTGAGAGCAAGGAAAGCTCCCAGATTTAGAAAACATGCAGAATTCTTCACATTTCCTACAGAAAGGAAATGACCCAGGAAGGTCTGAGATTTGTGCCCCTCTGAAGCTGCCTGCTGGACAGGTAATGCCTCTAAGCTGCTCCCAGTTCAGACAGATTCACTCCTTTATTTTTCTTTATTAAAAAAAATAGACTGAGATATGCCTTCATGAAAAAGAGTTTTTCTTTCCAAAGAATGCTCCCAAATTCTTTCATCATCCCCATGGAACTTCAGAGATTCTTTCCAATGAAGAATAGCTGTCTTTAACTCTGGACACTATAACTAAAAGCAGCTGCAAAAAAATGAGTTGCTCAAGCCAAAGTGTTCCTTCATGAGGTTCATCCATCTACACAACCTTTACACCCCATTATTTACCATCCCCTTTTCCTCTGTGTCACCAAGATATCTTCATGAGACAGGATTTTCTGGTTTCTTTCAGGTGAGTAACCAGAGTACAGGGAATGAACAGGGGATATTCATAATGCCTTGACTGAAATCCAGTGCTGATGTTTAGGGACCTGTTAGCCAGTCTTTAACTCCTTAAGGTGTACCTTGTCCAGCATTTTTCCATTCTTAGCATGGCAGGCTACAGGAGCTGCAGAATTTCAATCAGAACACCTTCACCAATGAAACCTGCACTTCTGGGTTTTTGTGTTAGCTTGTCATGATCTCTTTTCAATAATCTCACAGGGCCTCATTATAACATAATTCTCACATTTAGTTTTTGAAACACTGAATTATTCCATCATTTTTCACTTAACTGATATCAAAGTGACAAGCTCACAATTATCTGCATTGTCCTGGTTATTCTTTTCATAGACTGGCATAGGAACTGTCTCCTGGAGCCCTCTGGGGCCCTCCAAGATTAGGGACAAATCACTATCATCGGTTCAAAGTTCTCTCTATTCCCTAATTTTGTACCTTTTTTAAAATGTGAATTGCTCACAATACTGAACTCCAGTATGTAAACAGCTGTATTTAACATTCATCCAAATTATTATTTGAATAGGAGTTTGTATCACCACAGAACTGAGCTGGGGAACAGGGATGTGTATCATTATACCCCAAAGGCAGAACACTTTTTTTCTGCTTGCTATGACAACTCCATCATTTCTAGTAATCAGCAGGAGGTGGAAACAGCAACAAGGAAGGGGGAAGGGAAATGGCTTTGTCTAAGGTAATCATTCATTCTACGTGAATAGAATGAATTCTACATTATAAAATATTCTACAGAATATTCTGCATGAATATCATGTAGAAAAAAAAGTAGAAATTTTATAATTTAGTAAAATTTTAGAAAAAAACCCAGAAACTGACTGCCAAAACCACAGCAAAATCTACAACTGTCAGGCAGAAAAGCACCTGCTTGGCTACAATATTTTACCTTCTGGCTCTCTCTCAAACAACAGAAGTCTGTCTGTACAAGATGGACAAAGCTATTGATTCAGTAGCTCAACTCTCCCATGTGCAAATTGGAAAACTGCGAGTGTTTTTCATCGGAGGGAATCTGGCAGCTGTGAGTGACAAGCTCTGCTCACATCCTGCTGGTGGAATGGCCAGCAAAGCTGCTCTCTAGGTAATTATCTACACACATTCCTGTTTAACCTCACAGCAGAGCTTGCTCTGAGGGTTTGTTTCTCTTCCAGTGCAAATCTCTCCACCCCAGAGCAAAAGTGGCTCTCCTACACCACGCTCCCACTGAAGGGGAGCTCTCACCTCAGCAAAGCCAGCTTGAGCCCCTTCTCACCTGCACCTCAGGAGACACCAAATGCAAGGCTGTAAAAGGTCCTGCAGAAACACCACAGTCTGCACACGCAACCTAAACAGAGCTTTGAAATCTTGTTGATTAGCAGCTTGGACCAGAACAGGGTTAGCAGGGCAAAATAAAGTCACACAAAATATGGAACACGCTTTAAAATTCAGAGCACTGACTGTACCTTACAGATTTTGTACAGAGATTCCTGACCATCTCCTTCTGTATCCTTAAAATAATCATGTGCTGGGTACGTACGATGGATATCTCGTTTAATGACACTCTCTTGAGCAGAATCCTGTAAAAAAGAAAGAGGAAAATGCTGACACGTGAACCCAGCAAGAGTATAATTAAAAGTAACATAATAGGAAATTCAATGTGTACTCAACATGGATAATTAGATAACTGCTTTACTGCCTTCTCCTCCAAAAATGCTCTGAGAAGAAACTGAAAATCATTTGTAGTCTCTTATGCAGTTATAGTTTGACAGTTTAACAAGAGGAACATGGCATGTTTTCTGTGCTGCAGGCTTAAGGTTCAACATTAGAATTCTGAGGAAATTACCAGTTATTTAATTGTTGGTGTGTTTTTACCACAGATCATATACTCACCGAATTGCTCTGGCAGTAAAAAAACAATTTAAAAAAATTAGGCTGTCTTGCAAGCTTAAAGCTACTAATTTGAAACGTGTATGAATAAAAAGTGTTAATTAAAAACTCATGAAGAATTTCTGTAAGAAGATGGGAATCACTGCATACAGACCAGAGGAACACCACTGTGTGGATGAGGAAGTTGTATCAAAATGTCAGAGCTGGAATTACAACAGTGAATTATCTTCAGGTTCCAGTGAGCTGTACCTTTAGGTTGGCAAATATCAAATGGTGCTTTTCTCCATTACCTTTGTAATCCTAAAGGAAAAACCAACAAAACCCTCTCCTGTAACTTGGAACATAAATCCCTTACAAATAACTTTCTCCTTGAAAACAGAGTACTTCTGTAACAGAAAAGCTTCTAAACTCTCAGATTGTGTCTTGTTAACCAGGGTTCTCCATAAAAAAGCTTCTTTTTAGAAGAAAAAAGACAACTGCTGGAGTCAGCAACCAGGTAATCTCCTGAATTTAGGTGGTTTTCTAATTCCATGAAGCCTCTACAGTGAGCCTGTGCCACACAGCAATGCAGCTGCCTGGTGGGCTTAGGCAGAAGCCCACAGCAGTTCCCAGCTGCAGCTCCCTTTTGGATCCATCTGCAGCCAAACCCTCGAAGGACTCGCTCTGGGGTAGATCAGGCTGCCCCAGGGACACAAACCCACTGCTGCATTTCTCCATTCCCCTTAACAGCAGCTAAGGAAATGCATGCAAGAAGCTTAAACATCATTTCGTGTTTTCTCCCTCAAGCTGATGGCTTCTCTGACTCTTGGCTATCATTAATTTATCTTATTACAATGCTCTATGTTCAGTGATCTCAGCTGTGGCTTTCCCTTTGTTTGACACTAGTACCTCTAGTACCAGAAAGCAACACCATCTGTGTTTTGTGAAGTCTCAGAACCCCAGAATGGTTTGGGATGGAAAGGACCCTAAAGCTCATCCAATTCCACCCCCTGCCATAGGACACTTTCCACTAGACCAGCTTGTCCCAAGCCTCATCAAACCTGGCCTTGG
This sequence comes from Monarcha castaneiventris obscurior, assembly GCA_026261815.1. NCBI lineage: Eukaryota > Metazoa > Chordata > Aves > Passeriformes > Monarchidae > Monarcha > Monarcha castaneiventris. The sequence goes on along the minus strand of JAMPIT010000502.1, from coordinate 38,775 downwards.
ACACTTCCAAAGATGCAGGGATGGGGCAGCCACAGCTCTCTGGGCACCCTGTGCCAGGGCCTCACCACCCTCACAGGAAAGGACTTTTTCCTAACATCCCATCTGACCCTGCCCTGGCAGTAGAAGCCATTCCTCCTTGTCCTGTTACTCCAGGCCCTTTCCCAAAGTCCCTCTTCAGCTCTTTGGGAGCCCCTTTAGGCACAGGAAGGGGCTCTGAGGTCTCCCTGGAGCCTTCTCCAGGCTCAACACCCCCAGCTCTCTCATCCATCCTTTCCTCACAGGAGAGGAGCTCCAGCCCTCTAAAATGCCAGGCATATTTTTATGTGCTATGAAAAAGAAAGCTCACAAAGAAAGGTGATGCTTTTATTACACCAACTGGTACCACTGGAGAAAATACACACATTTTTATGCTTTCACTGTGTTATCATGATTATTCTCAGGACATCTAAGCACCGTGCAACTATCAGCAGCCAAAGCAAACCCCACTGTCTGAATCACACGCAACAAAACACAGACTAATAACAAAAATTTTGTAACAAGCAGTTCTCTAATCAGACTTCTTTAATGATTATGTTCATCTACATGGCTTCCAAATACCAGAGAGGCTGGATAACTGCAGTCTGCCTCCCAGATCCATCTGATCATTCAGTTAGATTGTGAGAAGATGCCTGGAACAACATTTAGGATCTACCAGCAACGTTACAGGACCTATTACAGAAATCTGTTACACACATTTTTCAGCACGAACTTGAGAAGACCCAGGGAAAGACCCAACACAGAAATAAAACAAAGAGAAAACTCTTTATATTGAATAAATGTTTAAAGAAATTCAGGGGTACACAGGCAATCACAATTAAGAAATACAGGGCAATCTTTATGCAGGTTCTTCAGGAATTGTTTTTTAATTAAGAACATCTCACACACACTCCAAAAAGAACTTCTACTCATTTGTAGAACACAGCCCAACACATCCAGCACACACAAGGTTTTCTGGTCAAGCTCAGACATTGTGCTTGACTGCCCTGTACATCTCTTGTGTTGACTGGAGAAGCCAACGTGTAACTGAGCACACAGAAGGTCACAAGGAGGATGCCCCAGGTCGGGCCAAAAATATTTGTGTAAAGGCCCAAATGCACAGTAACTTCTACTGAGTTAAAAGGAGCCTGAATAGTCTTCGCTCAGCCCTATTAACAAAAGATTCTTCTAAAAAACCTGGAGGAAAACAATTAAATGGGCCCAAAGTAAGATTTACAGACAAGGAGTGGAGAATTAACTCCTCAAAAGACAATCTCTCTTCGAAATACAATAAACCCATAATGGAAGAAACCCAAGTCATTAGTCTAGAGAGAAGATAAGTGTAAAACTACTTCTTAAAATATATCAAAAATACTTAAGGTAAGTTTCTATCTTTTTCCAGGTAGAGTTTGTTGATAGCACTGTTCTCAAGTACCCAAGCACATGAGTTCACAGACACCTTAATTTAGGTTTTCAGACCATTTTTACTCTTCTGAAAGTCATGATTAGTTCGTTTATCAGGGAAAAAAGCTACGGTGAGATGGCCCATCAAGGCAATCAGGGCTCTATTGATCTTACTTCTAAAATTCATTTCAGTGCTGCCAACTCAGAGAAAATATTCTACTGAGGGAAAGAATTATCTTTGTATGTCAATGCTATGACAGCTGCCATGCTACTGAACAAGCTCTGCCTCGAGCTGTCTCTCTTCTAGAGCAGCTGAATTTCTGCAGTGGAGCAACTGTACTGGAATGCTGACTCCCTGGCACTCCTGCCATTCCCAGCTATCAAGGAGCTGCTGAATATGGGCAGCTGATGCCAGAAGGCAGACCAACACAGAAATAAAACAAAGAGAAAACTCTTTATATTGAATAAACGTTTAAAGAAATCCAAGGGTACACAGGCAATCACAATTAAGAAATACAGGGCAATCTTTATGCAGGTTCTTCAGGAATTGTTTTTTAATTAAGAACATCTCACACACACTCCAAAAAGAACTTCTACTCATTTGTTGTCACAAGTGGACCCACTCTGGTGATGAACTACAATTAGGGAGCAGAAGAGACTCCTGGAGGTAGAGCCTTGTTTCCTGTGTTCCAAGAACTGGAGAATAAGCACTGTATCGGCCAGAAGAATTTATTAACAAAAAAAAAATCTCTTGGGGCGTAACATCTCAATGCTGTGTTGAGACTCAATACTTGCCCCACTTTTGCCCAAAATTACTTTTATGAAAGCAAGCACATCCCTAATGAAAAATATTCCAAAAGCAGTCAGCCGAGTTTTCCTTACCGTACATCTGCCTGCATCACAATTCCTGACTTAATAAGGAGAGATGCAGAATTACAGTTGCAATTAAAGGAATTCACGGGTTTGATGTGAGTAGTAAATAAATGATAAACTGGGTAACAGGTGTCTCAAACCTGGCATTCAAACTGAGCAGCACTTCTGACCTCAATCTCCTTGTGCTCCATTTCCCTGGTTAATAATTCCCCATCTCAGTGGGGTGTTATGAAAATCAATTAACATCCGAAGCACTGAAATACTGTAGTGATGAGTCCTGCACAAATGCCAAATAGGAGAATAATAACTCCAGCCTCAAATCCTGATCTGAATGGTGTCTAGTAAGGCACAGGGTTCACAAAGCAAAGAGTAAGGGGAAAGAAAAAGAAAAATAAAGCAGCTCATTTGATATGCACTATTCCTCATGTACACAACCAGGCAGAGATCCCAGGAAAAACACAGCCCAAAATGACAGAACTATGTGTGATCAAGAATATATCATTATGCACATGAGCAGGCAATTTTCATACTGTACTTCGCTTCCAAAGGCTTATCTCTAACCTTAAACTCATTCAAGTTGGGTTTTACCACATGTGTTTACACACAAAAATTTGCATTTTCTAGTGGAAGGTATCACTACCCGTGGCAGGGGGTTGGAATGAGGTGAGCTTTAAGGTCCAAACCAGTCTGGGATTCTCTGTGCTGGAGACTCAGTTCAAGTTCACCTGATTGGCCCATTTAAAAGGTCTGCATCTCTGGTGGGGCTCAAACAGCTGATTTTGCATCACACTGTCCTGCCTGTTCTTCCTCTCCTCACTAGCTAAAAAAAGCCAGACCCAGAGTACCAAGGAAAGTAAGAAAAGGGAGAAAAAAATCAAAATGGGCTTTCACCAACTAAAATTACCATGCCCTGGAAATCTGGTGTGTTGTGCTTCATAAGGATTACATACTGAAACTTTTCTACATGTTGTAGGGAAAGTAAAAATTCCTAGACCCACGCAGACATTCATCACTTGTTTAGGCAGGAGGTGAAAACACACCTTCTGCTGATACCTGGAGCTGGAGGTACCCTCAATAAACCATCTCCTAATCCTGAAAAGCCCTAAATTTAAACACTGACTGGTCAGCTGCATGTTACTGACACTATGACATTGTTTCAGTACCCAAGTGTTTGCTGAAGGAACAGATTTTGGCATATTTTTTATTTTGTTCCTTGGAGTTCTCTGTGGTTCTATGCAGTTCCACACACACACACACACAGGAACATGCATAATAACTTTAAACTCTCTAACACACAATCACAAACAGGCAGAAAATACAGAATACACAACAGTGATGAGGTCAGTCAGCCTGGGTTTGAAATGATCTGCACAACTAGCACGTAGCTCTGGTCCCTGTTATTACTGATGTCCTACCAAATTCCTGCTCTCAGTGAAATCTGACAGCACACTGTGCCAACACATCTTATACACATCATCAATCCTTTCCTCTCCTCGTTTTCCATACATATGATAACCCTCCAAGTAGAATGTGTGATCCAGGAAAATCCCAGGTTCCCTACTAATCAGTATTTGGAAGAAAAAGTAAAAATCAATAGCTCTTCCTTTTAAAGACATTGAATAAAAGATGATGTCTGGCCTATGCTCAGTTCTTCTGTAGCATTTTTGTAACACATACCTTGCAGTTCAGCTCTTGTTTATAAATACATTTTCTTTCAATCATCATCAGCTTTTATTCAACTGAGAGCATGTAACGCTCAGAGAGTACTAATTAACAGAGAAACAGTAACTGAGAAAAAACCAGAGGATTATTCTTAAGTCTTTTTCTTTTTAGCAGTTACATATGAATATAATGAAAGTGAACATAGCATTTAGGTTAATTCAGTAAATACCCTGGTCAGCTGAACTTTGCAAATTCTGGCTCGCTATGTGCTGTATTTATTGCTCTTTGACAAAACTGCTCTCCACAAGCAGAAGGGGCAGGAGGCTTCCTGGACACAGGGCCAGATCAATAGTTTGTATCTGAGCAGCCCTGGCAGGTCACACCTGCAGCTAAATTTAGTATCCAAGTCTCTCTTCTCTCATCACTTTGGATTACTCATATAGCTCTGCCCAAAGGAAGCAAACATCTTTTGTCAAATGATGTCCCATTCTTCTCAAGCTCTGTTCGACCAGGTAGTGGCCAAACTGTGAGAATTCCCAAGACAGGATCCTCAGAAACAATCTACAACAAGCCTCTTTTTAGAGCAGGAATGCAAATATTCCTATCATTTCTACACAGACACTTCTCTAACTGTTAAAAGCTAGTGGGACTGGGACTCTGGTGCTTTTAGATACATCACCAGTGGGACTGCACTAGCCAGGAGCTCGTTAGGAACTGTTGCATCACCCACACGACTGCCAAGGAAATGGGAAAGGCTGCTCACTTTGGAAGGCTGTCAAAAGTATTTCACAGAATCACAGAGGATCATTAAGACTGGAAGAGACCTTTAAGAAAGATCATCGAGTCCAACTGACAACCCAGAACTGCTGTGTTCACCACTAAATCATGTCCTCAAGTGCCACATCCACACTATTTCATATATATACCACATCCACACTATTTCACATACATACCACATCCACACTATTTCACATACATACCACAGTATTTCAATTTCCTGAACACTTCCAAGGATGGCGACTTCGTCACTGCCCTGAGCAGTGTGCTCCAATGCCTAATCACCCTCCCAGTGAAAAAAAAAACCCTAATATCGAATTTAAACCTGCCCTGGCCCAACTTGAAGCCATTTCCTGTCATCCCGACAGACAGCTTCTCTCAGAACTTAGATCAATCTTAAAGCTGCTTGGGAGCAGAATGAGGAGGACACACTGACCACCTGTCCAGCATGAGGTTTTTAACCCTCTCAGAGGCTGCTGGTGATGGTTTTTAGCTACCAGGTGCTGAACAAGGCAGATCTGGGTTACAGAAAATGACAATTCCACGGTTCTTAAAGACTGTGTAGAAGGAAAAGGGAGTCTGAGAATAATACTAATATCTATGTCAATACTATTCTGTAGGCAGCTATAAAAAACAAAGTGATGTGTTGTGATGACCTTCTTAAGGAGGAGAAGGAACTGTTGGAGCAAGTCCAGAGGATGCCATGAAGTTGGTATGAGGACTAGAGCTCCTGCCCTATGGAGACAGGCTGAGAAAGTTGTGGAACACTGTTCATCCTGGATAAGAGAAGGTTGTGTGGGGACCTCACTGCACGTTCCAGAATCTGAAGGGGCTACAAGGAAGCTGGACACGGACTCTGCATCAGGCACTGAAGTGGCAGGGCAAGGGGGAACAGCTTCACAGTAACACAGGGCAGGGTTAGGTGGAATATGGGGAAGAAATTCCTCCCTGGGAGGGTGGGAAGGCCTGGTACAGGGTGCCCAGAGAAGCTGTGTTTGCACCATCCCTGGAAGTGTCCGAGGCCCGGCTGGAGCAACCTGCTCTTGTGGAAAGTGTCCCTGCCCATGGCAGGGGTGCAATGAGATGGTCTTTAAGGTCTCCTCCAAACCAAACCATTCTGGGATTGTGTACTGTAGCAGTCACAGAGGTAAGACAGAAACAGCTCAGCCCTCAGCAGGGCTGAGCCATCAATCAGCAACAGAGGAGATGACATTTTTCTCTAAAAAAATCACGACAAAATTAGATCAGACAGAAAACAATTCTGCATAAACTCTCTTGTTCTGAAAAACAAAAGATATCCATGACCTTTACTATCTTTGTGGTTTGTTTTCCTTCTCCCCCTCCCATTCTGTACACACACTCTCTCTCCTGTGCTACTGATACATAATTTATTCTCCTTACTCTGCCATATCCTCTCTGAAAGCTGTTGACAGAAGAAAAACACTATTTGTGCTGCTGGGCAAGAGGTCAACTTCTGAATGTAGCAGGCTCGATGTTTTACTACTGGGATGGGATGCTGTGAATTCAGAGTTTCTCCTAAGCACTGGGCTTGGAAGCTCCCTGATGTCCCACAGGAGATGGGGTGCTCTGTACACCACCTGATGGGCTTTGGGTACATTTTTCCCCACATGATGCACAGTTGGTGCACCAGTTAGTAGATACCACAGTATTTCAATTTCTATTTTACTGTGTTTGGGGCTCTATTCGGGTCATGTGATCTTCAGCAGACAAGATTTCAAGCATTCTTTTTTTAAATGCTGGAGACAGTTGTTTAAGCACTGGGTTTTGCCTGAGGTTTGATCTGGTTTTTAATGGCTCGTACTCCACAAGGCTGGCTCTCTGGAGGACATGAGGATAGACTGGCCCAAGTAAAAGCCATATTACCCAGCTTACTCACACCCATTTCACCTTTTTCCCTGATATAGGCACTACCTTACAGACAGTTTGTAAAACTGACAGAACAGTAAAAAGGTAAGCAACAGATTCATCCATGTAGTGAGTAATTTTGTCCAAGTTCCTTCTGGTTTGCTGATTTTTAGTTTAGGTTTCTGATTGTGTCTCCTCTGGTAAAGCCATAAATGTATTTGTAAAGATCAGAAAAAATGTCCTTGTAATCAATCTGCAATTTGACATTCAAGTATTTCTGACTCTACCACTAACTCAGAGTAATTTCCAGAAGCAAGAGGAAAGGTTAAGGCCTGTTTCTGACAAACAATACTTAACTGCCCCAGTATCAGATGGCTGTGGAAAATTCATGTGAAACTTCACGGGAAATGGAAAAAGTGGTGTATTTGAATCCTTGACTCCTACTTATTTACCCCAGTTGATGGTGCTCCAAAACTTACTATGATTTTTAACAAGTGCCTAGAATTTCACTACAAGAAGTATAAAATCCTCAAAATATAGTAATTCTTAAAAAAACTCAAATCTTAATAAAAACCCCCCTGGATCTTAGAAGATGAGTTTCCTATAGCATTACTGTCCAAGCAGACGTCTGTTTAGTCAGGGTTTCTTTCAACACATTTTTACAAATTCTGAAATTAGGCCTACTTTTGCCATCAAAAGATAACATGATCAATGCAACCAGCTCAAGTCTCGTTTTCTGGAGTTGCTTGACTTGTCCTTTACGAGCTGGGTCTAAGACAGAATTCCAGTACAACTCATAGCTACACCCTGCTAGCACGCCCTGACCTTTGGCATCTGCTATTGCTTGCTGCTAGCAAAAGGTTAACAAAAAGAGAAAATGCTGCAGGTTTATTCAATTCAGTGACACTGATTTTAGCAAGGAGGAAATGCCTTGCAGCAGCATGCAGATAAAGGATTGCCAATATATTGTCTTTTAAAAGCTCCTTAAGCTTGCAGTTGTTGAAGTGCACAGACTGTTTCTTCAAAAAGGAAACTCCTGTCCCTCATTTTCTTAAACAATGGAGTTCTTCCAACAATCCAGGCAGAAACACTTCAGCAAGGCCCAGCACAAGCTGTAACATTTACATCCCAATGCAGTTACATCCCAGAGCCACTCCCTGACAATTCAGCAATCATTTGATATCCCGGACACCTCACTTTTATACTTGCTGTGACAACGTCACCTTTACCTTTTTCTTTGCTGCAAAGGAACTTCGTTATTTCAAAGTAGGTAGCTTTCCCAACTGCTCATCTTCCAGGACTATTAAGATTCCATTACAGGGTAATCTTCCCAATTCTCTTTATAAGAAATCCAAAAGCCACTGGGTTTGTTGACCTGAGAGCCCTTTGCACCACTCAACATTGACATCAGACCACCAGACCAAAGACTGTGGCTCTTTGGGAGCATAAAAGATCAAAATCACTTTTCGACAACACGTAATCTTTACTCCAGACTAAGGGAACAGTGCCTGGCAGAAGATGAAGGCCAGCCTGACAGTTCAGGAAAAGGAGAAAAATACAAGCACATGGGTTTTGTGCCTGCCTCAGTCAGAATGTGAAAGCAATTATGAAGATGCCACTAACACTACACTAAAAGGAGAAGTTAGATAAGGCCAGTTTATCAGCGCCCGTAATACTTTACCTATTTTACTCCTGGTTTTTACACAAATTTACTTTAAAAAGTCCTATTCATCTGCAATTCCTGGCTGAATCCTTCAGAGTGTGTGAGGCACTGAGACAGCTGCTGAACCTGCATCCACCCAGGTGTCTGCTGAGCAGCCAGAGCTGCCACAGCGGGCGGCGAGTGCTGCCAGTGCCTCTCTGCAGCTGCAGGGTGAAGCAAAAACAATTCAGAGATGCTGATACAAGGAGACTACAGATCATCCTTAACCCTTCCTTGCTTCAAGGAGAGGGAATGCAGCACACAGGGACACACTACACAGAGCTAGAAGCAGGTTTAAGCACATGCTGCTTTAGGCTTACAATGAGTTGTCAGTATCTGAGCTTATCGAGAGAATACAACTTCAGATGAACTAATGAAGGAAAATACTGGAAGGACAAGAATCATGAGTCTTTGACTGGGAAGGGACCTCTGGAGGTCATCTGGTCCAACCTGCCTGGCAGGGCAGGGCTCATTGTCCTGGACCATGTCCAAGCAGCTTTGGAACCTCTCTAATGGTGAGGACTCCACGATGCCCCTAGGCAACCTGTCCTGGCTCAGCCCCACAGTAAAGGAGTTTCTCCATAACTCCTGATGGAGCCTCCTGGGTGCCCACTGCCCCTGTGCCTCTTGCTGGGCACCACTGAGGAGAGCCTGGCTCTGGCTTCTTTACAACCTCCCTCCAGGTATTTACACACAGTGGTAAGATCCCCTTGAGCCTCTTCTGCTCCAGGCTGAACAGTGCCAGCTTTTCTCACAGGAGAGATGTTCCAGTACCTGCACCTCCTCACTGGCCCTTGCTGGAGTTTCTAGAGGTACCTACCAGCTCATTCTGTGTCTCCAGCTCCCAGGCAAACCAGCACGTTCAGCCTACAGAGATTTCTGAATCCAGCTACCCCGGAGCCCCACTCTTCCCAGCGGAGAGAACAGCAGCACACAGGACAAAGGAAGGGCCTCTGCAGACCTCTGTGTGTCACTGGGACCTGTGGGGGCAACGTGTGAATCACCACAAGAAACTCTCTTTTTGCTTTTTTATATTGATCCACTCTATTCCTATTGTTGGGAGACTGGGATTCACTTTCGATTGCCTCCTCAGATTCAGATCAATACAGCACTGACATCAGACAGTATTTATCTGGTCACATATGGGTCATAACCATGAAGACCAGACAGTGAAAAGACAGCACAGTACACAAAAATAATCCAAGCATAAATTTCAAATGTTACCAGTCTCCTATTTACTGCTTTTTAGTGTATTTGAACATTTCTCAAGCACTTCATACAGACGCTGTAGAGAGAAAACTAGATTTTAGGGATACTGCAGCAGTTCTCTCTGCTTGTCAGAAATCAAGGAACCCTACAGCCATCTCTCATTTAATGATTAAGTTTAATTATTCCAGTTATTCTGACTGTAATGGGGAGGTTATCTGGGTTTACACATAATCCTGTTACTTCCCAATACACCGATTCCCTTCATTTTCAAAATAAGACATGAACAAAATTTCTGTTGATGTCTGTGCAAACTCTCTCCATGACAAAAACAAAGTGAATCTGTTTAAATACACTAATTCTAAGTGAACCAACTCTGCCTCTCTGGCACCTCTGACATTCCTGCCAATGAGCAGTACAAAAGGGAAAATCAATGATTTCCCACCCCATAAGAAACAAGGAATAACCATGAGACATATAAAACCAGCTGTTTTCATCATCATAGGATGCAATTAACTCATTTCAGTATAAACCCTTCTAGGCACGGAAGAGTAAAGCAAAGTTATAACGATAAAATGAAAACAAACTACAAAGAAACACTAATCCCTTCATGTAAAGGATATTTCTGAAAAAACACAACGTGACAGTGCTTGTTTTTAATTCTACAGAAGCACCTTCCTTGCGTGTGCAGTCATAACATGGCTCATTTATGTAATTCATGATATTAAAGTCTACATTAAAAGCCAGCAACCATGGACTTTTTAAGTAAAGCTAAATTTACTTTAATTATTAAGTTTACCACCCAAGAAAAGCCCCACAGCTGGATGGAAGTACAATACTTTTCAAGGGTCACCATCAATTAAATGCGACTTTATGATTTGGGGGTTTTGTTTACTGTATTTCTAGGTCATTACATTTAGCAGAAAGAAATCCCTTCCCCATTTGTTAAATAAGGTTGTATCCACCATCAGTGAATTCTCATGCACCAGGTTGTGCTGCAAAGTATTCCAGAACTCACATGGAAAAAATCATCATAGGATGCAATACTTTTCAAGGGTCACCATCAATTAAATGGGATTTTATGATTCGGGGGTTTTGTTTACTGTATTTCTAGGTCATTATATTTAACAGAAAGAAATCTTTTCCCCATTTGTTAAATAAGGTTGTATCCACCATCAGTGAATTCTCATGCACCAGGTTGTGCTGCAAAGTATTCCAGAACTCACATGGAAAAATCTCCAGGAAATGAAACTGACTTAGCAACTTCCACGTCACCACATCCTTCTCACCTCCAGGAACACCTAAGATGTTACAGGCAGAAGTAGCAACAAAAAGGGCATCCTGGAATCAGGAACGACAGGAGACTGGAAAAGGCACTAAGGGCACCTCCTACATGGCTCAGCAGGGAGGCTGGAAGGAAACCTGAAACTCCTGAGGCTTTCTCCAAAGTGCCAACACAAGTGACTCCTCATAAATCAAGAGACTGGTATCAAGGTGAGCTGCTATTTGCAAAGGCAGCCCCCAAGCTGGGCAGTGCTTCTGCTGCATAACCAGCAACACCACACAGAGACAAGGTTACACTGAGGGGTTCATTTCTTGAGATGTGAAACCTTGGCCTTGTTTTTCCTCCTCCTCTTTTTTCCCTTTTGGATTTCTAGACAAAACACTCATCATGAAATGTTGTTACTGTCTGCTATGTGTATTTGCCTGAAGTGAAGGAGAGGCTTCAATCTGTGGGTAAATCACCTCAAGTGCTTCACGAATGTGATTATGGTCAACAGCAAAGGGGAAGAAAGTTCTGTTGGACTCTCAATGTGCAGAAGAGTCAGTGGGCAACGAGTAGCAAGCAGGGACTGAAATACAGGACAAAGAAAAATCAAAGGCAGGAGAGAAGGAAACAGAATTAAAAAGAAAGGGATAGAAATGAAGACAAGAAGAGGTGGTGAAATGGAGAGGACCAAGAGGAAATAAATCAAGATAAAGGATGGGAGATGAAGGAAGTACCAGATAGATTGTATTTAGTTCTCATTGATTCATAAAGGAATAAATCAAATATCTTCATTTAAATCCATGAAAATCAGTTTTGGTTTTACACTATGCCTTCATAAAATCTAGATGCCCCTTACAGCTAGAGGGGCAAAAAGGCTTTTACTTTCTGAGTATTACATATACTAGACTATTAAAGCAATCCTACAGGTTCAAGAATTCTTCATATCCTACAATATACTGATGGAGATTAAAATTTAAACTTCTTAAAGTTGCTTATCTTTGTACTTATTTAAGTGGATATTGACTTTTTTGGACACTGCTGCTTACTTCTTGTACTTAATTATCACAGCTAGAAAGAGCTGTTGAAGAAAGCCTTGTGTGCCCTGCAGCAGTCTCTGATCCAGATGCTTACAGGTATTCCTGAATAAATACAGATACCCAACACTGGCTCATGCTTCCATCCCTCTTTCCAACAAACACTGCTATATTTGCATTGCACTTCCCCATCATGTTCCTTAATTGACTCTTTAAGATCTCATTTGGCTCCAAGGCGTAATTCCTTGGCTGTGTGACCTTGGCTCCCTCACACTTCCCTTACAGGGCTTTAATTGAGTAATTGCCACTTTTACCACCAGGGACAACTGTTACCTCACAAAGTGAAGGAAATACCAATTGGAAGAGCCACTTAAAAGTGTATCAATTTGTATCAGGGAAAACCACAAATAAAGACAGCTTTCTACCACCTCTGAACCCACATTTCTGTAACATCACACATGCATTTATGCATTTCCATCCATTTATACGTAACAGCCACATTTCCATGTCAGCAGTATTTTGAGTTGCATGCAGTTCATATTTTCTCTGTTTTCAGAGGCTGTTCTTTCTGGAAAAATGAGCAGCCTTTTGGTATCTGTGTATTTACAGACTAATAGACTGTATTACTTTGGGTCACTTGGCTTATAAAAATGAGATCCACACAAGGTTTAGAACATTAAATACGAAAAGTTCAATCAAGAGCATAAAAAGCAATTGATTGTGCTCTGGTTTATTATTTGGTACTGTTTTCAAACTGAATGCCACACACTGTGGTCAGTCAGTGGCACAACACCCTTGCAGTGGAAGGTCCCAACTAGAGCTTGGGGATTAGGACTCAGAGTGGATGATCCTTGTGAGTCCCTTCCAAACCAGGCTGTTACAGGATAGGTTTGGAAGAGTGTGTATATCACCATTTTCAAGAAGCACATAGCGTGGCCAAAGGATTAAGTAAGTCCTGAAGAACATCACACGAGACTCAAATACATTCTGTTCTCAATAGCAAAGTAAGAAGAAAATACAAAAGTTATTGTTATTGCTGACATATGCACACAAGTTAATAATAATAAAAAAAAAATACCAACAAGCAGGAGAGCTGACACCCTTTCCTTAAAATACTAAGTGCATCTGAATTAAGATACAAACAACCCCACGTAGCAAATTTGTGAGATTGGGACTCTCCTGTCATAGGCTGCAGCAGAGTGGCCAAACATCATCTTGGAAATGCCTTCACTCCAGGCCAGGAGGAAAACCTGCCAAGCAGCTCAGTTCAGTGCAGGGAGAAACCTGAACTCTCTCCTCACTCAAGGGGTCTCATATTTAATACTGGCTGCATGTGCTGCTGGCAGTTGCTGAAACTTTATTCCATATGTAAGAAACAGCAAAAAAGAAAATGTAAAACGCCCAAAAATTGTATTACGTCTTCATAAGGACTGCAACACAACTAACCCACTGCATTGTTGTAACAAAACCTGATCTTTGGAGCAGAAGGATGATGAGGCTGCAGAACCCATTGTGCTTGGCATCTCATTTTGCTGCCTCACAGAGGATGTACCCAGGGCTTTTCAGGGCATAAAGAGCATTTGAACAACGCCCTTGATAACACACCTTAACCTTTGGACTGGATGATTGTTGTAGGTCCCTTCAAACCAAACCACTCTATTTCATTTTATTCTAAAACTCCAAAGACACAATGTACCTCCACTCACTCCTCTCATCTTACAGCTCCTGTGTGAAACCTTCAGCAGAGCACAGAGGCTTCCAGATCACAGCAAACCCTCTGAGGGCAGAGCCCACACAAGTGCAGAGCACAGCCAGAAGGACACTTCCAGCTCAGTGGGTCACTAACAGACCCCTGCTTAGGAAAAAATCAGACAAAATTAGCACATTTCTTTTTGGATATGCTAATTACTATGGGACAGCATTATGGTGAACATCTTTAATGTGCATTTCGGCATTGTAAACTTCCCCAAACTGTTTTATAACTACGACCCAAAAGGCAGGTGTATCTTGTCTAATGATCCATCTAAATGACTTTGTTCCTACAAAAACCAGACTCATTATCTTAACAGACAGAACAAACGTTGATCAGGGCATTAGCAGTGTTGAGTCTCAACAGCAGTTTCACCTTCTCGAGACCAAGAAAGAAAAATAAATCTACTCTTACAGAAAGTAGGTTACAGCTTTTCACAGAGAGATTAAGCAGAGGGAGAAGATTAATGTCCCATTATATAAATGTCTTACTAAGACAGAATATGAAAGATGGAAAATATCAAAACTAGATAAAACCAGATCCGAGTCTAAACACAAAATGGTAGGAAGTTTTCCATAAAGCACCTGCAGCTCTTTCTGCAAAGAATCAGTGAGCATAAACACAGGTTTCTATTTATAGGAAAACCAAAAAATGCGTGTCCAGGAAACACCTGGAGTGTCTCAGCCTTCTGCTCTCCTGCATGACAGTGCCCATTTACCCAAAGTTTCTTTCAATCAGAAAATATTTTATCACCAAAGATTCCAAAAGTATTTGACTTGATGTGCAATTTCTTACAAATCTAACAGAAAACTAGAATATTCTATTCATAATGAAAGTTTAAATAAATAAATTACTATGTGTGTCTCAGTGTAAGGTAGGGAGCTATAAATTTAACAGATAATTCTAGTTTTATAATTGAAAAGGCTTTTATCAAAGCTTTTTAACACCCATTAGATCTCTCTGCACTTTGGTGGTCCTAAAACCCAATGCAGTGCCACAGTGGCTCAATCAGCAGTTAACAATATTTAAGCTCATAGTCTGTTATTTTTAGTTCAGCTTTGTGTTGTGGGGTAGGAAAAAAGACAAAATATAGAAGTTCAGTCTCGAGACAGATTTTAAAATTATCTCTGTAGTTTTCCTGAAGCTAAATTTGCTGTTTCAAAGCAAGTGGTAGAAAAATGACTTAAAAGTTCTGCCCAATCTGAGCAGCAGTGGCAGTTACATATCAAAAAATGTGATAGTAAAGTGATATGGAAATTGGAAAAAAAAGACCCAGGGGAGGTAAGGTTCCAGGTTTAAAACTCCAGGGATTTTTAATACCTAATATACGATGACTGTAATTTTTAAGTTGCATTGTATTACTTCATATACTCTAGTGCTCAAAGAGCTCATCACAAATCAAAGTGGTGTGGAGAAAGATAAGAATTCCTGATTTCACCTGAAAGCTAACTTCAAACTCAGTATGGAGCAGATGGAGCCCTCCACTTCTGCTCTGATAACACACACAACAAGTGCAGTTTCACCATGTCCAGGAGACATTAACTTGTTTCCCAGCTGACCTAAAGATAATCCCTTCGTCCACAAAGCATATTTTAGGTTGGGCTATGAGGAGTTAAAAACCAACTCACAGCACCCATTGCCTCTAATTCTCAGGCCCATCATATAATTAAACAATCCATCTGATCTTTGGCTTGTATGTTCTTTAACACATACAACCAAAATGCTAGATAATAAAACAGATAAATTACTAACTTCAAAGTATTTGTTATTCCATTTGCAAATCATGTAATTCCTATAATTCTTAGTCATGCAAAGTATGTCACATATTGTAGCTTCACAGAAAAAAAAAAAAAACAGATAATGCAAAAATCTTCAAACAAAATAGCTTTTGCTTTGGACTGTTCTTCCCAGTGCACAGTTCCAAGAAAGCAATGTAACACACTGCAAAAGGGCAATACATTAAATTTGCAGAGGGGTCTTTTATTTGTCTTTGAAATTATTCATAACAAATAAATGCTCCAAGAGCAGACCTCATCAATAATTGACAGGACGATAGAAGGAACCTTGCAAGACACAAATAAACAGTGCTGGGAAACCTCTGGACAAGGATGAGGAAGAAAAATATGGAATAAACACTCAGGAACCACACTAATGTGGGTTAAGATAACCCACACCATCACTCACCACTGACACTGACTGTCATAGGGTGAAGCAGCAAACCCTGTTTAGGGTTGGCAGGAGTCTCTATCATCATGAAATAACACAAAATTGGTGACTGACACAAAAATATTACATCCAAAGTACACTGAACACACCTGAAATACAGACCAAAGGGCATTACTGTCACTGCAGGTGCAAAGCAAATGTGTTTTTCACACTGATTTTCCAGTGGATAACCTGGGAATAGCCAGTGATGTTGCAGAGCCGTTTTTGGAGAGAACAAATATCTTTTGGGAAGTTTGCACCAAAAAAAAAACCCTCAAACCAACAGCCCAGACCCTTAAGTATTTAACTGTTAATTTGTAGGCCAATAGCTCTTCATGCTTTGTTAGGCTTACTACTTATTTTCCAGCTGGCTCCCAGAGAGAGGAGAGGAGCAGCTCCTACCAGCAGGCTGCAATTACTGAGTGCTGGGAACACATCCCTTCAGAGAGAAAGGAAAAAGCCAAGAAAGGGATTTATTCCAGCTAGTCAAAATAAAATTGCATCCAGGAGTTGTCTAAAATACACATTTTAAGGGGTTTTTAGAGAAAGCACCAAGGGATGACTGAAATCACTAAAGATACTGCCTGGGTTCTGTTGTTACTTTTTGTCAGCAAAGCTATTGGAATTTTTCAAGACCTCAAGGAGTGTCTGTAACATGAAAGTCACCTTTTAGTTTCTAAGGATAAAGCTGCCATTGTGGAAAAGTGTGCAGCTCCAACCTGCATAGCCACTCACAAAAACTAAAGTCAGTAACTTGTAGAATTGTGTTTTATACTTCAGAACTAATTTCGTGAGGCCAAGAGACAGCATTTTAACCCTAAAAAGAAATCATAATCCTATTGGAAATTAAGGGGGTTAAACGTACTGAGCATCACTTCAAGTCAAAGGGCAAATGAACCTCAGCCTCAATTAGCCACCCCCTTCTGAAATCCTGCATCCCAGCACTGCAACAAGCACATGGCAATGGCACTGGCCATGGCTTGTGCTGCTCCCCCCTTGGCTACACATGCCACACACTCCCCCAAGCCAGGAGCAGCACTTATCTGATCATACACTGAGCTAATCTAGGCCACAGCTACCCCAGAGGAAAATACAGCATTAATTTCCATCCAGGTCAGCTCCCTGATGATTCTTCCTGGCTGCTCACATGAGCTACAGTGGCAGTGGCAAAGCAGAGGAGGTGGGAAGGGTCAGCAGGGCAGGCCAGGGGTCAGGACTGCAGCCACCCCAGTTCAGAGCAGCTGGAGCTCTCAAGGAACTCCCTCTCATCTCCACCAGAAGCAGCAGTTCTGCGCCACTTCATGGAGGACAAAGTTTCAAGATCCTCTACAACTGGAAGGACGGGAAAGAACACAGCACAGGAGCTGCTCCCCTAAACAAGAGCTCAGGCAGGAGCTGGCAGGATTCATTGGTAGCTGTGACACAGACTCCCTCAGATTACCTGGGTACCTGCTGTGCCTACTTCTACCATGTAAATATGTAAATAAATAAATATATATTTCTATAGAAATAGATAAATAAATTATATATATATATATATATATATATATAAAAGAAGAATTCTGTCTGATGAATGTAGGAACAGACATCTGTTATCAACAAAGAGACTGGGTTTGCTTGATTGGGAGCTCATTAATATCTCTTGGAGATTTAAGTGCCTCCTACCTTCATGCAGTGCTCCCCATAATACCAGTTTAGCTCTCTACTCAGAAAGTTACCTGCATCTCTAGCAGCCAGTACTATTTTATCTTCCTCCCTTAACTAGTTTTCAAGGTATTTCAGTATTATCCCAGACGATATTTCTAAGGTATTTCTATGTGCAGCAGTAACATACCATGGTACTTCTTCATCTTGAAAATGCACTGAAACCAACACACTTGAAGCTTTAAAAAAAAAAAATTTACATGGTAACCAGTCAGGCACAGAAGATCAAAACGTGGCCAAAGACTCCTCTGCCAGGTAACTGAAGCCAAAAATAAAAACCTCAGCTACAAAGAAATGGAGTCCAGCCAAGTCAATTTTGTACAAAACCACACCAAGTAAGAGGGCAATACACCAAGCAGAGAATTGCATTTCCAATCTCTCATCTTTTCTGTGAAAGACGTACAGCACTGACAGCACAGATGGCACCGACTCAGTCCTAATCAAAACTAATGAAGTCGAACTTGATACACAACTCTTTAATGAGCAGAATGTATTTTTGTTTCCCCATCCATTTTGAAGCTATCACACAGCAATAAAATCATTTAGACAGCACAATAAATGCACGATGTATTATAACAGAGGTAGTATTTTGTGAACACCTGAGAAAGTCTGTAGCAAATGATGAAATATAGAGATACAATGGAATTGTAGGTAACTTTCCTGTCCCAATATAAAAATCAGTTGGTATCATACCATTCATCTTTAAATGAAGAAATTTTGTTCAGTTTTTTTATTTTCAAAAGAAACTTTACAAGGCAACGCAGTTTAAAAAAATTACCCTCATTAGCATTTAAATTCATATATTGCACATACATGGGAAAAATTATGGTAATGACTTAGATGACATTTCACTTTGCTGGCAGCTACAGAATTAAAATCTTCATGCTTGAGGGTCAGAGAGAAACGAGGAAAACCTGGAATAACTAAACAGACTTACCCCATCTAGCTCACTAGGTCAGTGCTGCATACAATTCAAAATTAAAAAATCTGTATTTTAATTGGGTTGTCATTGATTCTTTTCAAAAGAAAAATCTAGAATACTTCCTAACAAATGCTCAAAAGAAGACAGAATTAGTGCATGGCTTACAGAAAAAAAAAAAAAAATCAATAACAAAACCATGCAATAGGCTTTAATTGTCAATAAGATGAAGCAAGAAAATTCACCTCCAGCACAGATTGGGCACAGTGAATTATGCCTCCATTTTGAGTTATCGACAACTCTCTGTCTCCAGTCCCATGTTATTCCATGGCTCCAGGCATTGAGAGGAGCAGAGGGAGGCTCTGGCACAACAGCACGAGCCCCAGTTCAGCACCTGGCAAAGCTGCACAGCACTGAAAAGGCAGGAGGAGCTGGAAGGTAAGGGAAGTTTCCCTGGATAACACAAAACTTCAGGAAATCTCTCCTTATCCTTCCTCTTCACACGCTTCTATCAGCCAGGCACCTGGATCTGCAGGACTGCTTGCACAAGCTCTACTGCTTTGGTATGAAATTATTCTATGAAATATCTCTTACAGCTTTGTAAAAATGTGCCACCAAACCCCAAATCAACCAGACACACAGAGGTTAAACACTGAACAAAACCGTGTTTCATCTGATCTGATTTTCAATAAAAAATAAAGCAAACACAACCCCAAAATTCATGATGGAAACAGCAAAATTAGTAATTTTAACCCTCCCTCCTCACTTATTGTGCAAACAAGAGTGAAAAGCACATTACAAAAGATACTGCTAATATAATAAAAACAGCCTGTTAGCATTTTTATTAATTATCTTCATAAATATATATTGTGCCTCGCAATTAAAATTCCGTGTGCCTGAGTTGCCATGGCAGCACAACTTCCGCAGCACAATAAATTCTTCCAGCTCAGCCAGGGCCAAGGCTACAAAGCTGGAGGCAGGCTGAATTTGGAACGTTTCGGGGCAACCAGTGGAGACAGGGCAGAGATTATGAGGAAAAAAATAGCTTCCACTGGATAGCAAACGCAGGAATCGATATTAAGCGAGCCTTTGGCGTTTCCAGGGTGACTTCCGAGGAATGCAAATTTGGCATTCTTTTTTCTTTTTCCCCCCCATCTGAAATTGCCTCGCTGGTGCCCTGATAGCTAAAAACAGGCCTGCCAGACTCTTTGGGCAGCACTCACCTCGGGCAGCCCGGCTGGAGCTATAAATAGGGCTGCTGCCATCTGCCACCCCATCCCTCTGTCGCTGTGCCGCCGGCGCTGCCAGCGGCCGGCCGGCCGGACCTTTGGCCAGGCCTGCTCCAGGAGCACACTGCCAGGCACAGATAATGAGGTGAGCAGCAAAAACGGGACCACTGTAATTAACTGCTGCCTCGGTAGTCATGACTGTATGGAAACAGGATGAATGCTGAGAGAATCTGTGGAAGAACAACTAGTAACTGTGTACAGTGTGTGAGGGCGCTTCTCTTACTGTAGGGTTCAGACGCGGCTCCTCACAGTGACACCATCCTTGCTTTCAGTTTCACAGAAATAAGTAATAGGTAAAAATAAACCTCAAATATCAACTGCAGTAGCCGAAAATAATCCAGCTAGGGAGCCAAATCTAATGTTCTGAATGAGTCAGCACCAAGAAACTGGAGCGAGTCAGGAGGCAGGGGTTTGCCCTCTCCTGCCCTTTCGCTCTGCCCACCACCCCCAGGCCAGCACAGACACTGGGGCAGACCCTGTTAGTGCCAAAGATGACAGCAAAGCATCTTTTCCCTTCCAGAGTAGCCCAGACAGCTCGGAATTTCAGAAGCAACCCTCTTGCTGTTGGCACATCTGTGGTTCACCATCCTTCCTGTGATGCCTATCCCGTGGAACAACTCTGAGCTCGTGTGACCACTATGGATGAGGAACTCTGGATTTCACCGGTGAAATACACTGCACTGAAGCTGGCTACAGAGTTACTGTCTGCCACTGCCAAATAACATTGCTAATTTGGGAAAAAACCATTGTATTGGAAGTGTTTGGGGCCATGTTGGACAAACTGGTCTAGTGGAAGATGTCCCTGCCCATGGCAGGGGGTTGGAACCAGGCGAGCTTCAAGGTCCCTTCCAAACCAAAGCATTCCATGGTTCTGTGATATTTGATCTCTTGTTTTTCCTGATTAAATACTTCAGGGCTTGATTCTGTTTTCACTCTGGCCAGAGGCAGAACTGCTACTCATTCAGCCATGCTACGGCCACACTGTTCATAAATAAAAGTGGTATCTACATAAAGATTCTGACATAATTATCCAGAAATTATATAAAATTCAGCAACACGTTTCTTATATTTCTAAATCTATCCCTGTAGAGTTGTAATCAGAAAAAGTTGCAATTCAGAAAAAGCACACATTGCTTAATTCTTTTAAAGGGTGTGCTTCTGAGTACATTGGGTTCCCCAATGTTCTTGATGCTTTTAACACAGATCTCTTGTTTCTCTGCTTGCTCCTGTGCTCATCCCATAATGCAGATCATGGGCACGGGTAATTCTTACTCAGCACCTGTGGTGCTGCACATGGAACACTGCATGCCCTGGGTCAGACCCATCAGTTACATCTCTTGTAACATCTCCACAAAGTGGAGAGGGAGCAGCAGAGATCCACCAGGATGTTAAAGCTGAAGCCTGTGACAGAAGAAAAGGCCAGGACTGCCTGGTTCAAGCAGAGAAAGAGAAGGCCAAAGTGCAAACCAACTGCAGTCTGTCAAGAGGGAAACATCTTTCTATGATTCTCTGTGTTCTATCCTTATAAAATCTCAGAGTCATTTAAGCCAAGCACTGTTTTTCTGCAATTAGGACATGGCTTGTTTGTATCAGTACACTGGTATTTCCTTAGTACAGGAAATTTTAATTTTCTATCACTTTGATACAAAAACTGGTTTGACATAAACCATAACTGTCCGAAGCCTTTTCGGTTAGAAAAAAACAACATCAAGTGATAACCTTTTGTTTACCATAGCAATATATCTGAATAAATGAGTAACTTTATAGCCTCTACATAAATGTCACCAGTAGTGCTCGAACCTACTCTAAGTGTTCTGCCACCAAATCAAGCAATAGGTCCTCATGTTTTCCCCAAAAAAAAAAAAAAAAAAATCATGCTAATTGCATCATTGTATGACAATGCATAATAAGCTCAATTTTGCCTGCAATCTTCCAGCTGTTGGGGGTCTGTCAAACTCTAAAGAAAATACTTATTTCCTCTACCTATAAAATCAAACAGGTGCAGAATGGGCATTGGAGTTTCAGCCCTGTCTGCGTTTGGGTTTAGACGCCAGCTAAGGCCCAGGGAATTTCCAGCAGATGCACTACTCACACCAACAGCTTTGTGAGCATGGTCACACTAACACAGCTGCCATTCACCTTCAGGAAGGAGAGGTGAGAATAACAAAATCCCATTTACCCTGGGCTGTTTTCCTCTGAGATGTCCTGTACACATGTACACTCGTGCAGGGCACTGATGGGACACTGGGAAGGCAGTGCACCAGCACACGTTATCCAGAGCAGGTTCAGAACCCCCCAGGAAGTCTGTCTGTTGGAACCCAAGGCACACCTTGGGCTGCCCTGGGGGGTCAGGAGCCCCAGCAAGGGGGTCCCAGCCCCTGGCAAGAAGCCCAGAATGGCACCGGCTTTGACCTCAGCCCATGGGAAAAGTTACCAACACTGCCAGAATCATTGCAAGCCACGAGAGTGTGAAAATGAGTAGTGGTTTAGTATTTTACAAGATAAAAAGTAGATTTTAGGGTTTTTAATATGAGGATGAAGGGTTTAAGATGGAGGATTTTGCCCTGTTCTTCTTCTCCTTCTCCTCCATCTTCTCTGGTGGTGGTGGCACAAAAGGATTGGTAGAATGAAAAAGAGGTAGAAATTCCGTGTCTAGAATAGGTGCAAATGAATTGGTATAGAACAGTAACTAATAAATGCGTTGTGAAGAATGGTTGGATGATGGAAAGGGCACAAAAAGGCCGGGACAGCCCAGGACTGGGCAGGGCCCGCTCGGACTCGGCTGCATCAGATGTGCGGTCGGAGCTGAGAGCTGGCAGAGATAAGGAGAAATAAACAACCTGAAACAACATCTGCAGCCGTTTCTCATCTGCTGGGGCTCGGGGTAAAGCTTCCCAGAGGTGAAGATAAGAACCTCTATTTGTGTGGAGTACCCAACTCCCACATTTGTCAGGTTTTTCTAGACCAAGCTGTAGCAGCTCTGATTTAGTGACAGCCAACAGTCCTGCTCCCAGGGAAAGGCCTAACTGCATGTCCTCTAGGACACCCCTTCTCCCTCTTTGGCTGTGCCTCCTGGAGGGACCCTGCAGGTAGAAAAAGAAGCTTGTCCTGTCTCTGCATCTAGTTAGGACCTCTGCTATAAAGACTAGAGTTCTTCAGGAAGAGAGTTCTTGGAGAAGAGAAGAAATTGGTAAATGAAGATACCACTAAGGAATCATGCTACTAATTTGACTAATGGAAGCCACTTGCTGTGTGGGCTGAGAACGTGTTCCAGCTCAGCTCTCTAGCTCACAGAATCACAGAATGGTTTGGGCTGGAAGGGACCCTTGAAGATCATCTCGATCCAACCCCCTGCAATGGGTAGGGGCACCTTCCACTATCCCAGGGTGTTCCAAGCCCCATCCAGCCTGGCCTCGAACACTTCCAGAGATGCAGCAGGCACAGCTTCCCTGGGCAGCCTGTGCCAGGGCCTCACCAGAGGCACTGCTTCAGAAGGATGACAGCTGGGGTCAGCATTTTCTCCCCTGATAGTAGCCAGGGTCCTGCAGAGCTTTCCCACTCCCTGTGCCTGAGCAAACACCACACACAAAGGTTTGTGAGCAGTGAGGTACCCAGCGAGCAGAAGTCACTTCAGTACCTACAGAGCAAGTCAACAGGAGGAGATAGCAAATATTCACGTGTATTTTTTACGAAGTAATCTTCCTGACAATCTCTAATGTACTCTAACCCACGTACTGTTAACTTGCACACTCTTGGCACTTTAAATCCCCACTTTTGCTTCACATGGGAATTCATCCCAGCAGCAGAGCCAGTGAAATAGGAACATGACTCTTTTCTAGGCAGCCAGCAGAATTGTAGCTTCTCATAAGTGACTCTATCAACGATTTTGTTTCAATTATATGTTCAGACTGCCAAATTGGATAAAACAAATCCTTTCTTTAACTTTCATCTCATCCCTGAAAGATAAATTCACCTGCCTGAATAAGCAAAATAAGCACAGATGAGTTCTCAGCACAGAGAAATAGTAAGTCATGGAAACCTGGAGATATAATCTGGCTAAAAAAACCCCTCTTATCAGTACAAAAATTGATCTGCAATTTTAGAGTTCTTTGACTAAAACAGAATCACAGAGGTGTTGAGGTTGGAAGGGACCTCTGAAGATTGGCCAGTCCAAGCTCTGCCCACAGCAGGGCTGCTCAGGACCACATCCAGTCAGGGCTTCAGTATCTCCAGGGGTGGAGATTCAGCTGCCTGTTCCCTTACTTCACAACTCTCACAGTAACAAGTGTTTTCTGAGCATTAAACAGAATATTCTATATTTCAGCCTGTGACCACTGCCTTTTGTCCTGTCACTGTGTCCCAGGACACACTGGATAACTGTGTTTGCCTCACTTCCTTACCAGCCCCTGTCACCAGGTCTTTGTACACATGGGTAAGACCTTCCCCTTCCCTTCCCTTCCCTTCCCTTCCCTTCCCTTCCCTTCCCTTCCCTTCCCTTCCCTTCCCTTCCCTTCCCTTCCCTTCCCTTCCCTTCCCTTCACCTTCCCTTCCCCTTCCCTTCTTCTTCCCCATATTTAGAGGAGATTAACAAATATTTTTCCATTTCTGCATCAGACAGGAAGTTTCCATCACACTGAGGTTTCCAGGCTAGAAAGCAATGTTTTGCTTGTAAAATACTAAGCCTGAAGCACTACAGGAGAGTAGCAGAACAAAAGGTTTTTATCATTATTCTTCATGCTTTAATTACCTTTATCAAATGCCAACTGAGACAAGCTATTTTTAAACCCTACCACTGAATCTGTAATCACATTAACTTAACACAGATTTTATTCTTCTCTAGTTACACAGGTCTGTCCTAAATAAACCTTAATAGATTTGTGCACAAAGTACCATAAGATATTTACACACCAATCAATTTGAAAACAGCAACTTCCAGACACAGCCTGAGGTTAAACTTGTCAGTTGAACACCCACAAATGACAAAAGAAAACCAAAGGATACACTGAAATGATTCAGCACTTCAGTAGCAGAGATGAGTGGTCATTAAAAGATTTGCTATTATGTGGTGCAAATACAATTTGTAATAGTGCAAATGCAAATGGACATGGTGTCATTTATTATCATTTATGCTGTATCATTTTTTTATACATCCCTTGAGAAAACGGACAACAGAAACACCTTTTTCTTTTTTTATTATCACTTTCAGAGTTAATATCTAGCACTCAAATGATAATATTTGCCAAAAAGCAATGAAAGGTTATTAAATTCTTTTATTAGATCATAGTGATTGATACTAAAAACTTTCAGTTTTACTTATCATCAATTTGGTAAGCAAGCTTCCTTACCTTAGATAAATCTACATTCTGAGTTAGACAGATGAGCCTTTCTGGGGGCCCTGGATAAAAAGTGTCCAGCACTGAAGCCATCTTCAACACTGAACTGTTGAGAGAAATTTAGAAGAAAAAAGCCACAAAACCACCAAAAAAGTCCTATGAAGAACAGCTGAGGGACCTGGGGTTGTTTAACCTGGAGAAAAAGAGGCCCAGTGGGGACCTTTGCTCTCCACAGTTCCCTGACAGGAGGTTGTGGCCAGGTGGGGATCAGGCTCTGCTCCCAAGGATAATAGGAAATGGCCTTAACCCGGCCAGGGGAGGCTCAGGTTGGACATCAGGAGGAATTTCTCCATGGGAAGGGAGGTCAGGCCTTGGCAGGGGCTGCCCAGGGAGGTGGTGGAGTCCCTGGAGGAACCACTGGAGGTGGCACTCAGTGCTCTGGGCTGGGTGACAAGGGGGGGATTGGCCCCAGGCTGCACTTGGGGACCTTGGAGGCCTTCTCCAGTCTAAATGATTCTGGGGTTCTATTCCATAGACAGGGAAACTGTACCCCTGGATACTGAGAAAAGGCAGGAGAGCAGCACCCTGGAAAGAAAGGAGAAGTTGCCCACTAACAGTGTTAAGGAGACACAGCCCAGCAAGAGCCAACACGGTGTTTACATCAAACACTTCAAAAATTAGGGATACAGGGGAAAAAATGAGTGAACTGTCATGGACTAACACACATAAAGTAGCACTATGAGTTGGAAATAGTGCCAAAAGGTTTTCCAAAAATTTCCTATTCTGGGCAAGGTCCTAAAAAGGATTTGGAGCCACGTTGGGATGGGCTTTTTTTCTGGCCAAATCACCCTTTTAATGCCCCATAGCTGAGCACACCAAGAGAGGCAGAGCACATCCATTTCACATCTGCAGTCTGCCTCAGAGCTGGGACCTTCAGACATGAGAGACATCTATTGAAATCCTTCTTAAACCAAGGGGAAAATTTAATCCAATTCTTCCGTATCCTCCCCAGTGAGTGTTCAAAGGCGACTCTCTCTAAGCTCTTTCTCAAACATTCAAAGAAAACAGACTATCATCACAAGGGGAGGTCAAAGGATGGACAACGGAGGGAGGGAAAAAAAAAATCAATCTATTACCATGAGAAACTATTTGTAATAAATCCAAATCTTGGTAGGCAGTCTATTAACACAAGTTTAAAAGGTGAAGAATAGAAAGGAGCAAAGATCCCAAACCATAAAAAATTCATGCTGTTTGATTTGAAAGGCTTCTCTCTTTTACACATTTTGAGCTGGAGCAATAAGTGCTTTTTAGGAATATTCTTAGCATTGTGTAACTTGCACATATGTGCTAACTCAAAATATAATGCAACCCTTCATTGTTCTGGAAAACTAAAGGCATGCTAAGTATAGCTCAAATCCTGACAATATTTTTTAAAAATACCTAATTCGTTCATTCTATGTTCTTCTGCTTTGATAATTATTTCTTTTCATCTCTCCCTGACTCACACACTGAGGCGACCAAAGGAGAATGAACAAATAGAGGTGGGAGGGGAGTTGAGAAGTGGCATGGACTTGAAAAGCTCTGAATGCCTTCAATCATCTAGAAAATCACAAGTACCAATCTTTTAACTTCTGTAATTAAAGACTCACAACATGTAGTCCTGAGCAGCTCTTAGGAGTTCACTACTAGGTACAATTACACTTTTTCCTCGGTTTTTTTTTTGTGCTGCTTTTAGTGTCTAACACAATATTTTAAAAACTCTACTTTTAATTCCACGCTGAAAAACAGAACCTGACTTGCAGTTGTGAAGGGCAAGAAAAAACTATGGGGAAGGCACTAGAGAGGAGCCAGAGCTCTGCCACTCCTCTGCCATGCTGGTTTGAGACATTCCCACTCATCTCCCGATGGAAAACTCCACCTCGATCTTATGGGAGACAGAAATGACAGTAAACCATGCTGAAACTTGTAACCAAAAGCGAGGGCAAGTTGCACTTTTCCCACGGTGAAGTGTGGGGAATGTGTCAGCAGTGCTGCACACATCTGTGCAGCCCCAAAGCTCTGAGTGCGTGGCATCTGTTTAATATGATACGAAATAAAAACCAAGAGCAGAAAGAATCTTAAAAACGGGCAAAGAGAGTGGGCATGATGATGTCGACCATGATGGGATTTTAACTGATGCTCAGGTACAAATCTGTGGCAAGTTTTTAAGTTGTTGCTTCAAATACCTTCTTTACTCTGCATTTTCTGCCTAATTTTGGCAGCTATTGTCAGCAGGTATTTCAGAAGCACAATAGACGCTCCTCAAAAAGGATATTGCATGTCACCGCTTGCTGTGCCACATCCACACCAACCCACACCCACAACGAATTGTACTGGATAATTGGTCACATTTGAAGAATAAGAACTAAATTTTGTAAGGACTAAAAATTGCTCAGCACTCCCTACAATTAAAAGACAATAGTACGTACAATACGCTGTATTTCAACTCTAAATTTAGATAAATCACTATCTCCAAGTCCAACACAGAAAGTCTTAAAGAAATTATATGCATCAAACACACAAGTAACATTTTGTATTTCAGAGAAAGAAGTGAAATACAAAATGAAAAAAAAAACCAAAAACCTGCCTTTTAAATCAAGTTGAAGTGCATGAAAATAACATCGTGGGGGCAAAACACAAGGCTGTAAAAGAAGGAGCTCACAGGTTCCTTTTTTTCAAGGAGAAAGAGCAGTAATTCTGTCAGTGCTCAGGCCCAGGAGATGGGAATCGGGAGAAAGGGAATGTGTTTGAAAGCCATCCATGTCAGCCTGCTAATCCCACAACATACATCTCTTTGACATTAACAGAGACCAACAGACACAAATAATGTGCAGGCAGTAGATAATCTGTTTATATTTCTGCTTTGCTTTTTAGTTAAAAACAGATTCTGTGAAACCAAAGGGTTTACTGAAAGCGATAGACAAAATTCTGCAATTTTTGAGTCATTATTTAGGAATTGTTGCAATGCAAGAGACAAAACTAGTGGCTGACAATTTCTCCCAAAGAACAGCACCTCTGTTGATATGAACAAGGTTCTCCATCACTCAGTGTTTAATCCTGATTATCCTACACAGGTGTGTTTAACAAAATCCAGTAACTATTACTTCTTAACTTCCCAAACACAAATTTCATCAAGGCCTTAATAAATGCTCAGACCTTGTGGATTCCGAGTCCTCTCTCTGGTTTTTAACAATACAATCATATCCAGAACTGGCATGTAAATGTAGCAAAATAACATGTTCAGAGAGTCAGTTTGTACCTAACGAAATGGGTATATAAACAAATTTGGCTTTTATCCCCTCCAATACTTTTCAGCAGGGAGAATGCTACTAAGTCCTGCAAATAAAAAAAATCCCAAACATTTATTTCAAAATGTCTAAAAGCAGAAGCAGAAAATAGCACTGTCCAAAGGATTGTGGACATGGAATTAGCACTGCTAAATCCTACCAAGATAGACTTTTCCCACTTTCACACTGGAGATGGGGCAGGCAAATGGACTGAATTAATTTTTCACAGCAGTGAAAAGACAGAGAAAGTATTTTTAGAAGAGAAACAAAACCAAGGTTAGTTTTAAGAGAAGCTCTCACCTGAGACCTTCGCCCTCCAGAATTCCTACCAATAATTCCTCTCAGCAAATACACATACAAGAACACCTAAACCCCAATTAAAGGTACAGGAGTAAGGCAAGAGCCCAGGCTGGTAAGGAAGTTGCAGAAAGCAGATTAATTACTTTTATTAGCAGCTGTACACTCTGGGAGTCACAACATTTATACCCAACCAGCTGAGTCTGCTATGACTTGTACAGATGGAACTTGATTTATCTTTCAGATAAAATGGAACAAATAATTGAACACAAACACCTAAGTTAGAACAGCAACACCATGGCCCATGCTGGGTACTGGAAATGAGCAGTTCAGTGACCAAAAAAATATGGGCCTTGCTTAGAAAACTGAAAAAATACCTGAAAGTTTTCAGAACAGAAGACTACTCAACAATTGCATTCAGCATTATTTAGAGACTTCTTTTTGCATGTATTTCCACAGTAATTCAAAATCTTCCTTACATCAAACAGTAACCAAACAAGCAATTTTTTTCATAAATATGTACTGTGATGACATCATTTGCCTGTTTCTGTGCAACTACTGAAAAACACTCAGTCTGAGGGAGTACATTACCCCAAACCTCCTTGCTTGCCCCGTGTGGGATATTTCTCGTCCTCTTGAGAAGCCTCACTGAAAACTCCTCCTTTGATTGCAAATCCTCAATCTCCCTAATAAAAGAGCTCTGACATCAGTAAATACTACCTAGAGCCCAGATTATTTCCATTACTAACACCAGTGGCAATGAGGTTGCTGCCTCATTTTACCCAGGTTCATGCGAGCAGCACAACTCTGCCTCAGCTCTGACTCAGACATCCTCATTTTACCATCATTATTCTTCAAACTGCCAGGCTGAGCAGTGCTCTAAATCATTATTGCTCTTGGTTTTTACTTCTAGTTCTTGATTTTAACACAAAACACAACTGCTTTGCTAAGGAAAAAAATACTGGGTTTCCACATCATCATGTAAAATTTTCCAAGCTTTTTGGCACGATGGGAAGTCAGAACTGTGGAGAGATCCATGTATCAGAGAACAAGATCAGCAGGCAACTGAACGTAGCAATACAAAAGTTCTTAACATAAACAGGGAATATGATAATAACTCTTCAAATTTGTGCAACAGTTGTAACATTTGATTTAAAGTGTGCCTGTATATACATGTAATATGTTAGATACTAAAGGAATCTGAGAAGTATAAAAATTAAAAGGAAAGCTATATTAACATTTGACTTGTAAGGAGAAAATGACTGACTAATTAAGACAAATGACTACACTACATTTCCATTTAGCATACAGAACATTATACATTGTCACTGGATTTGGAACATTTTATGCTAAAACCCTCCTTAAAGCAGACAGGTGTCATTTCCACTTAACTGTGCTTGAATCTCTTGGCAGCAGTACGTGCATTAAATATGACCAATGTGAACAGGAATAAAGGTTATTTTCTTTTAGACAGTGGCATTCAGAAGCAGTAATTTTCTCTAATTGGTTTCTGCCTACAGCACCTACTCTGCTGGAGATGACAGAGGCAGAGAAGCACTGCTGCCATGCAGTACACCAGCAGTGTAGATGGTTTGGAACAAGAAATGAAGATGAGACATTTGAAAGTCTGCTGACACTCTTACGGTGTAAATTACAAAGCAGTTTCTGAGAAAAACTGAAGTTACTTTAAATAATTACTAACGTAAAGTCATAAAATTAAATGAGGTAAACTAAAGTTGACAGATTTCATTTTCCTGCCCCTCCTTAAGGAAATTAACTCTCTGCTGAAAGGAATCTCCTTGGTTTCAGCAAGCAAACAGCCTCTATTTCCCTTTGGCTCCTCAGCAGTAGCCTCAGAGCATCTCAGCTGGCGCCTACTCTGCAATATTTCCCTTCTATTTTACTGGCCAAACTGAACAATCACCTCAGATAAATAAAGCACAACCATCTACAGCCACCACCATCCACATCACAGCCACGCTCCTGCAGCAGTGCCCAGCACAGCTCAGAGCTCCTTCATCTGCCTCCCTGGGCAAAGGGACAAACACACAGCAAGGGCCCCACGGGAGGCAGGATCAAAGCTCCTCCACACCCCGGGGATTATCAGTGATTCCCTCTCAGTAAAACACCCACAACAGCACTTGCCAACACGGGGAGCTACCACACTGCCCAAGCTGTGCCTGTGCCTTCTCTGCTGCTTTCAGTCCCATGTAATTTAAAGTTCTGTTCTGCACACTGTGAATGGCTGCATCAAAAGCCAAGAACAGCAATGTCCAGAGGAATCCCCACACTTTTTATCCTTCAGATAAAAGCAGTCTATTACACACTCCACTTGCAATATATTTATTATCCCTTCCCTTTATTCTCCCAAGTGTTTTGTTGTTGAATCAGTTGAGCAGGCTTCACGAAACTTTGCCTTCCCCCTGAAAACATGCTCTGTTTCAGTACCTTTAAAAACAGTGACTAAATGTTAGCACTGACACCACTCACACACCATCTTGTAATTCAAAGTGCTCATGGGAATTGTTTCTGTTTCAAATCTGTCTGAAAAAGCTTCACCACCACTCTTGGACCTCTCCTTTATCTTTCCAGTTCTCCCATACTGGTAGAGAAAAATCCCAAGGCTGCTTTCAGTGCCCAATTACAGAACAACCTCTAACTGCCTAAGACAGCTTCTCATGAAACTTGCTCTCACCAATACATCACTATTAGCGATGCATTAAAATGTATTTTTAGCCTCATTTCTTATGGAAATGAATCTTTCCCACCTACTCCAGCTTTCTCTCAGTTTGTATCTGCTTCCAATACCCACGGCCAGGGGCAGCAGGAGGGGATTTTCACTGACAAATACAGGAAAGGAACTTGGCTTTTTTCATTGCTGCCCGTTTTAGTGTTGTTAAAAAAAGCTGTTTCTGACCAAATCGCTGGATACTTAAAAGAAACAAAAGACCTGGCCACAGAGGCGGGGTGGGACTGGCCACCCTTTTGTCACCTGGGGGTTGGGACACCCGGGGCGGGGGGCTGCCTGGGTGGTCAAGGTTTAGTCTGGAAGCTGGCTCCCGTCGGTGTGGACGTCTCGGTCACCACTGCGGGTTTCTGCTTCTTTGGCTGTTTTGCTTTCTGCGGGCAAACCCCCGGGGTTCCTAAGCCTGCTCTCCTCCTTGTCCCGTCTGGAAACGGAGCTCCTGCGCTCTGCCGACTGAGAGACCTGCCGAGTTTCCCTGCCACAGCTCCGCAGTTTGATACCTCTCACTGCCACCCGAGATCTGCGCTCGCCCCTGCTGTTCCAGCCTGCTGTTCCTGAGGATCCGGCAGGACGCCTGGGGGTTTGTGAGGTTTTCTCATCCATCCCTGCCCGGGACCCCGCGCTGCCATTCCCGGTGCTCCCGAGCTCGCTGCGGAGCGCCCCCTGCAGCCGCGGGGGAACCTCGCACCCGCCCTGCTCAGCGGGAGGAGGAACTGCACCCAGGGGAAAGTGCCCGAGGCCGGCGCTGGGTTCGGGCTGCTGTTTGCTGTGACTGCCACAGCTATTGCTGTTTGTTTGTGTTGTTATACATATATATTTATTAGTAAAGAACTGTTATTCCTACACCTTATATCTTTGCCTGAAAGCCCCTTATTTTCAGATTTATAATAATTCGGAGGGAAGGGGGTTGCATTTTCCATTTCAGGGGAGGCTCCTGCCTTTCTTGTCTGACACCTGTCTTTCAAACCGAGACAGATCTTGGCGCCCAACGTGCGGCCTGAGGGCATTGAGAGAAAAGGCTAAAAAGGAATAACAGTTCTTGGATAACTCAGTTCTGTGTGCTGAATATAGAAACCTTGCTAGGCAGCACTATGTGGTCCAGTTTGCCCTGGTTCGGGTGGCAGGTGGTCGTGGCTGTATTTCTCCCTTTTGCAGCTCCTTTTCTAAACATGGGTCCTCTGACTAAGGCCACTGTTGCTGTTATCCAGTTTGCCCTATGGGTTGATAAGGTGAGGAATTCATGGGTTTTTAACTTCCTCCGGAATGTGAGCACATGGATACAGGGCTATCACACACTGGCTCTATGCTTTTGAAGTTACTTTAATAATGGCACCTACTGTGAGGAGATGACACCAAGGGAAACTTTCTCCTAACCCTTAACCCATCTCTTTGGGTCCACTCCACCAGTTTTCGAAGGATTCAGATCTTCCCTAAATGCTAATGATATTGTACAGTGGGTGGTGTTGCTGATGTGCCTATTCTGCTTAGTACTCAGAGATAAAGGGAGATTGACTTAGATAACCACCCTGATACCTACCCTGGGGGCTAGGGATGCTGCCACAGAACCTGACAGGGCCCCAAAGACTAGGGATCCTGTCCCAGAGACAAGAGACCCTGCCGCAGAGACTAGAGATCCTGTCCCAGAACCTGACAGGGCCCCAGAGACTCGAGATCCTGTTGCAGAACCTGACAGGGCCCCAGAGACTAGAGATCCTGCCCCAGAGCCTGACAGGGCTGCAGAGACTAGAGATCCTGCCCCAGAGCCTGACAGGACCCCAGAGACTAGAGATCCTGCCCCAGAGCCTGACAGGACCCCAGAGACTAGAGATCCTGCCCCAGAGCCTGACAGGACCCCAGAGACTAGAGATCCTGCCCCAGAGACTAGAAATCCTGCCCAACAGCCCACCTCAGAAATAAATTACCCAGATTTAGTGGGGGCACTGGTAAAGGAGATACGTGAGATGGGCCAGATGCTGAAAGAGTGCATTTTCTCAGCTGTTGGGAAACCCTCCCCCTGCCCCAGTGAGGGAGAGTCTGATAGTGCAGCAGTGGAACCTGTGGATGTTACAACTGTCCAGGCTCCAGCTGAATCACAAGGGCAATCCCAGCCAGCAGCAGTTGCCCCTGTGCAGAGGAGGAAATACAAGGCCAAATCAGTGCGCCCAGTGAATGATGATGGGGAACCAGGGCCCTCGCAACCAGCAGGGGAGCCAGAGCCTGAAATCATCACCGAGTCCCTGTCATATGACAGTCTCCGTAATATGCGAAAAGACATCGTGCAGAGGGGACGTGAGGCTTTTACAACCTGGTTACTTCGGGTTTGGGACCTTATGGGTACAGGTGTGCAGCTGGATAGTGGTGAGGCAAGATATTTGGGATCTTTGACCAGGACCCAGGTGTGGATCAAATATTTGTGAGGGAGCCAGGGCCCCTTTCTCTCTGGGAGCGGCTTATAACGAGTGTGAGAGAGAGGTTTGTCAACAAAGAGAGAATGCAGGAGTACCATCATAGAATTCAGTGGAAGACACTTGAGGAAGGGATCCAGCAGCTAAGAGAGGTGGCAGTATTAGAAGTACTCTTTGGGAGGGATGGACAGCATGATAATGACCCCGACAAGGTCAGGTGCACAGCGCAGATGTTGTGGAACCTGGCAAAGCTGGGGCCATCCCAATACACCACCTTCATTGCAACCATTAATGCCGAGGACAACCGAGAAACAGTGGGTTCTGTCGCCAACAAGCTCAGAAATTATAAAAGTATGGTCAATGGCCCGCTGAAAGCTCAGGTCTCTGCTGTGGTTAAGGACCTCAAAGAGGAGTTCAAAGAGGAGATCAGGGGGGTGAGGGAAGAGTTGAGAAGGATCAATGTGGCACCAGTGCGAGTCACACGGCCCCAAATCAGAGCCCGACCTCCCCCAGCTAGAGAGAGAGGGTACCCATCACGAGATGAGCTGTGGTTTTTCCTGTGCGACCATGGAGAGGACATGAGCAGGTGGGATAGGAAACCCACTTCTGTCCTGGCAGCACGGGTGCGTGAACTCAAGGAGAGAAATGCTAACCGAGGGGGTTCTGCTAGGGTGAAAGTAGCCTCAGCCTCCCGTGACCAAGCTGCCAGGTATTACAGAAGGGAGGATGATATGTCAGATCCCCTTGAAGGAACCTCAAGCATGTATGCCCAGTGAGGAAATGATAACCAGTGCTAGAGGGGCCCTGCCTCTGGCCAGGAAGAGGCATGGGAAAATCGGGTTTTTTGGACAGTGTGGATCCGATGGCCTGGCACGTCAGAGCCACAGAAATATGAAGCCTTGGTTGACACTGGTGCACAATGTACTTTAATGCCATCGGGACATGTGGGGGCAGAACCCGTTTCTATTGCTGGGGTGACTGGGGGATCACAGGACTTGACACTCTTGGAAGCTGAGGTGAGCCTGACTGGGAAGGACTGGCAAAAGCATCCGATTGTGACTGGCCCAGAGGCCCCGTGTATTCTGGGCATAGATTTCCTCCGGAATGGCTATTATAAAGACCCAAAAGGGCTCAAGTGGGCATTTGGAATAGCTGCTGTGGAGGCAGAGGGCATTAAGCAACTGAGCACCCTGCCTGGACTATCTGAGAATCCCTCTGCAGTTGGGCTTCTGAAAGCGGAAGAGCAACAAGTGCCAATTGCCACCTCGACTGTGCATCGCCGGCAGTATCGGACAAATCGAGATGCTGTGATCCCCATCCACAAAATGATCCGTGAGCTGGAGAGCCAAGGGGTGGTCAGCAAGACCCACTCACCCTTCAACAGCCCCATCTGGCCTGTGCGCAAGTCTGACGGGGAATGGAGATTGACTGTGGATTATCGTGGCTTGAATGAAGTGACTCCACCGCTGAGTGCTGCTGTGCCGGACATGTTGGAGCTCCAGTACGAGCTGGAGTCCAAAGCAGCGAAGTGGTATGCCACTATTAACATTGCTAATGCATTTTTCTCCATTCCTTTGGCACCAGAGTGCAGGCCTCAGTTTGCCTTCACCTGGAGGGGTGTGCAATACACCTGGAACAGACTGCCCCAGGGGTGGAAGCACAGTCCCACCATCTGCCACGGACTGATCCAGACTGCACTGGAAAAGGGTGAGGCTCCAGAACATCTGCAATACATCGATGACATCATTGTGTGGGGGAACACCGCAGCAGAAGTGTTCGAGAAAGGAGAGAAAATCATCCAGATTCTCCTGGAGGCCGGTTTTGCCATCAAGAAGAGCAAAGTCAAGGGACCTGCTCGAGAGATCCAGTTCCTGGGAGTGAAGTGGCAAGATGGACGGCGTCAGATTCCCACTGAGGTTATCAATAAGATCACTGCTATGTCTCCACCGACTAACAAGAAGGAAACACAAGCTTTCCTAGGTGCCATCGGCTTTTGGAGGATGCATATTCCTGAGTACAGCCAGATTGTGAGTCCTCTCTACCTGGTCACCCGCAAGAAGAACGATTTCCACTGGGGCCCTGAACAGCAGCAAGCCTTCACCCAGATCAAGCAGGAAATCGCTCATGCAGTAGCCCTTGGCCCAGTCAGGACAGGACCAGAGGTGAAGAACGTGCTCTACTCTGCAGCCGGGAACAATGGTCTGTCCTGGAGCCTTTGGCAGAAGGTGCCTGGTGAGACTCGTGGCCGACCACTGGGATTCTGGAGCCGGAGCTACAGGGGGTCCGAAGCCAATTACACCCCAACAGAGAAGGAAATCTTGGCCGCCTACGAAGGAGTCCAAGCTGCCTCAGAAGTAATTGGCACAGAAGCACAACTCCTCCTGGCACCCCGACTACCGGTGCTGGGGTGGATGTTCAAGGGAAAGGTTCCTTCCACCCATCATGCTACTGATGCAACTTGGAGCAAATGGATTGCCCTCATCACTCAGCGCGCCCGAATTGGAAACCCAAATCGCCCTGGGATTTTGGAAATAATTACAAACTGGCCAGAAGGTGAAACTTTTGGGTTATCTTCTGAAGAAGAGGACGAGCAAGTAACTCGTGCAGAAGAAGCCCCGCCATATAATGAGCTGCCAGAGAGTGAAAGACACTATGCCCTCTTCACTGATGGTTCCTGCCGAATTGTAGGGGCTAGCCGGAAATGGAAAGCTGCAGTATGGAGTCCCACACGGCAAGTTGCACAAGCTACAGAGGGAGAAGGTGGATCGAGCCAGTTTGCTGATCTCAAAGCTGTCCAATTAGCTCTGGACATAGCTGAAAGAGAGAAGTGGCCAAAGCTCTACCTCTACACTGACTCATGGATGGTAGCCAATGCTCTGTGGGGTTGGTTGGAAAGGTGGAAGAAGGCTAACTGGCAACGTAAAGGAAAACCAATCTGGGCTGCTGATGAGTGGAAAGGCATTGCCACTCGGGTAGAGAACCTACCCGTGAGAGTCCGCCATGTGGATGCTCATATTCCCAAGAGCCGGGCTAATGAAGAACATCAGAACAACAAACAGGTAGATCAGGCTGCAAAAATAGAGGTGTCCCAGATAGACTTAGATTGAAAACACAAGGGAGAGTTGTTCCTAGCTCGATGGGCCCATGATGCCTCAGGTCATCAGGGCAGAGATGCCACCTATAAGTGAGCACGAGACCGAGGGGTGGATCTAACCATGGACAGTATCTCCCAGGTGATCCATGATTGTGAGACATGCGCTGCAATCAAGCAGGCCAAGCGAGTGAAACCCCTGTGGTATGGTGGGCGGTGGTCCAAATACAAGTATGGGGAGGCCTGGCAGATCGACTACATCACACTGCCTCAGACACGCCAAGGCAAGCGTTATGTGCTCACAATGGTAGAGGCCACCACTGGATGGCTGGAGACCCACCCTGTGCCTCATGCTACAGCCCGGAACACCATCCTGGGCCTTGAAAAGCAAGTCCTGTGGAGACATGGTACCCCTGAGAGAATTGAATCTGACAATGGGACTCATTTCAAGAACAGCCTTATCAACACCTGGGCTAGGGAACATGGCATTGAGTGGGTGTACCACATCCCTTACCATGCACCAGCGGCTGGGAAGGTTGAGAGGTGTAATGGATTGCTTAAAACCACCTTGAAAGCATTGGGCGGGGGAACTTTCAAAAACTGGGAACAGCATCTAGCAAAAGCCACCTGGTTAGTTAACACCCGAGGATCTACCAATCGAGCAGGCCCTGCTCAATCTGAACTGCTACAAACAACAGATGGGGATAAGGTTCCAGTGGTGCACATGAGAGGTCTGCTTGGAAAAACTGTTTGGGTCAATTCTGCCTCGAGCAAAGATCAACCTATCCGTGGGGTGGTCTTCGCTCAGGGACCAGGTTGCACCTGGTGGGTGATGCAGAAGGATGGAGAGACCCGATGTGTACCGCAAGGGGACCTTGTTTTAGGGTGAACTGCCCAAGGCGTTGTACTTGTATCATATCTGCATGTACATATGTATATAATTATGGTGATGCATGTGTGTATATAGTTAAAAAAAGTTAAGTTTGATGTAACATGTTAGTATGGGAAAAATTCGGGGTGGATAATGTTGGGGTTTAGGATTTTAGCCTGTTTTTTTTTCTCTTAAAGAATTTTACCCATACTAGTTGCTAGGGGACAAATCGCTGGATACTTAAAAGAAACAAAAGACCTGGCCACAGAGGCGGGGTGGGACTGGCCACCCTTTTGTCACCTGGGGGTTGGGACACCCGGGGCGGGGGGCTGCCTGGGTGCTCAAGGTTCAGTCGGGAAGCTGGCTCCCGTCGGTGTGGACGTCTCGGTCACCACTGCGGGTTTCTGCTTCTTTGGCTGTTTTGCTTTCTGCGGGCAAACCCCCGGGGTTCCTAAGCCTGCTCTCCTCCTTGTCCCATCTGGAAACGGAGCTCCTGCGCTCTGCCGACTGAGAGACCTGCCGGGTTTCCCTGCCACAGCTCCGCAGTTTGATACCTCTCACTGCCACCCGAGATCTGCGCTCGCCCCTGCCGTTCCAGCCTGCTGTTCCTGAGGATCCGGCCGGACGCCCAAGAGTTTTGTGAGGTTTTTCTCATCCATCCGTGCCCGGGACCCCGCGCTGCCATTCCCGGTGCTCCCGAGCTCGCTGCGGAGCGCCCCCTGCAGCCGCGGGGGAACCATCGCACCCGCCCTGCTCACCGGGAGGAGGAACTGCACCCAGGGGAAAGCGCCCGAGGCCGGCGCTGGGTTCAGGCTGCTGTTTGCTGTGACTGCCACAGCTATTGCTGTTTGTTTGTGTTGTTATACATATATATTTATTAGTAAAGAACTGTTATTCCTACCCCTTATATCTTTGCCTGAAAGCCCCTTATTTTCAGATTTATAATAATTCGGAGGGAAGGGGGTTGCATTTTCCATTTCAGGGGAGGCTCCTGCCTTTCTTGTCTGACACCTGTCTTTCAAACCGAGAC